>OX465596.1:22500000-23750000 GCA_950022295.1 Bromus sterilis | reverse complement strand
GGGTGCTACTTTCTGTAGCCGTTGTGTTTGTATCTCAATCCTACTTATGATAATGAAAATGGTTCAGGTCGGCGTAAGCCCACCGTAGCTCCGTCAAAAAAATCAAAGCAATTCAACATATGGAGTCAGGACTATTTGTGTTGGGGGAAAAAGGGAGCTCAGTTACTTGCTCCCAAATGCTGTTCCAGAACCCTTGTTTTCACTGAAGTGATGGATCTACACTCGAAATAGTTGATGTAGATGTAAACATCACAGAGTTACAAATGTGCAGCAAACTTCGGTCCACACTGTCGAACTAATCTTGCCATTGGATAAAGGAAATACAGATGGTTGAAATACATGTCTACACCAAAGGACCGACCTTGTTGATTCTTAGCATACATTGTCTAAGCAATATCATAGTAATACCTTGATAGCAGGGGGAGATTGACACACCATATGAAGTGATACAGATATGAAGTAATACCTTGCTCTACGAGGAGGTTTCATACACCATCTGAAGTGACACAAATATCAAGCAATACCTTGATCTCAAAGGGAGTTGGACACACCACCTCATCGTAATACATATGTCAAGCACCATCAATTGGCATAGCTACAACTAATTGGACAACATCACAGTTGATGTTCAAAAGCCACTTAACTCCGTAAGTTCTCACTATATAAGTCAAGAGTAGTGCAAACCGATTCCTACAAGATTAACGACATAAATGACATATTTAACTGTCATAAGGTTCCAAGATGATACGGACTTGAACAAGCTACAAACATGAGAACTAGTATAGTTAGGTAAAAGCACTAAACGAGATGGGATCTTTACTTATGAACGGATCAGCTAGATCCAAATCATGGACACAAAAAGATGTAACATAGTGATGCTGGCAGTTTGGTGTAAAATGAAGCCGAGCACCTCCGGAGGCCTTGTTATCCAGACGAAGCATCTTACATTGTTGTGCAAAGAACTCCTTATTGTAATCTTCAGGTCTAACCTGAAGACTCATTAACTCTAGCACATTGGCATTCAGTAAAAAGAATGTGGCAAACTCAACATGTGACCTGCTGCCCCGATAATATCGCTGGTGTTTACGATGCCACAAGTTGTTTCCCCCAGGTCCAGTTGACTGACAAATAACACAGACAAACAAAAACCACACCACTTTAGAACAGAAAGTAGATCAAATGAGCACTGAATACCATGAAACATAACCAAAGAACTGTCACCTCGATGTACAACTTTTCCAAGCCAGGAAAACATTTCATCAGGTCAATGACAGTATCCAGATTAAGGGTATGCATAACAACAGCTAAAATCTTGACAGTGCGAACTGCTGACGCCAGATTATCAACACTCAATCCCTGAAGGATGGAAGATAACATTAGGTCATCCAAAAGTGCAGATAATCGGCACATAAAAATGCAGGTAAAAAGGTTGCAGCTACCTGAATAACCGTGGAGCCAAACACGAGTATGGTGGGGTGGAAACTATCGCGAAACCAGACTAACGTCTCCATTTTAGGTGCCGAGATTACCGATATATGTAGGCCCATAGTTGAACGTTGGAGCAACCTTTTAAGAGAGGGGGCATTCTCAATGATGAGTTCCCCGAACTCAGTTCCTCCTTCCACACCTATGCTTGTAATGGTAACAGAGTTGATTCGGACACAATGGAAGCCAATGCTGTGGTGAAGCAGCAAGCACTCCAAAACAGGGCAACCGGCAATCATGCTATGCAGCGAGCATTCCGATATGCTGACCCGTTGGAGCGCGAGCTGCTTAAGCTCAGGGAAGTGAAGCCCTTGCGCGGTGTTGTCTGGGAGGCGGCAGTTTCCGATGGTGCCATGGTGGCAACACGGAGGGTGTTGGAGAAGCGGAAGGCGGATGCCGGTGGGGGCAGTGGCATTGCCGGCGGACACGCTAGGGAATAGTCGTAGTCGTAGCTGCACAGCTCAAGCTCCTGGAGGTTGTTGAGGGCGGGGGACCGGAGCCAGGCGTCCGCGGTGGCGGCTTGGTCGCCGACGAGATGGTACACTGGAGCTGAGGCCGGGGCCTGGGTGAGCGGAGAGGACGCGGGACACGACGGCGTCCAGGGCTTCCTGGCCGAATGAGAGGCACCGGTAGTCGAGATTGAGAGGGGACGAGCGCCAGAGGTGGCGCCACCGGGAGGCGAGAATTTGGGTGCGGGCGCCTTCCTTGGTGGGGAGGAGCGAGATGATGTCGCCGAGGACGCTATCGGGGAGGTGGCTGATGCGGTCCGGCGCCTCCAGTGCCGCGTGTTTCCTCTTCCTCGAACTAGGACTGGGACCGCCCGCGTTCATCGCGGGGATAGAAGAACAACCCAAGGGTGAGAATAGGTTTTTCTCCGTGGGAGGGAGGTCGGGCTTCCCCAGGGTTGGGCGTCGCCGGAGCCGAGGACAGCGGAGGAGGTGGGCGGCGGCGGTTTGGGAAGAGGGAGACAGAAGAGAAGACTCGCGTCGAAAGCTGGCCACATGGGCCGTTCCTAAAGGGCCAGCGCATTACACGCTAATCGGGGGGGCCCTGCATGTATCGGCCCGATACGTTTCTTTGCGGGCCGTGCCTGGTCCGTGGCCTGGCAAAGGCCGTGCTTGGGCTTGGTGGCTGGGCACGCGCGGCGTGTTGGCACGGCATGATTCGTCTGTTTTTTTATTGATTTTATATAACGCATCAGGCGTAATATTACATTCAAATAGCAATAAAAATAGATGAACTAACGTGCCAGACCGGTCAAACGTGTCGGCCCAAATAGAAAAGGGTTGTACCTGGGTCAGGAAGCGCGGCCCGTGTATCAACACGACACCGCCCGTGAAGGTAGCGCGTCGTAGTGGGGAGTGCCGTGTCTAGCACGTGTCGCTTCGGCCGGATCGAGCCGTACCGGCCGACCCATGTGGCCACCTTTGCTAGTGTCAAGCCGAGGCGAGAGATGGGCTAGCCCAGGCGCGCGGGAGGCCACAACCTCGTTATCTTCTTGGTAAAGATGGGGAACGGCCAACCGGCCTAGCGTTTCGGCTATTGCAGGGAGGATCATTGCCGTTGGTTTTTGTTTTCGCAAAACATCAGTCCCCACCCTCGGTGTTTTGTTGTTGATTCCCATCAACTCATCCATGCCGTTGGTCCCCGTTTCCGACGCCCTAGTCGCCGGCCTCCGTCGCCGGCTCCACATTATCGTCGTCAACCGTGTGCCACGGTTGTCTTTCAGCACCTCGTCCTCGGCTGTCACCAACCATCACCGACGATTTTTTTAAAAAACCACACGCGAAGAAGCTGTAACCTTAACACTAGATGTTGCAACCAACGCCCAAAAAATCTACAACTGGCGGTTAAAAAAACTTTAACCATCGACAATAGATGATGGATCGATCATCACCACAGAGAAAAGCTACGACCAGCGTCGTAAAAAGCTTCAGCCGAGGTTGGAAAAACCTTCAACAGTGGTGATGGTTTTGCTGCAAGGGAATATCTGGGTTCTTTTGTTATGTGCAAATGTTGCAATCAGCTAAGCATTTTCCTTCCACCATTGTATGTTACTGCTACTACAGTTGAGAGTTTTTGCTACAACCAAAAATGATGGAGTGTGATTGATGATGATGGGGCAAATTTTGTTGCTATCGATAATAAAAATGCTACCGTCGATAATTAAATTTTGCTACCACTATTTTTTTGCTGCAACGGTGCAAACTCTTGAGAAAAAATGAACACAATTGCTTTCGTTGCATCTGTGTATCGCGAAAGCTACAATCGGTATTTTTAAAAGCTACAAGCATCCGCAAGTTTTTTTAGTGAAAGAGTGCGCATCAATATGGGCCATCGGATCACCATGATTGAACCGCTCCACGCTAACCGACCCAAAACTAGGCCGGTCGACCGATGGATGGCGTTGCCCTATCTTTATCACACTTTTTATTTTCTATTTTCTATTTACTTTCAATTATATTTTTAAATAACATATAAATATATATTAAAAACAACTTGCATACAAAAATTGAAAATATTATAATAAAGTATTTAAAAATGTTAAATGTGTATTGAGAAACTATTTCTCATGTATATGAAAAATATATACACAAAATGACAATATATGTGAAAAAGGTTGATCATATATTTCATTTTTTTAATCCAAGCATTTGAAAAATGTTAAAACAAGTATTTTAAATATGTTAATCAAGCATATTTTAAAACTTAAATGTGTCTAAAAAAGTTGACCATGCATTATTTTTTCTTTAAATTTGTATTTGAAAAATGTAAATCAAGAATTTGATTTTTTTTCTTCTAAATATGCATAGATAAATGTTGACCATGTATTAAAAATCTTAATCTGTTATTTGAAAAATCTTAGTAAAACATTTGAAAATGTTAAATGTGTATAGAAAAAATGTTGACAATGTATTAAAAAATGTTAATATGATATCTTAAAATTTTAATCAAGACATTAAGAATGTTAAATGTATATAGGACAAATGTTGTTTGTATATTTAGAAAGGTAATCATGTTTAAAAAATTATATTAAACATATATTTAAAATATATTAGACATATAACAAAAATGTGTATAAAAACAGTACAACTCAAAGAAAAAAACCAATATAAAACGAGAAAGAAAAAAACAAGATCGAAAAGAAAAATAAAAAATAAAAAATAAAAAGGCATTGAAAATTGAGAAAGAAAAAAGAAAGGAAAAGAAGAAACAATGAAAACAAAGAAAAAAATTACAAAAACCAAATGGCTCTACAAATAAAATATATGACAATCCAGTGAGTGACAACTTTTCTCATCTCGCTTAATGGGAGATATAGCTTCCTAGGGAGAAAGTGGCACAATGAGCCTTGTGAGTACCGCCTCTTTCTCATGTTTTAACATGACCTCAATAGCTAGGGTCTCGAAGAGGTATCCCCTCAGAAACCACGTGTAGTTTTCCTCTAAGATTTTTTCCTTTCTTTTGCTATTTCCCTCTTTGCACACGAAAGTGAAGTGAGCCAAATAAGGGAATGTGGCATTGGAAGTAGGGCCAAACATAAACTTGATGCTCTCGGAGAGCAGTTGTTGGTTTGCCAGCTAAAACAACACCCCGCAAGACGTTTGGAGCCTTGGAGCCCTGTTGGTTGAGGTCATAAACCAGGATCATGGTCGGCAAGCAAAACCGCATGAGAGGCTAACTTTTGAGGTTTCTTGCTCGATTGATGCCACCTTCTGATAGATTGTACATCAGTTACAATTATCAATCGGTTTAGGCCCTGTTGCCATTGTGCGTTACATGCTCAGATGTGTCACATGCATGCAC
The DNA here is from genome assembly GCA_950022295.1 of Bromus sterilis. Classification (NCBI taxonomy): domain Eukaryota; kingdom Viridiplantae; phylum Streptophyta; class Magnoliopsida; order Poales; family Poaceae; genus Bromus; species Bromus sterilis. Next base: position 23,744,708 of record OX465596.1, on the reverse strand, counting down.
GGGTGATACGTGCGATCTACACACGAACATGTAACACACATACACAAACACATGTGTGCACGACCTATTTATCGCACACATGCGTACATGTGGAAGTCCTATGCGTATGACAGATAAACTTTGGGTCAGAGAGCTTATCTATTCCTGCGAAGACATGGCCCCTCTACTCTCCGTCTCACCACCCGAAGCTTTTGGAATAGCTCGCATAGATTAGAGTTATTGAACAATGCACTTGATGTATGTCAAGTGGGTTGTTGCCCATATTCACTTTTGCGAACAATTCCCAGATTATGATGATATGGAATGAAGTCTAAGCCCACGCAAAAAAGGTCGGTTGGCCCAAGAACTAGGCAATTTGCTTTTAGTCTTCCTTTTTCTCGTCCTTTTATCATTGCTGATATTATCTTTCCATTTTAATCGCCAATCGCGGTTGATCTTTTTTTTTCTACACATCACCAATCACGGCTGAAGTTAGTCATTATGGCTTAGAAAAAAAGGCAAGCATGTTGATCGATGTTGTGCTTACACTGTTTAGCCAGCTTGCTAAGTTTCCAGCTTATCTGGTGCAAATCTCTACTTGAGAAGCTCACAATGCAGCACCCCCTTATACTCTTCATCCTGGCATTTTGAGATGTAAAGGAAGAATAAATGTGGGATGAGATGCAGTTCTTAAACACCAGCTTATCTGATTTGTTCGTGAGATGGTAGAGAGGTGAATTGTCATGGTCAAAACAATAAAATTACCATGATCAAATACAATAAATTTGCCATGTGAATATATTACTCCCTCTGATTCATATTAATATACTTAAGTTTGTCTAGATACACATGCATCTAGTCTAAATACTTAACTAGATACATATGAATCTAGACAAAGTTGAGTCCATTAATATGGATCGGAGGTAATATAAAAAATGTAAAACAAAAAACTCGAAAAGGTGAACATGGCAAGAACATGAAGAAAATTACCATGAAAAGTTCATAGCTAAGGAAGGGGATACTAAAAATTGCCATGAAAAAGACAAAGTTAGAGGCGAATGTGACAAGTTTTAAAATTCATAAATTTACCATGGGCAAATTACGTGGTAACAAAATGTGAACTTGCCAAATTTTGAAACCAAACATGAAATGAAATTACCATGTGAGAAAATGATTTTTTTTTAGATTTGCCACGTTTAGCAAACAACTTTAATTGGAAAAGGCCAAAATAACAGCACTTGACTCTTAGAAAGTAATTTCAAAGAATTCCCATGTCTGGTACACTAAGTAAGCAACAAAAATGTCATCTAAAAGAATGATGTTTTGCCATGTGGACAGTACCAAATTTCATTAAAGTTGCCATGTGATAAAGGTTGAAAGTCCATAAATTACCATTGTGGGACATTACTAAAAAACAACATATTGCCTTGCCATGGCAAAAATGTATAAAATGATGCCTATGAACACAACAAATGCCACATGGTGTGACCTCTGTAATTTTTTGTTATTGAAAGTTCATAATTTTGCCATTGTGGGACATTACTAAAAAACAACATATTGACCTTCCATGGCAAAAATGTGTAAAATGATACATATGAGCACAACAATTGCCAGATGGTGTGATCTCTGTAATTGTGTATTATCAAGGTGGATTGTGCAAAACTGAAAAACACATAAGTTGAAAAATTGACGTCGATGAAGAATAACAATTGCCACCTAAAATGATTTTGCAACACACACCCAACTAAACTAGTTGCCTCAAGTCCACAAATCTGATCAATCAACTGATAATGACTACACCAGCTGATTTAATCTACAAAATCAAGTTGCATGTGATCAGATATAAATTTTAACTTGCCATGGAAAAATGTAAAAAATAGGGGTGCCTACCAACACATAGAAAATGTTACATGATGTGCCATCTGTTCTCATGTGTTGTTCACTGTGAGGTATGAAAATGCAAACACTAGGAGCTGCTTGCATGTGCTCCAGTGTTTAAAACATTAGATATCTACTAGTTTTCCAGTTGCAAATGCACAAATATGAGTACCCGATTTCACACAGTTCAATCTATATTTCTAGAATAGGTACGGATCAACATGAATTTCCTGTTCAATCTGATCCATCAATGACAAACTATAAGAGAAAAAACGAAAATTGCTTGCACTAGTTCAGACATTCCCCTTTGAATGACCGCCCAATGAACTGTTGATACGCCAACAGGTGCGATACACGTGCACTTGGTTCAGCGACAAGTTTGCAAAGTTGCATCTTTGGCATTTGCATCAGCATGTGAAAAATTGCTTAGCATTATACAGTCCAGTGAACTTTGACAACAAATGAAAGAGGGCAAGAAACCTGCACAATGAAATCTTTGGTCGGCAGATCAGTGGAGCGGCAGGAAAGACCCGGCTTGATCAAAGCAGCTCAACATTAGCACCATTTATGATGTGTAAAAAAGAGAATTTCTTGCTTGCCAGATAAAGTGATACCGATACTAAACAACATCGATTTGCATGACTTCTTAAAACAACTTATACCAATCACCCAAATGCGCACCTGAGACTGAGAAAATGGCTTATATTACAAAGAGATCGATGCTCTGACAATGGACCTATTGGAGCAGAAAATCATCTGGCTAGTTCAAGGAGTGAACTGACGCCAAACGGCCTAAGAGCATACAACCTGCTTTCTTAACCTTGGAGTTGGAGGTGCCAGTTGAAAAGCCGAAGATACTTGAGAGTAGGAATAGTATATGAGAAATTCAGATTTTATTACGGCATTTAAGACTTATAGCCTCTAAATTATCATTGAATGTCGCAGTGAACTTGCTACAGAAATCTTACGCAGGGCAAACTAAGCCAAAAATAACCCAAACTAAACTACTTTTAAGAAAACAATAAATAAAAAGCATGACTTAAGAAAATCCGCAGCAGAGTCCCGCTGTTTCCCTCAAAAATAAAAACAAAGCACGACTTAAGAATAATCGTGGCAAGTTCAATAATTTCTCTTACAAAACTTGACAAGTTTGCAAAGGCTCCATGGTCAGCATCACTTTAGCTGGAAAGATTTTAAGGAGCAAGAGTCAGAGACACTGCGAATCTCATGTCTATCAATGGTGATCGGTGAGATTGGCTGGTTGCCCTCACAAAAGATCTGCGGCAGATAATTTTTACAACCCCACAAACGAACCTATAAGTATCTACATTATATTCCAATTTAGATCCAAATTGCAAGCAAATCTTCTGCAATCCAAGTAATCATAATTTGCATTTGGTCAGTGTCTGCCCAAATCTGATGAAATCATTATTTGCCCAAACAGGACGCAAGTATCGCCTACTAAGCCGACATCTAATTGCAAGCATTACCTAGCCAATGCGCATGTCTGACTTAGTAGTCAAGGCTGGATTCATGCTCCAAAAGAGACACAGTGAAACTGAGCTTCCCGAGTTAGGCTATCCAACATCCAGGTATCAAGCCACATCCCGAGTTATTTCTAATTTTCTAGTAGGCCCCGTATCAATCAATATTAAAAGGGCAAGAATGCCTCTAGCACTAGATACTACTACATTAAAATTTGACGGTTTCTATCTAAATATACCAAAGAGAGTAATGGTTTCCACTAGAAAATGTGATTACTGATTAACATGTTCTACAGTAATACCCCCTGTGGCGAATACAACTAATCATCAAAGCTAAGATAGCTGTACCTCTATTGTGTGTGTATCACAAATTTAATAAAAAAAGTTGTACATGAAATGTGTTGGGTTAACTATCTAACATACTGTTGAATCATGTGAGTCTCATCTCATGCTATTAACAGACAAGATAGAGCCATAGGCACAAATTTTAACTTGACAAATAAAGACGACCACAAAAACTAGGTATGTAAAGAAGCTTTCTACATCTCAAGCTGGCAATGTAAAATACATCAAAATTTTAGTGGAACTACCAGCCCGCAGTTATATTATGATTGCCTTTTGAAACCACTCATTTTCAGGAACTAAGTTAAACCAAGTTGCTGAAAGCCTTGTGTGAACCCCTAGTTTGCGGGTACTAAGTTGAAACTTGTTGCTGAAATCCTGACCTGAGTGAAGCCACCAGCCATCATCTCAAAACAGCAACATGCCGCAAATAGAAATCGCCATCCAGTGTCAATCATAACTATCGCGTTCATCATCGTCATCATTGCCAGGCCCGTCGTCATCCACAATCTCCATTCCAAAGCACTCAACATCAGCATCCTCATCCATCCCCTCCCCTTGAAACTCCTCATCCCCATCCAGTGCACCCTCTTCGTCTTCATCCTCGTCTAAAACCAGCTTGGACAAGCCCTTCCCACGGTACAACACGCCGGTGCGCATCACATACTGTACCTTGTCCCTGACCGCCGCAAGGGGGTGCTTCTCCACAAGCTTCCCCCTCTCGTACCCCTCGCGAAGCACCAGTGTCGTTGTCTTGCACTTCAACGACAGGTAGAACACTCCAGGATACCGCGTGAACAACCTCGTGAACTTGTGAGGCAGGCCAAGCTCCTCCCGGAGCAACCGGATGGCATTCCTCCGGACCATCTTGTGCACCATGAGCCCGAGCAACTCGTGCAGCAAACCAATGTTCCTCTTCTCGTAGATGTCGCTCTCAGGGTCGATCCCTGAGGCATCATCATACGGGGAGATGTAAGGTAGGCGGTGGAAATCGTCCATCCAGGCCTTGACCTTCTTCATCCCTCCGTACCCACGCGGGAACCGCATCGGGAACGCGAGGGGGGCACTCGACGAGGACGGCGGACGGGACAGGTCGCGGTAGGTCGCCCCGGTGATGGCCTCGGCGTTGCGGCGCTGGAGGGAGGATATGGTGATGTCCTCGGGGAGGCGGGCGGTGGAGAGTGTGATGTGGTTGTTGGAGACCGCGAAGAGGTCGGGGTGGGAGGAGGGAAAGGAGGAGGCGAAGTCGTAGGGGAGGCCGAGGTCGAATCGGAGCGGGAGGATGGAGGCGAGCGGGAGCGACCTGGAGCGGGTGAGGAGGAGGAGGCGCGCGAGGCGGAAGTGGGAGTCGACGGCGGAGGCGCGGGCGAGGCGGGCGAGGAGGATGTCGGAGGCGGAGGTGAGGGAGAAGGCGGGGAGGGAGGGGTAGCGCGGGTGCGGCTGCTCGGCGAAGAGGGTCGGGTGGCGGCGGAGGAAGCGTAGCACGGGGACGGTGAGGCCGAGCGGCTTCTGGAAGCGCGCGAGGGCGCGGGCCGGCACCGGGGACGACGGCTGGCGGGCGAGGTAGTCGAGCATGAGGCAGGACGCGCGGATGGAGGTGGTCCGGTCGATGATGTGGTCCAGGCCGCGGTTCTTGACCCACTTGAGCCGCACCTTCTGCATGGCGAGGCGGCGGCGGAGGTCGCTGGTGTGGTGAGGGGACGGCGGAGGGTGGGCGAGGGTGGCGGCGCGCGCGGACTGTTCGAGCAAATGCGTACAAGGAGGAGCGGCGAGGCGGGCAGAAATGGAAAAGAGACACGACGAGTGGGTTGGCCTCCTCCACTCGCCTGGACTGCTAGGCCCGTTTTGATCGAGATGGTTGGGCTTTTCAACGGTCCAATATGAACATACCCGGAAACTAATTCAGTTTTTTTTTCCAATGTGGATACTAAAAGTTTTCTGTTCCCGGGTGCATAACATCCGGTTGAACAGTAAATTTATTAGAAATAAAAGGATTAGAATTTTGATTTGTATACAAACATTGTTAAATGTACCACATGCATGCAAAGTTTCATGATGAAACACATTTCACTGCGTGAGAAAAAAAAATGCTTCAAAAATACTATTTTTACGACCCTCCCTCCCGAGGGTCTCGGTTCGGAAAATATTGCAGCGCTACCGACCCTCCCCCCCCTGCGACATCGCTGCCACGATGATGACGGGACCCGTCCTCAAAGGGGAAGGGGATCCTATGGTCACTCGACGAGTGGACCTCGGTGTCCGAAGCGGAGGTCTATGATCTGGTGGCGGCGGCGGCGAAGGCGGTTGGACGCCCAGGGATGGGGCATGCCTGATGAACCTCACGAACAAGGGAGTTCATTGTGGCATGGCGGCGCACATGAGGTGGACAACAACTCGGGCTTGGGTATCACATCACCGTTGGTGGTTTCTCATGGTCAGATCTGTTATGAAGGTTGTTGCGTTTTGAGGCTGGGGGTGGTTGCCAGGGGCAAAGGTAGAGAGGTGGTGTGACTGGGCCTTCTCGTGGCGGCGAGTGTTGCGTGACACTTGTTGCTTCGAGACAAGTGTGTTTAATCTGGCCATTGGGTGCTTCGGAGCACCATAGAGCTGGATTTGAACTTTGGTGATCATTGGCGGTTAGTTCATGGGCGGCAACAGGGCTGCCATGGCCTTCTGTTTTGGGGTGATGCAGGTGAGCAATTTACATGTTCAATCGGTGTGTTGGATGTGTGTGCTAAACTCGGCGGAAGTCATGCTCTGACCCAAACTGAAGACAATGACACCCGCTGGTGAGCAGTCTACCTATTCATCGGTGCTTTGGGTGTGTGTGTGTGTACTAAACTCGATGAAAGTCGTGTCCTAACTGGATTCGACAACGTGATGCTCGCGGGTGTCGCGAACCTTCTTGGAGGTGTTGTTGTATGTTGTTTTCACGATCCTCTTCGTGACTTCGGGGAAATCCTAGTTCTGGGTTCGCCCAGAATAGATGATGGCGGCGCAGCCTGGTTCTACCCTTACTGAAGGGATCGTCTAGAAGTCAACTTGGTTTGTCGTGTTCAGTAGCGTCTCGTTGCTGGGATGTCAGTGGTGATGGTGCGACTGACTTAGGGTCGATTATGATGTGCTCTTATTCATGTGCTACTCTTCGGTTGTCCATTGTGCGGTGTGTCTTCATGTTGTTGAGTGTGTCCAAGACCCTTCCATGGTTATCGTTTTGTTGTGCGAGTTTCGAGCTCTTAGTCTTGTCTTGATTCACTTTTTCTCAATGATGACGCATTGAGGCATTCCTAACCCGCGAATCGTTTTGTCTTTATGTGGTGGAGCTTCCAATCAAATTCGTGTTCAATAACACTACTTGAGTTTGGATCGTGTTCAATGATACTATTTTATTGTGGATACTCATGCGTTGTGCCACGGGGTTCGATACGTACATATCAATCTGGCGTTAGGCTAATTTTAAAATTTTGATATTGTGATTCATCGAAGGCATCCCACATCTACTTGTGTCGCTTGTGATGATGGTCTTTCGTGTACCAGATAGGTCGTGCCTTCTCCAAGTGTCAATTTCTTCCTATCTTCTTTCATCTTGGTTCCTCTACAGTTAGTGACCCGGTTTCTTTATAAACATGGTCGACTTGTTTAGGTTTTCCATCAGATTTCCATTATAAAATGGGCGATCCTTATAGACACAACTCCACAAAAAACGAACGACAGGACAAGTGAGAAGATGTGAGTCTTAGACTCCTACACCACGCAAATAGGACAAAGGCCATCACCAGACCCTTGTCGCTTTGCCAACTTTGTACCCATAAAGAGGCGACCATGAATCAGCTGTCAAGCAAACTTCTTGAATTTTCAGCAGTAACGGGGATTTTCACACAAGGATGTAAAGGGCCAGAGCGACATAAAGCACGATATGCCAATCTGGCGGACAATATCCCTGAGGGAGTGAGATGCCATGATAGGACGTCCAAGGCATCCAACATCAAAGATGGAAGGGCGTGTCGCAGATCAACCCACATCAAAACTTCCTCGGTATGAATGTTCGGTGAAACAAGATGTTTCAATTTTCATTGTAGATAGTTGAGGTCATTGAAAGAAATCACAAATAATGTTGAAAAATCGGTACTAAGCAACGCTTCTACCGAGCCACAGGTCTAGCCAAAAGAGAATATCCTTTACACATTCTCTGAAGATGTGAATCCAACGCATAATCACCTGGAGTGATTATTTCACAAAACCGATATCTCTCCTGTCAATCACAAGAAAGGACAATAACGAGGGGAGGATGACCTCGCATATACTTAAATGGATGTGTCTAGGTCTCAGTCGACTAAGACTTAACCAAGTCCCAGTCAAGTGATAGTACATGTAAAAAGAAAGAAATAAGAAGTTCAAATTTATTTTTTTGTACGGATCTTCACGCACAATCTCACGGATATAGTATTAACTAAGACTTAGTTAAATATCAGTCGACTGAGATTTAGCAATCCCCTACTTAAATTAGGATTAGTTATATGTTAGTTGCCTACAAAAATTTAGTGCGTCAACTGTTTTTTCATCAACGGATATAGATCCAATGGCCGGAGGACAATATTCAACCTCCCGCTCGAACCGCCGGCCGATCCGTCGGCCGATCCGCCTACTTTCGTTGCCTGCGAACACCTCACCCTCCCATTGACCCTCCCCCACTGAGCTAGCCGTCACCCCTACTTTTTTGAACCAGATACAAACCCCTTTCCATTAATCTGGTTAACAGAAATACAAAGTTCATGACCCACCAGATGAAACAGAGTAAGAGGAAGGGGAGAAGAGGTTAAATGGTGACTAACCTATTGGGAAACCCACAATCTAAAGATTCATAAATCGAATCCCAGCCATGGGGCAAAAACCCGATAGGTTTAGTCCATTTGACCACAAACAAACATAGTACCAAGTTCGAATAGGTCACATCTCGACCCAACCACACACCAGCAAGTCTAACAAATAATTAGATAACGAACAGAGCCAACACCAAATGGACTAAGTAAACGAACAACGGTCTTCAGCTTCACTTGTCTTCCAGCACAACACTGCAAATCCTCATCATCTGCGTCGCGTTGGCACGTAGCATCTCCGCGCCCCTCTTCAAGTCTTCAGCGTCCTTCGTCTCCTTCTATAGACCTGCCCAATAGAAGATATTGGCATATGCTAAGAAAATGACCTCAAATGGAGATTTCAATCTTTTAAACTCAAAAGGTAATACAATTATGAATATTCCAGATCACCCGACATATGGCAGCCAAGTCCACCGTATAAAATTGTTCACCTCCAGCAAACAGAACATAGCACTAGGTAAAATATTTCCAAATGTTATTAGTACCATAGTCAACACCAAACACAGAGGCCACCACTCTCCAGGATACCCTAGCAATAGGGCATTCAAAGAAGAGATGGTTCAAGGACTCAAAACCAAAGCAATAAGAGAATTTCGGATTGTCTTGCCAATGCTTATTTCTCATTACCTCCCTAGTCAGGATACTATCTTGATGCATTTTCTACATAAAAATTTGAATTTTTAGTGGCAGTTTAGCATTCCAAATCCGCTTGTAATCACATCCATGCAACCGTGATTCCAACAATTCATAAAACTGATTTTGTAGTAAATTTATTCTTCTTGCCCAGCCCCCAAGAGATCTCATCACGACCAGAATTAGATCCCAACAATAAGGCAAGTTGTACTTTGATATTCTCCCACTGCCCCCGCAAGTCAGGAGACAATCTCCTCCTGAACAAAATACTGGAGTCAGTGTCCAACCCCTAGCTCACTGTACACCCATGAATATTGCAAATTTCAAATAGGTCTCTATATTGCACCCCAAAGGGGGGCTTGTCATCAAGCCGTCACCCCTGCTATCCTTCTAAGCCCAACGATCTCCAGTTCCTGGCGCCGACGAATCTGCACCATTCTCTAACCCTTATCCCTTAACATAGACACTAGAGTGGTGCTTCTCCGGCGAAACAGTACCTGTCGTGGTCATACCTAAGGCATACCCTTAAGTATCGCATATCATGGGGTACCCTTAACGAGATAATAAGATTGACATATAACCGAGTCAGGTGTTACTCAATGATCAAAGTATGATTACGCTTCTGAGTAACAAATAACTCGGGGTGGCATGCTACTCGGATATGAAGCTATCGAGTAACGAGCAACTCGGACAAGACGATGGTCAACATTCACCGAAGCTATATAGTCAAGCATCCTGCTGCACCCATTATAATACGACTTAATGGAGGAGTTTCTATGTTTTAATTAGAAGCTTTATTCTAGCACTAATAGGCATTAATTCCTTCATTTATGTAATTTGAGTGAGGTGGAGGTGGCGCACTCTATATAAGCCACCCCCACCACCACTACAAAGGACCCTCTCTCTTCTTCTACCTCACTCTTTCTCTCCCACGGGAAGAACTCATGTACATCATCTTGTTCATACAAAGATAAGAAAAAACTCCTTCGGGAGCGCGAGACGTAGGGATTTTATCTCCTCCGCGAGAGTCCCGAACTCGATAAAATCGTCTGCGTCCACCCGTTTGCATCTCGATAGATCATGCTCCGTTCATACCCCCCTCTTTATTGTCAGGATCATATCCACGAGAGTTGGCGCCCACCGTGGGGCTTGGCGTCTATCGAGCCATGATGCGAACGATGAACAACCAAACACATACACAAAGATGTTGTGTGTCCGGCAAGCGATGATCTACGACTTGTAGCTCTGCGTGTTGGTTGCGTCTCACCTCCGCCACCGCGCTCGCCTCCACCGTCGCGTTGGTCGCGGCCGCCTCCGCCTCCGCTCCTCTCCAACTCGGACGACTCCTTCCCCTGCATCGGCTTCGAGGACACGGGGGCCGTCTTAGCTGGTGAAATGTCTCTTATCATTATTTTCCCTCGAGTCTCTCTGCTGAAAGTGCGCTAAGAAAGTTAAACTCTCGCGTAATTTAATTGCGGTTAAATCACAGCGGTGAGTGCAGAACGAGAGGATGATTAATTACATGCGAAACTGTAGCATTAATTGCATTTTAGTAATGTGGTAGTAGCATGCATCCAATTAAAACCATAATTGCATGTTAATGCAATGCCATTTGTTGTTACTACTACCACATTACTAAAACGCAATTAATGTGTTTTCTTCGTACCCAAGTTTTGTGCACTGAGTAACTTGCAGGTCTGCTAAAATGCCCACTCTGACGGGAGGAGAACACGACTCGAACATTTTCCTCGCAGCAACTCGGACGGCTACATGCATGGACAAGCTCAGGACACTTCTCCGACTTGGCTGCGACTCGGACACCGGTTACACTCTGGCTCTGTCCTCCAGCAACTCGGTCTCCACTAACAACTCGGGTCGCCTTTATTAACTCATTAAACGGCAATTAATTTTCCCCCATGCTGGTTACCATTCTAATTTACTGCATGCCATTCAATTTTCATACTGGTTAATTTGTGCATGCACACATTAATAGCCATTTAACATCTAATTTATATGCGCACCTTTATCAACTTGTCCGAGCGCATGGCCGTTCGGCTGGAGATATGTTCATCGGTTTTTCCTATAAGTTAAGTAAATTCGCATACTTCATTCTCATACATTTTATGTACGGACAACAATTGGCCCTAGTTATGCGGATGAATTTCGCACTCAAACAACTAACGTGCAGGCTCATTCGGATAAATTTGGCATTTTCCTGTTCTGCAATGGCTCGGTCTCCATCGACTCTTCTGCAATGACTCAGCTTTCATCGAATTTTGCAACGAGTCAACCTCAAGCATAATCAACGAAATTTTTTGAGGACTTCTATTTGTCATGGCTTCATCGACTTTGACTACCTCCCCAACGCGGAAACAGCTAAGTTCCTCATACATCCAAACTTCGTATTACACGTTGTAGCGAGTTTGTCTCTCCCGAGCTTCTCTCGGGAACCACTTCTCGCTTTTACCGGAGTCTACCTCGATGAAACACAAATCACATTCCCCGTATTTCGACATGTCCGCCATTAAAAGTTGTAACGCAATTGGGGGCTACGCCGCACCCGGGGGACTACAACTTAGTTATAATCACATTTAACTTATTGGTTCTTTGCTCCCCTAAGTGGATGCGCCGCCAGTCGGCAGGTTCTTTACTTGGTTTTCTCTTATTCTTCGTGAAACGCCTACACATGCTCGGTACCATAAACGCCTACTATTCGTCTCCAACCCGGTCGCAACATGATTGTCTGGTTGGCAAGAGCAAAACCTAATGGTCTGCCGAATCGCTAAGTGGCTAAACATGAAAGAACAAATAAACCAAGTGAAATATATTGCTATCTGTAAACTTTAAGTCCTATACTTTACTATCTGCAAAGTTGGAATTATACACTTTATTTCTGCAAAGTTTAAAGTTCCGTGTTTTTACTCAGCTTTCTGGGTTTGAATACTATAATACTTTCATTCTCTATCTATTTGCATTTTCTTTCAGGTCAATGAAGGAAATATCCTTGGTTTCATTCCGTGCCCGAGCACAACGAGATTCCAAATTCCTTCAAGAAACAACACTCAAGAAAATGTTCCGTGTCCACGCACGATGAAACAATTTTGTATAGCTTCAGTAAAAGACTCCAACTAACTACCAATAGTTAGTCGGAGCCTTGGGGGCTACACCCACTGGGTGCACTGATCGTGCTCCCACTGGAAGGAAAATTTCCCGAGTAGATCTTCACTCGGAAGAACAACATGTCGAGTAAGGCATCACTCAGACACACCCAGTGGGTGGTCAATAAAAACCGAGTAAGTCATCACTCGATAACCTAAATCATAACCGAGTAAGTCATCACTCGAAGTATTTTTCTGAGTAAGCTACTACTCGGAGAGATTCATTGCTAAAACAACCGAGTAAGTTGTCACTTGTAAATCCTTCTGAGTAAGTTAACACTCGGAAAGAGTTGTTGCCAGAACAACCGAGTAAGTTGTCACTCGGAGCGTCAAAGAAAGCAGGCAATACTCAAAAACTCAAAGCAGTGACATGATGGGATACCGCCTGAAGCTAAGTAATGAGTTAGAAAGAAACTGCATTCTGGAACGCACAACAAACGTAAAATCTTGTATTCATTAGTTGTTCGAGAAAAGTTCCGAATGGTTAATTCACTAATAGTCCATCTCTGACGAAGACTGCCAGATTATTAGTATGATAAGTGCGAGGGGTAAAGAATCGATATCCCATGTGGTATGACCTAAAGCTCATTGTGATGCTTTAGGATATCGAACTTTACAAATCTGGTTTATATGGAGTTTAAGGCCTTTTACTCCAAGACACGCCTTCCGAGGCCTCAGTCCACCTCTTCCGAGAAACGCTTGAGTGTCGCTAGATTTTTCCTTTAACTTGCCCGACCCACATACAAGGGAAAAGTGTAAACTTCAGTAAAGTCCTTCCGGGCCTCTTATTGAGTTTAATCTTCATATACCTTATGAATATGTCATCAATAGAAAGAGCACTCTCCTTTGATGAAATCAATTATCCCAATTAATAAAAAGTCTTCAATCAAAAGACTCTGAGTAACTTCAAGAAGTTACTCGGAGCCTTGGGGGCTACACCCCGTGGGTGCACTAAGAAGTGCTCCCACTAAAAGGATTTATACAAAAAGTCTCCAATCAAAAGACTCCGAGTAACTTCAAAAAGTTAGTCGGAGCCTTGGGGGCTACACACCCCGTGGGTGCACTAAGAAGTGCTCCCACTGGAAGGATTTATATGAAAAGTCTCCAATCAAAAGACTCCGAGTAACTTCAAAAGTTACTCGGAGCCTTGGGGGCTACTTTCGTGGTCATACCTAAGGCATACCCTTAAGTATCGCATATCATGGGGTACCCTTAACGAGATAATAAGATTGACATATAACCGAGTCAGGTGTTACTCGATTATCAAAGTATGATTACGCTTCCGAGTAACAAATAACTCGGGGTGGCATGCTACTCGGATATGAAGCTATCGAGTAACGAGCAACTCGGACAAGACGATGGTCAACAGTCACCGAAGCTATATAGTCAAGCATCCTGCTGCACCCATTATAATACGACTTAATGGAGGAGTTTCTATGTTTTAATTAGAAGCTTTATTCTAGCACTAATAGGCATTAATTCCCTCATTTATGTAATTTGAGTGAGGTGGAGGTGGCGCACTCTATATAAGCCACCCCCACCACCACTACAAAGGACCCTCTCTCTTCTTCTACCTCACTCTTTCTCTCCCACGGGAAGAACTCATGTACATCATCTTGTTCATACAAAGATAAGAAAAATCTCCTCCGGGAGCGCGAGACGTAGGGATTTTATCTCCTCCGCGAGAGTCCCGAACTCGATAAAATCGTCTGCGTCCACCCGTTTGCATCTCGATAGATCATGCTCCGTTCATACCCCCTCTCTATTGTCAGGATCATATCCACGTCAGAGTGGGCATTTTAGCAGACCTGCAAGTTACTCAGTGCACAAAACTTGGGTACGAAGAAAACACATTAATTGCGTTTTAGTAATGTGGTAGTAGTAACAGCAAATGGCATTGCATTAACATGCAATTATGGTTTTAATTGGATGTATGCTACTACCACATTACTAAAATGCAATTAATGCTACAGTTTCGCATGTAATTAATCATCCTCTCGTTCTGCACTCACCGCTGTGATTTAAACGCAATTAAATTACGCGAGAGTTTAACTTTCTCAGCGCACTTTCAGCAGAGAGACTCGAGGGAAAATAATGATAAGAGACATTTCACCAGCTAAGACGCCCCTCGTGTCCTCGAAGCCGATGCAGGGGAAGGAGTCGTCCGAGTTGGAGAGGAGCGGAGGCGGCCGCGACCAACGCGACGGTGGAGGCGAGCGCGGTGGCGGAGGTGAGACGCAGCCAACACGCAGAGCTACAAGTCATAGATCATCGCTTGCCGGACACACAACATCTTTGTGTATGTGTTTAGTTGTTCATCGTTCGCATCATGGCTCGATAGACGCCAAGCCCCACGGTGGGCGCCAACTGTCGTGGATATGATCCTGACAATAGAGAGGGGGGTATGAACGGAGCATAATCTATCGAGATGCAAACGGGTGGACGCAGACGATTTTATCGAGTTCGGGACTCTCGCGGAGGAGATAAAATCCCTACGTCTCGCGCTCCCGGAGGAGCTTTTTCTTATCTTTGTATGAACAAGATGATGTACATGAGTTCTTCCCGTGGGAGAGAAAGAGTGAGGTAGAAGAAGAGAGAGGGTCCTTTGTAGTGGTGGTGGGGGTGGCTTATATAGAGTGCGCCACCTCCACCTCACTCAAATTACATAAATGAGGGAATTAAAGTCTATTAGTGCTAGAATAAAGCTTCTAATTAAAACATAGAAACTCCTCCATTAAGTCGTATTATAATGGGTGCAGCAGGATGCTTGACTATATAGCTTTGGTGACTGTTGACCATCGTCTTGTCCGAGTTGCTCGTTACTCGATAGCTTCATATCCGAGTAGCATGCCACCCCGAGTTATTTGTTACTCGGAAGCGTAATCATACTTTGATCATCGAGTAACACCTGACTCGGTTATATGTCAATCTTATTATCTCGTTAAGGGTACCCCATGATATGCGATACTTAAGGGTATGCCTTAGGTATGACCACGACAGTACCCCCAAGGTAGACACAGGGACTCCACCGGTGAACCAACGACCTTCATCTACGGCAACACCCCCACGGCTGACATCGTTTGAGCCAAAAAAAATCCGACTTATGGTAACTAATTTGACTTAAATTTGATAAGTTGCCTACCATAGTTGTGCTAATCAAACATCACAATACGTTGGTCCTTAGGAAGCATAGATCAGTCTACTTCATCATTTGATATTTCTGGCATTCGTGGGACCCTACCAAAGGAAGCGGCAACTCCTTGAGCAGGTGAACTTGAGCGCCTAAGAGGATCTACAATCGGGCTTCTCATATGCTTCCTATATGACCGGACGGACAACCCGACACTAACCGATCGCAAAAATGAGACCCAGACAGGCCACTCATATCCATTCCTGAGAGGGGGCATCGTTGGGCTATTTAAGTCATTCGAGCTACACCAAAACCCTACCCCGTCCCCATTCCAATCCTCTCTCATCTAGGTGTGAAGCCCGATTCGCAGCCGGCCTGTCTCCGGACTCACCACAGGAGGAGGAGGTGGAGCAGGAGCGGGACGGGGCGCGGAGTCGGAGGAGGAGGGGGATGCATGAGAGACATGTCTGATCCCTCCTGCCGCTATGCCCAACCCTTTGATGGCGGAACAACAGACCGTCTTTGATTCCATACGAAGCAAAATGAATGAATCTACACTCTAAAATATATATCTATATACATTCATATGTAGTTTGTATTTAGTTCACTAAAATAGCTTATACTACCTCAGTAAAGTTTTATAAGATTAAGATCAATAAAGTAGTGAGCTAGAACATGTTATAAAAATTTACGGATGAAGTATTTAGATACGAAGGGAGTATGTAGTATGATTTGTATGGATTTAAGACATCCAATATAAGATTGATGAATGAATCGGAACACAAATAAAAGATGACCGATCACCGTGTCTAGGAACGCGTCCGCGGATGAAACGAATTTACTGTGTCCGGTGTAGATGTTCTACTAGTTGAGTTGGATCGTAACATGCAGATCGTACTTCCCTTGGGCAAGTGAACTAGGGCGTCAAATTCGCTCACTGTCGTAAGAGACTAGCTCGATCTCAACAGCATATGCGTGACCTCAACAGCCCAGACAATATACCGAACCATCCAATTGCTGTGACGAGTGGCTAGACAAAGCCAAACGACACCGTCGAAAATACGATGCGTCGATGGCCATGTCACGTAAAGCCGTTGCATATTTGTCATGTTTCCCTCTCACACTTCCAAGCATGAACAGCGTAAGAAACCGAACTCGGCCTGTAGGTTGCATGAACCGCGTATAAATTGGGCACTGTTTGTTCAGGTGATCTCCAATACACACCACGTCTCGCAGAGCTAATTAACAACATGGCGCATATCCACGTCGAGTCCATCCAGACCGCCCTCCCGACGCGCATGGCGCTGGAGCTCGGGCGCACGCTGCCCATCGCCGTGTCCGGCCCGCCGATCGCGCCCGCGGAGCTGCAGCGCCGGTTCCGCGCGGTGCTCTACTACCGCGACCGGCTGGACGGCGAGGCGAGGGCGCGGATGGAGCAGGCGGCGTGGGTGCAGGAATCGCTCAGCGAGGCGCTGGCCGACCACCCGAAGATGGCCGGGCGGCTGTGGCGGCGGCACCCGGGCAAGGGCGACGGGCTGTGGGACGTGAAGCTCTGCGACGCCGGCGTGCGTCTGCTCATGGCGTCGGCGGACACGACCATGGCCGCGTTCCTGGAGGCCGAGGACCGCGAGAGCATGGAGCCCGCTCTGGCGCTCTGGACCGACGTCGACCCCGACGACCCCGAGAAGTGCTCCCCTTTCGTCATGCAGGTAGACATGACATGATCAGCCATGAACTTCCATTTCTCGTAGTACGTCCTGACCTAAATTTCGTGCTTCTGGCCGCAGTTGACGCGGTTCCAGGGCGGCGGATACGCCGTCGGCGCGTGCTGCAGCCTGCTCCACACCGACCCGCTCTCTCTGATCAGCTTCCTCAAGTCGTGGGCGCGCACGCACGCGCAGGTGCAGGCGCAGAGCAAGCTCGTCCCCAACCAGATGATCAACTACACGCGCTACTTCCGGAACCCAGCGGCCGCCACCAAGCGCCTCAGGTCCTTCCCCCTCGCCTCGACGGCCGACGACGACGCCTCGACCACCGTGCTCTTCAGGCTCGTCGGCGATGCCCCGGACCGCCGCGCGCTCGCCGAGGCGTGCGTCGCCCAGGCGAGCGAGAAGCTGGGGGTCGAGAAGCCGACGCGGTTCACGGTTCTCGCCGGCGACGGCCTGGGAGGGCTGAACGTCGTGCGTTCGTGCGCCGGAGGGGACGGGGACGGGGACGGGGAGATGACGACGGCGCCGTCTCCGGGGCACGAGCTTCGAGACGCGTGCTGGCACGAGGCCGGCCTCGAGGAGGAGGCCGTGCTGGATGGGTGCAAGCCCGTGCACGTGTCGTGCAGCATCGTCTCGCCGCGTGCCGAGGAGGGGCTCGTCGTTGTGATGCAGGCAGCGGCCGGTGCCGAGCTCTTGATCGGTGCGACTGTTCCGATCGGCAAGTAACATTTGGCCCACATGAGTGCGCTTAGCTACACATCTATAATCTATAATACCTAAATAGTTCATCCCCACGAACCTATCTATCTAGACATGCAAGGTATCCACATCATCAAATAGGTCTATCATGCAAAAAAGTCCATTAAGTATGCATGCACATGCTTCCATTAATTACATGCACATGCAACCTAAATAAATAATAACTTTTTATGCACTAAGCCTCACAATTTATAAGAGACTTTTTTATAAAAGAAAAAATCATGAGTTATCTCATATTCTATTTTTCTATGCACATCTATAATTGATATTATTGCTTTAGGCTTAGCCAATGGTGGAGATGTCTCCACTATCTCTACTCAACATTATTTTCATCTCACCATATATTATCAAGCTAATAGAATAATAAAACAAAAATCATACTCTTTTTTGGGTTTTCATCAAATTTTCTTACATTTTTGCTCTAAACAGTATTGATTTCAAAAAAGAATTTATAATTAAATTATAGTACACTTAATAATTTTTCTCATGTTTCAAAAAACACTTTTTCTTATATGTTTTCTCTGAAAAAATCCCGCAGCAACGCGCGGGATATCATCTAGTATGGTATATACGTTCACGTAACATATTCAGTGGTTGAGGGGAATATATTCAGTGATTTTAATAGTGTGCACTTTGAAATTCATATTTCAGTGATGAATCTGTTAGATTTAAATTGTTATGTAAGCACCAAAACATGCAAAGCTAGCCATCTGGATCGCCTTGGCAACATGACAAAGAGATATATTGTTGCATTACGTGTCATAGAGGTGGACATGATCGCCCGATCATTGTAGATGAGATGATGATGTTGAAATATACATATGTTGCCTAGCCTCTTTCTATCAGTATTTTTTTTTGGAGTAATTGACTGATGTATTAATTTAATATGGTATCAAAGCCAAGAGGTTTTGAGTTCAACACCCTACCAATGCAGTATTAAATAAACGATTATGTGGCCTAATCCAAACCCACGCTAAGAATTAAATTAGGCTAGACGTGAGGGGGAGTGTTGAAATATAAATATATTGCATAGCCTCTCTCCATAAGTTCAGACTTTTGGAGTAGTTGGTTGGTGCATCAATTCTATACGGTATCCGAGCCGAGAGGTCTTGAGTTTAAGACCATGCCAATGTAGTATTAAATAAACAATTCTGCGGTCTGCACCAAACCCACGACAAGGACTAAAATAGCCTAAACGTGAAGGGCAGTGTTAAAATATAAATATATTGCATAGCCTCTGTCCATCAGTCCGGACTTTTGGAGTAACTGTCTGATACATCAATTCTATATGATATCTGAGCCAAGAGGTCTTAAGTTCAAGACCCTGCCAACGCGGTGTTAAAAATAGATTCTGCGGCCTGCACCAAACCCAAGCTAAGGACAAAACCTAGACGTGAGAGGGGGTGTTGAAATATAAATATGTTAGCTAGCCTCTCTCCATCAGTTTAAACTTTTGAAGTAACTGGCTGGTGCATCAATTCAATAAATGAGACGATGTAGATGATCTTCCAGGGATTGGTCTTTCCATTGTTGACACACAAACTACAATCGATATAGTTTAAGGTTTTCGTGAAGAGCGGCTCGGTGAAAAATCAACACACATGAATAGCCAACCGCGAGGCTCCCTCACATAAATGTGTGAACACAACGGGCCCAGAACCATTGAGATCATGAATGTTGGTTCGTAAGCCTTTTCTTTAACGTGTTACTTTGACTATCTAACTAAATCTGATAGATCCACCAATATTCTCCCTTTAACTTCATTCGCTCATTCCCCATAAAAATATTATATATATCCAAATGAGGTGTTGTGAAACTCAACACTTATGGCATACCATCCTATTTTGAAATGCCTAACATTTTTTACTGAGAGTGGTTCTTTATGATACTTTTTATTCCAAAATCACAAGGCCTTCAGTAGTTTCATGTCGGCAACATGCTCACAAAATCCTTTAGTTAGCGGATCCGTAAGCATATGTGTCTTACATAGATGCTTATCATTAATTGTTTGGTCCTGAATTATCTTTCATAACATGAAACTCAATATCAATGTGCTTGGCAGCAACACTTGACTTGTTGTTAACTGTATAAAAAGCCGCGTGTTCATTATCATGGTACAACAAAAGTAGTTTAGATATGATGTCAACCACTTTAAGCCCGAGAATAAAACTCTCTGACCTCATAACATGGTACAAATTTTGTATGCATCATAAATGCAACAGTTAAAGTTTGTTTGGATCTTTTTCATGATATGGCTCCTCTAATGATTGTGAATATGTAACTTGACGTGCATTTCTTACTATCCACACGCCCAACAAAATTTGAGTCCTAATAACAAACAACTTCTAGGTACCTTTTATATGTAAGCATGATATATTCAGTGCCCTGCATATTATGCAAGACTTTCTTTGCGGTCTTCTAGCTAGTGGTATGATCCTCAATTTCAATGTAATCTATCAAGCATCTCTGCTGCAAATGTCAGATCAGGGTGTGTACAAACTTGAGCATACATTATGCTTCAGACAACTGAAGCATAAGGCTCCGACTTTATCTGATTAGTTTCAAATTGGTTCCTAGGACAATGAAATGCCCCACACTTATCGCCCTTGACTATAGGAGCATGTGACGCTGAGAACTTATGCACATGGAATTTCTTCAATACTCTCTTAAAGTATGCCTTTTGTGATAGTTCAAACATTCCCCTTGACCTATCTCAATGAATCTCGATGTCGAGGAAATAAGAAGCTTCAACGAGGTCTTTCATATTAAAATTGGTATACAAAACGTTCTTGGTCTCATGTAGCATATCCTTATCACCACTGGACATCAATATGTCATCAACATATAGGACTAGTATCGTAAACATATCTATAATACCTAAATAGTTCATCCCCACTAACCTATTTATCTTTACATGCAAGCTATCCACATCATCAAGTAGGTCCACCATGTAATTTTTTTTCCACTAACTCTTCATGCACATGCTTTCATTAATTAACTTTGCATGTGCATGCAACCTATCACAAATAAATTATATCTCTTTTATGCACTCAACTTCTTAATTCATAAGTAACTTTTTTTATAGGAAATCAAATTATGAGGTACATGGTATTTTATTTCTCTATATATTATCAAGTAACTAATTAACAAAACAAAAATCAAACTCATTTTTGGATTTTTTATCAATTTTTCTTAATTTTTTTTACTTTAAACAATATTTCTTACAAGAAAGAATTTATAATTAAATTATAGTATGTTTCATAAATTTTTACATGTTTTCAAACATTAGATTCTTTCTTAACAGTTTCCGTAGCAACGCGCGAGTTATCATCTAGTTTCCTTTAAACTTAACATATATGAAGTTATCCACAACATTTTCCGTGAAACCAAAAGTTTTGATAATTTTATCAAACTTAAGGTACCATTATCATGAAGGTCGCTTCAATCCATATATGGCTTCCTTCAGACGACATGTGAAATTTTCCTTTCCTTCCACAACAAAACCTTCTGGATGAGTAATATAAACGTCTTCATCAACTGCTTCTGGTTCTGGCTGTTTGGCTTCTACTACTGGCAGTTCGGAGGAGGAGGAGCCGATTGCATCTTGCATCACCACCTCAGTCCCCGAGCTGACGACAGCAGCCTCTGGTTCACAATCGGCAGCCCCTGGTGCGGCCGAATGCTTCTCCAATGTTTGCTTTTTGGCCAGTTTTTTTGCTTCGAGCTCTGCCATCTTCAGGTTGGCCGGAATAAAGATCGACTTTGATTCTGGGGAAGGCTTGATAGATGACTTTTGGATGTTTTCTAATGACACTCCTGGTGGAATTTTCTTTCTGGTGGACCCCAGTTTGGAAAGTGCATCTGCTGCTTCATTTTCATCTCGGGGAACATGATGGAATTCATACTCCTCAAAGAAACGTGATAGCTGCTGCACCAGGAATCTTTAGCTTGCCATGTTTTCATCTTTTGCGTCCCAACTGCCAGTGCATTGCTGCACCACCAGATCGGAATCGCCATAACACAAAATCCGTCGAATGCCAATCTCCTTGGCCAATCGGATACCGTGCACCAATGCTTCATACTCAGCCACATTGTTTGATGCTGCAAAATGGATCTGCAGTACATACTTGAGCTTGTCACCCTTTGGAGAGGTAAGGATAATGCCAGCCCCTAGTCCGGTCATCATCTTGGAACCATCAAAGTGCATTTGCCAGAATAAGAGTCCAGACAGGGGGGCGCATACAGGTTTTCTGCCCAACCAACAAGGAAATCTGCCAACGCTTGAGACTTGACTGCAGTGCGCGGCTCGTACTTGATTCCATGAGTTGCAACTTCAATGGCCCACTTTGCCACCCTACCAGATGTATCCCGATTGCCGATGATTTCTACTAGTGGTGCCGAGCTGACAACTGTGATCGAATGGGTCTGGAAGTAAGGTTTCAGCTTCTTTGCCGCCATGTACACACCGTAGCACATCTTCTGGTAATGGGGGTAGTTTTTCTTGGAGGTTGAAAGCACTTCGCTGACATAGTATACTGGCCTCTGGACCAACTGTGCCCTGTCCTTCTCAGGACGCTCGACAACCATGACAATACTAATCACCTGAGTGGTTGTTGCGATGTATAACATCATTGGCTCTTTCTCAATCGGAGCCGCTAGCACTAGAGCAGTAGACATCATGCGCTTGAGATGCTTGAATGCTTCGTCTGCTTGCAGAGTCCAAGTGAATTTATCTGTTTTCTTCATTAGCCGATACAACGGAATTGCCTTCTCACCCAACCGACTGAGGAATAGGCTGAGCGACGCCAAGCATCCAGTGAACTTCTGCACATCTTTAAGATTTCTGGGCTTGTTCATCTGCTCAATTGCTGCAATCTTCTCGGGGTTACACTCGATTCCTCTCTCGGAGACCAAGAATCTGAGCAGCTTGCCGGCTGGCACGCTGAACACACATTTTTCTGGATTGAGCTTGATTTTGTACGCCCGCAAGTTTGCAAATGTTTCTCTGAGGTCGTCCAGCAGGGTTGACCCTTGCACCGACTTGACCACAAGGTCATCTACATATACATGAATGTTCCAACCCAACTGAGATCGGACACATTGCTGCATAGTACGCTGATCAGTCGGGCCGCCATTTTTCAGGCCAAAGGGCATGGTGACATAGCAATAAGCCCCGAAAGGGGTGTTAAACGCTGTCTTATTTTGATCGTTTACATCAAGCTTAATCTGGTGATAGCCAGCTGTGTCATCCAGAAAGCATAAGAGCTGACAGCCAGCCGTAGAATCAATCACTTGATCGATACGGGGCAATGCAAAAGGATCCTTGGGGCAGGCCTTATTCAGGCAAGTGTAATCTATACACATGCGCCAAGTTCCATTCTTCTTCGGAACCAGAACTGGATTTGCTAACCAGTCTGGGTAGAACACTTCTTTGATAAATCCTGCTGCGAGCAACTTGCGATCTCGTCGCCGATTGCTCTTCTTTTGTCCTCTGAAAAGCGCCGAAGTGGCTGCTTGATCGGCTTGGATACAGGTCGGATGTGAATCTTGTGCTCGGCAAGTTCCCTCGGTACTCCAGGCATGTCCTGCGGGGACCATGCAAAGATGTCCCGGTTCTCACGGAGGAACTAGACGAGCTCGCCTTCCTATTTGCTGCTGAGACCGGCCCCGATGATGACGCACTTGCTCGGGTCGGAGGGGTCCAGTGCAATCCTCTTGCTGTCCTTGGCTACCTGAAATGGAGTCTCATCGTCCGATCTCTTGGTTTTTGTGCTCGACATGGGTGCCTTCAATTGATCTTGGGCCATCGCTATGACCTTGTCGAGCTGGCGCCGCTCTGCATCAATGACCAAGGAATCGACTAGCTTGTAGCCGGCGGATGAACACTCAAGTGACTTCTTGTAGTCACCGCATACTGTGATAGGAACGTTCGGCCCTGGAAGCTTCATCTTCAGGTAAGGCTTGAACACATTGAACATGAACTTGGAGATTACAGGCGATCCGAGCAGAATATGGTATGGGCTGCTCAGGTCGCCACTGATACGTCTCAAACGTATCGATAATTTCTGCTTGATCCATGCATGTTTTGTGTGATATTGCTATGATCTAGATATACTTTCATACAATTTTGATCATATTTGGACTAACCTATTAACTCGGTGCACCCCAGTGCCAGTTTCTGTTTTCTGCTTTTTTTCTATTTCATTTTTCCCCCATATTAAAAGTGCTCAAAAAATTCGGGAAAAATCAGATAAAAACTCAGTATGAAGGAACCTTCCGGAGTCCCGAAGGGGGGCCAGGTGGGACCCACCAGGGCCCCATGCGCCTAGCTGGTGCGGCCAGGGGCCTGGCCGCGCCAGGGGGGCGCCTGGACCCCTGGTGCCCCCCTGGCTGCCCCCCTTCGCCTATTTATTCTCTGCCACGGGAAACCTCCGAAGACAGAACCCTATTTCGTGATCTCGCCTCTGTTCCGCCGCCGCCGCGCTTCAAAGATCGGGAGCACCGTCAGGACCCTTCCGGGTACCCTCCGGAGGGAGGATCGACCTCCGGGAGCTTCCCCTCCACCATGGACGCTTCTCGGATGTGCCGTGAGTAGTTTCCTTTGGACCTTGGGTCTATGATCAGTAGCTATGTGATGTTCTCCTCCCCCCTTTTTTCTTCATGGTTTAGACCTCGTGAGTTGGCCTACATGATCGAGGCACATATGTAATCTTTCTGCTTTTGCTATGCTAAGTTTGATGGGATCTGATGGATTATGAGATTATGTTTAGATCGTGATAGAGTAATATATTTGGTTTTTATCTCTTATATTTTTGTTCCTAAGTAATTCTTGCATGTTCTCTGTTGCTGTTTATTGCTTTGGCCAAGTAGTAGGTAGTGACTCCAAGAGGGAACGTTATGCTCGATTGTGGTTACATGCCCCCTGATGACACGCTTGAGTGACAGAAACACGAGTCTAGGGGATGTGCTCTGGCCAAAAGGGGGAAAACAACGGTGCTTGTAACCGCGGTTACAAGGATTGTTTACTTTATGCAAAGTTATTTTTAATGCAGTTGTCTGTTGCTTTGGGTTTACACTTTGGGTGGGGCTCTCAACTTAATACCAGCGAGATGTTCCGGATAGATATCTCATGGTGTACGATTAGTAGTAGATGAGATGGATTTCGGTCTACTTATTTTGGCGTACTGCCCATGCTTATGAGCCTCTTCCTTTCTTTTGTAGCATAGTTAGCATTGCGGTGCGTTTATAATCCCGTGAATTGCCCATCTGTAATTTGTTTACTTCGCATAGCAGTCTTATCGTCTTTTGGGAGAGAGACATCACGGGACCCCGGTACATATTCTCATCATTGTTTACAAGCTTATTTACTTTTTAGTATTTACTTTCAGTTGCTATCATTATCATTATCCCTTGTTTTTGATCCTTTGTAAACAACAAGACCGGAGAGATTGACAACCTCTCTGAACTTCGTTGGGAGCAAAGTTATTAGTGTCTGTGTGCAGGTCCATGCCAGTTGCGCCGTTTACACCTACTTATCATTACCAGAGTCCTATGGGAGACAATCTTAAAACCTCGGTATCTTCACCGAGGGAAACTTGCCGCTACGCTGCATCTCACCTTCCACTTGGGGTAACCAACGAAGGGCGAGAAGCAATTATCCTCTCTCGCGTATCAAGCAAATTTCTGGCGCCATCGCCGGGGACTCCGAGTGATAAGATAGGGGAGTTGCCCACTACCTTTTACCTTTACTTTTTAGTCTTGTTAGTTTACCTTTCAGTTTTTATCTTTGTGTCTTATATCAAAAATCACAAAAAAAACATTATTTATCTTGTTTTTAGTAGTCCTCCTTGTTTAGATGAACATGTTAGGACTTGGTGCTTTGCGGGAATCGGAAGTTCTCGATTTCCGTCAAAGGGATGGAGAAAATATGAAGAAGGCATGGGACATAATTTCTGAAGCACACAAAAGAATTATGCCTTGGATACACATAAAAATTGTGCTTGGGAATTTTTACCATGGTCTTTTTAAGTGGTGTAAACACTCTCTTGATATTATAGCTGAAGGAGACTTTTTAGAGTGTGATGAAGCTAGAGCTATTGATATTTTTCATGGTCTATCTAGTTATTTTGTTTATGATCGTAGTGTTGATACTGTTATAGATAGACTAGCTGCTATTGGAAAAAGGATGGATGCTCTAGACTTAAGAAAAGTAGAGGAACTTAAGACCAACAAGAAAGATATGTTGGATATAGATGATGATTGGGAGCCCTTTGTTAGGATTAGTATCTCTAACCAAGACTTCCTTGCTTTCTGTGATATTTGATCCATAGTTTCTACCATGCCAAAAATAGTTTATGATTCTTTGAAATTAGATATGGATCAATTGTCATCCTATCATGAACATGCTAATGGAGATATTTCAGAGATTAAGGGAAAGGGAAAAGGAAAAGGAGTCCAAGTTGCATTCCTTCATAGGATTGCTCCGATGGATTTCTTCATCATGGAGCCAAACCAAAGCAACATTGTGCTTGGAAGGGACTTCCTCCGAGCTATGAAAGGCTTCATTGATATTGGTAACGGGTTCATACTCTTACGCGGTAAGGCGAAAGGTAAGTACCTCTTTCCTAGGAAGAAGAAGAATGAGCTTATTGAAAATCAATTTGAAGGTTTTTATGATTCCGATGATCTTGGAGACCTTTGATTCTTATTTTGCCTTATGCCTAGCTTAAAGTCATAAAAGAAATCACTTGTTGGGAGGCAACCCAAGATGTTTTTAGTTCTGTTTTTAGTGGTGTTGATGATTGTTACTACTGTAGCAACATCATTGTATCTTTATTTTCAAGCTTTGTGCCAAGTTATAGCCTCATATGACAAGGGAAGCAAAAGTTGTGACATGCTGTCCAGAAAACAGATTATGTCTTCGTGACGGGAAAAATCAGATCAAATCACCAGTTCATCTTTTTGAGCTGAATTTTTTACACAACGCGATCTATACAATCGCGGAACATTCGTATGTTCTGAGTTTTTTGATTTGAGTTGCAGAAGTACCCCTAAAAAATTCTTTACTACCTGTTGTTCTGTTTTTCACAGATTCTGCCACGTTTTGTCTCTTCTTACTTTTGCAAACCTTAAGCTTGCTTTTTATTTGCAAAAACCTTTTGGAATCTTGAGAAATAGTAGCTCTTCAAGAATATTTTTATATCCAGTGGGGAAAATTTATTTTATTAAGGGTACTAACCTCTCTAATCAGGTTATGATGAGTTATGTATGAAAGGAGTTTTCAAGTGTGCGATGGAAGATGATGAAAGAAGATTCGGAAGTGTCAAGCGCTGATACGTCTCAAACGTATCGATAATTTCTGCTCGTTCCATGCATGTTTTGTGTGATATTGCTATGATCTAGATACACTTTCATACACTTTTGATCGTATTTGGACTAATCTACTAACTCAGTGCACCCCAGTGCCAGTTCCTGTTTTCTGCTGTTTTTATTTCAGTTTTCCCCCATATAAAAAGTGCTCCAAAATCCGGGAAAAATTAGATAAAAAAATCAGCGTGCAGGAAGCTTCTGTAAGCCCGAAGGAGGGCCAGGGGGCCACCATCAAGTGCCCAGGCGGCCACCTGGCGCGGCCAGGGGCCTGACCGCGCCAGGGGGGCGCCTGGACCCCTGGTGTCCCCCTGGCTGCCCCCCTTCGCCTATTTATTCTCCGTCATGGGGAAACTCCGAAGACAGAACCCTATTTCGCAAACTCGACTCTATTCCGCCGCCGCCACGCTTCCAAGATCGGGAGCACCGTCAGGACCCTTCCCGGCACCCTGCCGGAGGGAGGATCGATCTCCGGGAGCTTCTCCTCCACCGTGGACACTTCCCGGACATACCGTGAGTAGTTTCCTTTGGACCATGGGTCCGTGATCAGTAGCTATGTGATGTTCTCCTCCCCTCTTTGTTCTTCATAGTTTAGACCTCGTGAGCTGCCCTACATGATCGAGGCACATATGTAATTCTTCTGCTGTTGCTATGCTGAGTTTGATGGGATCTGATGGATTATGAGATTATGTTCAGATCATGATAGAGTAATATATTTGGTTTTTATCTCTTATATTTTTGTTCCAAAGTAATTCTTGCATGTTCTCCGTTGTTGTTTATTGATTTGGCCAAGTAGTAGGTAGTGACTCCAAGAAGGAACGTTATGCTCGATTGTGGGTACATGCCCCCTGATGACACGGTTGAGTGACAGAAACATGAGTCTAGGGGATGTGCTGTGGCCACAAGGGGGAAAACAACGGTGCTTGTAACCGCGGTTGCAAGGATTGTTTACTTTACGCAAAGTTCTTTTTAATGCAGTTGTCTGTTGCTTTGGGTTTACACTTTGTGTGGGGCTCGCAACTTAATACCAGCGAGATGTTCTGGATAGATATCTCAAGGTGGAAAATTAGTAGTAGATGCAGATGGATTTCTGTCTACTTATTTTGGCATACTGCCCATGCTTGTGAGCCTCTTCCTTTCTTTTGTAGCATAGTTAGCATTGCGGTGTGTTTATAATCCTGTCAATTGCCCATATGTAATTTTTTTACCTCACATAGCAGTTTTATCGTCTTTTGGGAGAGAGACATCACTAGTGAACATCACGGGACCCCGGTCCATATTCTCATAATTATTTACAAGCTCATTTATTTTCTCGCATTTACTTTCAGTTGCTATCATTATCATTATCCCTTGTGTTTGATCCTTTGTAAACAACACGACCAGAGAGATTGACAACCTCTCTGAACTTCGTTGGGAGAAAAGTTATTTGTGTCTGTGTGCAGGTCCAGGTCAGTTGCGCCGCCGACATCTACTTATCATTACCGGAGTCCTACGGGAGACAATCTTAAAACCTCGGTATCTTCACCGAGTGAAACTTGCCGCTACGCTGCATCTCACCTTCCACCTGGGGTAACCAACAAAGGGCGAGAAGCAATTATCCTCTCTCACGTATCAGCCACCTCGAACCAGATCGGATCTCGGAGAAAATTTTCCTCCAAACCAAACACTACCTCCAGCCGAATGCGACCCAATGGAGTACATGAAAGGCCGGGCACTATCCCGTGAAAGATGGTCCTGCGGGCTCCAATTCACTCTCACTGATGCCGAGCTTGATCATTGTATCTCGGTACAGAATGTTGATAGAGCTACCTCCATCAATGAGAGTCCTGGTCAACTTGCATGAGTACAAGGGTGCTGCGACAATTGCATCCACCACGAGCGCGT
This sequence comes from Bromus sterilis, assembly GCA_950022295.1. NCBI lineage: Eukaryota > Viridiplantae > Streptophyta > Magnoliopsida > Poales > Poaceae > Bromus > Bromus sterilis. Next base: position 23,715,509 of record OX465596.1, on the reverse strand, counting down.
AACTTCCTGGATTCGACATTACGCTCGGGAGGTCTTCTGGGCCCCATGCAATGATGCTTCTCGACCAGTTCATCTTCTGGGGAATTGCTGGCATGGTAGCGTTGACTGCCTGCTCTCGGGCTCTCCGACTGCCCTTGTCATCCGACTCACTGGTGAAGATCATATACGCCTCGTCCTGGCGCGGGAACTGCTGACGTGCATTCGGTGGTGGTGGACCTGGGGGTGGGGGTGATGGTGGGGGAAGGTTTCCTGCTCCTCCCTTTGACAGACGCTCGACCCATATGCATTGCCGAGTGGTATGAGATGCGGGCTTACCGACCCCACTGTGCATTTTGCATGGCTGGTTGATACGTTCAAAACGTAACTATAATTTCTGCTTGCTCCATGCCTCTTTTGTGTGATATTGCTATGATATTGATGAACTTCCATACACTTTTGATCATTTTTGGACTAACCTATTAACTCAGTGCACCCTAGTGCCAGTTCCTGTTTTCTGCTGTTTTTCTATTTTAGATTTCCCCCATATTAAAAGTGCTCCAAAAATTCGGGAAAAATCCAATAAAAAACCAGCGTAGAAGAAGCTTCTGGAATCACCGAGGGGGGGGGGGCAGAGGGGACCCACCAGTGACCTAGGCGCCCTCCCGGCGCGCCCTAGGGTGGGGCTGCGCCAGGGGCCGCCTGGACCCCTGGTGGCCCCCTGGCTGCCCCCCTTCGCCCATATAATTCTCGTGACGTGAAACCTCCGTGACGTGAACCCTTTTTTCGCGATCTCTCCTCTGTTCCGCCGCCGCCACGCTTCCAAGATCGGGAGCACCAGAAGACCTCTTACCGGCACCCTGCCGGAGGGAGGAACCACCTCCGGGAGCTTCTCCACCACCATGGATGCTTCCCGGATGAACCGTGAGTAGTCCACCTTGGACCATGGGTCTATGAACAGTAGCTATGTGATGTTCTCCTCCCCTCTTTGTTCTTCATGGATTAGACCTCATGAGCTACCCTACATGATGGAGGCACATATGTAATATTTCTGCTGTTGCTATGCTGAGTTTGCTGGGATCCGATGGATTATGAGATTATGTTCAGATTGTGTTTGATTAATATATTTGATTCTCCTCTTTTATATTTATGTTCTTGAGTAATTCTTGCATGTTCTCCGCTGCTGTTTATTGCTTTGGCCAAGTAGTAGGTAGTGACTCCAAGAGGGAGCGTTATGCATGATTGTGGGTTCATGCCCCCCGATGACTAGCTTGAGTGACAGAAACATGAGTCTAGGGGATGTGTTGTTGCCACAAGGGGGAAAACAACGGTGCTTGTACTTGAGGGTGCAAGGATTGTTTACTTTACGCAAAGTTCTTTAATGCAGTTGTCCGTTGCTTTGAGTTTACACTTTGGGTGGGATTCGCAACTTAAGACCAGCGAGAAATTCTGGATAGATATCTCAAGGTGGATGATTAGTAGGTAGATGCAGATGGATTTCGGTCTACTTGTCTTGGCGTACAACCCATGCTTTTGAGCCTCTTCCTTTCTTTATAGCATAATTAGCATTGGTTTGTGCACATAATCCTGTCAATTGCCCAGCTGTAATTTGTTTACCTCGCATGGCTATTTTATCGTCTTTTGGGAGAGAGACATCACTAGTGAACATAATAGGACCCCGGTCCATATTTCCAATACTGTTTACACCCACTATCAATTTACTACTTTATTTACTTTTCCGTTGCTATCACTATCATTATTATCCCGTGTGTTTTATCCTTTGTAAACAACAAGGCCGGAGGAATTGACAACTCCTCTGTACTCGTTGGGAAGCAAAGTTATTTGCTGTGTGTGCAGGTCCAGGTGAAGTAAGAAACCTTGAGTTGTGAACGACGCCATTGTTCAGTTCACCACCTTATTGTATCTGTTGGAGTCCTATTTGTTGGACATTCAACCTTAGCATCTTCGCTAAGGGAAACTTTTTGCTGTCTACATCTCAACCTTCCTCTTTGGGTAACCAACGAGGGGGCGTTAAATCGTACCATCAAAAGCAATTTCTGGCACCGTTGTCGGGGACTCCAAGTGATAGATAGGGGAGTTGCACACTATCTTTTATCTTTGCTTTTTAGTCTTGTTAGTTTACCTTTCAGTTTTTGTCTTTGTGTCCTTTATCAAAAATCCAAAATAATTAAATAATATGTCTAGTTCCTTACTTGCCAATCAACGTCTGACTTCTTTGAAACCAGATCTTATTGGCATGGAGGATTCACCGAGGATCAACAAAAGTAGTACAAGGAACACCGCTTGTCTCAAAATGGGATACACTTATGGAAACAAATACACCAGTTGTATGAGTATGCTAGAAACTTGTGCTCAATATATAATATATCTTTCTGCAGGGATGAATCTTGTTGCTTTATGAGGCACAAACACCATTCTTTCCAATGTGAGTACAATGATGATGAAACCTTAGCTTCTTATGCTAAGGGAAACTATGATTTTTATGATGCAGAGCCAATAGAAGAATATGTTGCTTATAAGGGTGCCTATGAAATTACTTCTCTTCTTAGAAATATTAATGATGCCCCTTAAAAATCTGAGAGTCTTGCTATACTTAACTATTGTTTGGAAAATTATGATGAAAATTATTATATTACTGATCATCTTGAGAGAATCTCTCCCCCAAAGGAAGAGACTAATGTTTTGCAGGACCCTATGAAAGAAGAAATTGATGAAACCGAAAGCTCCTTGGATGAAAAAGAGGAGGAGAGTGACGAACAAAAGGAGGAAGAATGGATCCATCCATGTCTACCTTCTAATGAGAGTAACTCTTTGAATCTTACCTTATATGAGTGTTATGATCCTATGGATTCTTTTGAAATATCCCTTTTTGATGAAGTTGATGCCTTCTATGCTTATGGCCATGATGCCACTATGGATGATGCTTACGGAGATGAACTTTCTATAGTTCCTCATGTTAAGGCTGAAATTTTTGCTATTGCACCCATACTTGATTTTCCTATTATCCTTTTGAAATCTCCAAATATTCCGGAGAGTTTTGTCCTTATTAAACGTCAATGTGACGGGTTGCATTTATCTTATGATCCTAAATACCGTGTTGAAAACTATACACGTGTTCTTGCAGGTCATGAACAACATGATTTATGTGATAGTTATATTCTCGAAGTTGTTCATGATACTACTGAAAATTACTTTGAGAGAGGAAAGCTTGGTTCTAAAATCTTTCATGTTACAAAAACACCTCTCTTTTTGATGAAAATTTTAAAGTTTCTCTTGTTCCACCTTCCTATGCTTGTCACTTTGTGCTTCTTTGATTTATTTTCTTATAAGATGCCTATGCATAGGAAGTGGGTTAGGCGTAAATGTGTTTCATATTTTCTTCTTGATGCTCTCTGTTGCTTCAAGTCCTTATTCTTACGAGAGCATCTTTTTGTTGGGAAACGTAGTAGAAAACAAAAAATTTCGGCCTACGAATCAAGAACCCAAGATCATCCAAGAAGATTGCATACAAGGTTTTAGGTCATGGCTCACCAAACCGATGTAGCGGAAGTAGAGTTGGTGAAGACCGTTGGTGCAGATCCCCGCAGCTAGGAATTTCAATGACCTCCAACCGCGAGGATATCGATCCCGCGTACCATTCCACGATCCGTTGCGCGATCTATCCCGTGAACCGTCCCGCGATCCGTCCCGATCAAGTCCCACGAACAAGTCCCTCGAACATGATCTTCGAGGAAGAAGAAGGACCTCGAAGAAGGATCAAAGGTATGCTCCCTCTACCGGTATCCACACATCCCGATGTAGCAATCCAGCAGCGCTCCGCCGTCCAGAGAAGAACGCCACCGAGAGAAACTAGAGGGAGAAGAGCCTAGCGGCGTCTGGACTAGAACGATCTAGCCCGAAGAGAATTAGAGGCGCGTGGGATTTAGCTGGGGCAGCCTTGGGGCTTTTTTGGTGTGTCTTTGGGGCTACCCCTTCCCCCGAATATATAGGTGGAAGCCTGGGATCATAAGATAAATCATGTTTGGTTTGTATAGGGAACAACGTTTGCCTGTAACCTGCTAATCAACCACGATAAAATTTGCAACAACCCGTGTAGATGGCGATCTAACTCGTTTTTGCAGAATGTGCATGTGATGTGGTATAGCCTTCAAGATTTGCAATGTGTTTGTATGAGATGCTATATGATGTAATATTTTTCGCGGCCTGCGAGCCGTGGTACGGCATGATGACTGGAGTCATATGATTGTCACTTAATTATGGCCTGCGTGCCAGAACTGTTTAGTAGCTTGAGGCAAGGCTATAGATAGAGACGAGGTGATGATCAATGATGTGAAGGTGGACCCCAACACACATGCCGAAGCCGTGAGGAGGTCCCGGCGCCAAGGACAAAAGGTGGTGGGTGGAGACTTCAACCACGGAGTCATGAAGGCAACGAAAACTTCAAGACACAAAGGGCTATACCATGTCACACATTTTATGAATTGCCTGTGATGTTAATCCCTTTGATGCACCCTTGTTTGATGCGCGTCTGGACTAGAACGATCTAGCCCGAAGAGAATTAGAGGCGCGTGGGATTTAGCTGGGGCAGCCTTGGGGCTTTTTTGGTGTGTCTTTGGGGCTACCCCTTCCCCCGAATATATAGGTGGAAGCCTGGGGTCGCAACTTGGGCGAGGGTTCTCCCCAAAGTCGGTTTTGGACACCAGGAGCAGTCCAACACGGATTCCTCGCCGAAACGCCGCGGACCCCGGCGTCCTGGTCCAAAACGCCAGGGACCCTGGCGTCTGGGCCTTGGACTCAAGGAAAGTCCTTTTCCTTCCAAGTTACGACCTTGTGGACCTTCCTACTTGGTCTAACGTTGGTTTCCGCGGTTTGGAGAGTTCCTTAACCCTCCTGATACTTCCATAAGCTCCCGGGAACCTTCCGAAACCTCCCGGAACATTTCCGGAAGTCCCGGAACAATTTTCCCGATGTTCCGTAACCTTTCCACAACTATTACTGAATGTTGCAAAACCTTCCGAGACTATCACGGATGTCTTGTGACCACTTCAAGACTCTTCTTGAATGTTCTGGAATCATTCGAGACCGTTCTCAAATATTCTAAAACCATTCGGCACCACCTAGAACAATTCTGGTGCTACCCGGAAACACTTCCGGTTCCACCCGAAACAATTCCGGTACCCTTTCTCTTTTCATCTCCTAGTTCTCTAACAGATTACTACTCGTTAAGTGTGTGACCCAATAGGTTCGGTATAATGCGGACATGACTCAGAACATCTTCCGGACATAGGCCAACAACCTTTTGTCAATAGCCAATAATCAACAGCGGAGCCATGGACACCCATGTTGACTCCCGCACATACACGAATAAACTTCGAGTGAACCTTTATGTTTAGTCATGTACCATTCCCTTTGCTTCGTGATATATGACAAAGTTAGAGGAGAGATGTTTGGCACCCATGTGTAACAACTTCTTGAACACAAGCCACTCGTTATCCTCTTTGCTCGTTTGTCTCTATTTCTCGTTATTGTATTCCGGTATCCCCGTGATTAAATCACAATGCGTCTGGCCAGACTAGAATGGATACCGTCATACTGAGTGGGCCCAAAGTCAATATCTCTTCATCGTTAAGGAGCAAATCCCATTCTTGAACTATCACAGTCATTAGCCACACCATCTGACATACCCAGAACTTATTTTACTACTTCCCATTTACGGGAGGATTCATCTAAGAACCAAAGCATGTCTTCCTGTGTGAAGCAACTCGATACTCTCATGGTCTAAGGAATTACGTATATGATAACATTTCATGATATGACTTATAACGTAGTTACGATGTGATCTCTAAGTATATCATTCAATACTGGGGTCGGTTCAACATCATTGTTCTGCTAACAATATGTTCCCATTGCTACTGACATCCTTGTTACAAGAACAATGTCCATGATTAAGAAAACGTAATCATCAGTTAGCACATGAGCTGGTCTTAGAGGCTAAACCAGGAACTCTTGGTGTTTACATTTCCACACATGCAAGTGAGTTTTCTTCTGAATCTCATAGTCAGGGTCATTGCAATTATAGCACAGAAATATAAACATTAATTACGAACGTGGAAATATATATAATAACATTTTATTATTGCCTCTAGGGCATATTTCCAACACTTTTATAATCTTTATGCCTAGCTTAAAGGCGTAAAAGAAAGCGCTTGTTGGGAGGCAACCCAATATTTTTTTCTTCTGTTTTTAGTAGTCTTGATGATTGTTACTACTGTAGCAACATCATTGTATCTTTACTTTTCAAGCTTTGTTCCAATTATAGCCTCATATGACAAGGGAAGTGAAAGTTGTGACATGATGTCCAGAAAACGGATTCTGTCCACGTGACGGGAAAAATCACAGAAAAATCCCAATTCATCTTTTTGAGCTGAAATTTTTACACAGAATGCTCTATACAATTACGGAACTTTCGTATGTTCCGAGTTTTTTGATTTGAGTTGCAGAAGTATCCCTAAAAAATTATTTACTACCTGCTGGTCTGTTTTTCATAGATTCTGTCCTGTTTTGCCTTTTCTTCGTTTTGCAAACCTTAAGCTTGCTTTTTATTTGCAAAAACTTTTTGGCAATATTGAGAAACAATATCTCTTCATGAATATCCTTATTTCCAATAGAGAAAAATTGTTTTATTATGGGTACTAACCTCGCTAATCAGATTATGATGAGTTATGTATGAAGAGAGTTTTCAAGTGTGCGAGGGAAGATGATGAAAGAAGATTCAGGAGTGTCAAGCGCTCAAGCTTGGGGTTGCCCCCATGCATCCCCAAGAAATATTCAAGGAGACTCAAGCGTCTAAGCTTGGGGATGCCCCCGTGCATCCCCTTCTCCATCAACAATTATCAGTTCGTCTTTCGTTTCACTATATTTTTATCACTTCATGCGTTATGTGCTATGCTTGGAGCGTCTCGCTCTTAGGTTTTATTTTTAGTTTTCTTTAGCTTTGCTTGATGTTCATAACAAGTTGGAACCCAACTTTCTTTGTGTGGGATAGAAACACGCTCCACTTCCAAAATCTAGAACACAACATAGGACTTTTCATGCTTATCTTTGCTGTGTGTGTTCTTTATCTTTTTCATAGCTACTATCATGTTTAGCTCTTAATTTCATGCTTATATTTTTAAAGAGCTTTTTTTTAGTTTGTTGCTAGAACTCTCTTGAGTTTTCATGTTTATCTTGTTTAGAGAGTTTTCCTGTTGCACTGAGTTTTGTGTCTTGACTTGGAGTAGGTAATTGAGGTTGCTATTCAGTTGTAGTAGTAACTTGCAATAGTTTTGAGTAATGTTTGGAATTTTGGTGTCAAGAGCTTTAGCCTATTAGTGATAGATGTCGTATTTTGGGCAATCCATGTTTATTTTCAAAACTTACAAAATTAGTTGAGAACTTTAGCTACTAGATGGATCACTACTCTTCTGAGGGGTCGAATATTAGAGTACACTCACGTACCATGAGTCGAGGATGCGCAAGGATAACCAAACCCCCATACACTGCTCCTCGGGGTACTTGTCTCTTTGTGAACCTCCTTACTAGATTGAGAGTTACCGATAAGAAGTGCATGAGTTCTTTGGACTAATGTGAGTTTCGAAAGTTGACACTTCCACCTTCCCATATTTTTATAGCCTCTCATGTGCCGTGCATTGCTTTCTTCTCACTCCGAGAGTTGGCATCCACCTTCGCCGGTACATCCAAACCCTTGGCATGATACACTTTGTCATCATAAACCTCCTTATATCCGTCCTCAAAACAGCCACCATACCTACCTATTAAGGCACTTCCATAGCCTTTCCGAGATACATTGCCATGCAACATTGATACGTCCCAAACGTATCTATAATTTCTGCTTTCTCCATGCATGTTTTGTGTGACTTTGCCATGATTTGCTTGAACTTTCATACACTTTTGAGCATATTTGGACTAATCTATTAACCCAGTGCACCCAGCTGCCAGTTGCTGTTTTCTGCTGTTTTTGTATTTCAGGATTTCCGGCCATTAAAATTGCTCCAAAAAATCCGAAAAAATCAGATAAAAAATCAGCGACCCGGAAGCTTCCGGAAACACAAAAGGAGGGAAGGGGTCCACCACAAGGATTCCAGAAGGTTCCCTGGCGCGGCCTCACCCTAGGCCGCGCCAGGGGGCCTCCTGGCTGCCCTGTGGCCCCTCTCGGTGCCCCCTTCGCCTATATTTAGCCCTCGGGTGGAAACCCATAATATCGATCTCTTTTCCGCGATCTCGCCTCTGTGCCGCCGCCGCCGCCGTTTCTAGATCGAGGCTACCTGGAGAAGCTGCCCCGGCACCCTGCCGGGAGGAGGAACCCCCTCCGGGAGACCATCCATAGCCATGGACGCCTCCCGTATGTACCGTGAGTAGTTTCCCTTGGACCATGGGTCCGTGACCAGTAGCTATGTGATGTACTTCTCTCCCCTCTTTGTGCTTCCACTTTCGAGACCTCGTGAGCTGCCTCACATGATCGAGGCACCTTTGTAATTTCTGTTGTTGCTATGCTGAGTTTTCTGGGATCTGATGGATTATGAGACTATGTTCAGATTGTGATGAGTAATATATTTGGTTCTTCTCTTTTGTATTTTGTTCTTGAGTAAATTCTTGCATGTTCTCCGTTGCCGTATTTTACTTTGGCCAAGTGATTTGTTGCAACTCCAAGAGGGAGCGTTATGCTTGATTGTGGGTTCATCCCCTTGATGTCTAGCTTGAGTGACAGAAACATGAGACTAGGGGATGTGATGTTGCCACCAGGGATAAAACAACGGTGCTTGTATCCGCGGGTGCAAGGATTGTTTACTTTACGCAAAGTTCTTTTAATGCAGTTGTCTGTTGCTTTGAGTTTACACTTTGGGTGGGATTCGCAACTTAATACCAGCGAGATGTTCTGGATAGATATCTCAAGGTGGATGATTTGTAGTAGATGCAGTTGGATTTCGGTCTACTTACCTTGGCGTACTGCCCATTGCTTTTGACTCCTTCCTTTCTTTGCAGCATAGTTAGCATTACGGTGCCTTCATAATTTTTTCAATTGCCCAGTTGTGATTTGTTTACCTCGCTAGCACTTTTATCGTCTTTTGGGAGAGAGACATCACTAGTGAAAATCACGGGACCCCGGTCCACCTTCACATTACTGTTTACTTTCAGTCTTTATTTTTAGTTGCCACTATTATTATCTCTTGCGTTGATCCTTTGTAAACAACAAGGCCGGAGGAATTGGAAACTCCTCTGTACTCGTTGAGAGCAAAGTTATTTGTATCTGTGTGTAGGTCCACGTCAAGCGCCGTGACACCTTCTTGTATATCTTGGAGTCCTACTGGTTCGATAACCTTGGTATCTTTACCGAGGGAAATTTGCTGCTACGCTACATCTCACCTTCCACTTGCGGTAACCAACGAGGAGTGAGAGGTCCTCACCGTATCAAGCCAATTTCTGGCGCCGTTGCCGGGGACTCCAGTCTACAAGATAGGGGAGTTACACACTATCTTTTATCTTTGCTTTTTAGTCTTGTTAGTTTACCTTTCAGTTTTTACTTTTGTGTCCCTTATCGAAAATACCAAAAATACCTGCTGCTACTATGGGTTCCAATGAAAACACCAAGTTGTGTGACTTCACCAGTCACAACAACAGTGACTTTATCTGCACTCCTATTGCCACACTTGGTGCTGCCACAAAGCTACTTGATGAGATGATGCTGAACTACTCTCAGTGGCACACCGAAAGACCTCCAACTGGTAAGAAGGTAAATTCTGTCGAGGAGATCTCCTCTTTAAATGGAAAAGTTGACTTGATTATGTCTCTACTTACCAAGCAATCTCCTATTGATCCTCAGGATGTTCCTTTAAATTCTTTGGTTGCTCAGGAACAAGAAGATGTGAACTTTATCTCTAGAAACAACTTCAATAATAATGCTTATAGGGGCAACTTTGCTAGTAATCCTAGACCGTTTCCATCCACTTATGGGAACAACAACACCTACTCTAGTAATAAGAACCCCACCTCTGAAATAGAGAGTATGCTTAGAGACATTATGACTACCCAAAAAGCCTTCGACAAGAATGTGGAAGAAAAACTAGCTAAATTAGATAATCTTTGTTTGAAGGTAGACAACTTAGCCCTTGATGTTGAGATGTTAAAAATTAGAACCTCTCCCCTTGAGGAGAGTAAGGTCACTCCTATTAATGCTATCCAGTTACAAATCAATGATAATATTAGGATGATGGCTAATCTCAAAGAAAGATGGGCCAGAGAAAAAGAGGAAGAGGATAGAATTAAGAGCCTTCCTACCTACCACAAAGTAGCCACTATCCAAGTAGTTGAGGATGTCCAAACAGTTAGCACCCATAACACCCCTAGTCCCACTGGACCTACCAATGGTGATGCTACCACCTCAACCATAGATGAAGAAACCTCTATGAACATAGAGGCTTTCAAACAAGTGAGCCTAAATGACATCACTACCTCCTTGATAGATAGTAGTGACCTAGACTTTGACAACTGCACTTTACCTGAAGTTATTGGTTTCCTACACAAGATGTCTAGAGACCCCCACACTAGCACACTTAATCTTGCCTTCACAGAGCATATCACCAATGCTCTAATCAGAGTTAGGGAGGATAAGCTTAGACTAGAAGCCTCCATACCTAGGAAGCTAGAAGATGGTTGGGATCCTATGATAAAAATCAAATTGAATAACTTCTCTTGTTATGCTCTTTGTGATGTTGGAGCAAGTACCTCAGTTATGCCCAAAAGAATGTATGATATGCTTGAATTGAAACCTTTTGATCCTTGTTCTTTTGGTGTTCGTCTTGTTGATTCTTCCGTAAAGAAGCCTTTGGGGAAGATCGACGATGTTCTTATCATTGTCAATGACAATTATGTTCCCGTTGATTTCACTATTATGGACATTGAATGTGAACCTTCTTGTCCAATTATTTTGGGACGTCCTTTTCATCGCACAGTTGGTGCTGTTATTGATATGAAAGAAGGGATTATAAAATTCCAATTCCCTCTCAAGAAAGTGATGGAAAATTTCCCTAGGAAAAAGATTAAGTTACCTTTTGAGTCCGTCACACGGGCTAGTTATTCTCTTGAAAAGACTTGATCTTCTGCTTTAAGCCTAGCTAATGGCTCTAAAGAAGCGCTTTCGGGAGGCAGCCCGCAATGAATTTAGGTTTTTATTTTTGATTTTCTTATGTTTTTAGTGGTCTTGATGATTGTTACTACTGTAGCAACATCATTGTATCTTTATTTTTCAAGCTTTGTGCCCTTTATAGCCTCATACGACAAGGGAAGTGAAAGTTGTGACATGCTGTCCAGAAAACATATTCTGTCCTCGTGACTAGAAAAATCATGAAAAAATCCCAGTTCATCTTTTTGAGCTGAATTTATTACACAGCATGCTCTATACAATTACAAAACTTGTGTATGTTCTGAGTTTTTTTATTTGAGTTGCAGAAGTACCCCTAAAAAAATCGTTTTACCTGCTGGTCTGTTTTTCACAGATTCTGTCCTGTTTTGCCTTTTCTTCGTTTTGCAAACCTTAAGCTTGATTTTTCTTTGAAAAAACCTTTTGGAAATCTTGAGAAACAATAGCTCTTCAAGGTTATATTTATTTACAGTAGAGAAACAATTATTTTAGTTGGGTACTAAAATCGCTAATCAGATGACAATGAGTTATGTATGAAGGGAGTTTTCAAGTGCGCGATGGAAGATGATGAAAGAAGATCTTGGAGTGTCAAGCGTTCAAGCTTGGGGATGCCCCCATGCATCCCCAAGAAATATTCAAGGAGACTCAAGCGTCTAAGCTTGGGGATGCCTGTCGGGACCCGGGGTTTGCGTATGTAATTCCAATCACAACTCAATCACATGGAGAGCCGAGAGCCGTACCCACTTGTCTAAGCAGACAACGCCAAGCACAGAACACTCTCGGAAAGCATCGTACGTGAGGGGCATCCCATCCAGACCGGATGATCAACTGAGATGGGTCCTCATCGTCCGCTCACAAGTCTAAATGATTATGGGTGGTGAAATCCCATACTCATAGACAAGTCGCCTAAACCATGTTATCGATTGAATTATAACCCTTACATAAACAGACTCCAGCCCAATCACTTAGTCGGGGTCTAGGGCGGGCTCGATCATACAACAAAGTGTGCACGTGACAGAGTCACGAGAATTCGCATCGCGATGCCCCAAGCTGCGCACATCTAAGGGCCACTTGGTGTATAAAAGACCGCCAGCCAGATCACAACTAAGGTCTCAAAAACCCATACTAAGACATGCATGTTATAATCATACACATAGCACACATGTCTAGTATGAACAACAAGTATCATCACATAACTCTACAAAGTTCTTCTTTATTGACTTACACATAGAGCATACAAAGATCACATGTCTGTGATCAACATTACATCAAACAACGGAAGAAAATTAGGTCTGAGTACAGACAAGATTAAAAAATGGCTTAGAGAAGACTTGTTCAACATACATGCCCTTCCACGAGGGACCAGACTGCTGTCTGGAACTATACTAGCTTAGTCAACGTCGAGCTTCAGGAAGGTGACTCCATCGGGGGTTGGGTTCTCATCTAAAACATAGAATAAGAAAACGTGAGTACAAAGTCGTACTCAGCAAGACTTACATCAGAACTAAACTACTGATGCTCAAGTATCAAGGTAAAGGGAGGTGGGGTTTCAACATGCAGAAGTGCCAGCTTTGACTTGGCTAGTCCTGTACTACGAGTACCAGACTTGAGGTAAGAAGCGTACACGAGTCCACTACCAAGTCTCCAACCAATACACCACTATGGATACTTCCTCGACTTCCCCACGAGGATCACACCATAGCACTCACGCTTATCTTGCGAGTTTTATAAGTATCCATTAAAGTTGTCTAATAATCAAGCACAACTTTCCAAGTAGCCCCTTACCGCGGACGCGGGTATTCGAATAGTTTTGTTAACCCTGCAGGGGTGTACTGCTACACACATGAAACTATCAGTTACCGCCGGGATCTCGTCACCCTTCAAGCGGATGTCGGCGTGGATAATTTCCACAACTTTTACCTCACAGCCAATTCTAATCCAGGAATCAACCATCTGAGTTGCTCACCGTTCAAGAGTCCGTCCGGGTCAACGATACGGAATCAGACGATGCAGGCGACCGAGACGCCACCTTAGAAGATGGTTTTACTGTCTCACAGGTCCACCCACATATCTAAATGATGCAAACTTCCTTTCATTCTTCTTCTATGCATATGCCAAATGGAAAGCCCGAACTAGTGACTCCTGGACTTGAACTGGGGTGAGTTAGTAGGTTGAGCGGGGGTCCATGTGCCCAACATGTGGTAGTACTCTTTGTCTTGGATCACCACACAAGAACTCGGGCTTAAGGCGGTGTTCAACGAGACAACCCACTGTGTACTCCTACACAACCTCTCATCGTTCACCTTTGTTTAGGGTGGATTCACCAACACGTTAACAACAGCAACACTGTGAACATTACATCCCGACTCACAATCAAAGTAACCTCATTGTATCACTAAGCAGCAATAAGCAGTAACAGTTGCAGGGGCCACATGATCATCATTCAACTCCTATATCTGCTAGGATTGTGGTTTGCTTAATACGGTGACAAAAAGATAGGTCATGCATCGGAATGGGTTCAACTATGCGAAAGAACGTGTCTTGGTGATCTCCTAAACATGCGTAAGAGAGACTGAGAGGGAAGTAGGATTTTATAGACATGATCAATGGGGGTTGCTTGCCTTGCTGACGATACACGGGTCTTAATGGTGGTCTTCTGCTTCGGGGGTGACCTCCGTCTCGGAAACACTGTTACCAAAGCAATCATCAACAAAGGGGGCCACAAATAAAGTACAATGCTCAAGCACATGTTAATGTTGTGACATGAGGTATAGGGTACTGGTTTGTGGCACATTCCATTTAATTGAAGTGTATTGAAAAGAATTTACAAATTCAAACTTCAAATTCAAATTCAAATTATGTCATATGCATGTTTGCTACTGTTCACCCATTTTAAAATGGTCAAACATAAAAAAAAGTTGCATATTCATAATCCTTTAATTTTTCTGATAATTTTTCATATATTATTTGTTTAATTTGGAGTTAATATGAATTTTCTATGATTTTTCAAAGTTTAATTGAATTTCTGGATTTTCTGTCATTTCTTTTAAAATGGAAAAAAGGATTATTGCGTCAGCATGACCACATGCTGGCGTCAGGGGGCCTCCGACCAGGGGGACCCACTGGTCAGCCTCTGTGGGGTTAGTCCCCTATTTAAATTAAACAGGGGGGGTTATTAGGGGGTTGGGCCCACCTGTCATTGGCTGTGGGGGGGATTAGCTAGGTGGTTAATTAGGGTTAATGGCGGGCTCGCCGGAATGTCACCGGAGCTTCGCCGGAGTTGCCCTTTTGCGCACGGGATGGGGGTTGGAGGATAGGGACGTGCTCCTCGCGGGCTTCCGCATGCGATGGAGTAGGAGGGGGTCAAGATGGAGCTCTCGAGGCGCGGCTATGGCGACGGTCGCGGCATGCTGGCCACTGGCCTCGATGAAAACGGCGAACGGAGCCACGGGCAGACGCGGGAGATGGTGCAGAAGCAAGAGGGGCTCACCAGGATTGAGACGAGGAACATGGCGAGGTCGGGGGTGAGCGAGCGCGGCCGGAATGCCTCGCCAGAGCTGCGGCGGCCGTCGGTAAGGTCTCGTCGTGGGTGTTGCCTCCCGTGGGTCTTGGCGCCAATTGAAGGGGGGCAAACGACGCAGAGGACGGCGTCGAAGCTTGCAGACAACAAAACGCGGCACCTCGTCGCCGTTGGGCACGCGGAGGCTCGACGGTGTTCTTCGGGGCGCTCGGGGTTTCGCGGAAAATCGCCGGAGACGACGGGGAACAGACCAGACGAGGGGGGAAAAGGTGGGGGGGGGGTGCGTGGCAACCTCTGCGGCGCGAGAAGAGGGGCAGGGGAGCCTAGGTGGCCTCGGGTGTCGGGACCTGGGGTTAGCGTATGTAATTCCAGTCACGATGCAATCACATGGAGAGCCGAGAACCGTACCCACTTGTCTAAGCAGACAAGGCCAAGCACAGAACGTTCTCGGTAAGCATCGAACGTGAAGGGCATCCCATTCAGGCCGGATGATCAACTGAGATGGGTCCTCATCGTCCGCTCACAAGTCTAAATGCTTATGGGTGGTGAATCCCATACTCATAGACAAGTCGCCTCAACCATGTTATCGATTGGATCCTAACTCTTACATAGACTTACTCCAGCCCGATCACTTAGTCGGGGTCTAGGGCGGGCTCGATCATACAACAAAGTGTGCACGTGACAGAGTCATGAGAAATTGCATCGCGATGCCCCAAGCTGCGCACATCTAAGGGCCACTTGGTGTATAAAAGACCGCCAGCCAGATCACAACTAAGGTCTCGAAAACCCATACTAAGACATGCATGTTATAAACATACACGCAGCACACATGCCTAGTATGAACAGCAGGTATCATCACATAACTCTACAAAGTACTCTTTATAGATATACACATAGAGCATACAAAGATCACATGTCTGTGATCAACATTACATCATACAACGGAAGCAAATTAGGTCTGAGTACAGACAAGTTTAACAAATGGCTTAGAGAAGCCTTGTACAACAAACACGCCCTTCCACGAGGAACCAGACTGCTGTCTGGGACTATGCTAACTTAGTCAACGTCGAGCTTCACGAAGGTGACTCCATCGGGGTCCGGGTTCACATCTAAAACATAGAATAAGCAAACGTGAGTACAAAATCGTACTCAGCAAGACTTACATCAGATCTATACTACTCATGCTCAAGTATCAAGGTAAAGGAGGTGGGGTTCAACATGCAGAAATGCCAGCTTTGACTTGGCTAATCCTGTACTACGAGTACCAGACTTTGAGGTAAGAAGCGTACACGAGTCCACTACATCTCCAACCAATACACCACTATGGTTACTTCCTCGACTTCCCCACGAGGAAGCACGCCATAGCACTCACGCTTATCTTGCGAGTTTTATAAGTATCCATTCAAATTGTCTATGATCAAGTAGAGGTTTCCAAGTAGTCCATAACCGCGGACACGACTATTCGAATAGTTCAATAACCCTGCAGGGGTGTACATCTTCACACGCGTGTCATCACTTATCGCCTCGTTCTTTTCATCCTTCAAGCGGATGTCGGACGTGGATGAAACCAATGCACTACCCTCACATCACCTTCTCTAATCCAGGAGACGACTACCTGAGTTTGTCACCGCTCGAGAGTCCGGCCGGTTCCACGAAACGGACTCAGATAATGTAAGGGACCGAGACGCCACCTTTGACAGATGGTTTCACTGCCTCACAGGTCCACCCACATATCTATACATAAATCAAATGGAAATCCCGAATCTAGTGTGAATCCTGGACTGGATCGGGTACGTAAAGAGGCCAAACGGGGCTCCCATAAAACCCTACATGTGGTCATACTCTTTGTCTTGGATCACAAAACAGGAACTCAGGGCCTAGGGCAGTGTTCAACGAGACAACCCACTGTGTACTCCTACACAACCTCTCATCGTTCACCTTTGTTTAGGGTGGATTCACCAACACGTTTCACTTTCATCAACACCACTGTGTTCATTCCATCCCGACTCACAATCAAAACATCCTCATTGTACCACTAAGCAGCAAAAGCAGTAACAGTTGTAGGGGCCACATGCTCATCAACCAACTCCTAAATCTGCTAGGATTGTGGTTTGCTTAATACGGTGGCAAAATGATAGGTCATGCATCGGAATGGGTTCAACTATGCGAAAGAACGTGTCTCGATGATCTTCTAAACATGCATAAGCGAGACTGAGAGGGAAGTAGGATTTTATAGACATGATCAATGGGGTTTGCTTGCCTTGCTGACGGTACACGGGTCTTAACGGTGGTCTTCTTCTTCGGGGTGATCACCGTCTCGGAAAAGCTGGTACCGGAAACAATCATCAACAAGGGGTGACAACATTGAATTGAAATGCACAATCACATGATTATGTTGTCCATGATGTGAATGGTATTGGTTTGATCTAGGTTCAATTTGCCACATGTTAATTGAAGTTGATTTGAAAAGTTAATTCAAAATCAAACTCCAAATATTATTCAAATTAGGTCATCTTGCATTTGCCAATGTTTGGTTATTTCAAACAATATTATCATGTGTGGGATAAGCTTCTGAAGTACAAGTGACCATATGTGCATTGCCTTGGTTCAATTTAGAAATGCATTTGGAATAAATTTGAATTAATTCCAATTAAGCCAAATAGCAAAAGCTACTGGTCCCATTTTAAAAATCAACTCAAACATGGTTGAAAGTTGCATATTTGGATAGAGAATTTTATGCTGATCATTTTTCATATATTATTTGTCCAAATTGGAGTTCATATGAATTAGTTATGAATTTCCAAAGTTTAACTCATTTTCTGGATTTTTCTCTGTTTTAATTAATTCTTTTAAATTCTGGAATTTGGTTTATTGCGTCATGCTGATGAGGGGGTGATGTCACAGGGGGGCTGACAGTGGGTCCACCCTGTCAGTGACATAGGGGGTTAACCCCTCTGTTAGTTTAATTAACAGTGGGTTAGGGGTGGCCTGGGGCCCACTTGTCATGGACTCGGGGGGGGGGATTAGCTGGGTGATTAGTTGCTAATTAGCTCGGCCCGCCGGCGGTTAGACGCCGGCGCCACTGGGCACGGCGGAGGGTTCGCCGGAGTGGCTTCCTGGCCACGGAATGGCACGCGGAGGGCACCGGAGGGCTCCCCGTGCTCGCCCGCTTCACCCAGAACCCACGGGGGGGGGGGGGGGCTCGGGGGTGACCGGAGTCTCGCCGACGTCTACAAGGCGCGGCGGCCGTGGCTCGGTTAATGGTGGCGCAGTGCTACGGTGGACGGAGAGGAGCTGGGAGAGAAGGAAAACGGACGCGAGCTCACCCTGGAGAGGATGGCGTTGACGGCTACGGCGGGGAGGCACCGGAGGCAGCGTATTGCTCGCCGGAGTTCCTCGGTGGCCGGCGGCGTCTCGGTGAAGAAGGCGACGTCTCCAAAGGTTCCCGGCTCGATTGACTGCACGACTTGACGAAGAGGTCTACGGCGGGGCTCCAGGACAGATCAGCTCGCCGGGAGGGGGTCGTTGGCCACGAGTACGCGGTGGCGGCGCTCCGGCGTGGCTTCGGTTGCGCGCAGGAACGGGAGAGGGAGAGGGGGAGGAGGTCCAAAGAGAGGGGGAAGAGGTGCGGCGTGAGGTGGGGGCCTTCGTGGCGCAAGAAGAGGGCAGGGGAAGCTCCAGCGCGAAGCAGGAGGTGGCAGCCATGCGACGTCGACGGCGGCCTCGGTGCCTTCCTTCTGGCACGGGGAGGAAGACGACCATGCCCCCCTTACTGGGCTGGGCTGGCTGGTTCAACAAGTTGGGCCAGAAGCCACGGGGTCCCTTTTTCTTTTATTTCTTCTGTTTTGTTTTTCTGCCTTTTGTTTTGCCCTGGTAAAAATACCAAAGCATTTTATAAAAATGCCCAAATACTTTTATAAATACTAGGTGACCAGTAGCTAGCCACATATAGAATTTGGACATTTTTGAAATTCAATATATTTGAATTTCAATTCAAATAGGGGTAAACTTTAATTTCCAGAGCACCTTTTGAATATTAGAAAATTCCATGTGCATGGGATTGATCCCAAACCAATTTTAAAATGATCAGCAACATTTCTAGGAATTTTCCAAACATTCAAATGATTTTTGGAAAAAGATTTTTATCTGGCCATTTCAAATATTTTCTCAGGGCTTTCTGCTTCCCCATTTTTGAATTTCTTTTGAATTTTTGCATGATGCAAAGGGCACAAACAAACCTAGCACTTACCCTAGTTGGGGTTCTGACATCGGGCCACCTCACCGGCGTCGCATGCGCGCCACAGAGCTGCTTGCCGTCGTCAGGCAAGACGAGAAGGCTCTGTGGTGGGCCTGGGCTTCCTGGTGGGCTGGGGGGATCAGTTGGGCCAAAAGGCCAGGGGGTTTTCCTCTTTCTTTTTCTTTCTTTTTAATTTTCTGTCTTTTGTTTGCTCTAATAAATAAAAATACCAACGCATTTTTAAAAATCCCCCAAAAATTTATGTGGGATTAGGTGTCAAGCCACTAGCCTCTCAAAAGTTTTGGTGACTTTTGAAATTCAAACAATTTGAATTAAAATTCAAATTGGAGTTTAATTTAATTCCCTAACCCTATTTGGATTTTTGTAAAATCCTATATGCATGAAGTGGGTCCCACAACTCATGGTACTTAGTCATGCACATTTTAAGAAGTTTTACAAATATTCAAATGGATATTTAGAGGAAATTTTATCTGGCCATTGGAATTAATTCTCTAGGGCTTTTCTTTTCCCCATTTTGAATTTCCTTTTGAAAATTTTCACATGATGCAAAGGGACAACAAACCCTAGCACTTACCCTAGTTGAGGTTCTGACAACTTGCCCCCACTCAACAGAATCTCGTCCCGAGATTCAGAAGTCGTCGGGAGGAAGGTGGGGTACTCGGCATGGAGGCGGTCTTCTCTTTCCCAGGTTGCTTCTTTCTCGGAGTGATGTGAGAACTGCACTTTGAGGAACTTGATCTTCTGACGACGAGTGACACGCTCTGCGGAATCAAGAATACGAATAGGGTACTCTCGATAAGGAAGGTCATCTTGTAGATCAAGCGTTTCATGGTCGACTTCGCGGATGGGGTCCTTGAAGCAACGCCTGAGTTATGACACATGGAATACATCATGTACTCGGGAAAGGTGCAGGGGTATTTAAAGTTGGTAGGCAAGTTCTCCACGTTTAGAAAGAATGCGGAAAGGTCCAATGTAACGTGGGGCCAACTTGCCTTTGGTACCAAATCGTTGGGTTCCCTTCAGAGGAGTAACCCGAAGGTAGGCCTTCTCGTCCAGATTGTAGCTTTTTTGCCTATGATGACGATCATATTAGCTTTTCTGACGAGACTAGGCGGCTTTCAATTGATCACGAACAATGCGAACTTGATCTTCTGCTTCTTTGATCATATCCGGTCCAAAGAATTTTCTTTCACCGGTTTCTGACCAGTTTAGGGGTGTTCGACATCTTCGTCCATAGAGGAGTTCAAAAGGAGCCATGTTCAGATTAGATTGGAAACTATTGTTATAAGAAAATTCGGCAAATGGAAGAGACTTCTCCCAATTCCTTCCGAATGAGGTAACACAAGCTCTGAGCAAGTCTTCAAGAATTTGGTTAACCCTTTCAAATTGACCGCTAGACTGGGGATGGAAAGCTGTACTAAAGGAGAGATGAGTTCCCATAGCATTCTGAAAGCTTCCCCAGAATCTAGAGGTGAAAAGGCTACAACGATCCGAATTGATTTCCAAGGGAACACCATGAAGAGAAACAATTCTAGAGACATACAAGTCCGCTAACTGGCTAGCAGTTATAGACTCGCGAACTGGAAGGAAGTGAGCAACTTTGGAAAGTCTATCCACCACAACGAAGATGACATCATTTCCTTTCTGGGTTTTTGGAAAGCCAGTGACGAAATCCATACCGACTCTGTCCCATTTCCACTCTGGAATAGGCAAAGGTTGAAGAGTGCCAGCAGGTCTTTGGTGTTCTGCCTTAATGCGACGACAAACATCACATTCGGCAACATACTGAGCAATTTTTCGTTTCATCCTTGTCCACCAAAATCTCTGGCGTAGGTCTCGGTACATCTTTGTGCTACCAGGATGAATCGAAAGGAGAGTGTCATGAGATTCCTTAAGAATTAGCCTCCTAAGATTGTGTTTTCGTGGTACAACTAATCGAGTGCCAAAGAAAACGACACCTTGATCATTTATGCAGCAACATTTAGCAACTCCGCTAGCAATGTTCTTCTTGATCTCTCGAATACCACTATCACGTTTCTGGGCGGCTATGATTTTATCCTCAAGGGTTGGTTTCGCCACCAAGGTAGAAAGAAAGCCATGAGGAACAATCTCAAGATCGAGCTTGCGAAATTCCTCATGAAGAAGTGGTTGATACTGTTGTAACATGAGGTTGTTACAATACGACTTACGACTTAGTGAATCAGCCATGACATTGGCTTTGCCTGGGGTGTAAGAAATTCCTAAGTCATAATCTTTTATCAACTCAATCCAGCGTCTTTGCCTGAGATTAAGATCTGGCTGGGTGAATATGTATTTGAGGCTTTGGTGGTAGGAATAGATCTCAGAACGATTACCAAGGAGGTAATGTCGCCAAGTTGTCAGGGCATGAACTACGGCAGCGAGTTCAAGATCATGGGTAGGATAGTTCTCTTCATGTGGACGCAACTGCCGTGAAGCATAAGCTACCACATGTCTATCTTGCATAAGTATGCATCCTAACCCTTTCCGTGAAGCATCACAATAGATCTAGAAATCCTTTTTGGTGTCTGGAGGCGCAAGTACGGGTGCAGAAGTCAATCTTCTTTTTAGCTCTTGAAATCTTTCCTCGCATTTGGGGGTCCATTGGAATTTCCTATCTTCCTTGAGGAGTTCAGTAAGAGGCTTTGCAACTTTGGAGAAGTTCTCAACGAAGCGGCAAGAATAGCTTGCTAAGCCAAGAAAACTCCTAACTTTCGTAACCGATTCAGGTGGAGTCCAGTCAAGGACGGCCTAAACTCTCTCGGGATTGACAGCAATGCCTTTCGCAGAAATCACGTGGCCTAAGTAGGTCACTTCTGGTAGCCAGAATCCACACTTGGAGAACTTGGCATAAAGGCGATGCTCTCGGAGTTTCATCAATACCAGCCTAAGATGCTCGACATGTTCTTCTTCATTCTTCGAGTATATAAGGATGTCATCGAGGTAAACCACGACGAACTTGTCCAAATACTCCATGAAGATTGAATTCATTAAGCGCGAGAATGTGGCGGGGGCATTGGTTAAACCGAAGGACATGACGGTATACTCGTAAAGACCATATCGAGTAGTGAAAGCCGTCTTGGGAATGTCCTCGTTTCGGATTTTGATTTGATGATAGCCTAATCTCAAATCCATCTTGGAGAAGACAGAGGATCCAGCAAGTTGATCATAAAGATCATTGATCCTGGGCAGTGGGTACTTGTTCTTTATCATCGCTAGATTTAGCGGGCGATAGTCTACACACATCCTTTCTGTTCCATCTTTCTTCGTTACGAACAGAACGGGGCAAACCCATGGCGATGAGCTAGGGCGGATGAAGCCTTTTGCTAACGAAGCATCAAGTTGGGTTTTTAGCTCAGCTAACTCATGTGGGGCCATTCTATATGGTTTCCATAGAAATTGGGGCTGTGCCTGGTATAAGATCCACTATGAATTCTATACATCTGTCAGGGGGCATTCCTGGCAGTTCTTCAGGAAAGACATCCGGGAAGTCACGAACCACCGGAATATCTTCAAGGTCAGGAAGGGGAAGCACATTCAAAGTATGCATCTAGATTCTAGAGCTTGGTGATGTGTAGTCAATTGTCTGGCCTGAAGGATGGGTGAGTTTAACTGACTTGGATTTACAATCAAGGACAACATTCTGTCTTGATAACCAATCCATGCCTAGGATGACATCAATGTCTGAAGACTTGAGGGCTATAAGAGAAGCAAGGAATACTAAACCCTCAATTGCAATTTGATTGCCATGACTTACTCTATTAGTTTGCCACTTTGAACCAGGAGTTTGAATTATCATTGGAGAAAACATTTCTTCAAGGGGGAACTCATGACGAAGTGCATAACTCTCCGACATTAATGAATGAGAAGATCCTGGATCGAAAAGAACGGAGGCGGGAACATGATTGACTGGGAGTGTACCAAGGATGACGTCAGAAGTAGCAATGGTTTCCTCAACTGAGATTTGGTTCACATATCCACTACCTGTGACTGAAAGCTGCTGGAAAGGTTTTGGTGGTTGATTTCTTTGGAGGCTTATGACTAGGTCGACGTGGTGCCACCAACACTGTAGGGCATTGTTTGAAGTAATGGCCTGGCAGACCACACGTGAAACACATCCTTCCTGAATTGCTGGGAGCAGGATTACTTGATTGCACACCATCATTCCTGGGAGGAAAAATGTGTTGAGGTGGATGGAATATATTGGATGGTGGTCTCTGAAGAAAGTTTTGAGGTATGGCACCAGTTGGAATCCATATTCTGCGTTTCTGAGGGGCTGAACTAGAAGAAGGAGCAAGCTCAAGAGCATGCTTGCGAGACTCTTCGAACACTTCATTTCCATGCTTAGCTCTAAAGGATCTGTTGACTAAATCCTCAAAGCTGGAAAATTCAAGGAGGTTGAGATCATGGCGAAGGATGGGGCTAAGTCCCTTACGGAACCTTGCCTGCTTTCTGGCATCGGTGGTGATCTCATCTTGGGCATAACGAGCAAGACGGTTGAACTCCGTCACATACTCATGAATGGACATCTCTCCTTGAGTCAGATTGCAGAACTCTTCCTTCTTGCGCTCCATTAACTCATCCAGAAGGTGGTACCCTCGAAAGGCATCACGGAATTCCTGCCAAGTCACTAGGTGACCTTCAGGCTGCATCGCAACATAGTTCTCCCACCATTCAGCAGCAGCATCTTCCAGAAAGTATGCCGCGAATATAACTCGATCATTGGGAGCAACATGTGCCGCGTCAAGCTTACGCTCGATGGAACAGAGCCAATCATCGGCTTCAAGGGGCTTAGAAGAACATCGGAATACCGGTGGTTTGAGGAGGATGAAGTCCTGAATGCTGACCACCACATTACGATGGTGAGCGGTATTCTGCTCGATGAGCTCCAGAAGACGTGTCTGATCACGTCGATTCCGCTCGGCTTCCATCATGATTTCCGCCGCAGAAGGCGGTGGTGGAGGTGCATCATCATTTCGATTCCGATCACGGTCTCGATTGCGACGAACAACACTACGAGTTCAACCTGACATCCTGTGTGATAAAAATCAATAATCAGAACAGGTTGTACGATGGAATCAAAGATAAGAGGACATGATTTCGGAATAAAAGATCATAATGCAAAGGAAATGATTCATAGAAACATGGGATAAATCGGGCAGCATAACGGCTACACCGGGATGGAAAATGAAACAACCTTGAAGAGATTGGATAGAACTTCTTCAAAGAACTCAAAATACGGAGACCCTGGACGACCACAGCAATCCTATGGCTACAGGGAAGCACTCAAGGAGATGTTCTAGTAATACATAGATGAGCCTAGTCCTATCATCCCGTAGAAAAGATAAGGGTGACTCAGAACTCAGATCGATGAGGGTAAGGAGAAAAAGAAGCCTTACATTGTTCCCTTATATACCCAAGTAACTATATAACTATAGAGTGCTAGACTCGACTGCGACCAAGGCTTTGATAATTCTACAGACAGTCCTGCTTTGATACCAAGTCTGTCGGGACCCGGGGTTTGCGTATGTAATTCCAATCACAACTCAATCACATGGAGATCCGAGAGCCGTACCCACTTGTCTAAGCAGACAAGGCCAAGCACAGAACACTCTCGGAAAGCATCATACGAGAGGGGCATCCCATCCAGGACGGATGATCAACTGAGATGGGTCCTCATCGCCCGCTCACAAGTCTAAATTATTATGGGTGGTGAAATCCCATACTCATAGACAAGTCGCCTCAACCATATTATCGATTGAATCATAACCCTTACATAAACAGACTCCAGCCCGACCACTTAGTCGGGGTCTAGGGCGGGTTCGATCATACAACAAAGTGCGTATGTGACAGAGTCACGAGCATTCGCATCGCGATGCCCCAAGCTGCGCACATCTAAGGGACACTTGGTGTATAAAAGACCGCCAGCCAGATCACAACTAAGGTCTCGAAAACCCATACTAAGACATGCATGTTATAATCATACACGCAGCACACATGTCTAGTAGGAACAACAGGTATCATCACATAACTCTACAAAGTACTTCTTTATTGCCTTCCACATAGAGCATACAAAGATCACATGTCTGTGATCAACATTACGTCATACAACGGAAGAAAATTAGGTCTGAGTACAGACAAGATTAACAAATGGCTTAGAGAAGCCTTGTTCAACATACATGCCCTTCCACGAGGGACCAGACTGCTGTCTGGAACTATACTAGCTTAGTCAACATCGAGCTTCAGGAAGGTGACTCCATCGGGGGCTGGGTTCTCATCTAAAACATAGAATAAGCAAACGTGAGTACAAAGTCGTACTTAGCAAGACTTACATCAGAACTAAACTACTCATGCTCAAGTATCAAGGTAAAGGGAGGTGGGGTTTCAACATGCAGAAGTGCCATCTTTGACTTGGCTAGTCCTGTACTACGAGTACCAGACTTGAGGTAAGAAGCGTACACGAGTCCACTACCAAGTCTCCAACCAATACACCACTATGGATACTTCCTGGACTTCCCCACGAGGAGCACACCATAGCCGTCACGCTTACCTTGCGAGTTTTAGAAGTATCCATTAAAGTTGTCTAATAATCAAGCACAACTTTCCAAGTAGCCCCTTACCGCGGACGCGGCTATTCGAATAGTTTGTTAACCCTGCAGGGGTGTACTGCTACACACAAGAAACTATCAGTTACCACCGGGATCTCGTCACCTGATGGCGTGAGAGTTGACAGGTGTAGTCTTCTCGCCCTTCGTTGGTGAGCCCCAAGTGGAAGGCGTGATGCAGCACAACAGTAAATTTCCCTCAGTAAAGATACCAAGGTTTGTCTCCAGTAGGACTCCAGAGATGATAAGTAGGTGTCAGCGGCGCTACTGACGCGGACCGGCACACAGACACAAATAACTTTGTTCCCAACGAAGTTCAGAGAGGTTGTCAATCTCTCTGGTCTTGTTGTTCACAAAGGATAAAACACAAGGGATAATGATAGCAACTGAAAGTAAAAGCAGAAAAGTAAATGATCGTGGAAACAGTAATGCGGATATGGACCGGGATACGTGATGTTCACTAGTGATGTCTCTCTCCCAAAAGACGATAAAACTGCTATGCAAGGTAAACAATTTACAGAAGGGCAATTGACAGGATTATGAATGCACCGCAATGCTAACTATGCTACAAAAGAAAGGAAGAGGCTCAAAAGCACAGACAGTACGCCAAAATAAGTAGACCAAAATCCAACTGCATCTACTACTAATCATCCACCTTGAGATATCTATCCAGAACATCTCGCTGGTATTAAGTTGTGAGCCCCACCCAAAGTGTAAACCCAAAGCAACAGACAACTGCATTAAAAAGCACTTTGCGTAAAGTAAACAATCCTTGCAACCGCGGTTACAAGCACCGTTGTTTTCCCCCTTATGGCAACAGCACATCCCCTAGACTCATGTTTCTGTCACTCAAGCGTGTCATCGGGGGGCATGAACCCACAATCGAGCATAACGTTCCCTCTTGGGGTTACTACCTACTACTTGGCCAAAGCAGTAAACAGCAACGGAGAACATGCAAGAATTACTTAGGAACAAAAATATAAGATATAAAAACCAAATATATTACTCAATCACAATCTGAACATAATCTCATAATCCATCAGGTCCCATCAAACTCAGCATAGCAATAGCAGAAAGATTACAAAAGTGCCTCGATCATGTAGGGCAGCTCACAAGGTCTAAACCATGAAGAACAAAGAGGGGAGGAGAACATCACATAGCTACTGATCACGGACCCATGGTCAAAGTAAAACTACTCACGAGACATCCGGGGAGCATCCATGGTGGAGAGGAGACTCCCGGAGGTCAACCCTCCCTCCGGCAGGGTGCAGGGAAGAGGTCTTCTGGTGCTCCCGATCTCGGAAGCGCGGCGGCGGCGGAACAGAGGTGAGATCGCGAAAAAGGTTTCTCTTTTCTGAAGTTTCCCGTGAAGGAGAATATATTGGCGAAGGGGGGCAGCCAGAGGTGGACCAGGGGGCCCAGGCGCCCCCCTGGCGCAGCCAGGGGTGGGGCCGCGCCGGGTGGCCGCCTGGGCCACCCCTGGCTCCCCTCTGGCCCCACTCGGGCTCTTCGCGAAGCTTCCTGTACGCTGATTTTTCCTATATGTTTCCCGGAATTTTTTTGGCACTTTTTATATGGGGGAAAACTGAAATAGAAAAACTGCAGAAAACAGGAACTGGCACTGTGGTGCCCTGAGTTAATAGGTTAGTCCAAATATGATCAAAAGTGTATGAAATTGTATCTAGATCATAGGAATATCACACAAAACATGCATGGAGCAAGCAGAAATTAGAGATACGTTTTGGATGTATCAACATCCCCAAGCTTAATTCCTGCTCGTCCTCGAGTAGGTAAATGATAACGACATAATTTATGTGGTGACATGCTAGCAACCATAAAAGAACTTTGAAAAGTAAAGCAATCAAGGTTAGAAACTCAATTCAAGTCATAACATGCAAGAGTCTATATTAGCATTGAAACAAGTAACAAAAGAACAAAAGGTGCAAGAGCTCTCGCTGTCCGTGACTCGAATGTCTCCAAATGGTGTTTTCGTGCAAGTAGGGGGATAGGGAATACGAGAAAAACATTTATTTGTTGAGAACTCAATCTACGAAAGTTTCACACTTGGTCTTTTTCTGGAATCTTATCTTGACTCGTCCCCAGACCACTAGCCAGGTACAAGTCAATTTGATCCACTCCTTTTTCAATATTTTGAGCACTCATGCAATGGATGAGCATAAGCACGAGAGTTGACACTTGGGATGGCAAAGAGAGAAGTACGGAGGAGGAAGACAAAAAAGGAGGAGAAAGGCTCACATCAATGAGGACAATCATAGGCAAGAGATGCCAAATGATAGATATGATGTGAGGAGTAGGGATTGCCATGCAACGGATGCACATACGAGCTAGGAAGCTCTCCAATGGAACTAGTGGGGGTGCATCTAACTTGCTTTCTCATGATGACCTAGAGCTCGTTTGAGGAGGCTCATCCTTGGAATATGCAAGCCAAGTTCTATAGTGTGAAGGTCCCCATATAGCTATATGCATAATGATCATCTCTATGGAGTACAAGGATATAAAGGGAGTACTAGTGTGGATCTCTCAAATGGATAGTAGTGTTGCCCCTTTCTCTCTTTTTATTTATTTTTCTCTTTTTTTCTATTTTTTTGTATTTTTTGTGTGGCCTCAATGGCTCTTTCTATTTAGCTCTCATTTGTCCTCTTTGGGATCTTTTATTGTGTCCACTTTGGGATCTTTTCCTCACTTAAGGGCAACACTCTATTTTACAAGAAGGTAAAGGAGATCTTTCACATTTTACAAGGTACTCAAAATCATAAAGAAGATGTAACTTTCATGATGTATGCAATGTATGTCGCTGCCAGTGTAGCAGGAACATGTATGACATGAAGATCAAATCATGAAGAGTTGGATGTTGCATGGCAATATATCTCGGAGAGGCTATGGAAATGCCTTGATAGGTAGGTATGGTGGCTGTTTTGGGGAAAGATATAAGGAGGTTTATGATGACAGAGCGTATCATGCCAAGGGTTTGGATGTACCGGCGAAGGTGGACACCAACTCTCGGAGTGAGAAGAAGGCAATGCACGGCACGGGAGAGGCTAGCAAAATATGGGAAGGTGGAAGTGTCAACTTTCAATACTTACATTAGTCCGAAGAACTCATGCACTTATTATCGGTAACTCTCAATCTAAAAAGGAGGTTCACAAAGAGACAAGTACCCCGAGGAGGAGTGTATGGGGGTTTGGTTATCCTTGCGCATCCTCGACTCATGGTACGTGAGTGTTCTCTAATATTCGATCCCTCCAAAGATTAGTGATCCATCTAGTAGCTAGAGTTCTCAACTAGTTTTTTAGGTTTTGAAAATACACACGGATTTCCCAAAATACGACACCTATCACTAATAGGCTAGATCTCTTGACACCAAAAGTTCAAACATTACTCACAACAATACCTCAAAACTATTGCAAGTTACTACTAGAATTAAATAGCAACCTCAATTACCTACTTTCAAGACAAGACACAACTCAGTGCAACAACCAACTCTCTTTAACAAGATAAACATGAAAAATAAAAAGAGTTCCAGCAACAAACTAAACAAAAGCCAAGGATCTTGCTAAAGACAAACTAAGAGAAAAACTAAACATGGCAGAAGCTACGAAAAGATAAAGAACACACAACAGCAAAAAGATAGGCAGGAAAAATCCTATGATGTGTTCTAGATTTTGAAAATGGAGCGTGTTTCTCTCCCACACAAAGTAAGACGGGGTCTAACTTGTTATGAACAGAAAGCAAAGCTAAAGAAAACTAAAAATAAAACCTAAGAGCGAGACGCTCCAAGCATAGCACATAACGCATGAAGTGATAAAAATATAGTGAGACGAAGGACGAACTGATGATTGTGGATGGAGAAGGGGATGCACGGGGGCATCCCCAAGCTTAGACGCTTGAGTCTCCTTGAATATTTATTGGGGATGCATGGGGGCATCCTCAAGCTTGAGCGCTTGACACTCCTGGATCTTCTTTCATCATCTTCCATCGCACACTTGAAAACTCCCTTCATACATAACTCATCATAAGCTGATTAGAGAGGTTACTACCCTTAATAAAATAATTTTCCCCCACAGTATATAAAGATATTCTTGAAGAGCTACTGTTTCTCAAGAGTGCCAAAAAGTTTTTGCAAATAAAAAGCAAGCTTAAGGTTTGCAAAAGTTAGGAGAGACAAAACGTGGCAGAATCTGTGAAAAACAGAACAGCAGGTAGTAAAGAATTTTTTAGGGGCACTTCTGCAACTCAAATCAAAAAACTAAGAACATACGGAAGTTTCACTATTGTATAGAGCACGCTTTCAAAAAAATTCAGATAAAAAAGATGATCTGGTGATTTGATTCGAATTTTTCTGTCAAGGGACAGAATCTGTTTTCTGGACAGCATGTCACAACTTTTGCTTCCCTTATCATAAGAGGCTATAACTTGGCACAAAGATGAAAAATAAAGATACAATGATGTTGCTACAGTAGTAACAAACATCAAGACACAACAAAAGCAAAAATAAAAACCTAAATTCGTTGCGGGCTGCCTCCCGAAAGCGCTTTCTTTTATGCCTTTAATCTAGGCATGATGCAAAAGATCAAGTTGTATCAATCGAATCATTATCAAGATCATCAAAAAGATCCTCAATTGTACAACTAGTCTTAAGAGTCTTTCAAATAAAGGCCTAATGAAGATGCTTCTAGGGAGAAAACCAAAAGGCGGGAAATCAATGGAAGAATCATTTCTAAAATTATCAAAGAGAGGTATTTCTTCCAGAGTTTTCACGGTTTCAACTTCTTTGGCAATGGGTGGTTTTCTTTTAGGTCGGGGTGGCCTAGGGACATAATTGAACTTAGGTTCCCTTCTTGCTGAAGTCTCTACCTTTTTTGGTTTGATTGAGGAAAAATTAGTTCCTAGAGTATTAATGATTTCCTCAATCTTATCAATCCTAGAAAGATCCGTATCACGGGATTTGATGACCTCCAAAGTTTTAATAATTTTAAGCATGGAGCTATCAAGCCTATTCAAATTCCCTTGAATCTTGCGATCCAACTCATTTATCCTAGTTATACTTGGTATTTCTAACTATATCTTTTCAAGTTTCTTCATAATGTGAGCTAGAGTTATATCTTCTTGTATGCTAGCAATAGGGAGATTTCCAACAAGATTTTCAATAACATTAAGAGACTCCCAAATCGGGGCTTCTAGAAAATTACCATTGATAGCAGTATCTAATATGAACCTATTCCAAGCAGTAATCCCGACATAAAAAATTCTAAGCAGGATAGTAGTGGATTGCTTCTTGGTGGCTCTTTTTTGAGAATCATTAATTCTATACCAAGCATCTTTTAAACTTTCACCACCTTTTTGTTTAAAGGTGAGAACCTCTGTCTCAACAAAGGCAACAGGGCCAGACATAATGGCAACTACTAGCAAGATAAATAATTTTTTTGTGATTTTTGATAAAAGACACAAAGATAAAAACTGAAAGGTAAACTAACAAGACTAAAAAACAAAGGTAAAGGGTAGTGTGCAACTCCCCTATCTTAGCACTCGGAGTCCCCGACAACGGCGCCGGAAATTTTCTTGATGGCGCGAGAGTTGACGGGTGTAGTCTTCTCGCCCTTCGTTGGTGAGCCCCAAGTGGAAGGCGTGATGCAACACAACAGCAAATTTCCCTCAGTAAAGATACCAAGGTTTGTCTCCAGTAGGACTCCAGATATGATAAGTAGGTGTCAGCGGCGCTACTGACGCGGACCTGCACACAGACACAAATAACTTTGTTCCCAACGAAGTTCAGAGAGGTTGTCAATCTCTCCGGTCTTGTTGTTCACAAAGGATAAAACACAAGGGATAATGATAGCAACTGAAAGTAAAAGCAGAAAAGTAAATGAGCGTGGAAACATTAATGCGGATATGGACCGGGATACGTGATGTTCACTAGTGATGTCTCTCTCCCAAAAGATGATAAAACTGCTATGCAAGGTAAACAAATTACAGAAGGGCGATTGACAGGATTATGAACGTACCGCAATGCTAACTATGCTAAAAAAGAAAGGAAGAGGCTCAAAAGCACGGGCAGTACGCCAAAATAAGTAGACCGAAATCCAACTGCATCTACTACTAATCATCCACCTTGAGATATCTATCCAGAACATCTCGCTGGTATTAAGTTGCGAGCCCCACCCAAAGTGTAAACCCAAAGCAACAGACAACTGCATTAAAAAGCACTTTGCGTAAAGTAAACAATCCTTGCAACCGCGGTTACAAGCACCGTTGTTTTCCCCCTTGTGGCAACAACACATCCCCTAGACTCATGTTTCTGTCACTCAAGCGTGTCATCGGGGGCATGAACCCACAATCGAGCATAACGTTCCCTCTTGGGGTTACTACCTACTACTTTGCCAAAGCAATAAACAGCAACGGAGAACATGCAAGAATTACTTAGGAACAAAAATATAAGAGATAAAAACCAAATATATTACTCAATCACAATCTGAACATAATCTCATAATCCATCAGATCCCATCAAACTCAGCATAGCAATAGAAGAAAGATTACAAAAGTGCCTCGATCATGTAGGGCAGCTCACGAGGTCTAAACCATGAAGAACAAAGAGGGGAGGAGAACATCACATAGCTACTGATCACGAACCCATGGTCCAAGGAAAACTACTCACGAGACATCCGGGGAGCATCCATGGTGGAGAGGAGACTCCCGGAGGTCAACCCTCCCTCCGGCAGGGTGCCGGAAAGAGGTTTTCTGGTGCTCCCGATCTCGGAAGCGCGGCGGCGGCGGAACAGAGGCGAGATCGCGAAAAAGGGTTCTCTTTTCTGAAGTTTCTCGTGACGGAGAATATATAGGCGAAGGGGGCAGCCAGAGGTGGACCAGGGGCCCCAGGCGCCCCCCTGGCGCGGCCAGGGGTGGGGCCGCGCCGGATGGCCTCCTGGGCCACCCCTGGCTCCCCTATGGCCCCACTCAGGCTCTTCCCGAAGCTTCCTGTACGCTGATTTGTCCTATATTTTTCCCGGAATTTTTCTGGCACTTTTTATATGGGGGAAAACTGAAATAGAAAAACAGCAGAAAACAGGAACTGGCACTGTGGTGCACTGAGTTAATAGGTTAGTCCAAATATGATCAAAAGTGTATGAAAGTGTATCTAGATCATAGCAATATCACACAAAACATGCATGGAGCAAGAAGAAATTATAGATACGTTTTGGACGTATCATCACCCTTCAAGCGGGTGTCGGCGTGGATAATTTCCACAACTTTTACCTCACAGCCAATTCTAATCCAGGAATCAACCATCTGAGTTGCTCACCGCTCAAGAGTCCGGCCGGGTCAATGATACAGACTCAGACGATGCAGGCAACTGAGACGCCACCTTAGCAGATGGTTTTACTGTCTCACAGGTCCACCCACATATCTAAATGATGCAAACTTCCTTTCTTTCTTCTTCTATGCATATGCCAAATGGAAAGCCCGAACTAGTGACTCCTGGACTTGAACTGGGGTGAGTTAGTAGGTTGAGCGGGAGTCCATGTGCCCAACATGTGGTAGTACTCTTCGTCTTGGATCACCACACAAGAACTCGGGCTTAAGGCGGTGTTCAACGAGACAACCCACTGTGTACTCCTACACAACCTCTCATCGTTCACCTTTGTTTAGGGTGGATTCACCAACACGTTAATAACAGCAACACTATGAACATTCCATCCCGACTCACAATCAAAGTAACCTCATTGTATCACTAAGCAGCAATAAGCAGTAATAGTTGCAGGGGCCACATGCTCATCATTCAATTCCTATATCTGCTAGGATTGTGGTTTGCTTAATATGGTGACAAAAAGATAGGTCATGCATTAGAATGGGTTCAACTATGCGAAAGAACGTGTCTCGGTGATCTCCTAAACATGCATAAGCGAGACTGAGAGGGAAGTAGGATTTTATAGACATGATTAATGGGGTTTTCTTGCCTTGCTGACGATATACGGGTCTTAATGGTGGTCTTCTGCTTCGGGGGTGACCTCCGTCTCAGAAAAACTGTTACCGAAGCAATCATCAACAAAGGGGGGCACAAATAAAGTACAATTCTCAAGCACATGTTAATGTTGTGACATGAGGTATAGGGTACTGGTTTGTGGCACATTCCATTTAATTGAAGTGTATTGCAAAGAATTTACAAATTCAAACTTCAAATTCAAATTCAAATTATGCCATATGCATGTTTGCTACTGTTCACTCATTTTAAAATGGTCAAACATAGAAACAAGTTGCATATTCATAATCCTTGAATTTTGCTGATAATTTTTCATATATTATTTGTTTAATTTGGAGTTAATATGAATTTTCTATGATTTTTCAAAGTTTAATTGAATTTCTGGATTTTCTGTAATTTCTTTTAAAATAGAAAAAAGGATTATTGCGTCAGCATGTGACCACATGCTGGCGTCAGGGGGCCTCTGACCAGCGGGACCCACTGGTCAGCCTCTGTGGGGTTAATCCCCTATTTAAATTAAAAGGGGGGGGGTTATTAGGGGGTTGGGCCCACCTGTCATTAGCTTTGGGGGGGATTAGCTGGGTGGTTAATTAGGGTTAATGGCGGGCTCACAAGAATGTCACCGGAGCTTCCCCGGAGTTGCCCTTTTGCGCACGGGGTGGGGGTTGGAGGATATGGACGTGCTCCTCGCGGGCTTCCGCATGCGATGGAGTAGGAGGTGGTCAAGATGGAGCTCTCGGGGCGTGGCTATGGCGACGGTCGCGGCGTGCTGGCCACTGGCCTCGATGAAAACGGCTAACGGAGCCACAGGCAGACGCGGGAAATGGTGCAGAAGAAAGAGGGGTTCACCAGGATTGAGATGAGGAACACGACGAGGTCGGGGGTGAGCGAGCGCGGCCGGAATGCCTCACCGGAGCTGCGGCGGCCTTCAGGAAGATCTCGTCGTGGGTGTCGCCTCCCGTGGGTCTTGGCGCCAATTGAAGGGGGGCAAACAACGCAGAGGATGACGGCGAAGCTGGCAGACAACAAAACGCGGCACCTCGTCGCCGTTGGGCACGCGGAGGCTCGACGAAGTTCTTCGGGGCGCTCGGGGCTTCGCGGAAAATCGCCGGAGACGATGGGGAACAGACCAGACGAGGGGGGAAAAGGTGGGGCGGGTGCGTGGCAACCTCTGCGGCACGAGAAGAGGGGCAGGGGAGCCTAGGTGGCCCAGGGCTACTTTGCTACTGTTTTAATTTATTTATACTATTTCAACAATTTAATAAATTCCCAACTCTATTTTATTAACACCTACTGGTTACTTGACATTTTATAAAATAGGTTCCACAATTTTTAGTGCGTCTAAAATTCCCACTTTTTTTATTATAATTATCCTGGCAATTTAATAATTCCCAAGCTACTCTTTTATTACCTAATATTACTATACCATTTTAATAAAACTAACCATTGTTATGATAACCATGGCCTAATGATTGTTATGCATTATATTAATAGGTTCCATCATTTTGCCTTATCTAAGATTCCATTTCCATTTTAAATCCCATGATAATTTAGATAATCCAACCTCATTTGGTTTCACCACTATCATGGACTTGGGATCATTCAAATGATTAAGGGTGTTTTGGTTTAACCATTATCAAGTTGGATGGCAAACATCCACAATTCTTGGAGCCAGATTTATAATCAACCCAATTTGAAAATTTTATCAGGGTTGCAATTTCAAAGAGCTATGATCAAAGGTGATCAAGGCTTGATCATCAACAGTAATGATCACTAACAGTAGAATCACTATAGTGATTACTGTACTGGATCTGAGGGTGTTACAAATCTCCCCACTACAAGAATTCTCGTCCCGAGAATTTAAAAAAGGTAGTGGTGGGGTAGGGTTCCGGTTTCGTATTCCAACAATTCTTCGGGTGCTTGTTATCCTTCTCGATGAATTTATTCCTTCTCGTTGAAGTCTTCATTTCTCTGCATCGGTGCATCTCGATGAGTTTTCATGTCTTTCATCAGAGTCTTCATCGTACTTACGAATAGGTTGGGGGCGGTAAACTTAAGGGGGGTCGGATCGGTACAACGTTAATCAACCGGGGTTGTCAAAAGGTATGGGGTACCAATTATCTTCCAAGTTTAAACTCAGGGATGTACATCGCGAGAGTAAAAGAACACATTCGAAGTTCAGGTGATGATATACAAGTATCAGGTGTATATCTTTCCCAAGGGAAAGCAGAGCACGATATACACGACCAAGTTGTATTGGAAGGGACTCAAGGGAGGTTGTCGATGATAACACAAATCATCGAGGGAAGCATGGTATTTCACACGGTGAATCCAATCGACACATGGAAGAAGCCATGTAAGATTACTCGGATAATAATCCACCAAAGGTCGGGTGGTTCGCAAAGAATCTGATGTGAGTAACGACACTCAACCAGAAGGAGAAAGGATGCAAAGGCATCGGGTGATAGAAGCACAAGAATAATTTGATGCTTGAGTACAAGGGAATTATGATTTCCGGATTGGGAGGTTGGTGTAATCATCCATACGGACTTATCGGTGGCAGGAGACTGCAAAGGCGATGAACACGTAGGTTCTAGGGAATTTATCGAAAAGTAATCTTCGGAATCTTCAGGTGAAGCAAGTGATCATCTTGGGTGAAGGGCTCTCCGGAAAGACAGAGGTGCGAGATCCTAGAGCAAGTGTTAGCAAAATCTTTAAGCCGAAAGAGAAGAGAGATCAGAGTCCCAGAGTAAGGGTACGAAGAAAAAGATCCTAATACCACCCAGTTTGCGACGTGGGCCGATAAGCCACACGACAGTGTTAGTAAAGTAGTTTTGCAAAGACTAGACTCGACTTCGACCAAGGAGTTGGAAGGGGGTGTCCTACAGGAAGTCGGCTCTGATACCAACTTGTGACGCCCCCAAAATCAGACCGTGTACAGTAATCATACACGCAAGGTACACGATCGAGATCAGGGACTCACGATGAGATATCACAACACAACTCTACAAATAAAATAATACAAGCCAGGGGACACGAGGGCTCGAATACAACAGCTCGAGAGCACAAAGTTAGCGGAAGCAACAGTATCTGAGTACAGACACAAGGATACAAGGTTGCCTTAAGAAGGCTAGCACAAAATCAACACGATCGAAAAGGCGAGGCCTCCTGCCTGGGAACCTCCAAACTACTCCTGGTCAAAGGGGAACTCGACGTCGTAGAAGGCATCGGGGATCTTCATGTTGCGGTGGTCGACATCGGGGATCTCCTGCTCATGGACTACAAGGATCCAACGTCGACTGCAGCGGCCGATCAGGCAAAAAAATAAAAGTAGAAAATAAAGCAGGTGAGTATCTAGCATACCCGCGAGTCTTACGTCCGCTACTAAGCATTTATGCATTTGTATCAAATGGAAAGGGGAGGCTGTATATAGTGGACTGCAAGGTAGAAATTCAGAATAAGGATAAGAAGCTAGACCTATCGAAGACTAGCACCTTCCGACGAGTCTTGCAGCATGAGGTAAGAATCAGCCAACAGTTTAATATAACAGTAATGAAAGTAACAATGCAGCAGAAGTTGCTTCAGCATCGTATAATAATAAGTTGTAATTATTAATAATATCAATGCCTCCGAGATCCCTCCTTCGACATCCCCGCGAGGAAGAAAACCCGGAACCAACAGTTTAATAGTAGTAGTTTGTAGTGGTAGGATCTGGCTTCAGCATAAAGCGTCCTGTTACCGTGGACACGGCTATTCGAATAGATCAATCTTGCCTGCAAGGGTGCACTGGTGTCATACTACACGCTCGGATCTCCAGGGTGGCGTACACCTTGTTAGGCAACACCCCACTGAGGCTATCCGACACGTCGAGGCCCATCCTACGGCTCATCAGAGAGGTCCCCGCCGGTCTACAGCCCTAAGTGCAAGGGGTCATGGGCCTATCACCCCTCGCTCTCCGGGTCGTTGTGAGGACGGTGGATACCACGCAACTCTATCATGGATGCAGATCCGACCGCGCCACAATGTTGAACTGGACGTCTTTCAGAGCTTTCGAACGAGACCACAACGCGGAGGGCCCACACCGTAATCCCACGTATAGGTAGTGCGTACAAGCCAAAAGGCTACTCAAGTCATCCGCCGAACCCATTAAGGATTTTATTAATTTTCTGTCGAGACAACCGTTATCGTTGCCCCTTATTGAAAGAGTCGCGGACAACGACAACAGTCAGGACCACCAGTAACATCAGTGCATGCCTTGACGTCCCATCAGCTCGTGCGGTTACCAACAAGGTGAACCGTCTCCTTACCTTGTCTCGTGTTTGCTCCGAAGAGCTCGACTTTCGTACAACAGGATATCTGTCGGCCACGAACAGTACCAGGCCTGCCGCACACCGGTAGAATACACCTGACCTGTCGTTCCGTTGAGATACGCTGCGCGGGCACCGTTGGGTCACCTGACTCCTTACCTGTAAGGACACTAGTTGATTCGAGTGCCTACCATCAAGTGAAACC
Organism: Bromus sterilis; assembly: GCA_950022295.1. Classification (NCBI taxonomy): domain Eukaryota; kingdom Viridiplantae; phylum Streptophyta; class Magnoliopsida; order Poales; family Poaceae; genus Bromus; species Bromus sterilis. Next base: position 23,677,406 of record OX465596.1, on the reverse strand, counting down.
AGGAGGAATCACCCTCGATGGTACACTTGAAGAGGTTCGACAGAGACATCGGCGGAATGAACTAAAGAGGAATATTCTCGTATCACCCCGGTGGTGCCGAGACACCAGCGTAATGAACTAAAGAGGAATACCCTCGTATCATCCCAGTGATGCTACGCTATTGAGCCGACGAAAGTGAAATACGAGTCCGTCCACTCGTAAGTCATACTCGAAGCGACTCGGCAGAGTCTCGCCGTTGTAGGTTCCCTAGGGCATCTGCATTGATCCGTACCTGTTGCAGTTATAATGTTTTGTAATCCGCGTTCACTCACCAGAGTAATCACGACCCGCTATTCTAAACCTAGCTAACAATGCGCAGGGTTCACTGCTGAATAGAATATATATATATTTAGCAGGCAACATAGGATAAGGAAGGTACAACAAGGGGGGACAAAATCAGGCTATGCAATTGAATAGGATTGTAACGTAGCAGCAACAGTAACAATGCCTAGTGCAAGAAAGTACGGAAAGGTAGGCGATATCTGGGGAAGAAAATGGCTCTGCTTGCCTGGAAGCTCGACGGTAGGGGTACGGTCGTCGACGAAGTAGTCGTACTCGGCAACGGTGTAGTCGGCGGCAGCAACGAGGTGTATCGGAGAATAAATGGGGGAGAAACAATAAATACACATTAATACAAATACAAGACATGGAAAAAGCAAAGTTAACGGTGTTCTAACGCAGTGTTAAGTATTTTTAGGCGGAGCGGGAATTTATCCAGGGACGACTCATCGGTACCGGTTGATTACCGGACCAATGATCCGGAGGGGGAAGGTACCATGCCGGAGGTGTCGTGGACATCCGACAAACGTATGGATGGTGTATCCGTGTTAGTTGATCCATTCTGAACAACTTTCGTTCACATAACATTTTCATCCGGGAAGTTTTACCGGTAACGGGTAATTACCGGACAGTGCAATCGGAGGGGGAATGTCTCGTGTGCGGTAGGTTAGAGGGGGGTGGTGGGGGTATGGGTAGAGTATCCATATTCGTTATATTTTTCTGATCAATTTTGGTGTATAAAGTTTTTGAAACTGAGTTACGGTTTAAAAGATATTGAATTTCAAAGTTTTAATCAATTTAAATAAATTTCTGAAATTTTCTTTATTTATTAAATATCAACATTATCCATAGCCTTATCCATAACAGTGCTGACATGTGGGCTCCACATGTCAGCCTCACTTTTTACTAATTCAATTTATTAATCTAATTATTCAGTGGGGCCTACTGTTGGGATACGGGGCAGAAAACACAAAATTTTCATACCTACGGTACCCGAACCCAAGATCTATGCTATGGCGATGTAAAGTAACGGAGGAAATCGGTGTTCATACCTTTGAAGACCGAAAGAGGGAAACGTTCTTGCGAACATGGCTGGCGTAGACTCGGAACTACGACCTCCATGTTGTGTAGAAGACCACCACCGGCGAGGATGACTCCTGGTAAATCTCCAGCGACGAAGTAGCACCACAGGTGTAGTGCCTCGAAGAGATTATACACGTACGGTACAATCGATGTTCTTCCCGGGCCCCGAACCAGGCGAGCAGCGAAAGAAAGACGGCTACGGATCCCGACTCCAGCAGAACGACGGCCTGCCTTATGGTGGAGAACTCCAATCCAGGTGCAGACTCCAAATAAGGGGAGTCCACTTTCGGGAAGGAGAAGGAGGAAGAAGGAGATATTGGTGTGTTGGAAAAAGGGGGTCTACCCCTCCTTATATAGGCCAAGGGGGGTGCCATCCTCCTCCCCTCCCCCATGTGGGAGTAAACTCCCAAGGGGGGGGGAATGCGCCGGCCAAGGGGGGTGGTGGGCCCCACCCTTCCAAGGGGGGAGACCCCCTCCTCCCTTAATGGGCCCCATGGGCCCATTTAGCCTTTTCCCGTTTTTTTAAATTTATTTAATATGTTTTAAATATTTAATTCAGATAATTAAATAATAAAACATTATTAAAACAATTAAACTTTATTTTGAACTATTCAAAATGTCCGAAAACCATTCCGTCCTCCTCCGGAACTATTCCGGTGATTCCTCCTATTTCACCGATTGATCCCGTAACTGTCCTATGCATCGATTGCCCTTAAGTGTAACACCCTAACGGTCCGGGAAACAACATACATGGTCGAGACTCTTCTCATTGACCAATGACTAGTTAGTTGGACCTGGTTACAATCCTTGACAGCCCCTGCTCTTCCATCGAATGAACTTCGATCGCTTTTGGAAACCGTTAACGATACGACGTAATCCCTTTGTGCTGCGGTACTTTGTTTGTCCGAGGTTTGATCGTCGGTATCCTACATACCGTGTTCACATCTCATTCACAACAAAGAACTTCTCTCGTCCATGATCATTGCATCTCTTGTGACCTAGTCACGTCCTTGCAAGGTGTTGATGCAATATCACCGAGTGGGCCCAGAGTACATGTCCTGTCACAAGGACTGACAAATCCCGCTCTGATCTATTAACATACTCATCAACCATGTATTTCGGAATACCCAAAGTGCACCGTTATAGCCAGCATATTCAGTCAGGCGGTGGGATACAAATCAAAGTCTCCTCATAGATGAAAATTACGTATGATCATTACGGTCTAAGGACTAAGCCATATGTTACAAAGTCATAGCAACGCTGAACTATGTGACTCGATCACATTGCAATACTTTAGGTGGGTGTACGTCCATCACATCATTCCCCTTAACGATGTGACCTCATTGTCAATGGACTTAAGTGTCACCATGATCAGGAAAGCTTGATCAATCAATTGCCCAATGAGATAGTTTGCCCGAGTTAAACTACGGACCATGTTTTATACTACACCTGTATTAGTATTTCCATGTAATACAGTTATAGCACAGTATAAAAAGTATTATGAACAAAATGGATATGTGACAAATATCTTTATTAATTTGTTTCTAGGGCACATATCCAACAGTCTCCCACTTGCACTAGAGTACAAATTACACTAGTTTACATCAGGTATGTATCTAACACCAATGGTCTCTCGGTGTTCTTCAAACATGCCCTGTGGAAGAGGTTTAGTCATCGGGTCTGCTGCGTTCAGATCCGTATGTATCTTGTGAATCCTAGTGTGTCCATCCCTGACGTGGTCTCGTGTCACATGGAACTTTCGGAGGATGTGCTTGGCTGTAGAGTGAGTTATTGGCTCCTTCGCGTTAGCAATGGCACCCGTGTTGTCGCAGAAGATTCCCACGGGGTCAGTGCAGCTGGGAAAGACGCCAAGCTCGATCACAAACTTCTTCAGCCACAACGCCTCGTTTGACGCTTCGCAAGCGGCAATATACTCCGACTCCATTGTAGATTGGGCGACGAGTGACTGTTTGCCGCTCCTCCAGCTAATTGCGCCACCGTTCAACATGAAAACATATCCCGTCTGGGATTTCGAGTCATCTAGATCTGAGCCGAGGCTTGCGTCAACGTAACCCTTTATGGCGAGCTCCTCATCAACTCCTCCATAAACGAGAAAGAGATCCTTGGTTCTTATCAAGTACTTAAGGATGTTCTTTACTGCTGTCCAGTGAGCCATTCCCGGGTTACTCTGGTAGCGATTAGTCATACTAATGGCCAGCTCTAAATCCGGTCTGGTACATAACATAGCATACATGAGAGAACCTATGGTTGAAGCATAGGGCTTTGAGGACATCTCCTCCTTCTCTTTTGCTGTGGTTGGGCATTGAGTCACGCTTAATTTGACACCTTTTATAACTGGCAAGAGGCCTCTCTTGGAGTTACCCATACTGAACCTTTTCAATATCTTGTCAATATAAGTGCTCTGACTCAAGGCCAACCGTCGATTAGGTCTATCTCTGTAGATCTTAATCCCCAATATGTACGCAGCTTCACCTAGGTCCTTCATGGAAAATTGTCCATTCAGATCTTCACTTCCTCTAAGAATTTCTTATCGTTCCCTATTAGTAATATGTCATCTACATATAACACAAGGAATGCTACAGAGCTCCCACTCAGTTTCTTATAGACGCAGAACTCTTAGACGTTTTGGAAAAATCCAAAAGCTTTAATGACCTCATCAAATCGAAGATTCTAGCTCCGAGATGCTTGCTTCAACCCATAGATGGACCGTTGAAGCTTGCACACCTTACCAGCGTTCCTTGGATCGACAAACCCCTCTGGTTGCATCATATACAACTCTTCCTCAATGTTGCCATTTTAGGAATGCAGTTTTCACATCCATCTGCCATATCTCGTAATCATGATATGAAGCTATTGCTAGTAGGATCCGAATAGACTTTATCATCGCTACAGGAGAGAACGTCTCCTCGTAGTCAACTCCTTGAATTTGTCGGAACCCCTTCGCGACAAGTCGAGCTTTGTAGACAGATACGTCTCCGTCTGCGTCAGTCTTTTTCTTGAAAATCCATTTATTCTCGACGGCCTTGCGGTCCTCGGGAATATCCACCAAAGTCCATACTTTGTTGGTGTACATGGAGTCTATTTCGGATTTCATGGCTTCAAGCCATTTCTCGGACTCGGGTCCCTCCATTGCTTCTTTGTAACTTGTAGGTTCATCCGACTCATCAGTCGAGATTGCATTCACAAGCTGTCCGTAAAACTCAGTAGGTTGACGGACTCTTGATGACCTACGGGGCATAAAAGGTTCCTCTTCATTCTCATCATGATCATCATCAATGTCATGATCGTTATGAATGTCGTTCTGGCCATTCTCTTCAGCTCCCACTGTGGAAGATGGTTCTAGAACAATTTCTGTAGCCGTTTCTTCCAATTGGAGTGATTGGTCAGTCACTTCATCGAGGTCTATTTTCCTCCCACTCAACTCTTTCGCGAGAAACTCCTTCTCAAGAAAGTGTCCCGTCTTGGCAACAAACGTTTTGCTGTCAGACTTGTTGTAGAAGGTGTATCCACAAGTTTCCTTGGGATAGCCCACAAAGATGCACTTATCCGCCTTGGATTCAAGTTTGTCAGGCTGTAGTTTCCTAACATAAGCCTCACGACCCCAAATCTTCAGGTGAGACAACTTAGGTTTCGTGCCATGCCATTCTTCAAATGGTGTTGTCTTTACAGATTTGGATGGTGCCCTATTAAGAATATGAGCGGCAGTTTCTAATGCATACCCCCAGAATGACACAGGAAAATCAGTATGAGACATCATCTATCGTACGCTATCCAATAGGGTTTGATTACGTCGCTCAGCCACACCGTTTCTCTGAGGTGTGCCTGCCGGCGTAAGCTGTGGTACTATGCCACAAGACTTCAGATGATTGCCAAACTCGTGACTCAAATACTCGCCACCTCGATCCGATCGAAGGTGCTTGATTTTCTTTCCGAGTTGATTTTCGACCTCATTCTGAAATTCCTTGAACTTTTCAAAGTGTTTAGATTTGTGCTTCATCAAGTAAATTAACCCATATCTACTCAAGTCATCAGTAAAGGTCACGAATTAACGAAGACCATTGTGAGTGGGGACGTTCATGGGTCCACATACATCCGTGTGTATGATCCCAAATAAGTCATCCGCACGCTCCATTATCCCATTGAATGGAGTCCTTGTCATTTTGCCCATGAGGCATGGTTCACATGTATCAAGGGATCCAAAATCCAATGACTCAAGAAGTCCATCCTTATGGAGCTTCTCCATGCGCTTTATACCAATATGACCAAGTCGGCAATGCCACATCTTCATGTGATCTTCATCATTCTTCAATCTTTTGGCCTCAATATTGTTAATGTGACACACGTCACCATCGAGATCAAGTACGAATAAACCATACAACTCCGGTGCGTGAACATAAAACATTTCATCCTTATAAATCGAACAACCAATTGTATCAGACTTAAAAGAATAGCGGTCTCGCTTCAAGCAAGAGCCACTAACGATGTTCACACTCAACGCGGGTACATAGTAGCAATTATTCAGAACTAAAACCAATCCCGAAGGGAGACTAAGATGCTTCGTGCCGACCGCCAAGACTTCAATTTGACAGCCATTCCCCACGCGCATCGTCACTTCATCCTTGAGCAAGCGTCTCCTATTCCTTAGTCCCTGAATGGAATTAGAAATATGAGCGACAGATCCTGTATCAAGTATCCAGGATGTGTTCCCGGCGCTTGTCAAGAGAAGATCAACAATATGTATATCAAATATACCTTCGTCTCTCTTGGCAACCTTGCCAACCTTCTTGTCCTTTAGGTACTTGGGGCAGTTGCGTTTCCAGTGACCTTCACCCTTTCAGTAGAAGCACTCCACTCCGGGTTTAGGCTTGGGTGCCTTGGGAGGAGCGGCAACTGACTTGCCATCCCTCTTGGGGCCACCTCTCTTGGCCTACTCCCGCCTGCTTGACTTCTTGAAGTCAGTGGTCTTGTTGACCATGAAGACGGCGTGCTCCTTCTTGATCTCAACCTCGGCGCTCTTCAGCATGGCGAACAACTCAGAAGGGGTTTTGGTCATCCCCTGGATGTTGTAGTTCAACACAAAGCCTTTGTAGCTAGGGGAAGCGACTGCAACACCCTATCAACAGCAAGTTCATCTGGAATCTGGCATTCCAGAGCATTCAAACGCTGAACGTAGCCAGACATTTTGACTACGTGCTCACTCACGCTGCCGTGCTCGTCCATCTTTGCTGAGAAGAAGGCTTCAGAAGCCTCGTACCGTTCAAACCTCGCTTGAGGTGCGAAGAGCGCCTTGAGGTCGGTGATAATCTCATATGCACCCATCCTCTCAAAGCGTTTCTGCAGCTCAGCCTCCATGGAGTAGAGCATGCCACTCTGGACAAGGTTGTAATCATCGGTCCTGGAGAGATAGACATTCTTCTCGTCCTGACTGCATCATCTGCTGGTGCGTCACCTAACGCGCCCTCTAGTACGTATGCCATCTTGAGGGGAACGAGGAGAATCCTCAGGGTGCGGAACCGGTTGGTGAAGTTTGTCCCATCTGTTTTTAGCTTATCTTTCTCGGAGGGCCCACACCGTAATCCCACGTATAGGTAGTGCGTACAAGCCAAAAGGATACTCAAGTCATCCGCTGAACCCATTAAGCATTTTATTAATTTTCTGTCGAGACAACCGTTATCGTTGCCCCTTATTGAAAGAGTCGTGGACAACGACAGCAGTCAGGACCACCAGTAAGATCGGTGCCTGCCCTGACGTCCCACCAACTCGTGCGGTTACCAACAAGGTGAACCGTCTCCTTACCTTGTCTCGCGTTTGCTCCGAAGAGCTCGACTTTCGTACAACAGGATATCTGTCATCCACGAACAGTACCAGGCCCGCCGCACACTGGTGGAATACACCTAACCTGTCGTTCCGCTAAGATATGTTGTGCGGGCACCGTTGGGTCACCCGACTCCTTACCTGTAAGGACACCAGTTGATTCGAGTGCCTACCATCAAGTGAAACCAGGAGGAATCACCCTCGATGGTATACTTGAAGAGGTTCGATAGAGACATCAGTGGAATGAACTAAAGAGGAATATTCTCGTATCACCCCGGTGGTGCCGAGACACCAGCAGAATTAACTAAAGAGGAATACCCTCGTATCATCCCAGTGATGCTACGCTACTGAGCCGACGAGAGTGAAATACGAGTCCATCCACTCGTAAGTCATACTCGAAGCGACTCGGCAGAGTCTCGCCGTTGTAGGTTCCCTAGGGCGTCTGCATTGATCCGTACCTATTGCAGTTATAATATTTTGTAATCTGCGTTCACTCACCAGAGTGATCACGGCCCACTATTCTAAACCTAGCTAACAATGCGCAGGGTTCACTGCTGAATAGAATATATATATATTTAGCAGGAAGCATAGGATAAGGAAGGTACAACAAGGGGCGACAAAATCAGGCTATGCAATTGAATAGGATTGTAACGTAGCAGCAGCAGTAACAATGCCTAGTGCAAGAAAGTACGGAAAGGTAGGCGATATCTGGGGAAGAAAATGGCTCTGCTTGCCTGGAAGCTCGACGGTAGGGGTACAGTCGTCGACGAAGTAGTCGTACTCGGCAACAGTGTAGTCAACGGCAGCAACGAGGTCTGTCGGAGAATAAAAGGAGGGAGAAACAATAAATACACAGAAATAATAGCAATACAAATACAAGACATGGCAAAAGCAAAGTTAACGGTGTTCTAACGCAGTGTTAAGTATTTTTAGGCGGAGCGGGAATTTATCCGGGGACGACTCATCGGTACCGGTTGATTACCGGACCAATGATCTGGAGGGGGAAGGTACCATGCCGGAGGTGTCGTGGACATCCGACAAACGTATGGATGGTGTATCCGTGTTAGTTGATCCATTCTGAACAACTTTCGTTCACATAACATTTTCATCCGGGAAGTTTTACCGGTAACGGGTAATTACCGGACAGTGCAATCGAAGGGGGAATGTCTCTTGTGCGGTAGGTTAGAGGGGGGTGGTGGGGGTATGGGTAGCGTATCCATATTCGTTATATTTTTCTGATCAATTTTGGTGTATAAAGTTTTTGAAACTGAGTTACGGTTTAAAAGATATTGAATTTCAAAGTTTTAATCAATTTAAATAAATTTCTGAAATTTTCTTTATTTATTAAATATCAACATTATCCATAGCCTTATCCATAACAGTGCTGACATGTGGGCTCCACATGTCAGCCTCACTTTTTACTAATTCAATTTATTAATCTAACGGGGTTTTTCGTTCCGTTGGCTGCGGCTGGTCTCGTGCGGTTTTTGCGACGGTGATCGGGTGAAACCCGGTGTCGCAAAGGTCGAGTGTCAGGGTGGCAAGGGTCGGTCTCCGTCCGGTACGAGATAAGAGGGGGAAAAATAATCGCCGATCGATAAATCGGGGATGCAAACACCGCAAACAAATCAGACAAATCAAACAATTCACACCGAAAACATTTTTTTATTTTTTGTGAAAACTAGGCTGTTACAATACAACAACACCAACAAGGGATCTCGTCCCGAGATCCAGGACGATCCGGGGGAGAGGGGAGAGAGAAAAGAGAGTCGACGATCTTCAACACCACCAACAAGGGACTCTGCTCCATGTCGACGTCGAACTTCTGTCGAGATAATTTTCCGCAGGGATACGACATCGTCGAAAATACGAAGTCGTCGGTGTCAAGAGGAGGAACGACAACGATAACCGGATCAAAGGATAGTGTTTTTGACGCAATTCGTGAAAACACCGGCAAAAGGATGGATGGCAATGGATGACCCAGATGATAACCGAAATGGGAGAAGCTAAAGGTACTACAGGAATTCCCACCTGAGCTCGGAATCGAGACAATACGCTGCAAGCAAGGCATTGTAACCGTTCCGAAACTCCACACACTCGAGACCCTAGAGTTTGAAGGGGTAAGATAAGGATTAAAACACTTACGACACTTGTCCTGACCAGAGCAAGGGTAAGGAGTAAAAAGATTCCTACTCTCCGATGACTAACTTAGTAACTACAAAATAATTTTTTGGTCTAGACTCGACTTCGGCCAAAGAAGGGATCCTACGGTCGGTAAGGCTCTGATACCAAGTTGTAAGGCCCGATATGCGGTACTGTTCCAGATCTAGGTGTTTCCACCCAAATCCGGGGACGAAGCACATATCGGTCCCACCGCGACATATGACAAAGCCATATGCCCCGGATTTCCAACGTGATATCACAACATTACAGATACAGGATACAACATCTCATACAATCGGCATACAACTGCCTCAAATACAATACAACAGCGGAAGATATATGTCTGAGTACAGACTACAAGCAAATGCCTAGTGGCAAATAGAAAAACATCGATCCCATAACCACACGGGTCCAGGCCCTCCGCCGGGATCCGCCTAACTAGTCGTCGTCGAGTCTCCACGTGAAACGTCGGTCACCACACCTGTTGTCGATCAGAACCCTGAAAAGAGTTTGTGGGTAGTATCATGAGTACAGAGGTACTCAGCATCCAACTGTAGTGGTCATCTGACCCAGCAAGGACTTCATCACTCGTCATTCTAGGACAACTAGTAGTTAACGGTAAGGAAGGGGTAAGTGGTGAGGTTGCTGCCGCACTAGCATTTATGAAGTGGCTAACGATCTAGAGAGTAAGATAAGAAGCCAAGCATTCGATGAGGAATCGCCTCCAACAAGTCTTGCTATCAACTACTTACGCAAGCATAACACCTATCCTATCCTTGTCCTCCTCTTCGCATCCCGACGAAGAAGAAGCAGTCAAGGCACACATACACGTTGATCAAGTTATTAAGATTTTCTCAGTTGTTGTTGTCTATGAACAAGGAGTAGGTATCATGTCGTCCATAACCGTGGACACGGCTTCTCTAAAAGATTCAATCATGCAGGGGTGTACCAACTGCCCATTACAAGGCTCCGCACGCACGCCCATCACTCTCAGTTGCTACCCATCACAGGCAACCATTTTATGATTTAGTTCCAAGAGATCCGAAACGATAGGTCCCTCTAACTAACAACGAACAAATCTGGGTGGCCCCCGGTGAGTCGACATCCATCTCAGGAGCCGGCCGCTCTCTCGATCTGGTCTCTACCGTATGTCGCAGGTTTGGATACCCGGTTAATCACACATGGGAAACCGGGTCCTCAGCCGGACAAAGTGGGACAACAAGGGAACTAAGTCCTCACTGGTCCGGGTTGGTTTGTAAACAACTGGCAGCTGACCAGCACACACACAGTTTCAAATGGTAAATCAGCTTGGGCCACCACTAGAAATGCTTGAAGCTAGATAGGTAAGAAAAGGGGACCCCATAAAATCCCACACGCGGTTAGGCACGCTCAGTCTTAAAACCAATACCCGGAACTCGGGTCCTAGGTGATTCGAATGGAACAAAGCGTCGGGGAGGGATAGCCTAGACCTTCCATCCTTCGTCGAATATAGTCAACATTGTAATAATCATATCATCAACAACAATATAATAATAAGGTGATATCCCAACCCAAGAAGTAACAGGGTAACATCGTAGCATCCTAAGCATGCATACTAAGCAGGGGCTGAGCAACGAGCAATAGTAACATAGCAGTACAAGGTTTGCTGGGAGGGGACATGGCTGTATCGGTTTGAAAGAGGCTGTAAACATGTGGTAGGATCAAACATCGAACCTAGCCTAGACTAGCATGCAAACCGCTGGTTGAAATAGAATGGATCATAAGTAATGTATAGTCCTTGCCTGTTGATAAGTCGGGTTCCGAAGGTGTAGTCGATCGCAAGCTCGCATCGTCTCCGAAGGTACCCGCGGAAGCACACAAGACGGAAACACTGGAAAGCAATCAACGGTGCACCACTATTACTACGGAGCAATACAAGATCTAAGAGGCAACACAATGCACGGCAACGCGATACGGATCTATCGTCGGGAACGGTTACTAATAGTTTAAGTGGGGTATCGATCACACACGACGAATACCGCACGTTTACGGTGGTTCAAGTTGCTTAGCTACATGTGATCAACCAACGGTTATTAACATGGCAACTCAAGCAAGCATGGCATAGCACACAAACAGGTCAAGAGGTGAAGCACAAAGTAAACTATCTATGCTAGTCAATTTAAGTGAGGCACAACCTAAACATGGCATAACACTAAGTGTCGCACGATGATTAAAACATTTGGTACTGTTCTGTCCTAAACCATATTTTAGGTTGGTTAACAACATCAAACAACAGCATAAACACAAAGTACACGAAAAACTAATCAAGTTAGATATAAAGAACACCCCAAACGGAGTTACGGTTAAAAAGATATAAGCAAAACAAGCTATGCACACATGCTGTATAAACAGGGGTAAATCTATATGCAAATGTGCAGCAACATGACATAGCAATACATGGGATGAATGTAGACATGATGCTTAACAATATGCAATTGTAATCATTCAATTCCGATAAACGATCGCGACACACTCGTCGACCGAAGTTGCAACAAAATAACAGTTTCAGCAACAGCAGCACAATAACATCAGGATCACCACTTTGGAGCAAGATTTAATATAGCTAAAGCACCCAAACATGACAAGTTAAAGCATGGAATTGAAGTACACATGATGCTTAACACATAGGAGAAATACTCAAAGCAGTAGGCCTCATGGATGAGTCACAATCATCATGCAAAGTTGCAACAAAATATAAACAACATCACTTAACAGGAAAAAAAATAGCAATTTAACGGATTGATGCCCACTTCAACGCAGAATTAAACTATCTAGACGGCCTCAAACGGAAAAACTTTCTACATACGAATGCTAGAGCACGCAAAACTGAGCAACTTTCGTTTTGGGGGCACGTTCATCGGAGCTACAGTTTAAGCGTTATTAACGGTGCAAAACAGATCACAACAACAATTTTCAGGGACTTAGAAAAAATTACAGGGGCTAAGGAAAAAAAACAGAGAATAAAAAAATAAAAGGGGGGGCGCCTGGCTCACCCATGGGCTGGCCCAGGAGGCAGAGGGGGGCGCGCTGGGCTGGGAGGCCTGGTCTGACCTGGGCCTCTTGGGGCCGTGGGCTGCAGGAGGGGGAGGCCGGCCCACTGGCGGCGGCGCTGCTCCTCCCGATCCGATCTGGATCGGGGCTGGTGCGGCCGACCGACTGACGACTGCTCGACACCCACTCCGGCGAGGAGCTCGGGACGCCGTTCATGGTGCTGGCGGCGGCTACCTGTTGAGAGGAAGAGGAGGGATGAGAGGAAGAGGAGAGAAGCAAGGAGGCGCGGGCAGGAGGCTCACCGGCCGGTGGAACATGGCGCGCGGCGGCGCACCTCCACGGGCGGCGCGGCGGATCCAGCGCCAGATGGGCCCGGGCGGGCCTGACGGCGGACGAGCGGGTCCGGCGCGGACCGAATCGGCTGGGGAGGCGGCTGGGAGGCTGTGGGACTCGATCTGAGCCGCAGATCGGCCAGATCGACAGCCAGAAACATCTGGGGGCTAGGGTTTCGCAGATCTGGTGCTATGGGGCAAAAATTGGGGAAAATTTGAGGGGGGTGGCTGCAAATTGTGGCTAGGGAAACCCTAGAAAGGGGGTGGGAGTGTGGTGGTCTTTATATAGCCCAGGTGGCTGGCAGTTTGCAAAAACATCCCGGTTTTTCTCTCGCGCGCGCGGTGCTCACGTTTCTGACCGCCGGGGGTCCGCAGTACCTACGATTCGGGTAAAACTTCGAACTGCGCGATCAGTACGTCGAGCCGGAGGCGTTCACCTCGCGCTGGAACCGTTCCGAAAACACTTTCCGGCGCGCTATAAAATATCCCGTTTACTTATTAAACGGGGTTTTTCGTTCCGTTGGCTGCGGCTGGTCTCGTGCGGTTTTTGCAACGGTGATCGGGTGAAACCCGGTGTCGCAAAGGTCGAGTGTCAGGGTGGCCAGGGTCGGTCTCCGTCCGGTACGAGATAAGAGGGGGAAAAATAATCGCCGATCGATAAATCGGGGATGCAAACACCGCAAACAAATCAGACAAATCAAACAATTCACACCAAAAACAATTTTTTATTTTTTGTGAAAACTGGGCTGTTACATTAATCCCACTGGGTGGGCCCCAGTGGTTAGCGGCAAAGTGTGGCGGGGCGGGAGCGCGACCCGCGCGCGGCGAGACGAGCACGGAAGCTCGAGCTCCCGTCAATGGCGGGCCGGGCCGGGGCACGACCCTACGACGACGAATTCGTGCGGGAACAAGGGGGATTCGACGGGGGTGCTCACGGCGGGTTGCAGGGGGTTGGAAGCGGGCTCGGGGAGGGCTGGTCGGCCGGAATTTGAAGGAGCTCGTCGGCGGGCAGGAGGTTGAAGACGACGACGTAGCGCTCCGGGTTGTGGCTCCAGGCTCAATTCCTTCCGCGGGAAGACGAGGACGACGGTGGCGGGGCTCCAGGACACGCTGGCTGGGCCGGAGGTGGTCGTTGGCCACGAGCACGACGGCGCGGCGTCGCGGCACCCACGGGCGAGCAGCGAAAGAGGCAGAGGAGAGCGAGGGGACAGATGGGGGCTCGAACTAGGGTTTGGGGTGAGGGGGTGGCCTTATCCCCATGGGGAGCAGGTGGAGAAGGGGCAGATGAGGGAGCGGAGGGGAGCAGGTAGGAGGGGCCGGCGGCGTGGCCCTCTGCCATGGCGCCTTGTGCGTGGGGGAGGGGGAAGCAGTGAGGAAGAGAGGTGGGGGTTGGTCCTGGGTGGGCCTAGCGCCCAGGGCGATAGTTTAGGTTTTTTGTATTTTTTATTTTAGTTTTTTTTTCTTCTGTTAATATTTAATTGGCCATCAAAATGATTTTTATAAAAATTCCAATCAATTCTAATATTATGGTTACATCATACAAAGATGCCACAAAAGATTTGGATCAAATATAAAATCATTTATATTTTATATATTTATTTAATAATTAAAATGGGCTACTTTGCTACTGTTTTAATTTATTTATACTATTTAAACAATTTAATAAATTCCCAACTCTATTTTATTGACACCTACTGGTTACTTGACATTTTATAAAATAGGTTCCACAATTTTTAGTGCGTCTAAAATTCCCACTTGTTTATTATAATTATCCTGGCAATTTAATAATTCCCAAGCTACTCTTTTATTACCTAATATTACTATACCATTTTAATGAAACAAACCATTGTTATGATAACCATGGCCTAATGATTGTTATGCATTATATTAATAGGTTCCATCATTTTGACTTATCTAAGATTCCATTTCCATTTTAAATCCCATGAAAATTTAGATAATCCTACCTCATTTGGTTTCACCACTATCATGGACTTGGGATCATTCAAATGATTAAGGATGTTTTGGTTTAACCATTATCAAGTTGGATGGCAAACATCCACAATTCTTGGAGCCAGATTTATAATCAACCCAATTTGAAAATTTTATCAGGGTTGGAATTTGAAAGAGCTATGATCAAAGGTGATCAAGGCTTGATCATCAACAGTAATGATCACTAACAGTGGAATCACTGTAATGATTACTGTACTGGATCTGAGGGTGTTACAATATCTTTCCTCAAAACAGCCACCATATCTACCTACAAGGCATTTCCATAGCCTTTCCGAGATACATTGCCATGCAACATCCACCTTCTCATGACTTGATCTTCATGTCATACATGCTACTTGCTTGATCGATGAGCCGCATGCTAGTTGGGCCTTGCCCTAATCATTGCTACATGACTGATACGTCCCAAACGTATCTATAATTTCTGCTTGCTCCATGCATGTTTTCTGTGAATTTGCCATGATTTTCTTGAACTTTCATACACTTTTGAGCATATTTGGACTAATCTATTAACCCAACGCACCCAGCTGCCAGTTGTTGTTTTCTGCAGTTTTTGTATTTCAGTTTTTCCGGCCATTAAAAGTGCTCCAAAAAATCTGGAAAAATCAGATAAAAAATCAGCGACACGGAAGCTTCTGGAAACACCAAAGGAGGGAAGGGGGGCCACCACAGGGACTCCAGAAGGGTCCCTGGCGCGGCCCCACCCTAGGCCGCGCCAGGGAGACTCCTGGCTGCCCTGTGGCCCCTCTCGGTGCCCCCCTTCGCCTATATTTAGCCCTCAGGGTGGAAACCCCTAATACGGATCTCTTTTTCACGAACTCGCCTCTGTACCACCGCCGCCGCCGTTTCTAGATCGGGGCTGCCTAGAGAAGCTGCCCCGGCACCCTGCCGGGAGGAGGAACCACCTCCGGGAGACCATCCATAGCCATGGACGCCTCCCGTATGTACCGTGAGTAGTTCCCCTTAGACCATGGGTCCGTGACCAGTAGCTATGTGATGTTCCTCTCCCCTCTTTGTGCTTCCACTTTCGAGACCTCGTGAGCTGCCTCACATGATCGAGGCACCTTTGTAATTTTCTGCTGTTGCTATGTTGAGTTTGCTGGGATCTGATGGATTATGAGACTATGTTCAGATTGTGATGAGTAATATATTTGGTTCTTATCTTTTATATTTTGTTCTTGAGTAAATTCTTGCATGTTCTCCGTTGCCGTAGTTTACTTTGGCCAAGTGATTTGTTGCAACTCCAAGAGGGAGCGTTATGCTTGATTGTGGGTTCAGCCCCTTGATGTGTAGCTTGAGTGACAGAAACATGAGACTAGGGGATGTGCTGTTGCCACCAGGGATAAAACAACGGTGCTTGTACCCGCGGGTGCAAGGATTGTTTACTTTACGCAAAGTTCTTTTAATGCAGTTGTCTGTTGCTTTGAATTTACACTTTGGGTGGGATTCGCAACTTAATACCGACGAGATGTTCTGAATAGATATCTCAAGGTGGATGATTCTTAGTAGATGCAGTTGGATTTCGGTCTACTTACCTTGGCGTACTGCCCATTGCTTTTGAGCCCTTCCTTTCTTTGCAACATAGTTAGCATTGCGGTGCCTTTATAATTCTGTCAATTGCCCAACTGTGTTTTGTTTCCCTCGCTAGCACTTTTATCGTCTTTTGGGAGAGAGACATCACTAGTGAAAATCACGGGACCCCGGTCCATCTTCACATTATTGTTTACACCCTTAGCTTACTTTCAGTCTTTACTTTCAGTTCCACTTTTATCTCTTGCGTTGATCCTTTGTAAACAGCAAGGCCGGAGAAATTGACAACTCCTTTGTACTCGTTGGGAGCAAAGTTATTTGTATCTGTGTGCAGGTCCAGGTGAAGCTAGCAACCTCGGCGCCATTGTTCACTTTACCACCTTCTTGTATCCTTCGGAGTCCTACGGGAGTCAAACCTTGGTATCTTTGCCAAGGGAAAACTTGCCGCTACACTATATCTCACCCTGCACTTGGGGTAACCAACGAGGTTTGAATAGTATTAACACTCTCTTGCCATGAATGACGCGCTAGTATCATTGCATATCCTGCTATCCTGGCAGAAGCATACATTTGCATCATGATAGTTATATCTTCTTTATGTGAGTACCTTTGTAAAGTGTGAAAGATCTCCTATATTCTTGTAAAATATAGAGTGTTGCCCCTAAAGTGAGGAAAAGATCCCAAAGAGGACAAAATCAAAAGATCCCAAAGAGGACAAATGAGATTTAAATAGAAAGAGCCATTGAGGCCACCAAAAAAATACAAAAAATAGAAAAAAGAGAAAAATAAAAATAAAAAGAGAGAAGGGGGCGCACTACTATTCCTTTTGAGAGATCCACACTAGTACTTCATCCTCTATCCCTTGTACTCCATAGAGATCTTAGTCATGCATATAGCTATGTGGGGACCTTCACAATATAGAACTTGGCTAATATATTCCAATGATGAGCCTCCTCAAACGAGCTCTAGGTCTTCTTGAGCAAGCAAGTTAGATGCACCCCCACTAGTTCCCTTGGAGAGCTTTTAGCTCACATGTGCATCCATTGCTTGGCAATCCCTACTCCTCACATCATATCTATAATATGGCCTTCTCTCGCCTATGATTGTCCTCATTGATGTGAGCCTTTCACAACTTTTTGTCTTCCTCCTCCACCTTCTTTCTGTTTCTCCTTTTAGGTGTCAACTTTCTTGCTCACGCTCATCCATTGCATGAGTGCTCAAAATATCGAAAAGGAGTGGATCAGTTTGACTTGTACCTGGCTAGTGGTCTGGGGACGAGTCAAGATAAGAATCCAAAGAAGACCAAGTGTGAAACTTTATTAGATAGTTGTTCTCAACAACCTTTTTTCTCTCTTTTTCCCAGTCCCCTGCTTGCACGGAAACACCATCTGGAGACATTCGAGTCACGGACAGCGAGAGCTCTTGCACCTTTTGTTCTTTTGTTGCTTGTGTCAATGCTAATATAGACTCTTGCTTGTTAAGACTTGAATTGAATTGCATTATTTGATTGCTTTACTTAAAAGTCCTTATATGGTTGTGTGGCATGTCACCACAGAAATTATGCTTGTTATCATTTACCTACTCGAGGACGAGCAGGAATTAAGCTTGGGGATGTTGATACGTCCCAAACGTACCAATAATTTCTGTTTTCTCCATGCATGTTTTGTGTGACTTTGCCATGATTTGCTTGAACTTTCATACACTTATGAGCATATTTGGACTAATCTATTAACCCAGCGCACCCAGCTGCCAGTTGATGTTTTCTGTTGTTTTTGTATTTCAGGTTTTCCGGCCATTAAAAGTGCTCCAAAAATCCGAAAAAACAGATAAAAAATCAGCGACCCGGAAGCTTCCGGAAACACCAAAGGAGGTAAGGGGGCCACCACAGGGACTCTAGAAGGGTCCCTGGCGCGGCCCCACCCTAGGAAGGCGCCAGGGGGCCTCCTGGCTGCCCTGTGGCCCCTCTCGGTGCCCCCCTTCGCCTATGTTTAGCCCTCGGGGTGGAAACCCCTAATATCAATCTCTTTTCCACGATCTCGCCTCTGTACCGCCGTCGCCGCCGTTTCTAGATCGGGGCTGCCTGGAGAAGCTGCCCCGGCACCCTGCCGGGAGGAGGAACCACCTCCGGGAGACCATCCATAGCCATGGACGCCTCCCGTATGTACCGTGAGTAGTTTCCCTTGGACCATGGGTCCGTGACCAGTAGCTATATGATGTACTTCTCTCCCCTCTTTGTGCTTCCACTTTCGAGACCTCGTGAGCTGCCTCACATGATCGAGGCACCTTTGTAATTTCTGCTGTTGCTATGCTGAGTTTTCTGGGATCTGATGGATTATGAGACTATTTTCAGATTGTGATGAGTAATATATTTGGTTCTTCTCTTTTATATTTCGTTCTTGAGTAAATTCTTGCATGTTCTCCGTTGCCGTATTTTACTTTGGCCAAGTGATTTGTTGCAACTCCAAGAGGGAGCGTTATGCTTGATTGTGGGTTCAGCCCCTTGATGTCTAGCTTGAGTGACAGAAACATGAGACCAGAGGATGTGCTGTTGCCACCAGGGATAAAACAATGGTGCTTGTATCCGCGGGTGCAAGGATTGTTTACTTTACGCAAAGTTCTTTTAATGCAGTTGTCTGTTGCTTTGGGTTTACACTTTGGGTGGAATTCGCAACTTAATACCAGCGAGATGTTCTGGATAGATATCTCAAGGTGGATGATTCGTAGTAGATGCAGTTGGATTTTGGTCTACTTACCTTGGCGTACTGCCCATTGCTTTTGAACCCTTCCTTTCTTTGCAGCATAGTTAGCATTGCGGTGCCTTCATAATTTTGTCAATTGCCCAGTTGTGATTTGTTTACCTCGCTAGCACTTTTATCGTATTTTTGGAGAGAGACATCACTAGTGAAAATCACGGGACCCAGGTCCATCTTCACATTACTGTTTACTTTCAGTCTTTACTTTCAGTTGCCACTATTATTATCTCTTGCGTTGATCCTTTGTAAACAACAAGGCCGGAGGGATTGACAACTCCTCTGTACTCGTTGGGAGCAAAGTTATTTGTATCTGTGTGCAGGTCCACGTCAAGCGTCGTGACACCTTCTTGTATCTCTTGGAGTCCTACTGGTTCGATAACCTCGGTATCTTTACCAAGGGAAATTTGCTGCTACGCTACATCTCACCTTCCACTTGGGGTAACCAACGAGGAGTGAGATATCCTCACCGTATCAAACATCCACCTTCTCATGACTTGATCTTCATGTCATACATGCTACTTGCTTGATCGATGAGCCGCATGCTAGTTGGGCCTTGCCCTAATCATTTCTACATGACGCGCTAGTATCATTGCATATCCTGGTACACTGGTAGAGGCATACATTTGCATACATCATGATAGTTACATCTTCTTTATGATTTGAGTACTTTGTAAAGTGTGAAAGATCTTCTATACCTTTTGTAATATATAGAGTGTTTCCCCTAAAGTGAGGAAAAGATCCCAAAGTGGAAAAATTAAAAGATCCCAAAGAGGACAAATTAAAAGATCCCAAAGAGGACAAAGGAGAGAAATAGAAAGAGCCATTGAGGCCACCAAAAGTACAAAAAAATAGAACAAATAGAAAAATAAATAAAAAGAGAGAAGGGGGCACACTACTATTTCTTTTGAGAGATCCACACTCGTACTCCCTCTTATATCTTGTACTCCATAGAGATTATCATTTATGCATATAGCTATGTGGGGACCTTCACACTATAGAACTTGGCTTGTATATTCCAATGATGAGCCTCCTCAAATGATCTCTAGGTCTTCTTGAGCAAGCAAGTTGGATGCACCCCCACTAGTTCCATTGGAGAGCTTACCTTAGCTCATATGTGCATCCGTTGCATGGCAATCCCTACTCCTCACATCATATCTATCATTTGGATTTCTCTCGCCTATGATTGTCCTCATTGATGTGAGCCTTTCACACCCTTTTTGTCTTCCTCCTCCACCATATTATCTCTTTGCTATCCTAAGTGTCAACTTTATTGCTTACGCTCATCCATTGAATGAGTGCTCAAAATGTCGAAAAGGAGTGGATCATTTTGACTTGTACCTGGCTAGTGGTCTGGGATGAGTCAAGATAAGATTCCAAAGAAGACCAAGTGTGAAACTTTAGTAGATTGAGTTCTCAACACAAAAATACGTTTTCTCTCATATATCCCTATCCCCTTTCTTGCACGCAAACACCATTTGGAGACATTCGAGTCACGGACAGCGAGAGCTCTTGCACCTTTATGTTCTTATGTTGCTTGTTTCAATGCTAAATATAGACTCTTGCCAGTTATGACTTGAATTGAATTACATGCCTTGATTGCTTTACCTAAAAGTTCTTATATGGTTGTTAGCATGTCACCACAGAAATTATGCTTTTATTATTTACCTACTCGAGGACGAGCAGGAATTAAGCTTGGGGATGTTGATACGTCCAAAACGTATCTATAATTTCTGCTTGCTCCATGCCTCTTTTGTGTGATATTGCTATGATATTGATGAACTTCCATACACTTTTGATCATATTTGGACTTACCTATTAACTCAGTGCACCCCAGTGCCAGTTCCTGTTTTCTGCTGTTTTTCTATTTCAGGTTTCCCCCATATTAAAAGTGCTCCAAAAATTCGGGAAAAATCCAATAAAAAATCAGCGTAGAAGAATCTTCGGGAATCACCGAGGGGGGGCCAGAGGGGACCCACCAGGGCCCCAGGCGCCCTCCCGGCGCGCCCTAGGGTGGGGCCGCGCCAGGGGGCCGCCTGGACCCCTGGTGGCCCCCCTGGCTGCCCCCCTTCGCCCATATAATCCTCGTGACGTGAAACCTCCGTGACGGGAACCCTTTTTCGCGATCTCTCCTCTGTTCCTCCGGCACCGCGCTTCCAAGATCGGGAGCACCAGAAGACCTCTTCCCAGCACCCTGCCGGAGAGAGGAACCACCTCCGGGAGCTTCTCCACCACCATGGATGCTTCCCGGATGAACCGTGAGTAGTCCACCTTGGACCATGGGTCTATGATCAGTAGCTATATGATATTCTCCTCCCCTCTTTGTTCTGCATGGATTATACCTCGTGAGCTGCCCTACATGATCGAGGCACATATGTAATATTTCTGATGTTGCTATGTTGAGTTTGCTGGGATCCGATGGATTATGAGATTGTGTTCGAGTAATATATTTGATTCTCCTCTTTTATATTTATGTTCTTGAGTAATTCATGCATGTTCTCCGTTGCTGTTTATTGCTTTGGCCAAGTAGTAGGTAGTGACTCCAAGAGGGAGCGTTATGCATGATTGTGGGTTCATGCCCCCCGATGACTAGCTTGAGTGACATAAACATGAGTCTAGGGGATGTGTTGTTGCCACAAGGGGGAAACAACGGTGCTTGTACTTGCGGGTGCAAGGATTGTTTACTTTACGCAAAGTTCTTTAATGCAGTTGTCCGTTGCTTTGAGTTTACACTTTGGGTGGGATTCGCAACTTAACACCAGCGAGATGTTCTGGATAGATATCTCAAGGTGGATGATTAGTAGGTAGATGCAGATGGATTTCGGTCTACTTGTCTTGGCGTACCGCCCATGCTTTTGAGCCTCTTCCTTTCTTTATAGCATAATTAGCATTGGTTTGCGCACATAATCTGTTCAATTGCCCAACTGTAATTTGTTTACCTCGCATGGCTATTTTGTCGTCTTTTGGGAGAGAGACATCACTAGTGAACATCATAGGACCCCGGTCCATATTTCCAATACTGTTTACACCCATTATCAATTTACTACTTTATTTACTTTTCCGTTGCTATCACTATCATTATTATCCTGTGCGTTTTATCCTTTGTAAACAACAAGGACGGAGGAATTGACAACTCCTCTGTACTCGTTGGGAAGCAAAGTTATTTGTTGTGTGTGCAGGTCCAGGTGAAGTAAGCAACCTTGAGTTGTGAACGGCGCCATTGTTCACTTCACCACCTTCTTGTATCTGTTGGAGTCCTAATGGTTCGACATTCAACCTTAGCATCTTCGCCAAGGGAAACTTGTTGCTGTCTACATCTCAACCTTCCACTTTGTGTAACCAACGAGGGGGCGTTAAATCGTACCATCACTGGTTCATCATGTCCTCAAAGGTGTATGGGGGCTTGACTGGACCCTGCGGCCTTTCTGCAGGTTTTTGCCTCCGACTGCCTCCCGCAGCCCCTTGTTCATCCCGCTGCTGAACTACTGCCACCTGCTGACTGCCATATTGGGCATCCGGCTGCTCATCCTTCCTCTTGTTGAAGCATGCGTTGTTGTTGTTGTTGGTGGTGTTGTTGTTGTTGGGGTTGTTGTTGTTGTTGTTGTTGTTGTTGTTATTATTGTTGTTGTTGTTGTTGTTGTTGTTGTTGTTGTTGTTGTTGTTGAAGTTGCTGTTCCGCGGGATCTCGCGCCTCTCGCGCCGATTGGGACCATTTGGCCCGTTTTCTTCTGCCGACTGTTGCTGCTGATGTCCAGAGGACTGCCCTTGGATAAAACAGTTTGGACTCGGTTGGATCGGGCGCATTGCAGCATCAGATGCGGCGAATGAATTTGCTATCCTCATCAGGTCGGCCAAAGATGTGATCTCCTTGCGCAGGAGCTTGTGCTTCAACAGTGACCCATCCAAGCAGCCGTAAGTGAAGTACTGGATGGTTTGGATTTAATGAACTCCCTCGCAAGTGTTTTTGAGCTTGATCCACCGCTGAAGGTAATCGCGAAGGGGCTCGTCCTTTCCTTTTACACATAACGCCAGGTGCCGAGGAAGACCTGGGCGCTCATACGTGCCGGTGAAGTTCCGAACAAACGCATCATCAAAATCCTTCCAGCAGTTGATGCTATTGATGGGCAAGTTGTTCAACCAGGGCTGAGTTGAACCTTGAAGCATGAGTGGTGCATAAAGAACTGCAATACACCGACTGCCTCCTGCGATGCCGACTGCGGTCATATAATCGACCAGCCAATCCTCTGGCTTGACTGATCCATTGTACTTGGGGGTGTCCCTGGGCAATGTGAAACCTTTGGATAACTGCTCTTGCCGAATGCGCGGGCCGAAAAAAGCCGGACCCACTGGTGCATCATCTTATGGTTGCTTGTCTTGTTGCAACTGCTCGATGCGGTGCCTTGCATCATTCTCCCCGATTGCTCGGGGACCTAGGTGACGACTCATTGCCAGCCGAGCTGATGCCGCCGGTTTCTCATTGTGCCTGTTGTTGACAACTGTCTCATCCCTCCGCTTGCCTCTGCTGCCGAGGTGGAGCATTCGACTGGTTTGCACCCACAGTCGCCCGAGCTGACTTTGATGCTACTTGCCCTTGCTGCTCGGTGGCCGCCTTTTTGTTGCTGATTCGCCGCTGCCAAGAGGTCACGCATCCGACACGTCCTCTCTCGCAACTCTTCTCCTTCCAGGTGCTCCAGCTCGGTGGCGATCTGCTCGAAAGCTCTCATGTTCTTCACAGGAGAACTGTATGAGATCTGTGGAGCGATGATGGTGGTTGCCGCGGGCTGCTGGGCTCCTCCCAACTCTCTTCCAACCTCCCGGCCAGCTATACTAAGCTCATCTATCACTGGGTGGGATGACGCGCTGCTTGAGGCCGTGCATTGCGTTGTACTCCCGAACCGTTGCCTCCAGACGACTTTTTCAACGTCCATCCGATCTGATTGCTCCTTTAGAGCTTGGCGCGCCTTCTCCAGCTCGGTGTGAGCCACGACTAGATCTGCGTGGAGATACACGGGAGTGCAGAGCACATCCGGTGGGTTGCTTGGGCCTGCTGGTGTAGTAGCTGCTTCCCTCGCGGTCTGGGTCGCTGAAGTGGAACTATAGCGACTAGATGCTCCCGCCATCATAACCTCCGCACGGATGTGCACAGTCATTCCCTCTGCTCCCAGAACATCCGGCCCGCCTGGCAACGGATCCGTGAGCTCAGAGAACACCCGTACCTCCCTGGGGAAGACCTCGGGAAGCGCTTGATACGTCCCAAACGTATCTATAATTTCTTCTTGTGCCATGCATGTTTTGTGTGACTTTGCCATGTTTTGCTTGAACTTTCATACACTTTTGAGTATATTTGGACTAACCTATTAACTCAGTGCAACCAATTGCCAGTTCCTATTTTCTGCTGTTTTTGTATTTCAGGTTTTCTGGCCATTAAAAGTGCTCCAAAAATTCCGGAAAAATGATATAAAAAATCAGCGTCCCGGAAGCCTCCGGAAACACCAAGGAAGGAAGGGAGGGCCACCACCAGGACTCCAGAAGGGTCCATGGCGCGGCCCAGCCTAGGCCACGCCAGACACCCTCCTGGCTGCCTGGTGGCCCCTCTCGGTGCCCCCTTTGGCCCCTATTTTTACCCCCGAGGAGGAAATTCCTAATATCGAATTACTTTTTCCAGAAGCGATTCCGATCTCCGCCGCCATCGAAAACTAGCTTCGGGGGTCACCAGGATCCTGCTCCGGCACCCTGCCGGGGAGGGACTTGGCCCCCGGGGCCATCTTCATCGACTCTTCCTTCCCCCATGATGCTTCTTGAGTAGTTCCTCCTTGGACTACGGGTTCTTGGCAGTAGTTATGTGGTATTCTCTCCCCCTAGATCCTCAATACAATGTTCTCATGAGCTGCCCTACATGATTGAGATCCATATGATGTAATTGGTGTTGTGTTTGTTGGGATCCGATCAATTGTTACCTTGTTCAATCCTAAGAGGTTTATGAATTATTGTTGCTGCAATTTGTTTTTCTTAATGCTTGTTACTAGTGCACGAGTAGCATGATCTCAGAGTGATCACGTTATGGTTGCATGATTATAATTGTTGTTCTAGATCTTATCTACGGTTGTATGCACTATTATAGTCTGGAACCGGCGATCCAATGGTGAAAACTTGGGACACCAAAGGGGATGGGCTATAATTTGAGGATCACATGTGTTCATAGAGTGTTAATGCTTTGTTCCGGTGCTCCGCCGCAGGAGCACCTTAATCTCCATAAGTTCCTTAAGTGGCCCCGTTCGTAGCGGGATGGTAGGACAAAAGATGTTGAGAAAATTTCTTATTGCAAGAACGTACAACTACATACGGAACACATGCCTATGTTTGGTTCTTAGACTAGGATGCTCTAGTTTGTTCTTTGGCTAGAGTTGGTGCAATTCTGTCAATTGCCCAACTGTAATTTGTTCACCCAGCACCTTGTTCTTTTGCTTGAGAGGTACCACTAGTGAAACCTTGAACTCCGGTCCATCTTTCACCTTCATTGCCTTCGTTGTTACTTTTACTTTCTTTGCTGCTCCTACTACTTTGTTACTACTTTGTGGTGTTGGTGATTGGGGAAGTCTTAAAGGCTACACCTAACAACACGCCATCAAACTATTTTCTGGTGCCGTTGCTACTAAATATCTTGTCTAGTGCTTTTTCATGTGTGGTTGAATTGACAACTCAACTACTAAGGCTTATAAGTATTCATTGGCTCCCCTTGTGTCGAATCAATAAATTGGGTTACTCTTACCCGCGAAGACTGTTGCGACCCCCTACACTTGTGGGTTATCAAGACTATTTTCTGGCGCTGTTACCGGGGAGCATAGCTTTACTTATAAGTTCACTTGATAAGTACACTTTTGCTTATTACTCTGTCTGCTACTAATGGCTACTTTCTTTGAGACTAGATATTATTGGCAAGCCGGATTCACGGAGGATAAAAAATCAGCGCAGAAGAACCTTCCGGAAACACCTGGGTGGGGCCAAAGGGCCACCACCAGGGGTCCGGCG
Organism: Bromus sterilis; assembly: GCA_950022295.1. Classification (NCBI taxonomy): domain Eukaryota; kingdom Viridiplantae; phylum Streptophyta; class Magnoliopsida; order Poales; family Poaceae; genus Bromus; species Bromus sterilis. The sequence continues at coordinate 23,651,329 of OX465596.1, read as the reverse complement.
CCCTGGTGGCGCGCCCTAGGGCTTAGCCACGCCAGGGGGGGGGGCCTGGACACCTGGTGCGCCCCCCTTTGCCTATTTATTCTCCATGACGGGATTCTTCCGAAGACAGAACCCTTTTTCGCGATATCGCCTCTGTTCTGCGGCCGCCACACTTCTAAGATCGGGACAGCCAGCAGACATCTTCCCGACACCCTGCCGGAGGGAGGATTGACCTCCGAGAGCCTCTCCTCCACCATGGACGCTTCCCAGATGATCCGTGAGTAGTCTACCTTGGACCATGGGTCTGTGATCAGTATCTATGTGATGTTCTCCTTCCCTCTTTGTTCTTCATGGATGAGACCTTGTGAGCTGCCCTACATGATCAAGGCACATATGTAATTTTCTGTTGTTGCTATGCTGAGTTTGCTGGGATCTAATGGATTGTGAGACTATGTTCAGTTTGTGATTGAGTAATAGATTTGGTTCTTATCTTTTATATTTATGTTCTTGAGTAATTCTTGCATGTTCTCTGCTGCTGTTTATTGCTTTGGCCAAGTAGTAGGTAGTGACTCCAAGAGGGAATGTTATGCTCGATTGTGAGTTCATGCCCCCTAATGACTAGCTTGAGTGGCAGAAACATGAGTCTAGGGGATTTGCTGTTGCCACAAGGGGGAAAACAACGGTGCTTGTAATCGCGGTTGCAAGGATTGTTTACTTTACGCAAAGTTATTTTAATGCAGTTGTCTGTTGCTTTGGGTTTACACTTTGGGTGGGGCTCGCAACTTAATACTAGCGAGATGTTCTGGATGAATATCTCAAGGTGGATGTTTAGTAGTAGATGCGGTTGGATTTCGGGCTACTTATTTTTGCGTACCGCCCATGCTTTTGAGCCTCGTCCTTTGTTTGTAGCACAGTTAGCATTGCGGTGAATTTTTAGTCCTGTCAATTTCCCAACTGTGATTTGTTTACCTCGCATAGCAGTTTTATCGTCTTTTGGGAGAGAGACATCACTAGTGAACATCACGGGACCCCGGTCCATATCCTCATCACTGTTTACATGCTCAATTTATTTCCTGCTTTTACTTTCTAGTTGCTATCACCATTATCATTATCCCTTGCATTTGATCCTTTGTGAACAAAAAGGCCGGAGAGATTGACAAGCTCTCTGAACTTCGTTGGGAGCAAAGTTATTTGTATTGTGTGCAGGTCCACGTCAATTGCGTTGTTGACACTTACTTCTCATTTCCGGAGTCCTATGGGAGACAAACCCTATCCTCTACATAGGGGAAATTTTCTGCTATCCTACATCTCACCTTCCACTTGGGGTAACCAACGAAGGGCGAGAAGCCATTATCCACTTCCACGCCATCAATCAGTAGCGCCCCCGGGCGCGCTACTGATAGCACGCTATAGCTAACTTGTAGCAGCAGCGCGCACGGGCAACCGCTACTGCTATGTAGGGTTAGCAGTAGCGCCTCCTGGCGGTGCCGCTACTAATAGTTATAGCACCAGCGCCTGCCTCTGTCAGGCACTACTAGTAATATTTTTAAAAAAAATCATTTCTGCCTATTTTCTCCTATTTGTTTGTACAGGTTTTATGGTATAATGCACATAATAGTATCATCAATTTATAGACATGCACACCTAAATATCTCATACACAGACAATAGTCTAAGTCGATCATCTCATATATATTATCACATGATCATAATATCCAACACAGAGTTTTTTCCTAGTTTAACTTCAATAACAGCAAGTATGAAAGCCATAATATCCAACACAAATTCCTAGTTTAACTTTGATAACCTAATTGTTCCAATTCACGACTACTAAATATATATAGGACCTAATCAACACGCGAAGGTGAAAGGAAATAAAACCAAAAATAACGTCCATATTCTCCAAGATAGAGAATAGAGAATAACTTATCTCCAGGTTGTGGTTTCTTCGGCACCCGTATCTTCAACCATGCTTTGATTTTGCCAGAGCCATCTAATCCACTTTCAATGTAGTAATCATGTGTGAAAGGTTCTGTCCATGGCTATGCACAAACAATTTGGACTTTGTCTTTCGATATCTGCATCCATCTAGCCATACAAGCTTGCGGTATCCTCTGTTGAAGAACATACATATTATTAGCATAGTTAGCACTGGAATATACTTAATAAGAATGCCTTTTTTGACAATATATGCTACTGACAGAATGATAAAAATCTTACCAGGCTATTCCATTTAAGCATATAGTCCTCCAACGTAAGGACAAATGGCACGTATGGTGCAAAAGGACAACCAACCTTAAAATAGTTCGCATACAAAGGTAACAATTTGAGAACTTCGATAAATGCGTTTTGTTCATTCTTACTTAGGTCAAAGCCACCATTATAGAAGGGATTATAAAAATTATTCTGTACTTTTTCGGTGGCAAGAACATAAGCTGACAATTATAAATGAGTTGTCAACATTTGGAAGCAAAGAAAATAAGTTGTAGAATTAACAAAATTATTGTTTAACAAACTCACATGAACATCGAACCGGAATCAGGTCGCCTAGTTCCATTGAAATTTCATCAACACGAAAAAGATTGGAGCCTCGAGGACGACGTCCAAGATCAAATGCTATTTTCATATTATCATAAAATGCATATGTCTTGCATAATGCATCCCATTTTGAACTGCCAAAGAATGTGACATCTGGTTCATTAAAGATGTTAACCTTAAGAACATAATGTTTCGTCTTAATGTTAACTTCTTTTGTAGTAGTTTCATCGAAATCTTGAATATTAATCTTGTCACAAACGTGGCGTCTTGCAAACCAAGGGATGCACTAGTTGAATTAGAAAAAAAATGATATGTTAAAACATAAACTTAAGTCATGCATGCACCATAAGAAGAACATGTTGTTTAAGTCGCATACCGTACGATTTTGGAATCCAGAGCTAAGCATGAGGAAGAAGTATGTGTCTGCTTCATCCAACACAGCATCGTTGCATCGACCTTACTCGTCGTGACAATATTCGCACTTGGGAGACATTCTCTGTGTTCATAATGTGTTTTAATCATCGACATTCTAAAAAGGAGGAAAATAATGATGAAGTCAAATAAAATTGCAACAATAATAATTTAATCATCGACATTCTAAAATTTCAACAACAATAATTTAATCATCAACATTTTAATCATCGGCATTTTAATTATTATTAAAAAGGAACACACATATCGGTTTTGCCTCATACTTAGGTTGAACACACACAAGCAACTACAGTGTCACAATGGTTTTAATTATCGTCATTTAAAACAAAAGGAAAAAATGGTGAACTCGAATAAAAAATGCAACAATAATATTTTATCATATAATATCACTAATACATCTCGAATAATACAGTCAATGCAATAATAATATCACTACTACATATCGACTACAACATCTCAGAAATTCACTACTACATCAAACTCGACGACGACCCGGAGCCAAGCCGCGGGTGGTAAACACCCAAAGATAAGGAACCGCCACAGTAACATAGCTCAGGTGAGAGCGGTGAAGAACCTGCCAGGTATTGGCCGTGGAGAACCCGGCGTCCGATACATTTAAGTAGCGACGGATGTGCTTGTCCTCGTCCCTGACCCATCGACCTACCACCTCCTCGGGGGCCGGCTCCCTCTGCACCGACTTTGGCCCACGTGACCGCCACCAAAGAAGCACCGGGTCGATGACAGGACCAGGAATCCTCACCAACCGGCGCGCCCCGGAGACCACCTCCCAGTGCCAGTCCGGGGGCGCCCAGTCTCGGACATTGCCCATCCTATCAAGCAGGTGCTCTTCGCCGCGGCGACGACGGGGATGAGGGCATTCAATCATCGGCATTCAAAATACGAAACGGTTTCAATCATCAACATTCAAAAAATAGCAGAAGTAATGATGAAAAGAAATTTGATGCCGGAACAAATTATTTTCATTTTGGTTGAGAATCGGGCACCTTCTAGATCAATGAAAATAGCAAAGGTTATGCACGAATGCTCGGAAAATTTCGGCATGATCTTTGCTAATTTTCTTAACATGGGAGTGCCCTATTTCTCAAATGAAACTGAAATTAATCAACATTTCGACAGAAAGGGGATAATGTTTGTCCTTGCATCACGATAACAACAACAAAAACCTTGAGGCATATCCAAATTGTGCTAACATTTAACTACGACTTACAACATCATTAAGAACAGATTCCACAACTTTCCAAAATTGTGCTAACATTTAACTACGACTCACAACATCCTGCAAACAATATCTAATAACCTAACAAAAAATATAGGAAATTTTTAACATGTGCTTTAGGGATTTTGTAAGGCAAAAGAGAAAATTCTACTTTTCAATTGTTTAACAACCTAGCAATAGTCTCGGGCAAGGGGTTCATGCCATTATAACAAAAACCGTTTGCCCATGTTTCAATCTAACAAAAATCCTACATTATGTTCCAATCTAACAAAAATCCTACATTATGTTTCAATCAAACCGAAATTATATGAATTGAGAGAGGGGATTGAGCTGGAGAGACTCACCAGTGGGCGGCGGCGTGGAGGAGTGGGGAGGGTCGTGGCGGCGGCGGGTCGAGGCGGACGAGAAGCACGGCGGCGGGTCTGGGCGGTGACGTGGGGGAAGAAGGAGAGTGAGAGAGAGAGAGGGAAATGTGAAAGAGGGAGGGTTAGGCCGGACTTATGTGCGGCCCATAGCAGCAGCGCCCCCCAAAAGAGACGCGCTACTGTTATGTGCGGACCGTTGGATCCAATTTAGCAGCAGCGTACGACATGTGGGGCGCTACAGCTATGGCAATAGTAGTAGCGGGATTTACAGGGAGGTGCTACTGTTGCAACTTGTCAGATGGGTTTGGTGGGGAACACCTTTAGCAGTAGCGGGTTGATGGCGTCGAAGTGATAATGGCTTCTCGCCCTTCGTTGGTTACCCCAAGTGTAAGGTGAGATGTAGGATAGCAGCAAATTTCCCCTATGTAGAGGATAGGGTTTGTCTCCCGTAGGACTCCGACGATGATAAGTAGGTGTCAGCGGCGCACCTGACGCGGACCTGCACACAACAAAATTAACTTTTCTCCCAACAAAGTTCAGAGAGGTTGTCAATCTCTCCGGTCTTGTTGTTTACAAAGGATCAAACACAAGAGATAATGATAATCATAGCAACTGAAAGTAAATACTGAAAAGGAAATAAACTTGTAAACAGTGATGAGAATATGGACCGGGGTCTCGTGATGTTCACTAGTGATGTCTCTCTCCCAAAAGACGATAAAACTGCTATGCGAGGTAAACAAATTACAGATGGGAAATTGACAGGATTATAAACGCACCGCAATGCTAACTATGCTCGAAAGAAAGGAAGAGGCTCATAAGCATGGGAAGTACGCCAAAATAAGTAGACCGAAATCCATCTGCATCTACTACTAATCATCCACCTTGAGATATCTATCCAGAACATCTCGCTGGTATCAAGTTGCGAGCCCCACCCAAAGTGTAAACCCAAAGCAATAGACAACTGCATTAAAAAGAACTTTGCGTAAAGTAAACAATCCTTGCAACCGCGGTTACAAGAACCGTTGTTTTCCCCCTTGTGCCCACAGCACATCCCCTAGACTCATATTTTTGTCACTCAAGCGTGTCATCAGGGGGCATGTACCCACAATCGAGCATAATGTTCCCTCTTGGAGTCACTACCTACTACTTGGCCAAAGTAATAAACAGCAACGGAGAACATGCAATAATTACTTAGGAACGAAGATATAAGAGATAAAAAACAAATATATTACTCTATCGCGATCTGAACATAATCTCATAATCCATCAGATCCCATCAAACTCAGCATAGCAACAGCAGAAGAATTACATATGTGCCTCGATCATGTAGGGCAGCTCACGAGGTCTACACCATGAAGAACAAAGAGGGGAGGAGAACATAACATAGCTACTGATCACGGACCCATGGTCCAAAGAAAACTACTCACGACACATCCGGGAAGCGTCCATGGTGGAGGAGAAGCTCCCGGAGATCAATCCTCCCTCCGGCAGGGTGCCGAGAAGGGTCCTGACGGTGCTCCCGATCTTGGAAGCGCGGCGGGGGCGAACAGAGGCGAGTTTGCGAAATAGGGTTATATCTTTGGAGTTTCCCCGTGATGGAAAATAAATAGGCGAAGGGGGCAACCAGGGGGGCCATCAGGGGTCCAGGCGCCCTCCTGGCGCGGCCAGGCCCCTGTACACCTGGTGGTTGCCCTCTGGTCCCACTTTGGTGATTCTGGAAGGCTACGTTACACTGATTTTTTATCCGATTTTTCCTAAATTTTTGGAGAATTTTTAATATGGGGGAAACCTGGAATAGAAAACTGGAACTGACACTGGGGTGCACTGAGTTAGTAGGTTAGTACAAATATGATCAAAAGTGTATGAAAGTGTATCTACATCATAGCAATATCACACAAAACATGCATGGAACGAGCAGAAATTATTGATACGTTTGAGACGTATCAACATCCACAAGCTTAATTCCTGCTCGTCCTCGAGTAGGTAAATGATAATAAACATAATTTCTGTGGTGACATGCTAGCAACCATATAAGAACTTTGAAAAGTAATAACGTGCAAGAATCTATATTAGCATTGAAAAAGCAACGAAAGAACATTAGGTGCAAGAGCTCTCGTTGTCCGTGACTCGAATGTCTCCAAATGGTGTTTGCGTGCAAGAAGGGGGATAGGGAATACTAGAAAAAAGTATTTTTGTGTTGAGAACTCAATCTACTAAAGTTTCACACTTGGTCTTATTTGGAGTTTATCGTCGATAAGTGACGGCAGATGCCATGGGGATGGCTAAAGTGAGGGGAAGACGCGAGGAAGAAAATGTCGATGGTGCCGGAATCGGGTTGGGCACAAACACGGTGACGGACACCACGCTGTACCCAGGTTCGGGGCTCTCCGGAGAGATAACACCCCTACTCCTGCTTATCTCTTATGTATCAATGGAACTGAGCTACAATAACTGCTTCTCTATCTACTCAGGGGAAGGTGAGCGCCGCCGTGGGCAAGGCTCTCTCCTGCTTATCTGAGGAGTAACTACAAGCAGTGAATGAACTGAGTGACTTGTGAGTAATGGGGCGAATTTGCGGATCGTCCCCCACGCAGGAGGGGTACCCCGGGCTCTTATAGCATGAGCCCGGGGTAAATCGGTAACTTCACTGCCGATTGGGCCCAGCTGTCATCCTCTAACCGGCTGGGTCCCACCGACTGCTCCTCTCTGGGTGATCCGGACCCGACAAGCGGCGGCCCATGCTGTAGACTTGTAGGGAATGATGATGAACAATGGAGCTAGGATGTGCGGTCTTATCGCCCTATCCGCGGAATCGGCGGAGATGTCGACACCGCATCTCTGCCAGATCTTCGATGTGACTTGGCTTCTCTGCCACCCCGATATCTCGGTATTGCGCATTTCTGACCTCGTACTTGGACCTCAGACTGGTCTCGGGGTCAACTTCTCCAGGGGTAGTAGGTCGTACCGATTGCGCCTGGGCCGACTGGTGGTTCCGGGCAAGGTCGATTGCTCTAGGCAATCGGTTGTGCTAATACCCACCTCGGCCCAGCTGCGGGCCAATCGGATAACTGTCTTGGTGATGAAAAGGGTGGACCGGTTGCGCCTGGGCCGACTGCTGACATTCGGTATGGCTGATTGCCTTGGAGTAATCGGCCGTACGCCTGCCCAGCTCGGCCCAGCTGCAGCCCAATCGGTCCATCCTTGTCTTGAAAGGTTGCTTTCGCTTGGGTGAGCCTACCCGGGTACCAATCCCCCGACAGTAGCCCCTAAAGTTGTAAAGGTCCCACGGTCATTTGACTGCGGGGCCTTTGTAGTTTTCAATCTGTCTCCAATATCTTCTGAATGCTATGGCCTCATCAAGTGCGTCATTCCGATTTCGTCGACCGACTCGGAGCTCACACTCGGCTGGCCAAGATTTCATCCGATCTGTTTTGAATCATCTCCGATTTCTGCCTTCACTTTTTGAGAATAGTATCCCTCGCCGATTACCTTCCAACGGTTACCTCCGATTTCTCCGGGGTGTATTCAATGGACCAGGGCCCATGACCCACGTGCGACTTGACGTAACTGCAGGCCTTGACCCCCACGTCGCACGCCTCGCTTCCCATGCTGGGATCTCTTGCGCCGGTTTGCCGGTTGGTCTTCCTGTGGGCTAGGCCACACCAGGCCACACGGCCGCAACCGGATCCCACTCCCCTCCCCCGCCGCCCTTATAAGCCACAGGGGAGGGCCTGTGCCTCTTCCTTCTCTCATACATCGTCTTCCTCCTCCGCCTCTCGCTCTCGCGCGCCATTATTGCTCCGCTCGAAGCTCTCCCTTGCGCTCGTAGCTTCGCCTCCGCGCACGGGATCCGCTCCAGCCGCACACTCGCGTGCTTCTCCGCCACCGCGGTAGTCCTTCCCCGCTACTCTCGCGCTCCTCGGCCTCTTTCTCCTTCCGCCCGCAAGCTCCATGGCTCCCCGGAGAGACACCTATCAGGCCAGCCGCGGGTGCTGGAAGGGCGCCATGGTCACCGCCGACGCCATCGAAGCTCTGGTTCCCGCCCGCAAGATGCCGGCTGAGGTCCAGTGGCGCGCTCCCGGCGCCAAGATCGTTCCCAACGCGCGTGCGGGCGAGAGGGTCGTCTTCCTTGCTCACTTTGAGCGTGGATTCGGACTCCCCGCCAGCACCTTCTTCCGAAACTTCCTCGATTCCATTGCCTGCAACCACATCACCTCGTGGCGAACTTCATCACGATCCTCTCCGGCTTCGTCACGCTGTGTGAGGGATATCTCGGCTGCCGCCCGAGCGTTGCTCTTTGGAAGCGGTTCTTCAACCTCCGAGCTCACAATGCTCGGACGGGAGCTGTGGTGCCGTCTGCCATGGAAGGTGGCGAGCCAACGTATCCGACTGACATGACCGACTGCGGCAGTTGCCTTGTCGCAGCCGGAAAACCGAAGTATAAAAGTCCCGAGATCGTCCAGTCATGCAAGAACTGGTAGACCACCTTCTTTTATGTCAAATCGCCCGATCAAGGCCCCGACCTCCTGAATCTTCCCGAGCTCTCCCTCACCCGGCCGACTGAGAAACATCAGTGGTCGCTGAAGTATGGTGTCGGAGACCTTGACGTGGATGCTCAAGTCGCCCGGGTTGCTCAGCTGGAGCAAGAGGGGCTCCTGCCGACTGATCTTGTTGCCGCTTGGCTTCAAGCCCGAGTGCTTCCTCTGCAGCGCCGAGTGCACCGCATGTGTGACATGTCGGGGCCCCGAGATCCCACTCGGCTCTGCACGTGGCGAGTGAAGCTCGAAGACCTTTGCTCCAGGCTAAAGGCTATTACATCCAGCGCCTTGCCCGATCCTTTCCGCTTCGGCCTTGAGTACCTACACTGCCGACAGAAACCACCCTGGTATGTCCCGATTGGTCCCTTTCTCCGATTGCTTTTGCGTCATACTCAATTTCTCTGAAAACTCTCTCCTTCTTGCTCAGCACTTCATTCAATCCGATTTGATGGAAGACGGCCAAGTGGCCGGCACGTATGCCCCCGACCGCGAGGAAGATGACCCCGCGGACTTTGAGTACAATGGTGAGGCTCCTCCCTCCGACTCCAACGATGACGACGCCGATGACGGCGAATCCTCCGGGGAGTCCTCCGAATCCTAAGATCCCGCTGACGATGCCGACGCCGAGGCCGCCGACCCCAGGAACGCCGACACCCGACCTGCTGCTCAAGGGGGTACGCCCGACCCTTCCCTTGAGCAATTTCTGGCTGAATGGAGCGATGACGATAGTGTCTCAAAGGTTGGTAATTTTGATGCAGCTCCTCACGCCAAGCCGCCGAAGGTGCCGACTAAACGCGCCTCGGCAACCAGCTCCTCTTCTGGTGCTGCTTCCAGCAAGGCCGTGAAGGCAGTGCCGACAGCTCCCAAGGGAAAACAGCCTCAGGCGACGGCCACTCGAGCGCCGACTGCTCAAGCGCCTCTGAATGCCGTCCCGCCGAGATGTCGGATGCCCACGGGCGCGCCGAGAACAATCGGGTATGCCCTTATCTTCATGCTTTGAACCTCACTGTTTTCTCTTGTATTGATTGACCTCTTGTTTCTTCTTTCAGGGAGCCGATTGGTCTCGACGACATCGACACCGGCATTCCTGCCCGTGCCAACGTGGTCATATCACCCGCCGTGTCTGCTGCTGTCATACGCAAACGGCCACCTGCTCCCCATCGCACCTCCAAGGATACCGAGCGCGCCGCCAAGAAGGCCCGCCTCGAGACTACCAAAAAGACTAGCACTTCTTCCACTGCCTCCAAGACTTCCAAGAGCTCGGCCGACCAGGGAGTTATTGGTGGCGAGGGAGCGCGATCGGTCGGTCCGATTGCTCCATCTCCGCCACCACACTCCGACCCAGTCTCCGCCCCTGTCACAACCATCTCCTTGCCCATCCTGACGACCGCCTCGCCAATCGCAATGACCATGTCGCTGATTATGACAACTACCCCGCCGATTGTGGCGACAGGTCCTTCAACTTCGTCTTGCCCGATTCCGTCGCAGCCACAACCGGATACCTCCGGCCTTCCAGTGATATCGGCGCCACCAGTGTCGACCATCACTTCCTCTGCCGCTGTGATTCAAGTTCCGCCGCCGCCACGGACCTCTTCTGCGTCAATAATCCTAATGCGCTCGGTAGACCAATTCCGGGCCGAGTACTCTCGCACCAGACATGTCGGCGCCGAGCCTGATGCTTCACGCCGCTCCTCAGTTTCCTCTGAAGGCCCCCTGACCGTGGCCTACAACCGAGTGAACGACTTTGCCACCGCCATAGCTAAGGACCTCCAGCTGCTCGACCGCCATCATGCGGTAAGCTCTTCAACTTTCCTTTATGGCTTCCTTCAAATCGAGAGACTTTTCTTCCGGTGGGTGCGCGCAAGCGCACCCACTGGGTGTAGTCCCCGAGATTCGGGCCGATTGTTTGCAATCGGTTCGGATCTTTATGCTTTTTGCTTTTCCTCCTTCCTTCCTCCAATCGGGATACTTTCCTTCCGGTGGGTGTAGTCCCCGAGATTCGGACCGATTGTTTGCAATCGGTTCGGATCTTTATGCTTTTTGCTTTTTCTCCTGCCTCCTCCAATCGGGAGACTTTCCTTCCGGTGGGTGCGCGCAAGCGCACCCACTGGGTGTAGTCCCCGAGATTCGGGCCGATTGCTTGCAATCGATTCGGATCTTCTTTTGGCTGTTGTGTCTCTAAAGTTCATCTTGTTTTTCTTCTTGGGCTGTTATGGAGGAACGACGCGATGTCTTCGAGAAACTCCTCGAAGCCTACGCCGCCAGCCTTCGAACCCTTGCTCAGGCCCAGCTTGAGGTCAACAACCAGTCGGCCGAGATCAATAAGCTGAAAGGTAACCTCTTCATTACTTCTATCTTCCCTTTGGTTGATAATTTCTCATGTACTAACGTCTTTATGTCTTCCTCTAGTCTCTGTTCCCATGGTGGATGATCTTCAGGGCCGAATCGCCGAATTGACCATGAACTCAATCAACAAGGGCCCGCACTCGCCGCAGCCAAGCAAGAGACGACCCGACTACTGGGGGTGGAAACCAATTTGACTCGGACTATCCAAGACCTCCGCTCCGAGCTGGCTGTTCTGAACACGAAACACTCGGACGAGCTGGCCGCCGTGGCTGTATCTGGCGATGAACTTCGCGCTGAACGAAATGCGGCTATAGCTGCCCGAGAAACGATGCAAACCGAGAGGGATGATGCCATCGCAGCCCGAGACTCCATACGGAAAGATCGCGACGAGCATATTGCCTAATATGAGGAGCTGGAGAAACGCACTTATGAAGAGACCACCCGACTGCACCGCCGAGCCAAGGGTTTCTGTGACACCATGACCGAGATGGACGTCGTCCTTAGCGGTACGTGATTCTTGCATCCGAGTACATTTTCCGATTGCTTCCTATTTCTGTGTCATTACTCATACTTCTCTTCGTGGTGCAGAGGCCTGGCCTGAATCTGAAGCAGCTGCTTATGCAGCGGTGGCCAAATCCCGAGAGGAGACCGTCGCGGCCGGAGGGACCTGCCAACTCGATGATGATGTCTGGACTCGGCATGAGTATCTGATTGGCACTAAGGCCCGCGTTCCTGTCATCAAGGGGATTGCGCTATCCTTCAAACTTGGCATCCTGAAAATTGCCGAATTGTTGTGGTCGCCAACTGAGCTCAAGGTCGGACTCCAGAGGATGAAGCATGCTGCCAGCTCCTCTGCCGAGACCCATAGATCGGAAACTCTGGACGACGAAGATTCTGACAAGGGAGATGCTCTGAATGCTACCACCAAGCAGACTCGGATTCTTCTGAAGGCCATTCCCCGTCGGATCGACGTCTTCCTTAACTCTGCTGGTCGGACTGGTGCGGAGACCTCTCTTCAAACTGTGCTGAGCTGGTACCCTCAAGTGAAGCTTCCCCAACTCTACAGCCTCAAAGAAAATGCGGCCAACTTGCTTGAGAAGACTTACACCGAGGTGAACCGGTTAGCCAGCACCATGCTGAACTGGTTTTCTCCCTATGACTACACTCCATATCTCGACGAGGGAGGGAACCCGCTGGCTGCAACTTCTATCTCTGGCTTGGCCGAAGAGCTTTCTGACAGCGGTTCGTCCCATACCTCTTCGAGGTCCAAGCATGCTGGGGCCACATCTTCTGATGCACAGTCGGAGCCAGATGCCGCTGCCGCGCAAGCCGATCCGACTGCTCCGACTGCCAGCTCTGCTCCCTCAACTGCCCCGACTTCTTGAGCCATGCCGCCGACGACGCCATCTACTGCTGCTTGCCGACATCTGATCAGCCTTATCTTGTTTTTACTTTCGGAATAGTTGCTTGTAAGACATTATTTTTAATTCCGCTGACACCCACTGGGTGTGGTTCGATGTAATGAACTTATTCGGCCTTGGGCCTGTTACTTCTATGCGACCCGATCTCTCGTTGCAAGTTTTATTTGTGCGATCGACTTTGCGTCTTTGTCGGTTTCTTTTATCGGTCTGCACTTGGGGGTGTCATGCCTTGTCCATGTTGCCGCCGACATGCGGTCGTCAATCGGATCAAAGGTTGATTTCCGGCCAAGGTTCGATAAGTTTTTCGAATTTACAAGACAAGGTTTAACGCAAAGGATTCTGCAATGTTAAGAGCCGATTGCTTGCTGCCGAGCTCGATGCATCGGTCCGCGGCACAACCGGTAACTTAGTTTGTCGACTATGCCCTTTCTAGAGCGTTTCGATTTTTTTTGTCGGGAACTTGCACTGTCGACTGCCCCAACCGCTACCCTTCTCAATGCCACAAACACTTTCGTGACTTGTGCTTGAGTTAGGTGCTAAGTTGAGTGCCAGCCCGTAGTCCCCGTGCCTCGTTGGCCTATTCTTCTGACCTCGTGGCCGGTCAGTCCCCGAGTGCGTTACGCACGTCTTGGGTATGACTAAGCGTTGCCGACTTGGGCTAGCTTTCCGAATGACAGTATGCAAAGGTAATCGAATGCTCTTTTTCAAAGGCGTGATAGCTTTACCGATCATTTGCCGAATGGCGTACATAAATTTATGCCGCTCAACTATAGAACGGACATAAAAGCTCAGCATTCCACGGCCGCTCCGTTTCTACTCCTGATGTGTCTTTGTGCCGAGTGCCCTTGGTGCAGTCGATCAAATAATAGGATTTGTTCTTGAGTGCGCGGCTGATGACGAATGGTCCTTCCCAGGGTGAGGATAGCTTGTGCTGCCCGTTTGACTTCTGAATTCGGCGTAGCACCATGTCGCCCTCTCGGAAGGCGAGAGGACGAATCTTCTTGTTGTGGTAGTGCCGCAACTTCTGCTGATAGACTGGTGATCTGGACAAGGCCAGCAAACAGGCTTCTTCCTTGAGATCTACGACGTCCTCTCGTGCTAACCTGGCTTCTTCTTCGGTGTACAAGGCATGCCGAGGTGAATCAAACTCGATGTCGGATGGAATGATTGCTTCTGATCCATACACCAGGAAGAATGGAGTGAATCCAGTCGACCTATTTGGTGTAGTCCTCATGCTGAACAGTACTGCTGGGAGCTCTTCAATCCATGCTCCTGGTGCCCCCTCGAGTGGCTCCACCAATCGGGGTCTGATACCCGAGAGGATGAGACCATTTGCTCTTTCTACTTGACCATTTGACTGGGGATTTGCCACAGATGCAAGATCCAGCCGAATGCCTTGCTGAGATGCATATCGAGCCAGTGCCCCCTTTGCGAAATTGGTGCCGTTGTCAGTGATGATGCTATTGGGCACGCCATATCTGCACACGATGTTGGCCACAAAGCGAACCGCAGTCGGCCCATCCAGCTTCTTGATCGGGCGGGCTTCAATCCACTTGGTAAATTTATCCACTGCAACCAGGAGATGTGTCATGCCACTTAGAGCCCTCTTGAATGGACCAACCATATCCAAACCCCACACCGCAAACGGCCATGCTATTTGGATTGTCCTCAATGCTGACGCTGGCTGATGACTTTTTGCCTTGAACCGTTGGCAGCCCTTGCAATATTTCACTAAATTCTCAGCCGCTGCAAGCGCAGTCGGCCAATAGAAACCATGTCGGAAAGCTTTGCTGGCAATGGCTTTTGCAGATGCGTGATGACCGCATTCACCTTGATGGATGTCTCTGAGCAACTCCAAGCCTCTGTCTTCTTCTACACATCTCTGAAAGACACCAGTTGCACTTTTGCGCACTAGCTCGTTGTTGATTATTGTGTATGCCCAAGACCGGCGGCTGATTTGTCTTGACTCTGCTTCGTCTTCTGGAAGGACTCCGTCTGCTAGGAAATCTCTAATCGGTTGTGCCCATGATGGCGCACTGACGACTACCATTACTGCTGCATGCTGGGGTGTAACTTCTTCTTGGATCTCGGCCTCTTGAACTTCTGTCATCTCGACTTCTGTCTCTGAACTGCCGATTGCGGCGCCTGGCACGCATTCGGCAGCCCCTGGTGGCGACTGCTCGTCTGGAGCTGGAACTTCTTCACTGCAATCGGCAGTTCCTGACGTCATTGGTTCTTCTGAGGCTGTGCCATCTGGCACTGCCACTGCTTGCTTCCCTTTGGCTTTGCTCATCTTACTGCATTCGGCAGCCCCTGGTTTGCAATCGGCAGTCCCTGGTGCTGTCGGCTCTGCCACTGCTGCTGCACCTTGGGCGCTTGACTGCTTCTTCAGAGCTGGAATTTTCGCCGGTTGAGCTTCTTTTGCCTTCTTCAACGCTTCAAGGTCAGTCTCCGAGATGAAGATGGACTCAGACTCTGGGGATGGCATGATGGATGGCTTCCTGATGTGCTCAAGTGATACGCCTGGTGGGATAGCTTGCCTTGTTGAGCCGAGCTTGGACAATGCATCTGCTGCTTCGTTGTTTGCTCTCGGCACATGGTGGAACTCACATCCTTCAAAGTATCCACTGATCAGCTGCACTAGTAAGCGATAGCTTGCCATATTTGCATCCTTTGCATCCCAGGTGCCTGTGCACTGTTGTACTACCAAATCAGAGTCACCAAAGCACTCAATATTCCGAATGCTGATTTCCTTGGCCAGCTTGATACCATGCACAAGGGCTTCGTACTCGGCAACGTTGTTTGATGCTGCAAAGTGAATCTGGAGCACATATTGCAGTTGATCTCCCCTTGGTGAAGTGAGCAATACGCCAGCCCCTAGGCCGCTCTTCATCTTGGATTCGTCAAAATGCATTCGCCAAAAATCCGATCCTGGGAGCTGCGGCATATATTGAGTTTCAGCCCAGTCCACCAGGAAATCGGCCAATGCTTGTGACTTGATTGCTGTTCTCGGCTCATACTGGATGCCATGGTTGGCGATCTCGATTGCCCACTTCGCCACTCTTCCGGTTGCATCTCTGCTTCCTATGATGTCGGCCAATGGAGCCGAGCTGACGACCGTGACCAAGTGGGCTTGAAAATATGGCTTCAATCTCTTGGCCGCCATGTACACTCCATAGCACATCTTCTGGTAGTGAGGGCAGTTTTTCTTGGATGCCGAGAGAACTTCACTGATGTAATACACAGGTCGCTGAATCTGATGTGCCTTGTCCTTCTCAGGCCGCTCCACCACCATAACTGCACTGATCACCCGATTGGTTGCCGCGATGTACAACATCATTGGCTCCTTCTCAATCGGGGCAGCCAGAATCGGCGCAGTGGAGAGCATGTGCTTGAGCTCTCGGAATGCTTCGCTCGCCTGAGGTGTCCAAGTGAACTTCTCCGTCTTCTTCATCAGTTGATACAATGGGATTGCTTTTTCACCCAGCCGACTGAGAAATCGGCTGAGTGATGCAAGGCAACCGGTGAACTTCTGTACTTGCTTCAGGTTCTTGGGTTGCTCCATGCGCTCGATTGCGGCTATCTTCTCGGGATTGCATTCGATTCCTCTCTCAGAAACGAGAAACCCCAAGAGCTTGCCGGCTTGGACTCCAAAAACACATTTCTCCGGATTGAGCTTGATCTGATAAGTTCTCAAATTTGCAAATGTCTCTCGGAGGTCGTCTAGGAGTGTGACTCCCTTGGCCGACTTCACTACCATATCGTCCACATAGACGTGGAGATTTCTGCCGAGTTGGGAGTGTGTACACCTCTGAATTGTGCGCTGATAAGTAGCACCTCCGTTTTTCAAACCAAAAGGCATGGTGATATAACAATAAGCCCCGAAAGGGGTTATAAATGCAGTTTTTATTTGATCTTCCACAGCAAGTTTGATCTGATGATAGCCAGTTGTGGCATCCAGAAAAGACAAAAGCTCGTAGCCGGCCGTAGAATCAATCACTTGATCGATACGGGGCAGAGCAAACGGATCCTTCGGGCACGCCTTGTTCAAGCAAGTGTAATCGATACACATGCGCCAGGTCTTGTTCTTCTTCATGACAAGGACTGGATTCGCCAGCCACTCGGGGTAAAACACTTCCATGATGAAACCTGCCGCTTGCAGCTTCGCAATCTCTTTGCCGATTGCCCTTCTCTTATCTTCATAAAAACGTCTCAGGGGTTGCTTGACCGGCTTCGAGCCTGGCCGAATGTGCAGCTTGTGCTCGGCGAGTTCTCTCGGCACACCAGGCATGTCTTGTGGAGACCATGCGAAGATGTCCCGATTCTCACGGAGATACTCGACGAGCTCGCTTTCCTATTTGTCGCTAAGTCCAGCTCCGACTACAACGAACTTTGTTGAGTCGGAGGGATCTAGAGCGATCTTCTTGCTGTCCTTGGCCGACTGAAAAGCCGATTCCTCATCTGCTCTCTTGGCTGGGCCAACTGGGAGTGGATTCTTGTTCTGCGCTTGCGCCATTGCAATCACTTTGCCGAGCTGACGCTTCTCCGTTTCGACCACCTGAGAATCAGCCAAACTGCTGCCAGTCGACGTGAACTCGAGGGACTTCATGAAGTCCCCGGTGACGGTGATGACGCCGTTTGGCCCTGGGATCTTCATCTTGAGGTAAGTCTGCTGTGCGTTGAACATGAACTTGGCAAATGCGGGCAATCCCAACAGAGCATGATAAGGACTGCTGAGGTCGGCGACCTCGAACCAAATCGGCTCCCTCCTGAAGTTTTCCTCTGTGCCAAATATCACGTCCAGCCGAATGTGACCCATGGGGGTACAAGACAGCCCCGGGACAATCCCGTGAAAAGTCGTCCGACTGCACTCCAGATCCTTCTCGGTGAGCCCTAGCTTGATCAAGGTGTCTCTGTACAGAATGTTGATTGTGCTTCCTCCATCGACGAGCACTCGGGAGAACTTGCATGAAAAATCTTGGTCCTGGGAACAGAGCATCAAACACAAGCGGATAATTGCCCAGATTCGGCAAGATGGTGGGGTGATTTGCTCTATCCCAGGATATAGGACACTCGGACCAATGCATGAACTGAGGAATCGGCGGCATGGTGGCATTGACCTCCTGAGCTCGGGCTCTCCGACTGCCCTTGTCAGTGGACTCACTGGTGAAAATCATGTAGGCGGCGTCTTGCCGCGGGAACTGGTTCTGCTACTGAGGTGGTCCTCTGTTCTGGGGTGGTGGTGGGGGTGGAGGTGGTAAAGCTTCTCCCTTCGCAATCCTTCTCACAAAATCACACTGTCGAGTGGTATGCGCAGACGGCCTGCCGGGAGTGCTGTGCAATTTGCACGGTGCATCCAGCATATCCTCAAACGTGTATTTGGGCTTCATCTGCCCCTGCGGCCTTACATTAGGCTTCATCTTCGACTGCCTCCTGCAGCCATGGATCTTCTTCATTCTGGACAGCGGCCACCTGCCGACTGCCGTACTGAGAATCTGGCTGCTCATCCTTGCGCTTGCCATTGTTCTGCTGGTTGTTGTTGTTGTTGCGGTTGTTCTCTCTCCTTTCCTTCCGACTAAGGCCTTGGTTCCCTGTGTCCGACTGCGGAGCCCCTGGTGACTGGATTACACCTCCCACTCCGAGCTGGATAGGGCGCATCGCAGAATCGGACATAGAAAACGCGTTGGCCACCTTCATGAGCTCGGCGAGCGACGTGAAATCCTTGCGGAGCAACTTTTGCTTCAGCATTGAATCGTCCAGGCATCCATCCGTGAAGCACTGAATGGCCTGGATCTCATGGACTCCTTCACACGAGTTCTTCAGCTTGATCCACCGAGATAAATAATCTCGGAGGGGTTCATCCTTGCCTTGCACACAAAGAGCCAACTTCCGCGGGAGGTTGGGCTGCTCATATGTGCTCGTGAAGTTGTGAATGAATGCACTTGTAAAATCTTCCCAACAATTTATACTGTCCTTGGGAAGACTGTTCAACCAAGTTCGAGCTGAACCCTACAGCATAAAAGGTGCATAACGGACTGCCACACGCCGATTGCCTCCTGCAATGCAAACTGCGGTCAGGTAATCGGACAACCAATCTTCTGGCTTCACAGAACCATTATACTTGGGAGTATCCCTCGACAGCGTGAAGCCTTTGGGAAACTTCTCGGTCCGAATGCGATGTCCGAAACACGACGGGCCGGCTTCTCCTTCTTCATCCTCTTGAGCTTCCTTCTCCAGGAGCTCAATGCGATGCCTGGCATCATTCTGACCGATTTGGCGAGGGCCAAGTCGGGCGCTGATTGCTGGTCTTGGTGCCGACTGCTGAGGCATGTCATTGCGCCTGCTGTTAACAGCTGGCTCTTCAATTCTTCTGCTTGCCGCTGGGGGTGGCCGATTGCTCCTGACCCTACTCTCATGCTGAGATGGGGCAGGCTGCTGTCTGTTCTGGCGCGATGCATTCGGTCGCTGGCTAGCTTCCGGATTCGGCCTCACAGTTCCTCTTGACGCCCCAGGTCCTGCATTCCGATTCTCCATTGCCACGAGCCTCTGCTCCTTTGCGGCTGCCAGCAGCTCATGCATTCGGCGCGACTGCTCTCGCCGCTCATCTCCCTCCAGGTCTTCTAGCTCGATTGCTATCTGCTCGGCTGCTCTCAGGTTTTTGTCCGGCGTGTTGTATGTCGGCCTCTGGATGAACGCCGATTGAGCCGGTTGCTCCGGCTGCACCGGCCTCCTCGGCCGCTCTTGCTGCTCAGCTCCCGACAGCTGTTGGTTGGCTGCTCTACCTCGGCTTCTCAAATCTTCCAAGACCGCGGGCTCAATCGGCCGACGCGGTCCTTCATGCGCTGCGTTGTACTCCCTTGTGATGGCTCCCAGCCTGCGCACCTCTGCCAGCACCTGCTCGGCTCTGCGAGCAAGAGCAAGCCGTGTCGTCTCCAGCTCGGTGTGCACTTGATCGGGATCACCATTCCTGTTCACGGGTGTGTATAACACATCCCGCAACGCACTGGTGCCGACTCTCTCTGCAGCCTCCGCTGCCTCCTTGGCTCTCCTAGCCGCACTCACTGCACCGCGATTTCTCGATGAAGACGCCCCCGCCATCATGACAGCTGCGTGCACTTGGCCATCCTCTCCGTCGGGTGCTGCACTGCAGCCCCTGGTCGAGAGCGGATCCGTGACGCACGAGAAGACGCGAATCTCCCTGGGATATGCCTCGGGGAAGCTGCTGATGAAGAGGCGATGACTGCCGACCTGCAGCGACACACCGGGTGGCAGGGGTGCCCCGGCCCCGTACCACGCCGAGTAGTCCACCACGTAATCGATTTCCCCACGCCTAAGAATCAGGCCAGAGGCGTGGCTCCCGCCTGATGCAGAGGAAAATCCCGTCCGTATCTTTACTCCAGTCGACGCCTCGGTCTTCCCCACGGTGGGCGCCAGCTGTCGTCGATAAGTGACGGAAGATGCCATGGGGATGACTAAAGTGAGGGGAAGACGCGAGGAAGAAGATGTCGATGGTGCCGGAATCAGGTTGGGCACAAACACGGTGACGGACACCACGATGTACCCAGGTTCGGGGCTCTCCGGAGAGATAACACCCCTACTCCTGCTTATCTCTTATGTATCAATGGAACTGAGCTACAATAGCTGCTTCTCTATCTACTCAGGGGAAGGTGAGCGCCACCGTGGGCAAGGCTCTCTCCTGCTTCCCTGAGGAGTAACTACAAGCAGTGAATGAACTGAGTGACTTGTGAGTAATGGGGCGAATGAGCGGATCGTCCCCCACGCAGGAGGGGTACCCCGGGCTCTTATAGCATGTGCCCGGGGTAAATCGGTAGCTTCACTGCCGATTGGGCCCAGCTGTCATCCTCTAACCGGCTGGGTCCCACCGACTGCTCCTCTCCGGGTGATCCGGACCCGACAAGCGGCGGGCCATGCTGTAGACTTGTAGGGCATGATGATGAACAGTGGAGCTAGGAGGTGCGGTCTTATCGCCCTATCCGCGGAATCGGCGGAGAGGTCGACACCGCATCTCTGCCAGATCTTCGATGTGACTTGGCTTCTCTGCCACCCCGATATCTCGGGATTGCGCATTTATGACCTCGTACTTGGACCTCCGACTGGTCTCGGGGTCAACTTCTCCAGGGGTAGTAGGTCGTACCGATTGCGCCTGGGCCGACTGGTGGTTCCGGGCAAGGTCGATTGCTCTGGGCAATCGGCTGTGCTAATACCCACCTCGGCCCAGCTGCGGGCCAATCGGATAATTGTCTTGGTGATGAAAAGGGTGGACCGGTTGCGCCTGGGCCGACTGCTGGCATTCGGTATGGCTGATTTCCTTGGAGTAATCGGCCGTACGCCTGCCCATCTCGGCCCAGCTGCAGCCCAATCGGTCCATCCTTGTCTTGAAAGGTTGCTTTCGCTTGGGTGAGCCTACCCGGGTACCAATCCCCCGACAGAATTTTTTCTTGACTCGTCCCCAGACCACTAGCCAGGTACAAGTCAATTTGATCCACTCCTTTTCGATTTTTTGAGCACTCATGCAATGGATGAGCGTAAGCACGAACGTTGACACTTAGGATGGCAAAGAGAGAATATGGTGAAGGAGGAAGACAAAAAGGTGAGAAAGGCTCACATCAATGAGGACAATCATAGGCGAGAAGGCCAAATGATAGATATGATGTGAGGAGTAGGGAAGGCCAAATGATAGATATGGACTACAGGGATAAGAGGGGAGTACTAGTGTGGATCTTTCAAAAGGATAGTAGTGTTGCCCCTTTCTCTCTTTTTATTTTATTTTTTCTCTTTTTTCTATTTTTTGTATTTTTTTGTGCCCTCAATGGCTCTTTCTATTTAACTCTCATTTGTCCTCTTTGGGATCTTTTATTTTGTCCACTTTGGGATCTTTTCCTCACTTAAGGGCAACACTCCAATTTACAAGAGGGTATAGAAGATCTTTCACACTTTACAAGGTACTCAAATCATAAAGAAGATGTAGCTATCATGATGTATGCAATGTATGTCGCTGCCAGTGTAGCAGGAACATGTATGACATGAAGATCAAGTCATGAAGAGGTGGATGTTGCATGGCAATATATCTCGGAAAGGCTATGGAAATGCCTTGATAGGTAGGTATGTTGTCTGTTTTGAGGAAAGATATAAGGAGGTTTATGATGACAGAGCATATCATGCCAAGGGTTTGGATGTACCGGCGAAGGTGGATGCCAACTCTCGGAGTGAGAAGAAGGCAATGCACGGCACATGAGAGGCTAGCAAATATGAGGAGGTGGAAGTGTCAACTTTCAATACTTACATTAGTCCGAAGAACTCATGCACTTATTATTGGTAACTCTCAATCTAATGAGGAGGTTCACAAAGAGACAAGTACCCCGAGGAGGAGTGTATGGGGGTTTGGTTATCCTTGCGCATCCTCGACTCATGGTATGTGAGTGTACTTTAATATTCGATCCCTCCAAAGATTACCGATCCATCTAGTAGATAGAGTTCTCAACTAATTTTGTAGGTTTTGAAAATAAACACGGATTGCCCCAAATAGGACACCTATCACTAATAGGCTAAAGCTCTTGACACCAAAAGTTCAAACATTACTCACATCAATACCTCAAAACTATTGCAAGTTACTACTAAAATTAAATACCAACCTCAATTACCTACTCTCAAAATAAGACACAACTCAGTGCAATAACCAACTCTCTTAACAAGATAAACATGAAAACTAAAGAGAGTTCCAGCAACAAACTAAACAAAATCCAAGGCTCTTGCTAAAGACAAACTAAAACTAAAACTAAACATGACAGTAGCTACGAAAAGAAAAAGAACACACAACAGTAAAAATATAGGCATGAAGAATCCTATGATGTGTTCTAGATTTTAAAAGTGGAGCGTGTTTCTCTCCCACACAAAGTAAGACAGGGTCTAACTTGTTATGAACAGCAAGCAAAGCTAAAGAAAACTAAAAATCTATACCTAATAATAAAGGAAGGTGACTTTCTTAGTCCGTTTTTGCGTTTTTGCAAAAAAGCCCCATCCTTTTTAGATAATCGACCCGCAGTCCAAGTAGTCCGAAATAAAAAAAACAATTTCATCTTTAGGTTCAGCTTCTTGGGCGGGCCTGCTTGGTGGGCCTAGGGTCTGCTTCGCATCTTTTTTCATATTAATAGCTGTTGGGCTGTCCTGTTAGCTCTTTTTGCTTTTTGATTAAATCGCAGTAGTAAATAAAGAACACAAAAATAATCTAAAAATCCTAAAAATATAAAGTAATTTTACGCTCCTAAATTATACTTTAATTTTATAGATCAATCAGAATTACTCTTTGAAGAATTAAAAATGATCATATGATATTTTGTTTTAATATATTCCTGCCTAGATTTATTTTAATTAATTCTCTGATAATATCTAATTGAATTACATTAAATTTATTATTAATGCTACTGTTATGTACGTAATTGTAGTGTTAATAAAATTAAAATAAATAATAAAACAACAAACAATTTAGATAAATTAGAATTATTTTTTGAAAAAATAAAAAATGGTCATATCATTATTAGTTGTAAATTATTTGTGCCTAGATTAATTTAAATTAAATCTCTAATTATCTAATTGAATTAAATTAAATTTGTTATTAATGCTTTTGTTCTGTACCTAATTGTACCAGTAATAAATAATTAAAATAAAATAAATAAAAAAAGAGCTAAATGTACTTAATCTTTGTTTCAAGTAAAGCATATGGTTCTTTTTATAAACAATCGTGTGTTTGTTTGTATTACATAAACTTCTTATTAATTTTAATACACTGTATTTTTTTCCGTTACAACGCACGAGCATGTCACAATTAGTCTCAACTATGAGCATATGTGCACAAAGAAAACACAGTAATGTATCGATATCTGTTTATTTCGGCTAATCGATGTGCACTATAACAAGAAAAAAAGTGACACAAATGATATATTGTTTTTATCTACTCTATTTTTTACTTTAAAAAAATCTAAGATTCCATCTTTCATCCACTTCCACATATGAAGCAGTCATCTTAATTTACTTATAAAACTTTTAATCAAACATAAGATAAATCACGTGCATCATGTAATGAATATTTATGGGTAAATAAGTCACAAGCTAACATATTATAATAATTTATAGAGCGATGTTATGTGTCATTCGTTCTTACCGTTTAAATTATCCACTGATAGCATAGTCGTTCTATAGAGATAAGTAGAGTCGCTCGATCGCTCGCACGCACAAGATAGTCATCCTTTATACCATACTCTTTGTTTCGGTTCGATCATTGCAATTGGAGTTCGGCTGCAAAGCCTTCAATCATTTGTTTATTACAACAAATTAACGTTTTTTATCTCTCTGACCATCCGCAAAGCATTATTGTGTCGCCTTGCAATAAGAATAAACAAAGGATCTTCGCAACAAAGAATCTATTGCAAAATGTGTCGTTTGGTTCGAGTTGAGAGTGGTTCGCAATCACCGTTGGATCACGAGATTATGATCAAAAATGCTACACTTACAGATAGTTAACGGATAAAATTTACGGACTACTCCCCTCAACCAATCCCTCAGCCCCTGATTTTCAAGGATGGGCCTTGCTGACCTTGGTTTCTAGTTACAAATTGCCAACACAGCATGTAAGACTATTTCCGTAGCATTTGCCTGTAGTTATAACAAAGTTGTTATCTGATAGCCACAGAGGCGATGGGCGGATGCGTGCATATCAGTTCGTTTATCAAATTCAGATCCGTTTTTTGAGTCCATGATATAACCAAATTGGCTGGATCTGAATTATTGTTCCTTTGAAATAGTCCCACATCGGTTCTTTACACATAACCTCACCAGTTTATATACGTATGCCTTGGTGATTCAATAAGCGAACTCAGAAATCAACACAGAGGTGTAGAGGCTGAGGCATAGAGAAAGACGAGAAATAGAACAGACCGAGAATAATCAAGCTGGGATCCACGGCCGAGCTGCGCGGGCGAGAAATATTCGGGAGGCGCGCGGGGGCGCTGGATGGCCGTGAAGGCCGAGCTGCACGGGCGAAACATCCGGGGGAGGTGGGGGCGGCGCTGGACATCCGCAGCGGCCGGTTGGGAAGGCGTCGCTGGGGCCGTGTGAAGGCGCCGAGCTGCGCGGGGGAGAGACGAGAGACATCCACAGCCCGGCTGGGGGTGGGGATTGCCATGGATGGGCAGGGCCGTGCAAATCCTCAAGGAAGCAGCAATGGCTGCCTGGGGGTGGGGATGGCCTTGGATAGGCAGGGCCGTGCCTCAAGGAAGCAGCAATGTGAGTGTTAAAGGTAAAAGGAGCACACTAAATTGACCTAGATTTATTTTTTTGAACAATCTAGATTTTGTGGTATGCATTTCTAAAAGAAATGTACGCCGAGGATGTATAACATAAATATTTTTTACGATTACTGATTCAGATATAATATATTCCCAAAAAATATAATACATGTATAAAATACATATAATGTATTCCCAGGATGTATAACACATGTGTGCAATATAATACATACTTTTCGAGTGCAGCATTTTGGCTCCCGGGCTCCATGGAGCCTGGTTTTTTCCAAAAACCAAAATTCTTATTTTTACATTTCAAAAAATTCTAAAAAAAAAATACAGATATACATGAAGTCATAAATCATAAGTGTGTAAATTTTCAGGTTAAAATTCGTTGAAATGAGGGCTGTGAAAAAAAGACAAATTCATGGCCTGAGAAGATGAATAGTATCATGTGTACTATTCATCCTCTCAAGTCATGAATTTGTCTTTTTTGTACAACCCTCATTTCAACGACGTCCTGAAAATTTACACACTTGTGATTTATGGCTTCATGTATATCAGTATTTTTTTTCAGAATTTTTTGAAATGTAAAAATATAAATTTTGATGAATTTTTAAGTTCAGATTTTAAAGAGTGACATGGAGCCCGAGAGCCAAAGCGAATTTCCGATACTTTTCCTTCTTTTCAATTTGTTGGACCTATCTCACTATCTTTTTAAGTCGTCTTTTTATTTATTTTTCTCATTTGATTAAATTATGAGTAACTTTTTTATTCATTCAATGGTCAGAACATGCATGTGCGGTAGGTAATAAAGATTAAAGTGTATGCATTTCTTTTAGAAGTCGACATGTGCCTTTCTGCATTTAAGAATGTTGTCATATCGTGATGTGTATGGAAGTTTTGCTTGTTGAGGATGGGCGTATTGGTGAACCATTTTTTTCCGTCACAATGTACGGGTATGTTTGATATGCATTTTTATTTAACGTTTATTTTCAACCAACCCATATGTTTTTTTTGATGTAAGCCATTGGCTCAATTAGAGTGGTGAAGACACCTAATACACGTCACAACACTGCTCGAGTGTCTCCGAATAAATGAATGTATTTTTATTCAATATGCATTAGTTGCGAGTATGCATGATGAGAAAAGCATGTAAGGACCCATGAACGAGGACCATCCCTCCATGAAACAAATCCACGAGAAAAAACGAGTGGTAGTATACGTACCTGATTCAACAACGATTGTGTATAGAAGATGTGTAAAGAGGAATTCATAGACGATGGTCTTCACATCCAACTCAAGAAATTAGCTTAAACATTTCTTTGTGCTGATACGTCTTAGTGGCAAGTATGATATGAGATTGAGGAGCTCATCACGTTGGGATGGGTCACCTCTAGACTATGCATTACGATCAAGTGAACACCTCGGGTACCGGCGTCGAGAACGGAATGGAGGATAGGAAGAGAAATGGATGAGAGTCATGTTGAAATAAATGACGTGGACTTGCATCGAAACATGAGGTTATGCTAGACGTGTGTGATACTTTTAATCTCCCGTTTCAACGCACGGGCAATTTTCCTAGTAAAACCTAAGAGCGAGACGCTCCAAGCATAGTACATAACGCATGAAGTGATAAAAATATAGTGAGACGAAGGACGAACTGATTGTTGATGGAGAAGGGGATGCATGGGGGCATCCCCAAGCTTAGAAGCTTGAGTCTCCTTGAATATTTATTGGGGATGCATGGGGGCATCCAAAGCTTGAGCGCTTGACACTCCCGAATCTTCTTTCATCATCTTCCATCGCACACTTGAAAACTCCCTTCATACATAACTCATCATAAGCTGATTAGAGAGGTTAGTAGTCAGTACCCTTAATAAATAAAATTTTCCCACTGGATATAAAGATATTCTTGAAGAGATACCGTTTCTCAAGATTGCCAAAAGGTTTTTGCAAAGAAAAAGCAAGCTTAAGGTTTGCAAAAGTTAGGAGAGACAAAACGTGGCAGAATCTGCGAAAAACAGAACAACAGGTAATAAATAATTTATTAGGGGTACTTCTGCAACTCAAATCAAAAAACTCAGAACATATGAAAGTTTCGTGATTGTATAGAGCACGCTGTGTAAAAAATTCAGCCAAAAAAGATGAACTGGTGATTTGATCCGATTTTCCCGTCACGAAGACAGAATCTGTTTTCTGGACAGCATGTCACAACTTTCACTTCCCTTGTCATATGAGGCTATAACTTGGCACAAAGCTTGAAAATAAAGATACAATGATGTTGCTATAGTAGTAAAAATCATCCAGACCACCAAAAACAGAAGTAAAAACATCTTGGGTTGCCTCCCAACAAGCGCTTTCTTTTACGCCTTTAAGCTAGGTATAAGGCAAAAGAAGAATCAAGTTTTATCAAGAGAAAGAGAATAGCTAGCCCGTGTAACGGATTCAAAAGGTAACTTGATTTTCTTTCTAGGGAAGTGTTCCATCCCCTTTTTGAGAGGGAATTGAAATTTTATATTCCCCTCTTTCATGTCAATAATAGCACCAACGGTGCGGAGAAAAGGACGTCCCAAAATAATTGGACATAAAGGTTCACACTCTATATCCACAATAATGAAATCAACGGGAACATAGTTGTCATTGACAATGATAAGAACATCGTCGATCTTCCCCAAAGGTTTCGTTACGGAAGATTCGACAAGACGAACACCAAAAGAACAAGAATCAAAAGGTTTCAATTCAAACACATCATACATTCTTTTGGGCATGACGGAGGTACTAACTCCAACGTCACATAAAGCATATCAGGAGAAGTTATTTAATTTAATTTTGATCATAGGGTCCCAACCATCATCTAGCTTCCTAGGTATGGAGGCTTCTATCCTAAGCTTCTCCTCCCTATTTGATGAGAGCATTTGTGATATGCTCCGTGAAGGCAAGATTAAGTGTGCTAGTGTGGGGGTCTCTAGACATTTTGTGTAGCAAGCTAATAACTTCTGAGAGGGTGCGACTATCAAAATCAATATCACTACTATCAAAGGTGGTAGTAGTGTCATCTAGGCTCACTTGTTTGAAACCCTCCATGTTCATAGGGGTTTCTCCTTCTACAGTTGAGGCATTAGCATCACCATTAATAGGTCCAATGGGACCAGGAGTGCATTGGGTGCTAATAGTTTTGGTGTCCTCAACAATTTGGATAGTTGCAACTATGTGGTGTGTAGGAAGGCTCTTAATTCTATCCTCTTCCTCTTTTTCTCTAACCCATATTTCTTTAAGTTTAGCCATCATCCTAATATTTTCATTAATTTGTAATTGGATAACATTAATAGGAGTGGCCTTGCTCTCTTCAAGGGGACATGTTCTAATTTTTTACATCTCAACATCAAGGGCTAAGCTGTCTACCTTCAAACAAAGATTATCTAATTTAGCTAGCTTTTCTTCCACATTCTTGTTGAAGGCTTTTTGGGTAGTGATAAAGTCTCTAAGCATACTTTCTAATTCAGAAGTGGAGTTCTTGTTGCTAGGGTAATTGTTATTGTTCCCATAAGTGGATGGAAACGGTCTAGGATTACTAGCAAAGTTGCCCCTATAAGCATTATTATTAAAGTTGTTTCTAGCAATGAAGTTCACATCTACTTGTTCCTGAGCAACCAAAGATTTTAAAGGAACATCATGAGGATCAATAGAGGGTTGCTTGGTAAGTAGAGACATAATCAAGTCAACTTTTTCATTTAGGGAGGTAATTTCCTCGACATAATTTACCTTCCTGCCTGTTGGAGCGCGTTCGGTGTGCTATTGGGAATAGTTGGTCATCATCTCATCGAGAAGTTTTATGGAAGCACCAAGTGTAGTTGACATAAAGGTTCCTCTCGTGGCCGAATCTAACAGGTTCCGCGAGGTACAGTTCAAGCCTGCATAAAAATTCTGGATAACCATCCAGGTAGTCAAACCATGTGTAGGGCATTTCTTAACAAGAGATTTCATACGTTCACAAGATTGGGCAACGTGTTCATTATCCAATTGCCTAAAATTCATAATGTTACTCCTCAATTGGATAATTTTAGCAGGTGGGTAGTACATCCCAATAAAAGCATCTTTGCACTTATCCCAAGAATCTATGTTATTACTAGGCAAAGATTGAAACCAGATTTTAGCTTCTCCTCTCAGAGAGAAAGGAAAAAGTTTGAGCTTAACAACATCACCTTCTACTTCTTTATACTTTTGCATATCACATAATTCAACAAAATTATTCAAGTGTAAAGCAGCATCATCTCCAGCACCAGAGAATTGATCTCTCATAACAAGGTTTAGTAAAGCAGGTTTAATTTCATAAGAGATATCTGAAGTGGTAGGTGTGGCAATAGGAGTGCAGATAAAGTCTTTGTTGTTGTGACTGGTGAAGTCACACAACTTGGTGTTTTCAGTGGAACCCATAGTAGCAGCAAGTGTGACAGATTTTTTTGTAATTTTCGATATAATACACAAAGATAAAAACAGAAAGGTAAACTAACAAGACTAAAAAGTAAAGGTAAAAGGTAGTGGGCAACTCCCCTATCTTATCACTCGGAGTCCCCGACAACGGCACCAGAAATTTTCTTGATGCAGTGGAAGTGATAATGGCTTCTCGCCCTTCATTGGTTACCCCAAGTGGAAGGTGAGATGTAGGATAGCAGCAAATTTCCCCTACGTAGAGGATAGGGTTTGTCTCCCGTAGGACTTCGGCGATGATATGTAGGTGTCAGCAGCGCACTTGACACGAACCTGCACACAACACAATTAACTTTGCTCCCAACGAAGTTTAGAGAGGTTGTCAATCTCTCCGGTCTTGTTGTTTACAAAGGATCAAACACAAGAGATAATGATAGCAACTGAAAGTAAATACTGAAAAGGAAATAAACTTGTAAACAGTGATGAGAATATGGACCGGGGTCCCGTGATGTTCACGAGTGATGTCTCTCTCCCAAAAGACAATAAAACTGCTATGCGAGGTAAACAAATTACAGATGGGCAATTGACAGGATTATAAACGCACCGCAATGCTAACTATGCTACAAAAGAAAGGAAGATGCTCATAAGCATGGGCAGTACGCCAAAATAAGTAGACCAAAATCCATCTGCATCTACTACTAATCATCCACCTTGATATATCTATCCAGAACATCTCGCTGGTATTAATTGCGAGTGATGACCCACAACGTAAGGGATCTGTTTCAACGTTTCCGATAAGTAAGAGTGTCGAACCCAACGAGGAGCGAAAGGTATTGATAGGTGATTTTGGACAAGGAATAACTGCAAGCACTGAAAGATAACTTTTTAGGGGTTTTCGATATAAGTAACAATAAGGTAAAAGCAAGCAAAGTAAATAGCGCTGAATAGAAGCAAGTGGCCCAATCTTTTTGAGCAAAGGATAAGCCTTGCAACTGAAATTATAAAGACTAAAGCGTTCTTGAGGACACATGGAGAGGTAGTCACGTGCTTTCGCCATACTCTGTATCGATAACAAGTGTTGTGCTGATAAGTGTTGAGTGGGTGGATCTATGCTAGCACACCTTCTAGACTAAGATAAGTGCACTCTTATGATTAAACATCTTGCAAGCATCTGCAAATACAAGATAGAAATTAAGGCAAAGCCTAACCACAACAATAAGATCAAGGATCCAATATTCCCTTGTGCAAAAGTGTGCAAACTGGGGTTCAGGTTTCTGTCACTCCGGCAACCCACCATAAGCATTCTTTATACACAATGTATCCCCCTAGGTCCTTAATAAGGCGAAGTGTTGAGTGTTCGACTCACACAACACCACTAGGAAAATAACAACACAACTTAAATATCAAACAACACAAATTAATTCAACATCATATGACTACTAACAACTAGACTTCTCCCATGTCCTCAAGAACTAAAGTAACTACTCACAAGACATAAAAGAGATCATGATCAAAGATGATAAATATATGATAAACAATCTCGACATAATGATATTTCTCCAACAAAACTCAACAGCATTCACCACAAAGTAGTAATCAACACCGATAGAGTAGAGAGGATAGATAGTACGGATTACAACACAAGATAAACTTGTGAGGTGAGATTGGATGGTGGTGGAAATGGTGCTGATGTTGGGGATGATGTTGATGATGATCTCGATGATGCCCGTGACGATGGTGATGACGATGGCGATGATCTCCCCTTCCGGGAGGTGATCTCCTTGGCGGAATCTGCCCGCCGGAGAGCCCTTTTATTCTCTATAGGTTTCCGCCACGGAGCGGCGGCGGAACTCCGTAAAAGCTTCTATTTTTTAGGTTTTTGCGTAACGAGGAGTATATAGGCCAGAGGGGGGATCCGGTGATACGTCCCAAACGTATCTATAATTTCTGCTTGTGCCATGCATGTTTTGTGTGACTTTGCCATGTTTTGCTTGAACTTTAATACACTTTTGAGCATATTTGGACTAACCTATTAACTGAGTGCACCCATTTGCCAGTTCCTGTTTTCTGCTGTTTTTGTATCTCAAGTTTTCCAGCCATTAAAAGTGCTCCAAAAATTCCGGAAAAAATATATAAAAAATCAGCGTCCCGGAAGCCTCTGGAAACACCAAGGAAGGAAGGGAGGGCCACCACCAGGACTCCAGAAGGGTCCATGGCGCGGCTGATACGTCCCAAACGTATCTATAATTTCTGCTTGCTCCATGCATGTTTTGTGTGACTTTGCCATGTTTTGCTTGAACTTTCATACACTTTTGAACCTATTTGGACTAACCTACTAACTCAGTTCACCCAGCTGCCAGTTGTTGTTTTCTGCTGTTTTTGTATTTCAGGTTTTCCGGCCATTAAAAGTGCTCCAAAAAATCCAGAAAAATCAGATAAAAAATCAGCGACACGGAAGCTTCCGGAAACACCAAAGGACGGAAGGGGGGCCACCATAAGGCCTCCAGAAGGGTCCCTGGCGCGTCCCCACCCTAGGCCGCGCCAGGGGGCCTTCTGGCTGCCCTGCGGCCCGTCTCGGTGCCCCCTTCGCCTATATTTACCCCCCGTGACGGAAACCCCTAAGATCGATCCCTCTTTTGTGATCTCGCCTCTGTTCCGCCGCCGCCGCCGTTTCAAGATCGGGGTTGCCTGGAGAAGCTGCTCCAGCACCCTGCCAGGAGAAGCTACCCCCTCCGGGAGACCATCCATAGCCATGGACGCCTCCCGTATGTACCGTGAGTAGTTCCCCTTGGACCATGGGTCCGTGACCAGTAGCTATGTGATCTATCTCTCCCTTTTTTGTGCTTCCACTTTCGAGTCCTCGGGAGCTGCCTCACATGATCGAGGCATCTATGTAATTTCTGTTGTTGCTATGCTGAGTTTGTGGGGATCTGATGGATTATGAGACTATGTTCAGATTGTGATGAGTAATATATTTGGTTCTTCTCTTTTATATTTTGTTCTTAAGTAAATTCTTGCATGTTCTCCGTTGCGGTATTTGCCTTGGCCAAGTATTTTATTTTCAACTCCAAGAGAGAGCGTTATGCTCGATTGTGGGTTCAGCCCCTTGATGTCTAGCTTGAGTGACAGAAACATGAGACTAGGGGATGTGCTGTTGCCACCAGGGATAAAACAACGGTGCTTGTACTTGCGGGTGCAAGGATTGTTTACTTTACGCAAAGTTCTTTTAATGCAATTGTCTGTTGCTTTGAGTTTACACTTTGGGTGGGATTCGCAACTTAATACCCGTGAGATGTTCTGGATAGATATCTCAAGGTGGATGATTCGTAGTAGATGCAGATGGATTTCGGTATACTTACCTTGGCGTACTGCCCATTGCTTTTGAGCCCTTCCTTTCTTTGCATCATAGTTAGCATTGCGGTGACTTCATAATCCTGTCAATTGCCCAACTGTGATTTGTTTACCTCGCTAGCACTTTTATCGTCTTTTGGGAGAGAGACATCACTAGTGAAAATCACGGGACCCCGGTCCATCTTCACATTATTGTTCACACTACCAATTTACTTTCAGTATTTACTTTTCCGTTGCTATCACTATCATTATTATCCCGTGCGTTTTATCCTTTGTAAACAACAAGGCCGGAGGAATTGACAACTCCTCTGAAATCGTTGGGAGCAAAGTTATTTGTATCTGTGTGCAGGTCCAGGTGAAGTTAGCAACCTCGGTTGTGAACGGCGCCATTGTTCACTTTACCACATACTTGTATCTCTTGAGTCCTACTGGTTCGATACTCAACCTTAGCATATTCGCTAAGGGAAACTTGCCGTTGTGCTACATCAAACCTTCCACTTGGGGTAACCAACGAGGGGCGATAATCCATCAAGCAAATTTCTGGCGCCGTTGCCGGGGACTCAAGTCTACAAGATAGGGGAGTTGCACACTGACTTTTACCTTTGCTTTTTAGTCAGGTTAGTTTACCTTTCAGTTCTTGCTTTAGTGTCTTTTATCAAAATTGAAAAAAATAGTTACCTTGCTAGTAGATATCAGTATGTTTGGCCCTTTTGCCTTTGGTGAGTCATAAGTGCTCACCTTTAAACAAAGAGGTGGTGCAAGTTTGAAAGATGCTTGGTATAGAATTAATGATTCTCAAAAAAGAGCCACCAAGAAGCAATCCACTACTATCCTGCTTAGAAATTTTTATGTTGGGATTACTTCTTGGAATAGGTTTCTTTTAGACACTGCTATCGATGGGAACTTCATAGAGGCCCCAGTTTGGGAAGCCCTTAATGTTATTGAAAATCTTGTTGGAAGTCTCCCCATTGTCAGTATTAAGGAGGACATTACCTTAGCTCACATTATGAGAAAACTTGAAGAAATAGAGCTAGAGATGACAAGTATCGATAGGGTGAATGAGTTGGATCGTAAGATTCAAGGGAATTTGAATACGCTAGATAATTCCATGCAGAAAATTGTCAAAACTTTAGAGACTATCAAATCCCTTGATGAAAAGTCTTCTAGGATAGAAAAAATTGAGGAAGTTATTGAAACTTTAGGAACTACCTTTTCCTCACTCAAAACCAAAAAGGATGAAACTCCAGCAAAGAAGGAACCTAAGTCCGTTTACGTACCCAAGGTTCCCCGAGCTAAAGCTAGCACACCCAGTGCCAAGAGAATTGAAAAGGTGAAAACTTTGGAGGAGACACTTATCTTTAATTTTAATGAAACTCCAACTGATTTCCCTCCTTTTGATTTTATTCCAAGAAGCATTTTCATTTGTCCTTTATTTGAGAAACCCATTAATACTAGTTGTACTATTGAAGAGATTTTTGATGATCATGATAATGGTTCAATAGATACAACTTGATCTTCTACTTTAAGCCTAGCTAATGGCTCTAAAGAAGCGCTTTTGGGAGGCAGCCCGCAACAAATTTAGGTTTTTCTTTTTGCTTTTGTTCTGTGTTTAGTGGTCTTGATGATTGTTACTACTGTAGAAACATCATTGTATCTTTATTTTTCAAGCTTTGTGCCAAGTTTAGCCTCATACAACAAGGAAGGTAAAAGTTGTGACATGCTGTCCAGAAAACAGATTATGTCCTCGTGACTAGAAAAATTCCTGAAAATCCCAGTTCATATTTTTGAGATGAAATTTTTACACAGCGTTCTCTATACAATTACAAAACTTCCGTATGTTCTGAGTTTTTTTATTTGAGTTGCAGAAGTATCCCTAAAAAATTCGTTTCTATCTGCTGTTCTGTTTTTCACAAATTCTGCCACGTTTTGTCTCCCCTTACTTTTGCAAACCTTAAGCTTGCTTTTTCTTTGCAAAAACTTTTTGGAAATCTTGAGAAACAGTAGCTCTTCCTGGAAATCTTTATTTGCAGTAGTGAAAAATTATTTTATTAGGGTACTAACCTCTCTAATGAGCCTACAATGAGTTATGTATGAAGGGAGTTTTCAAGTGCACGATGGAAGATGATGAAAGAAGATTCAGGAGTGTCAAACGCTCAAGCTTGGGGATGCCCCCATGCATCCCCAACAAATATTCAAGGAGACTCAAGCGTCTAAACTTGGGGATGCCCCCGTGCATCCCCTTCTCCATCAACAATCATCATTTTTTCCCTCGTTGCACTATATTTTTATCACTTCATGCGTTATATGCTTTTCTTGGAGCGTCTCGCTCTTAGGTTTAGTTTAGTTTTTAGTTTTTCTTTGCTTTCTTTGTTGTAGTAACAAGTTAGATCCCAGCTTACTTACTCTTTTGTGTGGGAGAGATTCACGCTCCGGTTGAACTAGAACTCCTCATAGGATTTGCATGCTTATTCTTTTAGTTGTGAGCTGTTCTTTTTCTTTTCTTAGCTGCTGTTATGTTTAGTTGTAGTGCTTTAGTTTTTATAGAGTTTTTCTTTTGTCTTAGGTTGAACTTTCTATAGGTTGCATGTTTTATCTTGTTAGAGAGTTTGCCTGTTGCACTGAGTTCTGTGTCTTGACTAAAAGTAGGTAGTTAAAGTTGTTGTTCTATTTGTAGTAGTAACTTGCAATAGTTTTGAGGTATTGACTAGAGTAATGTTTGAACTTATGGTGTCAAGAGCTCTTGCCTATTAGTGATAGATGTTGTATTTTGTGCAATCCGTGTGTTTTTCGAAAACCAAAAAAACCCTGTTGAGAACTCTAGCTACTAGATGGATCACTAACCTCTGGAGGGTTCGAATATTAGAGTACACTCACGTACCATGAGTCGAGGATGCGCAAGGATAATCAAACCCCCATACACTCCTCCTCAGGGTACCTGTATCTTTGTGAACCTCCTGATTAGATTGAGAGTTACTGATAATAAGTGCATGAGTTCTTCGGACTAATGTGAGTATTCGAAAGTTGACACTTCCACCCACCTATACTTTTTCTAGCCTCTTCGGTACCGTGCATTGCCCTTTCTCACCTCGAGAGTTGGCGCATACTTCTCTGGTGCATCCAAACCCTTGGCACGATACGCTCTGTCATCATAAGCCTCCTTATATCTTTCCTCAAAACAGCCACCATACCTACCTACAAGATATTTCCATAGCCTTTCCGAGATACATTGTCATGCAACATCCACCTTCTCATGACTTGATTTTCATGTCATACATGCTATTTACTTGATCGATGAGCCGCATGCTAGTTGGGCCTTTCCCTAATCATTGCTACATGACGCGCTAGTATCATTGCATATCCTGCTACACTGGCAGAGGCATACATTTGCATACTTCATGATAGTTACATTTTGTTTATGTGAGTACCTTTGTAAAGTGTGAAAGATCTCCTATATTCTTGTAAAATATAGAGTATTTCCCCTAAAGTGAGGAAAAGATCCCAAAGAGGACAAAATCAAAAGATCCCAAAGAGAACAAAATCAAAAGATCCCAAAGAGGACAAATGAGAGTTAAATAGAAAGATCCATTGAGGCCACCAAATTATACAAAAAAATACAAAAAAGAAAAAAATAAAATAAAAAGAGAGAAGGGGGCATACTACTATTCCTTTTGAGAGATCCACACTAGTACTTCATCTTCTATCCCTTGTACTCCATAGAGATCATCATCATGCATACAGCTATGTGGGGACCCTTCACACTATAGAACTTGGCTTGTATATTCCAATGATGAGCCTCCTCAAACGAGCTCTAGGTCTTCTTGAGCAAGCGAGTTAGATGCACCCCCACTAGTTCCCTTGGAGAGCTTTTAGCTCACATGTGCATCCGTTGTATGGAAATCCCTACTCCTCACATCATATCTATCATATGGATTTCTCTCGCCTATGATTGTCCTCATTGATGTGAGCCTTTCACACCTTTTTTTGTCTTCCTCCTCCACCTTCTTTCTGTTTCGCCTTTTAGGTGTCAACTTTCTTGCTCACGCTCATCCATTGCATGAGTGCTCAAAATATCGAAAGGGAGTGGATCAGTTTGACTTGTACCTGACTAGTGGTCTGGGGACGAGTCCAGATAAGAATCCAAAGGAGACCAAGTGTGAAACTTTAGTAGATAGTTGTTCTCAACAAACCTTTTTTCTCTTTCTTCCCAGTCCCTTGCTTGCACGCAAACACCATTTGGAGACATTCGAGTCACGGACAGCAAGAGCTCTTGCACATTTTGTTCTTTTATTGCTTGTGTCAATGCTAATATAGAGTCTTGCTTGTTAAGACTTGAATTGAATTGCATCCTTTGATTGCTTTACTTTAAAGTCCTTATTTGGTTGTGTGGCATGTCACCACAGAAATTATGCTTGTTATCATTTACCTACTCGAGGACGAGCAGGAATTAAGCTTGGGGATGTTGATACGTCCCAAACGTATCTATAATTTCTGCTTGCTCCATGCATGTTTTGTGTGACTTTGCCATGTTTTGCTTGAACTTTCATACACTTTTGAACCTATTTGGACTAACCTACTAACTCAGTGCACCCAGCTGCCAATTGCTGTTTTCTGCTGTTTTTGTATTTCAGGTTTTCCGGCCATTAAAAGTTCTCCAAAAAATCCGGAAAAATCAGATAAAAAATCAGCGACACGGAAGCTTCCGGAAACACCAAAGGAGGGAAGGGGGGCCACCACAGGGACTCCAGAAGGGTCCCTAGGGCGGCCCCACCCTAGGCCGCGCCAGGGAGCCTCCTAGATGCCCTGTGGCCCCTCTCGGTGCCCCCCTTCGCCTATATTTACCCCCCGTGACGGAAACCCCTAAGATCGATCCCTCTTTGGCGATCTCGCCTCTTTTCCGCCGCCGCCGCCGTTTCAAGATCGGGGCTGCCTGGAGAAGCTACTCCGGCACCCTGCCGGGAGAAGCTACCCCCTCCGGGAGACCATCCATAGCCATGGACGCCTCCCGTATGTATCGTGAGTAGTTCCCCTTGGACCATGGGTCCGTGACCAGTAGCTATGTGATCTATCTCTCCCTCTTTTGTGCTTCCACTTTCGAGTCCTCGTGAGCTTCCTCACATGATCGAGGCATCTATGTAATTTCTGCTGTTGCTATGCTGAGTTTGTTGGGATCTGATGGATTATGAGACTATGTTCAGATTGTGATGAGTAATATATTTGGTTCTTCTCTTTTATATTTTGTTCTTAAGTAAATTATTTCATGTTCTCCGTTGCGGTATTTGCTTTGGCCAAGTATTTTATTTGCAAGTCCAAGAGAGAGCATTATGCTCGATTGTGGGTTCAGCCCCTTGATGTCTAGCTTGAGTGACAGAAACATGAGACTAGGGGATGTGTTGTTGCCACCAGGGATAAAACAACGGTGCTTGTACTTGCGGGTGCAAGGATTGTTTACTTTATGCAAAATTCTTTTAATGCAATTGTCTGTTGCTTTGAGTTTACACTTTGGGTGGGATTCACAACTTAATACCAGCGAGATGTTCTGGATAGATATCTCAAGGTGGATGATTCGTAGTAGATGCAGATGGATTTCGGTCTACTTACCTTGGCGTACTGCCCATTGCTTTTGAGCCCTTCCTTTCTTTGCATCATAGTTAGCATTGCGGTGCCTTCATAATCCTTTCAATTTCCCAACTGTGATTTGTTTACCTCGCTAGCACTTTATCGTCTTTTGGGAGAGAGACATCACTAGTGAAAATCATGGGACCCCGGTCCATCTTCACATTATTGTTCACACTACCAATTTACTTTCAGTATTTACTTTTTTGTTGCTATCACTATCATTATTATCCCGTGCGTTTTATCCTTTGTAAACAACAAGGCCGGAGGAATTGACAACTCCTCTGAACTTTTTGGGAGAAAAGTTATTTGTATCTGTGTGCAGGTCCAGGTGAAGTTAGCAACCTCAGTTGTGAACGGCGCCATTGTTCACTTTACCACCTACTTGTATCTCTTGAGTCCTACTGGTTCGATACTCAACCTTAGCATCTTCGCTAAGGGAAACTTGCCATTGTGCTACATCAAACCTTACACTTGGGGTGACCAACAAGGGGCGAGAACCATCAGCGGCCCATCCCTAGGCCGCGCCAGGCACCCTCCTGGCTGCCTGGTGGCCCCTCTCGGTGCCCCCTTTGGCCCCTATTTTTACCCCCGAGGAGGAAATCCCTAATATCGAAGTACTTTTTCCAGAAGCGATTCCGATCTCCGCCGCCATCGAAAACTAGTTTCGGGGGTCACCAGGATCCTGCTCCGGCACCCTGCCGGGGAGGGCCTTGGCCCCCGGGGCCATCTTCATCGACTCTTCCTTCCCCCAAGATGCTTCTTGAGTAGTTCCTCCTTAGACTACGGGTTCTTGGCAGTAGCTATGTGGTATTCTCTCCCCCTAGATCTTAAATACAATGTTCCCATGAGCTGCCCTACATGATTGAGATCCATATGATGTAATTGGTGTTGTGTTTGTTGGGATCCGATTAATTGTTACCTTGTTCAGTCCTAAGAGGTTTATGAATTATTGTTGCTGCAATTTGTTGTTCTTAATGCTTGTTACTAGTGCACGAGTAGCATGATCTCAGATCTGAGCACGTTATGGTTGCATGATTATAGTTGTTGTTCTAGATCTTATCTACGGTTGTATGCACCTATTATAGTCCGGAACCGGCGATCCCAATGGCGACAGCTTGGGACACCAAAGGGGATGGGCTATAATTTGAGGATCACATGTGTTCATGGAGTGTTAATGCTTTGTTCCGGTGCTCCGCCGCAGGAGCACCTTAATCTCCATAAGTTCCTTAAGTGGCCCCGTTCGTAGCGGGATGGTAGGACAAAAGATGTTGTGCAAATTTCTTATTGCAAGCACGTACAACTACATACGGAACACATGCCTACGTTTGGTTCTTAGACTATGATGCTCTAGTTTGTTCTTTGGCTAGAGTTGGTGCAATTCTGTCAATTTCCCAACTGTAATTTGTTCACCCAACACCTTGTTCTTTTTCTTGAGAGGTACCACTAGTGAAACCTTGAACTCCGGTCCATCTTTCACCTTCATTGCCTTCGTTGTTACTTTTACTTTCTTGGATGCTCCTACTATTTGTTACTACTTTGTGGTGTTGGTGACTGGGGAAGTCTTAAAGGCTACACCCGACAACACGCCATCAAACTATTTTCTGGTGCCGTTGCTACTAAATATCCTGTCTAGTGCTTTTTCAGGTGTGGTTGAATTGACAACTCAACTGCTAAGGCTTATAAGTATTCTTTGGCTCCCCTTGTGTCGAATCAATAAATTGGGTTACTCTTACCCGCGAAGACTGATGCGATCCCCTACACTTGTGGGTTATCAGTCGGGAGTGGCCCCAGGGCTCCAGGCGCCCTCCTGGCGCGGTCAGGGGTGGAGCCGCTCCAGGTGGCCGCCTGGGGCTCCTGTGGCCCCCCTCTGGCCCCTCTTCGGCGTGTCTTCGTTAATCTTCTGGAAAATACCCTCTGTCGATTTTCAGGTAATTTGGATATATTCTTCTTCAGCAACTCAGCGTGCACTTTTTGCCGTTGAATCCTGCGTCTGCTGCTTCGGCACCGGAAAGTTGCAAACTGTGTAAAATAAGCCAAAACAACATAAGAGCATCATCGTAATGTGAAATATATCAATTAATGAGGATGAATTACGATATAAAATAGTGATGCATTTTGGACGTATCAACTCCCCTAAGCTTAGACCTCGCTTGTCCCCAAGCGAAAACTGAGCTCGGTAAACCTGTCCACGAGTTTAGAGAGTGAAGTGTCGATGAATAGAATACAGACAAGAAGCATCATGATCTTTTCACCAAACTCAAACATCCTCAAAAGCAATCTTCAACTCATAAATCCCTTATGAAAGAGTAATAACAATTATAATCAAAAGTAGGGCTAAGGAAACTCATCAAATCATGGCAAACAAGTCCTTTGGTCAAGGAACAACTAATAGCTTTTACCTTTGCTCTTTCTTTTTATATTTTGATGAGACAATTTGGAAATTTTGAAAGAACAAGCTATTAGTCATGAAGTGAGAATGCTAACACAAAGGAAGATGTTTGCTTGGAAAATGCTTTTGCAAACAACTTACTTATCAAAAGATAATGTCAACAATGATATGGCATGGCAAAACTTAATGCAACATTATATGGATGAATCTTCATCAGCATCAAGTGTATGTTCTCTTTGGGAAAGGAGGAAGTAGGGAAAACTGACTCAACATAAAAGTAATGGAAAAAGCCTAGTTAAAGGCAAGCAGGGAAAACTCAAGTGCTATCCTTAAATCAAACAGAATGAAAACAAGTTTTGAGAGGTGCATGATTTGTCAATGAATGCTAATATATAACTCAATTACTTCTCAGATTGGAAAAGTTTCAAGGAACGGCTCCCACACGGGGACGAACACATCCCCGCAGTCTCCTTTGTTTATCACTGCCAAAGTTTTCTGATTTCTCATGAACAAAGCGTGAAGGAGGGTTTGTTTGTTGTATTATCTTTTGTGAGCTAGGCGCACTCATGCCAGTTCCTCCTCGTATTAGGGGTTTGCAGATTAGACATGCAATCCCGGGGTAAAACTTGTCCAACTTAAGAAGATCATGAGTTAACTACTACTTCCTCATGAGCTAAAATAGGGGCACAAAATAGAGGATTTTGAACATTTAAGGATAACACAAAAATTCTATGCTTTAGGAGTGGTAGTGGAATACCACGAATAGGAAGGTATGGTGGACTCAGATGGAAAATACTGATTTCAGGGTATGGATGCACAAGCAGAATTCTGCTTAGTACAGAGGTTTGGCTAGCAAAGGCTTTGAGAGAACAGACAATTGATGAAGACTCAGATGCAAAGCAATATAAAGCATAAACATTAAAACAAGCATAGCACATCAAGTTCTCTTCCTTGTCAACATAACACTACAAGCATAATAACAAAGAGGGTTTTGGCTATGTCGCTACTTTGAGAAGAATAACATGCTTGTTGTTATGACCAAAGCTATATTTTCCAAGATTAAATAAAGTTTTCAAAGCCATACCTGATATAAGGTCAATACTCCCCATAAGAATCATCATAAGGTCGATTGCGTGAAGAGAATACCGAGTGCAGCGAAGGGATCAATAGACTTCTCATTAATATTCCATCATAGACGACTCCACACTCACGGATACATAACTCTCCAAAAAGGAGTGATAGACCTCAAAGCAAACACCTATTTTATAAGATAAATTCCCTAGACATGATACGACTCTATTTGACTCTAAAAGACATAGATAAAGATAAAGATACCGGGCACTCCCCCAAGCTTGGAACAAGCTAAGGGGATGCCATTACCCAAGGAGATTTACTCCTCATCCTTGTTCTTGTTGGTCACGTACTCCTTGGCGAAGCGCTTCCATGGCAGATGTTCTCCAGTCTCAAAGGACATTCCCGTCTCCAGGATCCTGCATTCAGCACCCAAACCCCTGAATGCAGGATCCTGGAGACTTCCTTACAATCTTCATCAAAAACAAAAGGAACGTTCTTCTGGAGAACATCTTTTGTTTTCAAAAGGTAAATTCCAATCAGGTGGTTGTACTATAGGAGCAGTTATTAAAGATTTCTTAATAACTTCGAAGTCTTCCTTACAATCTTCATCAAAAACAAAAGGAACGTCCTTCTAGAGAAGATTAGTGAGGGGTCTCGAAGTCTTAGAAAAGTCTTTAATAAATCTTCTATAGAAACCAGCATGACCGAGAAAACTACGAATACCTTTGATGTCCCTTGGGCAAGGCATCCTTTCAAATGCTTCGATCTTGGCCCTGTCCACCTCAATTCCCCTCTCGGAAATCTTGTGGCCAAGAAAAATTCCCTCGTTGACCATAAAGTGGCACTTCTCCCAGTTAAGCACCAGATTTGTCTCCTCACATCTCTGCAAAACTTTATTAAGGTTGTGGATACAATGGTCAAAAGAGGTTCCATAGACGGACAAATCGTCCATGAATACCTCCACAATTTCTTCACAAAAATCATGAAAGATAGCAGACATACACCTTTGAAAAGTAGCAGGGGCATTACATAAACCAAAAGGCATACGTCTGTAAGCATAAGTACCATAGGGACAATTAAAAGTGGCCTTCTCTTGATCAACAGTGTTAACATGAATTTGAGAGAAGCCAGAATAACCATCAAGATAACAAAAGTGAGTATTTTTGGATAACCTTTCAAGCATTTGGTCGATGAACGACAACGGGTAGTCGTCCTTCCTGGTTGCCTTGTTCAGCTTCCTGTAATCAATACACATTCTATATCCAATAATAATTCTCTAAGGTATTAGTTCATTCTTATCATTATGAACCACAGTTGTTCCTCCTTTCTTTGGAACACAATGAACCGGGCTTACCCACTTACTATCAGCTATAGGGTAGATAATACCTGCGGCTAGAAGCTTGAGAATCTCAGTCCTTACAACATCCATCATTTTCGGATTCAACCGCTGATACGTCCAAAAAGCATCACTATTTTATATCGTAATTTTATCCTATTCATTTATATATTCCAATTTAAAGTATTGTTCTTATGTTTTTTTTGGCTTGTTTTACACATTTTACAACTTTCCGGTGCCGAAGCAGCAGAACCAGAATTCAGTGGTGAAAAGTGGAAACCAAGTTGCTGAATCAGATCAAGTCCAAATGCGATGAAAAATTACGGGGAGCGTTTTTATGGGAATTGACTGGGGATCACCGAAGACGGAGGTGAGGGGACCCACCAGGCAGACATAAGGGTGCCTGGCGCGGCCCCCCTCCTGGCCGCGCCAGGCACCCTCCTGGATGCCTGGTGGCCCCCCTCGGTGCCCCCTCTCGCCTATAAGACCCCCTGGGGTGAAAACCCTAAATACATAAGAGTTTCCGTGTTTCGCCGCCACCACGGGGCGGAAACCTACAGAGGAGAAAAGCCATCACCGACGGGCAGATTCCGCCGGGCAGATCACCTCCCGGAAGGGGAGATCGTATCCATCATCATCATCGTCACGGGCATCATCGAGATCATCATCAACATCATCCCCAACATCAGCACCATCTCCATCTCCATCCCATCTCGTCTCACAATTGCAACTTGTGTTGTAATCCGTACTATCTATCCTCTCTACTCTGCTGGTGTTGATTACTACTTTGTGGTGAATGCTATTGAGTTTTGTTGGAGAAATATCATTGTGTCCAGATTGTTTGCCACCCATCTATCACCTCTGATCATGATCTCTTTTATGTCTTGTGAGTTGTTACTTTAGTTCTTGAGAACATGGAAGAAGTCTAGTTATTAGTAGTCATATGATGTTGAAGTATTATGTGTTGTTTGCTACTTAAGTTGTGTTGTTATTTCTCTAGTGGTGTTATGTGAGTCGAACACTTAACACTTCACCTTTCATGGGCCTAGAGGAATACATTGTGCACAAAGGATGCTTATGGTGGGTTTCCGGAGTGACAGAAACCTGAACCCCAGTTCGCACACTTTTT
Source organism: Bromus sterilis (assembly GCA_950022295.1). Lineage (NCBI taxonomy): Eukaryota > Viridiplantae > Streptophyta > Magnoliopsida > Poales > Poaceae > Bromus > Bromus sterilis. The sequence goes on along the minus strand of OX465596.1, from coordinate 23,606,850 downwards.
CACAAGGGAGTTATGGATCCTTGATCGTAATGTTGTGGTTAGGCTTATGCCTTAATTACTACCTTGTATTTGCGGATGCTTGCAAGGTGTGTAATCATAAGAGTACACTTATCTTAGTCTAGAAGGTGTACTAGCATTGATCCACCCACCAACACTTATCAACACAATACATAGTACTTGGCGGAGTATGGTGAAAGTAACTTGGCTAACTCTCCCGTGTGTTCTCGAGAACGCTTTAGCTTTTATAAGTTAGTTCCTAGGCTTATCCTTGTAAAAGGATTGGGCCACTTGCTACTCCTCAGTTACCCTGTTTACTTTGCTTGTCTTTTACTTTTCTGTTGCTTAAACAAAAAACCCCTAAATATTTACCTTTGAGTGTGTGCAGCCTTTCCTTATCCAGTGTCACTTATCAACACCTTCTGCTCCTTGTGGGATCGACATCCTTATTTATCAAAAATCTACAATTGATCCCCTAGACTTGTGGGTTATAAAGAATCGTTTATTGGCGCGGTTAACAGGGAAGGCAACCCAACTAAACCTATTAACTTCTCCGCCATCAACGAGTTTTTCTGGCGCCGTTGCCGTGGAGTGTAGCGCTATTGGTAAGTGAAGCCGGTAAGGAAACCTTTATTTTCTGTTGTTGCTTTCAGCCCTTATGGACTCTGCTACTGTTGGTTCATTGTTGGTAAGGAGCCGCCACACGACTATGGTGGTCACTCCTACCCCTACTGAAATTGTGCCCTATAAAATACCACCTGGTATTATTGATCATGTCTTGTCTAATCGTTATACAGGAGAAGGACATCCGGGAGAACACCTGCAATATTTATCACAATTATGTTCTTTATTTAAGCTTGCAGGTGTAACGATGGATTTCGTCATGAAGAAACTATTATCCGTATCACTCAAAGATAAAGCTTCAGATTGGTATAAGCTACTCGATAACTCTGACCTGCTTGAATGGCCAGAGCTTATGTCTCTCTTTTATGCAAAGTTTTATCATCTTCGTGAAATTCACCAAGACAGGAACTACATCTACAACTTTCGGTCTCGCGACGGAGAGAGCATCGCTCAAGCTTGGGGGAGACTAAAGTCCCTGATGCTCAAATGCCCAAACCATGAGCTCCCCAAGGAAATTATACTTACAAGTTTTTATGCCAGGCTTTCTCGTCAGATATTGGATGCCTCCTCTAGCGGGGTATTCCAGACCAGAAGTATGGAAGAAAAATGGGATCTTATAGAAAGGATCCAGAAGAACACTGAAGACTGGGAAATTGATAAAGGTATTGAACCCGCTATATACTATGAGCATGACTACATTGAGAGTTATGTGAAGACTGATTACTTTAATACCTTTTGCTCTAAAATTGGTCTTGATTCCCAGCTAATGGTTGACTTTTGCAAGGACTTTGCTTCTCATATTGATTCTTCTAAGAAGAAGGAGAGTCAACATCATAAACCTTTCAAGGAGTCACCTATTGAGATTAATGTTACTGATCATGTTTTACCTGCAGTTGTGTATGAACAACCCTTATCCCTCAAGGATAAATGAGCACTCTTTTGTTACAGGTATTCTAAACAAAAACGGAAGGAGCACTGACGAACCTGAGGACATGATCAAGGTCAAGCCTCAAGTTGCAATGGTCAAGGATCTGGTAACCAGTGATATTAAAGAATCCACTATTAGTTTTTGTGTTGTTTCCACTAACATTGTCACAACCAAGAACAAAGGCCCAATTTCAGGTACACCATTGGTATCTGTCAAAATAGGAAATCATAATTACTATGGGCTATGTGATTTGGGATCTAGCATCAGCGCTATTCCCTTCACACTTTATCAAGAGATCATGCACGAGATTCAGCCGTGTGAGATCGAGGACATTGATGTCACGATTCATCTTGCAAATAAACAAACAATCTCTCCAGTTGGGATTGTGAGAGATGTTGAAGCACTCTGCGGGAAGGTAAAATATCCTACTGACTTTCTTGTACTTGGTTCAGTGCAAGATAGTTTTTGCCCTATTATCTTTGGTAGGCCCTTCCTCGGCACTTGTGGAGCTATAATAGATTGCAAGAAAGGTAAAGTTTCTGTTGAATTCAACGGTGAGCCGTATGAATTTAATTTTTCTAAGTTTTCTAAGCAGCCTCATGGTACTGACTTGTCAAGTAATGAAAAAATTATTGAAGAAATTGCTTCTATTGCCATTCCTCCTAATGATACTTTGCAGCAATTTATGAAAGACAACGAGAATGATATACATATGCAGGAGAGGGATGAACTAGAAGACATATTTTTCAGACAAACTCCTATCCTGACGCACAACCTCCCGGTTGAACCTTTAGGAATCCTCTCGCAACCAAAAGAAGACCCGGTATTTGATCTAAAACCACTACCTGATACGCTCAAGTATGCTTATTTAGATGAAAAGAGATTATATCCTGTTATTATCAATTCTAACCTTTCAGGGTATGAAGAAGAGCGATTATTGGAGACACTCCGCAGACACCGAGGTGCTATTGGCTATACTCTTGATGATCTCAAGGGTATTAGTCCATCTATTTTCCAACATACTATCAATCTCGACCCCGATGCTAAACCAGTTGTTGATCATCAACGACGGTTGAACCCAAAGATGAAGGACGTGGTTAGGACGGAGGTTCTCAAACTTCTAGCCGCAGGTATCATCTATTTTCTAGCTGATAGTAAGTGGGTAAGTCCCGTTCATTGTGTTCCTAAGAAAGTAGGTATAACTGTTGTTCCTAATGATAAAAATGAACTAATACCTCAGAGGACTATTATTGGATATAGAATGTGTATTGATTTCAGGAAGTTGAATAAGGCCACCAGGAAGGACCACTATCCTCTGCCCTTTATTGATCAGATGCTCGAGAGGCTATCTAAAAACACCCACTTCTGCTATCTTGACGGGTATTCTGGATTCTCCCAGATTCACGTTAACACCACGGATCAAGAGAAGACCACCTTTACGTGTACTTACGGTACTTATGCTTATAGGCGTATGCCTTTTGGTTTGTGTAATGCCCCTGCTACTTTTCAGTGGTGTATGTCTGCAATATTTCATGGTTTCTGTGAGGAGATTGTAGAAGTTTTCATGGACGATTTTTCCGTCTATGGAAACTCCTTTGACCACTGTCTCCACAATCTTAATAAAGTTTTGCAGAGATGTGAAGAAACGAATTTGGTGCTCAATTGAGAGAAGTGTCATTTCATGGTTAACGAAAGGATAGTTCTTGGACACAAGATTTCCGAAAGGGGAATTGAAGTGGACAAGGCAAAAATTGAAGCTATTGAAAGGATGCCCTATCCAAGAAACATCAAAGGTATTCGTAGTTTTCTAAGTCATGCTCGCACTACTCGAAAACAGGCTATTAATGGCGCACCTATTTTGGCTACTAATGGCGCACATTAGGTGCGCCATTACTAGCACGCCATTAGTAACTTTTAGTAATGGAGCACATTTGATGCGTCATTACTATCCCAGACAGTAATAGCGCACCTAATAGTGCCCCATTACTAACCCTTAGGTGCTCCACTACTAATAAAGCCAAGTGCGCCATTAGCAAACTTAGAGGCGCGCCATTAGTAATAAAGCTATGTGCGCCACCAAGAAGGGCTGAAATGCGCCACTAGTTATATATTTGGAGAACAAAAAAATAAAAATTTACAGAAAACAACCTATAAGGAAAAATAATTTAAAAACAAAAAATAAAATAGAACCATAATTTTTTATTATAGCAAGAATATTACAATGTCTTTACAAGTATCCAATAAAAGGAAAATTGCAAGGAAATAAAATAAAATCTATAACTAATCTTCTACTCCCTCCGTCCAAGAATAACTGTCAGAAGGGGAGGAAATTTTGAACCGAAGTGTTTACATTACAACCCGTTATATTTCAAATCAAAATCAATCGAGTAACTGTCGGAAGGGGAGGAAATTTTGAACTGAAGTGTTTACATTACAACCCGTTATATTTCAAATCAAAATCAATCGAGTCCACGTCCGATCGGCAGCAGCGCCTCGTCCTGGCATCAAGGAGAGCCAGATCTCAGCTCTTCGGTAGCTTTTCACCACCCTCCCGGTAGCCTTCAACATCACGTACCCACCCTACCGACAATTTTGAACTGAAGTGCAAGTTACTTAGTTAAAATTTAGTACTCCATTGCCCAAAATAATTCAGTTATTTTTTTTAAGATCATTGAATTAATCAAGTACTCCAGGTAAGGTCCAGTTACTCAATGCAAAATGTTTAAACCTATCATCAATGGAAGGTCAAAAATTGTAATTGAGCAGTAGCTAATTTAGAAAACACACTAAGCTTATGCATAACACATTAGCTTCAGAAAGTACTCACCTTGCAGTGATTATTTCACAGGGATAAACCTCCAAATATAACCAGTATACCACACTATATAAATTGAGAATCAAGGAACTGTTGCAATTGACATGAGAAGATCAACAATATATGCTCACCTCCAGGAACAAAGTCAGATCCATATATATGCTAGCTCCAGGGTAAATATGCCACAATATCACACCTTGTGAAAAGAGCATCTTATTAAACAGTCAGTCACAAACATTCTAATTTCTTGACATAATTACAGTAAATTACTTACTTACGGTATACACAGGGGATAATTATCATATTAATTAACTTATTTGAGGTAAATTAATTGCTGAAGTTAACATAAAAATGTAAATTAGATGAACTGTAAACTGTTCAAGGTAACAGAAAATGCAAACCGCATAACAAACAAAAATAGCAAGATTAGCCTCTTGTTTACCATTAAGTTTGGACTTTGGACCAAATGTGTTTTGATTGATCATACAGTAGATTTACAACATATCAGCAGACAACACATTACATCATATTAGGTGGTAGTTACAAAGCAAGATAGAATCTGAAACATTTGCACTGTGGAGTGAGAAAAGAAAATTTCCATCGCAAGACATGTACAGTATTGGTTGATGCTGGTACAACCCCACTGCTTAGTAACAACCCTGCTGCCTTCCCTACATGATAGATTGCTAAGGCAGAGCGAGGATTGGAGACACTGGGCGGCCTATGCCTGCATATCCAGTTGCTTTAGATAATTATTATTGAAGTAATGAAATCCGAAAAATGTGCCCAAGGGCTTGGCTGTATGAGCGATGATCTGAGCCACATTAAGGATTGATGCTTAAGAGCTGAACGCGAATTGGAACACTGCAAGTGGCCTATTTTACATGCTCATTTGGATGTTTTGCTATATTATAAGAACGTGTTATTTTTCTATATTAATCTATTCCCCGTCTACTACGTTATAGTTACTGCATACTACTTTTTTTGCGAATAACTGCATACTTCTTTGACCGCTTCTTCACTCAGTGGTATTAGTTGTTCCTTCCTGAATATTTATTTTAAGGAACCTTGAGTCAAGTATGGATGTTTTTGTCTGTTCCTTTGCTAGTGGCTGGAAATTCAATCACTCCAACATGTTTAAGTTGCGGTCAAGAAGGTGTATCAGGTTGCCATCTCCTTAAAACAGACAAAATCCAACCATCCTTTTCTGGGCAGGTGCTAGTGCAGTGCTACTACGGATGGGCACCAGCCCAGACACAAGAGACAAAGACAATACGTTAAGTTTCCCTGCTTCATACATTACTTGTAAACAGATTTACCCTGGTCATTTTTTTAAGATGAATTCGTTGACAGTGACCATCTCAAAGTGCATACATGTTTGATGTTATTTTCTGCATCCAAATGCCATTGGAATTATATATTACCGTTTCTATATGTGCATATCAGCTAAGTTTTTGGGGTGGTCAAAACCTCCTATTCTTAATAGCTAGCAGCCACCGTGTGACCATATGTTCTGAATAGGAAACAATACAGTTATACACTTGGAAACAATTCAATTGAGGGATCAACCAACCAACGCTGCCATGTCTATCTGTTTACGGAATACCGCAAATGTTTTACTAGTTTGTTTAACACAACCATGTTCATGTGATTTGCTCGAGCTATTTTATATTAGAGTGAGGCGTGTAGGCAGAGTTAGGAGTGTAGGGAGGTTGGGAACTCACAACGTCCTGACGACGAGCAAGCGCTGCACGGGTCGAACGCCATGACAGAGGCGGCGTAGTGGACGTCATAGTGGAACTCGCGGTGATCTGCGCGTCCAGCTGGGCCACATCGTCGGCCGCTCCTCCTCCTTTTTCTCGCCCTCCTCCCTGCAGAAACAAAGGAGCAAACGGAATCAGCAACACGAACGCGGAAAACACCAGCATAAAACTCCACCAGATAGCCTTAGCGTCGTGAGGGGCGGTGGCGCGCTGGATCCGAGGTGGGGTGGGGCGAGGCCGCTGTTGCTGCGGGAGATGGCGGCTGGATTCACGCCGATACGTGGCGGGGGAGGCCACTGTGGCTAGGGGAGGAGGGGTGGCACATGTGAAGCTCGGGGGGTGGATCTGGACAGTTGCCGGCGTGTGGAGAGAAGACATCCCGAGACCGAGGCGGCGACGGCTCCACCACTCCCAGATCTAGCGCCGCCGCTGCCTTCCGATCTGTCGCCGCCGAGCTTGGGCTCCTTGGCTGCGACTACCGCGAGGAGGCGCGAAGGGGACCGGAGAGAGAGGAGGGCAAGGGCCGCCGCAGGAAGAGGAGGGAGCATTGGGAGGCGGCGCGGATCGAGCCCGGGGTGTGGTGAGGGAGAAGAGGATAGGGTTCCGTGGGAGAGAGAGACGAGGGAGATGGTGGGTGGCGGGGTTGTGGCACTTACATACAAAATCGCAATGGCGCACCGCCGCCATAGCTATTTTTCTGCCTGGGACGGCTTCCCTCCAAACTAAGCAGTGGCGCACGACACAAAATGTGCGCCATTAGTATCAAAAGTAGCAATGGCGCATCTCGGAAAAGTGCGTCATTACTATGTTCAGGAGTGGGTCAAAGCTTGGTCAAACATAGTAATGGCGCATTTTTTACCAGGTGCGCCATTACTATTTTAGGTATTAATGGCGCACTTTGTATAGATGCGCCATTACTATATAGTAGTAGCGCACCGCATGTATAGTGCACCATTAGTGTCCATATTATCTATAGCCTATTTTCCAGTAGTGTGGTTTCTATAGAAGATTTATCAAGGACTTTTCTAAGACCTCGAGACCCCTTACCAATCTTCTCCAGAAGGATTCTCCTTTTGTATTTGATGAAGATTGTAAGGAAGCTTTTGAAGTTCTTAAGAAAGCCTTGATAACCGCTCCTATAGTACAACCACCTGACTGGAATTTTCCCTTTGAAATTATGTGTGATGCTAGTGATTTTGCTGTTGGAGCTGTTTTAGGACAAAGGGTTGACAAGAAGTTGAATGTCATCCACTATGCCAGCAAGACACTTGATAGTGCTCAAAAGAATTATGCTACTACCGAGAAGGAATTCTTGGAAGTGGTATTTTCTTGTGATAAGTTTAGCCCGTATATTTTTGATTCAAAAGTTATTATTCATACTGACCATGCTGCCATTAAGTATCTTATGCAGAAAAAGGACGCCAAACCAAGACTCATTAGATGGGTACTCCTTCTTCAAGAATTTGATTTGCAGATTGTCGATAGAAAATGAGAAGACAATCCGGTGGCGGATAATATTTCAAGGATGGAAGATATCCCGCACGATCCTATTCCAGTCAACGACAGTTTCCCAAATGAACAGCTTGTTGTTGTAAAAGTACAATCTCATTCCGACCCTTGGTTTGCAGATTATGCTAATTTTATCGTTGCAAAGTTTTTGCCTCCAGGTTTTACATTTCAGCAGAGGAAGAAATTCTTCACGGATTTGAGGCACTACTTTTGGGATGATCCACATCTTTTCAAAGAGGGTCCAGATGGGATCGTGAGAAGATGTACACCGGAGCACGAGTAGCCGGACATTCTTCGACAATGTCACAATAGTCCCTATGGAGGACATCATGCCGGTGAAAGGACCGCACATAAAGTTTCACAATCAGGTTTTTATCGGCCTACTCTTTTTAAGGACGCCCGAAGGTACGTTTTATCTTGTCATAAGTGTCAGAGAGTTGGTAACATTAGCAGGAGAAATGAGATGCCTATGAATTACTCACTAGTGATCGAACCTTTCGATTGCTGGGGTTTTGATTTTATGGGTCCTTTTCCTCCTTCACACAAGTACACACACATCTTGGTTGTTGTTGATTATGTAACCAAGTGGGTTGAAGCAATCCCCACTGAGAGTGTTGATCACAAGACATCTTTGAAAATGCTCAAGGATGTAATTTTTCCTAGGTTTGGAGTACCAAGGTACCTCATGACAGATGGAGGGTCACACTTCACGCATGGAGCTTTTAGGAAAGCTCTAGCCAAGTACGATGTCAATCATAGGATTGCATCACCTTACCACCCTCAAACTAGTGGGCAAGTTGAGCTCACCAATAGGGAGATCAAGTTGATCTTACAAAAGACAGTAAACAGTTCTAGAAAGGACTGATCAAAGAAGCTAGGAGATTCTTTGTGGGCGTATAGAACTGCTTACAAAAACCCCATGGGCATGTCTCCGTACAAAATGGTCTATGGCAAGGCTTTCCATTTACCATTAGAGTTAGAGTACAAGGCTTTCTGAGCTGTCAGAGAGCTAAATGCTGACCCAAAGTTAGCTGGTGAAAAGCATCTCATGAACTTGACTTCTCTAGATGAGTGGAGGAGTGAAGCTTACGAGAGCGCTAAAATGTTCAAGGAAAAGGTAAAGAAGTGGCACGATAAAATAATTCTGAAACGTGAATTTAATGTTGGTGATAAAGTTTTGTTGTTTAGATCTCGTTTCAGGTTTTCTCCAGGTAAACTACTTTCCAGATGGGAAGGACCTTTTCTTATCGAAGAAGTATATCGGCCTGGTGCAATCAAGATCAATAATTTCGAAGGCACCAAACCTCAAGTTGTGAATGGACAAAGACTCAAACATTATATGGCAGGAGATCCTATCAATGTGGATGTGAACATGATATATACAAGAACTCATGAAGAGCATGTTGTAGCCCAGTTTCAGACTCCGGCAGGAGCAGAATAAGAAAAGGTATGTATTACGGTAAGGAAACATCGCGAACGTCAATAAAAGTTTACTTTTCAAAGTTTTTGCAAAATTAGGAAAATTCCAAGCCCGAGTGGAGCCGGAGAGGAACTCCAGGGGGCCCAGGAGGCCTCCTGGCGCCCCCCCCCCCTCCTGGTCGCGCCAGGCACCCTCCTAGGTGCCCTGGACTCCGACTCCGACTCCACCTAGGCTTGAAACATTCCTTCTGTTGCGGAATTTTTTGCTATATATTTTCCCGGATAGTCCCGGCACCGTATCTCTCGATTTTGCGTGTTTTCTTTCTCGGTCTGTTTCTGCCAGGGTAAAAAGCTGTTGCTAGAGATGTCTTCTTGTGGCTCGAGCGGAGAGGACTTCTTGGGATGGCGTCTACGTCAAGTTCAGAAGGATCTTAATCAAGGGAAGCACGTTGATTGGGCTGCCGAAGAATAAATTGCCGCAAGACGAACGGAGATGGAGTGCTCCGTGAGAGAGGAAGTCAAGACTATCACTGCCCAACAACAAGGAGGTCCAAGCAATCCCATCATGGTGGGATCTGTCCAACCTCAATATGATCTTTCTCTTAACCTTTCAGGGCCCTCCACTTCACTTGAAGATCAATGCATGCTTTCCACCATCTCCGAGGCCTACCGCATCACCAACCAACTCATTGAAGATTTCCGTGTACTAAAAATACAAGTGGAAGTCTTGGCGTTAGAGAACTAAACCCTTCGCCGTGTCATCAGGGATCTGAAGAAACAACCACAACAAGAATGAGGAGTAAATCTCCTCGGGTAATGGCATCCCCTTAGCTTGTTCCAAGCTTGGGGAGTGCCGGGTATCTTTATCTTTATCTTTGTCTTTAGGAGTCAAGTAGAGTCGTATCATGTCTAGGGAAGTTACTGTATGAAATAGGTGTTACTTTGAGGTATATCACTCCTTTTGTGGAGAGCTTTGTATCCGTGAGTGTGGGGTCGTCTATGAAGGAATATTAATAAGAAGTCTATTGGTTTCTTCGCTGCACTCGGTATTCTCTTCACGCAATCGACATTATGAGTTGATTCTTATGGGGAGTATTGACCTTATATCAGGTATGGCTTCGAAAACTTTATTTAAATCTTGGCAAGTATAGCTTTGGTCATAACAACAAGCATGTTTTTCCCAAAGTAGCGACATAGCCAAAACCTTTGTGTTATTATGCTTGAAGTGTTATGTTGATAAGGAAGACAACTTGATGTTTCATGCTAGTTTTAATGTTTATTCTTTGTATTGCTTGCATCTAAGTTGTCATCAATTGTCTGGTCTCTCAAAGCCATGCTAGCCAAAACTCTGTACTAAGCGGAATTCTGCTTGTACTTCCATACCCTGAAACCAACATCTTCCACTTGAGTCCACCATACCTTCCTATTTGTGGTATTCCACTACCACTCCTAAAGTATATAATTTATGTGCTATTTCTAGATGTTCAAAATCTTCTGTTTTGTGCCACTGATTCAGCTCATGAGGAAGTGGTGGGTAACCCATGATCTTCTTAATTTGGACAAGTTTTATCTTGGGATTGCATGTCTAATCTACAAACCCCTAATACGAGAAGGGACTGGCATGAGTGCCCAGCTCGTAAAAGATAAATACTAACACACAAGTTCCTTCGCCCATTCATGAGTGATAAACAAAGGAATTTAAGGGGATGTGATCGTCCCCACATGGGAGTCGTTCCTCGAAACTTGTCCAAATCATGAAGTGAGTGAGTTATCTATCAGCAGTCGTTGACGGATCATGCACCTCCCAAAGGCCTGTTTTTATTCTGTTTGATCTAGAGATGGCACATGAGTTTTCCCTGCTTACCCTTTTGCACGGGGTTTACCCTTTATTTTGTGCTGAGTCAGTCCTTCCTACTTCATTCCTTCTTGAGAGAGAACAGGCACTTGATGTTAATAAATATTCTTGCATACAAAGCTGCATTGAAAGTTAGCATGTTACATCCTTGTTGACATTATCTTTTGATAAGTGAGTTGTTTGCAAAATCTTATGCTGAGTAAACATCTTCCTTTGAGTTAACTTGTGCACTTCTTGACTGATAACATGGTCTTTCCAAAGTTTCAACTGGCTCCATTATAAGTGAAAGAGCAAAAGTAAAAGTTATTAGTTGTTCCTTGATCAAGGCTATGTTTGTCATGATTTGATGAGTTTTCCAGGTCCTACTTTGTTATAATTGTTACTACTTTCTCATAAGGACCTTATGAGTTGAGGTTGCTGTTGAGGATGCTTCAGTTTGGTGAGAAATCTTGATGCTTCTTGTCCGTATTATTTTATCGACACTTCACTCTCTAAACTCGTGGACAGGTTTACCGAGCTCAGCAATCGCTTGGGGACAAGCGAGGTCTAAGCTTGGGGAGTTGATACGTCCAAAAAGCATCACTATTTTATATCGTAATTTTATCCTATTCATTGATATATTCCACTTTAAATTATTGTTCTTATGTTGTTTTGGCTTGTTTTACACAGTTTACAACTTTCCGGTGCCGAAGCAGCAGAACCAGACTTCAGCGGTGAAAAGTGGACACCAAGTTGCTGAATCAGATCAAGTCCAAATGCAATGAAAATTTATGGGGAGTGTTTTTATGGGAATTGACTGGGGATCACCGAAGACGGAGGTGAGGGGACCCACCAGGCAGCCAGAAGGGTGCCTGGCGCGGCCCCCTCTTGGCCGCGCCAGGCACCCTCCTGGATGCCTGGTGGCCCCCTCGGTGCCCCCTCTCGCCTATAAGACCCCCCTGGGGTGAAAACCCTAAATACAGAAGAGTTTCCGTGTTTCGCCGCCGCCACGGGGAGGAAACCTACAGAGGAGAAAAGCCATCTCCGGCGGGCAGATTCCGCCGGGGAGATCACTTCCCGGAAGGGGAGATCGTCGCCATCATCATCATCATCGTCACGGGCATCATCGAGATCATCATCAACATCATCCGCAACATCAGCACCATCTCCATCTCCATCCCATCTCGTCTCACAATTGCAACTTGTGTTGTAATCCGTACTATCTATCCTCTCTACTCTGCTGGTGTTGATTACTACTTTGCGGTGAATGCTATTGAGTTTTGTTGCAGAAATATCATTGTGTCCGATTGTTTGCCACCCATCTATCACCTTTGATCATGATCTCTTTTATGTCTTGTGAGTAGTTACTTTAGTTCTTGAGAATATGGGAGAAGTCTAGTTATTAGTAGTCATATGATGTTGAAGTATTATGTGTTGTTTGATACTTAAGTTGCGTTGTTATTTTTCTAGTGGTGTTATGTGAATCGAACACTTAACACTTCACCTTTCATGGGCCTAGAGGAATACATTGTGCACAAAGGATGCTTATGGTGGGTTGTCGGAGTGACAGAAACCTGAACCCCAGTTCACACACTTTTGCACAAGGGAGTTATGGATCCTTGATCGTAATGCTGTGGTTAGGCTTATGCCTTAATTACTACCTTGTATTTGCGGATGCTTACAAGGTGTGTAATCATAAGAGTACAATTATCTTAGTCTAGAAGGTGTACTAGCATTGATCCACCCACCAACACTTATCACCACAATACATAGTACTTGGCGGAGTATGGTGAAAGTAACTTGGCTATCTCTCCCGTGTGTTCTCGAGAACGCTTTAGCTTTTATAAGTTAGTTCCTAGGCTTATCCTTGTAAAAGGATTGGGCCACTTGCTACTCCTCAGTTACCCTGTTTACTTTGCTTGTTTTTTACTTTTCTGTTGCTTAAACCAAAAACCCCTAAATATTTACCTTTGAGTGTGTGCAGCCTTTCCTTATCCAGTGTCACTTATCAACACCTTCTGCTCCTCGTGGGATCGACATCCTTATTTATCGGAAAGCTACAATTGATCCCCTAGACTTCTGGGTTATCAAGAATCGTTTATTGGCGCGGTTAACAGGGAAGGCAACCCAACTAAACCTATTAACTTCTCCACCATCAACCGCCGTTGATGATCAACAACTGGTTTAGCATCTGGATCAAGGTTGATGGTATGTTGAAAAATAGATGGACTAATCCCCTTAAGGTCATCAAGGGTATAGACAATTGCACCTCGATGTTTGCGAAGTACTTCCAATAGTCGCTCTTCTTCATACCCTGAAAGGTTAGAATTGATAATAACAGGATATACTTTCTTTTCATCTAAATAAGCATATTTGAGCGAATCAGGAAGAGGTTTAAGATCAAACACTGGATCTTCTTTTGGTTTCGATAAAATTCCCAAAGGCTCAACTGGAAGGTTGTGCTTTAGGATAGCAGGTTGTCTTAAGAATATTTCGTCCAGCTCATTCTTCTCCTTCATATGAAAATAATTCTCGTGGTCCTCCATATATTGCTACAAAGGATCATTAGGAGGAATAGCAATGGAAGCAATATCTTCAATAATCTTATCATTACTAGGCTAATCAGTATCACGAGGCTGCTTAGAGAACTTAGAAAAGTTAAATTCATATGGCTCACCATTGAATTCAACATAAACTTTACCTTTCTCGCAATCTATTATAGCTCTACAAGTTCTGAGAAAAGGTCTACCGAAAATAATAGGACAAAAATTATCCCTTACTGAACCAAGTACTAGAAAATCGGTAGGATATTTTACCTTTCCGCATTAGACTTCAACATCTCTCACAATTCCGATAGGAGAGATAGTTGCTCTGTTTGCAAGATGAATAGTAACATCAACTTCTTCAAGTTCACAAGGTGAAATCACCCATGATCTCTTGATAAAGTGAGTATGGGATAGCACTAGCACTCGATCCCAAATATCATAGCCCATAATAATTGTGATCTCCTATTTTAACAGATACTACTGGAGTACCTGAAATTGGGCCTTTATTCTTGGTTGTGACAAGGTTAGTGGAAACAACACAAAAAATTATATTGGAATCTAAAGCATCATTAGTAATAAGATCCTTAACCAATGCAACTCGAGGATCGACCTTGATCTGGTCCTCAGGCTCATCAATTCTTCTCTCACTCTTATTCATTATGCCTGTCACAAAAGATTGCTCCCTTATTCTTACGGGAAAAGGGGGCTTTTCATATATAACTGCAGGAAAAATAGGGTCAGCAACATGAATATCAATAGGTAATTCTTTGAAGGGTTTATGATGCTGATCCTCCGTCTTCTTCTTAGAAGAGTCAATATGAGAGGCAAAGTCCTTACAAAAATCAATCATTAGACGGGAATCAAGACCAATTTTAGAGCAAAAGGTATTAAAGTAATCAGTTTCCACATAGCTCTCTATATGATCATGCTCATAATTTATAGTGGGTTCAATACCTTTATCTATTTCCCAATCTTCGGTATTCTTCTGGATCCTTTCAAGGAGATCCCATCTTTCTTCAATGTTTTTGTCTGAAATACCCCACTAGAGGAGGCATCCAACATCTCCTTATCCTGACGAGAAAGTCTAGCATAAAAATTTGTAAGTATAGTTTTCTTGGGGAGCTCATGAATAGGACATTTGAGCATTAGAGATTTCAATCTCCCCCAAGCTTGAGCGATGCTTTCTCCGTCACGGGACCTAAAGTTATAGATATAATTCCTGTCTCGATGAATTTCATGAAGAGGATAGAACTTGGTATAAAAGAGAGACATAAGCTCTTACCAATCAAGCAAATGAGAGTTATCGAGAAGCTTATACCAATCTGAAGCTTTATCTGTAAGCGATACGGAGAACAATTTCTTCATGACAAACTCCTTTTACACCTTCAAGCTTAAATAGTGAACAAAGTTGTGATAAATATAGCAAGTGTTCACTGGGATGTCTGTCTCCTGCATAACGATTAGCCAAAACACAATCGATAATACCAGCTGGTATTTTATAAGGCACAATTTCAGTAGGGGGAGGAACAACCACCATAGATGTGCAGTGTTTCCCCATAAGCAATGATCCAATAGCTAGGTTGTCCATACGGACAAAGAGCAGCAACAGCAAAATAAAAAATAACAATATAAAAATTTCCTTACCAGCTTCACTTACCAATAGCGCTATGCTCCCCGGCAACGGTGCCAGAAAACGTTACTTGATGACCCACACCGTAGGGGATTTGTTGCAGCATTTTCGATAAGTAAGAGTGTCGAACCCAACGAGGAGCGAAAGGTATTGATAGGTGATTTTGGACAAGGAATAACTGCAAGCACTGAAAGATAACTTTTTAGGGGTTTTCGATATAAGTAACAATAAGGTAAAAGCAAGCAAAGTAAATAGCGCTGAGGAGCAGCAAGTGGCCCAATCCTTTTGAGCAAAGGATAAGCCTGACAACTGAACTTATAAAGACTAAAGCGTTCTTGAGGACACATGGAGAGGTAGTCACGTGCTTTCGCCATACTCCGTATCGATAACAAGTGTTGTGCTGATAAGTGTTGAGTGGGTGGATCTATGCTAGCACACCTTCTAGACTAAGATAAGTGCACTCTTATGATTAAACATCTTGTAAGCATCCGCAAATACAAGATATAAATTAAGGCAAAGCCTAACCACAACAATAAGATCAAGGATACAATATTCCCTTGTGCAAAAGTGTGCAAACTGGGGTTCAGGATTCTGTCACTCTGGAAACCCACCATAAGCATTCTTTATACACAATGTATCCCCCTAGGTCCTTAATAAGACGAAGTGCTAAGTGTTCGACTCACACAACACCACTAGAAAAATAACAACACAACTTAAATATCAAACAACACAAATTAATTCAACATCACATGACTACTAACAACTAGACTTCTCCCATGTCCTCAAGAACTAAAGTAACTACTCACAAGACATAAAAGAGATCATGATCAGAGGTGATAAATATATGATAAACAATCTGGACATAATGATATTTCTCCAACAAAAATCAATAGCATTCACCACAAAGTAGTAATCAACACCGATAGAGTAGAGAGGATAGATAGTACGGATTACAACACAAGATAAACTTGTGAGGTGAGATTGGATGGTGGTGGAGATGGTGCTGATGTTGGGGATGATGTTGATGATGATCTTGATGATGCCCGTGAAGATGGTGATGACGATGGCGATGATCTCCCCTTCCGGGAGGTGATCTCCTCGGCGGAATCTGCCCGCCGGAGAGCCCTTTTCTTCTCTGTAGGTTTCCGCCACGGAGCGGCGGCGGAACTCCGTAAAAGCTTCTCTTTTTTAGGTTTTCGCGTAACGAGGAGTATATAGGCCAGAGGGGGAGCCGGGAGTGGCCCCAGGGCTCCAGGCTCCCTCCCGAAGCGGCCAGGGGTGGGGCCACGCCAGGTGGCCGCCTGGGGCTCCTATGGCCCCCCTCTGCCCCCTCTTCGGCGTGTCTTCGTTAATCTTCTAGAAAATAACCTCCGTCAATTTTCAGGTAATTTGGAGGTATTCTTCTTTAGCAACTCAGCGTCCACTTTTTACCGCTGAATCCTGTGTCTGCTGCTTCGGCACCGGAAAGTTGCAAACTATGTAAAATAAGCCAAAACAACATAAGAACATTATCGTAATGTGAAATATATCAATGAATAAGGATGAATTACAATATAAAATAGTGATGCATTTTGGACATATCAGCGAGCCCCACCCAAAGTGTAAACCCAAAGCAACAGACAACTGCATTAAAAAGAACATTGTGTAAAGTAAACAATCCTTGCAACCGTGGTTACAAGCACCGTTGTTTTTGAAGGGAATATGCCCGAGAGGCAATAATAAAGTGGTTATTATCTTATTCCATGTTTATGATAAATGTTTATTTTCATGCTATAATTGTGTTAACCGGAAACTTTAATACATGTGTGTTTAATAAACAAAGAAAAGGTTCCTAGTAATGTCTCTCTTTATACTAGCTTGTTGATTAACGGATGATCAAGGTTTCCTGATCATTGACATTGGATGTCGTTAATAACAAGGTCATATCATTGGAGAATGATGTGATGAACATACACCCACAGTAGTTATAGCAATACGATCATGTCATCAAAGTTTCTATTGCTGTATCAAACTTTCACGAAGTAACCCTAATCCTTAGACCATGAGATCACGTCAATCACTGACACCGGAAGAGTACTTTGATTCCATCAAACGTCACACCGTAACAGGGTGATTATAAAGGTGTCGTTGGGTACTTGGAAAGTGTTAGTTGAGGCTCGTGGATCAAGAGTGGGATTTGTCCATCCAGATGACGGAGAGATATACTCTGGGCCCTCTCGGTGATATCACATTGACATCGCTTGCAAGCACGTGACTGGCTCACGAGGATGTTATATCACGGAACGAGTAAAGAGTACTTGTCGGTAACGAGATCGAACTAGGTATGGATGATACCAAATGATCGGATCTCGGACAAGTAAAATATCGCGAGACAAAAGGAATTGGTTACGGAGTAATGGTTCACACGATCACTAGTTCATCGTTGAGTAAGTGGGAGTCATCATGGATCTCCAGATCCCTCTGATGATTATTGATCGGAGAAGAGTCTCTGTCATGTCCATTTTATTCACGAACCGTAGGGTGACACACTTAAGGATTCGTTGACGCGTTTGAGTGGATACGGAACGCCGGAGAATATACTGGACAGCACATGGACTGTTTTGATAAAACTGTTGGAATAGTTTCGGTATATCAAAATAGTGCAAGGGGATAATTGTTAATGTGTTCATTGAATGAAGTGTTCATCAATGAAGTACTCATTGAATGAAGTGTTCATTAATTTGAGTGACATTAAACAAGATAATTAAAAGTGTTTTAATGTGATAAACTCTTGGAATTTTGAGTGGAGAATTATGGAAGTTATGGGAATAATGTGTGACCCTTTGTTTTTGTGAGTGGAGAGTCCACCCACATGATGAGGGGAGAGGTGGGGGCACCTCTTGGGGCGTGCTACCCCTTGGGGGCTGCCTCCCCCTCCTATATATAGATGGGTGGAGACCCCTCTACACACTCATTCCTCCATCTCTCATATGCCCTTTGGTTGGCATCTTCCTCCCCTTGCTAGCTGATCCAGTTTCACGAGTACGGTGCTTAGGAGAAGCCCTTCTCAAGATCTTCTCTACCACCACCACCACTATGTTGTAGTGCTGCTGGAGTTCCCGAGGATCCACTACTTCCGCTGCCCAACTGGAGCAAGGGGCGGAGGTCGTCACTGATCTGTACGTGTGACCAACTACGGAGACGCTGCCCGTTCGTGGCGTCAAGTCTTCATCACGACTTTGAGGTCGGCGAGTGTTCGACTACATCACCCACGAGAATAGTTCTCGTTAAAGCTTTTGGTCTTCGAGGGTGAGTCCTTCTCAAACCGTTACAAGTGATCTTCTAGATGTGATCTTGGCTGTTACAACCGTAGGAAAATTTTTGTTTTCTATGCAACGCCCATCAGTTTTCCCCCTTGTGGCCACAACACATCCCCTAGACTCATGTTTCTGTCACTCAAGCATGTCATCAGGGGGCATGTACCCACAATCGAGCATAACGTTCCCTCTTGGAGTCACTACCTACTACTTGGCCAAAGCAATAAACAGAAACGGAGAACAGGCAAGTATTACTTAGGAACGAAAATATAAGAGATAAAAACCAAATATATTACTCTATCACGATCTAAACATAATCTCATAATCCATCAGATCCCATCAAACTCATCATAGCAACAGCAGAATAATTACATATGTGCCTCGATCATGTAGGGCAGCTCACGAGGTCTACACCATGAAGAACAAAGAAGGGAGGAGAACATCACATAGCTACTGATCACGGACCCATGGTCCAATGAAAACTACTCACGGCACATCTGGAAGCGTCCATGATGGAGGAGAAGCTCCCGGAGGTCGATCCTCCCTCCGACAGGGTGCCGGGAAGGGTCCTGACGGTGCTCCCGATCTTGGAAGCGCGGCGGCAGCGGAATGGAGGAGAATCAGCGAAATAGGGTTCTGTCTTCGGAAGTTTCCCATGACGGAGAATAAATAGGCGAAGGGGGGCAGCCAGGGGGGTACCAGGGGTGCAGGCGCCCCCCCCCTGGTGCGGCCAGCCCTTGGCCGCGCCAGGTGGCCGCCTGGACACCTGGTGGTGGCCCTCTGGTCCCACTTTGGTGATTCTGGAAGGCTCCGTTGCGCTGATTTTTTATCCGATTTTCCCGAATTTTTGGAGCATTTTTAATATGGGGGAAACCTTGAATAGAAAAACAGCAGAAAACAGGAACTGGCACTGGGGTGCACTGAGTTAGTAGGTTAGTCCAAATATGATCAAAAGTGTATAGAAGTGTATCTAGATCATAGCAATATCACACAAAACATGCATGGAATGAGCAGAAATTATCGATACGTTTGAGACGTATCACGGGTCTCCGAAGGAGGCGCTACTGCTAAAGGCCTAGCAGTAGCGGGCCTCCATAAAAGGCGCTACTGCTAATTAGCAGTAGCACCCCTCTTCTGGGGGCGCTACTGTTAAGCCTCTACCTATAATCTTTTTTCCTAGTAGTGTTAGATGATTTTTCTTCTTACTGGTTGTGTTCTTCTCTTAGGAGGAGCATTGTTTCGTGGACCATCTTCATTATATGACTCGCGATCCTCTTCATCTTCTAGATTGTAATTAGTTTTAAGATCACCATTATCTTAAGGAAGTTAAGTACTAGATTCAAGGTCAAAATGAGACGACACTCTTCCTTGCATTGGCATAATGATCTCTTGGATAGCCGGAGATGAAGCACACACCCATTTCTCCTCAAGATTGATCTCTCCTAGTATCGTGCTTTGTTATCTTAAAAGACTACTGCTTTTTGTGTCTCCACATACTTGGTGGAACTTGGACAATAGAAGCGATATACCTTCCCCCTATGAGGGTATCTAATGAAGAAACAACTAACTGTCTTTGGAACTAATGTCTTAAGTTGTGGACTAAAAATTCTAGCTTTAGAGTGATAACCCCACAAAAATAAGTAAGTCAAGCTCATTTTACTTCTCATCCACATCCGTAAGTTGTGCTCGATAATGCTTTAGTAGAAGAAAGGTTTACCACATGTGCAGCCGTATTTAATGCCTTCATCCATAGGCTTACTGGTAAACTTTCATGACCGAGCATGCTTCACACCCATATCCAAAAATGTGTGATTTCGACACTCAGACACACCATTTTGGTGAGGTTCACCAGGCAGTGAATGGGAAGAATTCCATTACGAGCAAGAAACTTAGCACAAGGCCCTAATTTTTTCCAATAAGGAGCATGACTACCATAGTACTCCCCCCCCGACTAGATCGTACAACTTTTATTTTTGTGTTAAGTTGGTTGTCAACTTCGGCTTTGAACACTTCGAATTTTTCCAAACCTCCAGATCGATCACGTATGGGATAAATATACTCATATCAGAAAAAATCATCTATGAAGGTCATGAATGAATCAAAACCATTTATAGACTTAACCTTAGGGATCCACATATGTCAGCAAGAATAAGTTCAAGAACACGTGCGTTTCTTAGTGCTCCTTTCTCAATCGTTTTTGTGTAGTTACCTTTTATGCAGTCAATGCATTTGTCTACATCAAAGTAGTCTAATGGAACATGTACATCATTTTTAATAAGTCTTTAAATCCCCCCTCTCAAATTATGGCCCAAACTATGGTGCCACAATTTCAAATAAGTACTAGTACCCTTCCATTTATTCTCAACGTTAAAAACATCACTCACAAAATAGAATCATTCAATGATAACTTATAAAATTTGCCTCATCTAGCACCGAGGTAAACATTCTTATTACAATGATTCAACACAAATTGTTTGTTTCGAAACTTGCACTCGTACATGTTATCAACTTATCATCAAGTCAAAAAATTTAAATCAAATTTCCTACTTAAAGTAGGTACATAAAGAACATTATTCAAATAAAGACAAAAGACGGTGTGGAGCTCCATGGTGATTGACCCTACAGTTTCAACATCAATCTCAACTCCATTTGCGACCTTAAGTTTTCTTGCCCCCCCCTTTTCCACGTGTTGGATTATATTTAAGTCATGCATGGACTTAGCAACATGGTAAGTTGCACCTGAATAATTCCGCCAAGAGGTAGTAGAGAAACAAACATATACTATTTCATCAATGAAAGTAATTTGATTTGTGCCTCTCTTCAACAACCATTTGAGAAATTCTAGGAAATCCTTCTCACAATGACCTTCATGTTTGTGGAAGCTGCATTTGTTATCTGCAGACTGACCACTCGCCTTATACTTTTCCTTTAGATGACTTTGATGTATATTTCTTGAAAATATTCTTTTGCGTCTTAGAAGAACTTGAGACATCATGGTTTCTCTTGGAGGGTCTAGTAGGAATCTTGGTACTTGCCTTGCCTCTTAATCCTCTCTTATTCCTCGACAATCTGTGGGGATATCTCAACGAGTGTACAATTTTGTTTGAGGGAATTGTAGTTTATCTTGAAGTGATCAAATCTTCAGGGAGAGATTCCAAGATCATAATAACAAGGAGATTATCATTTAGCTCACATGAAAGCCTCCAATTTGTTTGAAGTATTTACCATCCTCAGAACGTGATCCCTCACATAACCACCAATAATTGGTGTAGTTCCAAAAAGTTTGTGAAAAAAATCTCATGTGCACACATCACTATGCTATTTACACATAAGTTAACAGAGGTATGCCTTATCATATTTTTTCCCTCTGGTCAAAAGGTCTTTGGTGTTTGTAGATAATTTTCCAGGTCAATTGTGTGTATATTATCCTACCATTTACATATAAGTTACTAGTGATATGTTTTCCAACGAATCTTGCTCCCCTCGGTCAAAAGTTCCTGTGGTGTTTGTACATGGATTATAAGGTTTACGTGTGTATATTACCATGTTATTGCAACATAAGTTACAGGGCAAGTTTTCCAACAAGGTTTTTTCATGCGTCAAAAATTCAGTGTGTTTATACTTTATACATGAGGCATGTGAAATCTTCTACGAGGCATCAGAAAGAAAGTGATAAGGAAGGTAGAAAAGAGAAGGCTCATGCGTAAATTCCCACCTTCCCACGTCTCCTCTGCCTTCACAAAATTATGAGCATGCAAATCTTTATCCAACATCGTGCGAGGTGTTCGGCGATAAGGAAAAAATAGTATGGTTCTTCAATTAAATTTTTTCTTTATCAAAAGTGTTTCTAGAGACTTACCTTTATTAAGTACTCCCTATGTCCGGGTTTATTAGGCCCGAGAACCATTTCTCTAAGACCAAGGCACATAGTAATTTTCCCATATTAATCACTCCATTTTATTCCAAATGCACTCTCTCATATGCCAGCTTTCACATGCAACCAATGAAAAAAATGCATGCAGTGTATTTATTATTATATTTCCTTGCAATGAGACTAGCAATAATAACTTGTCATGCAACCAATAAAAAGAATGTATGCATGCAACTTTCAAAAGCAAGGCCTTATAAAAACGGACATGCTTACGCTGCTTTGGGGCCTAATAAACCCGGACGGAGGGAGTACTTCTAAGAAACTACTATTATGTATACTACATTCCTTCCAATTACATGGAATAAATAAAATAGTGATATTGGCTCACTAGTGTAGAGTAAAATCATCTGGTACATTCTTTAGCGTAAATAGATAGTCGATGTGCAATAGAAAATAAATAATAGTTTGTAGTCTCTGTTAGAGAATACTCTTATTAGATGGATATGATGTGCGTAATTGATGGACTTCTGAAATTTTGGTGTTGAATCAGTGGGGAACAGTTTATATCGAATTAGATGGATATGATGTGCAATTGTTTTGTGGACTTGTGTAAATTTGACATACATACTAATGTGGGCTTGAAAATATCATTGAACAGACGGTGACTTGTTGGAAGAGCTACCGACAACATCAAACATGTAGGTGGCACTAGTAGCATCGATGGTGCCCCGTTGACCTTCTCCCCACAATAATCCATGTGGGTTGGAATGTTGGCCGAAACTAGAGTTCGATGAACTAGCAGAACGGAGAAACCAATAGGGCAAAGGATCTATTGGTGATCGTCAAAGCCTATAGCACGTGGACAGAGAATATTGTTTGTTAATTGGCGAACAGACAAAGCGGTGCCACAAAGATGAATTGAGTCTCCATCTAGGTGCAAGATGCAGTCAGTCATCAAGTGAAGAACCGCCAGCTAGGGTTGTGGAGCGCCCATCGGAGAACATTCACCTTCTCTATACCCAACACTTCAAGCGGTCAAAGTGTCCAACCCAAGAAGAATATATGGGCATGTGACCTATTGGTTGTGAAGTGAAGTGTTAGGAAAATTGGAGGCGCCTTCAAATTGGAGATGGTGTTTGGTTCTAGTCACACCTAAAATAAATTTCTTTCTGTGAGAAATAAGCATGACATTCATACGCATAAGAAATGGCAAAATTCCTTAGACAAATACAAATATGATTATTAAATTGAGAACCTAAGCTAAGAAAAAATTGGCTAAAATAGTGTGGCAAGCTATGTCAAAGCTAGCCACCAATCAAACAAGCCCTAAATGTTATAAGATGGGTATGTCATGAGGTAGGCAAAAACAGTGCTGTCCTATTGAATTAGGATACAAGGCAATATAAGCACAACCTCCTCCACTAGGTTTGTTTCCTCGACGTAATTGAACTTTTAATGGTCCATTATGAGGAAACTTGTGACACTTCAAACAATGGGGAAAATTCAGGATGCAAGAGATAAAGCTAGAGTCGATGACTTCGAATGGCTTTGTTATAATTTTATGCCTGGTCACGATCTTTCGATCAGTAGGTCTCATTGTTGGATTTGTATTCTAGTGTATCATGTTTAATTTGTCAATAAAGTTTGATCATTTAAAAAAACTAGATGTGAATAATAATGGGTGAACACATTTGTATATTTTACCCATGTTTGTGCAACTGACCAAATGTGTAAGGTATGGGTTATCATTTGCGCCCATGTGTTGTAACCATGAATAATTTGATTAGTAATGGATATATATTGTATGAGTGTTTATGTGCGAGTTACACACGGATGCATCATATGTCGTTACATATCACTTTAACTTTAGATATTGTATCAAACTTCTAACAAAATATATAATTACGTATGCATTTTGTCTTATTAGATTGATTCAAAATCACTCAAACATATCCTCATCGATTGGTATGGTTTACCTGATGAATACATGCATGGATCTTATTTAGACCCCTGGATAGGATTGCAGAAGGACGATAGGCATGTTCATGGGGGTGAGAATGATTTCAATGGCCAACTGGATAAACCCTGGTATGATTATCACCTTTTAAGAGTGAAGGAAATACTACTAGCCGGATTTTTTTTTGTTATCGTGGTTTCTCTTTTCATTTCTATTAGTTCTTTCGGTTTTCATTAGTTTGGTGTATATATTAAGGTGTTATGTGAAGAAAACATCAACTGAAACAAACATGGTTTTAAATTGGATTTGAGCTAACTATCATACGAGATCACAACAACTTTGACATGTTTATATTATATAGATAGTTAAAGGTGAAAATTTGGTTAGCAAACAACTGCCATGGCACCCGCTAGCGGTTATTGAGACACATGGCACCCTCAACACAAAAGCATATAAACCGATAAATGATGCTACAAATTTCCATCGAAACATATCACAATGAGGTCTAGTTTCAAACTTTTTGCCGCAAGAAAGACAATTATGTCTTTTTTTATAAAACTCTATCACCTTCGAAGCTTTTTAAGAACAATTCACTCGCTTTATGAAATCATATTGTTTTGAGGAATATAAATCAAATCATGTGGATGGATCAACTAAACATGACATTCAGCCTATGAAGAAAACGCAAAACGAACCAGATTGTATACTTCCGTGTTGAAGCCACGATTTTCATGAACAAACGAAGCAACCTGAAAAATTCTTCTCCAAGCTGAGCTTTGGTTTCCTTAATTATGTTAGCATTACGACTTCTCGACTTTTATTCTCTCCTAGGGCGTTGAATGTGCTCTTGGCCGGCAAATTCCCGGGACGACCGGGCCAGACTCCCTTTGTTCCATATTCTAGTTTCAACCTAGTACAAATTATAATCCTCTCCAAGAAAAAGGGAAGCAGTTGCTAATATAGAAAGAAGAGTAGACGACCACAATGCGCTCAAGATGGATTGCCTACTCGAGCAAGAAACTGGTAAAGACCTCAAACGCCCCGGCATGAACCTGGAGCAGCAGGAACAGCTTAACCGCCGATACCCAACACAAGAGAAAGTTGCATCACCAACCTCACCAAACACATATTCAAATCAGATCAAGCACACGAAAACGGGACACGGCCGTTGTACCTTCCCATTTTACAACCTTTGGGTCGCTACCTCGCATACA
Organism: Bromus sterilis; assembly: GCA_950022295.1. Taxonomy (NCBI): domain Eukaryota; kingdom Viridiplantae; phylum Streptophyta; class Magnoliopsida; order Poales; family Poaceae; genus Bromus; species Bromus sterilis. The sequence continues at coordinate 23,581,447 of OX465596.1, read as the reverse complement.
AATCTATCTCCGACACCTTCCCCGGTCATACAAAGACTCGCATGGCGTAACACGGCCTAATTTATTACCGGCGACGCGCTCGAAAGATTAGGTTACCCAATCCTCACCAAGAACTGGTGGCTCACTCATATATATCAAGCTTTCCACGATGCTGTGTTAATTTCCTTACCCTGCACTTAGCATATCTCAGTATACCGGAGCCTGCCAGCGTCCGCCCATGGCTCGAGTTCTCGTCGCTCTCGCGCTGTGCGTCCTGCTCCTCCACGACAACATCGCCTGGGAGGCGCAGGCGGCGTCGTACACCGTCGGGAACAGCGCCGGCTGGGACCTCAGCGCGGACCTCCAGTCGTGGAGCGACGCCAAGATATTCAACGTCGGCGACGTTCTAGGTATGCATGCATGGATCACGGCAGCATCGTCGTTGCTCGATCTGCAACTTGTGCTTAATTAATAACCACTTGTGATCGATCTTCCAGTGTTCCAGTACTCCAAGACCCACACCCTGGACGAGGTGGACGCGGCAGGGTTCAACAACTGCAGCGCCGCCAACGCGATCATGACCAAGAGCGACGGCAACACGACGGTGGCCCTGACGGCGGGCGGCGACCGGTACTTCATCTGCGGCAACCAGATGCACTGCCTCGGCGGCTTGAAGCTGCACGTGCACGTCGCCTCGCCAGCCAGTTCCGGCTCCACGCCGGGAGCCTCCGCCGGCGCCGGCACCCCGCTGGCGAGCCCCGGCGCCGCTCTCGGGCCGGTCGGCGGCGGCGAATACGGCGACGCGGGCATCCCCAGGCTCGACCTCAGCGGGTCACGCCGGCTGGGTGTGAAGGGGGCCGTGTTGGCGGCGTTGTGGTTGTGCGTGGCTGCGGCTCTGTTTGTATGAAGATTTTGTGAGGCTTGTTTTGAGCGGTTCTGAACTTCTTCTACCATGATGTTGTTTACTGCTGAAACGGGTCGATCGGGGTATCAAACGGAGGAGGCCGGAAAATGGGTCCAGTTGGGTGGCCAAAACCTGGCTACTTTTGCTGGCAAAGAGCTTGTATGAAATTGTCGTGTCACTGTGACGCGCCCACATGGACACGCGTCTTGGACGTACGTACTGTTCGCTTGGTTCGCGTATGGCACGGCACGGGGCAAGGGCAGCAGGTGGCGTATCACTTTCGATGTCGCGGCGCTGAGCTAGGATGGGGAATTTTACTGCACCGGCGCTTCAGCTCGTCGGCAAGTTCATTTTTATTGGGTGCGATTACGAAGAATCGATGCTCGAGCACTCAAAACCACAAAAAAAGAATCTTTACTGTAGGAATCACCTAGAATCAACAATGTATCTAAGAATCACCGAAAACCTATGATTTCGTTGATTTTGGGCGTTTCTTAAAAGTAAATTGTTCATTTTGAAACCTTACTTCTATTTATCGAGGTAATAACATCCAGAATATCATTTGGATCAGAGCGTTACATACATTTTAACACAAAATTCATACAACATTCACAAACTAGAATCACGTAAAAAATGGATGAGTGAATCTGTGGGCAAACGTTTTCAGAATCAGATTTTGAAGAATCAAGAGGCGAAAAGAATTCAGAAAATAATATATTTTTGTTTTTTTATAGAATTAAGGTTGTCTAACGCTTCGCTTCGGAAAGAGCAGATCGGACTGCGAGGCGGAAAGGAAGCCATCGCTTCCCTTTGTGTTCTACAGGTGCCACCATTGATTCTCTCTCCTTCAACCAGTGGCTCCGAACGCGGGAAGGAGGGCCTGGAGGGGAAACCTTGGATTTGTGTGTTAGTTTTGTTCATAGCAGAGTTACAATTGAGGGTGATGTCATTGAGGGTTTTGCGATAGTGTCGCGTTAGAATAAGTTACTTTGGATTTCGTATCCGGTCGAGCGAGGCTCTTGCCCGTGTCTACAAGGCAGCACAGTTGGGGATCCTCGGATCTCCTTGAGGTTACGGGCCATAGCGTCATGAGGTTGACTGGTACTGGTTGGACAAGTGCTCGGGTGGGTGGTGGTTTTGGAGAGATGGAGCTTCTTCCTCCTCCTCCTCAGTGTGATTTATTTGTGTTGTTTGTCCTTTTTCTCTGTGTTGTTGCTAGAGGATGTTCTGCTTTACCCGGACGTTTCGCCTAACCACGGCGTCAAAACGGATTCTAGTTCTCTTCCATCCGAAAAGGGGTATATATGGCGGTACTTAACCATATATAGTGAAGGTTAATGTAGGCTTGTTGAGTGCACAAGTGTGTCCTTATCTTTGTGGCACTAGAGGAAAGAAAAAGTGGAGCGGTGGGGCGACAATGTTGCCGCGATTGAAGATGATGTCTTGCTTGCCTATGTGTGCAGGGTTTTTTATTGCGGCGATCTTTCACAAGATTCAGAGTGATGATACAGAGCTTCAAATATTTTTGTGACTTACGATGTTTTTTGTTACTCTATTTGAACGCATGTGTTAGTGTGTGCTTGTAGTTCAAGACATTGTACCATTTTCTTAATATGAAGACAAACATAAACTCTTTAGCAAAATTAAAGTTATGTAACCTATCTCAGAATACTTTCTAGGTCCATAAATTATTGATGCGAACCGAAAAACCATCCTCTCTTCATCTAAATGCCGTGGCAAATCCAATATGCCCAAAACCCATCCTTGTCCCTACGATTTTGATGGTTCGACGCTTTTCTTTGCAACCACTATCATGCCCCTCCCCCCTCTTCGATTACATTGTCGTATGTCGTGCCTTCCTCCGGCCTTGTAGAAGTTATCCCGCCTCATCAAAATTTTGTTGTTATTAGAATCTTTGTGCAAGCCCACACCTCTGTCGCTTCCCTCTCTCATCTCCGTGTCAAGGCCGTGAGCCACCTTTGAGCACGAACACATTTCTCCCGCCCGTCATTATGTCCTCGCTTGTAACAGCCTAGTTTTCACAAAAATTTAAAATTTTTGTTTTCGATGTGAATTGTTTGATTGTCTGAGTTATTTGCAGTGTTTGCTTCACCGAAATAATAATTGGTGAATATTTCTCCCCCTTATTCTCGTATCGGATGCGTGACCGACCCTTTTCCCCAACGGCACACGACTCTGCGGCACCGGGATTTCACCCGAGCACCGTCGCAACCGGCACAGGACCAACCATCGCCACCTGAGGGAAAACCCCTTTTATTTAATAAACGGATTATTTTATTGGGGCGTCGAAAAATGTTGTCGGAATGTCACCGCAGTGAGGTACGATTGACGGGCTCGACGCGCTGATCGCGTGGTTCGAGATTTCGTCCGAATCGGAGTTCGTACGGAGTCTCGGTGGTCACGAACGCGATCACCGGACGCGAGAGAGGGGTACCGAGGGCATTTGCGTAAACTGGCCACCTAGCCTGCCTATATAATGACCACCAGCCTCCCACACCCCACTTAGGGTTTCCCCTTGCACAATTTTCAGCCACACCCCCAAAATCCCCTCCAAATTCTGCCCCAAGCCCCTCTTGCCCCGAAACCCTAGATCCAGGGGCATCCAGAGCCGTCGGATCCGGAGATCGAAGGCTCTAGAGAGGCCACGTCACCCCAACCGCTGCTCCTCCCACCTCCAGCCAGTTTGGGCCCCGCCGGGCCCTGGAGATCCGCCGCCGGGCCCGATCCGGGCCACGACAGCCCGCCGCGCCGCCGCCGCCACGTGAGGACCCGAGAAGCCACCTCCATGGCGCTGCCGCCACCGGCCGGCGAGCCTCCACCGTGCCGCCGCCCAGGTCCTCCGGCCCTCCTCTCCTATCTCCTCCTCTTCACCTCACCGCAGCCTCCCCTTCTCCCTCCATGCAGACACGCCGCCGTCAGGCACCATGGCCGAGCTCGGCCACGCCATTGCTCCGCCCCGGGAGCTCGTGTTGCGCCGCCCGTGGCCCTGCCGGCGACCAGATTAGGCGGATCTGGTGCCGCCGCGCCTTCGCCGCCCTCCCTCGAGCCCGCCGGACCCTGCCGTGCTCCTGCGCCGCAGGCAATGGCCGCCGCTTGCCGCCGTTCCTGTCGGGGACGAGGCGCTGGCCAGCCAGCCGTCGGGTGGGCCGGCCTCCCCTCCCACGGCCCAGCAGCCAGCCGACCAGGCCGCCTCCTCTGCCGCGATGGGCCTCGGCCCACTAGGGTGAGCAGCCCACTGCACCCTTTTTTTCCCTCCACGTTTTTTTCCTTTTTCCAGATTTCTGCTAAGTCTGGAGATAAAACTGCTGCCGATTCAACTTCGCGGTGAAGATTGCGAGTAATCCGTAGCTCCGATGAACGTGCCCCCAAAACGAAAGTTGTTCCAAATTGCGTGTACTTTAATTCATCTTTTGTGAGCATTTGCATTTGAGCTCATATTGATTGAGTAATTGTGTGCTGAACAGGGCATCAGGCCGTTAAACTGCTACTTTTCCTGTTAAGTGCTGCTGTTATTATTTTGTTGCAACTTTGCATGATGTTTGTAACAAATCCATGAGGCCTATTGCATTGATTCTTTCTCCTATGTGTTAAGCATCATGTGTACTTCATTTCCATGCTTTAACATGTCATGTTTGGGTGCTATAGCTATATTAAATCTTGCTCCAAAGTGGTGATCCCGATGTTAATGTGCTGCTGTGCTGAAAATTGTTATTTTGTTGCAACTTCGGTCGACGAGTGTGTCGCGACCGTTTATTGGAATTGAGTGATTCCAATTGCATATTGTTAAGCATCATGTCTACTTTCATCTCATGTATTGCATATTCATGTTAGCATTACTGGTCATATAGTTATTTAGCTCCAAAGTTGCTATGCTGCTGTTGTTGATAGCCACCTCAGTTTTACACTAAGTCTGTTACTTTGCGATGCCATGTTGTTTGCTTAATATCTTTTGATCTATGATGCCTATTTGCATAATTCTTTTTGCCATGTCTTCCTTGTCATGTCTAGTTTAATTTCATATCATGTGTGAGCATGTTTGCATTGATTAACCTGTTTATGCATTGCTCTAAAGTGTGCTTCGTGATGTTGGCAGTTTGTGCCCTTAATTTGTTTTGCTTGTATCTTTTTAACCGTAACTCCGTTTGAGGTGTTCTTTATATGTAACTTGATTAGTTTTTCGTGTACTTTGTGTTTATGTTATTGTTTGCTGTTGTTAACCAACCTAAAATATGGTTTAGGGCAGAACAGTACCAAATCTTTTAATCATCGTGCGGCACTTAGTGTTATGCCATGTTTAGGTTGTGCCTCACTTAAATTGACTAGCATAGATAGTTTACTTTGTGCTTCACATCTTGACCTGTTTGTTTGCTATGTCATGCTTGCTTGAGTTGCCATGTTAATAACCGTTGGTTGATCACCTGTAGCTAAGCAACTTGAACCAACGTAAACGTGCGGTATTCGTCGTGTGTGACCGATACCCCACTTAAATTGTTAGTAACCGTTCTCGACGATAGATCCGTATCGCGTTGCTGTGTCTCGTGTTGCTTCTTGTTGATGCTTGCTCGTGTTTGCCTCGTAGTAATAGATGCTTGCTCGTTGATTGCTTTCCAGTGTTTATCGTCTTGTGTGCTTCCGCGGGTACTTCTCGGAGACGATGCGAGCTTGCGATCGACTACACCTTTGGAACCCGAATTATCAACAGGCAAGGACTATACATTACTTATGATCCATTCTATTTCAACCAGCGGTTTGCATGCTAGTCTAGGTTAGGTTCGATGTTTGATCCTACCACATGTTTACAGCCTCTTTCAAACCGATACAGCCATGTCCCCTCCCAGCAAACCTTGTACTGCTATGTTACTATTGCTCGTTGCTCAGCCCCGTCTTAGTATGCATGCTTAGAATGCTACGATGTTACCCTGTTACTCCTGGGTTTGGGATATCACATTATTATATTGTTGTTGATGATATGATTATTATAATGTTGACTATATTCGACGAAGGATGGAAGGTCTAGGCTATCCCGCCCCGACGCTTTGTTTCATTCGAGTCACCTAGGATCCGAGTTCCGGGTATTGGTTTTAAGACTGAGCGTTCCTAACCGCGTGTGGGATTTTATGGGGTCCCCTTTTCTTACCTATCTAGCTTCAAACACTTCTAGAGGTGGCCCAAGCTGATTTACCATTTGAAAACATGCATATATATCTTGTCGGGTCGCTCCTAGCAGATATCTTTTAAAACAACTTGGGCCAGTGGAGACATGGTTTCTCTGTTGGTCCACCCGATCAGCTAGGACCCGGTTTCCCATGTGTGATTAACCGGCAATCCGACCTGCGTCATACGGAAGAGTCCGATCCGAGAGCGTGGCCAGCTTTTGGATTGGGTGTCGACTCCCCGGGGGCCACCCGGATTTGTTCGTTGTTAGTTAGAGGGACCTTTCGTTTCGTATCTCTTGGAACTAAATCATAAAATGGTTGCCTGTGATGGGTAGCAACTGAGAGTGATGGGCGTGCGTGCGGAGCCTTGTAATGGGGCAGTTGTATGCCGATTGTATGAGATGTTGTATCCTTGTATCTGTAATGTTGTGATATCATGTTGGAAATCTGGGGCATATGGCTATGTCATATGTCGCGGTGGGACCAATATGTGCTTCGTCCCTAGATCTGGATGGAAACATCTAGATCTGAAATAGTACCGCATATCGGGCCTTACATCGCTCTACTAGGAACTCGACACCAACAACCTTGCCCAACCTCGTGTTTCTCCATGGTCCCCCCCCCCCCGCGCGCGCGCGGTCGCGGTCACCTCCCAAGCCAAGCATCGATGAGTTCTCATGTCGCACACAAAATAACTATCAAGGGTGGGGATTGATGCATGTGGCTCAATACATCAACAAGCCTCTCTCCCAACAACCTTGCACACTAACAACTAGCCTAGCTCATCCTTGCATTGCCACCTCTCCTGCGCCTGCAACTTGTTTGACTGATCAAGCACAATGTAGATTTTATTTCTTTGTTATTTTTACCTCTTATGTGTGTATTTTTAATCCAATGCGTCAAATTGATAGATGGGCCTACAAGAGGACCTCATGAGACCCAACGGTGGTACTCCCTCTGTTCAACATCTACAATATCAAAGTTACACAATATAAAAATTTATTTCATATGCATCTAATGAACCATCAACATTGACAATACAAAACCGAAGGAATTAGATATTGGGAAATATCTAGACTATTTGTTTCATTCGAACAATTTCTTGTGTTTGATATTGATTTTAAGATTATTTTTATTTTTCATCGTTCACATCAACATTTGGATCAATATGATACCAAAATTAGATGAAAAGAGTTTAAATTTACAAAAAATAGAGATAAAGGTTTAAACTCTGTTTTTGGACAGGACATGTTCTACATGGACAAGTGCAGAAGCGGAAATGCACATTTTGTGTAGCATTGGTATTACCCATATACCCCTTCTGTTTCTAAATCTAAAATGTATAAGGTTTTTTAAAAGTCAAATATTTTTAAGATTTATAGTAAAATATTAGGAACGTATATGATATCTAATAAATATAATATGAAAGTGCATTTAAATAGGAATATGATGATGCCATTTTTGATATAATATTTTTTACATATTATCAAAGCAAAAAAATCTATTTAAAAAAAAACTAATACACCTTATTTTATTTTATTTTATTTTGACAGTAAAAGGCCAATCTGGCCGCTTATATTTCATGCGATAACAAGGTTACATCGTTTGCAAGTGCATTGAGCAAGAACATAGGAGGATCTTCTTTCCACACAGTCGTGGTATAGCCCTCCGTTCTACTCGCAAGAATATCAGCCACCGAATTGGCAGTACGAGGACAGTATGAAAAGCTAATAGAAATAAAATTGCGACTAAGGAAGGTACATTCTTCATAGATGGCTGCGGGCCCAAGCGAAAAATTGCCACCATCTTGCATTACTCGGACTACCTCAAGGCAGTCCATCTCCACTTCCAGGATGTTGCATCCCACCTCGGCTGCAAGGAGCAAACCGTTTCGCAGCCCAGTAGCTTCAGCAGTAGTTGCGTCTTCCACAAAAGGTAGACCCGAGCAAGCTGCTGCCACAAAGGCACCAGTCGAGTCCCGAATAATGGCTCCAGTACCGCCCACTCCCGAGTTGATGTCAAAAGCAGCATCGACATTGAGTTTCAGGCTGCCCTCCATCGGCTTCTTCCATCCATCACGGATTGTTGGCTTCTTCTTGGTATACGCCCTAGTGAAGTTCATAGCCAATGTCCTGATGGCCTGAGCTGATTTCACTGGACTCATAATGTCCTCCCCATGCACACTTTGCCTCCTCTCCCACCATATATACCACCCGCCCACCGCAATGAGAGAGAGCGGGTCGGTTTCCGCATCTGGGTCCACCGAGGCCGGCTTGGAACACAACAGCTCATGGAGTATTGATACCCTGGTACTATCAACACCACCTGTTGCTACAATAGCCGAATTCAAACCAAGCATGGTCCATATTGCCTGTGCTCTGGGACATAAAAAGAGTTCATGGTTGATACTTTCACACTCCATGGAGCACATAGGGCATCGGCTTCTCGTAGATATATGTCTGTTCGCCAGGACTCCAAGGCAAGGTATAGCTCCAAGCAATGCCTTCCAACAATGAATCTTGACCTTAGCTGGCACCGGCAATTTTCATAGAGATCTCCACGCAGGACTAGTATTTGAGGTGTCTATAAGGTTTGTTCTCCTCAATTTTCGTCCATGTTGATGATCCCATTGAACATGGTATGCTGATTTCACCGTGAAGTTGCCACTCTTTTCAGGTTGCCAGCCTATGAAGTCCTCCATCATCCCCATTGCTAGGGGAATCTTCAAAATCCGATGTGCATCAATTGGCCAGAAAAGATCTCGAATTAGCTCCTCGTCCCAGGTTCTTGTATCAGGATTAATTAGCTCAGAGGCCTGTGTAATGACAATATTTCCCCTCGGCGTGATAATCATTCTTGATTGGCTGCTTGGGATCCATGGATCATCCCAGATATTGATTTGGGATCCATCTCCCACACGCCAGATATGTCCCAGTTTGAAGGATTGGATCCCTGCCCAAAGACATTGCCAAGTGTAGGAGCTCCCTTTTTTGAGTTGGCAACTCAGAAGATTGCCATCAGGAAAATATTTTGCTCGGAGAACTCTTGCGCAGAGGGAGTCAGTCTCCGCTAGAAGTCTCCAACATTGCTTGGCCAGAAGCGCTAAATTAAAACACTGCAGGTCACGGAACCCCATTCCTTCCTTGCTCTTCGGGATACTGAGTTTTCACCATGCAAACCAATGCATGCTTTTCTTAACCTCAGTATCACCCCACCAGTATCTTGCCAGAGCTGACGTAACTGCATCACAAATCATCTTTGGAAGCTGAAACACAGACATCGCGTAAGTCGAAATAGCTTGCAGGACAGCTTTGATCAAAATTTCCTTGCCCCCAACCGACAAGAGCTTCTCTTTCCATCCGCGTATCCGATTGAGGACTCGGTCCACAATGTGTTGGAAGCAGTCCGAGCGCTCAAGCCCCACGATTGGGGTAGCAATATATGACACACTGGTGATAGTTAGACAGGTACTGTGCTCATGAATTCAGCGGTGGTGCCCTTAACTCTTGAGTGAATCGGCCTCTGGGGATCCACCGACACCGGAGCAGATCCTACCTCTACGTACAGCTCTCAGCAAAATGGCGAGATGCATGCGCAGGAGCCAGCGAGCCTCGTCATTGTCCGCATGCGCCTCCAATCCATCCATCCGGGACCAGCTCCAAATTGTCATTCACAACTCACACGTACGTACGCGCGTCCGTCCTGAGATCTGTCCTACCCGCGAATCAGACGGCCATGCATATGCATGGCCTCTCCCCACCCCACCAGGTCACCGTGCTCGCGCAACGCTTGGCTCCGGAGCGTGCATTCGCTAACCGTGATAGAGTTTTCTTGTGTCCGTCCGCTTCCGTGAGCAGCGGAATGCATGGTATGGCCTGAGTTAATTGCAAAAAGGTACCACAATCCAGACCGTATTTATAGAATGAAGTCATTTTTAATTTTTTTTGTAAATATGTATCAAGATACAGACAGGTCGTTGCAAAAAATGGTATTTATACGTATATATATTATATCTGACAGCTCGGGCTCGCTTGCAGCGTCACATCGTATCTAATTTTTGCAGAAAAACCCTTAGCTTTTAAACCATTCACGAATAGGTCCTTTGCGGAAGGCTAAAAAAAGGATACCGCCGGGATTCGAATGACGCCCCGGTCAGACGACCACCGGGCTACTAACATAGTAATGGTAATGTACGAACATAAATGAAGATGAAGGACTAAACGGGCTGCACTGCTGCTGTTTCTTTTCTATACAAGGCGGCGTTAAATATAATTTTTAATAAATAAATTATTAACTAATAAAATATAATAATCAATATATTAACATAATAATTAGATATTCGTTACTGAATTATGTGGATGAAACTAAAAATTAAATATAATTAAAAATATTTACGAGTATGCAAAATTACGCATTTTAAATAGTATTTAGAACTGTTTAAAAAGTATTTAGGCTTGTTAAAAATGTTCATATAATTAAATTTAATATTTAAATTATAAATTATCAATTATTAAAATATATTAAATCACATACTCATATAATAATATATATAATTAAATCAGTACCTTTTTATTACAATTAATGATGATAAAGCTAAATGTAAATATACCAGGTATAATTAATTACTAAATGTAAATAATTAATTTAATTTATAAGACATAAAATATGGGGATTCAGGATGTAAAAATATGCACGATTTAAAACACGAGCATATGAAATTATATTTAATTTTGAATTATAGGAATATTTTTAATATGCCTAATTTTTTTAAATACGTGATTTTTTATAAGCGTACATATTTTTAGTTACATCCATATAATTAAATAATGAAGATTTAATTATATGTATTATTATATCCATATATGATTTAGTATATTTTCATAATTAATGATTTATTTATTAGAATTTATATATGTTTTACGCCTTATATTAAACATAATTAGCAGCATATGAATAGTACACAAATTTCAGTAAGTGGGCCTTCCATCCCGCATAATGCCTATATAAATACCTTGTGTCTATTAAGGACCTATTCGTGAATGAATTAAAAGCTAAGGGTTCTTATGTAAAAATTAGATACCATGTGTTGTTGACAGCTTGCCCGAGCTGTCAGATACAGCATCTATATGTACAAATGTCATTTTTTACAACGACCTGACTGTATCTTAATACGTATTTACAAATATTTTAAAAATAACATCAATCTATAAATATGGTCTGAATTATGGTACCTTTTTACAATTAACTCGTATGCCTTGCCTCGTCCACAAACTTTGTGGATCCAAGGAAAAATTTCTGATATCAAATGTCCCGTGCTTCGCGGCGCGTGCAGTGGCGCATGGATGGGGGTCGTCGTACACGCGTCCCACATTTAGGTGCTCAACCTCCTCAATCTCAATGTGCACCGACACAAATCATAAGCGTGTGAGAAAGTATATGCAGCATGACTGCATGAGGACGCGATGTGCAACCACCCGAGTGGTAAAAGTAAAACGGAAGAAGTAACAGCCGATCCATCAAATATCATCCATATATATAAGAAGAAATAAATAAATGACCAAGAATTCGTAGTACATGCGGCCGGCGACGTCCAGGACGCCGTCCGTCCACGGGACAACACGCTCGTGTATGTAATGTAACACTAAACAAGATCACCAAAGTAAACCAGCCCTGCTCTGCTCAATTAAAACAACACCACCAGCCCGGCGGCCGCCACCGCCACGACCGCGGCGACGACGGAGCGCGCGCTCGATGGCGCCGCCGCCGAGTCTTCCTCTGCCATGGGCGCGAACGCGGGCGACCCCGCCGAGCCGAGCGGGGACAGCGAAGGCGCCATGATGGGCGACAGCTCGGGCGCCATGGTGGGTGCCGGCTCCGGTGCAAACGTGGGCGACGGAGTAGGGGCGACGCTCGGGGCTGGGGACACGGGCGCCGGCGCGGGGGCCGTTGCTGGCGGGGAGATGGGTGATGCCACCGGGGCCATGAGCAGCGGAGACGGAGCCATTGCGGGTGGCGCGGTGGCCGGTGGCGTCGCCATGGGTGAGGCCACTGGGGCCGCAAGCGGCGAGGCAAAGGCAGGTGGCATCGCCGGAGTGGCTGCGGTCACTGCCGGAAGCGGTGCGGAGACCGGTGGCGAGGAGGTGGCAGTGAGTGGCGCAGCGGCGAAACTCTTTGTCGGTGCTGACGTGGCAGCAAACTGTGGCGCCGAGGCGGTGGCGGTTGGCGGTGCGGCGGAAACTTGCGACGGCGAGGCAGCGGCGGGCACGGTTGGCGCCGAGGCGGTGGCGGTCGGCGGCGCGGCGGACACTTGCGACGGCGAGGCAGCGGCGGGCACGGTTGGCGCCGCGGCAAACACCTGTGGCGCCGAGGCGGCAGAAGTTGTTGGCGCCGCGGCGGACACCTGTCCCTGTGGCGCCGAGGCTGCGGAGGTCGTTGGTGCCCCGGCGGACACCTGTGAGGGCGATGCGGCGGAGGCCTGCGGCGCCGACATGGCCGTGGACGGCGCTGCGGCGGTCGTCTGCGGCGGGAAGGCACCGACCGGGGTGGCCTTGGACGCCGTCGGCGACGAGGCCGGCGACTGCGCGGTGCAGGAGACGAGGAGGAGCGAGAGGAGGAGGGGGACAAGCGCCATTGCTATAGCTGTCTAGCTCGCGCCTTCTCTTCTGTTCTCGCCAACTACACTGCTCTAGCTTTGCTCTCTGTGACTCCGGGAGCACTGGCACTGGCAATGGTGGAGTGGAGGTGGCGAGAGCTGTGGCGAAGTTATATATAGCGCGACGACAGTGCGTGTGAAACTGGCGTGATGGCGAACACACGTGACCAAATGACCTTCGGTTTGTAGAGCAAATGAAATGAACCTTCTTACAACGGCAGCGTGGGTCATTTTCTGACCTAACTATGGTGGATCGATGCAGCCATACACGCCGCATGTATTCGTTCGCACGGTAGTGTTCATGGCAGGGGGTTCGTGCGTACCCATCGGCCGTGCACCACGCGTATACGTGCAGGTTTACCTCATGCCCGAATTTAACGCCACATCTTCTTCTAGATACAGTCGTCGCACTCGCGCACACTCTGAAGTCTGAACCTCGTACAGTTCACCTTCGAGAAAAACCTCACGTAAACCAGCTCAGGAACGTCCCGAGCTCCAGGGTTAACGGTACGGATTGCATTGCTTGCACTGTTTCACCAGAGGATTGACGTGGTGAGAGATGTATGGCTTGGCTACCTATGAATCCAAGCACGTCACATTTGTTTCTGAATTATGCGTGCACGTGAGGACCAAGGCTAGCTATCGACGTGTTGTACTCAAAGCTTGAAGCAAGTTCGACGACCCCTGAAGCGTTCAGGCTGAACTGAACCCAGCATGCAGCGACCGACACCACGCTATTGGGCGTCAAATGGGAGATACGGAGTGCTCGGTTAGGAGCCAGCACTCACCAGATGCGCCCAGTCCCTTAATTAGAGCCGAAAGCATGGAGGGCTAGTACCAAGTAGCTAGGCAATTACTACCACCAACGTGCTGCAGTCCTGTTGCTGCTCGTGCATGCAGTACTACAGCTTAATCACCCTCAGCCATGCTAGGTTTCTTAATTATGGAGCCAATGCCAAAGCTTTCACAAAGAGATTTACTGCACTTTTCTAACCACCGAGACTCCCTAGCTACTGTCCTAGCAATTACGCGTGACAGGGACTCGCAAACCACATCTTCTGGCCATCTGCGCACAAGTCTTTGTGGACAGCCTGGGATCATATGCATCGGTCTTAAGAGCCTCTTCTTGCTTGGCCACACTAGCTAGCCAGGGCTCGCTTGGATTTCATGCCGATCACCAGTACAATGATTAGTATCTCTGTTCATTTGGACATGCATTAGTGCACCACCAGCAGCGGCACCACCGCAATCGAATCGAGCTTATGATTATGATCTCCCTTTCGACCACACTGTATCATGGGCTCTTGCCGAGAGCCATGGCAACATTTGGAGGAGGCCGGGGGACCTTGCATGCATTGCAAGGAAAGTAAAGCTAACCTCCACTTCATTTGTGATTTGTTCCCTTGCCTTCTCCCCCAACCACCAAGTACCACGGTCACCGCCCGTTAGTGGCAAAGTTGTGATTTTATGTTAACACCTCCATCTCCATTTCTCCACGGCATATTCCAGATCGCCTGCAATATCCCATCGTTCGTCGAAGGTAAAATGAAATATCCTCTCTTTTTTGTTTTTTCAGTTGTAAACTCCACTTACCCACAAATGACTGGCTTCAGCTGAAAAGCTTTAGTTTCTCGGTTGTTGGCATTGCCAAAATGATCATGGATCGACCGACACAATGGCGATGGTGTGTCTGGCGGTATCTAACCACCTCTGCTGGACCGTGCACGGAAGGGTCGGGAGCAGCAGTACTTCCGCTGTGCAGCTCGGCTTAACGCGGTGATTAGAACTGTCGGTGGCAAGGCATTTGCGCTGCATGCATGGGGTGGCCGGATGGGCACTGGACACGCAGAGAGAGCGTTTCCTCCTAATAATTGCAAGGAATAGGCGTCGCTTTTCTTTTCCGGACCAGACCACCGGACGACCTCGCAAAGGCTATCGGCCGAGAGCTAGCGGCTCGACAAGGCCGACCAACAACCGCCGCATTAATCATCGTCGATGCGGTGCGCGGTGGCGCCGGCATGCACTTCGGCGACGATGGTGGTGGGTTCACTGGGAACTTGACTTGAAGCGTGGCTAGGAGAAAGTCTAAAATAAACCTTAAACTCGTAGAGAAAAGCTAAATCAAATCCTAAACTCTTAATCCTTGAAATTAGCACACTCGACTCACTAATCCCGGTTTAAATTAAACCCTGGGAGTCTCCAAACAGACCTGGCCGGGATTTGATTTTTCTTTTGAAACACACAGAGGAGAGGGCCGGTTGAGTGGCAATTGGCCCGGCCCATTATTCTAGTCCACAGAAAAGTTTCTTTCGGCACGCTGTTACGGGAGTTTTAAGTGGCTATATGATATTTTTTTTTTCGTGGTTGCGGCTGAAAAATACACAGAAAAGGAGACGCTGTGGGGATTCAAACTTAGGAACTAAAGATACAACAGTAGTCTCCCTAGCCACTTCACTGGATGGCTTCAGTTCTCCTAGAAAAGAAGCGCGTAGATATTTAACATTGTACAGAAGCATCGAGACAAATTAGAAAAAAACTTGAAAATTATTACTCCCTCCGATCCATAATAAGTGTCGCACATTTTGTATTAAGCTAGTACAAACTTTGTACTAAATGAGCGACACTTATTATGGATCGGAGGGAGTACCAATTTTGAAATCCGAACATTTTTTGGAATTTATTAAGACTTATTGAAAAACACAAATAAATATTGAAATCATAAAGCATTTTGAAAATTCTCAATGATTTTTTAAGTACGAACACATTTTGAAAAAACAACCAATTTTGAAATCTGAATATATTATAAAAAGTGTTCGCACTTTAAAATTTTGTTCCCATATTTACAAAATATATTTATGTTATAGAAAAAACTTGTTTTGAAAAACGGTTCGTGATTTAAAAAGTGTATGCACTTTCAAATTTTAGAAATAAAATGCAATTTTTTTTAAAAAGTGTACGCACTTTAAAATTTGGTTCCCATATTTACAAAATATATTTATGTTTTAGAAAAATCTTGTTTTGAAAAAATGTTTGTGTTTATTTTTTATCATCTTTTCAATTTTTCGCATTTTTAAAATAATATTTTTTAATTAATCTTGTTTAAAAAACATTCGCACTTTATAAAATTGTCAAGAATTTAAAAAATGGTTCACCTTTTCAATTTTTCTTTGTGTTTTAAAAATGTTCATATTTTTTACTTCTTTACTTTCAAGAAAAAATAAAGTTTAAAATTGTTGACAAATTTTAAAAAATAATATAAATTTAAAAAAATATATTTACAAATCCTAACGTCGTGAGATCTGAATAGAAAAAGAAAATGCTTCACGTCTAGTGAGCTGGCCCAGTCGTATCTAGCCCCAACCTTATCTGCCACATCAGCAATCCCTTTGAAATCCCGCCCAAGGTTTAAATCGACCGGGATTAGATAATTCAGAGTGCTGATTTCAGGGATTCAAAGATCATGGTTTGATTTAGCTTTCGTCTACAAGTTCAGGGTTTATTTTAGACTTTTTGCAGCGTGGCTAGGTAGGTGGGTTGCCGTAATGCGCTACGTACGCCGCGTGCTGAGGATTGGGTGTGGAGGCGTCGTCGGTGCCTATGGAACGTCATCATGGAGGAGGAGCGAGCCGGGTCATGGAGGTCAGATGCTCATGTCGAGCTCAAAAAATACTTTAGGCAACGTTGTTTCGAACAAAATGGGTATTGCGAGCAGTTAGGTTAACTTCAATGCGACGATCCGTTTGATCTGCGCACGCTCGTTTTGATCGCAGGAGCCCAAAAAACACGATCAACGTGACGATCTAAACCTAAAAGGTTGCGCCCGTGCGTTCGTTCGTTCGGTATCCGCGCTTGGGCATCTGTCGTCGATATGTGACGGCAGATGCCATGGGGATGGCTAAAGTGAGGGGAAGACGCGAGGAAAAAGATGTCGATGGTGCCGGAATCGGGTTAGGCACAAGCACGGTGACAGACACCACGATGTACCCAGGATCGGGGCTCTCCGGAGAGATAACACCCCTACTCCTGCTTGTCTCTTCTATATCAATGGAACTGAACTACAATAACTGCTTCTCTATCTACTCAGGGGAAGGTGAGAGCTGCCGTGGGCAAGGCTCTCTCCTACTTCCCTGAGGAGGAACTACAAGAAGTAAATGAACTGAGCGAGATGTGAGTAATGGGCGAATGTTGTGGATTGTCCCCCACGCAGGAGGGGTACCCCGGGCTCTTATAGTGTGAGCCCGGGGTAAATCGGTAACTTCACTGCCGATTGGGCCCAGCTGTCATCCTCTAATCGGCTGGGTCCCACCGACTGCTCCTCTCCGGGTGATCCGGACCCGACAAGCGGCGGCCCATGCTGTAGACTTGTAGGGCATGATGATGAATAGTGGAGCTAGGAGGTGCGGTCTTGTCGCCCTGTCCGCGGAATCGGCGGAGAGGTCGACACCGCATCTCTGCCAGATCTTCGATGTGACTTGGCTTCTCTGCCACCCCGATATCTCGGGATTGCGCATTTATGACCTCGTACTTGGACCTCCGACTGGTCTCGGGGTCAACTTCTCCAGGGGTGATAAGTTGTACCGATTGCGCATGGGCCGACTGGTGGCCCTCGGCAAGGTCGATTGCTCTAGGCAATCGTCCGTGTCGATGCCCATCTCGGCCCAGCTGCGGGCCAATCGGATGATCGTCTTGGTGATGAAAAAGGGTGGACCGGTTTCGCCTGGGCCGACTGCTGGCATTCGGTATGGCTGATTGCCTTGGAGCAATCGGCCGTACGCTTGCCCAGCTCGGCCCAGCTGCAGCCCAATCGGTCCATCCTTGTCTTGAAAGGTTGCTTTCTCTTGGTGAGCCTACCCGGGTACCAATCCCCCGACAGTAGCCCCTAAAGCTGTAAAGGTCCCACGGTCATTTGGCTGCGGGGCCTTTGCAGTTTTCAATCTTTCTCCAACATCTTCCGAATGCTTTGGCCTCATCAAGTGCGTCATTCCGAGTTCGTCGACCGACTCGGAGCTCACACTCGGCTAGCCAAGATTTCGTCCGATTTGATTTGAATCGCCTCCGATTTCTGTTTTCACTTCTTGAGAATCATATCCCTTGCCGACTCAGATCTAATCCACACCGATTGCCTTCCAACGGTTACCTCCGATTCTTTGGGGATCCAGTCAATGGACCGGGCCCCACGACCCACGCGCGATTTGACGTAACTGCAGGCCTCGACCCCCACGTCGCACGCCTCGCTTCCCACGCTGGGATCTCTTGCGCCGGTTTGCCGGTTGGTCTTCCTGTGGGCTAGGCCACACCGGGCCACACGGCCGCAGCCGGATCCCACTCCCCTCCCCCGCCGCCCATATAAGCCACAGGGGAGGGCCTCTGCCTCCTCCTTCTCTCATACGCTTTCTTCCTCCTCTGTCTCTTGCTCTCGCGCTCGCCATTGCTGTTCCGCCCGAAGCTCTCCGTCGTGCGTGCAGCTCCTCCTCCGCGCACGGGACCCGCTCCGGTCGCGCACTCGCGTGCTCCTCCGCCTCGCGGTACCATTTCCCCGTCACCTTGCGCTCCTCGTCGCCGTGCTTCTCGTCTTGATTTTCTCCGCCCGCAAGTTCCATGGCGCCCCGGCGAGATACCTCTCAGGCCAGCCGTTGGAGCTGGAGGGGCTCCACCGTCACCGCCGGTGCCATCCAAGCTCTGGTTCACGACCGCAAGATGCCGGCCGAGGTCCAGTGGCGCGCTCCTAGCGCCGAGCTCGTGCCCAATGCGCGTGCTGGCGAGAGGGTCGTGTTCCTCGCTCACTTTGAGCGTGGATTCGGACTCCCCGCCAGCACCTTCTTTTGGGACTTCCTCAACTTCCACCACCTGCAACCGCATCACCTTGCGGCGAACTTCATCATGATCCTCTCCTGCTTCGTCACGCTGTGCGAAGGATATCTCGGCTGCCGCCCAAGCATCGCCCTCTGGAAGCGGTTCTTTATCCTCCGAGCTCACAATGCTCGGACGGGAGCTGTGGTGCCGTCTGCTACGGAAGGTGGCGACCCAACACATGTGACTGACATGACCGACTGCGGCAGTTGCCTCGTCGCAGCCGGCAAGCACAAGTACAAGGGTCCCGAGATCGTCCAATCATGCAAGAACTGGCAAACCACCTTCTTCTACGTCAAGTCGCCGGACCAAGGCCCCGATCTCCTGAACCTGCCTGAGTTCACCCCGCACGGCCGACTGAGAAATATCAGTGGTCGCTGAAGTACGGTGTCGGAGACTGCGATGTTGATGCCCAAGTCGCCCGGGTTGCTCAGCTGGAGCAGGAGGGGCTCCTGCCGACTGATCTTGCTGCTTCTTGGCTTCAAGCCCGAGTGCTTCCTCTACAGTGCCGAGTGCACCGCATCTGTGACATGTCGGGCCCCCGAGATCCCACTCGGCTCTGCACATGGCGGGTGAAAACCGAAGACCTCTGCGCCAGGTTGAAGACTATCACATCCAGTCCTTTGCCCGACCCTTTCCGCTTCGGCCTTGAGTACCTCAACCGCTAACAGAAACCACCTGTGGTATGCTCCAACTGCTCCCTTTCTCCGATTGCTTTTTCCTCATACAGAGCTTCTCTGATAACTTTCTTTTTCTTGCTCAGCATTTCATTCGATCCGACCTGATGGAAGACGGCCAGGTGACCGGCACGTACGCCCCCGACCGCGAGGAAGATGACCCCGCGGACTTCGAGTACAATGGTGAGGTTCCCCCCTCCGAATCCGAAGATGACGGTGAATCCTCTGGGGAGTCCTCCGAATCCGACAAGCCCGCTGACGATGCCGACGCCGAGGCTACCGACCCCAAGAACGCCGACATCCGAACTGCAGGTCAAGGGGGTACGCCTGACCCTTCCCTTGAGCAATTTCTGGCCGAATGGAGTGATGACGATAGTGTCTTAAAGGTTGGTAATTCTGATGCAGCTCCTCACGCCAAGCCTCCGAAGGTGCCGACCAAACGTGCCTCGGCGACCAGCTCCTCCTCTGGTTCTTCTTCCGGCAAGGCCGCTAAGATGGCGCCAACTGCTTTCAAAGGCAAACAACCTCAGGTGACGGCCGCCCGAGTGCCGACTGGTCAAGCTCCTCTGAACGTCGCCCCGCTGAGATGTCGGATGCCCACGGGCGCGCCGAGAACAATCGGGTATGCCCTTATCTTCATGCGTTGAATCTTACTGTCTTCTCTTATATTGATTCCTCTCTTCCTTCTCTTTTTTCAGGGAGCCGATTGGTCTTGATGGCATCGATGCCGGCATTCCTGCCCATGCCGGCGCAGTCATCTCCCCCGCTGCGTCTGCTGCTATGATTCGCAAACGGCAACCGGCTTCACATCGAACTTCCAAGGATGCCGAGCGCGCCGCCAAGAAGGCCCGCCTCGAAACTGCCCAGAAAACTACTGCTTCCATCACTGCCTCCAAGACCTCCAAGGGCACGGCCGACCAGGGAGTTATTGGTGGCGAAGGAGCGCGATCGGTCGGTCCGATTGCTCGATCTCCGCCACTACGCTCCGACCCAGTCTCCGCCCCTGTTACAACTATCTCCTCACCCATCCTGACAAACACCTCGCCGATCGTAACGACCATGTTGCCGATTATGACAACTACCTCGCCGATTGTGGCGACAGGTCCTTAAACTTCGACTTGCCCGATTTCGTCGCAGCCACAACCGGGTGCCTCTGGCTTTCTGGTGATATCGGCGCCACCGGTCTCGATCATCACTTCCTCTGCCGCTGTGATTCAAGTTCCGCCGCCGCCGCCGACCTCTTCTGCATCAATAATCTTGATGCGCTCGGTGGACCAGTTCCGGGCCGAGTATTCTCGCACCAGACATGTCGGCGCCGAATCTGATGCTCCACGCCGCTCCTCAGTTTCCTCTGAGGGTCCCTTGACGGTGGCCTACAACCGGGTGAACGACTTCGCCACCACCATGGCTCGGGATCTCCAGCTGCTCGACCGCCATCATGCGGTAAGCTCTTCAACTTTCCTTTATGGCTTCCTTCAATCGGGAGACTTTTCTTCTGGTGGGTGCGCGCAAGCGCACCCACTGGGTGTAGTCCCCGAGATTCGGGCCGATTGTTTGCAATCGGTTCGGATCTTTTATGCTCTTTGCTTTTTCTCCTGCCTTCCTCCTATCGGGAGACTTTTCCACCCACTGGGTGTAGTCCCCGAGATTCGGGCCGATTGTTTGCAATCGGTTCGGATCTTTTATGCGGGATTGCTTTTTCTCCTGCCTTCCTCCAATCAGGAGACTTTTCTTCCGGTGGGTGCGCGCAAGCGCACCCACTGGGTGTAGTCCCCGAGATTCGGGCAGATTGCTTGCAATCGATTCGGATCTTCTTTTGGCTGCTGTGTCTCTAAAGTTCATCTTTTTTTCTTCTTAGGCTGTTATGGAGGAACGACGCGATGTCTTCGAGAAACTCCTCGAAGCCTACGCCGCCAGCCTTCGAACCCTCGCTCAGGCCCAGCTTGAGGTCAACAACCAGTCGGCCGAGACCAATAAGCTGAAAGGTAACCTCTTCACTACTTCTATCTTCCCTTTGGTTGATAATTTTTCTTGTACTAACATCTTTGTGTCTTCCTCTAGTTTCTGTTCCCATGGTGGGTGACCTTCAGGGCCGCATCGCTGAATTGACCCTCGAACTCGGCCAACAAGGCCCCACACTCGTTGCAGCTAAGCAAGAGTTGACCCGACTGCAAGAGGTGGAGGCCGATTTGTCTCGAACCGTCCAAACCCTCCGCTCCGAGCTGGCTGCTCTGAAGAAGACACACTCGGATGACCTGGCTGCTGTGGCTGCTGCTGGCGATGGACTTCGCGCTGAACGAGACGCAGCTGTAGCCGCCCGAGAGGCGATGCAGGCCGAGAGGGATGCCGCCGTTGCTACCCGAGACTCCCTCCGAAAAGATCGTGACGAGCATATTGCCAAATACGAAGAGTTGGAAAAGCACAATTATGAAGAAACGACCCGACTGCGCCGCCGGGCCAAGGGTTTCTGCGACACCATGACCGATATGGACGTCCTTCTTAGCGGTGAGTGTTCCTTGCCTCCGAGTGCATTTTCCGACTGCTTCCTTCTTCTGAGCTCTTACTCATACTTTACTTTTGTGATGCAGAGGCCTGGCCCGAATCTGAAGCAGCTGCCTATGCAGCGGTAGCCAAGTCCCGAGAGGAGACCATCGCAGCTGGAGGGACCGTCCAACTTGATGATAACGTCTGGACTCGGCACGAATATCTGACCGGCACGGAGGCTCGCATTCCTGTCATTAAGGAGATTGCATTGTCCTTCAAACTTGGCATTCTGAAGATTGCCGAGTTGCTGTGGTCGCCGGCTGAGCTTAAGGTCGGACTGCAGAGGATGAAGCACGTTGCCGGCTCCTCCGCCGAGACTCTGGACGACGAAGATGTCGGGACCCGGGGTTAGCGTATGTAATTCCGGTCACAATACAATCACATGGAGAGCCGAGAGCCGTACCCACTTGTCTAAGCAGACAAGGCCAAGCACAGATCACTCTCGGTAAGCATCGAACGTGAGGGGCATCCCATCCAGGCCGGATGATCAACTGAGATGGGTCCTCATCGTCCGCTCACAAGTCTAAATGCTTATGGGTGGTGAATCCCATAATCATAGACAAGTCGCCTCAACCATGTTATCGATTGAATCATAACCCTTACATAGACTTACTCCAGCCCGATCACTTAGTCGGGATCTCGGGCGGGCTCGATCATACAACAAAGTGTGCCACGTGACAGAGTCATGAGCAATCGCATCGCGATGACCCAAGCTGCGCACATCTAAGGGCCACTTGGTGTATAAAAGACCGCCGGCAAGAACACAACTAAGCTATCGAACCCCACACTAAGACATGAATGTTATAATCATACACACAACATACATGTCCAGTGTAAACAGCAGGTAATCAGAACATGAACTCTACAAACTCATAGTCTTTATAACTTCTGCTAAACAGAGCAGACATAGTAGTTGTATTACAAGCAGAGATCACATGGATGTGATCCAACATTACATCAAACATCAACGAAAGCAAATTATGTCTTAGTAAAGACAAGTTTAACAAATGGCTTAATAAGCCTGAAAGAAAATACAACGACCCTCCAAAGGGCACAGGCTGCTGCCTGGAACTATACGACATTGGTCCACGTCGAGCTCGAGGTAGAGGCCACCATCAGGGTCAGTGGTCTCGTCTCTAAAACATAGAATAAGCAAACATGAGGTACAAATTCGTACCCAGCAAGACTTACATAGGAACTAAACTACTAATGCACATGTATCAAGGCAAAGGGAGGTGGGGTTTCACTTGCAGAAGTGCCAGCTTTGACTTGGCTAATCCTGAACTACGAGTACCAGAGAGAGGTAAGAACGTACACGAGTCCAAGTAACAATCTCCAACCAATACTCCACTATGGTGCCTTCCTCGACTTCCCCACGACGAAGCACGACATAGCACTCACACTTATCTTGATGTGTTTTAGAAGTATCCAGTTCAAGTTATCTATGATCAAGTAAAGGTCTCCAAGTAGTCCATAACCGCGGACACGGCTATTCGAATAGTTCATTAACCCTGCAGGGGTGTACTGCTACACACACACGCCTCATCAGTTACCGCCTGGGGATGGACCCTTCAAGTGAGTACCGGCGAGGATGCTGCCACGACACTTCACTCACGACACCATCTCTAGTCCTAGGGAGTCGCCTATTTGAGTTGGGACCACAATCGAAATCCGGCCGATTGTTCCGATGCGGACTCAAACGTTGTGTGACCGCCATCAAGCTCAACTCGATCATGATCACTTGATTCACCGTGCCCACAACCTACGCCAACCACTTACCTTGGTTCCACCTTCTTGAGATCGTTAAAGGGCGAACTACTTGCGACTCCTGGACTGGTCCGGGGTGAGGTACTAGGCCGAGAGGGGTCAGTGAGCCCAATGTGTGGTCTTACTCTTGGTCTTGGATAACAACACAAGAACTCGGGCCTAAGTCAGTGTTCAACGAGACAACCCACTGTGTACTCCTACACAGCCTCTCATCGTTCACCTTTGTTTAGGGTAGATTCACCAACACGTTACCACCATCATTCACATGATCACTACCATCCCGACTCACATCAAAGTAGCCTCAGGTAACCACTCTAAGCATGCAATAAGCTGTAACAGTTGCAGGGGCCACAAGATATCAACCAACTCCTACATCTGCTAGGATTGTGGTTTGCTTACTACTGTGACAAAATGATAGGTCATGCAAAGGAATAGGTTCAACTAGCGGTAGAACGTATCATGGTGACATCCTAAACATGCATTTGCGAGAATGAGAGGGAACTGGGATTTTATCGACATGATCAAAGAGGGGGTGCTTGCCTTGCTGACGATCACGAGGTAACACTCTTCTTACGTGAGGTTGAACTCGTCTCCGAGATCAACTCTACCGAGAAGATGCAATCACCGAAGCACTGGAAGTAAAGAACAATCAAGATAATACAATGCACATTCAATATGCAAAACATAGCATGGCAATGTGCTGATGTGACCTATGTTTGAATTGCCACATGTTAATTGAAGTTGATTTGAAAAGTAAATTCAAATTCAAACTCCAAATGTTATTAAAATTTGGTCAACTTGCATTTGCTAATGTTTGTTCAGTGGAAACCAAATGATCATATGTGTGAAATGCTTCTGAAGTACAAGTGAAGTGTGGTGCATTTCAATGGTTGAAGTTGGAATAGTTTTTGAATTGAATCTGAAATAATTCCAATTAAATCAAATAGCAAAAGCTACTGATCCCTTTTTAAGATAAACTCCAACATAGATGAAAGTTGGAAATTTGGATAGAGGATTTTCTCCTGATCATTTTTCATATATTATATGTTAAATTTGGAGTTAAAATGAATTTTCTATGATTTTTCAAAGTTTCAGCCATTTTCTGGAATTTCTGTAATAAAATAAATTGATTTAGGATATACTGCGTCAGCACTGCATCATGCTGGCGTCAGGGGTTTGACCAGTCAACTGATAGGGCGGCCCCACCTGTCAACCTCACTGGGTTAGTTAGCTCTCTGTTTAAATAAAACACGGATTAATTAGGGGCCCTGGGCCTAGTGTCAGTGAGAGAGAGAGAGAGAGAGATTAGGGGGGGGGGGCTTAGGCCTAACAGGCCGGCGGCTAAACGCCGGTGGCTTGGGCCATGGCGGCGCTCTGCCGTAGTGTGATTTAGGCCACGGGGAAGGGAGATGGAGGCACGGAAGCGTGCCTCGCGCTCGTGCGCTTCTCCTGGAGCATGCAGGGGACCTCGAGGAGGCCCTGAGCCACGGCTACGACGACGGGAGACGGCGTCCGGAGCCACTGGTCATGGCGGACTGGCACAGAGAGCACGGGGAGGGAAGTTAGGAGGGGGAAAACGAGCGGGAGCTCACGAGGAAGGCGACAGTGAACTCGGGGCAGCCGGAGGATGACCAGAGGCGGCGAATTTCTGCTCGAGGTTGACGGCGGCCGGCGACGAGGAGTTGAGGCGAGCGGCGTCTCCGGTGGTCCTCGGCTTCAATTGGGGGCGCAGCTCGAGGAAGACGAGGGCGTGGGAGCTTCTGGACAGCTTGGCTGCTCGAGAGGAGGCCGGTGGCCACGCGCGGCCACGGCGGCGCTCCGGCTAGGGCTTCGGTTGCGCGCGGGATCTCGTTGGGGAAGAGAGAGGGAGGGCCAGAGAGAGGGGGGAAGAAGCAGGGGGGTGCACGGGGTCTCCACGGCGAGGAGATGAGGAAGAGGAGCGCCTAGACGGCTCGGCAGCCGCGGCATGCTCGCCACGGCGGCGAGCTGCCTGCTCTGGCGTCGGCGGGGAAGACGACAAGGGGGGAGGCCAGTGGGCTGGGCCGGCTGGGGGCTTTAGTTGGGCCAGAATGGCCAGGGGGGGTCTTTTCCTGTTTTTTTTGTTTTTGTTTTACCTTTTCTGCCTTTTGTTTTGCTCTGGTAAAAATACCAAAACATTTTATAAAAATGCCCAAGTAATTTTATAAATACTAGGTGACCAGTAGCTAGTCACTCATAACTTTTGGGCATTTTTGAAATTCAATATATTTTGAATTTCAATTCAAATAGGGTCAAATTTAATTTCCAGGGCACCTTTTGAATTTTTGAATATTCCATGGGCATGGGAATGAACCCAAACCACTTTTAAAATGATCAGCATCATTTATAGGAATTTTCCAAATGTTCAAATGATTTTTGGAAAAAGATTTTTATCTGGCCATTTGAATTAAATTCTTTAGGGCTTTTCTTTTCCCCATTTCCTTTTCTTGTGCAATTTTTTTCAAGATGCAAAAATGCAAGCTAGGTTAAACACAAACCTAATTTAGGGTTCTGACAACTCGCCCCCACTCAAAATAATCTCGTCCCGAGACTCAGAAGTCGTCGGGAGGAGGGTGGGGTACTCAGCTCGTAGACGAGCCTCTGGTTCCCAGGTGGCTTCCTTCTCTGAATGATGCGACCACTGCACTTTGAAGAATCTTATCTTCTGACGTCTGGTGGTACGCTCGGCTTCATCAAGAATACGAACAGGGTACTCTCGATATGAAAGGTTATCTTGGAGATCAAGCGTTTCGTGGTCTACTTCGCGGATGGGGTCCTTGAAGCAACGCCTGAGTTGAGAGACGTGGAAGACATCATGAACCTGGGAGAGGTGAGGGGGTAGTTCCAATTGGTAGGCAACTTCTCCACGTTTAGCGAGAATGCGAAAGGGACCGATATAACATGGGGCCAACTTGCCTTTGATACCGAAGCGATGGGTACCCTTCAGAGGAGTAACCCGAAGGTAAGCCTTCTCATCCAGATTATAGCTTTCTTCCCTACGATGATGATCATAATAGCTTTTCAGACGAGACTGGGCTGTTTTCAATTTCTCACGAACAATGCGAACCTGCTCTTCTGCATCCTGAATCAAATCCGGTCCAAAGAATTGTCTTTCACCGGTTTCTGACCAGTTTAGGGGTGTTCGACATTTCCGTCCATAGAGAAATTCAAAAGGAGCCATGCCCAAACTAGACTGGAAACTATTGTTATACGCAAATTCGGCAAAAGGAAGAGAATTCTCCCATTTCTTTCCGAAAGAGATAACACAAGCTCTGAGCATGTCTTCGAGAATTTGATTGACCCTTTCTACTTGACCACTGGACTGCGGGTGATAAGCGGTGCTAAAGGAGAGGTGGGTTCCCATAGCATTCTGGAAACTTTCCCAAAATCGAGAAGTGAAGAGACTACCACAGTCTGAATTGATTTCCAAAGGAACACCGTGAAGTGACACGATTCGGGAGACATACAAGTCCGCTAACTGGCTAGCAGTTATAGACTCATGAACGGGAAGGAAGTGAGCAACTTTGGAAAGTCTATCTATGACAACGAAGATGGCATCATTTCCTTTCTGGGTTTTTGGAAAGCCAGTGATGAAATCCATACTGACTTTATCCCACTTCCACTCGGGGATAGGAAAAGGTCTAAGAGTACCAGCAGGTCTTTGATGTTCTGCCTTAACGCGACGACAAACATCACATTCAGCAATGAACTGAGCAATTTCTCTCTTCATCCTAGTCCACCAAAATCTCTGGCGTAGATCTCGGTACATTTTTGTGCTACCGGGATGAATGGAGAGGGGTGTATCATGGGCTTCTTTGAGGATGAGTTGCCTTAGTTCCCTATTCTTAGGTACTACCAAACGATTTTCAAAGAATACCGTTCCTTTGCTATCTGTGGAGAAACATTTAGCAACTCCGCTAGCAATGTTCTCCTTGATCCGGCGACCACCTCGTGCACGCCTTTGGGCAACTATGATTTGATCCTCAAGGGTTGGTTTCGCCACCAAGTTGAAAAGAGATCCACGAGGAACAATCTCGAGGTTGAGCTTTCGAAATGCCTCATGAAGAAGTGGTTGATACTGTTGTAACATGAGGTTGTTACAATATGACTTACGACTTAGTGCATCAGCCATGACATTGGCTTTGCCTGGGGTGTAAGAAATTCCTAAGTCATAATCTTTTATCAACTCAATCCAGCGTCTTTGCCTGAGATTAAGATCTGGCTAGGTGAAAATATATTTGAGGCTTTGGTGGTCGGAATAGATCTCACAAAGATTACCAAGGAGGTAATGTCGCCAAGTTGTCAGGGCATGAACTACGGCAGCGAGTTCAAGATCATGGGTAGGATAGTTCTCTTCATGTGGACGCAACTGGCGTGAAGCATAAGCTACCACATGTCGATCTTGCATAAGTATGCATCCTAACCCTTGCCGTGAGGCATCACAAAAGATCTCGAAATCCTTTTTGGTGTCTGGAGGCGCAAGTACGGGTGCAGAAGTCAATCTTCTTTTTAGCTCTTGAAAGCTTTCCTCGCACTTGGGAGTCCATTCGAATTTCTTCTCTTTCTTGAGGAGTTCAGTTAGAGGCTTTGCAACTTTAGAAAAGTTCTTGACGAAGCGGCGACAATAGCTTGATAGGCCAAGAAAACTCCTAACTTGCTTAACCGATTCAGGTGGAGTCCAGTCAAGGACGGCCTGAACTCTCTCAGGATTGACAGCAATGCCTTTTTCAGAAATCACGTGGCCTAAGTAGGTCACTTCTGGTAGCCAGAATTCACACTTGGAGAATTTAGCATACAGGCGATGCTCTCTAAGTTTCATCAATACCAGCCTAAGATGTTCTGCGTGATCTTCTTTGTTCTTCGAGTAGATGAGAATGTCATCAAGATAAACTACAACAAATTTATCTAGGTACTCCATGAAGATCGAATTCATCAAACGCGAGAATGTGGCGGGGGCATTGGTTAAACCGAAGGACATAACGGTGTACTCATAAAGACCATAACGAGTAGTAAAAGCCGTTTTGGGAATGTCCTCGTTCCTGATTTTGATTTGATGATAGCCTAATCTCAAATCCATCTTGGAGAAGACAGAGGATCCTGCAAGTTGATCATAAAGATCATTGATCCTGGGCAGTGGGTACTTGTTTTT
The DNA here is from genome assembly GCA_950022295.1 of Bromus sterilis. Lineage (NCBI taxonomy): Eukaryota > Viridiplantae > Streptophyta > Magnoliopsida > Poales > Poaceae > Bromus > Bromus sterilis. The sequence goes on along the minus strand of OX465596.1, from coordinate 23,552,730 downwards.
TATCGTCGCTAGATTTAGCGGGCGATAGTCTACGCACATCCTTTCTGTTCCATCTTTCTTCGTTACGAACAGAACGGGGCAACCCCATGGCGATGAGCTAGGGAGGATGAAGCCTTTTGCCAACGAAGCTTCAAGTTGGATTTTGAGCTCAGCTAACTCACGTGGGGCCATTCTATATGGGCGTCTGGATATTGGTGCGGTTCCTGGGATAAGATCTACAACAAACTCTACAGATCTGTCAGGTGGTATTCCTGGCAGCTCTTCTGGAAAGACATCCGGAAAGTCACGAACCACCGGAATATCTTCAAGGTCTGGAAGAGGAATCACATTCAAATAATGCACCTGGGTTTTAGAGCTTGGTGAGGTGTACTTGATTGTCTGGCATGATGGATGGGTTAGTTTCACTGACTTGGCTTTACAATCAAGGACAGCATTCTGTCTTGATAACCAATCCATACCTAAGATCACATCAATGTCTGAAGACTTGAGGGCTATAAGTGAGGCAAGGAATACTAAACCCTCAATTGCAATTTCATTCTCATGACTCACCATGGTGGTGTGCCATCTGGATCCAGGGGCTTGCACAACTAAGGGTGTGGATAACATCGAAAAGGAGATGTCATGTGACAGCGCAAAATCCTGGGATATGAATGAGTGAGATGCTCCTGGGTCAAAAAGAACCGAAGCTGGGGTGGAATTGACAGGAAGGGTTCCGAGTACAACATCGGTTGACTTGTGGGAATCTAGAATGGATACGTGATTCACATAACCATGTTCATAAACATGAGGCTTAACATTGGAAGTTTTGGGTGGTGGCTTACCACGACGAAAAGCTTGCTTTGGAATAGGTGTGGTGGCTACATGATTTTGGGGACACTCTCGAACATTGTGGCCTGATTGTCCACATTGGAAACAAACACCACGTGGAATGAAAGGAACTTGAGAATTTGATTGTCCAACAAAATTCCAAGGAGGAAGATTGGGTTGAGGTGGACGATATATGGTGGTTGATGGTCTAGAAGCACTTACAGCACGACTGGCGTCATTGAAGGGAATCCATACACAGCGTTTCCGAGAAACTGGGCCAGAAGATTGGGCAAACTCACGATCACGCTTGCAAGACTCTTCATACAACTCATTTCCATACTCGGCCTTGAAGGATTTGTCGACCAAGTCCCTGAAGTTGACGAACTCGTGAAGATTCAGGTCATGACGAAGGACGGGGCTAAGTCCCTTGCGGAACCTTTCTTGTTTCTTGGCGTCGGTGGATACTTCTTCTTGGGCATAACGTGCTAGACGAGTGAACTCAGTCCTATACTCATGAACAATCATCTTTCCTTGGGTCAGATTGCAAAATTCTTCTCTCTTGCGCTCCATCAGCTGATCCGGAATATGATATCCTCAGAATTCATCACAGAACTCTTGCCAAGTCACCACGTGACCAACTGGTTGCATTGCCACGAAGTTCTCCCACCACTAAAGAGCAGCACCTTCCAGAAAATATGCCGCAAATAGCACACGATCACCTGGAGAAACATGGGCTGTCTCAAGCTTACGCTCGAGGGAACGAAGCCAATCAGCGGCATGAAGGGGCTCGGAAGGACATCGGAAAACAGGCGGGTTGAGGAGAATGAAGTTCTGGATGGTAACAACACTATGATGCTGACGAGAAGTGTTCTGCTCAATACGCTCAAGAAGACGTGTCTAATCACAACGATTCTGCTCAGCCTCCATCATGATTTCTGCCGTTGAGGGTGGTGGTGGAGGTTCTTCACCGTCTATGTAACCAGAACTGGGATCAACACCTTAATTTGCACCTGACATTCTGTGTGATAAGAATCAACAATCAGAATAGGATTTAGGACACAATTCTATGCTAAGATAGAAGACTATAATGCAATAGCATCAAAGTCACAAATGAACAGCATAACGGCTGCACCGGGATGAAAATTGAGACAACCTACAGGATAACGGACATCACCTCCACAGAAACACTATGGAATGATGGCTCAGAAAAGACCACAACACTCCTACAGCTACAAAGAAGCAATCAACGAGATGTCCTAGTAAAGACATAGATGAGCCTAGTCCTATCTTCCTGTAGAATAAGATGAGGTTGACTCAGAACTCAGATCGATGAGGATAAGGAGAAAAAAGAAGTCTTACGTTGGTCCCTTATACCCAAAGTAACTATATAACTATAGAATGCTAGACTCGACATCGGCTAATGGTTTGATAATCCTACAGGCAGTCCTGCTCTGATACCAAGTCTGTCGGGACCCGGGGTTAGCGTATGTAATTCCGGTCACAATACAATCACATGGAGAGCCGAGAGCCGTACCCACTTGTCTAAGCAGACAAGGCCAAGCACAGATCACTCTCGGTAAGCATCGAACATGAGGGGCATCCCATCCAGGCCAGATGATCAACTGAGATGGGTCCTCATCGTCCGCTCACAAGTCTAAATGCTTATGGGTGGTGAATCCCATAATCATAGACAAGTCGCCTCAACCATGTTATCGATTGAATCATAACCCTTACATAGACTTACTCCAGCCCGATCACTTAGTCGGGATCTCGGGCGGGCTCGATCATACAACAAAGTGTGCCACGTGACAGAGTCACGAGCAATCGCATCGCGATGCCCCAAGCTGCGCACATCTAAGGGCCACTTGGTGTATAAAAGACCGCCGACAAGAACACAAGTAAGCTATCGAACCCCACACTAAGACATGCATGTTATAATCATACACGCAGCATACATGTCCAGTGTAAACAGCAGGTAATCACAACATGAACTCTACAAACTCATAGTCTTTATAACTTCTGCTAAACAGAGCAGACATAGTAGTTGTATTACAAGTAGAGATCACATGGATGTGATCCAACATTACATCAAACATCAACGGAAGCAAATTATTTCTTAGTAAAGATAAGTTTAACAAATGGCTTAATAAGCCTGAAAGAAAATACAACGACCCTCCAAAGGGCACAGGCTGCTGCCTGGAACTATATGACATTGGTCCACGTCGAGCTCGAGGTAGAGGCCACCATCAGGGTCAGTGGTCTCGTCTCTAAAACATAGAATAAGAAAACGTGAGTACAAAGTCGTACTCAGCAAGACTTACATAGGAACTAAACTACTCATGCACATGTATCAAGGCAAAGGGAGGTGGGGTTTCACTTGCAGAAGTGCCAGCTTTGACTTGGCTAATCCTGAACTACGAGTACCAGAGAGAGGTAAGAACGTACACGAGTCCAAGTAACAATCTCCAACCAATACTCCACTATGGTGCCTTCCTCGACTTCCCCTCGAGGAAGCACGACATAGCACTCACACTTATCTTGATGTGTTTTAGAAGTATCCAGTTCAAGTTATCTATGATCAAGTAAAGGTCTCCAAGTAGTCCATAACCGCGGACACGGCTATTCGAATAGTTCATTAACCCTGCAGGGGTGTACTGCTACACACACACGCCTCATCAGTTACCGCCTGGGGATGGACCCTTCAAGTGAGTACCGGCGAGGATGCTGCCACGACACTTCACTCACGACACCATCTCTAGTCCTAGGGAGTCGCCTATTTGAGTTGGGACCACAATCGAAATCCGGCCGATTGTTCCGATGCGGACTCAAACGTTGTGTGACCGCCATCAAGCTCAACTCGATCATGATCACTTGATTCAACGTACCCACAACCTACACCAACCACTTACCTTGGTTCCACCTGCTTGAGATCGTTAAAGGGCGAACTACTTGCGACTCCTGGACTGGTCCGGGGTGAGATACTAGGCCGAGAGGGGTCAGTGAGCCCAATGTGTGGTCTTACTCTTGGTCTTGGATAACAACACAAGAACTCGGGCCTAAGGCAGTGTTCAACGAGACAACCCACTGTGTACTCCTACACAACCTCTCATCGTTCACCTTTGTTTAGGGTAGATTCACCAACACGTTACCACCATCATTCACATGATCACTACCATCCCGACTCACATCAAAGTAGCCTCAGGTAACCACTCTAAGCATGCAATAAGCTGTAACAGTTGCAGGGGCCACAAGATATCAACCAACTTCTACATCTGCTAGGATTGTGGTTTGCTTACTACTGTGACAAAATGATAGGTCATGCAAAGGAATAGGTTCAACTAGCGGTAGAACGTATCATGGTGACATCCTAAACATGCATTTTCGAGAATAAGAGGGAACTGGGATTTTATCGACATGATCAAAGAGGGGGTGCTTGCCTTGCTGACAATCACGAGGTAACACTCTTCTGACGTGAGGTTGAACTCGTCTCCGAGATCAACTCTACCGAGAAGATGCAATCACCGAAGCACTGGAAGTAAAGAACAATCAAGATAATACAATGCACATTCAATATGCAAAACATAGCATGGCAATGTGCTGATGTGACCTATGTTTGAATTGCCACATGTTAATTGAAGTTGATTTGAAAAGTAAATTCAAATTCAAACTCCAAATGTTATTAAAATTTGGTCAACTTGCATTTGCTAATGTTTGTTCATTGGAAACCAAATGATCATATGTGTGAAATGCTTCTGAACTACAAGTGAAGTGTGGTGCATTTCAATGGTTGAAGTTGGAATAGTTTTTGAATTGAATTTGAAATAATTCCAATTAAATCAAATAGCAAAAGCTACTGATCCCTTTTTAAGATCAACTCCAACATAGCTGAAAGTTGGAAATTTGGATAGAGGATTTTCTCCTGATCATTTTTCATATATTATATGTTAAATTTGGAGTTAAAATGAATTTTCTATGATTTTTCAAAGTTTCAGCCATTTTCTGGAATTTCTGTAATAAAATAAATTGATTTAGGATTTACTGCGTCAGCACTGCATCATGCTGGCGTCAGGGGTTTGACCAGTCAAATGACAGGGAGGCCCCACCTGTCGGCCTCACTGGGTTAGTTTGCTCTCTGTTTAAAGAAAACACGGATTAATTAGGGGCCCTGGGCCCAGTGTCAGTGAGAGAGAGAGATTAGGGGGGGGGGCTTAGGCCTAACAGGCCGGCGGCTAAATGCCTATGGCTTGGGCCACGACGACGCTCTGCCGGAGTGTGATTTCGGCCACGGGGGAGGGAGATGGAGGCACGGGAGCGTGCCTCGCGCTCGTGCGCTTCTCCTGGAGCATGCCGGGGACCTCGAGGAGGCCCTGAGCCACGGCTACGATGACGGGAGACGGCGGCCGGAGCAACTGGTCATGGCGGACTGGCACAGAGAGCACGGGGAGGGATGTTAGGAGGGGGAAAACGAGCGGGAGCTCACGAGGAAGGCGACGGTGAACTCGGGGCAGCAGGAGGATGACCAGAGGCGGCGAATTTCTGCTCGAGGTTGACGGCGGCCGGCGACGAGGAGTTGAGGCGAGCGGCGTCTCCGGTGGTCCTCGGCTTCAATTGGGGGCGCAGCTCGAGGAAGACGAGGGTGTGGGAGCTTCTGGACAGCTTGGCTGCTCGAGAGGAGGCCGGTGGCCACGCGCGGCCACGGCGGCGCTCCGGCTAGGGCTTCGGTTGCGCGCGGGATATCGTCGGGGAAGAGAGAGGGAGGGCCAGAGAGAGGGGGGAAGAAGCAGGGGGGTGCACGGGGTCTCCACGGCGAGGAGATGAGGAAGAGGAGCGCCTAGACGGCTCGGCAGCCGCGGCATGCTCGCCACGGCGGCAAGCTGTCTGCTCTGGCGTCGGCGGGGAAGACGACAAGGGGGGAGGCTAGTGGGCTGGGCCGACTGGGGGCTTTTGTTGGGCCAGAATGGCCAGGGGGGGTCTTTTCCTGTTTTTTTGTTTCTGTTTTACCTTTTCTGCCTTTTGTTTTGCTCTGGTAAAAATACCAAAACATTTTATAAAAATTCCCAAGTAATTTTATAAATACTAGGTGACCAGTAGCTAGTCACTCATAACTTTTGGGCATTTTTGAAATTCAATATATTTTGAATTTCAATTCAAATAGGGTCAAATTTAATTTCCAGGGCACCTTTTGAATTTTTGAATATTCCATGGGCATGGGAATGAACCCAATGTCACAACCCGAAGTTAGGTTTGTGTTAGGATCAAGTGCTACCTTACATCATGTGAAAAATTTGAAAAAGAAAATCAAAATTGGGGAAAAGAAAAGCCCTGAGAAATTAAATCAAATGGCCAGATAAAAATCTTTTTCCAAAAATTATTTGAACATTTGGAAAATTCCTATAAATGGTGCTGATCATTTTAAAAATGGTTTGGGAGCAATCCCATGCTCATGGAATTTTCTAATATTCAAACAGTGGCTTTGGAAATTAAATAAACCCCTATTTGATTTAAAATTCAAATGTTTTGCATTTTAAAAGTGCTCAAATTTTATAAGTGGTTAACTCTATATATATTGAGGCCACATAAAAATTTGTAGCATTTTAGAAAATGTCTAGCTATTTTTTTTAGCTAGGACAAAACAATTGCAGAAAAGAAAACAGAGGAAAATAAGAAAAAGGAAACTAACCTGGGAAGAAGCCCAACTTAAACCCCGCGGCCCAGCAGCAGCCTAGGCCCACCTCCCCTCTTGTCATCTACCTCCCCACGCCCCGAAGCTGCTCGGTGGAATGCATGCAGCATGCCACCGCGCCGCCGACGAGCTCATCGCCACCTCCTGCTTCCCCCGTCCACGTCCCGGCGTCTGGACACGTCCTGAGGCGTCGTGGACCACTTCCCCCTCTCCCTGTGCTCTCCCGTGTCCTCTCTCGCCGGATTTCGTCGCCGCCCGAACACTGCCGTCGCCATGGCTCCGAGCAAGCGTGGCCAGCGACCTCCTCGGACCCCGACGTGATGTCCATCGTCTTGCGCATCGTCGACTACGCCAAGATGCAGAAGGAATCGAGCCCATGTGCCCCGTAGCCTCCGCCCCCTTCTTCGTCTTCGCCGCCGACCGCCGGAAGCTGCAGTGAAATTGCGCCACCACCAGAGCATCCCCGCCCCTGTCGTTTGCTCCATCGCGCTTCTGGTGAGCCGCTGATCTTTTCCCCCAACCTATTTTATCCCCGCTCTTCCTCTTAGCACGACCGCCATGGGAGCCGAGCTCCGTCGCCGCCATGGATGACCTAGAGCTCGCTCCCGTGCTCCAGCGCCTCCCCCTTCTAGCCTATAGTGCTCCAGGTGCTCGCAACAATCCAACACGCCAAGCCCCGGTCCAAATGGCGCTCCAGAGAGCGATTCCGATGTCGCCGGACTTCTGTTTCCGCCAACGTCGTCGCCGGCGTCACTCCTGTACTCCCCGGTGACGCTGTCGTGCCCTGGGTGAAGCGCGCAAGCACGTAAAGTCGATTGGTGGTCGCGGCGTGCCGTTTGGTCGCCGGAGTCGTCGTCGAGTGGATCGCCGCCGCGTCAGGTGTCGCCGTCGACATGTCGCCGGCAGCGCTGACGTGGCCGTGGTTAAGTTAACCACTAATCCCCCCCGTTAGCCACTGATAGTGGGGCCCCAGCCCCTAATCCCTCTGCTTAATTAAGTTAACCACGGGATTAAACCCGCAGAGGCTGACCAGTGGGCCCCCCTAGTCAGTTTGACTGGTCAACCCCCCTGCTGACGCAATAAATAAAAAAAAAAGAATTAATTTAAATCAGAGAATTTCCAGAAATTCCAGAAAATAGGACAAACTTTGGAAATTCATAATTAATTCATCCTAACTCCAAATATAGCAAATAATATATGAAAAATGATCAGGAGAAAATTATCTGTCCAAATATGCAACTTTCAGCTATGTTGGAGTTGATTTTAAAATGGGACCAGTAGCATATGTCATTTGAATTATTTGGAATTATTTCAAATTCAAATCAAATGCTTTTGCAACTTGGACCATGGAATTATGCTACATTTCACCTACACTTCAGAAGCTTATCACACACATGATCATTTGGATTACAAAATGCAAATGCTAGCAAATGCAACTTGGACCAATTTAAATACATTTGGAGTTTGAATTTGAATTCACTTTCAAATCAACTTCAATTAACTTGTTGCAAATGGAACCTAGATCACATCAATGCAATTCACAGCATTTGACAACATAATCATGTGCTTGAGCATTGCAACTTATTTATGCTTTGTTTATATTGTTTGCTCGGATAGAAGTGGATCCGGAACTCGAGGTCACCCCCTTCGTTGAAGACCCCGTGACTGAACCTCGTCAGCAAGGCAAGCAAACCCCCATTGATCATGTCGATAAAATCCCATTTCCCTCTCATGTCTCGCTTATGCATTGTTTAGGATGATCACCATGATAACGTTTCTATCGCATAGTTGAACCCATATCCTTTGCATGACCTATCATCTTGTCACAGTAGTAAGCAAACCACAATCCTAGCAGATGTAGGAGTTGGTTGATATCATGTGACCCCTGCAACTGTTACTGCTTATTGCATGCTTAGTGGTACAATGAGGTTGCTTATGATGTGAGTCGGGATGATGATAAACATGGTGTTGATGAAAGTGAAATGTGTTGGTGAATCTACCCTAATACAAGGTGAACGATGAGAGGCTGTGTAGGAGTACACGGTGGGTTGTCTCGTTGAACACCGCCCTAACACGAGTTCTTGTTTGGTGATCCAAGATGAAGAGTACAACCACACATTGGGCTCACTGACCCCTCTCGGCTTACTAACTCATCCCCTTCGATGTCCAGATGTCGCAGTAGTTCGGATTTCTGTAGGTATTGTGGCCTGGTAGCCAAGTGAGAGAACGGCTCATCCAAGACCGGCTTTCGCACCACGCACACATCGTCTGGGTCCACTTCGGTAAACCGGCCGGGTTCACGATAGTGGCAGACAACCCAGATAGGCGGCTTTCATGGACTAGATCGGCTATGAGGTAACGGTTGTGGTGGCATCCTCGCTGTCATCTCTTGAACGGTGACACGCAAAAGGCGGTAACTGATGGCACGTGTGTGTAGCGGTACACCCCTGCAGGGTTAACAAAACTATTCGAATAGCCGCGTCCGCGGTTATGGACTGCTTGGAAATCTTAGCTTGATTATTAGACAACTTGAACTGGATACTTCTAAAACTCGCAAGATAAGCGTGAGTGCTATGGTGTGCTTCTCGTGGGGAAGTCGAGGAAGTAACCATAGTGGTGTAATTGGTTGAAGAGATGTAGTGGACTCGTGTACGATTCTTACCTCAAGTCTGGTACTCGTAGTTCAGGACTAGACAAGTCAAAGCTGGCACTTCTGCAAGTGAAACCCCACCTCCCTTTACCTTGATACATGTGCATGAGTAGTATAGTTCCTACGTAAGTCTTGCTGAGTACGATTTTGTACTCACGTTTGCTTAATATATGTTTTAGATGAACCCACCGACCTCGATGGTGGCTTCTACCTGAAGCTTGAAGAATGAAGACTCAGACCAAGACCAAGCTAGTGTAGTCCCAGTCAGACGACTGGTTCCCTCGTGGAGGGCTTGTTTATAGTCAAGGCTTCTCTAAGCCATTTGTTAAACTTGTCTGTACTCAGACCTACTTTGCTTCCGTCTGTTTGATGTAATGTTGGGCCACATGCTTGTGATCTCTGTGTGCACTCTGTAAGAGTTATTAATAAAAGTGTATACTTTGTAGAGAATTGCAATGATACCTGCTGTTCATACAAGGCATGTGTGCTGCGTGTATGTTATAACATGCATGTCTTTGTATGGGTTTTTCGAGACCTTAGTTGTGATCTGGCTGGCGGTCTTTCATACACCAAGTGGCCCTTAGATGTGCGCAGCTTGGGGCATCGCGATGCGATTGCTCGAGACTCTGTCTCGTGCACACTTTGTGGTATGATCGAGCCCGCCCTAGACCCCGACTAAGTGATCGAGCTGGAGTAAGTCTATGTAAGGGTTATAATACAATCGATAGCATGGTTGAGGCGACTTGTCTATGAGTATGGGAATTCACCACCCATATCAGTTAGACTTGTGTGCGGACGATGAGGACCCATCTCAGTGGATCATCCGGCCTGAATGGGATGCCCCTCACGTTCGATGCTTTCCGAGAACGTTCTGTGCTTGGCCTTGTCTGCTTAGACAAGTGGGTACGGTTCTCGGCTCTCCATATGATTGTGTTGTAGCGAGGCTTGCATACGCTAATCCCGGGTCCCGACAGACATGGTATCAGAGCAGGACTGACTGTAGGATTATCAGCCTTGGCCGAAGTCGAGTCTAGCATTCTATAGTTATATAGTTACTCTGGGTATATAAGGGAACAACGTAAGGCTTCTTTTCTCCTTACCCCCTTCGTTCTTAGTTCTGAGTCACCCTCATCTTGTTCTACGGGAAGATAGGACTAGGCTCTCCTCTGTCTGATTAGAACATCTCGTTGTTTGCTTCCTTATAGCCGTAGGAAAGTTGTGTCCGGTTTTCCTAGCATTGTTGTAATGCTGATTTCTTACATCGTATTATGTAAGTGCTGTATCTACATTGAAAGGAAATTGTTTTCTTGCAATAACAACCGTTATGCCGTCCGAATCATTCCAGGTTTCTTCAAAATCTGATGCATTTGCAAAATTCTTCCCTCCTTTTCGGTTGTCCTTTTAGAAGAACTTCTAGGTGGCATTCCCGACAGTTTCATAGTGTTTGATGTAGGTTTTCGTCTAGAAACCTATAGTGATTCAATTGAAGTTCTTCCTCCCACTTTAGATATCTTCTAGCCAGAAGAACCACACTAACCATCGTGTTGGGGTACTTTGCTACTCTGACATATCTGTTGTAGCCCTAGTAAACCTTGGTCATCCTCAGGAAAACCATCCAGTAACCCAACTCTTTGAACCTAGGCACCCGACAGATGTGTAGAATTCATAGTAGACCTTATACCAGGCACAACCCCAATTTCCAGACGCCCATATAGAATGGCCCCACATGAGTTAGCTGAGCTAAAAACCCAACTTGATGCTTTGTTGGAAAAAGGCTTCATCCGCCCTAGCTCATCGCCATGGGGTTGCCCCGTTCTGTTCGTAACGGAGAAAGATGGAACAGAAAGGATGTGCGTAAACTATCGCCCGCTAAATTTAGTGACGATAAAGAACAAATACCCACTGCCCAGGATCAATGATCTTTATGATCAACATGCAGGATCCTCCGTCTTCTCCAAGATGGATTTGAGATTAGGTTATCATCAGATCAGAATCCGAAACAAGGACATTCCCGAAACGGCTTTTACTACTCGTTACGGTCTTTACGAGTACACCGTCATGTCCTTTGGTTTAACCAATGCCCCCGCCACATTCTCACGCTTGATGAATTCGATCTTCATGGAGTACCTAGATAAATTTGTTGTAGTTTATCTTGATGATATTCTCATCTACTCGAAGAACGAAGAAGATCATGCCGAACACTTAAGGCTGGTATTGATGAAACTTAGAGAGCATCGCCTGTATGCTAAATTCTCCAAGTGTGAATTTTGGTAACCAGAAGTGACCTACTTAGGCCACGTGATTTCTGCAAAAGGCATTGCTGTGAATCCCGGGAGAGTTCAGGCCGTCCTTGACTGGACTCCACCTGAATCGGTTAAGCAAGTTAGGAGTTTTCTTGGTTTAGCAAGCTATTGCCGCCGCTTCGTCGAGAACTTTTCTAAAGTTGCAAAGCCTCTTACTGAACTCCTCAAGAAGGATAAGAAATTCCAATGGACCCCCAAGTGCGAGGAAAGCTTTCAAGAGCTAAAAAGAAGATTAACTTCTGCACCCGTACTTGCACCTCCAGACACCAAAAGGGATTTCGAAATCTATTGTGACGCATCACGGCAAGGGTTAGGATGCATACTTCTGCAAGATCGACATGTGGTAGCTTATGCTTCACGCCAGTTGCGGCCACATGAAGAGAACTATCCTACCCATGATCTTGAACTCGCTGCCGTAGTTCATGCCCTAACAACTTGGCGACATTACCTCCTTGGTAATCGTTGTGAGATCTATTCCGACCACCAAAGCCTCAAATACATTTTCACCCAGCCAGATCTTAATCTCAGGCAAAGACGCTGGATTGAGTTGATAAAAGATTACGACGTAGTAATTTCTTACACTCCAGGCAAAGCCAATGTGATGGCTGATGCACTAAGTCGTAAGTCGTATTGTAACAACCTCATGTTACAACAGTATCAACCACTTCTTCATAAGGACTTTCGCAAGCTCAATCTTGAGATTGTTCCTCATGGCTATCTTTCTACCTTGGTGGCGAAACCAACTCTTGAGGATCAAATTATAGTTGCCCAAAGGCGTGCACGAGGTGTTCGCCGGATCAAGGAAAACATTGCTAGCGGAGTTGCTAAATGTTTCTCCATAGATAGCAAAGGAACGGTATTCTTTGAAAATCGTTTGGTAGTACCTAAGAATAGGGAACTAAGGCAACTCATCCTCAAGGAAGCCCATGACACACCCCTCTCAATTCATCCCGGTAGCACAAAAATGTACCGAGATCTACGCCAGAGATTTTGGTGGACTAGGATGAAGAGAGACATTGCTCAATTTGTTGCCGAATGTGATGTTTGTCGTCGCATTAAGGCAGAACATCAAAGACCTGCTGGTACACTTCAACCTTTGTCTATTCCCGAGTGGAAATGGGACATAGTCGGTATGGACTTCATCACCGGCTTTCCAAAAACCCAGAAAGGAAATGATGCCATCTTCGTTGTCATAGATAGGCTTTCCAAAGTTGCTCACTTCCTTCCGGTTCGCGAGTCTATAACTGCTAGCCAGTTAGCGGACTTGTACATCTCTAGAATTGTATCCCTTCACGGTGTTCCTTTGGAATTCATTTCTGATCGCGGTAGCCTTTTCACCTCTAGATTTTGGGGAAGCTTTCAGAGTGCTATGGGAAGTCATCTCTCCTTTAGTACAACTTTTCATCCTCAGTCTAGTGGTCAAGTCGAAAGGGTTAACCAAATTCTTGAAGACATGCTCAGAGCTTGTGTTATCTCATTCGGAAAGAATTGGGAGCAGTCTCTTCCATTCGCCGAAGTTGCTTATAACAATAGTTTTCAATCTAGTCTGAACATGGCTCCTTTTGAACTCCTATATGGACGACGATGTCGAACATCTTTAAACTGGTCAGAAACCGGTGAAAGACAATTCTTTGGACCGGATATGACCAAGGAAGCAGAAGAGCAAGTTCGCATTGTTCGTGATCAATTGAAAGCAGCCCAGTCTCGTCAGAAAAGCTACTATGATCGTCATCATAGGCAAGAGAGCTACAATCTAGATGAGAAGGCTTACCTTCGGGTTACTCCTCTGAAGGGAACCCAAAGATTCGGTATCAAAGGCAAGTTGGCCCCACGTTACATCGGACCTTTCCGCATTCTATCCAAACGTGGAGAAGTTGCCTACCAACTAGAACTACCCCCGCACCTTTCCCGAGTACATGATGTATTCCATGTGTCACAACTCAGGCGTTGCTTCAAGGACCCCATCCGCGAAGTCGACCATGAAACGCTTGATCTACAAGATGACCTTTCTTATCGAGAGTACCCTGTTCGTGTTCTTGATTCAGCAGAGCGTGTCACTCGCCGGAAGAAGATCAAGTTTCTGAAAGTTCAGTGGTCTCATCACTCAGAGAAAGAAGCTACGTGGGAAAGAGAAGACCGTCTCCGTGCCGAGTACCCCTCCTTTCCTCCAGCAGACTTCTGAATCTCGGGACGAGATTCTTTTGAGTGGGGGCGAGTTGTCACAACCCCAAGTTAGGTTTGTGTTAGGATCAAGTGCTACCTTACATCATGTGAAAAATTTCAAAAAGAAAATCAAAATTGGGGAAAAGAAAAGCCCTGAGAAATTAAATCAAATGGCCAGATAAAAATATTTTTCCAAAAATTATTTGAACATTTGGAAAATTCCTATAAATGGTGCTGATCATTTTAAAAATGGTTTGGGAGCAATCCCATGCTCATGGAATTTTCTAATATTCAAACAGTGGCTTTGGAAATTAAATAAACCCCTATTTGATTTAAAATTCAAATGTTTTGAATTTTAAAAGTGCTCAAATTTTATAAGTGGTTAACTCTATATATATTGAGGCCACATAAAAATTTGTAGCATTTTAGAAAATGTCTAGCTATTTTTTTAGTTAGGACAAAACAATTGCAGAAAAGAAAACAGAAGAAAATAAGAAAAAGGAAACTAACCTGGGAAGAAGCCCAACTTAAACCCCTTGGCCCAGCAGCAGCCTAGGCCCACCTCCCCTCTTGTCATCTACCTCCCCACGCCCCGAAGCTGCTCGGTGGAATGCATGCAGCATGCCACCGCGCCGCCGACGAGCTCATCGCCACCTCCTGCTTCCCCCGTCCACGTCCCGGCGTCTGGACACGTCCTGAGGCGTCGTGGACCACTTCCCCCTCTCCCTGTGCTCTCCCGTGTCCTCTCTCGCCGGATTTCGTCGCCGCCCGAACACTGCCGTCGCCATGGCTCCGAGCAAGTGTGGCCAGCGACCTCCTCGGACCCCGACGTGATGTCCATCGTCTTGCGCATCGTCGACTACGCCAAGATGCAGAAGGAATCGAGCCCATGTGCCCCGTAGCCTCCGCCCCCTTCTTCGTCTTCGCCGCCGACCGCCGGAAGCTGCAGTGAAATTGCGCCACCACCAGAGCATCCCCGCCCCTGTCGTTTGCTCCATCGCGCTTCTGGTGAGCCGCTGATCTTTTCCCCCAACCTATTTTAGCCCCGCTCTTCCTCTTAGCACGACCGCCATGGGAGCCGAGCTCCGTCGCCGCCATGGATGACCTAGAGCTCGCTCCCGTGCTCCAGCGCCTCCCCCTTCTAGCCTACAGTGCTCCAGGTGCTCGCAGCAATCCAACACGCCAAGCCCCGGTCCAAATGGCGCTCCAGAGAGCGATTCCGATGTCGCCGGACTTCTGTTTCCGCCAACGTCGTCGCCGGCGTCACTCCTGTACTCCCCGGTGACGCTGTCGTGCCCTGGGTGAAGCGCTCAAGCACGTAGAGTCGATTGGTGGTCGCGGCGTGCCGTTTGGTCGCCGGAGTCGTCGTCGAGTGGATCGCCGCCGCGTCGGGTGTCGCCGTCGACATGTCGCCGGCAGCGCTGACGTGGCCGTGGTTAAGTTAACCACTAATCCCCCCCGTTAGCCACTGACAGTGGGGCCCCAGCCCCTAATCCCTCTGCTTAATTAAGTTAACCACGTGATTAAACCCGCAGAGGCTGACCAGTGGGGCCCCCTAGTCAGTTTGACTGTCAACCCCCCTGCTGACGCAATAAATAAAAAAAAAGAATTAATTTAAATCAGAGAATTTCCAGAATTTCCAGAAAATAGGACAAACTTTGGAAATTCATAATTAATTCATCCTAACTCCAAATATAGCAAATAATATATGAAAAATGATCAGGAGAAAATTATCTGTCCAAATATGCAACTTTCAGCTATGTTGGAGTTGATTTTAAAATGGGACCAGTAGCATATGTCATTTGAATTATTTGGAATTATTTCAAATTCAAATCAAATGCTTTTGCAACTTGGACCATGGAATTATGCTACATTTCACCTACACTTCAGAAGCTTATCACACACATGATCATTTGGATTACAAAATGCAAATGCTAGCAAATGCAACTTGGACCAATTTAAATACATTTGGAGTTTGAATTTGAATTCACTTTCAAATCAACTTCAATTAACTTGTTGCAAATGGAACCTAGATCACATCAATGCAATTCACAGCATTTGACAACATAATCATGTGCTTGAGCATTGCAACTTATTTATGCTTTGTTTATATTGTTTGCTCGGATAGAAGTGGATCCGGAACTCGAGGTCACCCCCTTCGTTGAAGACCCCGTGACTGAACCTCGTCAGCAAGGCAAGCAAACCCCCATTGATCATGTCGATAAAATCCCATTTCCCTCTCATGTCTCGCTTATGCATTGTTTAGGATGATCACCATGATAACGTTTCTATCGCATAGTTGAACCCATATCCTTTGCATGACCTATCATCTTGTCACAGTAGTAAGCAAACCACAATCCTAGCAGATGTAGGAGTTGGTTGATATCATGTGACCCCTGCAACTGTTACTGCTTATTGCATGCTTAGTGGTACAATGAGGTTGCTTATGATGTGAGTCGGGATGATGATAAACATGGTGTTGATGAAAGTGAAATGTGTTGGTGAATCTACCCTAATACAAGGTGAACGATGAGAGGCTGTGTAGGAGTACACGGTGGGTTGTCTCGTTGAACACCGCCCTAACACGAGTTCTTGTTTGGTGATCCAAGATGAAGAGTACAACCACACATTGGGCTCACTGACCCCTCTCGGCTTACTAACTCATCCCCTTCGATGTCCAGATGTCACAGTAGTTCGGATTTCTGTAGGTATTGTGGCCTGGTAGCCAAGTGAGAGAACGGCTCATCCGAGACCGGCTTTCGCACCACGCACACATCGTCTGGGTCCACTTCGGTAAACCGGCCGGGTTCACGATAGTGGCAGACAACCCAGATAGGCGGCTTTCATGGACTAGATCGGCTATGAGGTAACGGTTGTGGTGGCATCCTCGCTGTCATCTCTTGAACGGTGACACGCAAAAGGAGGTAACTGAGGGCACGTGTGTGTAGCGGTACACCCCTGCAGGGTTAACAAAACTATTCGAATAGCCGCGTCCGCGGTTATGGACTGCTTGGAAATCTTAGCTTGATTATTAGACAACTTGAACTGGATACTTCTAAAACTCGCAAGATAAGCGTGAGTGCTATGGTGTGCTTCTCGTGGGGAAGTCGAGGAAGTAACCATAGTGGTGTAATTGGTTGAAGAGATGTAGTGGACTCGTGTACGCTTCTTACCTCAAGTCTGGTACTCGTAGTTCAGGACTAGCCAAGTCAAAGCTGGCACTTCTGCAAGTGAAACCCCACCTCCCTTTACCTTGATACATGTGCATGAGTATTATAGTTCCTACGTAAGTCTTGCTGAGTACGATTTTGTACTCACGTTTGTTTAATCTATGTTTTAGATGAACCCACCGACCTCGATGGTGGCTTCTACCTGAAGCTTGAAGAATGAAGACTCAGACCAAGACCAAGCTAGTGTAGTCCCAGTCAGACGACTGGTTCCCTCGTGGAGGGCTTGTTTATAGTCAAGGCTTCTCTAAGCCATTTGTTAAACTTGTCTGTACTCAGACCTACTTTGCTTCCGTCTGTTTGATGTAATGTTGGGTCACATGCTTGTGATCTCTGTGTGCACTCTGTAAGAGTTATTAATAAAAGTGTATACTTTGTAGAGAATTGCAATGATACCTGCTGTTCATACAAGGCATGTGTGCTGCGTGTATGTTATAACATGCATGTCTTTGTATGGGTTTTTCGAGACCTTAGTTGTGATCTGGCTGGCGGTCTTTCATACACCAAGTGGCCCTTAGATGTGCGCAGCTTGGGGCATCGCGATGCGATTTCTCGAGACTCTGTCTCGTGCACACTTTGTGGTATGATCGAGCCCGCCCTAGACCCCGACTAAGTGATCGAGCTAGAGTAAGTCTATGTAAGGGTTATAATACAATCGATAGCATGGTTGAGGCGACTTGTCTATGAGTATGGGAATTCACCACCCATATCAGTTAGACTTGTGTGCGGACGATGAGGACCCATCTCAGTGGATCATCCGGCCTGAATGGGATGCCCCTCACGTTCGATGCTTTCCGAGAACGTTCTGTGCTTGGCCTTGTCTGGTTAGACAAGTGGGTACGGTTCTCGGCTCTCCATATGATTGTGTTGTAGCGAGGCTTGCATACGCTAACCCCGGGTCCCGACACCCAAACCACTTTTAAAATGATCAGCATCATTTATAGGAATTTTCCAAATGTTCAAATGATTTTTGGAAAAAGATTTTTATCTGGCCATTTGAATTAAATTCTTTAGGGCTTTTCTTTTCCCCATTTCCTTTTCTTTCGCAATTTTTTTCAAGATGCAAAAATGCAAGCTAGGTTAAACACAAATCTAATTTAGGGTTCTGACAGAAGACTCTGACAAGGGAGAGGCTCCGAATGCTACCACCGAGCAGACTCGGATTCTTCTGAAGGCCATCCCTCGTTGGATCGACGTCTTGTTCAATTCCGCCGGTCGGACTGGTGTGGAGACAACTCTTCAAACTGTTTGAGATGGTACCCACAAGTGAAGCTTCCCCAACTCTATAGCCTCAGAGAAAATGCGGCCGATTTGCTTGAGAAGACTTATATCGAGGTGAATCGGCTATCCAGCAACATGGTGAACTGGTTTTCTCCCTATGACTACACTCCATATCTCGACGAGGGAGGGAATCCACTGGCCGCAACTACCATCTTTGGCCTGGCCGATGAGCTTTCTGACAGCGGTTCTTCCCATACTTCTCCGAGATCCAAGAAAACTGGAGCTACATCTACTGACGCGCAGTCGGAGCCGGATGCCGCCACTGCGCAAGCCGATCCGACTGCTCCGACTGCGAGCTCTGCGCCATCAACTGCCCCGACTTCTTGAGCCGTGCCGCCGACGATGCCCTCTACCTCTGCCGCCGACCTCTGATCGGCCTTATTTATTTTTTCTTTCAGAATAGTTGCTTGCAAGACATGGTTTTAATTCCACCGACACCCACTGGGTGTGGTTTCGATGTAATGAACTTATTCGGCCTTAGGCCTGTTATCTCTGTGCAATCTGATTGCTCGTTGCAAGTTTTATTTTGTGCGATCGACTTTGCGTCTTTGTCAGTTTATTTTATCGGTCTGCACTTGGGGGTGTCATGCCTTGTCCATGTTGCCGCCGACATGCGGTCTGCAATCGGATCGAAGGTTGATTTCCAGCCAAGGTTCGATAGGTTTTTCGAATTTACACGACAAGATTTAACGCAAAGGATTCTGCAATGTTAGGAGCCGATTGCTCGCTGCCGTGCTCTACGCGCCGGTCTGCGGCACAATCGGTAACTGACTTTATCGGCTACGCCCTTTTTAGAGCGCTTCGATTTGTTTCTCGGGAATTTGTGCTGCCGACTGACCCAACCGCTGCCCTTCTCAATGCCACAACCACTTTCGTGACTTGTGCTCAAGTCAGGTGCTAAGTTGAGTGCCAGCCCGTAGTCCCCGTGCCTCGTTGGCTTATTTTTCTGACCTCGTGGTCGGTCAGTCCCCGAGTGCGTTACTCACGTCTCGGGTATGACTAAGCGTTGCCGACTTGGGCTAGCTTTTCGAATGAAATTATGCAAAGGTAATCGAATGCTCTTTTTCAGAGGCATGATAGCTTTACTGATCTTTTGCCGAATGGCATACATAAATTTCTGCCGCTCAACTATAGAACGGGCAGAAAAGCTCGGCGTTCCACGGCCGCTCTGTTTCAAATCCTGACGTGTCCTTATGCCGAGTGCCCTTGGTGCAGTCGATCAAATAGTACGAGTTGTTCTTGAGTGCGCGGCTGATGACGAAAGGTCCCTCCCAGGGTGAGGCCAGCTTGTGTTGCCCATCCGATTTCTGAATTCGGCGTAGCACCATGTCGCCTTCTCGGAAGGCGAGAGGACGAATCTTCTTGCTGTGGTAGTGTCGCAACTTCTGCTGGTAGACTGCCGACCTGGACAAGGCCAGCAGGCAGGCTTCTTCCTTGAGATCAACGCCGTCTTCTCGTGCTAACTTGGCTTCCTCCTCGGTGTACAGGGCATGCCGAGGTGAATCAAACTCGATGTTGGATGGGATGATCGCTTCTGACCCATATACCAGGAAGAAAGGGGTGAATCCAGTCGACCTATTTGGCGTGGTCCTTAAGCTGAACAGTACTGCTGGGAGTTATTCAATCCATGCTCCGGGTTCCCTCTCAAGTGGCTCCACCAATCGGGGTCTGATACCTGAGAGGATGAGTCCTTTTTCTCTTTCTACTTGACCATTCGACTGAGGATGTGCCACAGATGCAAGATCGAGCTGAATGCCCTGCTGAGATGCATACCGAGCCAGTGCGCCCTTTGAAAAATTGGTGCCGTTGTCGGTGATGATACTATTGGGCACACCGTATCTGCACACGATGTCAGCCACAAAACGGACCGCAGTCGGACCATCCAGCTTCTTGATCGGGCGGGCTTCAATCCACTTGGTGAACTTGTCCACTGCAACCAGGAGATGTGTCATGCCACTTCGGGTCCTCTTGAATGGACCAACCATATCCAAACCCCACACCGCAAACGGCCATGCTATTGGGATTGTCTTCAATGCTGATGTTGGCTGATGACTTTTTGCCTTGAACCGCTGTCAGCCCTTGCAATATTTCACCAAGTTCTCAGCCGCTGCAAGCGCAGTCGGCCAATAGAAACCATGTTGGAAAGCTTTGCTGGCAATGGCTTTTCCTGATGCGTGATGACCGCATTCACCTTGATGGATGTATCTGAGCAACTCCAAGCCTCTATCTTCTTCTACACATCTCTGAAAGACACCAGTTGCACTCTTGCGCACTAGCTCGTTGTTGATTATTGTGTATGCCCAAGATCGGTGACTGATTTGCCTTGACTCGGCTTCGTCTTCTGGAAGGACTCCGTCTGCTAGGAAATCTCTAATCGGCTGTGCCCATGATGGCGCACTGAGGACTACCATTACTACTGCTTGCTGGGGTGCAACCTCTTCTTGGATCTCGGCTTGCTGGCCCTCGGCCTCTTGGACTTCGGCCTCTTGAACCTCTGTCATCTCGACTTCTGTCTCTAAACTGCCGACTGCGGCGCCTGGCCCGCATTCAGCAGCCCCTGGTGACGACTGCTCATCTGTAGCTGGACCTTCTTCAATGCAATCGGCAGTGCCTGATGTCATTGGCTCTTCTGAGGCTGTGCCGTCTGGTGCTGCCTCTCCTTGTTTACCTTTGGCCTTGCTCTTCTTGCTGCACTCGGCAGCCCTTAGTCTGCAATCGGCAGCCCCTGGTGCTGTTGGCTCTGCTGATACTGAAGCACCTTGGGCGCTTGACTGCTTCTTCAGAGTTGGAATCTTTGCCGGTTTAGCTTCTTTTGCCTTCTTCAACGCTTCGAGGTCAGTCTCCGAGATGAAGATGGACTCGGACTCTGGGGACGGCATGATGGACGGCTTCCTGATGTGCTCAAGTGACACGCCTGGCGGGATAGCTTGCCTCGTTGAACCGAGTTTGGACAAGGCATCTGCTGCCTCGTTGTTTGCTCTCGGCACATGGTGGAACTCACATCCTTCAAAGTACCCACTGATCTGCTGCACTAGAAAATGGTAGCTTGCCATATTCGCAAACTTTGCATACCAGGTGCCTGTGCACTGTTGCACCACCAAATCGGAGTCACCAAAGCACTCAATATTCCGAATGCCAATTTCCTTGGTCAGCTTGATACCATGCACAAGGGCTTCGTACTCGGCCACGTTGTTTGATGCTGCAAAGTGAATCTGGAGTACATAATGTAGTTGATCTCCTCTTGGTGAAGTGAGCACTACACCAGCCCCTAGGCCACTCTTCATCTTGGATCCATCAAAATGCATTCGCCAAAAGTCCGATCCTGGGGCGGATGGCATATATTGAGTTTTAGCCCAGTCCACCAGGAAATCGGCCAACGCTTGCGACTTGATCGCTGTTCTCGGCTCATACTGGATGCCATGGTTGGCGATCTCGATTGCCCACTTCGCCACTCTTCCGGTCGCATCTCTGCTTCCTATGATGTCGGCCAATGGAGCCGAGCTGATGACTGTGACCAGGTGGGCTTGAAAATATGGCTTCAATCTCTTGGCCGCCATGTACACTCCATAGCACATCTTCTGGTAGTGAGGGTAGTATTTCTTGGACGCCGAGAGCACTTCACTGATGTAATACACAGGTTGCTGAATCTGCTGTGCCTTGTCCTTCTCGGGCCACTCCACCACCATAACTGCACTGATCACCCGATTGGTTGCCGCAATGTACAACATCATTGGCTCCTTCTCAACCGGGGCAGCCATAATCGGCGCAGTGGAGAGCATGCACTTGAGCTCTCGGAATGCTTGGCTTGCCTGAGGTGTGCAGGTGAATTTCTCCGTCTTCTTCATCAGCTGATATAGCGGGATTGCTTTTTCACCCAGCCGACTGAGAAATCGGCTGAGCGATGCGAGGCAACCGGTGAATTTCTGTACTTGCTTCAGGTTCTTGGGTTGCTCCATTCGCTCGATTGCAGCTATCTTCTCGGGATTGCATTCGATTCCTCTCTCGGAAACGAGAAATCCCAAGAGCTTTCCGGCTTGGACTCCAAAAACACACTTCTCCGGATTGAGCTTGATCTGGTAAGTTCTCAGATTTGCAAATGTCTCTCGGAGGTCATCTAGGAGTGTGACTCCCTTGGCCGACTTCACTACCAGATCATCCACATAGACGTGGAAATTTCTGCCGAGTTGGGAGTGTGTACATCTCTGAATTGTGCGCTGATAAGTGACACCCCCATTCTTCAAACCAAAAGGCATGGTGATATAACAATAAGCCCCGAAAGGGGTTATAAATGTAGTTTTTATTTGATCTTCTACAACAAGTTTGATCTGGTGATAGCCAGCTGTGGCATCCAGAAAAGACAAAAGCTCGCAGCCGGCCGTAGAATCAATCACTTGATCAATACGGGACAGAGCAAACGGATCTGTCGGGCACGCCTTGTTCAGGAAAGTGTAATCGATACACATGCGCCAATCTTGTTCTTCTTCATCACGAGGACTGGATTCGCCAGCCACTCGGGGTAAAACACTTCCATGATGAAACCTGCAGCTTGTAGCTTCGCAATCTCTTCGCCGATTGCCCTTCTCTTATCTTCAGAAAAACGTCTCAGGGGTTGCTTGACCGGCTTCGAGCCTGGCCGAATGTGCAGCTTGTGCTCGACGAGTTCTCTCAGCACACCAGGCATGTGTTGTGGAGACCATGCGAAGATGTCCCGATTCTCACGGAGAAACTCGACGAGCTCGCTTTCCTATTTGTCGCTAAGTCCAGCTCCGACTACAACGAATTTGGTTGAGTCGGAGGGATCTAGAGCGACCTTCTTGCTGTCCTTGGCCGACTGAAAATCCGATTCCTCATCTGCTCTCTTGGCTGGGCCGACTGGAAGTGGATTCTTGTTCTGTGCTTGCGCCATTGCTATCGCTTTGCCGAGATGATGCTTCTCTGTTTCAATTACTTGGGAGTCAGCCAAACTGCCGCCAGCCGATGTGCACTCGAGGGACTTCCTGAAGTCCCCGGTGACAGTGATGACGCCGTTTGGCCCTGGGATCTTCATCTTGAGGTAAGTCTGCTGTGCGTTGAACATGAACTTGGAAAATGTGGGCAATCCCAATAGAGCATGATAAGGACTGCTGAGGTCGGCGACCTCGAACCAAATTGGCTCCCTCCTGAAGTTCTGTGACATCCTGGCTTAATAGGAATGATAGACTACTCATATCAACAAGGTGCACCTTCTTTTCCGGAAGCACATCATCAAAGAACTCCAAAGTTAAGCGTGCTTGGCTTGGAGCAATTTGAGGATGGGTGACCGACTGGGAAGTAGCTCCCAGGTGCGCACGAGTGAGGACAAAGTGCGCAGGAAAGACTAGTGTTGGTCTGTGGGGACAGTCTAGATCCCGACAGGCGTACGCCGGGAACCGGTGGCTGTGGCCGGGGCGTAACAAATGGAATCAGAGCCGACCCTCGCGGTTACACGGGCGTGTGTGGGTCAGTTGCGCGAACATGTGGGACATGTGTCGGCACTGGACGCACAGACGTGTGCCAAGAGGGAACGTTCCTGTGGGCCGATGAGGACATCGGTTCCTTTGAGTGGGGGTGTATGTGACATCCTGGCTTAATAGGAATGATAGACTACTCATATCAACAAGGTGCACCTTCTTTTCCGGAAGCACATCTTCAAAGAACTCCAAAGTTAAGCGTGCTTGGCTTGGAGCAATTTGAGGATGGGTGACCGACTGGTAAGTAGCTCCCAGGTGCGCACGAGTGAGGAAAAAGTGCGCAGGAAAGACTAGTGTTGGTCTGTGGGGACAGTCTAGATCCCGCCAGGCGTACGCCGGGAACCGGTGGCTGTGGCCGGGGCGTAACAAGTTCTCCTTTGTGCTGAATATGACATCCAGCCGAATGCGACCCATGGGGTTGCAAGATAACCCAGGAACAATCCCATGGAATGTCGTCCGACTGCGCTCCAGATCCTTCTCGGTGAGCCCTAGCTTGATCAAGGTATCTCTATACAGAATGTTGATTGTGCTTCCTCCATCGACGAGCACTCGGGAGAACTTGCATGAAAATCTTGGTCCTGCGAACAGAGCATCAACCACAAGCGGGTAGTTGCCTGGATTCGGCAAGATGGTCGGGTGATCTGCTCTATCCCAGGATATGGGAAATTCGGACCAATGCATGAACTGAGGAATCGGTGGCATGGTGGCGTTGACTTCTTGAGCTCGGGCTCTCCGACTGCCCTTGTCAGTGGACTCGCTGGTGAAAATCATGTAAGCGGCGTCTTGCCGCGGGAACTGGTTCTACTGCTGAGGTGGTCCTCTGTTCTGGGGTGGTGGTGGGGGTGAAGGTGGTAAAGCTTCTCCCTTCGCAATCCTTCTCACAAAATCACACTGCCGAGTGGTATGCGCAGACGGCCTGCCCGGAGTGCCGTGAAACTTGCACGGTGCATCCAGCATATCATCGAACGTGTACTTGGGCTTCATCTGCCCCGGGGGCCTCACAGTGGGTCTCATCTTTCGACTGCCTCCTGCAGCCCCTGGATCTTCTTCATTCTGGACAGCGGCCACCTGCCGACTGCCGTACTGAGTGTCTGGCTGCTCATCCTTGCGCTTGCCATTGTTCTACTGGTTGTTGCTGTTGTTGCGGTTGTTTTCTCTTCTTTCCTTCCGACTGAGGCCTTGGTTCCCTGTGTCCTACTGCGGAGCCCCTGGTGACTGAATGACACCTCCAACTCCGAGCTGGATAGGGCGCATCGCAGAGTCGGACACAACAAACGAGTTGGCCACCTTCATGAGCTCGGCGAGCGATGTGAAATCCTTGCGGAGCAATTTGTGCTTCAACATTGAATCGGCCAGGCATCCATCCGTGAAGTACTGAATGGCCTGGATCTCATGGACTCCTTCACATGAGTTCTTCAACTTGATCCATCGAGATAAGTAATCTCGGAGGGGTTCATCCTTGCCTTGCACACAAAGAGCCAACTGCCGCGGGAGGTTGGGCCGCTCATATGTGCTCGTGAAGTTGTGAATGAATGCACTTGTGAAATATTCCCAACAATTTACACTGTCCTTGGGCAGACTATTCAACCAAGTCCGAGCTGAACCCTGCAGCATCAAAGGTGCATAGCGGACTGCCACACGCCGACTGCCCCCTGCAATGCGAATTGCGGTCAGGTAATCGGACAACCAATCTTCTGGCTTCACAGAACCATTGTACTTGGGTGTGTCTCTCGGCAGCGTGAAGCCTTTGGGGAACTTCTCGGTCCGAATGCGATGACCGAAACATGACGGGCCAGCTTCTCCCTCTTCGTCTTCTTGAGCCTCCTTCTCCAGGAGCTCGATGCGATGCCTGACGTCATTCTGACCGATTTGGCGAGGGCCAAGTCGGGCGCTGATTGCTGGTCTTGGTGCCGACTGCTGAGGCATGTCATTGCGCCTGCTGTTAACAGCTGGCTCTTCAACTCTTCTTCTTGCCGCTGGGGGTGGCCGATTGCTTCTGACCCTGCTTTCATGCCGAGACGGGGCCGGTTGGTGTCTGTTCTGGCGCAATGCATTCGGTCGCTGGCTAGCTTCCGGAATCGGCCTCACAGTTCCTCTTGATGCCCCAAGTCCTGCATTCTGATTCTCCATTGCCACGAGCCTCTGCTCCTTTGCGGCTGCCAGCAGCTCGCGCATTCGGCGCGACTGCTCTCGCCGCTCATCTCCCTCTAGGTCCTCTAGCTCGATTGCTATCTTCTCGGCTGCTCTCAGGTTCTTGTCCGGTGTGCTGTACGTCGGCCTCTGGATGAACGCCGATTGCGCCGGCTGCTCCGGTTGCACTGGCCTCCTCGGCCGCTCCGGTTGCTCGGCTCCCGACAGCTGCTGATGGACTGCTCGACCTCGGCTTCTCAGGTCTTCTAAGACAGCGGGCTCAATCGGCCGACGCGGTCCAGCATGCGCCCCGTTGTACTCCCTTGTGATAGCTCCGAGCCTACTCTCTTCTGCCAGCACTTGCTCGGCTCTGCGAGCGAGGGAAAGCCGTGCTGTTTCCAGCTCAGTATGGACTTGATCGGGATCCCCATTCCTGTTCACGGGTGTGTACAACACATCCCGCAACGCGCTGGTGCCGACTCGCTCCGCTGCGTCAGTTGCCTCCTTGGCTCTCCTAGCCGCACTCGCTACGCCGCGATTGCTTGATGAAGACGCCCCAGCCATCATGACGGCTGCATGCACACGGCCATCCTCTCCGCCAGGCGCTTCCGTGCAGCCCCTGGTCGAGAGCGGATCCGTGATGCACGAT
This sequence comes from Bromus sterilis, assembly GCA_950022295.1. Lineage (NCBI taxonomy): Eukaryota > Viridiplantae > Streptophyta > Magnoliopsida > Poales > Poaceae > Bromus > Bromus sterilis. The sequence continues at coordinate 23,526,348 of OX465596.1, read as the reverse complement.
AAGATGCGAATCTCCCTGGGATATGCCTCGGGGAAGCTGCCGATGAAGAGACGATGGCTGCCCACTTGCAGTGACACACCGGGCGGCAGGGGCGCACCGGCCCCGTACCGCGTCGAGTAGTCCACCACGTAGTCGATTGCCCCACGCCTAAGAATCAGGCCAGAGGCGTGGCTACCGCCCGATGCAGAGGAAAATCCCGTCCGGATCTTTACTCCAGTCGACGCCTCGGTCTGCCCCACGGTGGGCGCCAACTGTCGTCGATATGTGATGGCAGATGCCATGGGGATGGCTAAAGTGAGGGGAAGACGCGAGGAAAAAGATGTCGATGGTGCCAGAATCGGGTTGGGCACAAACACGGTGAAGGACACGACGATGTAACCAGGTTCGGGGCTCTTCGAAGAGATAACACCCCTACTCCTGCTTGTCTCTTCTATATCAATGGAACTGAACTACAATAACTTCTTCTCTATCTACTCAGGGGAAGGTGAGAGCTGCCGTGGGCAAGGCTCTCTCCTGCTTCCCTGAGGAGGAACTACAAGCAGTAAATGAACTGAGCGAGACGTGAGTAATGGGCGAATGTTGTGGATCGTCTCCCACGCAGGAGGGGTACCCCGGGCTCTTATAGTGTGAGCCCGGAGTAAATCGGTAACTTCACTGCCGATTGGGCCCAGCTGTCATCCTCTAATCGGCTGGGTCCCACCGACTGCTCCTCTCCGGGTGATCCGGACCCGACAAGTGGCGGCCCATGCTGTAGACTTGTAGGGCATGATGATGAATAGTGGAGCTAGGAGGTGCGGTCTTGTCGCCCTGTCCGCGGAATCGGCGGAGAGGTCGACACCGCATCTCTGCCAGATCTTCGATGTGACTTGGCTTCTCTGCCACCCCGATATCTTGGGATTGCGCATTTATGACCTCGTACTTGGACCTCCGACTGGTCTCGGGGTCAACTTCTCCAGGGGTGATAAGTTGTACCGATTGCGCCTGGGCCGACTGGTGGCCCTCGGCAAGGTCGATTGCTCTAGGAAATCTGCCGTGTCGATGCCCATCTCGGCCCAGCTACGGGCCAATCGCATGATCGTCTTGGTGATGAAAAAGGGTGGACCGGTTGCGCCTGGGCCGACTGCTGGCATTCGGTACGGCTGATTGCCTTGGAGCAATTGGCCGTACGCTTGCCCAGCTCGGCCCAGCATCTAAATTGTATCCACACGGACACCGTACGTTTACGTTCGTCCATGGTTACTTCGCATCTGCACATAGCCCACAAGGAAGCGACCCCTGAGGTTCTTTTTTAATACGACCGTGACAGTGTGGTGGGGCCGTTCCTATTCACACACCATGCCACCCTGGCGCCCACTGTCCCTACCCTCGCCTTTGTCATCACAGCCTCTCAGGAACCGCATCTACATCTTAAAACATCCATGTCGGTACTACTGGGAGTATGCATGCCCACAACCATGGCCGGACGACCTGCCAAACGGGTGGCGTATGAGTCCCAAACACGTGTCGGTGCCCCCGCGCCTGGCGCAGGAGGCGTGTTGTAACATACCAACACTAGTATTTTTCGCACACTTTGTCCTCACTCATGTGCATTCAGGATCAACTTTTCGGTTGGTTACCCATCCTCAAATCTCTCCAAGTCAATCACACTTAACTTTGGAGTTATTTGGAGTTGGACTTTCGGAAAAGAAGGTGCATCTTGTTGATATGAGTAGTCTATCATTCGTATTGAGAGTCTGGGTTGTTACATACACCACCCCTCAAAGAAACTGGCGTCCCCGTCGGCCCAGCAGAAATGTTCCCCTTTGGCACACGTTTGTGCGCTTTAGTTGCAGACATCCCACATGTACCCCATGTATGCCTCACCGACTGGCACACGCACCGTGTAACCGTTAGGACCGGCTACCCCATGTAAGCCTCACCGACTGGCACACACACCGTCTAACCGCCAGGGTCGGCTCTAATACTAACTCTAACGCCCCGATCACCCCCAACCAGTTAACCTGTCATGGGAAAGTCACGGCAGATGTTCGAATAGTCGAACTTGACATGGGACCTTTGCTGCGAGGTGGATACGAGGAGAGAGTCGACATGGACAAGAGACTCGGCGATTTACCCAGGTTTCAGCCCCTCTTTGTCTCGAGGTAAAAGCCTACTCCGGCTTCTTATTATTATGGGTTTCGACTCCTCAATTAGAAGAGTCAGTGGATCAATTACAAGTGAGCCGGATCGCAACCTTAGTCTCGAGGAGATCTAGGTTACGCCGAAAGTGTCTAGTCCTCTCTTGGATTGATATTGTTCTCTCTCTGGATCCCATGGACTTCGACTTATAAAGGCATCGGGTCCCGGGGCTCCGCGAGTCCGACTCCTACACGAGGTGGAGTTCTATTCAAATTTACAAGTATGCTACGCGCCATACAAGGTAAGTTGAATTCCTTCTATGGCTTCGATCTGCATGCTTGGCGCGGACGGCTCGTGGCCGAGTCTCCTTTCCTGGGATTTCCATAAATGAGTCGGCCATCTAATGCCGGGTTATGGGCTTGATCTATCCCCCCGACATTAGCCCCCGTGACGGGGATGTACCCCGGAAAATCCCATGGTCAGGGACCCTGGGTTAGTCATGAGAGGAACAGGTTGGACGATAGATCGTCGGCTAACAGGAGGATACGTTCCTGCTCGATGTTATTGATTGGAGATGGCGATTACAGGGGAGCCAGGGCTAGTGCGCACAAGGCTAGGGTTACAGATTGTGTCCGGCTCGCGACGTCTCCCCTCCTAGCCTTTCTATACTAGGCTAGGTCTCGGGGAGTCCGCCCTGTATTACAGACGAGGATTCCTAACCATGATCTTGTTCCGTACGGCAAGTTTGCACCTTCCTTGTGACTCGCGGACTCATACGTCGGTGCCACTAGTGGGCCAAGGCTGGGCCCAGGCGGCATCTTTGTGGGCCTCCTGTCTTCGGGTACACCGGGTAGGCTTATCCATATGAGTCATGGGGTCACCCCCTCGTCAGTAGCCCCCGAGTGCCTGGGGGACTCGAAGAGGCGCGCAGGGACTCGAGTTCATTCTTGCTTCGTTTTTTGATGTATGCACGGTTTAACCGCGGGTCGCTGGCAGTCTGGGGCCATGACAAAACCTGTTTCGAGGGATGCTAAGCTGAAAGGGCCCAAGGAGTCGACGGGTCGAGCCTTGGTGAATTGCACTAGTGGCAAAAACCGCAGTAGCCCAATCAAACCCATGTCCCTCGACATGAGCTTGGAACACTGGTGTCTAGCAAAAGTCAAGCCGCTGCAGGTCTTACAGTGATCAATTGCCGCCAATAAAGTTCGTAGCCTAGGCGCGTCCGCCCGGATTTTTCTATCATGCATGCGCATGGAAAAGGTTGGGAGTGAAATCGCTCTTCGGCAAGTCCCAGCCCGGCCGATCTTCGCAGCGGGGTCTTACGTACACGCTAAGCTTGCGTGGCATCTGTGCATAGTGTATCGTGTTCCAGGAATATGTATTTTTATTGAGGCGCGGAGCCTAGTAGATGATGCACCCACTTGGAATAAACAATCAAGTGAGATGTTTTAGCGGTCACTCGCGGAGCTTCACCGAGTGCTCGGGCGAGGAGTAACGTAGATGGATATTCGCTCGGGAGGTCATTGAGTGCTTGGGTATATTAAGTTTTGCGAGTAATCACTCGAATATCTCTTTTGCTCTCAAGGTGAGGGAGCACCCGATAATCCGGGACCGCTCGATCTGGCGAGCGCAGGTCTTCTCATCTTGCGTCGTGGTGAGGGAGCACCCAAAACTCTTATGGGTGCGAGTAATCACTTGAGCACATCTTTTCTTCTAGGTGAGGGAGCACCTGAGACTCTCGTAGGTGCGAGTGAATACTCGAGCACATTATTTTCTTCTGGGTGAGGGAGCACTTGAGACTCTCGTAGGTGCGAGTGAATACTCGAGCACAATATTTTCTTCTGGGTGAGGGAGCACCCGAAAAAAACTCATGGGTAGATACGCTCCCGATGGTAGTTAGATATATTTGAAAAAGAATGTATTTAAACTATGTAAAAAACGGTGCTTGCGAGTTGCCTCTTCTGCTCACTGCCCCTTTGATTTTACCTCTTGTTTTGTGAAGATAACTATCTCCTTGCTGGAAGACCGTCAAAGATGCTCTGGCGGCTAACCGTCATGTCTTCATGACCGGTCATAATGATGGTTTTTGGTGGCGTGCTGCATCCGCCTGTTGAGTTATCGATGCGCGCATTGAAAACGCGCGAGATTTGACGCGTCCAACGCACTGTGCCTCCTGTGTGAAGGCATCTTCGTCTCGGACTTCGAATCGCTCGGTGTGCTTGGTCTTTGAATTAATGGCTCCCGCCGTCTGGGCTTCTACATGCTTCTTGAGTTTGTGCTATAAATAGACCCCTCTTCTTCATCTAGCAGTGGTATTCTACCTCTGCTCATCTTGCTCCTCTTTCTCTTCCTCTTCTCATGGCGCCCAAGCGCGGAGCTGGTATGACTGTCCGAGGTCGTGCTCGCCGCGGCCGTGGTGGTCGTACTCCGCGTTCTTCTCGCGGTGGTCGTCATGGTGCAGCGTTGGTGCCTTCCTCCTCTTCCTCGGAGGAGGGTGTTTGGTGCTATGATTTTCTCCTGCACGTCTGTGGCCGGGGCGCTGCTCGCATTCTTCTCCCTTCTGCATTTGCTGTCATTGTTTCTGAGCATGGCCTTGATGGCTTACTGCTTCGTCTTCAAGGGTGCGCTCAATCTCCTTCTTATGTTAAGCTGGAGATCGATAGTTCCCGCTTGATTTTTCTTGGCTTTGGCTGGAAATCCTTTGCTCGTTGGTTGAACTTGCATGATGGTGACACTCTTTGTTGCCGTTTTGATGGCGAAGACACTCTTGTCGTCCGTGCCTTTGACCCGAGCGGCAACCGCATGGATCCGTACTGGACGGAGACGAGCAGTGATGGTTCTGACAGGTTGAGGAGTCCTTTGCCTGCGTCGTTAACTGCTTCCTCCTTCGGTGACTCTTCGGGTGCTGGTGCTGAGCCGTCTTCAACTGCCTCCCCCTCCTGTTCTGAAGAGGATCCCGACGTCAAACCACCGATCAAGCGGGTGCGCCAGGCGACCTTGTAGAACTGGAGGCGGCAGCGTCATCTTCGCCGGCAGCTCGGGTGGAACTGGAGAAGAAGCTGGTGGAGCAGGAGAAGAAGCTGGTGGAGCATCGTCTTCAACTGCTCCGCAAATAAGTCGAGCTTCACCTTTTGTTATGTTATTGACATCATGAGCCTGCTGCTTCGACTCCTCCTTTGTCTGTGATGATGCTCGCTTCCTTGGTGCCAATCATCCCAGCATGGGCACTCATGTAGAATTCATAATTCCTTGATGTAGGCTTATCGGCTGCTTGTGCCTTTTGTAACTAGATTAGTTCTCCATGTAATGAGGATTGCCTTCGAGTAATCAGAGCTACCTTCTATCCAATGTACTTTGAATCTTTTTGTACTGAAAATGACCCTTGTGATGTGAACTGTGCTTGAGTCTTTGCAGAGGAATTTGTCTTTGAGCCCTTTGCAACCGATTGCTGTGTTCGGGTCCTGGCGATCGAGAGCTGTTTTCAAGTCCTGTGCAATCGAGAGCTGTCTTCGAGTCCTTTGCGATCGGGAGCTGTCTTCGAATTCATCAAAAACTTCGCACTGCGGGTTCTATCGGGTGCGCGACAGCGCTCCTGATGGGAGTAGCCCCCGAGGCTACGTTTGAGTCGGAGAGTTGAACGTAGGCTGAGATTTGTTTCCTTTGTCGCCCTTTCATTAATTTCGGTCTTTTATCGGGTGCGCGACAGCGCTCCCGATGGGAGTAGCCCCCGAGTCTTTAGGTGATCGTTGGCGATCAGGTGAAGACTTAGAGAATTGTCTGCGTCCTGCGCTCCGCGCATATCTCTTCAGAGTACATGTTGTTCTATCTGGTTGTAGCCGTACCTTTCCTTTTGATTCTGGACAGAGTTTTAACGGGTGTCTCTTATCGATGGGTTTTCGCTTGGACCCTTTTGAATTTCGGGCTGCGTGAGCGATGATGACGTCTCTCGGGGGGAGATTTTGTAATCGAGCCCCCGAGTGTTTTGGTGAAAGGGTCGCGATTGAGACGATAGCGTCTCTCGGGGGGAGTTTTGTGCTCAGGCCCCCGAGTGCTTTGGTAAAAGATAGTGATTGCGACGATAGCGTCTCTCGGGGGGAGTTTTGTACTCGAGCCCCCGACTGCTTTGGTAAGAGATCGCGATTGCGACGATAGCGTTTCTCGGGGGGAGCTTTGTACTCGAACCCCAAAGTGCTTTGTTAAGAGATCGTGATTGCGACGATAGCGTCTCTCGGGGGGAGCTTTGTACTCGAGCCCCCGAGTGCTTTGGTAAGAGATCGCGATTGCGATGATAGCGTCTCTCGGGGTGAGTTTTGTACTCGAGCCCCCGAGTGCTTTGGTATGGTAGTATTTGGGCAACATCATTTTATTGCGTTGAAGGTTTACATGAGCTGCCAGATGAACGTGACTGGTGGAGACTATGGGTAGAATAGTCGTAGGTTCGCTACGTTCCATGGATCCTCCTATGACTTATGTGATTATGAACGGTCCTTCCCATTGGGGGGCAAGCTTGTGAACTTTCTCTTGTATGAGCCGTAGGACAAGGTCGCCCTTTTTTGAAGGTTCTGGTGCGTAGGCGACTGCTTTGGTAAGTGCGCAGTTTGTCCTGGTACCCCTCTGCCTTTGCTAGGGATGTGTCCCTTGCTTCGTCTGCCGTGTCCTTGTCATCTTGCGGCGCTTCTTCTGCTTCTTCTTCTTCGTACCCTGAGATCCAGGGTGCCCCGAATCTGAGGTCATGTGGTAGCTCTGCCTCCGCCCCGTATACCATGAAGAAAGGTGTGTACTGAGTTGCGGTATTTGGGGTAGTGCGCAGGCTCCATAATACTTCGGGGAGTTCTTCTACCCAGTTGCCTGCGGCCTGCTCGAGTGGTGCGAGGAGCCGTTTTTTGATTCCCCCGCATGCTAGGCCGTTTGCTTTCTCCACCTGGCCGTTGGACTGCGGGTGCGCGACTGATGCATAGTTGATTTTGATACCCAGCTCTTCGCAGAAGTTTTGAAATTCGGCCGCTGTGAAGTTCGTATCGTTGTCCGTGATGATGTTGTGTGGTACTCCGAACCTGAAGATTATTGATTTGATGAAATTTACTGCCGTGAGGGCTGTGGAGCTGGTGATTGGCACTGCTTCGATCCACTTGGTGAATTTATCGACTGCTACTAATAGGTGAGTTCTTCTCCTTTTGATGAATTTTTGAGCGGGCCCACCATGTCGAGTCCCCAGGTACTGAATGGCCATGATAGTGGTACGGTCTTGAGTCTTGAGGCTGGATCGTGTGATCTGCTGGAGAAGTTTTGACAGGCGGTGCAGCGCCGCATGATGTCTTCTGCGTTTCTCATGGCTGTTGGCCAGTAGAGTCCTGTTCGAAAGGCTTTTGCCACGAGTGCTCGGCTGCAGGCGTGGTGCCCGCAGGTGCCTTCGTGGATCTCCCGTAGTAGGGTTTTGCCGTCTTCCACGTCTGTGCATTTGTGTAGGACCTGGGAAATACTGCGCTTGTAGAGTTGCCCATTGATTATTGTGAAAAATTTGGATCGCTGACTGACGCGTCTGGCTTCTGCGACGTCCTGCGGTAGGGTGCTGTCGATTAGGAATCTGAGAAGCGGATCTCTCCAAGATGGGTCTTCGGGTGCGGCTAGCTCTGGCTCCTCGACTGTGTTGTTGGATTCTTTATTAGCGACTGGGTTTGCGGCTGCCACTTGTGCTAGTTTTCCTGTGTTGTCCTCCTCTGTGTCTTCTTCTGGTCCGAGTTCTTTGATTGTGACGATGACCCCGTTTATGTAGGCCTGGATGTTTCCACCAATCTGGTTTCTCGTGAAAGCTTGCATCATTCGCCGGTATATTGTTCCTGCGTTGTTTAGACCGAAGGGCATTTTGGGGCGGCAGGGTGTGCCACAAGGGGTGGTGTCCAGGGCGTGCTCTTCGTCTTTTTCCTCCATTCTGGCCTGATTAAGTCCTTGGTGAGCGTCGAAGAACGATGGTAGGTCGCATCCTGCTGTTGAGTCGGTTATATGATTGATTCTTGGCAGGGTGAAGTGATCCTTGGGGCATTATCCGTTGACTGGCCCGTAGTCGACGTGCATCCGCAGTACGTCTGTGTCTTTCTTGGGGACCAACACGGGGTTGGCGACCCAAGTGGCTTTCTTTGTCTCTCGAATGAATTGGGCGTCAAGTAGTCGGTTGACTTCCTCCCCGATTGCTCTGCGTTTGGGGTCTGAGAATCTTCATAGTGCCTGCTTCACTGGTTTGGTGTTTGGCTTGATGCACAGTGCGTGCTCCGCGAACTCGCGCGGTACTCCTGGCATGTCGGCTGGGCACCAGGAAAAGATTTCCCATTCTTCGCGGAGGAAAGTGATGAGGGCAGTCGCTTTCTCTTCTAGGAGGTGGGCGTACACGCGGACTGTTTTTTCTGGGTCTGTCGGGTGCACCTGGTGGGTGACCGTGTCACTGTCGATCTTGAAATCCCGTCCATATTCTTTTGACTCGCTTCGACTTGCTAGCGGAAAGATACTTTTGTCTGTCGCCATGGCTATTTCTATGAGTTCTTGCTCGGCTCGAAAGGTGTCAGAGACTTTGTGGAAATCGCGATCGCATTTATCTGACTTGATGAAGCTCCCGTTGACTGTAATGACGCCCGCGGATCCTGGCATCTTGAGTTTGAGGTAGGCGTAGTGCGGAATCGCCATGAATTGAGCGAACGCTGGACGTCCCAATATGGCGTGATACTGTGATTGCCAATCGAGTACATCGAACTCGAGGGTGTGTCTTGTGAAATTGCGTCTGTTGCCGAAGACGACTTCGAGCTCGATTAGTCCAAGGGAAGTAGCTGCTTCTCCTGGGACTACTCCGTATAACACGGTGCTTGATTTCTTCCATACTGATCGAGGGATCAACATCTTGCGCAGGGTGCTGACGAAGATTATGTTCATGCTGCTGCCTTCGTCCATGAAGATTCTGTCCATGTCGTACCCTCCGATTTGGGCGTCGAGTACCAAGGGCGCGTGCCCCGGCCTTGGGACTGCAGGCGGGTGATCGCTCTGGGAGAACGTGATGCTGGTTTCTGCGTCGTGTAGCTGGTAGACTTCGACTGCGTTTAGGTTCTCGGCTGCTCTGGCCTGCAGGGTGTAGGAGTCCTGTTGGGCTTGGGATACCTTGCCTTCTTGGATCGTGTACACTTGTCCTTGAGTGGGCGACTGCTCGGTTCATCGGGCGCGCTTGGCTTCTTTCCTCCTTGAGGCTGTCGGCGAGTTCGTTGAATAGGCGGCAGTATCCGAGAGTGTGGCTCGATCTGATGTTTCCCCAGTTGTCTTCGAAGCAGTGGATCGTGCAGGGTCCTTCTAGCTGTTCCCTGACCGTGAGCTTGCTGGATCCGGCGTGCCGTTTCCTCCTTGAGATTCGGAAGAACAGCGCGTGGTCCGCTGGGTGCTCGTGAGCTCGCGGGTTGACTTCGATCCCTTCACTTAGATTCTGGTTCCTTATTAGATTGGCGAATTCGTCTGGCCTTCGATCTGGGTCGTAGTATTCACCGGTCCGAGTCTCAGAGTCGCTGTCCTGGCGGGCGGCGGCTGTCCGCACGGCGGCGGGTCGTCGAGTGGTCGGCGATCGCGTGGCTGTATAATTCGAATCGTCGGGTGAGGTCTCTTCGTAGAATCCTCGCGTCTGTCTTCTGGGTCGTCGATTTCTCCTTCGCTGGCGGTGGTCTTGGCGGTCGCTGATCTCGAGCTCAGAGTCAGTGTCTTGTTGAGCGGCGGGTGCTTGGGTGGCGGTGGATCGTCGAGTGGCCGACAGGTCCTCTTCTTCATGTTGTAGTTCGTCGATCGGGATCTCCGTGTAGAACCCCCGCGCCTTTCTTTTCGGTCGTCGATTTCTCCTTCCCTGGCGGTAGGCTCGGTTGCCTCCGTAGTATTGGTCTTGGCACGGCTGCAGGCTGAGCGATCTTGCTGGGGCGGCGGAGATGTTCGCCGTGATCTTGAATTCCTCAGGTGGATTGCATCTGGTTCTTGCTCTTGAGTTGCGGCTTGCTGAAGACGGAACCGCCGAGATCGTAATTCCAACGTGTGTAGTTCCCACAGACGGCGCCAATTGACGGGGATGTACCCCGGAAAATCCCATGATCAGGGACCCTGGGTTAGTCATGAGAGGCACACGTTGGACGATAGCTCGTCGGCTAATAATAGGATACGTTCCTGCTTGATGTTATTGATTGGAGATGGCGATTACAGGAGAGCCAAGGCTAGTGCGCACAAGGCTAGGGTTACAGATTGTGTCCTGCTCGCGACGTCTCCCCTCCTAGCCTTTATATACCAGGCTAGGTCTCGGGGAGTCCGTCCTGTATTACAAATGAGGTTTCCTAACCATGATCTTGTTCCGTACGACAAGTTTTCACCTTCCTTGTGACTCGCGGACTCATACGTCGGTGCCACTAGTGGGCAAGGCTGGGCCCAGGCGGCATCTTTGTGGGAATCCTGTCTTCGGGTACACCGGGTAGGCTTATCCATAGGAGTCGTGGGGTCACCCCTCGTCACCCCGGGATTGGCATGATGCTTTAGTCTTCGCAGCAATCTTCTTTATTCCCTTTGACTTTATGGGCCGGTTCTTCCTGGCTGAGCTGACTCATGCTTCCAGAGGGCTAATGTCGACCCCATTCTGTTGTTCAATAATGGATCCCACTCTTCAGCGTTTTTGGAACTTCCGAACGGTTTATCATGATTTTGGCGGCGCAATCAATTCCCATTAGATTTGTTTTCTAAAATTGAGGGATTTACTGACGTTAGCCATTATCACGCGATGCCTCGGTTTTCGGGCTGAGGTCCCTTATAAATAGGCCTCCCATACCCATCTGTTTATTTTACCCTGTCCACATCTTCTCTTCATTTTATTCCTCGTGCACTGAAGGTCCTGAGCTTTATCCTCATCGCTGCATCGAGCTTCTCTCCTCTTAGCGCTCGCGGGAAACGGACTGGGGTCGTGCCACTCCCGCACGCTATTCAAGTAAGTCCTCATCCTCTACCTCTCGTTACGTTTCTTGCTCATCTCCATTGTTGTAGAGCTTCAAGCTTCATCGTTCGATAGACTGAGGTAGAGTAGCGAAAGATTTCACCGTGCATGTTGGTAGATAGGTTAAGATTTCCTAGATACCGTCCCGCGTCAATTATTCTCTTGAAAAATATTATAGATCCATAGTCCCCAACCGCTTCGGGTTATTCGTAAGTTTTGGATCTGTTTTGTATTTTTCGTCTATTTTCTTGGTCCGGTAGATCCATCTGTTTCTCCGAAATTTACGAAATCTTTTTTGTGTAGTTGACGTAGAGTCGGTTTTGGTCCGACTCCACAAATTTTAGCTAGGGCCATACTTTGCTTGTGTTTAGCTAGTTCTTAGTCGACTCAACACATATTATTCTTTACCCGTTAGGTCTGACTCCTGCGCCATGGGTAGGAAAACTGGTGCCACCAAGAAAACGGCAGGCAAGAAGCCGCCAGTCCCAAGACACCAGTTCAGAGGCCAACTTTGGAGGCGAATTGGGAAAAGAGCCAAGTTAATCTGGAGCAGTTGAACAAGATGGTGGCAGATGGGATCCTTCCTCCCAGACTGAGTTCAAGTGGCGGGTTCCTGAAGAAAGGCGAATTCGTCATCTCTGCTGACCATGTGACCCGGGGATTCCGACCTCCTGGGTCCAAATTTTTCAGAAGTGTGTTGCACTGTTACAAGCTGCATCCCCAAGATTTGAGTGTCAACTCGGTGCTCAACATATGTCACTTTCAAGTGTTCTGCAAAGCTTACCTGAAGATCAAGCCGACTCTCGACTTATTTGCTGAGTTATACTAGTGCAACAAAGAGACCGAGTATAGTGGCGGTACAACTTTGGAGTGTGGTGGAGTTACCATCCAAAAACGATCCAAGTCAATTTTTCCCACCCCCAAGATGACGAGCAAGGTGAAGGATTGGCAAAAATCTTTCTTCTATTGTACTATGGAGGATAACAAGGGTGAGCATCCTTCGCCCGGCTTTCGTGAAAGCCGGTTTGAGTTTCATGATAATTTGAATATTTCCCCACGGAGGTTCATATGAAAAGGAATGAGCCGATTCTTGCTGGGATGAAAGCCCTGCTAGTTGATGGGCTTACTGGAAGAGACTTAACTCGGTGCTGGGTGGGTTGGCAAATCCAACCCCTAAGTGTAAGGGACTGACTCATGTGTGAGTATACTGGGAAAGGTGACTCGATGTGCTTTGCCCATAATGAGTTTACTCCAAGCGAGTTGGTGACGGCTTGCAAGAAATTTCTTGTTGAACGCATTGAAGATCTCAAGAAAGTCGGCCTTCCCCCATTCTGTCAAGCTAATCCAGCTCCACTGGTATGTCTTCATCATGTATTTCTTTGATATGATATTTGTTCAAGTGTTTGATCTTCTGAATCCTTTCGTTTCCAGGCCAATGATCCATGGTGGAACGTGAGTCAGGACCTTCTTACTGGGAAAGAGGCCAGTGCTAAGAGCCCGAGTCATACAGTAAGAGTTAGTTGATTTTTCTTTTCATGATATATACTTTTCCTTCTCACCTCTTTTGTCTTCGTAGGATGACTCGGATGATCATGAGGATGAAGACGAGGATGAAGAGGAGGAGGGTAAGGTTCCTGCTGTTGAAGCCGACTCTTAAAAAGAGAGTCAGATTAAAGATCTGCCGGTATGTGTCTTGTCGACCCTTTATGATATTGTTGATAGGATCTTTATGTCCTTATGTTTCATTTTTTCTCTCGCAGGCACAAGGCCAGAAGAGGCATACCCGTAGTACCGACTCGGGGGACCCTCTTGTGATTATGCAAGATCAGCCTCGACGTGTCCGAAGAAAAACTACTAGTATCTCAACTCCTTCCCGTAAGTCGGTAGATTTTGTTGATGAACAACCGCAAGCCAGCAACTCTGGATCTGGGACCCCTTCTTCTGAGGGGTCTTCTGTCCAAATAACTTTCCCTATCAACCGTGGGTAAGTTCCTTCAATAAAATGATGAGTCGTCATCATATGCATATTTTTGACAAGTTCTACTTTTCTTTGTGAAGTGCTAGAATTGATCCCAAGGACTTGGCCGACTTTGAAGTGGTGAAAGAGCCGGCACTTTTATCTAAGGATTTGCCAAAAATTCTGGTTTCTGATAATCTGAAAAAGGCTGGCTTGGATGAGTCGAGGCATTCAGAGATTTACAAGGATACTTCTCCCGTTGCTAGTGCCAAGGAGCCGGGGGATCAAACTGAGGAGATTGAAGTTGCTCCAAGCTCTATGCCGACTCCTTCTACAGATAAGGTTATTATTGATGAAGATGTGGTGATCACTGGGTCTCATCAGGGTGACCCACCTGCTCGTGCAATTTTGATGAAGACATTGGATAGTAAGAAGTAGGTGGTGAGTCGACCTTATGAGTCGATATCTGAGAAGACTTCTCTTTAAGACTTGTGTAAGCGATCGCTGGCTTGCTCTACTGAACAACATAGCATAGTCCTCCAGCTCTGGCAGCTTTATGAGGTATTTTTCTTTATTTCTCATCATAATGTGCTTGTTTGCTATGCATCTGTAGCCCCCATAAGACGACATGGTTTACTTAATGTCATGTTGGGTTATGTAGGGAAAATCGAGTTATACCCAAAATGAGTCGGTATATCTCTTTTGTACTATTCTAAGTCGAAAAACTTTCTTGAGCTGTAGCCCCCATGAGTCGTAAAACTGTTTTTGAGCTGTAGCCCCCATGAGTAGGCGAGATATGATTATATCTCACCGGGTTATTGAATTTTTTGAAGGTGTAGCCCCCAAGTAGCTGGTTAGGCAGTTTTTCTGAGTAGATACTTAGTCTTTGTTTGTGTAGGCTCTTGCTTTGGAAGCTGGCCAAAATGCTTGTTAGCTGGAAGAAAATTTTAGGGCTGAGTCGGCGAAGCGCGAGCAAGCTGACAAGGAAATCAGCTGACTACAAGATGAATTGAAGAAAAGGGATGAAGAATTGAGTCAAATGAAGTCTGACATGGATGAGGTTGAAATTTCCTTGTCGAAGGCATGTGACGATGTGACGGCTTAGCGTCATGCAGCCGAGAAGAAATTGGAGTCAGCTGAGAGGAAGCTGGAAACACTGAAAGAAAGTATTCACCGACTTATATCAGCGATATTTGGTAAGTCGGAGAAATTTTTGTTACTTTTTGCTTCCCTGACCTTCATTGTTTGTTTAGCCGACTTCGTTGTATTTACTTGTATTTTTGCAGGCAAAGAGCATGATATTTTGAAGGAGTCACCTGCCATGAAGTTGACCTACACTTTCGCCCTTGTCAAACAATTGTTTGAGGGTGCTTGTAAGGCTATAAGTGCAACTCAGCCAAAGCCCCCAAGTATGAAAAGGGTGACTGACATGATGGGACCACTCTCGGTTGTTTCTGAGTGGATTAATCTTGGAAAGCGACCGACTTGTTGCATGGGGGTGATGCGAGGCTTGGATCTCGCCAAGGCCTATCATCCTGGTCTAAAGCCGGAACTTTTAGCTACCGGCTTCCCAGAATTCAAGGCCGATGGCTCCAAATTTACCAAGGATGACCACAACAAGGTTCGCAAAGAGACTCGCTCAGCTGCCACCAAGATAGCCAATGGGATGGATCTGGCTTATCTAGAAGCCGGATATAATGGATCTAACAAGAAGCGCCGAGTTTACTTGCCTTCTCCAACCGACTTTTCTCTTCTTCCATCCCCAACGAAAGCCTCAGAGCCGACAGGTTCTGTTGAGCCAACTTCAGGTGGGGAGGGATATGACTTGAAGATGGATGACATTTATGATGTAGACTTGGCTAAGATTTGTAATGTACTCATATCGTCTGCAGGTGGTGCCGGGTCATCTTCCCAGAATAAAGCCGACGATCAAGCATAGGTTTATGCGATCGACTTTAAACTTTGAAAACTTGTTGATTAATTTGGTGTGGCCGTAGCGCCGGATTTGTAATATTGGGAGACGTGTCCCGTGGTTTGTGACCAATGTGTGGTCAGATACTGATGTTTCGCCTTAAATTTGCCTTGTGGCCTTTGAATGCCAATCTTTTTATGGTGCAAGTCGGCTTTACCTTTGGGCATTGACCCCTTTGTTTGTCGACTCATAGTAGGTGTTTTCTTGGAAGAGCTTGATTTGGCTGAGTTACGCTGGTGTTCCCGTTTGGCAAGTTTAGTGCTTTAAACGCTTTGAAGAAGCCGGTTTCTGTGCTTGCTTGCCATGGTTACAGCCGAGTAACATGCCTTTATGTTGTAAGCAGAAGAGGGTATAGTCCTCTGTCGAGTCAGCGTATATGCCATAAGGTTTTATCAGAAAAAACCCCTGTAAAAGTCGACATATAAAATAATGCAGAAAGAAAAATGCTTTAATGCCGAATCTTTGATAAGAAATTTTGAGGTGTAGTTCCCATGAGTCGGTATATGCATCTGGGTGCTGTGCCGAGTCTCATAGGTCTATCTCTCATTCTGTCTGAAAAGAAAGAATTGTTATGCATAATTTTGAAAATGAAGTATGATGCTTGTATGCATAAAATGAAATTCGAAGGCTCATATCGAAGCCGACTTCATGCCTCATCTTCTCGCGTTGAGAGAGATTATTGGTTCAAGAGTCGAAACTTCTCCGTAATCCGACACATATGACTAGCATTTCCGGTACTTAAGCCCAAACTCGATAGCGTTTCTGTAAGCCCCCAAAGTTTGGACTAAGTCAAGTTTGCGTTGGACATATGAGCTTAAGCCATACAAGCCAAAATTTAAGGTGTGGGTGGCCAAGTCATGTGTATGCCGGGTTTTCTTCGGATAAGAGTTGATGGGTGCCATCGAACTCCTCTATTTCCCATGAATAGGTCATGCACATGTGGAGTTTTACACACACACACACACACATATATATATATATATATATATATATATATATATATATATATAGTATTTCTTCAGATAAGAGTCGATGGGTGCCATTGACTCCCCTATTTCCCCTGAATAGAAAATATATATCCTCAGAGCCGGTAGAGGGTTGATCAAGCCCCCAGGTCTCTGAGAAAATATAAAAAATATTTAATGTATGATGCAAGATGAAGGTATGAAAATAACAAAGTAAAGAGGAGTCGGTTATGATAAAAATCGACTTTATTTATATGTGTGGCGAGAGCAGGTGCGATGAGAGTCGACTTCATGTATATGTATGGCGAGAGCCGGTGCGATGAAGGTCGACTTATATATTAGATATGGCGAAGGCTTGGTGCGATGACGATCGACTTTATATATTAAGTATGGCGAAAGCCTAGTGCGATGAAAATCGACTAATATATTAGATATGGCGAAAGCCTAGTGCGATGAAGATCGAATTTTTATAGTAAGTATGGAGAAAGCCTAGTGCGATGAAAATCGACCTATTTATGGCGAAAGCCTAGTGCGATGAAAATCGACTTATATATTAGATATGGCGAAAGCCTAGTGCGATGAAGATCGACTTTAATTGGATATGTTGAGAGAAAAAATGGAGGGCCGACTGTTATTGTGGACGAGTCCATGTTCTTGATCTTGTCAGGACCCCAACTAGGGTAAGTGCTAGGGTTTTCTTGCCCCTTTGCATCATGAAAAATTCAAAAGGAAAATCAAAATTAGGGAAAAAGGAAAGCCCTGAGAATTTAAATAAATGGCCAGATAAAAATCTTTTTCCAAAAATCTTTTGAACATTTGGAAAATTCCTATAAATGTTGCTGATCATTTTAAAAGTGGTTTGGGATCAATCCCATGCACATGGAATTTTCTAATATTCAAACAGTGGCTTTGGAAATTAAAATAACCCTATTTGAATTGAAATTCAAAATATATTGAATTTCAAAAATGCTCAAATTCTAGAAGTGACTTGCTACTGGTCACCTAGGATTTATAAAAGTAATTGGGCATTTTAATAAATTGCTCTGCTATTTATTTTTGGGGAAAAACAAATTACAGAAAACAAAACAGAAGTTTTGAAAAGGAAAGAGAAACCCTGGCCTTCTGGCCCAACTCATCCCCCCCCGAGCCCACCAGCCTGGCCCAGCCCGCAACCTCCTCTGTCGTCTTCCTCACCGACGGGCAAGCAGCTCGGTGGCGAGCGCCGTGGACGCCACCGAGGGCTTCTGGAGCCTCCTCTTCTCTCCGCGGACGCCACGCAGCTCGCCAGAACCGCCCCACCTCTTCCCCCTCCTCTGGCTCTCTCCCAGCGCTCTCTCTCTCTCGTTTCTGCGCGGACCCGAAGCCCAGCCGGAGCATGCCGCCGCCCAGTCGTGGCCAGAAGCCCCCTCCGCCCTCGCCGCCTTGTCCATCGTCACCGGCGTCGCCGACTTCGTCTTCCCGCGGAGCCAATCGAGCCGAGGAGCTCTGTACTCGTCGCCTTCTTCACCAACAAGCCGCCGGCCGTCGTGGACCTCGTCGGCAAATTTGTCGTCGTCACGCCCTCCGAGCTCTCGCCGTCGACGCCGTTGCATCCGGGGTGAGCCCCTCGTCGTTTTCCCCCATTCCGCGCTCTCTCCCGTGCACCGTAGCCCCACCTCCACCTCACCAGTGGCCGGCCGCCGCACCTCGTCGTCGCCGGCGTCGTTTTAGCCCTCCCCGAGACCCCCTGGTGGCACAGCTCAAAGCGGACGAGCACGGCGCACCCCCCCGTAGTCTTCCCGTGCCTCCCCGTGGCCGAATTCGCCGGCAACCGTGAGCGCCGCCGTGCGGTTTGGTCACCGGCGGCTAACCGCCGGCGGGCCGGGTTAATTAACCCTAATGACACGGCTTAACCCCCCCTGAGTCCATGACAGGTGGGCCCTGCCCCCAGTTAACCCCTCTGTTAAGCTAATCCAACCGGGGATTAACCCCCTGAGACTGACAGGGTGGACCCACTGGTCAGCCCCCCCCCCCTGACATCACCCTGACGCAATGTTGACGCAGTAAAGAATTTCCAGAAATAGAAAAAATTTAAAGTAATTCCAGAAAGTTCCAGAAAATCATTTAAACTTGGGAAATTCATAACTAATTCATATGAACTCCAAATATAGCAAATAATATGTCTAAAAATATCAGAAAAATCCAAGGATTATGAATATGGAATCTGTTTTCATGTTTGACCATTTTAAAATGGGTGAACAGTGCAAAACATCCATATGGCTTTAATTCAAATTCAAATTTGAGGCACATTTGCAAATGACTTTGCATGTGACTTCTTTTAAATGGGATTGTACACACTTTGTGACCAAGAACATCACCATTTCAATATTTATCATGTGTTTGATGCATTGCAAATAAATTTATACCATTGTTTGATTGTTTGCTCGATAGACGTGCAACTGGAACCGGAGGCCACCCCCTTCGTTGAAGATCCCGATATCGAACCTCGACAGCAAGGCAAGCAAAACCCCATTGATCATGTCTATAAAATCCCAATTCCCTCTCAGTCTCGCTTATGCATGTTTAGGAGATCACTTTGTATCGATTCTACCGCATAGTTGAACCCATATCCGATGCATGGCCTATCATCTTGTCACAGTATTAAGCAAACCACAATCCTAGCTGACATAGGAGTTGTATGATATCATGAAGCCCCTGCAACTGTTACAGCTTATTGCATGCTTAGTGTTACATGAGGTTGCTTTTGATGTGAGTCGGGATGATGATGAACATGGTCTTGATGAAGTGAAACTGTGTCGGTGAATCCACCCTAATACAAGGTGAACGATGAGAGGCTGTGTAGGAGTACACAATGGGTTGTCTCGTTGAACACCGCCTTAGGCATCGAGTTCTTGTATGGTAATCCAAGACAAAGAGTACAACCACACATTGGGCTCACTGACCCCTCTCGGCCTAGTACCTTGATCCGTGTCGACGTCCAGAAGTCACATTAGTTCGGGCTTTCCATTTGACATATGCATAGAAAAAGAACGCAGGAAATGGTTGCATCATATAGATGTGTGGGTGCACCTGTGAGGCAGGAAAACCATCCGCCAGAGGTGGCGTCTCGGTCACCTACATTGTTTGAGTCCGTTTCGTTGATCCGGCCGGGCTCTCGAGCGGAGCCAAACTCAGATAGTCGACTCCTGGAATAGACCGGTTGTGAGCGAAGTGTCGTGGTGAACATCCTCGCTGTCACCTCTTGAACGGTGGCGAGACATGGCGGTAACCGATGGTCATGTGTGTGTAGTTTACACCCTTGCAAGGTTAACAAAACTATTCGAATAGCCGCGTCCGCGGTTAAGGACTACTTGGAACCTGTACCTGATTATTAGACAACTTGAACTGGATACTTCTAAAATACACCAAGATAAGTGTGACTGCTATGGTGTGCCTCCTCGAGGGGAAGTCGAGGAAGTAACCATAGTGGTGTATTGGTTGGAGATGTAGTGGACTCGTGTACGCTTCTTACCTCAAGTCTGGTATTCGTAGTTCAGGATTAGCCAAGTCAAAGCTGGCATTTCTGCAAGTGAAACCCCACCCCCCTTTACCTCGATACTTGAGCATGAGTAGTTTAGTTCTGATGTAAGTCTTGCTGAGTACGACTTTGTACTCACGTTTGCTTATTCTATGTTTTAGATAAGAACCGAACCCCGATGGAGTCACCTTCGTGAAGCTCGACGTTGGCTAAGTTAGCATAGTCCCAGACAGCAGTCTGGTCCCTCTTGGAAGGGCATGTTTGTTTACAAGGCTTCTCTAAGCCATTTGTTAAACTTGTCTGTACTCAGACCTAATTTCCTTCCGTTGTATGATGTAATGTTGATCACAGACATGTGATCTTTGTATGCTCTATGTGTATATCAATAAAGAGTATTTTGTAGAGTTATGTGATGATACCTGCTGTTCATACTAGGCATGTGTGCTGCGTGTATGATTATAACATGCATGTCTTAGTATGGGTTTTCGAGACCTTAGTTGTGATCTGGCTGGCGGTCTTTTATACACCAAGTGGCCCTTAGATGTGCGCAGCTTGGGGCATCGCGATGCGATTGCTCGTGAATCTGTCATGTGCACACTTTGTTGTATGATCGAGCCCGCCCTAGACCCCGACTAAGTGATCGGGCTGGAGTAAGTCTATGTAAGAGTTAGGATCCAATCGATAACATGGTTGAGGCAACTTGTCTATGAGTATGGGATTCACCACCCATAAGCATTTAGACTTGTGAGCGGACGATGGGGACCCATCTCAGTTGATCATCCGGCCTGAATGGGATGCCCCTCACGTTCGATGCTTACCGAGAACGTTCTGTGCTTGGCCTTGTCTGCTTAGACAAGTGGGTACGGTTCTCGGCTCTCCATCTGATTGTATCGTGACTGGAATTACATACGCTAACCCCGGGTCCCGAAAGATCTCTTGTGACTGTACGAGCCAGTTGAGCCGTAGTCGTACTGATTTGCCTTTAGGATGTTTTCCTCGACTAGGCGTCTGTAATCTTTCATGAAGTAGCACTGGTCCCAGGTATGGTTAGCAGGGAGGCCGGGTTTGGAGTGTCTTGGGCAGGTTTCTTGCATGGTTTTCTCGCAGTCCCGGTATCTTATATCCTGCTGTGGTGGTTGTTCATGGTTCTGGGAGCATTCGCTACCTTGCTTTTGCTAGGTCTGGTTGCGCGTGCGCTTTTTACTGCGTGTCCGACTTTGATTTGGGATTCCCTCACATCTTTCATCATTAGACTCGGCGTACCTGACGACAGCGTCCACTAGTCCCCTCAGGTCTTCAGCTATACCTCCTTTATGCGTTTTAGCGCGTTGGTTATAGGTATAAGCCGGTGACCTATCGAATCTGGGGTTCTGTCGTGCTGTGATTTCTGTGAGAGCCGGTCCTGTATTTCTGTGAGGTTTCGATGTTCCCAAGCTATCTCTTTTTTCAGCATCATAGCTTTTTCCTGGTATTCCTCTAGTTCCTGGTCAGAGTCAGTTCTGTTTTGACTCATTCGTTACAACACATTGGTGGCTCGTGCGTCTGAGCTGTTTTTGATTTCTGATGGATTCTGGATGTCATTGGTGTTGTTGTGGTTCTCATAAGCCGGACTCCTGTCTTCTGAAGGGTGTCGTCGTCTTCAAGCGTCTGCTATGTAGATGACTTTTTCCCGGGGGATTTGAGGTAAGGAGAATCCGGATTTTATTCCTCTAGGTCAGATCCAAGTCTACCTTCTTTAATGGATCGAATCGACCCGGTATCTCCATACTTATCCTCTTCTTGATATGAGTCGACATCAGAGAAATTTTACCTGTCGCCATGGGTTGGGGTCTCAACACAACACTCTGGCCCTGGAGACTCACCGATAAACCCAACGATGGTGTGATGAAGATTGGTGTTTGGCCGACTCGCCCTTTCGAGGGGTATCTCTTGTGAGTTGCCTGTTTGCTGGTAGATGGCTCCTGCGTTTTTCAGGCCGTAGGGCATGACCAGTTGCAGACTTGAGGTCACCATGAGGGATTTAGGGTTCGGCTCTGGTTCGGATCCATCCGTTCGGCCAATGAATATGTGGATAGATCCAATCGGGACCCGATACCCAGATTCGACGGAACCGACTTCAGGGACCCAGGTTGAGTTGGTGATGCAGAGCTTCCCGCGCTGACTTTTCGTGATCCGTCCGGTGACGAATCCTTTCATTCCTTGCAGAGCTCCATCCAAAATCTCAACACCTGCACGCGCAGGCCCCACGATGGGCTCCAACTGTCGTGGGAAAGTCACGACAGATGTTCGAAGAGTCGAACTTGGCATGGGACCTTTGCTGCGAGGTGGATACGAGGAGAGAGTCGACATGGACAAGAGACTCGGCGATTTTCTAGGTTTCAGCCCCTCTTTGTCTCGAGGTAAAAGCCTACTCCTGCTTCTTATTATTACGGGTTCCGACTCCTCAATTAGAAGAGTCGGTGGATCAATTACAAGTGATCCGGATCACAACCTTAGTCTTGAGGAGATCTAGGTTACGCCGAAAGTGTCTAGTCCTCTCTTGGATTGAGATTGTTCTCTCTCTGGATCCCATGGACCTCGACTTATAAAAGTTCCGGGTCCTGGGGCTCCGCGAGTACGGCTCCTACACGAGGTGGAGTTCTATTATAATTTACAAATATGCTATGCGCCATACAAGGTAAGTAGAATTCCTTCTATGGCTTCGATCTTCATGCTTGGCGCAGCCGGCCCGTGGCGGGGTCTTCTTTCGTGGGCTTTCCATAAATGAGTCGGCCCATATAATGCCGGGTTATGGGCTTGATCTATCCCCCCGACATAACCTACGATTCCATGGTCAGTGCGCCTATGATAATCCAGACCATCCTCAGATACCAACACTAGTCTTTTCCGCACACTTTGTCCTCACTCGTGCGCACCCGGGATCAACTTCCCGGTCGATCACCCATCCTCAAATCTCTCCAAGCCAAGGATGTTTAACTTTGGAGTTCTTTGGAGTCAGGCTTCCAAAAAAGAAGTTGCACCTTGTTGATATGAGTAGTCTATCAATCCTATTGAGATCCTGGGTTGTTACACATGTTGTCTACGTCAACGAGAGAGGTCGGTTGTCCTTCCTTATGTGGTGGCAGCGGAGGATGCAGTGGAGACCACGTTCCAGCAAGCGGTGACCGAGGAGGAAGTTTCCTTCTAACGCGCCGTCGAGCTCTCGGAGCTCGATGAGCTGGCCTGACCTTACGGAGTCTCTAGCCACCACATAAGCCGCACTCATGCGCCACCGCCACATATGTACCACCCAAAGTACCCTTCACCATCGAGGTCGTCAGTGTGGCGCCCCCGATTCAGGGCGGGAACCCACGGTATGAATATCATAGCATGCCACTAGACACGAATATCATAAATCTTTAAATTATATGTCAGGGGTCACGAGGACCAGAATACATAAGTCATACAACCATAATAACTAAGTACATACATAGTTAGTCAAGTTTTGTCTTAAGAAGGCTAGCACAAACACGATACATATCGAAAAGGCGTGATGCCTCCTGCCTAGGAACCTCCAAACTACTCCTGGTCGTCAGGGATCTCCACGTCATATTAGGCACCAGTATAGGTAGCAGGAGTCTCGGTCTCGGGTTCTGCTGCAGCCTTAGCAGCCTGAGTTTCAATATAGTAACCAAGAAAATTATCATCATCAAGAGTAGTGGAAGCATCATCAAATGTATTGTACATAGTGACAGACTCAGTAGAAGTAGCATGTGGTGGTAGTGGTGAAGCAAACTTACTTATAACGGAAGGTGAATCAAGCGTAGCACTGGTACTCAGAACGGTACCTTTTATTGTAGTGGATGGTAGGATCGGAACCTTGGGGTCTCCTTTCTTACCCATAGCGGATGGAGTGTGGCAGGCAGGATACTTCAATTAGACTTGTAAATATTTCTATGGTCCCCGACAACGGCGCCAGAAAACAGTACTTGATGACCCTCAACTGTAGGGGATCGATTGTAGTGTTCTCGCGGGTAAGTTAACCCAATTTACTGATTCGACACAAGGGGAACTGTCGGGGGAATATACCCCCGGTAGGGTCAAGCAGAAGGAATAATCTTCGAAAGCATCGGATGCCGATTGCGCCCTCAGCTCAGCTCGGCGTCTGCCGAGTGCGCCCTCAACTCGGCGGCTGCCGACTGCTCCCCCGCCAATCTACCAGCTCGGACCGCCGACTGCCTGCGCACCCGGCCGACTGCTCGTCTGCTGGCTACCGGTTGCCCGCAACTCGGTGGCCCGGAAGTCAACAAAGGCATCCCATCGACAAGACAAGACATGCCATGACGCCTTTAGCCACGTCGTGAATAGTGTAAAGGTGTGAGATTTCACATTACATCACATCCACCTTTTCCCCATGCCCCCCTTGTCTCCTTGTCCCGCAACCACTTGTACCTTCTTGTCCCCTTGTCCCCTTGGGCCTCCTATATAAATGCACCAAGAGGCCAAGCCAGGGGAGCTCTCGGTTCCTTCCTCATTCCTCCCCTCCTCTCACAAGTAGAGAGAGCAAGGGCTCTCTTGTCCTCTCACGGCTAGGATTAGAAGAGTAGAAGAGTAGCAGTAGCAGGGTAGCAGTAGCTTACCAAGAGTAGCAGATCAGCTCGGCCAGGAGCAGAGTAGTTAGCAGATACAGCTCAAGGAGCAACCTTGTACAGATATTCCAGCATATAGTGCAGACATGCAGGAGTAGGGGTTTTATCTCTATGGAGAGCCATGAACCTGGGTACATCGCAGTGTTCCCAATCTCGCCTCCGGCACCAGCGACACCAACCTCAGTCTGTCCCCCTCTTTAGCCATCCCCATGGCATCTGCCGTTACATATCGATGACAGGAATCAAAGAGTATTTATAAGCTTTCACAGTCGAGTTGTCAATTCAACCGCACCTGAAATATGCTTGCTTGCAACAAAATATTAATAGCAACTGTGATATGATAGCGATAGTGAAACAGCAAAAAGTAACAACTAGTGACCAGCAGGACTAAAGCACTGTAGGCTAGGGAGATGGATGGTCGGGCGTTGCATGAATAATAATGAACATGTAATAAATTCTAACACGGGGCAAGGCACACGAAAGAGTAATGATCATCTAGGCAAATATCAAACATTAGGCATGTTTCCCGTAGGTAGTTGTGCGTGCTTGCAATAAGAACTTGCACAACATCTTTTGTCCTACCATCCCGCTACGAACGGCGCCAAAAGGAACTTATGGATATTAAGGTGCTCCTGTCAAAGAGCACCGGAACAAAACAATAAACTCAATGGATACATGAAATCTTCAAATATGGACCATCCCCTTTGGTGTCCCAAGAAGTCACCTTTGGGATCGCCGGTTCCAGACCATAATAGGTGTATACAACTCATAGATAGGATCTTGAACATAGATAAATTCATGAAAACATAAGTGGTTCAACTCTGAAAACATGGCACTCGGGCCCAAAGTGACAAGCATTAAGAGCAACAAGTTGTAGCAAAGATGATAAACACCAAAGTAGATGATAGGCAACATGCCCCCAACAATCTAACGAACTATTACATGATCAATCTCATACAATCCCTACCATCCCCTTTGCCTACAGCAGGGAATTACTCACATATGTGAAGAGAAGTCATGGAGGAAGGATGGGGTGGTGATGGTGATGGCAACGATCTCCCCTCTCCGGAGGCCAAATCAGCCTCCAGATTAGCCCTCCCAAGGAAGAACATAGGTTAGCGGCGGCTGCACGACGGGTTATGGAAAAGTGACTTTTGTTTCGGAGTTTCCCCGTCACGGGAATAAATAGGAGTCAAAGTAGGGCACTAGGGAAGGGGGAAGTCGCCTAGGCGGCCTGTGGGCGCGGCCCCACCTCTGGCCGCGCCAGCAGGGCGCTTGGGACCCCCTGGCCCCCCTTCTGGCTCCGGGCTCCTCCGGGTGCGTGGATTTTTGGTATTTTTTGGGAATTTTCTGAGATGTTCAAAAATCCATTTTCCTGCCAACAATAAAACCATACAAGCAGCTCTGCTGAATACAGCGTCAGTCCGGGTTAGTTTAGCTCAAATCATACAAGAATGAGGGAAAAACAATAGCACAAGTGTTTGGAAAAGTCGATACGTTTGAGACGTATCAGTACCTCATCCCTAGGAAAAAGAAGAATGAACTTATTGAAAATCAATTTGAAGGTTTTTATGACTCCGATGACCTCGGGGACCTTTGATTCTTCTTTTTGCTTCTTGCCTAGCTTAAAGGCGTAAAAGAAAGCGCTTGTTGGGAGGCAACCCAAGATGTTTTTACTTCTGTTTTTAGTGATCTTGATGATTGTTACTACTATAGAAACATCATTGTATCTTTATTTTCAAGCTTTGTGCCAAGTTTAGCCTCCGATTGCAAGAAAGTTCAAAAGTTGTGACATGCTGTCCAGAAAACAGATACTGTCCCTGGACGAAAAAATTAGCCTAAAATCACCAGATCATCTTTTTGATCTGAATTTTTTTGACAGCATGCTCCATACAATTGTTTTTCGAGCGTCTGTTCTGAGTTTTTTGATTTTGATTTGCAGAAGTACCCCGAAAAAATTATTTACTACCTGCTGTTCTGTTTTTCACAGATTCTGCCACTTTTTGCCTTTCCTTACTTTTGCAAACCTTAAGCTTGCTTTTTCTTTGTAAAAACTTTTTGGCAATCTTGAGAAACAGTAGCTCTTCAAGAATAACTTTATTTCTAGTAGAGAAAAATTATTTTATTCAGGGTACTAACCTCTCTAATCAGCTTATGATGAGTTATGTACGAAGGGGTTTTTTAAGTGTGCGAGGGAAGATGATGAAAGAAGACCCGGGAGTGTCAAACGCTCAAGCTTGGGGATGCCCCCATGCATCCCCAATAAATATTCAAGAAGACACAAGCGTCTAATCTTGGGGATGCCCCCGTGCATCCCCTTCTCCATCAACAATCATCAGGTCGTCCTTCGTCTCACTATATTTTTAGCACTTCATGCGTTATGTGCTATGCTTGGAGCATCTCACTCTTAGGTTTACTTT
Source organism: Bromus sterilis (assembly GCA_950022295.1). Taxonomy (NCBI): domain Eukaryota; kingdom Viridiplantae; phylum Streptophyta; class Magnoliopsida; order Poales; family Poaceae; genus Bromus; species Bromus sterilis. Next base: position 23,499,785 of record OX465596.1, on the reverse strand, counting down.
TTAGTTTTCTTTATCTATGTTTTCTGTTCAGAACAAGTTAGAACCCATCTTACTTTGTGTGGGAGAGAAACACACTCCACTTTAAACTAGAACACATCATAGGATTTTCATGCTTATCTTTCTTCTGTTGTGTGTTCTTTATCTTCTCATAGCTACTGCCATGATTAGCTCTTAGTTTTCATGTTTATCTTTTTCAAGAGCTTTAGTTTTAGTTTAGTTTATTGCTGGAACTCGCTTTAGTTTTCATGTTTATCTTGTTAAGAGAGTTGGTTGTTGTACTGAGTTGTGTCTTGTCTTGAAGTGGGTAATTGAGGTTGCTATTCAATTGTAGTAGTAACTTGCAATAGTTTGGAGGTATTGTTGTGAGTAATGTTTGAACTTTGGGTGTAAAGAGCTCTAGCCTATTAGTGATAGGTGTCGTATTTTGGGCAATCCGTGTTTATTTTCAAAAACTACTGATACGGTGAGGATCTCTCACTCCTTGTTGGTTACCCCATGACGGGGATCAACCCCGGCAAATCCCATGGTCAGGGACCCTGGGTTAGTCATGAGAGGCGTAGGTTGGACGATAGCTCGTCGGCAAACAGGGAGGCTCGCTCCCGCTCGGTATTATTGATTGGGGAGATACGATTACAATGGAGGCCAAGGCTGGAGTGCTCAAGGCTAGGGTTACAGGTGAGATTGGATGTCTTTGGTGTCGCCCATCCTAGCCCTTATATACCGGGCTAGGTCTCGGAGAGTTCATCTACGTGTACAGGTAAACTTTCCTAACCCTAGCTTGCTCCGTACGACAGGTCTTCACACCTTCCTTGTGACTCGAGGACTTCTACGTCGGTGCCATCTAGTGGGACGAGACCGTATCTTCATGGGCTTTCTGCCTTCATGGACACCAGGTAGGCTCATCCGTAGGAGCCGTGGGGTCACCCCCTCGTCAACCCAAGTGGAAGGTGAGATGTAGCGTAGCAGCAAATTTCCCTTAGCGAAGATGCTATGGTTGAGTATCGTCCAGGAGGACTCACAGACATACAAGTAGGTGGTAAAGTGAACAAGGCGCCATTTATGATATTGCTAACTTCACCTGGACCTACACACAGATACAGATAACTTTTCTCCCAACGAGTATAGAGGAGTTATCAATTCCTCCGGCCTTGCTGTTTACAAAGGATAAAACGCACGGGATAATGATAGTGATAGCAACTGAAAAGTAAACTAAAGATGTAAACAATGATATGAAGATGGACCGGGGTCCCGTGATTTTCACTAGTGATGTCTCTCTCCCAAAAGACGATAAAAGTGCTAGCGAGGTAAACAAATCAAAGTTGGGAAATTGACAGGATTATGAAGGCACCGCAATGCTAACTATGCTGCAAAGAAAGGAAGGGCTCAAAAGCAATAGGCAGTACGCCAAGGTAAGTAGACCGAAATCCATCTGCATCTACTACGAATCATCCACCTTGAGATATCTATCCAGAACATCTCGCTGGTATTAAGTTGTGAATCCCACCCAAAGAGTAAATTCAAAGCAACAGACAACTGCATTAAAAGAACTTTGCGTAAAGTAAACAATCCTTGCATCAGCGGATACAAGCACCATCGTTTTATCCCTAGTGGAAACATCACATCCCCTAGTCTCATGTTTATGTCACTCAAGCTAGACATCAAGGGGCTGAACCCACAATCAAGCATAACGCTCCCTCTTGGAGTTGCAACAAATCACTTGGCCAAAGTAAAATACGGCAACGAAGAACATGCAAGAATTTACTCAAGAACAAAATATAAAAGAGAAGAACCAAATATATTACTCATCACAATCTGAACATAGTCTCATAATCCATCAGATCCCAACAAACTCAGCATAGCAACGCCAGATAATTACAAAGGTGCCTCGATCATGTGAGGCAGCTCACGAGGTCTCGAAAGTGGAGGCACAAAGAGGGGAGAGATAGATCACATAGCTACTGGTCTGTCGGGACCCGGGGTTAGCGTATGCAAGTCCCGCTACGACATAGTCATATGGAGAGCCGAGAACTGTACCCACTTGTCTAAGCAGACAAGGCCAAGCACAGAACGTTCTCGGAAAGCATCGTACGTGAGGGGCATCCCATCCAGGCCGGATGATCAACTGAGATGGGTCCTCATCGTACACACACAAGTCTAATGATATGGGTGATGAACTCCCATATTCAAAGACAAGTCGCCTCAACCATACTATCGACTATCTCATAACTCTTACATAGACTTACTCCAGCCCGATCACATAGTCGGGGTCTAGGGCGGGCTCGATCATACATCAAAGTGTGCATGAGACAGAGTCTCGAGCAATCGCATCGCGATGCCCCAAGCTGCGCACATCTAAGGGCCACTTGGTGTATGAAAGACCGCCAGCCAGATCACAACTAATGTCTCGAAAACCCATACAAAGACATGCATGTTATAAACATACACGCAACACACATGCCTTGTATGAACAGCAGGTATCATTGCAATTATCTACAAAGTATACATTTTATTGATAACTCTCACAGAGTGCACACAGAGATCACAAGCATGTGATCCAACATTACAACAAACAAGCGGAAGCAGAATAGGTCTGAGTACAGACAAGTTTAACAAATGGCTTAAGAAGCCTTATTTAAACACAAGTCCTCCATGAGGGAACCAGTCGTCTGACTGGGACTACACTAGCTTGGCCTTCAGTCGTCGAGCTCGATGAAGAAGCCACCCTCGGGGTCAGTGGGTTCAAATAAAACATAGAATAAGCAAACGTGAGTACAAAGTCGTACTCAGCAAGACTTACGTAGGAACTATACTACTCATGCACATGTATCAAGGTAGAGGGAGGTGGGGTTCGAATGCAGAAGTGCCAGCTTTGACTTGGCTAGTCCTGAACTACGAGTACCAGACATTGAGGTAAGAAGCGTACACGAGTCCACTACATTCTCCAACCAATTACACCACTATGGTGCCTTCCTCGACTTCCCCACGAGAAAGCACGCCATAGCACTCACGCTTATCTTGGTAAGTTTTCTAAGTATCCAGTTCATGTTGTCTAATAATCAAGTTAAGCTTTCCAAGCAGTCCCTTACCGCGGACACGACTATTCGAATAGTTTTGTTAACCCTGCAGGGGTGTACCGCTACACACACATGATCATCAGTTACCGCCTTTGATCTCGACACCATTCAAGGGGTGTCAGCGAGGATGCTCACCACAACTGTTACCTCATAGCCGATCTTGTCCAAGAAAGCCGCCTACCTGGGTTGGCTACCACTATCGTGAACCCGACCGGTTTACCGAAGTGGACCCAGATGATGTGTGCGTGGTGCATAAGCCGGTCTCGGTTTAGCCGTTCTCTCACTTAGCAGCCATGCCACAAACCTACCAGAACTCCGAACTATTGTGACATATGGACATCGAAAGGGATGAGTTAATAGGTTGAGAGGGGTCAGTGAGCCCAATGTGTGGTTGTACTCTTCATCTTGGATCACCACACAAGAACTCGGACTTAGGGCGGTGTTCAACGAGACAACCCACCGTGTACTCCTACACAGCCTCTCATCGTTCACCTTGTATTAGGGTAGATTCACCAACACATTTCCACCATCATCAACATGATCACTACCATCCCGAATCACATAACAGTAACATCATTGTATCACTCTAAGCATGCAATAAGCAGTAACAATTGCAGGGGCCACATGATATCAATCAACTCCTATATTTGCTAGGATTGTGGTTTGCTTACTACTGTGACAAAATATAGGTCATGCAAAGGAATGGGTTCATCTATGCGGTAGAAACGTAGCATGGTAATCATCCTATACAATGCATAAGCAAGACATGAGAGGGAAGTGGGATTTTATCGATATGATCAATGGGGGTTTGCTTGCCTTGCTGACGAGGTTCGGTATCGGGGTCTTCAACGAAGGGGGCAGCCTCCTGTTCCGGTTCCACCTCTACTCGATAAACAACAAGCAATGGAGCACAGTAAGTACAATGCACAATCACATGGTTGAAGGATGAAGATTGATGTATGTTTCTGATGTGTGAGGCAAGTCCATTTAAATGGAGTATATTGCAAATGAAATTGCAAATTCAAACTCCAATTTGTATTCATTTTAACCAAGTTACAAATTCTATTGATTGAGCAATGCAACTCATTTTGAAAGGTGTATGATATGCCTCTGATGTTCAAATGAAATGTGGCATGTTGCTAAGGTTCAAATTGCAAAAGCATTTGAATTTAATTTGATTAAATTCCAATTAAACCAAATAGCAAATGCTACTGGTCCCATTTTAATTTCAACTCAAACATAGTTGAAAGTTGTATATTTGGAAAGATTATTTTCTCCTGATCATTTTTCATATATTATATGTTAAATTTGGAGTTAATATGAATTTTCTATGAATTTCCAAAGTTTAAGCCTTTTTCTGGAATTTCTTTGATTTCTTTTTAATTTGGAAATTTTTTATTGCGTCAGCACTGAGTCAGCATGACATCAGGGGGTTGACCCAGTCAAACTGACATGGGGGCCCTACCTGTCATCGACTCAGGGGCTAATCCCCTCTCTGTTTAATTAAACAGAGAGGATTAGGGGGCTTGGGCCCACGGCCAGTCTCACTGGGGGTGGGGCCAAGGTGATTAATCACCCTGCCACGTCGGCTGGGTCGCCAGCGATGAGCTCCGGCGAGCCAGAGCACGCCGGCGTGTGCGGGATCACGCTCTGGACGTGCATTTGGCATGCCAGAGGCACCAATCGACTGCTGGGAGGACGCCACGTCGACCTGTGCTGGCGGGGGTCACTGGAGTCCACCGGAAGCGCGTCGGCGATGTCGAACGGCGGAGGCAGAAGTCCGGCGACGTCGGGTTCTTCGATTCAAGGGGCAACCATGACCATGCGCTACCCCATTCGTCTCCTGGAGATGCCAGGAGCACGATGGACTCAATGAAACAGGCAAAAGGACACGGGAGCGAGCTCCAGGCCATCCATGGCGGCGGGTGCTCTCGGCTCTCATGGCGGATCAGGATAGAAGGAGGGAGGGGCTCTGTGAGCTTGAGGGAAACGCTCACCAGGCTACGAGGAACACGACGAGGCAGTCGACGGAGTCGGGGAGGTCACGGCGGCGAAGAATTTTACAGAGATCTCCACTGCGGCCGGCGAGGTCTCGGCGATGACTACGTCGGCTCGTCGGCGTCCGAGCTCTTGATCTACTGCATGGCAAAGAAGTCGAAGACGGGGAAGCTTCTGGACAAGCTTTCTGGAGCTCTAGCTCGCAGTGGCCGCGTCCTCTACGGCGGGGCGCTCCGGAGAGTCTTCGGGCGGCGACGAAATCGAGCGCGGGAGGAGGGGGAAGAAGCTCTGGAGGGGGGGGGGAATGGATCCGGGATAGACTTGGGCGTCTCCAGGCGCGGCTACGTGGACAGGAGGAAGCAGGAGGTGGCCAGGGCACGTCGGCGGCCTCGGCATGGCTGGCACGCAGCAGTGCGTGCCCCTGCTTGAGGAAGACGGCACGGCTGTGGTGGGCTTGGGCTGGCTGGGGGGGATGAGTTGGGCCTCTTCGGTAAGCTCTCTCTCCCTTTTCTTTTTCTGTTTTTCTTTTCTGCAATTTTGTTTTGCTGTGCCAAATAATTAGCTAGGCATTTTATTAAATGCTAAAACTTTTTATGTCACTTCACAATATACTAGGCTAGCCATTGTAAAGTTTGAACATTTTTAAAATTCAAATTATTTGAACTTTAAATCAAGTAGGGTTTTTTGATTAATTCCAATGTCCTATTTGAATATTTGAAAAATCCATGAGCATGGGGTGGTTCCCACATCACGTGATATGTGATCATACTCATTTATAAGACTTTTCAAAAATCAAACATGAATTTTTGGAGAAGATTTATTTCTGGCCTTTTGAATTAATTCATCTAGGGGGGGTTCCTTCTCCCATTTGAGTTTAAATTTGATTTCAAATGATTTCTTTTGCAATTTTTAACATGATGCAAGGTTACTTTGATCCTAGCACATTACCTAACAGAGGGTTCTGACAACTCGCCCCCACTCAACAGAATCTCGTCCCGAGATTCAGAAGTCTGCGGTTGGAAGGTGGGGTACTCGGCACGGAGACAGTCTTCTCTTTCCCACGTGGCTTCTCTCTCAGAGTGGTGTGACCATTGCACTTTCAGAAACTTAATCTTCTGACGACGAGTGACACGCTCTGCGGAATCAAGAATACGAACGGGGTATTCTCGATAAGAAAGGTCATCTTGGAGATCAAGCGTTTCATGGCCGACTTCGCGGATGGGGTCCTTGAAGCAACGCCTGAGTTGTGACACATGGAATACATCATGTACTCGGGAAAGGTGCGGGGGTTGTTCAAGTTGGTTGGCAAATTCTCCACGTTTAGCAAGAATGCGGAAAGGTTCGATGTAAAGTGGGGCCAACTTGCCTTTGATACCAAATCGTTGGGTTCCCTTCATAGGAGTAACCTGAAGGTAAGCCTTCTCATCCAGATTGTAGCTCTCTTGCCTATGATGACGATCATAGTAGCTTTTCTGATGAGACTGGGCTGCTTTCAATTGATCACGAACAATGCGAACTTGCTCTTCTGCTTCCTTGATCATATCCGGTCCAAAGAATTGTCTTTCACCGGTTTCTGACCAGTTTAGGGGTGTTCGACATCGTCGTCCATATAGGAGTTCAAAAGGAGCCATGTTCAGACTAGATTGAAAACTATTGTTATAAGCAAATTCGGCGAATGGCAGAGACTTCTCCCAATTCTTTCCGAATGAGATAACACAAGCTCTGAGCATGTCCTCGAGAATTTGGTTAACTTTTTCGACTTGACCGCTAGACTGAGGATGGAAAGCTGTACTAAAGGAGAGATGAGTTCCCATAGCATTCTGAAAGCTTCCCCAAAATCTAGAGGTGAAAAGGCTACCACGATCAGAATTGATTTCCAAAGGAACACTGTGAAGGGATACAATTCTAGAGACGTACAAGTCCGCTAACTGGCTAGCAGTTATAGACTCGCGAACTGGAAGGAAGTGAGCAACTTTGGAAAGCCTATCTACCACAACGAAGATGGCATCATTTCCCTTCTGGGTTTTTGGAAAGCCAGTGATGAAGTCTATCGTGACTTTGTCCCATTTCCACTCTGGAATAGGCAAAGGTTGAAGTGTACGAGAAGGTCTTTGATGTTCTGCTTTAATGCAACGACAAACATCACATTCGGCAACAAATCGAGCAATGTCTCTCTTCATCCTGGTCCACCAAAATCTCTGGCGTAGATCTCGGTACATTTTTGTGCTACCGGGATGAATCGAGAGGGGTGTGCCATGGGCCTCCTTGAGGAGGAGTTGCCTTAGTTCCCTATTCTTCGGTACTACCAAACGATTTCCAAAGAATACCGTTCCCCTGCTATCTGTGGAGAAACATTTAGCAACTCCGCTAGCAATGTTCTCCTTGATCCGGCGAACACCTCGTGCACGCCTTTGGGCAACTATGATTTGATCCTCAAGAGTTGGTTTCGCCACCAAGGTAGAAAGATAGCCATGAGGAACAATCTCAAGATTGAGCTTGCAAAATTCCTCATGAAGAAGTGGTTGATACTGTTGTAACATGAGGTTGTTACAATACGACTTACGACTTAGTGCATCAGCCATGACATTGGCTTTGCCTGGGGTGTAAGAAATTCCTACGTCGTAATCTTTTATCAACTCAATCCAGCGTCTTTGCCTGAGATTAAGATCTGGCTGGGTGAAAATGTATTTGAGGCTTTGGTGGTCGGAAAAGATCTCACAACGATTACCAAGGAGGTAATGTCGCCAAGTTGTTAGGGCATGAACTACGACAGCGAGTTCAAGGTCATGGGTAGGATAGTTCTCTTCATGTGGACGCAACTGGCGTGAAGCATAAGCTACCACATGTCTATCTTGCATAAGTATGCATCCTAACCCTTGCCGTGATGCGTCACAAAAGATCTCGAAATACTTTTTGGTGTCTGGAGGCGCAAGTACGGGTGCAGAAGTCAATCTCCTTTTTAGCTCTTGAAAGCTTTCCTCGCACATGGGAGTCCATAGGAATTTCTTATCTTTCTTGAGGAGTTCAGTTAGAGGCTTTGAAACTTTAGAAAAGTTCTCGACGAAGCGGCGGAAATAGATGGCTAGGCCAAGAAAACTCCTAACTTGCTTAACCGATTCAGGTGGAGTCCAGTAAAGGACGGCCTGAACTCTCTCGGGATTCACAGCAATGCCTTTTGCAGAAATCACGTGGCCTAAGTAGGTTACTTCTGGTAGCCAAAATTCACACTAGGAGAATTTAGCATACAGGCGATGTTCTCTAAGTTTCATCAATAACAGCCTTAGGTGTTCGGCATGTTCTTCTTCGTTCTTCAAGTAGATGAGGATGTCATCGAGATAAACTACAACAAATTTATCTAGGTACTCCATGAAGATTGAATTCATCATGCGTTAGAAAGTGGCGGGGGCATTGGTTAAACCAAAGGACATGACAGTGTACTCGTAAAGACGATAACGAGTAGTAAAAGCCCTTTTGGGAATGTCCTATTTCGGATTTTGATTTGATGATAACCTAATCTCAAATCCATCTTAGAGAAGACAGAGGATCCTGCAAGTTGATCATAAAGATCATTGATCCTGGGCAATGGGTACTTGTTCTTTATCGTCGCTAAATTTAGCGGGCGATAGTCTACGCACATCCTTTCTGTTCCATCTTTGTTTGTTACGAACAGAACGGGGCAACCCCATGGCGATGAGCTAGGGCGGATGAAGCCTTTTTCCAACAAAGCTTCAAGTTGGGTTTTAAGCTCAGCTAATTCACGTGGGGACATTTTGTATGGGCGTCTGGAAATTGGTGCGGTTCCTGGCATAAGATCTACTATGAACTCTACACATCTGTCGGGTGGCATGCCCGGCAGCTCTTTAGGAAAGACATCCGGGAAGTCACGAACCACCGGAATATCTTCAAGGTCGGGAAGGGGAAGTACATTCAAAGAATGCACCTGGGTTCTTGTTCTGGGTCAGGTGTAGTTGACGGTCTTGCCTGAAGGGTGGGTGAGTTTCACGGATTTGCCTTTGCAATCCAGGTAGGCATTCTGTCTTGAAAGCCAATCCATGCCAAGGATTACATCGATGTCCGAAGACTTGAGGGCTATGAGTGAAGCAAGGAATACTAAACCCTCAATTGCAATTTGATTACCATGGCTTACTCTATTAGTTTGCCATCTTGACCCTGGAGTTTGAATAATCATGGGGGTGGACAATTCAACAAAGGATAACTCATGACTAAGTGCATAACTTTCCGACATGAATGAATGAGATGCTCCAGGGTCGAAAAGAACGGAAGTAGGAACATAATTGACTGGGAGCGTACCAAGAATGACGTCAGTGGTGTCGTCAGTCTCTTCGGTGGCAATCTGATTCACACGTCCACGATTGGCGGGAGGAGCGGGTTTGGTGGTGTAGACCTTCTGGCGTGGCTTGCCACGACCATTGTTGTTCCCTCCGGCACGGGGTGGAGCATTCTGATTCTGGAGCTGGTTCTGGGGACACTCACGGGAGTAGTGGCCTGCCTGACCACACTTGTAGCAGGCTCCAAAGACAGTGCGTGGAGATGGGTTGTTCGGTGGAGCTGGGTGGAACGAAGCTGGTGGACGAGGCGCCACATAGGATGGCCTCGGTGGGTTGTTCTGGCGAAACATGCTGTTGGGAATCCAGATCTTGCGCTTCTGAGATCCTGAACTGGATGAACCATCATCTCTAGGGTGTTTGCGGAAGTCATTGGGGGTGTTCATGTCCTCTGCCTTGATGGCCTTGTTGACAAGGACCTGGAAGGTGGCAAATTCATGTAGGTTGAGCTCACGACAGAGTCCAGAATTGAGTCCACGACGGAACCTCTCTTGCTTCTTGGAGTCGGTGGAGACCTCTTCAGTAGCATAACGAGAAAGTCGTTTGAACTCATGACTAAACTCGTCAACAGTCCTTCTGCCTTGGGTGAGGTTGCAGAACTCCTCACGCTTGCGGTCCATAAGACCCTTTGGAATGTGGTGCTCATGGAAGGAAGTGCAGAACTAATCCCAAGATGTGGGCGGTCCAACGGGACGCATGTTCAGGAAATTCTCCCACCAAGAGCTAGCTGCACCCTCGAGGTGATAGGCGACATAGCTGACCTTGTCGCCATCTGCAACATGGCCTGCCTGGAGCTTCCTCTCGATGCTGCGAAGCCAGCCATCGGCGTCAAGGGGCTCGGTGGAGTAGCTGAAAACCGGGGGATGAAGCTGGATGAAGTCGTTCAAAGACACAAACTCGTTGCGCTGCTGAGTGGTGTTGCGGGCAATGACCTCCAGCAAATGGTGAGAGTTTCGGCGGTTCCTCTCAACCTCCATCAGAACCTGAGCCATCGTGGGTGGGGTTGGAAGGTTGCCTTCCTCCGGTTCATTCCCACGACCATGGGAACGACCAAGCTGGCCACGGGTTCCCTGAGACATCCTGAAGATGAAAACCAAAGTCAAACAGAGTTGATTGGAAGAGTCTAAACAAGGTATTGAAGGTACTGGAAGAATTACAGAGCAAAGGAAGTAATCATCTTGACAACATGGTGATAAAAGCGTACAAGCCATATATTCACAAGCTGTCATACAAATCATACATCGTCTTAGTACAAGCTCCAAGCTAATACAAACGTGATGAAGATGATACATCCTTCAGAGGCACTCTGACTCCCTATACAATAATTATCTAAGCCTCTAGAACTTAGAACACCTTGCGTACAATATACTAAAGATACTACTACATCCTCACTAAGTAAGACCACAGGCGGTCTCACTCATCTCCATCTCCATAGTAGTCCTCGTAAAAGTTACCCGCGTAACCCGGTAGCTGAAGGTGACCATCGGAAAACACGAAGGCCTGTGGACCCTGATATCCATTTGGGCAAGGATGGGGCCTAGGTCCAGCGTAGGGTGGAACCAGAGGACCACGGGGTGGAAAAATGCCTCCAATCTCGGGCCAAGCAACTCGAGAAGGCATCTGCATCCTGACTGGGTAGATAGCATCATACTCCACTAATCCAACACTCACAAAAGGAGCCAGGAGTGTAAGTGCTCGATACAGACGGACACGGGTGGCGTGAAGCTCAAAACGAAGGGCACGTGCATCACGATCTCTATCACAAGCGTGCCGAGCAGTGATCTGAAGCAAAGGATCCTCCAAAGAGTGATATGTGTACAGTCCGGTGTAATACCCCTCTTCTCCTGGAAGTGCAGCAGGGATATAGCGGAAAGATGTGTCTCCAAGCAAAGCGTGCTCCTCTCTCAGCAGGGTAATACATGAGTATGCAGCATCCTGCATAGCCATGTTCTCAGTCATGCCAATGCCATGTTCAAAGTGGATAGGCTGAGTGACTCCATTGTGGTGCGGGTAGATCCTGACAATGCAGTGGAACTGGGTCTGGTTGAAGTCAAGGAACTGCTCCTCAACTATGTACTCGGGGTACCATCAGTATCCAATAAAGGACATCATCTCGATCAGCATGGCGGGATGGCCACGCACTCCGAGGCACCTAGTCAAACGAACAATCTGCCGAGGGGGAAGATCTGCCATCTGAAACAGAAAGAAGGAGTTTGCAAATGCATCAGATTATGAAGAAACTTGGAATAACTCGGGCAGCATAACAGCTGTAATTGTAAGAAATGTCTTTTCTTGCAATGTAGAAACAACACTTACATACTATGTAAGAAAACTGGAAGCACAACAATTCTAACAAACCGAACACAACTTTCCTATGGCTACAAGGAAGCAAACAACGAGATGTTCTAAGAAGACATAGATGAGCCTAGTCCTATCTTCCCGTAGAACAAGATGAGGGTGACTCAGAACTCAGAACGATGAGGGTAAGGAGAAAAAAGAAACCTTACGTTGTTCCCTTATATACCCAGAGTAACTATATAACTATAGGAAGCTAGACTTAACTTCGGCCAAGGCTGATAATCCTACAGTCAGTCCTGCTCTGATACCAAGTCTGTCGGGACCCGGGGTTAGCGTATGAAAGTCCCGCTATGACATAGTCATATGGAGAGCCGAGAACCGTACCCACTTGTCTAAGCAGACAAGGCCAAGCACAGAACGTTCTCGGAAAGCATCGTACATGAGGGGCATCCCATCCAAGCCGGATGATCAACTGAGATGGGTCCTCATCGTCCGCACATAAGTCTAATGATATGGGTGATGAACTCCCATATTCAAAGACAAGTCGCCTCAACCATACTATCGACTATCTCATAACTCTTACATAGACTTACTCCAGCCCGATCACTTAGTCGGGGTCTAGGGCGGGCTCGATCATACATCAAAGTGTGCACGAGACAGAGTCTCGAGAAATCGCATCGCGATGCCCCAAGATGCGCACATCTAAGGGCCACTTGGTGTATGAAAGACCGCCAGCCAGACCACAACTAAGGTCTCGAAAACCCATACAAAGACATGCATGTTATAAACATACACGCAACACACATGCCTTGTATGAACAGCAGGTATCATTGCAATTCTCTACAAAGTATACATTTTATTGATAACTCTCACAGAGTGCACACAGAGATCACAAGCATGTGATCCAACATTACAACAAACAAGCGGAAGCAGAATAGGTCTGAGTACAGACAAGTTTAACAAATGGCTTAAGAAGCCTTATTTAAACACAAGCCCTCCACGAGGGAACCAGTTGTCTGAATGGGACTACACTAGCTTGGTCTTCAGTCGTCGAGCTCGATGAAGAATCCACCTTCAGGGTCAGTGGGTTCATCTAAAACATAGAATAAGAAAACGTGAGTACAAAGTTGTACTCAGCAAGACTTACGTAGGAACTATACTACTCATGCACAAGTATCAAGGTAGAGGGAGGTGGGGTTCAAATGCAGAAGTGCCATCTTTGACTTGGCTAGTCCTGAACTACGAGTACCAGACATTGAGGTAAGAAGCGTACATGAGTCCACTACATTCTCCAACCAATTACACCACTATGGTGCCTTCCTCGACTTCCCCACGAGAAAGCACGCCATAGCACTCACGCTTATCTTGGTAAGATTTATAAGTATCCAGTTCAATTTTTCTAATAATCAAGCTAAGCTTTCCAAGCAGTCCCTTACCGTGGACGCGGCTATTCGAATAGTTTTGTTAACCCTGCAGGGGTGTACCGCTACACACACATGATCATCAGTTACCGCCTTTGATCTCGACACCATTCAAGGGGTGTCAGCGAGGATGCTCACCCCAACTGTTACCTCATAGCCGATCTAGTCCAAGAAAGCCGCCTACCTGGGTTGGCTACCACTATTGTGAACCCGGCCGGTTTACCGAAGTGGACCCAGATGATGTGTGCGTGGTGCATAAGCCGGTCTCGGTTGAGCCGTTCTCTCACTTAGCAGCCAGGCCACAAACCTACCAGAACTCCGAACTATTGCGTCATCTGGACATCAAAAGGGATGAGTTAATAGGTTGAGAGGGGTCAGTGAGCCCAATGTGTGGTTGTACTCTTCATCTTGGATCACCACACAAGAACTCGCACTTAGGGCGGTGTTCAACGAGACAACCCACCGTGTACTCCTACACAGCCTCTCATCGTTCACCTTGTATTAGGGTAGATTCACCAACACATTTCCACCATCATCAACATGATCACTACCATCCCGAATCACATAACAGTAACATCATTGTATCACTCTAAGCATGCAATAAGCAGTAACAATTGCAGGGGCCACATGATATCAATCAATTCCTATATTTGCTAGGATTGTGGTTTGCTTACTACTGTGACAAAAGATAGGTCATGCAAAGGAATGGGTTCATCTATGCGGTAGAAACATAGCATGGTAATCATCCTATACAATGCATAAGCGAGACATGAGAGGGAAGTGGGATTTTATCGACATGATCAATGGGGGTTTGCTTGCCTTGCTGACGAGGTTCAGTATCGGGGTCTTCAACGAAGGGGGCAGCCTCCTGTTCCGGTTCCACCTCTACTTGACAAACAACAAGCAATGGAGCACAATAAGTACAATGCACAATCACATGGTTGAAGGATGAAACTTGATATATGTTTCTGATGTGTGAGGCAAGTTCATTTAAATGGAGTATATTGCAAATGAAAATGTAAATTCAAACTCCAATTTGAATTCATTTTAACCAAGTTACGAATGCTATTGATTGAGCAATGCAACTCATTTTGAAAGGTGTATGATATGCCTCTGATGTTCAAATGAAATGTGGCATGTTGCTAAGGTTCAAATTGCAAAAGCATTTGAATTTAATTTGATTAAATTCCAATTAAACCAAATAGCAAATGCTACTGGTCCCATTTTAATTTCAAATAAAACATAGTTTAAAGTTGTATATTTGGATAGATTATTTTCTCCTGATCATTTTTCATATATTATATGTTAAATTTGGAGTTAATATGAATTTTCTATGAATTTCCAAAATTTAAGCCTTTTTCTTGAATTTCTCTGATTTCTTTTTAATCTGGAAATTGTTTATTGCGTCAGCACTGAGTCAGCATGACATCAGGGGGTTGACCCAGTCAAACTGACATGGGGGCCCTACCTGTCATCGACTCAGGGGCTAATCCCCTCTCTGTTTAATTAAAAAGAGAGGATTAGGGGGCCTCGGGCCCACGGTCAGCCTCACTAGGGGTGGAGCCAAGGTGATTAATCACCCTGCCACGTCGGATGGGTCGCCGGCGACGAGCTCCGGCGAGCCAGAGCACGTCGGCGTGTGTGGGATCACGCTCTGGACGTGCGTTTGGCATGCCAGAGGCACTAATCGACTGCTGGGAGGACGCCGCGTCGACCTGTGCTGGCGGGGGTCACTAGAGTCCACCGGAAGCGCGTCGGCGATGTCGAACGGCGGAGGCAGAAGTCCGGCGATGTCGGGTTCTTCGATTCAAGGGGAAACCATGACCATGCGCTACCCCATTCGTTTCCTGGAGATGCCAGGAGCACGATGGACTCAACGAAACAGGCAAAAGGACACGGGAGCGAGCTCCAGGCCATCCATGGCGGCGGGTGCTCTCGGCTCTCATTGCGGATCAGGATAGAAGGAGGGAGGGGCTCTGTGAGCTTGGGAGAAACGCTCACCAGGCTACGAGGAACATGACGAGGCAGTCGACGGAGTTGGGGAGGTCACGGCGGCGAATAATTTTACGGAGATCTCCACTGCGGCCGGCGAGGTCTCGGCGATGACTACGTTGGCTCGGTGGCGTCCGAGCTCTTGATCTACTTCATGGTGAAGAAGTCGAAGACGGGGAAGCTTCTGGACAAGCTTCCAGGAGCTCTAGCTTGCAGTGGCCGCGTCCTCTACGGCGGGGCGCTCCGGCGAGGCTTCGGGCGGCGACGAAATCGAGCGCGGGAGGAGGGGGGAAGAAGCTCTGCAGGGGGGGAATGGATCCGTGATAGACTTGGGCGTCTCCAGGCGCGGCTACATGGACAGGAGGAAGCAGGAGGTGGCCAGGGCACGTCGGCGGCGTCGGCATGGCCGGCACGCAGGAGTGCGTGCCCCTGCTTGAGGAAGACGACACGGCTGGGGTGGGCTTGGGATGGCTGGGGGGATGAGTTGGGCCTCTTCGGTAAGCTCTCTCTCCCTTTTATTTTCTGCAATTTTGTTTTGCTGTGCCAAATAATTAGCTAGACATTTTATTAAATGCTAAAACTTTTTATGTGACTTCACAATATACTAGGCTAGTTACTTGTAAAGTTTGAACATTTTTAAAATTCAAATTATTTGAACTTTAAATCAAATAGGGGTTTTTGATTAATTCCAAGGTCCTATTTGAATATTTGAAAAATCCATGAGCATGGGGTGGTTCCCACATCACTTGATATGTGATCACACTCATTTATAAGACTTTTCAAAAATCAAACATGAATTTTTGGAGAAGATTTATTTCTGGCCTTTTGAATCAATTCATCTGGGGGGTGTTCCTTCTCCCATTTGAGTTTGAATTTGATTTCAAATGATTTATTTTTGCAATTTTTAACATGATGCAAGGTGACTTTGATCCTAGCTCATTACCTAACAGAGGGTTCTGACATGGTCACGGACCTATGGTCCAAGGGAAACTACTCACGGTACATACGGGAGGCGTCCATGGCTATGGATG
This sequence comes from Bromus sterilis, assembly GCA_950022295.1. NCBI lineage: Eukaryota > Viridiplantae > Streptophyta > Magnoliopsida > Poales > Poaceae > Bromus > Bromus sterilis. The sequence goes on along the minus strand of OX465596.1, from coordinate 23,483,625 downwards.
GTCTCCCGGAGGGGGTAGCTTCTCCCGGCAGGGTGCCGGAGCAGCTTCTCCATGCAGCCCCGATCTAGAAACGGCGGTGGCGGCGGTACAAAGGCGAGATCGAGAAAAAGGAGTTCCTCCTGAGGGTTTCCGTCACGGGGGGTAAATATAGGCGAAGGGGGCACCGAGAGGGGCCACAGGGCAGCAAAAAGGCTCCCTGGCGCGGCCTAGGGTGGGGCCGCGCCAGGTGCCCTCCTGGCTGCCTGGTGGTGGCCCTCCTCCGCTACTTTGGTGCTTCCGGAAGCTTCCGTGACGCTGATTTTTTATATGATTTTTCCGGATTTTTTGGAGCACTTTAATGGCCGGAAAACCTGAAATACAAAAACAACAAAAAACAACAACTGGCAGCTGGGTGCACTGGGTTAAAAGATTAGTCCAAATATGCTCAAAAGTGTATGAAATTTCAAGCAAATCCTGGCAAAGTCACACAAAACATGCATGGAGCAAGTAGAAATTATAGATACGTTTGGGACGTATCAACATCCCCAAGCGTAATTCCTGCTCGTCCTCGGGTAGGTAAATGATAACAAGCATAATTTCTGTGGTGACATGCCACACAATCATAAAAGGACTTTTAAGTAAAGCAATCAAAGCATGCAATTCAATTCAAGTCTTAACAAGCAAGACTCTATATTAGCATTGACACAAGTAACAAAAGAACAAAAGGTGCAAGAGCTCTTGCTGTCCGTGACTCGAATGTCTCCAAATGGTGTTTGCGTACAAGCAGGGGATAGGGAAATACGAGATAAAAAAGGTATTTGTTAAGAACAACTATCTACTAAAGTTTCACACCTAGTCTCCTTTGGATTCTTATCTTGACTCGTCCCCAGACCACTAGCTAGGTACAAGTCAAACTGATCCACTCCCTTTCGATATTTTGAGCACTCATGCAATGGATGAGCGTGAGCAAGAAAGTTGACACCTAAATGGCGAAACAGAAAGAAGGTGGAGGAGGAAGAAAAAAAGGTGTGAAAGGCTCACATCAATGAGGACAATCATAGGCGAGAGAAGGCCATATGATAGATATGATGTGAGGTGTAGGGATTGCCATGCAAACGGATGCACATGTGAGCTAAAAGCTCTCCAAGGGAACTAGTGGGGGTGCATCTAACTTGCTTGCTCAAGAAGACCTAGAGCTCGTTTGAGGATGCTCATCATTGGAATATACAAGCCAAGTTCTATAGTGTGAAGGCCCCCCCATAGCTATATGCATGATGATGATCTCTATGGAGTACAAGGGGTAGAGGATGAAGTACTAGTGTGGATCTCTCAAATGGAATAGTAGTGTGCCTCCTTCTCTCTTTTTATTTTTCTTTTTCTCTTTTGTCTATTTTTTTGTATTTTTTTGGTGGCCTCAATGGCTCTTTCTATTTAACTCTCATTTGTCCTCTTTGGGATCTTTTGATTTTGTCCTCTTTGGGATCTTTTCCTCACTTAGGGGCAGCACTCTATATTTTACAAGAATATAGGAGATCTTTCACACTTTACAAACGTACTCACATACAGATGATATAACTATCATGATGCAAAGGTATGACATGAGGATCAAGTCATGAGAAGGTGGATGTTGCATGGCAATGTGTCTCGGAAAGGCTATGGAAATGCCTTGTAGGTAGGCATGGTGGCTGTTTTGAGGAAAGATATAAGGAGGCTTATGATGACAGAGCGTATCGTGCCAAGGGTTTGGATGCACCGGCTAAGTATGCGCCAACTCTCGAGGTGAGAAAGGGCAATGCACGGTACCGAAGAGGCTAGAAAAAGTATAGGTGGGTGGAAGTGTCAACTTTCGAATACTCACATTAGTCCGAAGAACTCATGCACTTATTATCGGTAACTCTCAATCTAATCAGGAGGTTCACAAAGATACAAGTACCCCGAGGAGGAGTGTATGGGGGTTTGGTTATCCTTGCCCATCCTCGACTCATGGTACGTGAGTGTACTCTAATATTCGAACCCTCCAGAGGTTAGTGATCCATCTAGTAGCTAGAGTTCTCAACAGGGGTTTTTGGTTTTCGAAAAAACACACGGATTGCCCAAAATACGACATCTATCACTAGTAGGCTCGAGCTCTTGACACCAAAAGTTCAAACATTACTCTAGTCAATACGTCAAAACTATTGCAAGTTACTACTACAAAGAGAAAAGCAACTTCAACTACCTACTTCTAGTCAAGAACAAAACTCAGTGCAACAGGCAAACTCTCTAACAAGATAAAACATGCAACCTATAGAAAGTTCAACCTAAAACAAAAGGAAAACTCTTGAAAAAATAAAGCACTACAACTAAACAGAGCAGCAACTAAGAAAAGAAAAAGAACAACTCACAGCTAAAAGAATAAGCATGAAAATCCTATGAGGAGTTCTAATTCAAGCGGAGCGTGTATCTCTCCCACACAAAAGAAAGTAAGATGGAATCTAACTTGTTACTACAGTAAACAAGGAAAAGGAAAACTAAAAAGAAAACTAAGAGCGAGACGCTCCAAGAATAGCACATAACGCATGAAGTGATAAAAATATAGTGCAACGAGAGACGAACTGATAATTGTTGATGAAGAAGGGGATGCATGGGGGAATCCCCAAGCTTAGATGCTTGAGTCTCCTTGAATATTTATTGGGGTGCACATGGGCATCCCCAAGCTTGAGCGTTTGACACTCCAGGATCTTCTTTCATCATCTTCCATCGCACACTTGAAAACTCCCTTCATACATAACTCATTGTAGACTGATTAGAGAGGTTAGTACCCTAATAAAATAATTTTTCTCTTACTGGAAATAAATATAAACTTGAAGAGATACTGTTTGTCAAGATTTCCAAAAGGTTTTTGCAAAGAAAAAGCAAGCTTAAGGTTTGAAAAAGTGAAGAGAGACAAAACGTGGCAGAATCTGTGAAAAACAGAATAGCAGGTAGAAACAAATTTTTTAGGGGTACTTCTGCAACTCAAATAAAAAAACTCAGAACATACGCAAGTTTCGTAATTGTATAGATCACGCTGTGTAAAAATTTCAGCTCAAAAATATGAACTGGGATTTTCCATGATTTTTCTAGTAACGAGGATAGAATCTGTTTTCTGGATAGCATGTCACAACTTTCACTTCCCTTGCCGTATGGGGCTATAAAAGGCACAAAGCTTAAAAAGTAAAGATACAATGATGTTGCTACAGTAGTAACAATCATCAAGACCACTAAAAACAGAAGAAAATAAAAAATAAAAACCTAAATTCATTGCGGGCTACCTCCCGAAAGCGCTTCTTTAGAGCCATTAGCTAGGCTTAAAGAAGAAGATCAAGTCTTTTCAAGAGAATAACTAGCCCGTGTGACGGACTCAAAAGGTAACTTAATCTTTTTCCTAGGGAAATGTTCCATCCCTTTCTTGGGAGGGAATTGGAATTTGATATTCCTCTCTTTCATGTCAATAACAGCACCAACTGTGCGAACAAAAGGACGTCCCAAAATAATTGGACAAGAAGGTTCACATTCAATGTCCATAATAGTGAAATCAACGGGAACATAATTGTCATTGACAATGATAAGAATATCGTCGATCTTCCCCAAAGGTTTCTTTACGGAAGAATCAACAAGACGAACACCAAAAGAACAAGAATCAAAAGGTTTCAATTCAAGCATATCATACATTCTTTTGGGCATAACTGAGGTACTTGCTCCAACATCACAAAGAGCATAACAAGAGAAGTTATTCAATTTGATTTTTATCATAGGATTCCAACCATATTCTAGCTTCCTAGGTATGTAGGCTTCTAGTCTAAGCTTCTCCTCCCTAACTTTGATTAGAGCATTGGTGATATGCTCTGTGAAGTCAAGATTAAGTGTGCTAGTGTGGGGGTCTCTAGACATCTTGTGCAGGAAACCAATAACTTCAGGTAAAGTGCAGTTTTCAAAGTCTAGGTCACTACTATCTATCAAGGAGGTAGTGATATCATTTAAGCTTACTTGTTTGAAAGCCTCTACGTTCATAGAGGTTTCTTCGTCTATGGTTGAGGTGGTAGCATCACCATTGGTAGGTCCAGTGGGACTAGGGGTGTGATGGGTGCTAACTGTTTGGACATCCTCAACTACTTGGATAGTGGCTACTGTGTGGTAGGTAGGAAGGCTCTTAATTCTTTCCTCTTCCTCTTTTTCTGTAGCCCATCTTTCTTTAAGTTTAGCCATCATCCTAATGTTTTCATTGATTTGTAACTGGATATCATTAATAGGAGTGACCTTACTCTCCTCAAGGGGAGAGGTTCTAATTTTTAGCATCTCAGCATCAAGGGCTAAGTTGTCTACCTTCAAACAAAGATTATCTAATTTAGCTAGTTTTTCTTCCACATTCTTGTTGAAGGCTTTTTGGGTAGTGATAAAGTCTCTAAGCATACTCTCTAGTTCAGAGGTGGAGTTTTTGGTGCTAGGATAAGTGTTGTTGTTCACATAAGTGGATGGAAACGGTCTAGGATTACTAGCAAAGTTTCCCCGATAAGCATTATTATTAAAATTGTTTCTAGAGATAAAGTTCACATCTATTTGTTCTTGAGCAACCAAAGAATTTAAATGAACATTCTGAGGATCAATAGGAGATTGCTTGGTAAGTAGAGACATGATAAGGTCAACCTTTTCATTTAGAGAGGAGATCTCCTCGACAGAATTTACCTTCTTACCAGTTGGAGATCTTTCGGTGTGCCACTGAGAGTAGTTCAGCATCATCTCGTCAAGTAGCTTTGTGGCAGCACCAAGTGTGGTCGACATAAAGGTTCCTCCCGCGGCCGAATCTAACAGGTTCCGCGAGGTAAAGTTCAAGCCTGCATAAAAAGTCTGGATAACCATCCAGGTAGTCAGTCCATGTGTGGGGCAGTTCTTGACAAGCGTCTTCATACGTTCCCATGCCTGGGAAACGTGTTCATTATCCAATTGCCTGAAATTCATAATGTTAGTCCTCAATTGAATAATTTTAGCAGGGGGATAGTACTTCCCGATAAAAGCATCCTTGCACTTATCCCAAGAATCTATGCTATTCTTAGGCAAAGAATGAAACCAGATTTTAGCTTCATCCCTCAAAGAGAAAGGAAAAAGCTTAAGCTTAACAATTTCACCATCTACTTCTTTGTACTTTTGGATATCACAAAGCTCAATAAAAATATTTAAATGCAAAGCAGCATCATCTCTAGCACTAGAGAATTGATCTTTCATAACAAGGTTTAGCAAAGCAGGTTTAATCTCATAAGAAGGTGCTGAAGTAGCAGGTGTAGCAGCAGGTATTTTTGGTATTTTTGATAAGGGACACAAAAGTAAAAACTGAAAGGTAAACTAACAAGACTAAAAATCAAAGATAAAAGATAGTGTGCAACTCCCCTATCTTGTAGACTGGAGTCCCCGGGAACGGCGCCAGGAATTGGCTTGATACGGTGAGGATCTATCACTCCTCTTTGGTTACCCCAAGTGGAAGGTGAGATGTAGCGTACCAGAAAATTTCCCTTAGCGAAGATGCTAAGGTTGAGTATCGTCCAGGAGGACTCACAGAGATACAAGTAGGTGGTAAAGTGAACAAGGCGCCATTTACGATATTGCTAACTTTACCTGGACCTGCACACAGATACAAATAACTTTGCTCCCAACGAGTACAGAGGAGTTGTCAATTCCTCCGGCCTTGCTGTTTACAAAGGATAAAACACACGGGATAATGATAGTGATAGCAACTGAAAAGTAAACTAAAGATGTAAACAATGATATGAAGATGGACCGGGGTCCCGTGATTTTCACTAGTGATGTCTCTCTCCCAAAAGACGATAAAAGTGCTAGCGAGGTAAACAAATCAAAGTTGGGCAATTAACAGGATTATGAAGGCACCGCAATGCTAACTATGCTGCAAAGAAAAGAAGGGCTCAAAAGCAATGGGAAGTACGCCAAGGTAAGTATACCGAAATCCATCTGCATCTACTATGAATCATCCACCTTGAGATATCTATCCAGAACATCTCGCTGGTATTAAGTTGCGAATCCCACCCAAAGTGTAAATCCAAAGCAACAGACAACTGCATTAAAAGAACTTTGTGTAAAGTAAACAATCCTTGCATCCGCGGATACAAGCACCGTCGTTTTATCCCTGGTGGAAACAGCACATCCCCTAGTCTCATGTTTCTGTCACTCAAGCTAGACATCAAGGGGCTGAACCCACAATCAAGCATAACGCTCCCTCTTGGAGTTGCGACAAATCACTTGGCCAAAGTAAAATACGGCAACGGAGAACATGCAAGAATTTACTCAAGAACAAAATATAAAAGAGAAGAACCAAATATATTACTCATCACAATCTGAACATAGTCTCATAATCCATCAGATCCCAACAAACTCAGCATAGCAACGGCAGAAAATTACAAAGGTGCCTCGATCATGTGAGGCAGCTCACGAGGTCTCGAAAGTGGAGGCACAAAGAGGGGAGAGATAGATCACATAGCTACTGGTCACGGACCCATGGTCCAAGGGAAACTACTCACGGTACATACGGGAGGCGTCCATGGCTATGGATGGTCTCCCGGAGGGGGTAGCTTCTCCCTGCAGGGTGTCGGAGCAGCTTCTCCAGGCAGCCCCGATCTAGAAACGGCGGTGGCGGCGGTACAGAGGTGAGATCGCGAAAAAGGAGTTTCTCCTGAGGGTTTCCGTCACGGGGGGTAAATATAGGCCAAGGGGGGCACTGAAAGGGGCCACAGGGCAGCCAGGAGGCTCCCTGGCGCAGCCGAGGGTGGGGCCGCGCCAGGTGCCCTCCTGGCTGCCTGGTGGTGGCCCTCCTCCGCTTCTTTGGTTCTTTCGGAAGCTTCCGTGACGCTGATTTTTTATATGATTTCTCCGGATTTTTTGGAGCACTTTTAATGGCCGGAAAACCTGAAAAAAATAAACAGCAGAAAACAGCAACTGGCAGCTGGGTGCACTGGGTTAATAGATTAGTCCAAATATGCTCAAAAGTGTATTTTGGGCAATCCGTGTTTACTTTCAAAACATACAAAATTAGTTGAGAACTTTAGCTACTAGATGGATCACTACTCTTTGGAGGGATCGAATATTAGAGTACACTCACGTACCATGAGTCGAGGATGCGCAAGGATAACCAAACCCCCATACACTCCTCCTCGAGGTACTTGTTTCTTTGTGAAACCTCCTTATTAGATTGAGAGTTACCGATAATAAGTGCATGAGTTCTTCAGACTAATGTGAGTATTCGAAAGTTGGCACTTCCACCTTCCCATATTTTTCTAGCCTCTCATGTGCCATGCATTGCCTTCTTCTCACTCCGAGAGTTGGCGTCCACCTTCGCCAGTACATCCAAATCCTTGGCATGATACTGTTGGGTCCCGGGTTTGCATATGTAATTCCAGTCACAATTCAATCATATGGAGAGCCGAGAGCCATACCCAATTGTCTAAGCAGACAAGGCCAAGTACAAGACACTCTCGGAAAGCTCGAACGTGAGGGGCATCCCATCCAGGCCCGGATGATCAACTGAGATGGGTCCTCATCGTCCGCTCACAAGTCTAAATGATTATGGGTGGTGAAATCCCACTCATAGACAAGTCGCCTCAACCATATTATCGATTGAATCATAACACTTACATAAACAGACTCCAGCCCGATCTCTTAGTCGGGGTCTCGGACGGGCTCAATCATACAACAAAGTGTGCCACGTGATAGAGTCACGAGCAATCGCATCGCGATGCCCCAAGCTGCGCACATCTAAGGGCCACTTGATGTATAAAAGACCGCCGGCGAGAGCACAACTAAGGTATCGAACCCCACACATGACATGCACGATATAAACATACACGCAACATGCATGCCAAGTGTATAACAGCAGGTAACACAACATGAACTCTACAAACTCATAGCTTTATTGCATCTGCTAAACAGAGCAGATATAGTAGTGTTACAAACAGAGATCACATCACTGTGATCCAACATTACATCATACAACAACGGAAGCAAATTATGTCTTAGTAAAGACAACGTTAACAAATGTCTTAAGAAGCCTTTAAGAAAACACAACGACCCTCCAGAGGGACCAGGCTGCTGTCTGGGACTACATAACTTCGTCGATGTCGAGCTTGAAGGGGAAAGGCCACCATCAGGGTCAGTGGTCTCGTCTCTAAAACATAGAATAAGCAAACGTGAGTACAAAGTTGTACTCAGCAAGACTTACGTCAGAACTAAACTACTCATGCTCAGGTACCAAGGTAAAGGCAGGTGGGGTTGTAATGCAGAATGCTTTGACTTGGCTATCCTGTACTACGACTACATAGAGTTGAGATGAGAGGCGCACACGAGTCCATCTAATCTTGATCACCACATCAATACACAACCATGGATCCTTCCTCGACTTCCCCACGAGGAAGCAACCCAAAGCACTCACACTTATCTTGCGATTTTTAAAGTATCCATTTGAGTTGTCAACCAATCCATACCTAAGATGATATCGATATCTGAGGATTTGAGGGCTATGAGAGAAGCAAGGAATACAATATCCTCAACAGCAATTTCATTGTCATGACTTACCCTACTGGTACGCCATGTGGATCCTGGAGTTTTAATCATGAAAGGGTTAGGCAACTCCTCAAATGAAATGTCATGCAGGAGTGCGAACTTTTCAGACAAAAAGGAATGAGAAGCTCCAGAATCAAATAGAACAGAAGCAGGTTTGGAGTTGACAGGAAGTGTACCGAGTACAACCTTCGTATCCTCTTGGGCTTCTTTGATGGTGGCATGGTTCACACGTCCGTATTCAACAATAGCGGACTTGGCTTTGGAAGGCTTTGGTGGCTTAGCTTTGGCTTTAGGTTTTGGACGAGGAGGAACATTCTCATGCAAAGAACACTGTCGTGCAATGTGGCCAGGATTACCACACTTGTAGCACAAACGGGTGTTAGGTTGTGGAGTTTGTAGGGCAAGCTCTCTACTACCTTTCTGGGTTTTCTTGCTTTGTGGAGATGGTCTTGGAATCAAGTGCGAAGGAAGGGCACTAGTTGGAATCCAAATTCGAAGTTTCTGAGAACCCAAACTAGAAGAGGAAGCAAGATCACGATCACGCTTGCGAGACTCTTCAAAGACCTCATTTCGATGCTCAGCTCTGAATGATCTATTGACCAAATCCTCAAAGTTGACGAATTCAAGGAGATTGAGATCATGACGAAGGACAGGGTTAAGTCCCTTGCAGAACCTTGCTTGCTTCTTAGCATCGGTTGATATCTTCTCAGAGGCATAACGAGAAAGACGATTGAACTCAGTCCTGTACTGATGAACAGTCATATTTCCCTGAGATAGGTTGCAGAACTCTTCCCTCTTTCTTTCCATCAGCTCATCCAGAATGTGGTACCCTTGGAAGGCATCACGGAACTCCTGCCAAGTCACTACGTGACCATCAGGCTGCATTGCAACAAAACTTTCCCACCATTCGCCAGCAGCACCTTCCAGAAAGTATGCCGCAAACATCACACGATCGTCTGGAGAAACATGCGCCGTCTCAAGCTTACGCTCGATGGAACGGAGCCAATCATCGGCATCAAGGGGCTCAGATGAACATCGAAAAACTGGCGGGTTCAAAAGGATAATATCCTGGATGGATATTACCGCATCTCGCTGAAGAGAAGTATTCTTCTCAATGAGCTCCAAAAGGCGTGTTTGATCACGTCGATTTCGCTCAGCCTCCATCATGATTTCCGCTGCAGAAGGCGGTGGAGGAGGATCATCATCACCACTTTGATTACTGTGACCAGATTCAACACATCTAGTTCCACCTGACATTCTGTGTGATAAAAATCAACAATCAGAGTAGGATTTATGATGGAATCAAAGCAAAGATGATACAATTTAAGAGCGGACAAGATTGTAATGCAAAAGCATTGGAATCACTGGAAACACGGGACAAATCGGACAGCACAACGGCTGTACCGGGGTGGAAAAATGAATCAATCTGCAAGAATGATCAGAACCTTCTGAAAAGGCTTGATGGAATGGTGACTCTAGACAACCAAAACAATCCTACAGCTATGGAGAGTCAAACAACGAGATGTTCTAGTATAGACATAGATGAGCCTAGTCCTATCTTCCCGTAGAAAAGATGAGGGTGACTCAGAACTCAGATCGATGAGGTAAGGAGAAAAATGAAGCCTTACGTTGTTCCCTTATACCCAAAGTAACTATATAACTATAGAATGCTAGACTCAACTTCGGCCAAGGTTTACTAATCCTACAGACAGTCCTGCTCTGATACCAAGTCTGTCGGGTCCCGGGGTTTGCATATGTAATTCCAGTCACAATTCAATCATATGGAGAGCCGAGAGCCATACCCACTTGTCTAAGCAGACAAGGCCAAGTACAAGACACTCTCGGAAAGCTCGAACGTGAGGGGCATCCCATCCAGGCCCGGATGATCAACTGAGATGGGTCCTCATCGTCCGCTCACAAGTCTAAATGATTATGGGTGGTGAAATACCATACTCATAGACAAGTCGCCTCAACCATATTATCGATTGAATCATAACACTTACATAAACAGACTCCAGCCCGATCTCTTAGTCGGGGTCTCGGGCGGGCTCAATCATACAACAAAGTGTGCCACGTGACAGAGTCACGAGCAATCGCATCGCGATGCCCCAAGCTGCGCACATCTAAGCTCCACTTGGTGTATAAAAGACCGCCGGCGAGAGCACAACTAAGGTATCGAACCCCACACATGACATGCACGATATAAACATACACGCAACATGCATGCCAAGTGTATAACAGCAGGTAACACAACATGAACTCTACAAACTCATAGCTTTATTGCATCTGCTAAACAGAGAAGATATAGTAGTGTTACAAACAGAGATCACATCACTATGATCCAACATTACATCATACAACAACAGAAGCAAATTATGTCTTAGTAAAGACAAGGTTAACAAATGGCTTAAGAAGCCTTTAAGAAAACACAACGACCCTCCAGAGGGACCAGGCTGCTGTCTGGGACTACATAACTTCGTCGATGTCGAGCTTGAAGGGGAAAGGCCACCATCAGGGGTCAGTGATCTCGTCTCTAAAACATAGAATAAGAAAACGTGAGTACAAAGTCGTACTCAGCAAGACTTACGTCAGAACTAAACTACTCATGCTCAGGTACCAAGGTAAAGGCAGGTGGGGTTGTAATGCAGAAAGCTTTGACTTGGCTATCCTGTACTACGACTACATAGAGTTGAGATGAGAGGCGCACACGAGTCCATCTAATCTTGATCACCACATCAATACACAACCATGGATCCTTCCTCGACTTCCCCACGAGGAAGCAACCCAAAGCACTCACACTTATCTTGCAATTTTTAAAGTATCCATTTGAGTTGTCTAATAATCAAGTAAAGATCTCCAAGTAGTCCATAACCGCGGACACGGCTATTCGAATAGTTCAATAACCCTGCAGGGGTGTACTTCTTCACATACGTAGCTACCACTTATCGCCTAGAACTCGTCACCTTCAAGCGGTGTCGGCGAGGATAGTACCACGACACTTACCTCACGGCTCCAACTCTAGTCCAGGGAATCGCCTATCTGAGTTGTACCCCAATCAGGAATCCGGCCGGGGTTTCCGTTCAGGACCCAGACGTTGTATGGACGGTCCGACAAGACCACCTCGACGGATGGTGCTGCGCTTGCCTAAAACCGTGCTACGTTATGAAAGCAAATAGAATAAAGTTAACCCATGCGAATCCTGGACCCTAGTCGGGGTGAGTTAATAGGTCGAGAGGGGTCAATGAGCCCAACATGTGGTAGTAATCTGTGTCTTGGATCACAACACAAGAACTCGGGGCCTAGGGCAGTGTAAATGAGACAACCCACTGTGTACTCCTACACAGCCTCTCATTGTTCACTTATTTTAGGGTGACTTCATCAACACGTTACCACCTTGTTGCATGTGTTCACTACCATCCCGATACATCACCCAGATGGATCAACTTCATTGCAAACAACTCTAGCATGGCATAGCATATCATGGATGAAGGGCCACATGATGAACACAAACAATCTTGTATCTGCTAGGTTGAGGTTTGCTTAATACTGTGGTAGCAAAGATAGGTCATGCAAAGGATGGTTTCAACTAGCGGTAGAACGATAACATGTGAATCACCTAATCATGCATAAGAGAACAAGAGGGAAACTGGGTTTTTATAGATATGATCAAAGGGGGTTTGCTTGCCTTATTGTCGAGACTCGGGGGTGCCACTCTTCGAAGAAACAGGAACTACGTCCGGCGATGGATCTATCGAGAAGAAGCAAACACCGAGACAACAAAGTATAAACATCACATTGCAATGCACATTCAAGAATGAAACATGGCATGGTACTGATGTGATCTAGGTTCAATTTGCAACAAGTTAATGGAAGTTGATTTGAATAAGAATTTCAAATTCAAACTCCAAATGTGGTTCAATTTAGCCAAAGTTGCATTTGCTAATGTTTGGATATGGTAGACCATGTTGTCATGTGTATGATATGCCTCTGATGTTCATGTGATAAGGTTGGCATTGCAAAGATTTAATTTGAAATGATTTAAACATTTATTTTGAATTATTCCAAATAAGCCATATAGCTAAACGCTACTGGTTCCCCATCATAGATGTGTTTTTCATCTATGAAAGTATGATATTTGGAATCCTTGCATTTTTTCTGATGATTTTTCATATATAAATTATTTGATTTGGAGTTATGGATTAAAAGTTATTGAATTTCAAAGATTTAATCAATTTCTGGAAAATCTGTTAAGTAGAAAACGATTTATTTCGCAAGCATGACATCAGCATGACGTCATGGGGCGCTGACCAGTCAACTGACATGCGGGGCCCATCTGTCAAAGACTCTGGGGTTAACCCCGTTTTAATTAAAACTTAACAGGGGATTAGGGGGGCTGGGTCCCACCAGTCAGTGAGAGAGAGAGGAATTAAGAGGGGGGTTTAGCAGGCCGGCCGGCGTTTAGCCGCCGGCAGCCACAGGACGCGGCGGAGGCACGCCGGAGTGGCGATTCCAGCCACGGGAAGGCACGGGGGGGGGCACCAAAGTGCTCCCCGCGGCCTCGCGCACCCACTGGTGCATGCCAGCGACCTCGAGGCGGCCTGGAGCCACGACGGCGACGATGGAGCACGGCGGCCGTGCTCGTGCTCGACGGAGCTGGCGACTGGGAGCTCGGGAAGGAGCGCGAAGAGGGTCAGGAGGAGCGCACGCTCACCAGGAGTTTGAAGAAGGCGCCGGCGAGGTCGGGGAGGTCCGGTAGGCGGCGAATTCGACGGCGAGGTCCAGCAGCCGGCGACGAGAACGACGAAGGGGACGCCGGCCCTCGGGGCTCCTTGGTCCAATTGAAGGCGCGGGATGACTAAGTCGACGATGGCGGACGCACTGGACCAGCTGGCGCGGCGAGTGGAGGCCAGTGGCCGCGCTGGCGCACGTCAGCGGCGACGGTAGCGCTCGGGTCCTCGCGGGAACGCACGGGAGAGAGGGGCGAGAGGGTTCCTGAGGGGGGGGGGAAGGAAGGAGAGACGTCTAGGCGCGTCCACGGCGCCGCTAAAGGGGCGGGCAGCAGCCAGGCAGCTGCCTGGCGGCCATGCCGGGCTCGCCGGCGACCTGGCTACCTGCCTGTCCAGTGGAGGAAGACGACCCTGCCCTTTTGGGCTGGGCCTCCTCTGCTGGGCCAGGTGGGCCAGGTCAGCCGAAGAGGTAAGTGGCCTCTGGCCTTTTTATTCTTCTTTTTTTTGCTTTCTGTTTTATTTGTTTTGCTCAGAAAAAAATATCAAAGCATTTTTAAAAATCCCCAATTATTTATCTTGGACATATGTGACATAGTACTAGTCACTCCCAAGTTTTGAAGATTTTTGGAATTCAAATTATTTGAATCCAATTCAAATAGCATTTAAATTTAATTTCCAAGCCTCTGTTTGAATATTTGAAAAATCCAGGAGCATGGGCTTGACCCCAAATCCTTTTTAAAATGATCATACTCATTTATAGGACTTTTCAAAATTGTTTGGAGGAATTTTGGAAAAACTTTTTATCTGGCCTTTTATTTAAATTCTTTTTGAGGCTTTTCCAAATCCCCAATTCTTAAACCAAAGAATTTAAACATGATGCAATTATTTCTAGTAATAAAAGCACATACCAAAACTAGGGTTGTGACAGATACGCTCTGTCATTATAAACCCCCTTCTATCCTTCCTCAAAACAGCCACTATACCTTCCTATCAAGGCATTTCCATAGCCTTTCCGATATACATTGCCATGCAACATCCACCTTCTCATGACTTGATCTTCATGTCATACATGCTACTTGCTTGATCGATGAGCCGCATGCTAGTTGGGCCTTGCCCTAATTGCTACATGACGCGCTAGTATCATTGCATATCCTGCTACCCTGGCAGAGGAATACATTTGCATACTTCATGATAGTTATATTTTCTTTATGATTTGAGTACTTTTGTAAAGTGTGAAAGATCTTCTATACTTCTTGTAATATATAGAGTGTTTCCCCTAAAGTGAGGAAAAGATCCCAAAGAGGAAAAAATCAAAAGATCCCAAAGAGGAAAAATGAGAGAAATAGAAAGAGCCATTGAGGCCACCAAGAAAATACAAAAAATAGAAAAAAGATAAAAAGAAATAAAAAGAGAGTAGGGGGCACAATACTATTCCTTTTGAGAGATCCACACTCGTACTCCATCTTATATCTTGTACTCCATAGAGATTATCATTCATGCATATAGCTATGTCGGGATCTTCACACTATAGAACTGGCTTGTATATTCCAATGATGAGCCTCCTCAAATGAGCTCTAGGTCTTCTTGAGCAAGCAAGTTGGAAGCACCCCCCACTAGTTCCATTGGAGAGCTTACCTTAGCTCATATGTGCATACGTTGCATGGAAATCCCTACTCCTCACATCATATCTATCATTTGGCTTTATCTCGCCTATGATTGTCCTCATTGATGTGAGCCTTTCACACCTTTTTTGTCTTCCTCGTCCACCATAATTTCTCTTTTCCATCCTAAGTGTCAACTTTCTAGCTTACGCTCATCCATTGCATGAGTGCTCAAAATGTCGAAAAGGAGTGGATCATTTTGACTTGTACCTGGCTAGTGGTCTGGGGATGAGTCAAGATAAGATTCCAAAGAAGACCAAGTGTGAAACTTTAGTAGATTAAGTTCTCAACTATAAAAACTATGTTTTACTCTCTCGTATATCCCTATCTCCTTTCTTGCACGCAAAACCCATTTGGAGACATTCGAGTCACAGACAGCGAGAGCTCTTGCACCTTTATGTTCTTATGTTGCTTGTTTCAATGCTAATATAGACTCTTGCCTGTTATGACTTGAATTGAATTACATGCCTTGATTGCTTTACTTAAAAGTTCTTATATGGTTGTTAGCATGTCACCACAGAAATTATTTTTGTTATCATTTACCTACTCGAGGACGAGTAGGAATTAAGCTTGGGGATGTTGATACGTCCAAAACGTATCTATAATTTATGCTTGCTCCATGCCTCTTTTGTGTGATATTTCTATGATATTGATGAACTTCCATACACTTTTGATCATAGTTGTACTAACTTATTAACTCAGTGCACCCCAGTGCCAGTTCATGTTTTATGCGGTTTTCCATTTCAGGTTTCCCCCATATTAAAAGTGCTCCAAAAATTTGGGAAAAATCCAATAAAAAATCAGCGAGAAGCTTCGGGAATCACCGAGGGGGGGCAGAGGGGACCCACCAGGGCCGCAGGCGCCCTCCCGGCGCGACCTAAGGGTGGGGCCGCGCCAGGGGGCCGCCTTGACCCCTGGTGCCCCCCTGGCTGCCCCCTTCGCCCATATATTCTCCGTGACGCGAAACACCCAAAACAAGAACCCTTTTTCGCGATCTCTCCTCTATTCCGCCGCCGCCGCGCTTCCAAGATCGGGAGCACCAGGAGACCTCTTATCGGCACCCTTCCGGAGGGAGGAACCACCTCCGGGAGCTTCTCCACCACCATGGATGCTTCCCGGATGAACCGTGAGTAGTCCACCTTGGACCATGGGTCTATGATCAGTAGCTATGTGATGTTCTCCTCCCCTCTTTGTTCTTCATGGATTAGACCTCGTGAGTTGCCCTACATGATCGAGGCACATATGTAATTTTTCTGCTGTTGCTATGCTGAGTTTGCTGGGATCTGATGGATTATGAGACTATGTTCAGATTGTGTTTGAGTAATATATTTGATTCTCCTCTTTTATATTTATGTTATTGAGTAATTCTTGCATGTTCTCTGTTGCTGTTTATTGCTTTGGCCAAGTAGTAGGTAGTGACTCCAAGAGGGAGCGTTATGCATGATTGTGGGTTCATGCCCCCTGATGACTAGCTTGAGTGATAGAAACATGAGTCTAGGGGATGTGTTGTTGCCACAAGGGAGAAAACAACAGTGCTTGTACTTGCGGGTGCAAGGATTGTTTACTTTACGCAAAGTTATTTAATGCAGTTGTCCGCTGCTTTGAGTTTACACTTTGGGTGGGATTCACAACTTAATACCAGCGAGATGTTCTAGATAGATATCTCAAGGTGGATGATTAGTAGGTAGATGCAGATGGATTTCGGTCTACTTGTCTTGGCGTACCGCCCATGCTTTTGAGCCTCTTCCTTTCTTTATAGCATAGTTAGCATTGGTTTCCGCACATATGATGTCTACGCACGCTTCTATTCTTGTAGACTAGTTTGGGCCTCCAAGCGCAGAGGTTTGTAGGAAAGCAACAATTTACCTCAAGTGGATGACCTAAGGTTTATCGAACTCAGGGAAGTAGAGGTTGAAGATGGTCTCTCTCAAGCAACCCTGCAATTAAGATACAAGAAGTCTCTTGTGTCCCCCAACACACCTATTACAACTAGGAGTTGGATAGGTGCACTAGTTCAACGAAGAGATGGTAAAATACGAGTGATAGGTGTGGCAAAGCAAGGTAATATAAATCTGTAATAAAAAGTGCATCAAGCAAACATGTGACAAAAGTGAGCACAAACGGTGTAACAATGGTGGAAACAAGGCCTAGGCTTCATACTTTCACTAGTGGCAACTCTCAACAACATTAACATAGTCTAATCACATGATATTTCCCATAAAACATGCAATGGAGACGCACTCGGAGGTCATTCCTTTGTGGTCAAGAGATGATGAGAATTATGGATTTCCCAATGTCACCGCGGCCATCCAAAGAGAGTACCACAATCACCACAACATATCTCAAGGATAGTCAAAGACAAGCACCAAGAGACTCTCAATCTTCAATCAACACACAAAAGAGGAAATCACTCATGATAATATTCTTCTAACCCATGTCCAATAGACCGCTGTCACCTTGGTCTCGGGGATTATACTAGATAAGATCAATTGAGTACATCAACCCAATACATAGAGGAAGGGGAAATATCATGGGATCACCCTAGATTAACATAGCCTGTGATCACAACGAAGATCACATCATGGGAGAGAGAGAAGAACACATAGCTACTGGTAGAAACCTTAGCCCCGAGGGAGAACTACTCACGCTTCATGGAGAGAGGAAGCAACGTCGATGGAGATGAATCTGGGGGCACTTCCCCATCCCGGCAGGGTGCCAGCACAGGAATTCTTGTCTCCCGAAGCTTCTTGGAGATGGCGGCGGAGATCGGAATCGCTTCTGGAAAAAGTACTTCGATCTTAGGGGTTTCCACCCCGAGGGCTAAATATAGGCGGAGGGGGGTCTCGAGGGGACCCACCAGGCAGCCAGGAGGCCTCTTGGCGCGGCCTAGGGTGGGGCCGCGCTAGGGACCCTCCTGGTCTCCTGGTGGTGGCCCCCCTCCGCTACCTTGGTGATTCCGGAAGCTTCCGGGTCGCTGATTTTTTATCTGATTTTTCCGGATTTTTTGGAGCACTTTTAATGGCCGGAAAACCTGAAATACAAAAACAACAGAAAACAACAACTGGCAGCTGGTTGCACTGGGTTAATAGATTAGTCCAAATATGCTCAAAAGTGTATGAAAGTTCAAGCAAATCATGGCAAAGTCAGACAAAACATGCATGGAGCAAGCAGAAATTATAGATACATTTGGGACGTATCAACATCCCCAAGATTAATTCCTTCTCGTCCTCGAGTAGGTAAATGATGACAAGCATAATTTCTGTGGTGACATGCCACACAACCATATAAGGACTTTTAAGTAAAGCAATCAAAGCATTCAATTCAATTCAAGTGTTAACAAGCAAGAGTCTATATTAGCATTGACACAAGCAACAAAAGAACAAAAGGTGCAAGAGCTCTCGCTGTCCGTGACTCGAATGTCTCCAGATGGTGTTTGCGTGCAAGCAGGGGACTGGGAAAAAGAGAGAAAAAAGGTTGTTGAGAACAACTATCTACTAAAGTTTCACACTTGGTCTCCTTTGGATTCTTATCTTGACTCGTCCCCAGACCACTAGCCAGGTACAAGTCAAACTGATCCACTCCCTTTCGATATTTGGAGCACTCATGCAATGGATGAGCGTGAGCAAGAAAGTTGCCACCTAAAAGGCGAAACAGAAAGAAGGTGGAGGAGGAAGACAAAAAGGTGTGAAAGGCTCACATCAATGAGGACAATCATAGGCGAGAGAAGGCCATATGATAGATATGATGTGAGGAGTAGGTATTTCCATGCAACGGATGCACATGTGAGCTAAAAGCTCTCCAAGGGAACTAGTGGGGGTGCATCTAACTTGCTTGCTCAAGAAGACCTAGAGCTCGTTTGAGGTGGCTCATCATTGGAATATACAAGCCAAGTTCTATAGTGTGAAGGTCCCCACATAGCTATATGCATGATGATGATCTCTATGGAGTACAAGGGATAGAGGATGAAGTACTAGTGTGGATCTCTCAAAAGGAATAGTAGTGTGCCGCCTTCTCTCTTTTTATTTTTCTTTTTCTCTTTTTTCTATTTTTTTGGTGGCCTCAATGGCTCTTTCTATTTAACTCTCATTTGTACTCTTTGGGATCTTTTGATTTGTCCTCTTTGGGATCTTTTTTTCACTTTAGGGGCAACACTCTATATTTTACAAGAATATAGGACATCTTTCACACTTTACAAAGGTACTCACATGTCGGGACCCAGAATATGCGTATGTAATTCCAGTCACAACTCAATCACATGGAGAGCCGAGAGCCGTACCCACTTGTCTAAGAAGACAAGGCCAAGCACAGAACACTCTCGGAAAGCATCGTATGTGAGGGGCATCCCATCCAGGCCGGATGATCAACTGAGATGGGTCCTCATCGCCCACTCACAAGTCTAAATGATTATGGGTGGTGAAATCCCATACTCATAGACAAGTCGCCTCAACCATGTTATCGATTGAATCATAACCCTTACATAAACAAACTCCAGCCCGATCACTTAGTCGGGGTCTAGGGCGGGCTCGATCATACAACAAAGTGTGCACGTGACAGAGTCACGAGCAATCGCATCGCGATGCCCCAAGCTGCGCACATCTAAGGGCCACTTGGTGTATAAAAGACCGCCAGCCAGATCACAACTAAGGTCTCGAAAACCCATACTAAGACATGCATGTTATAATCATACACGCAGCACACATGTCTAGTATGAACAGCAGGTATCATCACATAACTCTACAAAGTACTTATTTATTGACTTACACATAGAGCATACAGAGATCACATGTCTGTGATCAACATTACATCATACAACGGAAGCAAATTAGGTCTGAGTACAGACAAGTTTAACAAATGGCTTAGAGAAGCCTTGTTCAAGAAACATACATGCCCTTCCACGAGGGACCAGACTGCTCCCTGGAACTATACTACAAAGGTCAACGTCGAGCTTCACGAAGGTAACTCCATCGGGGTCCGGGTTCTCATCTAAAACATAGAATAAGCAAACGTGAGTACAAAGTCGTACTCAGCAAGACTTACATAGGAGCTATACTACTCATGCACATGTATCAAGGTAAAGGAGTTGGGGTTCAACTTGCAGAAGCTTTGACTTGGCTAGTCCTGAACTACGAGTACCAGACTTGAGGTAAGAAGCGTACACGAGTCCAGTACCAAGTCTCCAACCAATACACTACTATGGTTACTTCCTCGACTTCCCCACGAGGAGCACACCATAGCACTCACGCTTATCTTGCGAGTTTTAGACGTATCCATTCAAGTTGTCTATGATCAAGTAAAGGTCTCCAAGTAGTCCATAACCGCGGACACGGCTATTCGAATAGTTTATTAACCCTGCAGGGGTGTACATCTTCACACGCGTGGCATCACTTATCGCATCATTCTTTTCACCCTTCAAGTGGGTGTCAGACGTGGATGAAACCAAGGCACTACCCTCACATCACCTTCTCTAATCCAGGAGTCGACTACCTGAGTTTGGCACCGCTCGAGAGTCCGGCCGGTTCAACGAAACGGACTCAGATAATGCAAGGGGCCGAGACGCCACCTCAGCCAGATGGTTTCACTGCCGCACAGGTCCACCCACATATCTATATTATACAACCTTTTCTTCATTCTTTTTCTATGCACATGCCAAATGGAAAGCCCAAATCTATTGTGACTCCTGGACCGGATCGGGTACGTAAAGAGGCCAAACGGGGCTCCCATAAACCCTACATGTGGTCATAATCTTTGTCTTGGATCACAAAACGGGAACTCGGGGCCTAGGGCAGTGTTCAACGAGACAACCCACTGTGTATTCCTACACAACCTCTCATCGTTCACCTTTGTTTAGGGTGGATTCACCAACACGCTAACATCAACAACCTGTGAACTTTCCATCCCGACTCACACTCAAAGTAACCTCATTGTATCACTAAGAAGCAATAAGAAGTAACAGTTACAGGGGCCACATGCTCATCATTCAACTCCTATATCTGCTAGGATTGTGGTTTTCTTAATACGGTGACAAAATGATAGGTCATGCATCGGAATGGGTTCAACTGTGTGAAATATTGTGTCTCGGTGATTTCCTAAACATGCATAAGCGAGACTGAGAGGGAAGTAGGATTTTATAGACATGATCAATGGGGTTTGCTTGCCTTGCGGACGATACACGGGTCTTAACGGTGGTCTTCTTCTTCGGGGGTGATCACCATCTCGGAGGCACTGTTATCGGTACAAACATCAACAAAAGGGGGGCAACATTGAATGTAAATGCAGAAGCACATGCTGATGTTGTTACATGATGTGAATGGTATTGGTGCGACCTAGGTTCAATTTGTCACATGTTAATTGAAGTTGATTTGAAAAGTTAATTCAAATTCAAACTCCAAATGTTGTTCAAATTAGCCAAGTTGCATTTGCTAGTGTTTGTTTTTTGTAAACCATCTTGACATGTGCATGATATGCCTCTGATGTTCAAGTGAAATGGTTTGCATTGCAATGGATCAAATTAGAACAGCATTTGAATTTAATTTGAATTAATTCCAATTAAGACAAATAACAAAAGCTACTGGTCCCATTTTAAAATCAACTCAAACATGGTTGAAAGTTGGATTTTTGGATAGAGCATTTTCTGCTGATCATTTTTCATATATTATTTGTCCAATTTGGAGTTAATATGAATTTTCTATGAATTTCCAGAGTTTAGCTATTTTTCTGCAATTTCTGGATTTTCTTTAATTCTTTAATCCTTTTCTTTTAAATTAATTTCCAATTATGGCGTCAGCATGATGCAAGGGTGATGTCATAGGGGGGGCTGACATGTGGGCCCAGGTTGTCAGCCTCAGGGGGTTAATCCTCTCTCTGTTAACTTAACAGAGGGGTTAGGGGTGGCCTGGGGCCCACCCATCATTGACCTAGGGGTCAATTAACAGGGGGTTAGCCCCTAATCAACTGGCCACATGGGCCTCTCGCCGCCGGCGAGCTATGGCACGGCGGACAAGGCGCCTGGATGGTCAAATGGCCACGGGTGTGCACGGGAGGGGCACCAAATTGATACCCGCGTGCTCCCGGATCCACCTGGGCCATTGGGGGGGCTTTAGGGGGGTTGTGGCATCGCCGGCTTCGACTTGCGCGGTGGCCAGAGCACTGCTGGGAGGGGATCATAGAAAATGGCTATGGGATTGAGCGCGGAGTGCGGAAAACGAAAGGGAAGCTCACCCCAGAGCTACTGGAGGGGACGGCGAGGTCAGAGGGGCAACGGCGATGGAGAATTCGGCGGAGGAAGCCACGGCGGCCGGCGGCGACTCGGTGGAGATGGCGACGTCCTCGGGTCCTCTGGGCTCGATTCCGCGCTTGGGGAGACGAAGACGAGCACGGGCCGTCGCCTGGACACGGCGGCTCGGGCTATCTCATCCGTTGGCCACGCAGGCGCGGCGGCGCGCTCCGGCGCGAGCTTCGAGCGGTGCAGGAATCGCGAGAGAGAGGGAGGGAGAGGGCAAGCAGCGAGTGAGGGGAAGGATGCAGGGGACTCGGGGCGTCTCCGTGGCGTCTAGAAGAGACCCGGGGGGCCTCGGAGCCTTCTCGGCGTCGCGGTGGCGCCGCGGCATGCTCCCAGGGCGACACCGAGCTGCTTGAGGAAGGAGACAAAGGGGAGGTAGGCTGGGCCGTGCTAGGTGGGCTGGGGGGGAAAGTTGGGCCAGGTTGCCCAGGTGAGTTTCCTTTTCTTTTATTGTTTTACTTTTCTGTTATTTGTTTTGCTGTGCTAAAAGAAATAGTTAGGCATTTTATTAAATGCTCAAAATTTATATATGGACTTACATGACCAGTAGCTAGTCATTCCCAAGTTTTGAAATTTTTTGAAATTCAAAATATTTGAATTCAAATTCAAATAGGGGTATTTGATTAATTCCAAGGTCCTGTTTGAATATTTGAAAAATCCATGAGCATGGGTTTCAAACCAAATCACTTTATATGTGATCACACTCATTTATGAGATTTTTCAAAAATGCGAAAGGAATTTTTGGAGCAACTTTTATTCTGGCCATTTATTTAAATTCTCAGGGCTTTCCTTTTCCCTCCTTTGAATTTCTTTTTGATTTTTTTTTCACATGATGCAAAGGACACAAGCAACCCTAGCACTTACCCAAGTTGGGGTTCTGACAACTCGCCCCCACTCAAAAGAATCTCGTCCCGAGATTCAGAAGTCATCGGGAGGAAGGTGGGGTACTCGGCACGGAAGCGGTCTTCTCTTTCCCATGTTGCTTCTTTCTCGGAGTGGTGTGACCATTGCACTTTCAGAAACCTGATCTTATGACGACGAGTGACACGCTCTGCGGAATCAAGAATACGAACAGGGTACTCTCGATAAGAAAGGTCATCTTGGAGATCAAGCGTTTCATGGTCGACTTCACGGATGGGGTCCTTGAAGCAACGCCTGAGTTGTGATACATGGAATACATCGTGTACTTGAGAAAGGTGCGGAGGTAGTTCAAGTCGGTAGGAAACTTCTCCACGTTTAGCAAGAATGCGGAAAGGTCTGATGTAACGGGGCCAACTTGCCTTTGATACCGAATCTTTGGGTTCCCTTCAGAGGAGTAACCCGAAGGTAAGCCTTCTCATCCAGATTGTAGCTTTCTTGCCTATGATGACGATCATAGTAGCTTTTCTGACGAGACTGTGCGGCTTTCAATTGATCATGAACAATGCGAACTTTCTCTTCTGCTTCCTTGATCATATCCGGTCCAAAGAATTGTCTTTCACCAGTTTCTGACCAGTTTAGGGGTGTTCGACATCGTCGTCCATAGAGGAGTTCAAAAGGAGCCATGTTCAGACTAGATTGGAAACTATTGTTGTAAGAAAATTCGGCAAATGGAAGAGATTTCTCCCAATTTTTCCGAAAGAGATAACACAAGCTCTGAGCATGTCTTCCAAGATTTTATTAACCCTTTCAACTTGACCGCTAGATTGAGGGTGGAAAGCTGTACTAAAGGAGAGATGAGTTCCCATAGCATTTTGAAAACTTTCCCAGAATCTAGAGGTGAAAAGGCTACCACGATCAGAATTGATTACCAAAGGAACACCGTGAAGAGACACAATTCTAGCGACATACAAGTCTGCTAACTGACTGGCAGTTATAGACTCGCGAACTGGAAGGAAGTGAGCAACTTTGGAAAGTCGGTCAATGACCACGAAGATGGCATCATTTCCTTTCTGCGTTTTTGGAAAGTCGGTGATGAAGTCCATACCGACCTTGTCCCATTTCCACTCGGGAATAGACAATGGTTGAAGAGTACCAGCAGGTCTTTGGTGTTCTGCCTTAATGCGACGACAAACATCACATTCGGCAACAAATTGTGAAATGTCTCTCTTCATCCGGGTCCACCAAAATCTCTGGCGTAGATCTCGGTACATTTTTGTGCTACCGGGAGGAATGGAGAGGGGAGTGTCATGAGCTTCCTTAAGGATCAGCTGCCTTAGGTCTTCATTCTCAGGAATTACTAAACGATTTTCAAAGAATATTGTTCCTTGATCGTTTGCAGAGAAACATTTAGCAACTTCGCTAACAATGTTCTCCTTGATCTCTCGAATACCACTATCTTGTTTCTGGGCTGCTACGATTTGATCCTCAAGGGTTGGTTTCGCCACCAAGGTATAAAGAAATCCATGAGGAACTATCTCGAGGTTGAGCTTGCGAAATTCCTCATGAAGAGATGGTTGATACTGCTATAACATGAGATTGTTACAGTACGACTTACGACTTAGTGCATTAGCCATGACATTGGCCTTGCCTGGGGTGTAAGAAATTCCTAAGTCATAATCTTTTATCAACTCTATCCAGCGTCTTTGCCTGATATTAAGATCTGGCTGGGTGAGTATGTATTTGAGGCTTTGGTGGTCGGAATAGATCTCACAACGATTACCAAGGAGGTAATGTCGCCAAGTCTTCAGGGCATGAACTACGGCGGCGAGTTCAAGATCATGGGTAGGATAGTTCTCCTCATGTGGACGAAACTGACATGAAGCGTATGCTACCACATGTCGATCTTGCATAAGTATGCATCCTAACCCTTGCCGTGAAGCCTCACAATAGATCTTGAAATCCCTTTTGGTGTCCGGAGGTGCAAGTACGGGTGCAGAAGTCAATCTTCTTTTTAGCTCTTGAAAGCTTTCCTCGCACTTGGGGCTCCATTGGAATTTCTTATCTTTCTTGAGGAGTTCAGTTAGAGGATTTGCAACTCTAGAGAAGTTCTCAACGGAGCGGCGACAATAGCTTGCTAAGCCAAGAAAACTCCTAACTTGCTTAACCGATTCAGGTGGAGTCCAGTCAAGGACGGCCTGAACTCTCTCGGGATTGACAGCAATGCCTTTGGCAGAAATCACGTGGCCTAAGTAGGTCACTTCTGGTAGCCAAAATTCACACTTGGAGAACATGGCATAAAGGCGATGCTCTCGAAGTTTCATTAATACCAACCTAAGATGTTCTGCGTGCTCTTCTTTGTTCTTCGAGTAGATGAGAATGTCATCAAGATAAAGTACAACAAATTTATCTAGGTACTCCATGAAGATCGAATTCATTAAGCGCGAGAATGTGGCGGGGGCATTGGTTAAACCAAAGGACATGACGGTGTATTCATAAAGACCATATCGAGTAGTGAAAGCCGTCTTGGGAATGTTCTCGTTTCGGATTTTGATTTGATGATAGCCTAATCTCAAATCCATCTTGGAGAAGACCGAGGATCCAGCAAGTTGATCATAAAGATCATTGATCCTGGGCAGTGGGTACTTGGTCTTTATCGTTGCTAGATTTAGCGGACGATAGTCTACGCACATCCTTTCTGTTCCATCTTTCTTCATTACGAACAAAACGGGGCAACCCCATGGCGATGAGCTAGGGCGGATGAAGCCTTTTGCCAACGAAGCATCAAGTTGGGTTGTTAGCTCAGCTAACTCATGTGGGGCCATTCTATATGGGCGTCTGGAAATTGGGGTTGTGCCTGTTATAAGATCCACTATGAATTCTACACACCTGTCGGGTGGCATCCCCGGCAGCTCTTCGGGAAAGACATCCGGGAAGTCACGAACCACCGGAATATCTTCAAGGTCTGGAAGGGGAAGCACATTCAAAGTATACATCTGGATTCTAGAACTGGGTGAATTGTAGTCAATTGTCTGGCCTGAAGGATGGGTGAGTTTAACTGACTTGGCTTTACAATCAAGGACAGCATTCTGTCTTGATAACCAATCCATGCCTAGGATGACATCAATGTCTGAAGACTTGAGCGCTATAAGAGAAGCAAGGAATACTAAACCCTCAATTGCAATTTGATTGCCATGTCTTACTCTATTAGTTTGCCACTTTGAACCAGGAGTTTTAATTATAATTGGAGAAAACATTTCTTCAAAGGGGAACTCACGACGAAGTGCATAACTCTCCGACATGAATGAATGAGAAGCTCCTGGATCGAAAAGAACGGAGGCGGGAACATGATTGACTGGGAGTGTGCCAAGGATGACGTCAGAAGTAGCATTAGTTTCCTCAACTGAGATTTGGTTCACATATCCACTACTTGTGGCAGAAAGCTTTGCTGGGATGGTTTGGTGGTGGATTTATTTGAAGGCTTATGAATAGGTCTACGTGGTGCCACCAACACTGTAGGGCATTGTCGGAAGTAATGGCCTGGCAGACCACACGTGAAACACATCCTTCCTGACTTGTTGGGAGCAGGATTACTTGATTGCACACCATCATTCCTGGAAGGAACAATGTGTTGAGGTGGATGGCATATATTGGATGGTGGTCTCTGAAGAAAGTTTTGAGGTATGGCACCAGTTGGAATCCATATTCTGCGTTTCTGAGGGGCTGAACTTGAAGAAGGAGCAAGCTCAAGAGCATGCTTGCGAGACTCTTCGAACACTTCATTGCCATGCTCAGCTCTAAAGGACCTGTTGACTAAATCCTCAAAGGTGGCAAATTCAAGGAGGTTGAGATCATGGCGAAGGATGGGGCTAAGTCCCTTACGGAACCTTGCCTGCTTTCTGGCATCGGTGGTGATCTCATCTTGGGCATACCGAGAAAGACGGTTGAACTCTCTCACATACTCATGAATGGACATCTCTACTTGAGTCAGATTGCAGAACTCTTCCTTCTTGCGCTCCATTAACTCATCTGGAATGTGGTACCCTCGAAAGGCAACACAGAACTCCTGCCAAGTCACTACGTGACCATCTGGCTGCATAGCAACATAGTTCCCCCACCATGCAGCAGCAGCAGCATCTTACAGAAAGTATGCCGCAAATATAACTCAATCATCGGGAGCAACATGTGCAGTATCAAGCTTACGCTCGATGGAACGGAGCCAATCATCAGCTTCAAGGGGCTCAGAAGAACATCGGAATACCGGTGGCTTGAGGAGGATGAAGTCCTGAATGCTCACAACCACATTGCAATGACGTGAGGTATTCTGCTCGATGAGCTCCAGAAGGCGTGTTTAATCACGTCGATTCTTATCAGCTTCCATCATGATTTCCGCCGCAGAAGGCGGTGGTGGAGGTGCATCATCATTTCGATTCCGATCACAGTCTCGATTGCGACGAACAGCCCTACGAGTTCCACCTGACATCCTGTGTGATAAAAATCAATAATCAGAACAGGTTGTACGATGGAATCAAAGATAAGAGGACATGATTTCCGAAGAAAAGATCATAATGCGAAGGCAATGATTCATAGAAACACGGGATAAATCGGGCAGCATAACGGCTACACCGGGATGGAAAATGAAACAACCTTGAAGAGATTGGACAGAACTTCTTCAAGGAACTCAAAATACAGAAACTCTGGACGACCACAACAATCCTACGGCTACAAGGAAGCACTCAACGAGATGTTCTAGTAAGACATAGATGAGCCTAGTCCTATTATCCCGTAGAAAAGATAAGGGTGACTCAGAACTCAGATCGATGAGGGTAAGGAGAAAAAGAAGCCTTACATTGTTCCCTTATACCCAGAATAACTATATAACTATAGAATGCTAGACTCGACTTCGACCAAGGGTTTGATAATCCTACAGACAGTCATCCTCTGATACCAAGTCTGTCGAGACCTGGAATATGCGTATGTAATTCCAGTCACAACTCAATCACATGGAGAGCCGAGAGTCGTACCCACTTGTCTAAGCAGACAAGGCCAATCACAGAACACTCTCGGAAAGCATCGTACGTGAGGGGCATCCCATCCATGCCGGATGATCAACTGAGATGGGTCCTCATCGCCCGCTCACAAGTCTAAATGATTATGGGTGGTGAAATCCCATACTCATAGACAAGTCGCCTCAACCATGTTATCGATTGAATCATAACCCTTACATAAACAAACTCCAGCCCGATCACTTAGTCGGGGTCTAGGGCGGGCTCGATCATACAACAAAGTGTGCACGTGACAGAGTCACGAGCAATCGCATCGCGATGCCCCAAGCTGCGCACATCTAAGGGCCACTTGGTGTATAAATGACCGCCAGCCAGATCACAACTAAGGTCTCAAAAACCCATACTAAGAAATGCATGTTATAATCATACACGCAGCACACATGTCTACTATGAACAACAGGTATCATCACATAACTCTACAAAGTACTTATTTATTGAATTGCACATAGAGCATACAAAGATCACATGTCTGTGATCAACATTACATCATACAACGGAAGAAAATTAGGTCTGAGTACAGACAAGTTTAACAAATTTCTTAGAGATGCCTTGTTCAACAAACATACATGCCCTTCCACGAGGGACCAGACTGCGGTCTGGAACTATACTACCAAGGTCAACGTCGAGCTTCACGAAGGTGACTCCATCGAGGTCTGGGTTCTCATCTAAAACATAGAATAAGCAAACGTGAGTACAAAGTCGTACTCAGCAAGACTTACGTAGGAGCTATACTACTCATGCACATGTATCAAGGTAAAGGAGGTGGGGTTCAACTTGCAGAAGCTTTGACTTGGCTAGTCCTGAACTACGAGTACCAGAATTGAGGTAAGAAACGTACACGAGTCCAGTACCAAGTCTCCAACCAATACACCACTATGGTTACTTCCTCGACTTCCCCACGAGGAGCACACCATAGCACTCACGCTTATCTTGCGAGTTTTAGAAGTATCCATTCAAGTTGTCTATTATCAAGTAAAGGTCTCCAAGTAGTCCATAACCAGCGACACGGCTATTCGAATAGTTTATTAACCCTGCAGGGGTGTACATCTTCACACGCGTGTCATCACTTATCGCCTCATTCTTGTCACCCTTCAAGCGTGTGTCGGACGTGGATGAAATCAAGGCACTACCCTCACATCACCTTCTCTAATCCAGGAGTCGACCACCTGAGTTTGGCACCGCTCGAGAGTCCGGCCGGTTCAACGAAACCTACTCAGATAATGCAAGGGACCGAGACGCCACCTCTGCCAGATGGTTTCACTGCCTCATAGGTCCACCCACATATCTATATGATGCAACCTTTTCTTCATTCTTTTTCGATGCACATGCCAAATGGAAAACCCGAATCTATTGTGACTCCTGGACCGGATCGGGTACGTAAAGAGGCCAAACGGGGCTCCCATAAACCCTACATGTGGTCATACTCTTTGTCTTGGATCACAAAACAGGAACTCGGGGCCTAGGGCAGTGTTCACGAGACAACCCACTGTGTATTCCTACACAACCTCTCATCGTTCACCTTTGTTTAGGGTGGATTCACCAACATGCTAACATCAACAACCTGTGAACTTTCCATCCCGACTCACAATCAAAGTAGCCTCATTGTATCACTAAGCAGCAATAAGCAGTAACAGTTGCAGGGGACACATGCTCATCATTCAACTCCTATATCTGCTAGGATTGTGGTTTGCTTAATACGGTGACAAAATGATAGGTCATGCATCGGAATGGGTTCAACTATGCGAAAGAATGTGTCTCGGTGATTTTCTAAACATGCATAAGCGAGACTGAGAGGGAAGTAGGATTTTATAGACATGATCAATGGGGTTTTCTTGCCTTGCTGACGATACACGAGTCTTAACGGTGGTCTTCTTCTTCGGGGGTGATCACCATCTCGGAGGCACTGTTACCGGTACAAACATCAACAAAAGGGGGGCAACATTGAATGTAAATGCACAAGCACATGCTTATGTTGTCACATGATGTGAATGGTATTGGTGTGACCTAGGTTCAATTTGTCACATGTTAATTGAAGTTGATTTGAAAAGTTAATTCAAATTCAAACTCCAAATGTTGTTCAAATTAGCCAAGTTGCATTTTCTAGTGTTTGTACTTTGTAAACCATCTTGACATGTGTATGATATGCCTCTGATGTTCAAGTGAAATGGTTTGCATTGCAATGGATCAAATTAGAATAACATTTGAATTTAATTTGAATTAATTCCAATTAAGCCAAATAGCAAAAGCTATTGGTACTATTTTAAAATCAACTCTAACATGGTTGAAAGTTGGATATTTGGATAGAGCATTTTCTGCTGATCATTTTTCATATATTATTTGTCCAATTTGGAGTTAATATGAATTTCCAAAGTTTAGCTATTTTTCTGTAATTTCTGGATTTTCGTTAATTCTTTAATCCTTTTCTTTTAAATTTATTTCCAATTATGGCGTTAGAATGACGCAAGGGTGATGTCACAGGGGGGGCTGACATGTGGGCCCAGGTTGTCAGCCTCAGGGGGGGTTGACGCAAGGGTGATGTCACAGGGGGGGTTAATCCCCTCTCTGTTAACTTAACAGAGGGGTTAGGGGTGGCCTGGGGCTCACCTGTCATTGGCCTATGGGTCAATTAACAGGGGGTTAGCCCCTAATCAACTGGCCACGTGGGCCTCTCACCGCCGGCGAGCTCTGGCACGGCGGAGAAGGCGCCGGGATGGCCAAATGGCCACGGGTGTGCACGGGAGGGGCACCAAATTGATCCCCGCGTGCTCCCGCATCCACTGGGCCATTGGGGGGGGCTTCAGGGGTGTTGTGGCGTCGCCGGCTTCGACTTGCGCGGTAGCCGGAGCACTGCTGGGAGGGGATCGGAGAAAATGGCCATGGGATTGAGCGCGGAGTTGGGCAAACGAAAGGGAAGCTCGCCCCGGAGCTACTTGAGGGGACGGCGAGGTCGGAGGGGCAACGACGATGGAGAATTCAGTGGAGGAAGCCACGGTGGCCGGCGGCGACTCGGTGGAGATGGCGACGTCCTCGGGTCCTCTGGGCTCGATTCCGCGCTTGGGGAGACGAAGACGAGCACGGGCCGTCGCCTGGACACGGCGGCTCGGGCTATCTCAGCCGGTGGCCACGCAGGCACGGCGGCGCACTCTGGCGCGGGCTTCGGGCGGCGCAGGAATCGCGCGAGAGAGAGGGCAAGCGGCGAGTGACGGGAAGGATGCAGGGGACTCGGCGCGTCTCCGTGGCGTCTAGAAGAGACCCGGGGGGCCTCTAAGCCTTCTTGGCGTCGCGGTGGCGCCGCGGCATGCTCCCAGGGCGACACCGAGCTGCTTGAGGAAGGAGACAAAGGGGAGGTGGGCTGGGCCGTGCTAGGTGGGCTGGGGGGGAAGTTGGGCCAGTTTGCCCAGGTGAGTTTCCTTTTCTTTTTCTGTTTTACTTTTCTGTTATTTGTTTTGCTGTGCTAAAAGAAATAGCTAGGCATTTTATTAAATATTCAAAATTTATATATGGACTTACATGACCAGTAGCTAGGCATTCCCAAGTTTTGAACATTTTTGAAATTCAAAATATTTGAATTCAAATTCAAATAGGGGTATTTGATTAATTCCAAGGTCCTGTTTGAATATTTGAAAAATCCATGAGCATGGGTTTGAAACCAAATCACTTTATATGTGATCACACTCATTTATGAGATTTTTTAAAAATGCAAAAGGAATTTTTGGAGCAACATTTATTCTGGCCATTTTTCTAAATTCTCAGGGCTTTCCTTTTCCCTACTTTGAATTTATTTTTGAATTTTTTTTCACATGATGCAAAGGACACAAGCAACCCTAGCACTTACCCAATTTGGGGTTCTGACATCACATAAAGAAGATATAACTATCATGATGCAAATGTATGCCTCTGCCAGGATAGCATGATATGCAATGATACTAGCGCGTCATGTAGCATGAGGGCAAGGCCCAACTAGCATGCGTCTCATCGATCAAGGAAGTAGCATGTATGACATGAGGATCAAGTCATGAGAAGGTGGATGTTGCATGGCAATGTATCTCGGAAAGGCTATGGAAATGCCTTGTAGGTAGGTATGCTAGCTGTTTTGAGGACAGATATAAGGAGGCTTATGATGACAGAGCGTATCGTGCCAAGGGTTTGGATGCACCAGCGAAGTATGCGCCAACTCTCGAGATGAGAAAGGGCAATGCACGGTACCTAAGAGGCTAGAAAAAGTATAGGTGGGTGGAAGTGTCAACTTTCGAATACTCACATTAGTCCGAAGAACTCATGCACTTATTATCGGTAACTCTCAATCTAATCAGGAGGTTCACGAAGAGACAAGTACCCCGAAGAGGAGTGTATGGGGGTTTGGTTATCCTTGCGCATCCTCGACTCATGGTACGTGAGTGTACTCTAATATTCGAACCCTCCAGAGGTTTGTGATCCATCTAGTAGCTAGAGTTCTCAACAGGGGTTTTCATTTTTGAAAATCACACGGATTGCCCAAAATACGACATCTATCACTAATAGACTCGAGCTCTTGACACAGAAAGTTCAAACATTACTCTAGTCAATACCTCAAAACTATTGCAAGTTACTACTATAAAGAGAATACAACTTCAACTACCTACTTTCTAGTCAAGACACAAAACTCAGTGCAACAAGAAAACTCTCCTACAATATAAAACATGCAACCTATAGAAAGTTCAACCCGAGACAAAAGAAAAGCTCTAGAAGAAAACTAAAGCACTACAACTAAACAGGGCAGCAGCTAAGAAAAGAACTAAACAGGGCAGCAGCTAAGGAAATAATCATGCAAATCCTATGAGGAGTTCTAGTTCAAACGGATTGTGTTTCTCTCCCACACAAAGTAATACGGGATCTAACTTGTTATGAACAGCAAGCAAAGCTAAAGAAAACTAAAAATAAAACCTAAGAGCGAGACGCTCCAAGCATAGCACATAACGCATGAAGTGATAAAAATATAGTGAGACGACGGACGAACTGATGATTGTTGATGGAGAAGGGGATGCACGGGGGCATCCCCAAGCTTAGACGCTTGAGTCTCCTTGAATATTTGTTGGGGATGCATGGGGGCATCCCCAAGCTTGAGCGCTTGACACTCCCGAATCTTCTTTCATCATCTTCCATCGCACACTTGAAAACTCCCTTCATACATAACTCATCATAAGCTGATTAGAGAAGTTAGTACCCTTAATAAATAATTTTTCCCACTAGATATAAAGATATTATTGAAGATATACTGTTTCTCAAGATTGCCAAAAGGTTTTTGCAAAGAAAAATCAAGCTTCAGGTTTGAAAATGTTAGGAGAGACAAAACGTGGCAGAATCTGTGAAAAACAGAACAGCAGGTAGTAATTTTTTTATTAGGGGTACTTCTGCAACTCGAATCAAAAAACTCAGAACGTACGAAAGTTCTGTAATTGTATAGAGCACGCTGTGTAAAAATTTCAGCTCAAAAAGATGAACTGGGATTTTTCCATGAATTTGCTAGTCAAGAGGACAAAATCTGTTTTCTGGACAGCATGTCACAACTTTCACTTCCCTTGTCATATGAGGCTATAAATGGCATAAAGCTTGAAAAGCAAAGATACAATGATGTTGCTACAGTAGTAACAATCATCAAGACCACTAAAAACTGAAAGAACAAACTGAAAGTGAAGATAACAAGGGTTGTCTCCCTAGAGCTCTTTCTTTATAGCTATAAAGATAGGCTTAAAACTTTAATGATGCTCTCGTAGTAATAAGAGTTGAAGAACAAAAGAGAGCATCAAGAAGAAAATACCGAACACATTTAAGCCTAATATGATTCCTATGCATAGGAATATTGCAATAGAATAATTCATTGAAGCACAAAGCAATAAGCATAGGAAGGCAAAACAAGTGCAGCTTCAAAACCTTCAACATAAAGAGAGGGAACTTGATATTATTGAAATATCTATAAGCATATGTTCCCCTATCATAATAATTTCCATTGGGATCATGAATAAACTCAACAATATAAGTATCACATAAAAAATTCTTATCATGATCCACAAGCATAGAAAATTTGTTACTCTCCACATAAGCAAAATCCTTCTCATTAGTAATAGTGGGAGCAAACTCAACAAAATAGCTATCACATGAATCATTCTTATCATGATGCACTTGTAAAAATTTATTCTTTATAGCATAAGTGTCATCACAATAATCATCATAGATAGGAGGCAAAGTATCATCAAAATAATTTTCCTCATCAAAACTTGGGGGGGGGGCTAACAAGATCATCTTCATAAAACGTAGCATCCCCAAGCTTATGGTTTTGTATATCATTAGTATAAAAATTATTCAAAGAAGACATGCGAATAACATTACTACTATCATGAGTGTTGTTCAAATAATAAAGCTCCATAGGCTTTTTGATCTCCTACTCAAACACTTCATGTCCTAACTCAAGATAGAGCTCATAAAGCTCTCTCATAATTTTTTTGTTATTTTCCATAAAGCCTAACTAGTGAAAATAAAAACAAGAAACGAAAAGATTTAATTGCAAGATCTAAAGATATACCTTCAACGCTTACCTCCCCGGCAACGGCGCCATAAATAGCTTGATGTCTACGCACGCTTCTATTCTTGTAGACTATGTTGGCCTCCAAGCGCAGAGGTTTGTAGGACAGCAGCAATTTCCCTCAAGTGGATAACCTAAGGTTTATCGAACTCAGGGAAGTAGAGGTTGAAGATGGTCTCTCTCAAGAAACCCTGCAATTAAGATACAAGAAGTCTCTTGTGTCCCCAACACACCTAATACAACTAGGAGTTGTACAGGTGCACTAGTTCGGCGAAGAGATGGTAAAATACGAGTGATAGGTGTGGCAAAGCAAGGTAATATAAATCTTTAATAAAAAGTGCAGCAAGAAAACATGTGACAAAAGTGAGCACAAACGGTGTAACAATGGTGGAAACAAGGCCTAGGCTTCATACTTTCACTAGTGGCAACTCTCAACAACATTAACATAGTCTAATCACATGATATTTCCCATAAAACATGCAATGGAGACGCACTCGGAGGTCATTCCTTTGTGGTTAAGAGAGGATGAGAATTATGTAGGGCTACAGAAGCACACCTCAAAGTTCGTAGTTCTCAATCTATGGATTTCCCAATGTCACCGCGGCCATCCAAAGAGAGTACCACAATCACCACAACATATCTCAAGGATAGTCAAAGACAAGCACCAAGAGACTCTCAATCTTCAATCAACACACAAAAGAGGAAATCACTCATGATAATATTCTTCTAATCCATGTCCAATAGACCGCTGTCACCTTGGTCTCGGGGATTATACTAGATAAGATCAATTGAGTACATCAATCCAATACATAGAGGAAGGGAAAATATCATGGGGTCACCCTAGATTAACATAGCCTATGATCACAATGAAGATCACATCATGGGAGAGAGAGAAGAACACATAGCTACTGGTAGAAACCTCAGCCCCGAGGGAGAACTACTCCCGCTTCATGGAGGGAGGAAGCGACATCGATGGAGATGAATCCGGGGGCACTTCCCCGTCCCGGCAGGGTGCCAGCACAGGAATTCGGGTCCCCCGAAGCTTGTTGGCGATGGCGGCGGAGATCGGAATCGCTTCTGGAAAAAGTACTTCGATCTTAAGGGTTTCCACCCCGAGGGATAAATATAGGCGGAGGGGGGGTGTCGAGGGGACCCACCAGGCATCCTGGAGGCCTCCTGGCGTGGCCTAGGGTGGGGCCGTGACAGGGACCCTCGTGGTCTCCTGGTGGTGGCCCCCCTCTGCTACCTTGGTGATTCCGGAAGCTTCCGGGTCGCTGATTTTTTATTTGATTTTTCCGGATTTTTTGGAGCACTTTTAATGGCTGGAAAACCTGAAATACAAAACAGCAGAAAACAACAACTGGCAGCTGGGTGCACTGGGTTAATAGATTAGTCCAAATATGATCAAAAGTGTATGAAATTTCAAGAAAATCATGGCAAAGTCACACAAAACATGCATGGAGCAAGCAGAAATTATAGATACGTTTAGGACGTATCAACATAATCATGTCAATTATTTACTGCTTTATTTACTTTTATTTACTTTTGTTTACAATAATCCTGTCCATATTTCCAATACTGTTTACACCCGCTATTTATTTACTGCTTTATTTACTTTTCCGTTGCTATCACTATCATAATTATCCCGTGCGTATGACCCTTTGTAAACAACAAGGCCGGAGGGATTGACAACCTCTCTGTACTCGTTGGGAGCAAAGTTATCTGTTTTTTGTGCAGGTCCAGGTAAAGTAAGCAACCTCGGTTATGAACGGCGCCATTGTTCACTTTGCCGCCTACTTGTCATCATTGGAGTCCTATTGGTTCGATCTCAACCTTGGTATCTTCACCAAGGGAAATTGCCGCTATCTACATCTCAACCTTGCACTTTGGGTAACCAACGAGGGGGCGAGAAATCGTACCATCAAAGGGGTACATACCTTTTGCCTTCCCGCATAGGCGTATTTGTCCCTTACCTATATCAATGAAGCCCTTTACGGCCCGGAGGAAATCCCTTCCAAGCACTATGTTTCCTTGGTTTGGCTTCATGACGAAGAAATCAACCATTGCAATCCCTTTAAGGAATGTAACTGGTACATCTTTTATCATTCCCTGGATCTCAGAAATATCTCCATTAGCATGTTCATGATAGGATGACAATTTGTCCATGTTAAATTTTAAAGACTCATAAACAACTTTTGGCATAGTAGAAACCATGGATCCAATGTCACAAAAAGCAAGGAAGTCTTGATTAGAGATGCTAATTCTAACAAAGGGTTCCCAGTCACCATCTATCTCGTAAATATCTTTCTTATTTGGTATGGGTTTCTTTACCTCTCTCAAGTCTAGAGCATCCATTCTCTTTTCAATAGTAGAATGTCTATCTATAACAGTATCAAAACTATGATCATAAAAAAAGTAACTAGATAGACCATGTATAATTTCAAGAGCTCTAGCTTCATCACAATCTAAGAAATCTCCTTCAGCTATAATATCAAGAGAGTGTTTGCACCATCTAACAAGACCATGGTAAAAATTTCTAAGCACAATTTTTATAGGTATCCAAGGCATAATTCTCCTATGTGCATTAGAAATTCTGTCCCAAGCCTTCTTCATATTTTCTCCATCCCTTTGATGGAAATCTAGGACCTCCGATTCCCTCAAGGCACCAAATCCTAACATGCTTGGCTAAACTGAAAGGATAACTAAAAGCAAGGTAACTATTTTTTTGATTTTTGATAAAGGACACTAAAGCAAAAACTGAAAGGTAAACTGACAAGACTAAAAAGCAAAGATAAAAGATAGTGTGCAACTCCCCTATCTTGAAGAGTGGAGTCCCCGGCAACGGCGCCAGAAATTAGGTTTGATGGCTTCTCGCCCCCTTGTTGGTTACCCAAAGTGGAAGGTTGAGATGTAGACAACAACAAATTTCCCTCTATGAAGATACCAAGGTTTGTCTCTAGTAGGACTCCGACAACGATAGTGTAAGAGCAAGTTTTGCCCCCAAAGGTTTTGGACATTGTTGGACAAAGCAGAAGTGGAACTAATATTGTTTTCGAGTATAAACAGATACTTAGGTTCCGAAAGAATGGAGTTTTCCCGTAGAAGGTCGAAGGACAACTTAATGTAGCGTAGCTGCAGTCATCTACCGAAACCTTTGAAGGAAGACGACCCCTAAAAATGTCGTCGAAGAAGAAGACTCTCTCGAGTAAAAGCGCAACGAGGAGAAAGCTGAAGCTGGTCGAAGACTTAGTCTTTTTACTAGTTTCTCTTTATTTTCTTGAGTCGTAGGAAAAGTCGTACTATCAAGAGGGGTTTGCTAGTTGAGATCTTAGTCGAAGTGAATTTGCTCTGCTCAACCTAAACCCACAAAAGCCTACCGAGAGAAATCTTACAAATTCGAGTGAATAGCTCGAAGGCAAAGTCATCGCACTTCGTGCCTTCGAGAGAGAACTCGTTTGGTATGTCAGCTTACTTGTTCCTCAAGTAAAGTTGCGCAGTGATTGGAATCCGACCGTTGTGGACACGCGTCAAGCTGTCGCATCGGGTCATTTCAGTCATTTTACCCATCGGGATCGCCAACTATAAATACCCCGCACCTACCCGCCATTTCGGGTTGGTTGCTCCACTGAAGATTCTAAGACAGAAGTCTGTGAGCATCCCAAGAGAGATTCATCGAGAGAAAACCAAAACCCAAGTCTGAGCTGAGTTGAGCTATTCACAGAGACTCAGGTCGAGATTAGCCGATCTTTTCATCTTGGAGAACTGCAAGTTCCTAGACGGTTAGGCGTCGCCTGTCAAGCAGTCGAAGAGAAATTGTCGCTACTGAAGGAAGTTTGTAAAGGTCTCGGAGATGTTCTGAATCATCTACCACGAGTGAAAACTGGACAAGCTCGAGGAGTTTGTTGCAGTGGAGAATAGGACGGAGAGAGTTTTGCTCCAGGTGTTCAATCACCAGTCCCTCCAACCAGACGTAGCACTTTGCAGAGTGTGAACTGGTTTACCAAACATCGTCGTGTCAGGCTCGTTTTCCTTCTAGCATTTACATTCAGTATTTACTCGTTGCCTTTTTTGTCTTTGATGTTTTCTTCGCTCCTAATCCTTTCGAGCCATGCATTACTTTCGATACTGTATTTCCTTCGAGATGCCATTAGTCATTCACAGTTTGCATGAATTCCTTCTAAGTTCCTTAGAATTTTTAGAAGTGATCATTCACCCCCTCCCCCTCTGATCATTCTTGAGCTTTCAATTGGTATCAGAGCTAGGCACTCCCTACGCTCTGCATATTTTGGTCTAACAACGTGTAGTGTTGTCAAGAATGTCGTTTGCAGCTGTTCGCTCGGGGGAACCGATTCCTATCTACAATGGGAAGGACTATCCCTATTGGAAGGACAAAATGAAGAGGAATATCATGGCTATCAACTCTGCCCTTTGGGAAGTTGTCAAGAATGGTGTAACTTTCAAAGACAAAAATGCCATCACTCCTGAAGAGGCAAAGAAGATAGAGGTTGATGCTGAAGTCTGGGTTTTCATTACAAATCATCTGATTCCAGAAAAATATCATGAGGTCAAGAATATTTCTTTGGACAAAGGTGTTTGGGACTACCTCGAGAAGATTGGTGAAGGTGTCTCTACTCAGAAATATGCTCGTATTGACACTCTTCGAAGCAAGTTCTATCGTTTCAAGAGGCACGAGGGAGAAAAAGTTAACTCCATATACAGCAGACTCACTGCGTTGTAAAATGAACTGATTTCCCTCGGTGCCGAAGACATTACCAATCGGATTATTGTCAGAACTTTGCTCCGTTCCCTTGATGATTCCTTCGATCACATTGTGCTGATGATTAAGGAAAAGACTGATATCAAGGATCTAGTTGCCGCTGATATTCTGGAGAGACTCAATACCTTCGAGATGGAAGAAGATGAAAACGAGATGTTAATGGGACTCGAAGAAAATCTCACGCACTTAAGGCCAAAGCTTCACATCACTCCTCCCCTGAAGCTAGTTCTGAATCTGTTTGTGCCTCAGATGACCCCGACAACATTGGAAAAGATCTGGCACTGATAATAAAAATATTCAACCGCTTTCAGAGAAGGAACTCCTCTTCACCGAAGAAAAACTACTCTTCAAGCCATTCGAGCAATTCATCACAACATCGATCATCATCCAGAAACTCTTCAGCGAAAGATAACTTTTGCTACAAGTGCAAGAAGCCAGGTCACTTCATTGATGATTGTCCTCTCTGGGAAATTTAACATAGATCAAAGCATTCTCACAGCAACTCTTCGAGCAAGTCGCATAGATCGAGCAAAAACTATGACTCGAAGAGATATGATTCAAAGTCCAGAAAAGACAAGAAAGATGGTTCTGATGATGACAAGAAGAAGAAGTACCACAAGCATCGAGAGAGTTCTTCCTCGAAATCACATTCCTCTCGAAGAAAAAAAATTCTCACCGTGCCAAAGCCTATCTGGGTAAAGAGATGAACTCTGAAGATGAAGCATCCGGTTCCGAAGCTGAATCAAACTCAAGATCTGGTTCTGGTTCTGGTTCTGAATCTGATGGTGTTTCTGGTTTAGCATTTGCTTCGAGCAAGACTTCAAGTTAATTCTTCACCAACCAAAGCAGTGAAGATGAATCTCCAGCTTACTGCTTCATGGCCAAGGCCAAGGTATCCTCATCTAAGAACTCCTACGATACTTCTGATGGATCTGCTTATGAAAGTAACTCTAAGATAAGCTATGCCAAACTTGCCAAAATTGCTTCTATCCAACAAGATGAACTAGATTCTCGAAGTGAAACTATTCAAAAATCTGAGACTTTGTTGATCGATGAGATTGAGAAAGGTCAAACTTTGACGAATGAGCATGCTGCTCTGAAGGAAAAGTATGATGAACTTTCCTCTCGGCATGATCTTCTCTCAGTGGACTACGAGAAGCTAACCTATGAATTCCTTCAAAGGAAAATGGCTTTCGAGAAACTGAGAGAGGCTAATGAAGAGTTGGAAAGTGTCAATCTCACGCTCATGGCTCAACAAGGCTCAGAAGCTAAAAATGAATCTACTTCACCTTGCTTAACTTGTTTGGAACGAAGTAAAATTGAGTCTATTTCTGAGAGATCGAAAGGAAAGCAACCTATTGTTATTGATGATGCTAACCCCTCGAACGAGGAAACCATTACCGAGGAACTCCTCAGGTTGAGAAATTTATTTGAAACAGGCATGTTCAAAAGTGTGCAGGGACACCAGTACCTATGTGATATCCTATGGAAGGCTCTCCTTAATAGGAATCCAAGAAACGAAGGAGTTGGTTTCGTAAGGAAAATCAACCCTGATGGCACCTATTGGGAACCCGAGCAGTATCCTAAAACTGTCTGGGTTCTTGCGAAGGAAAAACCCATTGATATTGCTAACCTTTCAGGTTTCAGTTGAAAAATTGATAAGGCTATTGTTGATGAATCACTTGATTCTGACTACAAGCTTATCAAAGATCAGAAAGGAAAGGTGTCGGCTGAATTCATTGGTACTCCTCCGAAGAATGGTTTCTATAAGTGACAGATTTGGGTTCGCAAATCTCTCGTAGAAAAACTTCCCCCTAACCATTCCATGCAGGGAAAATCCACGGTACCACCGAATCACTACTATTCTCTCGAGGATAGAAATGAACCCTTGGTGCCTGCTTCAAATGTTCCCTAGAAGGAATACTATCGAGTTGATAGAAATGTTTATCGTCATCGTAACAATAATACCAAAATTGCTATTACCTACCAGTACTCTAACCCCTCGTCGAGGAATTATATTTATGGCGTGCTTGATGGTCCAGATCGACAATGTAACCCTATTCGCTATAATATCGCTGCCCTATCTAGCTCTTCCATGCCTTCTAAGTCACCTGCTCGTTTGTGGGTGGTTAAGAAGAACTAATTCTACTGCAGGGCTATGTCTCCGGTGGATCCGAATGGGTCATGGATAGTGGTTGTACAAATCATATGACCGGAGACAAAGATTTGTTCACCGAAGACAAACTTGTTGAATCTTCACAGAGATACATTACCTTCGGTACCAACAACAAAGGAAAAGTACTGGGTTTGGGTAAGGTTGCTATATCGAAGGATAAGCATATTGATAAGGTTATGCTTGTTCAATCACTTGGATATAATCTTATGTCTATCTCAAAACTTTGTGATATGGGTATGCTTGTACTGTTTTCTACTTCTCGTTGTGTTGTCTTTTCACAGGATGATTATTCCTTCGTGTTAGAGGGATATCGCAAAGGTTATCTTTATATCGTTGATTTTTCTTCGGGACCTGCAGTGTCCATATGTTTAATGGCCAAAGCCACTTCTGGTTGGTTATGGCACCGAAGACTTGGTCATGCAGGAATGACAAATCTTCAAACTCTTATATCGAAGAAGAACATCGTTGGAATTGATAATGTGAA
This sequence comes from Bromus sterilis, assembly GCA_950022295.1. Classification (NCBI taxonomy): domain Eukaryota; kingdom Viridiplantae; phylum Streptophyta; class Magnoliopsida; order Poales; family Poaceae; genus Bromus; species Bromus sterilis. The sequence goes on along the minus strand of OX465596.1, from coordinate 23,441,479 downwards.
ATTCGATAAAGAACGTCTATCCAGTGCCTGTGAAGCAGGAAAGATTGCCAATAAACATCATTCAACAAAAACTATAATGACTACTACTCGTCCTCTTGAATTGCTTCACATGGATTTGTTCGGTCCTCAAAATTATGCTAGTCTTGGAGGTAACAAGTATGGTCTGGTTATTGTTGATGATTTCTCTCGATATACTTGGGGTTTCTTTCTAGATGACAAGAGCAAAGTTGTTGAAATTTTCAAGACTTTCGCAAAGAGAGCTCAGACCGAATATGAATTATCTCTCAAGCATATCAGAAGTGATAATGGTACAGAATTCAAAAACACTCATATCGAAGAATTTCTTGATGAATATGGATTTACTCATGAATTCTCGGCTGCTTATACACCGTAACAAAATGGTGTGGTCGAGAGAAAGAATCGAACACTTATTGAAATGGCCAGAACAATGCTTGCTGAATACAAGACACCTATCAGGTTCTGGACCGAAGCAATTAATACTACATGTCATATCATCAACAAGGTTTATCTGCACAAATTTCTGAAGAAAACTTCACATGAACTCATTACTGGTAAAAAGCCGAATGTTTCATATCTCAGGGTTTTTGGTGCTCCATGTTATATCAGAGATATGAATCACAGCTCCAAGTTTTCCCCAAAGGCACACGAAGGTTTTCTCCTAGGTTATGGTCTGAATTGTCACACTTATAGAGTTTACAACTCTCATCTTGGCAAAGTTGTAGAAAATTGTAAATGTTCGATTTGATGAAACTAACGGCTCTCAAAAGGAGCAATTACTTCTTAACCTGGATGAACCAACTTTGGATGAAGTTATCAGGTACATGGCTATTGGAGATATTCGGCCTGTCGAAGGAAATGCACGTCAAGCCAACAAGGATGATGATGGTCCAATGTTCCCACACATAGCCCGGGGCGCTGGAGATCATCATCCCGAAGCAAATGATGCACAGGTCGAAGGAGAACGCATAAACGAAGAAAATGTCCAACCAGAAGGAGAAGCTGAACCCGAAGGAAATGATCCCGAAGGACAAGCCGATCCTGAAGGTCAAGCTGATCCCGAAGAACAACCGGATCCTCAAGATGATGAAGGAGTTTTACCTCGTGTTTGAAGAAGAGTGGACGTCGACTCAATTCTCGAAGAGATTCGTTTACCAGGTCGTCCCACCACTCGTTCTCGTACTCGATTAGCTAACTTTTGTGGAAATTTTTCGTTTGTATCCATGCTAGAACCATCAAAATTCGATGAAGCCATGAAGGACTCAGACTGGATGACTGCAATGCTCGAAGAACTTAATTAGTTCGAGAGAAATGAAGTCTGGTCCCTTGTCGATATACCTGATCCCAAGAAGCATAATATCATTGGTACAAAGTGGATTTTTCGCAACAAGCAAGATGAAGATGGCATTGTGGTAAGGAATAAAGCTCGACTAGTTGCACAAGGCTACACCCAAATCGAAGGTATTGATATCGGTGAGACTTATGCTCTAGTTGCTCGACTTGAATCCATTCGTGTCATGCTTGCTTTTTCCAATTACAATGGTATATTTCTATGTCAAATGGATGTCAAAAGTGCATTTCTTAACGGTGAAATCGAAGAAGAAGAAGTGTATGTTATGAAGCCACCAGGTTTTGAAGACCCGAAGAATCCTGACAAGGTGTACAGCTTGCACAAGGCCCTATATGGGTTAAAGCAAGCACCTCGTGCTTGGTATGAAACACTGAAGGATTTTCTTCTGAAGAACGGCTTCAAACCAGGAACAACTGATCCGACTCTTTTTACTCGTGCATACAAAAATGATCTTTTTGTGTGTCAAATTTATGTCGATGATATTATTTTTGGCTGTACTAACCCTGATATTAGCGAAGAATTTGCTCGTATGATGTCGAAGAAATATGAAATGTCTATGATGGGTGAATTGAAGTTCTTTCTCGGGCTTCAAATCCGTCAACAGAAGAATGGGACTTTCATTTCTCAAGAGAAATATCTCAGAGATTGCCTGAAGAAGTTTGATCTTGTCAGTTGCAAAACTATCAAGACTCCAATGCCTACGAATGTTTATCTAGATGTGGATGAGAAGGTCAAACCTTTCGATCAGAAGAAATATCGCTCGATGATCGGTTCACTTCTTTACCTTTGTACATCTAGACCTGACATTATGCTTTCAGTTTGTATGTGTGCTCGTTTTCAGGAAAACCCGAAAGAATCACATCATATTGCTGTCAAGCGAATTCTTCGATATCTAGCTCATACACCAACTTTGGGACTTTGGTATCCCAAGGGTGCCCAGTTTGATTTCGTTGGATATTCTGATTCTGACTAGGCTTGTGATCGAGTCGACAGGAAATCTACCTCAGGCACATGTCATTTTCTCCGTAGATCTCTTGTCTGTTGGGCTTCGAAGAAACAGAATTGCGTATCTATTTCTACGGCTGAAGCCGAGTATATTGCTGTCGGTTCATGCTGCACTCAAATTCTGTGGCTCAAGAAAACGCTGAAAGATTATGGTATTCTTGTGAAGAAAATTTCATTGCTATGTGATAACGAGAGTGCCATCAAAATTGCCCATAATCCTGTGCAACACTCTCGAACGAAGCATATTGATATTCGTAATCATTTTCTTCGAGATCACGTTCAGCAAGAAGATATTGTTATCAGCCATGTTCGCGCCGAAGATCAATTGGCTGATATCTTTACGAAGCCCTTGGATGAGAAAAGGTTCTGTGCACTAAGGTGTGAGTTAAACATATTGGACTCACGCAATGTGCAGTAAGATCATAACTATCGGTACTATGTATTATATGTTTTCTTTCTATGTTGTTTACTTACGTTAATTTTCTATCGTCTTCCTTTTTTAGTTTGTTTTTTGTTCGTTTGGTGTTGTCCTATACACTTATCACTCCGAGTTTTATCGTTGTTTTTCCCTCGGATTGATTAAGCACCGGACCCTGTTTTCCCTCTATTCTATCCCTACCCCATCTTTGTTTTTCTCTCGTGAACATGTATATTTGTACTCGATTATGATTCCCTTCGAATGTCATTAATTCCGAAGGAAAATCTATGGAACTTTTATCTACTTTTATACTCGATGTTCGATGAGTTTGGTCTCGGACGTGGAGCAACTTTCGTTCGGTTCGTTGGGATTTTCTCGCGATTACCGCCACAAAATCCGTCCGTTGAATGCGGAGAGACGCGGAATCTGCGCCATTGGATCAGATCTGACCGTTACGTCAGAACCCTCCCCTATAAATACGAATCCACCCCACTAGCACAGCCCACGCAATTCCCTCGACTTCTTCTCTCCGCTCCTGAAGTTCTCTGTCGCGCGCCACCGTGCTTCTCGTCGCCGTCGACTCCCTCGCCGCTTTGCTGCCGGAAGGAAGCCGCCGGAGACCTTCCCGTCGACGAGGAACTTCATCCGCGTCGCCGTAGTCGCCACACATCGCCAAGTTAGGGTATGCGTGGCTCTAAGACTCGATTCCAATCTCTTATGTTCATCGAGCCCTAGATTTGTTCATGTTTTTCTCTCTTTTTCTTAGGTCTGTTTGATCCATTTGGATCGTTGAATCTTGGGAAATCTGTTTCTAGCGTTTTCAGTCGATTCCCCATCTGAACTAGGTAAGAAATCCCTCGGATTTTCTCACTTAGGCAATTCCTACAGAAACGTATCGATAGATTTATGCTTGTGCGATTAATTCATAAGTGTTCTTCGTTAGATTTGCACCCAATGGAAATCTATCCTAGCACTTTCATGAAAACTTGCGTCAAGACAAATCTCTCGATATGTTTGCTGCATTCAAAAAAATTCCTTCGAAAACTGCTGGTACTTGTTCACAACTTTCCTATATTCCCTCGTACCTATCCTTTTCGCAGGAAAATGTCTGGGAACGAAGGAAATGTCAGAGCTCCCAAGCGTGTGGGAGGCCGAACAAGAATCACCAACAATTCTGAAGGATTATCAGAGGATTTGATCATAGAAAAGAAGTTGAGAACGCCTGAAAGTTCTGAAGATGAACGCACGAGAGAAAACCGTTTGCAAGAGATTCGAAGGCTTCAAGCGCTTCGTTGGTATGAATACAAGTCTCTAATGCCTCGCTGGGAGAGGTTGTTTGCTTTGAAAAATCCTTGGTCGTATGTCAAATCTTTAAGGCCCAAGTGGACGAAAGATAATCGACCACCTCCTCCAGCTGATGCTCATCCATCCTCTCTGAAAACTCCTGCCGATTTTCAAGAGTTGGTTGATGCTCGGGAAGCACGAGCACAAAAACGCAAAGAGGCTAAAGCAAGAAAGGAGGCTGCTGCTGCTGAGGGTGCCGAGGAAGTTGGCCCAAGTACCAAACCGAAGGCTGGCAAGAAATCAGCCAAGCGAAAGAAAAAGGTGGTGATTGTCTCGCCACCAGATGCAAGCTCCGAAGAAGAAGCTAATTCTGATGATCAAGACCCTGGCACTAAGGCTGATGTCGAGGACATTTCTCAGAAGAAGAAGAAGCCGAGAAGTAAAGGCATTAGGATCCAGGAGCCAACTGCCCAGGTTCCTCGAGCAACAATTGACATGACCAATCTGGTCACTGATCCACCAATTTCCTCTGCTCCACCAGTTCTAGCTCGCAGGGCAAAACCTTCGGCCAAATCGATGGGAAAGAAAGCTCATGTGGCCGAGGACGATGAAACACTTATCCAACGAAAAGAAAGGCTGGCAAAGCAAAAAAGAGCAATAAGATAAAGACATGACAAATTCCAAGCTCCTGAACTTTCACAGTCAGCCCGAGCATAAAAAGGCCCTGGTTGCTCAACAGTTAGGCATACTGCACTTGGTCAGTGAAAAGTATCGAAGACAGATTGCTGAAGGCACTATTCCAAGTGCCCCGAAGGAAAAGGTCGTGGCTCCTAGAGCCACCGAACAAGTAGTGACTCCCACAGTCACGAAGGAAAAGGATGCAGCTGCGAGTCCTGCGAAGAAAAACGCTGAGGCCCCAAGTACCTCGAAGGATAAAGCTGCGGCCCCTAGTGCCGTAACAAAACACATTGCTGCTGCCAAGGCCACCAAGGATGCTGAGAAGAAAGCCAAAGAGGCTAGGCAGAAGGCTCAGGCTGTTCCAGTTCCTCGAGCAGCACCAGCTCCTTCACCTGCCCCTGCTGCACCTGTTGTTTCCGGCCCTCGTGCCGATGAAGAAAGCTCCAACAAAGGAGATTCTTCTGCCCATGCTCCTTGGGATGCTGCTAATATTTCACATATCCTCTGGAAGATGGCTTCCACACCGAGCAAGTCTCTGCCGAGGATGATGTCCCTGCTGAGATCCAAGAGCATGTTGCTCGATACATGATTCGCTGGGAAGGATATCTCACCCAGGATCGCAAGGACAATGAGCAAGTGAGATTTTACTCCAGGCAACTTCAAGAAGAAACCGAGGACCTTGAGTCCCGTAAGTTTTTCAAATCCAAGATTGCCACCCTTGAAGCATCTAGAAGGGCACAGAAGGAAAACTTGACCGCTGTGTATGAAAAGGTTCGACAAATTGTGTCTGCCATATGCAAAGAGTACAATGATGCCCTGTACAAAAGATAATCTCGAAAGAGAAAGTCTGTTGCCCCAACATCTGCGCGTGGGACGCCAGAGATCGAGAAAAATGCCAAGAAGCCAAAGTCTACCGAGGTCGTTGCTGCATCAGCACGATAGGAAACTGCTCAAACCCCCACCAAGAAACCCACTCCTCCTCGTGAGAAAACTCCACCCCCTCGCCAAACAACTCCACCCACTCGCCAAGCCACACCTCCACCTCGTCAACCATCACCACCAAAAGCCTCGTCGCCACCACCAAACCCTCCATCACCACTGCACATCATTCCATCGACCACCCCAGCCATCGAGACCCAAGCACAAGCAGAGACCGAGCAACCTGCTCAAGTCGAGCAAGAAACTCAAGCCCCCATCTCCTCTGCTCAGAAAGATTACTCCTCTGCCCAGACTTTGCATGAAGGAGAAGACACTGATGTTGATATCACAACAGTTTCTTCTCGTCAAGATGCTGTCGAAGGAAATAGTTCTCGAGATGACAGTTCTAGTGATAGTTCTTCCTCCTCCTCATCAAATTAGTCGAACGAAGAAATGGTTGATGCTTTCGCACAACTGGACGAAGAATTGGAGGCCATGGAGACTGAAGAAGCCGCTCAAATTGCCAATGCCGACGAAGGAGTTGCTGTCGAAGCACAGGCCGAGGAGAATGCCCCTGCAGCCATCCCAGCTCAGGATATTGTAAATGTTCCATCTTCAATTCCTCGTCCTGCTGAACCAGTTTTCCAGATGCCGGAAAATGCTGCCGAAGTTTTTCATGTTGATGACCTGCTCCATTCTGCTCATCCGAGAGAAATGCTGCCCTTGTTCCGCTCAGATGTTCCTCAAGGAGGCCCCATCTTCAAAAGGCGTGAACACAAGCCATTCTTCTTCGGGACCAATCCCTTCGAGAAGCCCAGAAGTGCATATTCTCTTCGGTTTTGGACCCAAGAGCAAGCCATATACTACACCTGTGTGTTGTACAACAAGGCGAGAGTTTTCCAACATCAATACCTTGATATGCCTTCGGTGTACTCCACTTCATGTTTCGATAATGTTGCCGAAACAATTGATGGTCTTCATTCTCACAAGATGTTTTCTCTCGATTGTGGCTACAATCCCGAGCTTATCAAGGAATTTTATGCAACGCTCTATGTCACTGGTGATCCCGAGAACTCAAAGATGTGGAAGTTTGATTATATGATCCAAGGCCAAGTATTCCATATGACAGTCGACCAATTTCTGGCCATCATCAATTTACCTCGGTTCAAAGGATTACCACACAAGCTTCATGACTTACCTGCTCCAACTCCTGCTGAATTTTCTACACTCATGAATCCAGATGTCATAGAAGATAACTACCCGGCTGAGCCCAAGCCAAGCCATTTAGTGTTTGAAGAAAAGGCATGGTTTTATATTCTTTCGAAGACCATGATGCCAATGCTCGATGTGCACGATGATTTTCCCATTCCCAATGATGTGCAACTTGCTCTATTGAAGCTAGTCCACGGTCATCCTTTCGATTTTGAAGACTACTTCATCAGAACTTTTGTGTCTTGTGCTGATGACCACAATTCCCACAAGCCATATGCACCTTGGCTGATGGCTATCTGCAAATACTCTCAGGACGTGCCATTCCCCGTGTCAATTTTACCGAAGATTTTCACTCCACCAGTTAGGGAAGTGTTGCAGATTGTTGCTCGACCCAACGATCAATTTGCTGAGCACACTGGCATCCGCGCCCATTTAACTGAGCGTAATGTTCGCTCGAAGTTTATCAAGCCAGTGCATCACATGGAAGTTTCTCTTCGGTCCCAGCAAATGCTTCAACATCACATCGACCAAGATTTCATACAGAAGCAAGCAATGATGGACGAGATAAATCATTTGCGCAATATTGCCATGAACAATAATCAGATGCTGCATGAATGTCTTCGCCGTGATTGGAAAGGACTGCGGAAATTCAATTCCCTCGGTCAACTTCAACGGTGCGGTTTCGAAAAATATCCTCCCCATGTGAACAGGAGCTAGACCAATGATGATCGAGTAAATCGCCCGGATCCCAATATCCCTCGGCTGCCGAAGAACAGAGATGTGCTCAGTGTCGATGACTATTATCACATCACTGTGAACACCTTCTCCTCCGACTCCGAGAAAGATGAAGCCCCACCACGCCAACCGAGAGTTTACACTCCACATCCTCGAAGCCCCAGGACCCCGCCGGAATCGCAGATGGAATCTTCTGGAGATCAACACTCCTTCCGCACGAAGATCACTCCTCCAGGCACTCGCCCCATTCGTCGTGCTCCAACGCTCGCCGAATCTTCTTGACGTCGTCAGCACCACTCTCACTAGTAGGGATTTCTTTCGACCCTATTCTCTCGACTTTTTGTACGTTGTGACAAAAAGGGGGAGATTTAGTGGCATCGAAGAAATTAGTTTGCCTACGGGGTTAAGGGCTTTGCTTTTCGTTCGATAAACTTTTGAACTTTGCCGTTTCTGCGTAGTTTCAACAAACTTTCGATTCATATTCGATCTGGTTGTAACTAACTCTAAGTAGGTCTGTGAACTGCTATCCTTTTCGTAAGATATCTATCTGCTGCTTGCGATACTTAACCTTTTGCAGGAAGTTATCTTTCATATAAGTTCACAGGTCATTCGAGGAGATTGCATATTTCTTATTGGATACTATCTGGAATGCAATTTCACTCGCTAAGATTCTTGATGTTTTTACCCTCGACTCTACTTGTCAAATATGCACTTCACTGGAAACTCTTATCTTCCGTGCATACATCAAGGGGGAGTCTTTCATTGATCTTAGCACCGGTTTATCATCGAAAACTCAAATCTCTTTCAATTATTTATCGATGCCTGTTTTGTCAACAATCGTCAAAAAAGGGGGAGATTGTAAGAGCAAGTTTTGCCCCCGAAGGTTTTGGACATTGTTGGACAAATCAGAAGTGGAACTAATATTGTTTTCGAGTATAAACAGATACTTAGGTTCCGAAAGAATGGAGTTTGCCCGTAGAAGGTCGAAGGACAACTCAATGCAGCGTAGCTGTAGTCATCTACCGAAACCTTTTGTCGGGACCCGGGGTTAGCATATGCAAGTCCCGCTACGACATAGTCATATGGAGAGTCGAGAACCGTACCCACTTGTCTAAGCAGACAAGGCCAAGCACAAAACGTTCTCGGAAAGCATCGTACGTGAGGGGCATCCCATCCAGGCCGGATGATCAACTGAGATGGGTCCTCATCGTCCGCACACAAGTCTAATGATATGGGTGATGAACTCACATATTCAAAGACAAGTCGCCTCAACCATACTATCGACTATCTCATAACTCTTACATAGACTTACTCCAGCCCGATCACTTAGTCGGGGTCTAAGGCGGGCTCGATCATACCACAAAGTGTGCACGAGACGGAGTCTCGAGAAATCGCATCGCGATGCCCCAAGCTGCGCACATCTAAGGGACACTTGGTGTATGAAAGACCGCCAGCCAGATCACAACTAAGGTCTCGTAAACCCATACAAAGACATGCATGTTATAAACATACACGCAACACACATGCCTTGTATGAACAGTAGGTATCATTGCAATTCTCTACAAAGTATACATTTTATTGATAACTCTCACAGAGAGCACACAGAGATCACAAGCATGTGATCCAACATTACAACAACAAGCGGAAGCAAAGTATGTCTGAGTACAGACAAGTTTAACAAATGGCTTAAGAAGCCTTATTTAAACACAAGCCCTCCACAAGGGAACCAGTCGTCTAACTGGGACTAGACTAGCTTGATCTTCAGTCGTCGAGCTCGATGAAGAAGCCACCTTCGGGGTCAGTGGGTTCATCTAAAACATAGAATAAGCAAACGTGAGTACAAATTCGTACTCAGCAAGACTTTCATAGGAGCTATACTACTCATGCACATGTATCAAGGTAAAGGGTGGTGGGGTTTCACTTGCAGGAGTGCCAGCTTTGACTTGGCTAGTCCTGAACTACGAATACCAGACTTTGAGGTAAGAAGCGTACACGAGTCCACTACTTTCTCCAACCAATTACACCACTATGGTGCCTTCCTCGACTTCCCCACGAGAAAGCACGCCATAGCACTCACACTTATCTTGGTGTGTTTTAGAAGTATCCAGTTCAAGTTGTCTAATAATCAAGCTAAGCTTTCCAAGCAGTCCTTAACCGCGGACGCGGCTATTCGAATAGTTTTCTTAACCCTGCAGGGGTGTACCGCTACACACACATGAGCATCGGTTACCGCCTTTGTACTCGACACCGTTCAAGAAGTGTCGGCGAGGATGCTCACCACAACTGTTACCTCATAGCCTATCTAGTCCAAGAAAGCTGCCTACCTGGGTTGTCTACTACTATCGTGAACCCGGCCGGTTTACCGAAGCGGACCCAGATGATGTGTGCGTGGTGCATAAGCCGGTCTCGGGTGAGCCGTTCTCTCACTTAGCAGCCAGGCCACAGACCTACCAGAACTCCGAACTATTGCGACATCTGGACATCGAAAGGGATGAGTTAGTAAGCTGAGAGGGGTCAGTGAGCCCAATGTGTGGTTGTACTCTTCATCTTGGATCACCACACAAGAACTCGGACTTAGGGCGGTGTTCAACGAGAAAACCCACCGTGTACTCCTACACAGCCTCTCATCGTTCACCTTGTATTAGGGTAGATTCACCAACAATTTTCCACCAACATCAACATGATCACTACCATCCCGACTCACATAACAGTATCAACATGGTATCATTCTAAGCATGCAATAAGCAGTAACAATTGCAGGGGCCACATGATATCAATCAACTCCTACATTTGCTAGGATTGTGGTTTGCTTACTACTGTGACAAATGATAGGTCATGGAAAGGAATGGGTTCATCTATGCGGCAGAAACGTAGCATGGTAATCATCCTATACAATGCATAAGCGAGACATGAGAGGGAAGTGGGATTTTATCGACATGATCAATGGGGGTTTGCTTGCCTTGCTGACGAGGTTCGGGTTCGGGGTCTTCAACGAAGGGGGAAACCTCCTGTTCCGGTTCCACCTCTGCTCGACAAACAACAAACAAGGTAGCAAAGTAAATGCAATGCACAATCACATGGTTGAAGGTTGAAACTTGATGTATATGCTTTGATGTGTGAAGCAATTCCATTTAAATGGAGTATATTGCAAATTGAATTGCAAATTCAAACTCCAATTTGAATTCATTTTAGCCAAGTTATAATTGACATTGTTTGATCAAGTTGAACCATTTTGAAATGTCTATGATATGCCTCTGAAGTTCAAGTATAATGTGATATGTTGATATGGTTCAAAATGCAAAAGCATTTGAAAAGAATTTGAATTAATTCCATTTAAATAAAATAGAAAATGCTACTGATCACATTTTAAATTCAACTCAAACATGGTTGAAAGTTGGATATTTGGATAGCTTATTTTCTCCTGATCATTTTCATATATTATTTGTTAAATTTGGAGTTAATATGAATTTTCTATGAATTTCCAAAGTTTGAGGTAATTTCTGCCTTTTCTGGAATTTCTTGAATTCTTTTTATTCTGGAAAATTCATTACTGCATCACTGTGACATCAACATGACGTCAGGGGGCCACTAACTGCTGGGACCCACTGGTCAGCCTCTCACTGCTTATTTAAAAGTATTTGATTTAGATTTAACTTAACAGTGGGGGATTAGTGTGGCTGGGCCCACATGGCAGTCACTGTGGGGGGGGGATTAGGCTTAAGCTAAGCACGGGTTAAGGCTAACCCACCGGCGGCTTGACGCCGGTGGCCTGGCCACGGCGGCGCGGCACGGCAACGTGCTCTGGGCACGCGTTTGACGCGCCAGTGGCATCAAACTGGAGCTGGAAGAGCACCGCATTGAATGGAGCCAGCCAGGGGGGCCGGAACTCACCGAAGCGACGCCGGCGTCAAGCCCTAGCGGCGGCCGTGGCTCGGGCTCGAGGTAAAGCTTGATATGGAGCTCCACTTGAAGGATCAAAGGGAGCAATCGAAGCAGTGGAGCGCGGCGAAGACGACGGACAAGGAGGCGAGCTCGATTGCGTAACAGGTGGTCGTCTCCATGGATCCCGGCGGTGAGAAGCTCCGGCTCCCATGGCGTATTATGCTAGAGAGGAGGAGAAGGACGATGGAAAGTCTCGGGTGAACCGTGAGCTCACCGTGAGTTCAACGGAGGCAGTGGCGCGGTCGGAGGAGCTGTGTGGCCGGCGAATTCGTCGACGGCGACTTGCGGTTCCGGCGAGCAGAGAAGCTCGATTGCGGCGGCTCCAGTGGCTTCTAGGTCACCATGCTCGGGCTCTTGACGTGGACGACGGTGCTGCGTCAGGGGGACACGTCCTTATGTCTCTTCTCCGGCGTTGGCCACGGGTTCTTGCGACGGTGAGCGGCGGCTGCTCTCGGGGAAGAAGGGGGAAACGCGTATGGAGCTCGAGAGGAAGCGGTGAGTGGGGGAATGGAGGAGGTGTGCCTCTGCGTGTCTCCTGGCGCGAGTAGGAGGGCTGGGGAGGCGCCAGGCAGCCTAGCAGCTGCCGCCGGCGTCGTCATGCCCTCCAGCGAGGTGCTTGCCGCGCTGGGGGAAGACGACAAGGAGGCTGCGGGCCTGGGCTGCTGGGACGGTAAGTTGGGCCGGGGAGGCCCAAGTAAGTGGGCTACTTTCTGTTTTTCTAATTTTCCTTTCTGTTTTATTTCTGCCATTTGTTTTGGCTAGCTAAAAAAATAGCAAACCATTTTATTAAATGCTCATAATTTTTATATGGCCTCACAAAATAATATACTAGCCACCTATAAATTTTGAACATTTTTAAAATTCAAATAATTTGAACTTTAATTCAAATAGGGGTTTTTGATTAATTCCAAGGCACTGTTTGAATATTTGAAAAATCCATGAGCATGGGGTGGGTCCCACATCACTTGATATGTGATCACACTCATTTATAAGACTTTTCAAAAATCTAACATGAATTTTTGAATTAATTCATTTGGGGGGGTTTCTTCTACCATTTTGCTTTTGAACTTGATTTCAATGAATTCTTTTGAAATTTTTAACATGATGCAAGAGGACTTTGATCCTAGAACATTACCTAACAGAGGGTTCTGACACCTTTGAAGGAAGACGACCTCTAAAAATGTCGTCGAAGAAGAAGACTCTCTCGAGTAAAAGCGCAACGAGGAGAAAGCTGAAGCTGGTCGAAGACTTAGTCTTTTTACTAGTTTCTCTTTATTTTCTTGAGTCGTAGGAAAAACCATACTATCAAGAGGGGTTTGCTAGTTGAGATCTTAGTCGAAGTGAATTTGCTCTGCTCAACCTAAACCCACGAAAGCCTACCGAGAGAAATCTTACAGAGTCGAGTGAATAGCTCGAAGGCAAAGTCATCGCACTTCGTGCCTTCGAGAGAGAACTCGTTTGGTAAGTTAGCTTACTTGTTCCTCAAGTAAAGTTGCGCAGTGATTGGAATCCGACCGTTGTGGACACGCGTCAAGCTGTTGCATCGGGTCATTTCAGTCATTTTACCCATCGGGATCGCCAACTATAAATACCCCGCACCTACCCGCCATTTCGGGTTGGCTGCTCCACTGAAGATTCTAAGACAGAAGTCTGTGAGCATCCCAAGAGAGATTCATCGAGAGAAAACCAAAACCCAAGTCTGAGCTGAGTTGAGCTATTCACAGAGACTTAGGTCGAGATTAGTCGATCTTTTTATCTTGGAGAATTGCAAGTCTCCTAGACAGTTAGGCGTCGCCTGTCAAGCAGTCGAAGAGAAATTGTCGCTGCTGAAGGAAGTTTGTAAAGGTCTCGGAGATGTCCTGAATCATCTACCACGAGTGAAAACTGCACAAGCTCGAGGAGTTTGTTGCAGTGGAGAATAGGACGGAGAGAGTTTTGCTCCAGGTGTTCAATCACCAGTCCCTCCAACCAGACGTAGCACTTTGCAGAGTGTGAACTGGTTTACCACACATCGTCATGTCAGGCTCGTTTTCCTTCTAGCATTTACATTCAGTATTTACTCGTTGCCTCTGTCACAACCCCAAGTTAGGTATGTGCTAGAATAGAAACTCACTTTGCATCATGTTAAAAATTTCAAAAGGAATCAGTTGAAATCAAATTCAAATGCAAAATGGGAGAAAGAACCCCCCGAGATGAATTTAATTCAAATGGCCAGAATAAAAGTTGCTCCAAAAATTCCTTTTGTATTTTTGAAAACTCCCATAAATGAGTGTGGTCACATATCAAGTGATGTGGGACCAACCCCATGCTCATGGATTTTTCAAATATTCAAACAGGAGCATGGATTTAAATTTAAACCCCTATTTTAATTAAAGTTCAAAGTATTTGAATTTTAAATGTGTTCAAATTTTATAAGTGGCTAGCTCTCTATTTTATGAGGCCATATAAAATAATTTGGGCATTTATAAAAATACATGGCTATTTTATTTAGCTAGGTCAAACAAAATGCAGAAAAATAAAAAGAAAAAGAAAGCCACAAGCTTACCTTGCGCCCAGGGGCGAAGCCCACTCCCTCTGGCCGGCCCAGCCCATCCGGGCGAGCTTGTCTTCTACCTCCCCGCCGAGCCAAGCAGCTCGGTGGAGGAAGAGCGTGGCCACGGCGACACCTCGACGCCCAGCTCCTTCTAGGCCCCCAGGCCTCCTCCTCACGCCTCTGCGTCTCCCAGAAGCCCGCACACCTTTCCCCTCTCTCACTCTGGCCTTCCCCTTCTCCCCGGCGGAAAACCCGAGCGCCCCCGTAACCTAGCAGAGAGCGCAACGACGCCCCGACGTGGCCAACGGTAGCTAGGAGCCTCGCCGCTGTGTCCAATCGCTCCGGAGCCGTCGACTCCTCCGATCCCTGCTCTCAATCGAAGCTTGCCGCCACCAGAGACGACGCCCGCTTCGTGAGTTCACCGCCGGCCGCCGAGGAGAAGGTCTTCAATTGCGCCGCCAGCAAGCACTCCCCGGCTCCGCCCTCTTCTCCACTTGATCCAGGGTGAGCGACCCGTTCGATTGCTCCTTTCTCCGCATTCTCCCGTGCCCTCGCGTGAGATTCCGGCGAAGTCCGTAGCCAGCCGCCGCCGCTCGTCGTTGTAGCCGCGCACCAGGGCGTTGTCTTGGCCCCCCAATGGCACCACGCGACGCGCGGCCTCCCCAGCTCCCAATGATGACGTCAGGCCTATGCAGTAAATAGAAATGAATTAAAAGAATTACAGAAAATCCAGAAAAATAGCCAAACTTCAATAAATCATAGAAAATTCATTTTAACTCCAAATTGGACAAATAATATGTCTAAAATTATCAGAAAATCCAAGGAATATGAATATGGACTTTGTTTGTATGTTTGACCAATTTAAATTGGGTGAACAATGTCAAACATCCATATGGCTTTAATTTGAATTCAAATGTGGAGTGAATTTGCAAATGACTTTGCAACCCACTTCTTTTAAATATTTTCATCCACACATCAGAAAACTTTACCTCACCTTTATAACATCACTACATGCTAAACCATTTCAAATGAACTTCCATGCATTCGAATGCATTTGAAATTCATCGATAAATCATATGGAGTTTGAATTTGCATTTCAAATGCAATATACTCCATTTAAATGGAATTGGCAACACATCAGCAGCATTACACCATGTTATAACATTTGATCATGTGCTTGAGCATTGCATTCATATTGATTGCTACTTCATGCTTTGTTTGTCCGGCTAGAAGTGGAGCCGGAACCCGAGATCACCCCCTCCGTTGAAGATTACCGTGTACGACCCTCGTCAGCAAGGCAAGCAAACCCCCATATCATTTGCATGACCTATCATCTTGTCACAGTAGTAAGCAAACCATAATCCTAGCAGATGTAGGAGTTGGTTGATATCATGTGACCCCTGCAACTGTTACTTCTTATTGCATGCTTAGAGTTACAATGAGGTTACTCTTTTGTGAGTCGGGATGGTAGTGATCATGTTGATGATGGTGGAAATGTGTTGGTGAATCTACCCTAATACAAGGTGAACGATGAGAGGCTGTGTAGGAGTACACAGTGGGTTGTCTCGTTGAACACCGCCTTAAGTCCGAGTTCTTGTGTGGTGATCCAAGAAGAAGAGTACAACCACACATTGGGCTCACTGACCCCTCTCGACCTAGTACCTCACCCCGTTCGAACCCCAGAAGTCGCAGTAGTACGGAGTTCTGGTAGGGCTGTGGCACGGTCTGCGAAGTGGGGCTTTTCAAGACTGGCTTGGGACCCTGCACACATCGTTTGAGGCTGTACTGGAACCTCGGCCGGACTTCCATACGGATCCCCCTCAGATAGGCGACTCTCTGGACTAGAACGGAGCTGTGGGCGAAGTGTCGTGGCAACATCCTCGCCGGTACCCGCTTGAATGGTCCCACTCCCAGGCGGTAATGTAACGACCCGATCCAGAATGGGGCCAAGTCTCTGTGATCTGTGCCAGTCCCTGGATCAACTTGCTGACACACACAGTACTCGATGAATAACAGAATAAATCACATGTATTTTATTACATCGGAGAGTTCAAAATAAAGAAAATTTATTACATTAGTATGGCTTAAGGCCATCAAAAACTGCAGAAGCAATAGTAGTAGTAGTGGTCCATCCGACTCCACGGCAAAACGTTGAGTATAGGACAGTAACCTATTCGCACCTTAATCACCGTCAGAGAAATCTGCAACAATCGCACAGCCCAAATAGGGTCAGTACTTTGAATGTACGGCAAGTCATACCAAGGAGAATAAAATGAAGTCCTACAATACATGCATTTGGCTGGTGGAGGTTCTACGTTTCAATTTGCATAAAGCTAAATTTTTCCCTATAGAACAAGTGTTCCTAAAAAAACTCAATAAAGCACAAGACAACCCATGGTAATTATGCCCAAAATGATTAATTAAAGATGATGAGATTTCTCAAAATTACCATAGCTAGACGCTCAAATTTTCCAATACCGGGGACTCGGCTAATCGATTAGATTTATACGCTCTGCAGAGGTTTGTGCACTTTTCCCCACAATACTCGACCACCTCCATTGGTATTTGCCACACTACACTTTGTATGGAAACGGGAAGGTCGAGACATGGTCTTTTAGAAGAGTTTCCCTTACTCTGGCGGTGCCCATCCCACCTACCAACAGTACGTTCGTAGCACCACCTAGCAAGAGTCACTACTACTAATTAACCAATCCAGAGCCCATAATGGCTTGTGGCTGCACACGTAAGCTTCTAGAAATGACAATATGATAAAATCTCTTTAAGCCTGGGTGGCTTTCCGTAGTGATCCCTGGCCATCTCCAGGTCACTTAGGCATCTCCACTGGTTCCTCCAGGGTGCCTCCAACCATTCCACCCAGGTAGTTCATTGAGTTTAACTTGGTCCTGATTTACTACAAAGTCACTCATCTCAGCGTGAATTCACACCCCAATCCACGTCTACAATAGCATAGCACTACAATTTCCTACACGATGGTGACAAGTTAAACCTACCACAAATTGAACTACTGGGTTTGCGTGAAAGTAACTTCTACTTATGCATTCTAAGAAAGGGGTACTACATGCAATAAAACATAGGTAAAGTGGAAAAAATGATCAAAGGTAGACTTGCCTGGTTGCTGCTGGTCAAACTCTAAGGACTTGAAATATTCCGCTTCGCACTCGGGACAATCTATCGCAAACAAACAAGTGCATCCAATCAAAACATAATACAAAATAAAACGAAAACAATGCTTCGACAAACTTGGAAAATAAAGAATAAATAAAGTTTTTTTTTGTAAAACAGAACAAAATTTTGTGTAAAACTTGTTGATGAAAGTCCTAAGTGATATAGATAAATTAGGGTTTTGATTTGCAAAAAGAATCGGTCAAAACCGAGTTACGGTTATGAAATTTATGGCCAAACGAAGTTTGAATTAAAATATGTTCAAACACATATTTTAAAATTCCAAAATTTTGAAAATAGGTTTCCACGCGATAGAGGGATGAAAAATAATTAAACGCGGGATTTGGTTTCGTCTAAAACTAATAAACGAGTAAAAAAAAGCTAAAACACGACTAGGGGTAATATTCTAATCTAGTGAATGCTCTAAAATAAATAAATAAATAAAAACGTTTTTTTTAACTCATCTTCTTCTACACAGGAATAAACATACACGTACTATATGTGGCCGTCGGCGTCTTCTTCGTGGAGCGGCGGCTCCGGCGGGGATTGGCGGCGAGGGAGGTGTCGGGGAGGGGCGGCTCGGTGTGGGGAAGCGCGGGGTGGTGGTGGCGGTCTCCGGCGTGGCTACGACGTGGCGGGGCGGCGGTGAACTCCGGCGAACTCCGGGACACTGCTGTGGTGCATGAGAAGAGGCAAAAGCTTGTCCATGAGGTGCGTGACGACAAGGGCAACCGATTTCCAAAGTTTGTGGTCTCAAGACGGCTTACCGGCGACGTGATCGACGCCGAGGCGGAGCTCGACCGGCGAACTTCGGCGAGCAAATTCGCGAGCTACGGTGCGGCTTTGGGCAAGATTTTTGGGGGCTTTGGACGAGTGTGAGGAGGGGCACGCAGGGGTGATTTATATAGGGGGAGGGGGTGTCCAGATGCGTGCTCCCGGCGACAAAATCCGGCGAGTGCGAAAATTCCGGCCAACTCTTTAATGGCGGATTAATGGAGGCTTTAATGGTGTCAGGGCGGAGAAGGAAGGTGCGGGGTACGCGGGGAAGGAAGGAAGGAAGGAAGGAAGGGCGGAGGCGCCTGGCGCGGCATGGCCGAGCGTGGCGTGCAGCGCCCGCTGCTGCTGCCGTTGCGTGCTGCGCTGCGTGCGTATGCACGTCACGCGAAGAAGACGGGGTGGCTGGCCTGGCGCCCAAAAAAAAATTTAAAAAAAAATATTACCTCTAAAAATATACGTAATAAATTTTAAAAAAATCTTATAAATACATAAGAAAAATATTGTAAATTTTTCCTTATCAAAATAAAATATTATAGAAAATCTATTACAAAAAAAAGTTTAATAAAACACTAATAAAACCTCAACGAAATTTTTATAAAGTCTAGGATAAATATTCCTAGCTCAATGCAAATTTTATAAAATGCGAAAATTTATTTATAAAGTCATTTTGGACAATTTAATAAATTCCAAAAGGAATTTTAGGATTTATTAAATTCCCGAAATACTTTATTAAAATAAAATAAATGCTCCAATATTTTCTTAACCCTTTTTATGTTGAAGAAGTCATGTTATCTTCTCTCTTGATTTTTATTGGGTTAAAATAAATTGGAAAGAAAATCCAAAAGATCCAATATATGAATGGGGAAAAATGGTATGCACAAATGATTCTATTAACATCCAAATTTTTACAAAATTGGGATGTTACAGGTAACTGATGTGTGTGTGTGTGTGTGTAGTGGTACACCCCTGCAGGGTTAACAAAACTATTCGAATAGCCGCTCCGCGGTTAAGGACTGCTTGGAAAGATTAGCTTGATTATTAGACAACTTGAACTGGATACTTATAAAACTTACCAAGATAACTGTGAGTGCTATGGCGTGCTTTCTCGTGGGGAAGTCGAGGAAGGCACCATAGAGGTGTATTTGGTTGGAAATGTAATGGACTCGTGTACGCTTCTTACCTCAAGTCTGGTACTCGTAGGTGAGGACTAGCCAAGTCAAAGCTGGCACTTCTGCATTTGAACCCCACCTCCCTTTACCTTGATTCATGTGCATGAGTAGTATAGTTCCTACGTAAGTCTTGCTGAGTACGACTTTGTACTCACGTTTGCTTATTCTATGTTTTAGATGAACCCACCGACCCCGATGGTGGCTTCTACCTGAAGCTCGAAGAATGAAGAATCAGACCAAGACCAAGCTAGTGTAGTCCCAGTCAGACGATTGTTCCCTCGCGGAAGGGCTTGTTTATAGATAAGGCTTCTCTAAGCCATTTGTTAAACTTGTCTGTACTCAGACCTACTTTGGTTCCGCTTGTTTGTTGAAATGTTGGATCACATGCTTGTGATCTCTGTGTGCACTCTGTAATAGTTATCAATAAAGTTGTAAACTTTGTAGAGAATTGCAATGATACCTGTTGTTCATACTGGACATGTGTGATGCGTGTATGTTTATAACATGCATGTCTTAGTATGGGTTTTCGAGACCTTAGTTGTGATCTGGCTGGCGGTCTTTTATACACCAAGTGGCCCTTAGATGTGCGCAGCTTGGGGCATCGCGATGCGATTGTTTGTGACTCCGTCACGTGCACACTTTGATGTATGATCGAGCCCGCCCTAGACCCCGACTAAGTGATCGGGCTGGAGTAAGTCTATTTAAGGGTTATAATACAATCGATAGTATGGTTGATGCGACTTGTCTATGAGTATGGAAGTTCACCACCCATATCAGTTAGACTTGTGTGCGGACGATGAGGATCCATCTCAGTGGATCATCCGTCCTGAATGGGATTCCCCTCACGTTCAATGCTTTCCAAGAATGTTCTGTGCTTGGCCTTGTCTGCTTAGACAAGTGGGTACGGTTCTCGGCTCTCCATATGATTGTGTTGTAGCGAGTCTTGCATACACTAACCCCGGGTCCCGACAGACTTGGTATCAGAGTAGGACTGACTGTAGGATTATCAGCCTTGGCCGAAGTCGAGTCTAGCCTTCTATAGTTATATAGTTACTCTGGGTATATAAGGGAACAACGTAAGGCTTCTTTTTTCTCCTTACCCTCATCGATCTGAGTTCTGAGTCACCCTTACCTTTTCTACGGGAAGATAGGACTAGGCTCATCTATGTCTTACTATAATATCTCGTTGATTGCCTCCTTATAGCCGTAGGATTGTTGTGGTTGTCCAGAGCCTCCGTGTTTTGAGTTCCTTGAAGAAGTTCTGTCTAATTTCTTCGAGCTTGTTTCAATTTCCATCCCAGTGTAGCCGTTATGCTGCCGGATTTGTTCCGTGTTTCTTTGAGTCATTGCCTTCACGTTATTATCTTTTCCGTCTTCATCATGTCCTTTTATCCTTTCCTCCATCGTACAACCTGTTCTGATTGTTGATTTTTATCACACAGGATGTCAGGTGGAACTCGTAGTTCCATTCTTCGGAATCTAGTCCGTGATCGGAATCGAAATGATGATGAACCTCCACCACCGCCTTCTGCGGAGGAAATCATGATGGAAGCTGAGCGGAATAGACGTGATCAAACACGCCTTCAGGAGCTCATCGAGCAGAATACCGCCCACCATCGTAATGTGGTGGTCAGCATTCAGGACTTCATCTTCCTCAATCCACCGGTATTCCGATGTTCTTCTGAGCCCCTCGAAGCTGATGATTGGCTCCGTTCCATCGAGCATAAGCTTGATACAGCACATGTTGCTCCCGATGACCGAGTTATTTTCGCGGTATACTTCTTGGAAGGTGCTGCTCTTTAGTGGTGGGAGAACTATGTTGCAATGCATCCAGATGGTCACGTAGTGACTTGGAAGGAGTTCTGTGTTGCCTTTCGAGGGTACCACATTTTGGTGAGTTGATGGAGCGCAAGAAGGAAGAGTTCTGCAATCTAAATCAAGGAGAGATGTCCATTCATGAGTATGTGAGGGAGTTCAACCATCTTGCTCGTTATGCCCAAGATGAGATCACCACCGATGCCAGAAAGCAGGCAAGATTCCGCAAGGGACTTAGCCCCATCCTTCGTCATGATCTCAACCTCCTTGAGTTTGCCACCTTTGAGGATTTAGTCAACAGATCCTTCAGAGCTGAGCATGGCAATGAAGTTTTCGAGAAGTCTCGCAAGCATGCTCTTGAGCTTGCCCCTTCTTCCAGTTCACGCCCTCAGAAGCCCATGATCTGGATTCCTAGCGGTTTGTTCCACCAAAACAACCCACCGAGGCCATCCCTTGTGCCGCCTCGTCCACCAGCTCCACCAAACAACCCAGCTCCCCGCACTATCTTTGAAGCCTGCTTTAGATGTGGCCAGCCTGGTCACTATTCTCGTGATTGTCCCATAAGTCAGAATGCTCCACATCATGCCAAAGGGAACCCCAATTTCGTGCCAACCCACCCCCGAAGGTTTCAACCGCCAAGCCATCCACTTCCGCAAATCATGGACGTGTAAACCAAATCTCAGCTAAGGAAACTGATGGTACTTCTGACGTCATTCTTGGTAAGCTCCCAGTCAATTTTGTTCCCACTTCTATCCTTTTCGACCCAGGAGCTTCTCATTCATTCATGTCGGAGAGTTATGCACTTCGGCATGATGTATCCTTTGAAGAAATGTTCACCCCTATGATCATTCAAACTCCTAGTTCAAAATGGCAAACTAATAGAGTAAGCCATGACAATCAAATTGCAATTTAGGGTTTAGTATTCCTTGCTTCACTCATAGCCCTCAAGTCTTCAGACATTGATGTCATCCTTGGTATGGAATTGTTATCAAGACAACATGCTTTTCTTGATTGTAAAGCCAAGTCAGTTAGACTTACCCATCCTTCAGGCAAGACAATCAACTACACCTCCCCCAGAACAAGAACTCAAGTACAATCTTTGAATGTGCTTCCCCTTCCCGATCTTGAAGATATTCCGGTGGTTCGTGACTTCCCGGATGTCTTTCCTGAAGAACTGCCAGGAATGCCTCCTGACAGATGTGTAGAATTCATTGTAGATCTTGCCCAAGGAAACGCACAAATTTCCAGACGCCCATAAAAAATGGCCCCACATGAGTTAGCTGAGCTTAAAACCCAACTTGAAGCGTTGTTGGAAAAAGGCTTCATCCGCCCTAGCTCATCGCCATGGGGTTGCCCCGTTCTGTTCGTAACGAAGAAAGATAGAACAGAAAGGATGTGCGTAGACTATCGCCCGCTAAATCTAGCGAGGATAAAGAACAAGTACCCACTGCCCAGGATCAATGATCTTTATGATCAACTTGCTGGATCCTCTGTCTTCTCCAAGATGGATTTGAGATTAGGCTATCATCAAATCAAAATCCGAAACGAGGACATTCCCAAAACGGCTTTCACTACTCGTTATGGTCTTTACGAGTACAGCGTCATGTCCTTTGGTTTAACCAATGCCCCCGTCACTTTCTCACGCATGACGAATTCGATCTTCATGGAGTACTTAGATAAATTTGTTGTGGTTTATCTCGATGACATTCTCATCTACTCGAAGAACGAAGAAGAACATGCCGAACACCTAAGGCTGGTATTGATGAAACTTAGAGAGCATCGCCTGTATGCTAAATTCTCCAAGTGTGAATTTTGGCTACCAGAAGTGACCTACTTAGGCCACGTGATTTTTGCAAAAGGCATTGCTGTGAATCCCGAGAGAGTTCAGGCCATCCTTGACTGGACTCCACCTGAATCGGTTAAGAAAGTTAGGAGTTTTCTTGGCTTAGCAAGCTATTGTCGCCGCTTCGTCGAGAACTTTTCTAAAGTTGCAAAGCCTCTAACTGAACTCCTCAAGAAAGATAAGAAATTCCAATGGACTCCCAAGTGCGAGGAAAGCTTTCAAGAGCTAAAAAGAAGATTGATTTCTACACCCGTACTTGCGCCTCCAGACACCAAAAAGGATTTCGAGATCTTTTGTGACGCATCACGACAAGGGTTAGGATGCATACTTATGCAAGATAGACATGTGGTAGCATATGCTTCACGCCAGTTGCGGCCACATGAAGAGAACTATCCTACCCATGATCTTGAACTCGCTGCCGTAGTTCATGCCCTAACAACTTGGCGACATTACCTCCTTGGTAATCGTTGTGAGATCTATTCCGACCACCAAAGCCTCAAATACATATTCACCCAGCCGGATCTTAATCTCAGGCAAAGACGCTGGATAGAGTTGATAAAAGATTATGACTTAGGAATTTCTTACACCCCAGGCAAAGCCAATGTCATGGCAGATGCACTAAGTCGTAAGTCGTATTGTAACAACCTCATGTTACAACAGTATCAACCACTTCTTCATGAGGAATTCCGAAAACTCAATCTCGAGATTGTTCCTCGTGGATCTCTTTTCAACTTGGTGGCGAAACCAACTCTTGAGGATCAAATCATAGTTGCCCAAAAGCGTGCACGAGGTGTTCGCCGGATCAAGGAGAACATTGCTAGCGGAGTTTCTAAATGTTTCTCCACAGATAGTAAAGGAACGGTATTCTTTGGAAATCGTTTTGTAGTACCTAAGAATAGGGAACTAAGGCAACTCATGCTCAAAGAAGCCCATGACACACCCCTCTCGATTCATCCCGGTAGCACAAAAATGTACCGAGATCTACGCCAGTAATTTTGGTGGACTAGGATGAAGAGAGACATTGCTCGATTTGTTGCCGACTGTGATGTTTGTCGTCGCATTAAGGCCGAACACCAAAGACCTTCTGGCACACTTCAACCTTTGCCTGTTCCCGAGTGGAAATGGGACAAAGTCGGTATGGACTTCATCACCGGCTTTCCGAAAACCCAGAAAGGAAATGATGCCATCTTCGTTGTCATAGATAGGCTTTCCAAAGTTGCTCACTTCCTGCCCGTTCGCGAGTCTATAACTGCTAGCCAGTTAGCGAACTTGTACGTCTCTAGAATTGTATCCCTTCATGGTGTTCCTTTGGAAATCTATTCTGATCGTGGTAGCCTTTTCACCTCTAGATTTTGGGGAAGCTTTCAGAATGCTATGGGAACTTATCTCTCCTTTAGTACATCTTTCCATCCTCAGTCTAGCGGTCAAGTAGAAAGGGTTAACCAAATTCTTGAAGACAAGCTCAGAGCTTGTGTTATCTCATTCGGAAAGAATTGGGAGAAGTCTCTTCCATTCGCCGAATTTGCTTATAACAATAGTTTCCAATCTAGTCTGAACATGGCTCCTTTTGAACTCCTATATGGACGACGATGTCGAACACCCCTAAACTGGTCAGAAACCGGTGAAAGACAATTCTTTGGACCGGACATGATCATGGAAGCAGAAGAGAAAGTTCGCATTGTTCGTGATCAATTGAAAGCAGCCCAGTCTCGTCAGAAAAGCTACTATGGTCGTCATCATAGGCAAGAGAGCTACAATCTGGATGAGAAGGCTTATCTTCGGGTTACTCCTCTGAAGGGAACCCAACGTTTCGGTATCAAAGGCAAGTTGGCCCCATGTTACATCGGACCTTTCCGCATTCTTGCTAAACGTGGAGAAGTTGCCTAGCAACTTGAACTACCCCCGCACCTTTCCCGAGTACATGATGTATTCCATGTGTCACAACTCAGGCGTTGCTTCAAGGACCCCATCCGCGAAGTCGACCATGAAACGCTTGATCTCCAAGATGACCTTTCTTATCGAGAATACCCCGTTCGTATTCTTGATTCCGCAGAGCGTGTCACTCGTCGTCAGAAGATTAAGTGTATGAAAGTGCAATGGTCACACCACTCTGAGAGAGAAGCCACGTGGGAAAGAGAAGACCGTCTCCGTGCCGAGTATCCCTCCTTCCTTCCGCAGACTTCTGAATCTCGGGACGAGATTCTTTTCAGTGGGGGCGAGTTGTCACAACCCCAAGTTAGGTATGTGCTAGAATAGCAAGTCACTTTGCATCATGTTAAAAATTTCAAAAGGAATCAATTGAAATCAAATTCAAATGCAAAATGGGAGAAAGAACCCCCCCAGATGAATTTAATTCAAATGGCCTGAATAAAAGTTGCTCCAAAAATTCCTTTTGTATTTTTGAAAACTCCCATAAATGAGTGTGATCACATATCAAGTGATGTGGGACCAACCCCATGCTCATGGATTTTTCAAATATTCAAACAGGAGCATGGATTTAAATTTAAACCCCTATTTGAATTAAAGTTCAAAGTATTTGAATTTTTAAAGTGTTCAAATTTTATAAGTGGCTAGCTCTCTATTTTATGAGGCCATATAAAATAATTTGGGCATTTATAAAAATACCTAGCTATTTTATTTAGCTAGGTCAAACAAAATGCAGAAAAATACAAATAAAAAGAAAGCCACAAGCTTACCTTGCGCCCAGGGGCGAAGCCCACTCCCTCTGGCCGGCCTAGCCCACCTGGGCGCGCTTGTCTTCTACCTCCCCGCCGAGCCAAGCAGCTCGGTGGAGGCAGGGCGTGGCCACGGCGACACCTCGACGCCCAACTCCTTCTAGGCCCCCCCAGGCCTCCTCCTCACGCCTCTGCGCTGCCCAGAAGCCCGCACACCTTTCCCCTCTCTCGCTCTGGCCTTCCCCTTCCTCCCCGGCGGAAAACCCGAGCGCCCCCGTAACCTAGCAGAGAGCGCGACGACGCCCCGACGTGGCCAACGGCAGCTAGGAGCCTCGCCGCCGTGTCCAATTGCTCTGGAGCCGTCGACTCCTCCGATCCCCGCCCTCAATCGAAGCTTGCCGCCACCAAAGACGACGCCCGCTTCGCGGGTTCACCGCCGGCCGCCGAGGAGAAGGTCTTCAATTGCGCTGCCACCAAGCACTCCCCGGCTCCGCCGTCTTCTCCACTCGATCCAGGGTGAGCGTCCCGTTCGATTGCTCCTTTCTCCGCATCCTCCCGTGCCCTCGCGTGCGATTCCGGCGAAGACCGTAGCCAGCCGCCGCCGCTCGTCGTTGTAGCCGCGCACCAGAGCGTCGTCTTGGCCCCCCAATGGCACCACGCGACGCGCGGCCTCCCCAGCTCCCTCCCGGTGCACGCAGCTCCCTCCCCCTTGCCCAAAAACCCAACCCCGGCGAAGTTCCGGCGAGGCTCCGGCGAGCCTGCCATTAGCAACCCCCCCCCTTAAGCTAATCCCCCCCTGGGCCACTGATAATGGGCCTAGGTTAACTAATTAACCTCGGGTTAATTTAAACAGAGAGGTTAAACTAAACCCCCCACTGACCACCCTAGCCCACCTGTCAGCCCCCCCTTTGACGTCATGATGACGTCAGGCCTACGTAGTAAATAGAAATGAATTAAAAGAATTACAGAAAATCCAGAAAAATAGCCAAACTTCAATAAATCATAGAAAATTCATTTTAACTCCAAATTGGACAAATAATATGTCTAAAATTATCAGAAAAATCCAAGGAATATGAATATGGACTTTGTTTGTATGTTTGACCAATTTAAATTGGGTCAACAGTTTCAAACATCCATATGGCTTTAATTTTAATTCAAATTTGGAGTGAATTTGCAAATGAATTTGCAACCCACTTCTTTTAAATGTTTTCATCCACACATAAGAAAACTTTACCTCACCTTTATAACATCACTACATGCTAAACCATTTCAAATGAACTTCCATGCATTCAAATGCATTTGAAATTCATCGATAAATCATATGGAGTTTGAATTTGCATTTCAAATGCAATATACTCCATTTAAATGGAATTGGCAACACATCAGCACCATTACACCATGTTATAACATTTGATCATGTGCTTGAGCATTGCATTCATATTGATTGCTACTTCATGCTTTGTTTGTCCGTATAGAAGTGGAGACGGAACCCGAGATCACCCCCTCCGTTGAAGATTACCGTGTACGACCCTCGTCAGCAAGGCAAGCAAACCCCCATTGATCATGTCGATAAAATCCCACTTCCCTCTCATGTCTCGCTTATACATTGTTTAGGATGATTACCATGATAATGTTTCTACCGCATAGTTGAACCCATATCCTTTGCATGACCTATCATCTTGTCACAGTAGTAAGCAAACCACAATCCTAGCAGATGTAGGAGTTGGTTGATATCATGTGACCCCTGCAACTGTTACTTCTTATTGCATGCTTAGAGTTACAATGAGGTTACTCTTTTGTGAGTCGGGATGGTAGTGATCATGTTGATGATGGTGGAAATGTGTTGGTGAATCTACCCTAATACAAGGTGAACGATGAGAGGCTGTCTAGGAGTACACAGTGGGTTGTCTCGTTGAACACCGCCTTAAGTCCGAGTTCTTGTGTGGTGATCCAAGAAGAAGAGTACAACCACACATTGGGCTCACTTACCCCTCTCGACCTAGTACCTCACCCCGTTCGAACCCCAGAAGTCGCAGTAGTTCGGAGTTCTGGTAGGGCTGTGGCACGGTCTGTGAAGTGGATGAACGGCTTTTCAAGACCGGCTTGGGACCCTGCACACATCGTTTGAGGCTATACTGGAACCTCGGCCAGACTTCCATACGGATCCCCCTCAGATAGGCGACTCTCTGGACTAGAACGAAGCTGTGGGCGAAGTGTCGTGGCAACATCCTCGCCGGTACCCGCTTGAATGGTCCCACTCCCAGGCGGTAACTGATGCGTGTGTGTAGCGGTACACACCTGCAGGGTTAACAAAACTATTCGAATAGCCGCGTCCGCGGTTAAGGACTACTTGGAAAGCTTAGCTTGATTATTAGACAACTTGAACTGGATACTTATAAAACTTACCAAGATAAGTGTGAGTGCTATGGCGTGCTTTCTCGTGGGGAAGTCGAGGAAGGCATCATAGTGGTGTATTTGGTTGGAGATGTAGTGGACTCGTGTACACTTCTTACCTCAAGTCTGGTACTCGTAGTTCAGGACTAGCCAAGTCAAAGCTAGCACTTCTGCATTTTGAACCCCACCTCCCTTTACCTTGATTCATGTGCATGAGTAGTATAGTTCCTACGTAAGTCTTGCTGAGTACGACTTTGTACTCATGTTTTCTTATTCTATGTTTTAGATGAACCCACCGACCCTGATGGTGGCTTCTACCTGAAGATCGAAGAATGAAAACTCAGACCAAGACCAAGCTTTCCGAAGAATGTTCATACTGGACATGTGTGCTGCGTGTATGTTTATAACATGCATGTCTTAGTATGGGTTTTCGAGACCTTAGTTGTGATCTGGCTGGAGGTCTTTTATACACCAAGTGGCCCTTAGATGTGCACAGCTTGGGGCATCGTGATGCGATTGTTCGTGACTCCGTCACGTGCACACTTTGATGTATGATCGAGCCCGCCCTAGACCCCGACTAAGTGATCGGGCTGGAGTAAGTCTATGTAAAGGTTATAATACAATCGATAGTATGGTTGAGGCGACTTGTCTATGAGTATGCAAGTTCACCACCCATATCAGTTAGACTTGTGTGCGGACGATGAGGATCCATCTCAGTGGATCATCCGGCCTGAATGGGATGCCCCTCACGTTCGATGCTTTCCGAGAACGTTCTGTGCTTGGCCTTGTCTTCTTAGAAAAGTGGGTACGGTTCTCGGCTCACCATATGATTGTGTTGTAGCGAGTGTTGCATACGCTAACCCCGTGTCCTAAACAGCAATCTCCAACTCATAAGGCCCTTATGAAAGAGTAATAACAATTATAAAAAAAAGTAGGGTTAAGGAAACTCATCAAATCATGGCAAACAAGTCCTTTGGTCAAGGGACAACTAAAAGCTTTTACCTTTGCTCTTTCTCTTTATATTTTGAAGAGATAATTTGGAACTTTTTTTGAAAGAACAAGCTATTAGTCATGAAGTGCAAATGTTAACACAAAGGAAGATGTTTGCTTGGCAAATGATTTTGCAAACAACTTACTTATCAAGAGATAATGTCAACAATGATATGGAAAGGAAAAACTTTAATGCAACATTATATGGATGAATCTTCATCAGCATCAAGTGTTTGTTCTCTTTGGGAAAGATGGAAGTAGGGAAAACTGACTCAACACAGAAGTAAAGGCAAAAGCCTTGTTAAAGGCAAGCAGGGAAAATTCAAGTGCTATCCTTAGATCAAACAGAATGAAAACAAGTTTTGAGAGGTGCATGATTTGTCAACGACTGCTAATAGATAACTCAATTGCTTCTCAGATTGGACAAGTTTCGAGGAACGGCTCCCAAACGGGGATGATCACATCCCCGCAATCTCCTTTGTTTATCACTGCCAAAGTTTTCTGATTTCTCATGAACAAAGCGTGAAGGAGGATTTGTTTGTTGTATTATCTTTTGTGAGCTGGGCGCACTCATGCCAGTTCCTCCTCGTATTAGGGGTTTGCAGATTAGACATGCAATCCCGGGATAAAATTTGTCCAACTTAAGAAGGTCATGAATTAACTACTACTTCCTCATGAGCTAAAACAGGGGCACAAAACAGAAGATTTTGAACATCTAAGGATAAAACAAAAATTCTATGCTTTAGGAGTGGTAGTGGAATACCACAAATAGGAAGGTATGGTGGACTCATATGGAAGATACTGGTTTCAGGGTATGGATACACAAGCAGAATTCCGCTTAGTACAGAGGTTTGGCTAGCAAAGGCTTTGAGAGAACGGACAATTGATGATGACTTGGATGCAAAGCAATATAAAGCATAAACATTAAAACAAGCATAGCACATCAAGTTTTCTTCCTTGTCAACATAACACTACAAGCATAATAACAAAGAGGGTTTGGCTATGTCGCTACTTTGAGAAAAATAACATGCTTGTTGCTATGACCAAAGCTATGTTTCCCAAGAATAAATAAAGTTTTCAAAGCCATACCTGATATAAGGTCAATACTCCCCATAAGAATCATCATAAGGTCGATTGCGTGAAGAGAATACCGAGTGCAGCGAAGGGATCAATAAACTTCTCATTAATATTCCATCATAGACGACTCCACACTCACGGATACATAACTCTCCAGAAAGGAGTGATAGACCTCAAAGCAAACACCTATTTTATAAGATAACTTCCCTAGACATGATATGACTCTACTTGACTCTAAAAGACATAGATAAATATAAAAATACCAGGCACTCCCCCAAGCTTGGACCAAGCTAAGGGGATGCCATTACCCAAGGAGATTTACTCCTCATCCTGGTTCTGGTCAGTCACGTACTCCTTGGTGAAGCGCTTCCATGGCAGCTGTTCTCCAGTCTCAAAGGACATTCCCGTCTCCAGGATCCTGCATTCAGCACCCAAACCCATGCGTAGAAACTTTAGTTCATACTCACAGTTCTGGTTCTGCAGATCATAGATCTGTGCTTGGAGCCCATAAAATTTTTCTTCTAGTGCGGCCAAACTTGACCACATCTCCTTCTTGTGGGAAGCCTCTATCTCGTTCATGATGTCGAAGTTAGCTTCAACACCACGCTCCACCATCTTCTTGAACTTGAAGACCTCATGTTCCACCCCCTTCAGCCGCTCCTCGGTACTCCCCTCCTTGACTGGTCCTTTCAGATCCTCCTTGTGGAGGTCACCATCCTCCACATGAAGGATCTGCGGGTGCTTCTTCACCTCAGCGAGGTAAGGGTTGATGACGTTGACGACGAAGTTGTGCTTCGGGGAACTTGGGGAATCCATGGCACCTAGGTTTAGCTGAAAGTTTTCCTGGTACAAACAGCTCGAAAATAAAACACAAGAAATCGCGAGATACGTTGCTGGAACGATCCGGGAAAATATAAAGCAAAAATTTCTGCATAGAAAGGAAGGTAACGGGTCAAAGCGGAGTCGGAGACGGGCTCCGGGGTGCCCAGGCGGCCTCCTGGCGCGGCTAGGGGTGAGGCCGCGCCAGGGGGGTGCCTGGGCCTCCTGGAGCTGGTCTCCAGCTCCACTTAGGCCTCAAAATTTCTATATTTTGCAAAAACTCGTAATCTGGAACTTTCATGGAGGTTTCGCGATGTTTCCTTACCATAATACGTACCTTTCCTTATTCTGCTTCTGCTGGTGTCTGAAACAGGGCTGCAACATGTTCTTCATGAGACTTTGTGTATACCAAATCCACATCAACATTGACAGGATCTCCTGCTATGTAATGCTTAATTCTTTTCCCATTCACCACTTGAGGTTTGGTGCCTTCGAAATTGTTAATCTTGATTGCACCTGAGCGGTAGACTTCCTCAATATGAAATGGCCCTTCCCACCTGGAAAGTAGTTTACCTGGAGAAAACCTGAAACCTGATCTAAACAACAAAACTTTATCACCAACATTAAATTCATGTTTCAGAATCCTCCTATCATGCCACTTCTTTACCTTTTATTTGAAAAATTTAGCGCTCTCGTAAGCTTCACTTCTCCACTCATCTAGAGAAGTCAAGTTCATGAGGCGCTTTTCACGAGCTAACTTCGGGTCAGCATTAAGCTCTCTAATAGCCCAGGAAGCTTTGTGTTCTAATTCTAATGGCAAATGGCAAGCCTTGCCATATACCATCTTATAGGGAGACATGCCCATGGGGTTTTTGTAAGCAGTTCTATACGCCGACAAAGCATCTCCTAACTTATTTGACCAATCCTTTCTATTTCTATTGACTGTCTTCTATAAGATCAACTTGATCTCTCTATTGGTGAGCTCAACTTGCCCACTAGTTTGAGGGTGGTACGGTGAAGCAATTCTATGATTGACATCGTACTTAGCTAAAGCTTTTCTAAAGGCTCCATGTGTAAAGTGTGAACCCCCATCAGTCATGAGGTACCTGGGTACTCCAAACCTAGGAAAAATTACATCCTTGAGCATTTTCAAAGATGTCTTGTGATCAGCACTTTCAGTGGGGATTGCCTCTACCCACTTGGTTACATAATCAACAGCAACTAAAATGTGAGTGTACTTGTGTGAGGAAGGAAAAGGACCCATAAAATCAAAACCCCAGCAATCAAAAGGCTCAATCACTAGAGAGTAATTCATAGGCATCTCATTCCTCCTACTAATATTACCAACTCTCTGACACTTATCACAGGATAAAACATAATTTCTAGCATCCTTAAAGAGAGTAGGCCAATAAAAACCTGATTGAAGAACCTTATGTGCGGTCCTCTCACCAGCATGATGTCTTCCATATGGACTGTCGTGACATTGTTTGAGAATGTCCTTCTGCTCGTGTTCCGGTACGCATCTTCTCACGATCCCATCTAGACCTTCTTTGAAAAGATGTGGGTCATCCCAAAAGTAATGCCTCAAATCATGAAAGAACTTCTTCCTTTGCTGAAATGTTAAACCTGGAGGCAAAAACTTTGCAACGATAAAGTTAGCATAATCTGCAAACCAAGGATCGGAGAGAGATTGTACTTTAACAACAGCTAGTTGTTCGTCTGGAAAACTATCGTTGACTGGAATGGGATCATGCGGTATATCTTCCATCCTTGAAAGATTATCCGCCACCGGATTGTCTACTCCTTTCCTATCGACAATCTGCAAATCAAACTTTTGAAGAAGGAGTACCCATCGGATAAGCCTTGGTTTGGCATCCTTCTTCTCCATAAGATACTTAATGGCAGCATGGTCAGTATGAACAATAATCTTAGAATCAACAATATACTGCCTAAACTTATCACAAGCAAACACTACTGCTAAGAATTCCTTCTCAGTAGTAGCATAATTCTTTTGAGCACTATCAAGGGTTTTGCTAGCATAAGATATAATATTCAACTTCTTATCAACCCTTTGCCCTAAAACAGCTCCAACAGCAAAATCGCTAGCATCACACATAATTTCAAAAGGTAAATTCCAATCAGGTGGTTGTACTATAGGAGCGGTTATTAAAGCTTTCTTAAGAACTTCAAAGGCTTCCTTACAATCTTCATCAAAACCAAAGGGAAAATCCTTCTGGAGAAGATTAGTGAGGGGTCTCCAAGTCTTAGAAAAGTCTTTAATAAATCTCCTATAGAAACCAGCATGACCGAGAAAACTACGAATACCTTTGATGTCCCTTGGATAGGGCATCCTTTCAATTGCTTCGATCTTGGCTCTGTCCAGTTCAATTCCCCTCTCGGAAATCTTGTGGCCAAGAACAATTCCCTCATTGACCATAAAGTGGCACTTCTCCTAGTTAAGCACCAAATTTGTCTCCTCACATCTTGATAACCCACAAGTGTAGGGGATCGCAACAGTCTTCACAGGTAAGAATAACCCAATTTATTGATTCCACACAAGGGGAGCCAAAGAATACTTATAAGCCTTAGCAGTTGAGTTGTCAATTCAACCACACCTGAAAAAGCACTAGACAAGATATAAGTAGCAATGGAGTGTTTGACGGGTGTAGCTTTTAAGACTTCCCCAATCACCAACACCACAAAGTAGTAACAAAGTAGTAGGAGCAGCAAAGAAAGTAAAAGTAACAACGAAGGAAATGAAGGTGAAAGATGGACCGGGGTTCAAGGTTTCACTAGTGGTACCTCTCAAGCAAAATAACAAGGTGCTGGATGAACAAATTACAGTTGGGCAATTGACAGAATTGCACCAACTCTAGCCAAAGAACAAACTAGAGCATCCTAGTCTAAGAACCAAATGTAGGCATGTGTTCCTTATGTAGTTGTACGTGCTTGCAATAAGAACTTTGCACAACATCTTTTGTCCTACCATCCCGCTACGAACGGGGCCACTTAAGGAACTTATGGAGATTAAGGTGCTCCTGCGGCGGAGCACCGGAACAAAGCATTAACACTCCATGAACACATGTGATCCTCAAATTATAGACCATCCCCTTTGGTGTCCAAAGCTGTCACCGTTGGGATCGCCGGTTCCGGACTATCATAGGTGCATACAACCGTAGATAAGATCTAGAACAACAATTATAATCATGCAACCATAACGTGCTCCGATCTGAGATCATGCTTCTCGTGCACTAGTAACAAGCATTAAGAACAACAAATTTCATCAACAATAATTCATAAACCTCTTAGGACTGAACAAGGTAACAATTCATCGGATCCCAACAAACACAACACTAGTTACATCATATGGATCTCGATCATGCAGGGAAGCTCATGAGAACATTGTATTGAGGATCTAGGGGTAGAGAATACCACATAGCTACTTCCAAGAACCCGTAGTCCAAGGAGGAACTACTCAAGAAGCATCATGGAGGAAGAAGAGTCAATGAAGATGGCTCCGGGGACCAAGGCCCTCCCCGGCAGGCTGCCGGAGCAGGATCCTGCTGACCCCCGAAGCTAGTTTTCGATGGCGGCGGAGATCGGAATCACTTCTGGAAAAAGTACTTCGATATTAGGGATTTCCTCCTCGGGGGTAAAAATAGGGGCCAAAGGGGGCACCGAGAGGGGCCACCAAACAGCCAGGAGGGTGCCTGGCGCGGCCTAGGGCTGGGCCGCGCCATGGACCCTTCTGGAGTCCTGGTGGTGGCCCTCCCTTCCTTCCTTCGTGTTTCTGGAGGCTTCCGGGACGCTGATTTTTTATATAATTTTTTCGGAATTTTTGGAGCACTTTTAATGGCCGGAAACCCTGAAATACAAAAACAGCAGAAAACAGGAACTGGCAACTGGGTGCACTGAGTTAATAGGTTAGTCCAAATTTTCTCAAAAGTGTATGAAAGTTCAAGAAAAACATGGCAAAGTCACACAAAACATGCATGGAGCAAGCAGAAATTATAGATACGTTTGGGACGTATCAACATCCCCAAGCTTAATTCCTGCTCGTCCTCGAGTAGGTAAATGATAACAGGCATAATTTCTGTGGTGACATGCCACACAACCATATAAGTACTTTTAAGTAAAGCAAGTAAAGCATGCAATTCAATTCAAGTCTTAACAAGCAAGAGTCTATATTAGCATTGACACAAGCAACAAAAGAACATAAGGTGCAAGAGCTCTCGCTGTCCGTGACTCGAATGTCTCCAAATGGTGTTTGCGTGCAAGAAGGGGAATTTGGGAATACGAGAGAGAAAACTTTTTATTGTTGAGAACTAAATCTACGAAATTTTCACACTTGGTCTCCTTTGAAGTCTTATCTGGACTCGTCCCCAGACCACTAGCCAAGTACAAGTCAAACTGATCCACTCCCTTTCGATATTTTGAGCACTCATGCAATGGATGAGCATGAGCAAGAAAGTTGACACCTAAACGGCGAAATAGAAAGATGGTGGAGGAAGAAGACAAAAAGCTGTGAAAGGCTCACATCAATGAGGACAATCATACGCAAGAGAAAGCCATATGATAGATATGATGTGAGGAGTGGGGATTGCCATGCAACATGTGGATGCACATAGAGCTATAAGTGTATGAAAGACCTCCAATGGAACTAGTGGGGATGCATCCAACTTGCTTGCTCATGAAGACCTAGAGCTCTTTTGAGGAGGCTCATCCTTGGAATATGCAAGCCAAGTTCTATAGTGTAAGGATCCCCACTTAGTTAAGCAAGTACAACATGAAAACTCTCTACAAACTGAAGTACATGTGCTACTATGAAGCACAAGTGTGGAATAAAGGATAGTAGTGTTGCCCCCTCTCTCTTTTTTTATTTTTTTTCTCTTTTGGATATTTTTTTTGTATTTTTTTGTATTTTGGGTGGCCTCCATGGCTCTTTATTTCTCTCTCTTTTTTTTCGTCCCCTTTGGGATCTTTTTTTCCACTTTGGGATATTTTATTCCTTTCCTCACTGTAGGGGCAACACTCTAGAAGAACATCAACACACTTTTATCTACTTACAACTCTGAATCAAAAAGTAATGACTCTATATGAATGCCTCTGCCAGTGTAGCAGTATGTGCAATGATCAAGCGCAACATGCAGCAAAAATATGAATAGCGGGCAAAGCGCAACTACATGAAGGCTATGAGATCATGCAAGGCAATATGACAATGAAGGATAAGTCATATGAACATGAAGAACAATGGATGTTGCATGGCAATGTATCTCGAAAAGGCTATGGAAATGCCTTGTAGGTAGGTATGGTGGTTGTTTTGAGGAAAGATATAATGAGGCTTATGATGACAGAGTGTATCATGCCAAGGGTTTGGATGGACCGGCGAAGTATGCGCAACTCTCGAGGTGAGAAAGGGCAATGCACGGTACCGAAGAGGCTAGCAAAATAAGGGTGGTGGAAGTGTCAACTTTCGATTACTCACATTAGTCCGAAGAACTCATGCACTTATTATCGGTAACTCTCAATCTACTCAGGAGGTTCAAAAAGAGACAAGTACCCCGAGGAGGAGAGTATGGCGGTTTGGTTATCCTTGCGCATCCTCGACTCATGGTACTTGAGTGTACTCTAATATTCGACCCCCCTAGAGATTAGTGATCCATCTAGTAGCTAGAGTTCTCAACAGGGTTGAGATTTTCGAAAATCACACGGATTGCCCAAAATACGACATCTATCACTAATAGGCTAAAGCTCTTGACACCATAAGTTCAAACATTACTTAAGTCAATACCTCAAAACTATTGCAAGTTACTACTACAAAGAGAATAGCAACTTCAACTACCTACTTTCTAGTCAAGACACAAAACTCAGTGCAACAGGAAAACTCTCTAAACAAGATAAGCATGCAAACTATAGAAAGTTCAAGCCTGAACCAATTAAAAGCTCTAGAAGAAAACTCTAAAGCACATGAACTAAACAGGGCAGCAGCTAAGAAAAGATAAAGAACAACTCACATCAAAGAATAAGCATGAAAATCCTATGAGGTGTTTGTTGGATATATGCCCTAGAGGCAATAATAAAGTGTGTTATTATTTATATATTCGTGTTCATAATTAATGTTTATATTTCTGTGCTATAATTGCAATGAGCATGACTATGAGATTCAGAAGAAAACTCATATGCATGTGTAGAAATGTAAACAACAAGAGTTCCTGGTTTTGCCTCTAAGACCAGCCCATGTGCTTATTGATGATTATGTTTTCTTAATCATGGACATTGTTCTTGTAACAAGGATGTCAATAGCAATGAGAGCATATTGTTAGCAGAACAATGATGTTGAACCGACCCTAGTGTTAAATGATATACTTAGAGAACTCATCGTAAAACATCGTTATAAGTCATATCATAAAATGTTATTTTATACATAGTTCCTTAGACCATGAGAATGTCAAGTTGCTTCACACAAGAAGATGTGCTTTGGTTCTTAGATGAATCTTCCCGTAAATGTGAAGTAGTAAAATAAGTTCTGGGTACATTGGACAGTGTGTCTAGTAACGGTGATAGTTCGAGACTGGGAGTTGCTCCTGCAAGATGAAGAGATATAGACTAAGGGACCACTCGGTGTAACGGTATCCATTCTCGTCTAGCCAGACACTTTGTGATTTAGTCATGGGGATACCGGTATACATAACGAGGAATGAAGACAAACGAGCAATGAGGATAACTGATGGCTTGTGATCAAAAGGTTGTTTCACATAGGTGCCAAACTTCTCTCCTCTAACTTTGTCATATATCGCGAAGCAAAAGGAATAGTATATGATAAACATAAAGGTTCACTCGAAGTCTTTTCGTGTATGTGTGGGAGTCAACATGGGTGTCCATGGCTCCGCTGTTGATTAT
The DNA here is from genome assembly GCA_950022295.1 of Bromus sterilis. Lineage (NCBI taxonomy): Eukaryota > Viridiplantae > Streptophyta > Magnoliopsida > Poales > Poaceae > Bromus > Bromus sterilis. The sequence continues at coordinate 23,403,743 of OX465596.1, read as the reverse complement.
TGACGAATGACTGTAAGTCTGGAAAGCGTTCCGAGTCATGTCCACATAATACCGAACCTATTGGGTCACACACTTAAAGTACAGTAATTTGTTAGAATACTAGGATGATTGAAGGTTTAGTGTAAGAAAGTAAAGAGCAAATAATATGGCTAAGACACTTTGGAATTGTTTCAGATAACTTTAGTTCATATGAAATGGTAATGGGAAAGTTTACGATCAACCGGAATAGTTTCGGTAATTGGTGGACAGCTTAAACAATATGTTGTGTTCACCGGACATATTAACCTTAGCCCGGATTGATCCGAGACCTATTTAGATGGCTCCGGAACATTCGTTAGAGGTCCCGGAAGGTCTTGGAAGTGTTCCAGAAGTGTCCGAAATGTCCCGAAACGGTCCCGGTAGGTCCCGGAAGGTCCTGGAAGCATCTAGAAGGTCACGGAAGGTTCCGGAAGGTTCCGGGAAGTACCACCCACTAGCCCCACCCCCTAGCTTGGGGGCAAGCCACCTAGTCTACCCTGGCCGGCCAGGAGGTGGGGGCCGCCACAAATAAGGGGAATCCTACTTGGAGTAGGATTCCCCAATCCTATTATGGAAGGAGTCCTAGTGGGAAAGTCCTAGGAGGTTTGGAGTCCAAGTTGGACTCCCCAGCCCCCCTAGGCCGGCGCACCAATCCCCTTGGCCACCTATAGAAGATGATCCAGGGGGGGAGGAGACACACAAGCCCCTGCGCCCCCCCCCCCCTTGCCCTAGTTGCTAGTTGCTCCACTTTTAGACCCCGGTTTAGATTCTAATCTAGATCGGAACTCGCTAGGGTTTTCTCTCTCTAGTTTTCTCGGAGGCGTTCTTCTCTAGACGGTGGAGCGCTGCCGGATTGCTGTGTCGTACGTGTGGATACCGGTGGAGAGATCATAGCTTTGATCTTACTTCGAGGATCATCTTCTTCTTCCTCGGAGAACTGTTCGAGGGAATCGACGAGGAGATCCGTTCGTGGGAGAGATCGTGGGACGGATCGTGAGATCTTCTTCAACCCGCATCACCAACTCTTCTTCCGCTGCAATTGTTGGTGAGCATTATCCTAAACCTTGTATGCAATCTATCATGGATGATCTTGGGTTCTTAACTCGTAGGCACGAAATTTTTGTTTTTCTACTACGTTTCCCAACAGTGGTATCATGAGCGATCCTTGATTCGATGCATGTTTAGGTAGATCATATGTTGATATGAGGCATTGATTTTCTTAATTGCTTCCCTATCATGTGATCTTTTCTTTGCTCGACGGCATGATGTGATTTTTCTACAAGGTTTGAGTTTTGCCATGATCCCTCTATGCTGCTCTTAGTATGCTGGTTGCCTTGATCATGGACTACATCAAATTCCTTGGATCTCATCCTAGTCTTGCTATAGAAATTTTTACATGAACGGGCTTGTGGATTTTATGAACTCAAATCCACACGGGGTCACGCGTTTAACGAAGTTTGGCTTGTGGCATTAGTTTCTACAGGCACCCCGTATGTTAAACTAGCAACAAAAGAAGTATCGTGTTTTGTTTTGTCTAGGTTTTCTCGTTTGCCATGTAAACCTGCTTAACAACCACGATAAAATTTGCAACAACCCGTGTAGATAGCGATCTAACTCGTTTTTGCAGAGATTTCATGTGATGTGGTATAGTCTTCAAGATTTGCAATGTGTTTGTATGAGATGCTATATGATGTAATATTTTTTGCGGCCTGCGAGCCGTGGTACGGCATGATGACTGGAGTCATATGATTGTCACTTAATTATGGCATGCGTGCCAGAACTGTTTAGTAGCTTGAGGCAAGGCTATAGATGGAGACGAGGTGATGATCAATGATGTGAAGGAGGACCCCAACACACATGCTGAAGCCGTGAGGAGGTCCCGGCGCCAAGGACAAAAGGTGGTGGGTGGAGACTTCAACCACGGAGTCATGAAGGCAACGAAGACTTCACGACACAAAGGGCTATACCATGTCACATATTTTGTGAATTGCCTGTGATGTTAATCCCTTTGATGCACCCTTTTTTGATGCGCGGTAGTCGTGTTTTATTAGGGTGATCTCTCGCAAAATAATATCAAGTAGATAGTGTTCTCCCAACTGTAGCACCCTCTATACTATGTTTCACACCGGAGCAGGTCATGTCACATGGGTGCACACGGTGTGACGCATAAAAGGCGGGTGTGTTAAGAACACACTGCATTTACACTTGGTTGTCTTGACAGTTTGGATAAAAGTTTTCTACCGGAACACACCCATCGAAAGATGAACAAGAGTCACCCTTGCGTGATTGGCAAGTTGGCCTACCAATTCAGTCTAAGTCATCAGTGATGCCACATCAATGGCGGACGACTAAACTTGGATCTTGAATCACTTAGAATCAACTATGAGAGATGTTGGTCTGAGTGGGAGCACTTATTAAATTAATAATATGATTAATTAGTGCAACTTAATTATGAACATTGTCTAAAGTGAAACTTGTGTTTATGTTGTAGATTGAAATGGCCCGTGTCAATCCCCAGTTTAACTTAGGTCCGTTGATTGAGAAAGAAAAATTGAAAGCTGATGGAAGCAACTATGCGGACTGGGTTCGTGCCCTGAGAATTGTACTCAGGAGTGCTAAGAAGGACTATGTCGTGACGACACCTCTCCCAGCAGCACCGGGGCCTGAAGCCACGGTTGCGGAGCAGAATGTGCACCAGACTAAGCTTGATGATAGTACCGCAGTCCAGTGTCTTATGACTACGTGTGTGGAATCAGAGTTACAAGGGAGGTTTGAAAACACCGATCCCCAATTAATTGTTGAGTTAGACGCTCTGTATGCCAAACACGCTAGAACTGAACGGTATGAGGTAACTCATGCCATGTGGAATTGCAAGATGAAGGAAGGAACACCTGTCAGTGAGCACGTGATAAAGATCATGCGCCTTGGGAAAAGGTTGACTGAGCTGGGATTTCCGGTCCCGGAATCACTGGGTACAGATATTGTCCTCATGTCACTCCCGCCATGTTTCAAAGGCTTTTTTTAGAACTATCGCATGAACGGGATGGATAAGTCAGTTAATGAACTGCTTGCAATGCTGAAAAATGTGGAGACTACCATGCAGGCTGACCCTAACTATATGTTGGCGGTTAGCAAGACCACCAGTTTCAAGAAGAAGGGCAAGTCCAAGGGCAAGGACGCCGGCAAACCTGGCGCCAAGACCAAGAAACCCTCTAGTACTGGCCCTAACAAAGATATTGAGTGCTTCTACTGCAAAGCTAAAGGTCACTGGAAGAGGAACTGCAAGAAGTATTTGGTAGATAGAAAGAAGCCTGGTTTTACCAGCGAAGGTATAAAAGTTATATATGTCATAGATGTTTTTCTTTCCGGCCCTCACTCTAAGTCGTGGGTATTTGATACTGGAGTTGTTGCTCATATCTGTAATTCATTACAGGGACTAAGGAGAATAAGGAAGCTGGAAAGGAATGAAGTGACGATGCGTGTCGGAAATGGAGCTATGATCTCTGCTAAAGCCGTGGGCATCTACACTCTACATCTACCTTCAGGATTTACCATAGAATTAGATAATTGTTATTTCGTTCCTGCTATTTGTAAGAACATTATGTCCGGATCATGTTTAATCCGCGACGGTTATAATTTTAAGTCTGAGAACAATGGTTGCTCTATTTACTTGAAGAATATGTTCTATGGTTTTGCACCTATTAAGAATGGGTTGTTTTATTTAGATCTTGAATGTAGAAACGACATCTTAAACATAAGATCTAAACGACTTAAGAAGGATGAAAATACCACTTACATGTGGCACTGCCGTCTGGGTCACATCGGAAAGAAACGCATGTAGAAACTTCATAAAGATGGGATTTTGCAATCTTTTGATTTCGAATCAATTGATAAGTGTGAGGCTTGTCTGATGGGCAAACTGACCCGGACGCCGTTCACAGGTCATGTTGAACGGGCGACAGACTTATTGGAAATAATACATAGTGATGTATGTGGACCGATGAGTGTACCGGCGCGTGGTGGATATCTTTACTTCGTAACTTTTACTGACGATTTGAGTAGATATGGTTATATTTACTTAATGAAGCAAAAATCCGAAACTTTCGAAAAGTTCAAATAATTTCAGAACGAAGTTGAGAATCATCGTGACAAGAAAATCAAATTTCTACGATATGATCGTGGTGGTGAATATCTTAGTCATGAGTTTAGAGAACACCTCATGGAGCGTGGAATCGTTTCACAGCTGACGCCACCTAGAACTCCACAGATAAATGGAGTGTCTGAGAGGCGTAACCGAAATTTGTTAGACATGGTGAGGTCCATGATGTCATTAACTGATCTGCCACTTTCTTTTTGGGGTTATGCGTTAGAGACTGCTGCTTTTACTTTAAATAGGGCGCCGTCAAAGTCTGTGGAAACGACACCATACGAGTTATGGAATGGGAACAAACCCAACATTTCGTTCCTGAAAATTTGGGGTTGTGATGTTTATGTAAAACGTTTACAACCAAACAAACTCGACCCTAAAGCAGACAAGTGCTACTTTGTAGGTTATGCGAAAGACACCGTAGGCTATTCCTTTTACCACCGCTCCGATGGCAAAGTCTTTATTGCTAAAGGAGGAACTTTTCTTGAGAAAGAGTTTCTTAGCAAAGAGGTGAGTGGGAGGACAGCACAGCTTGATGAGGTTAGTGAACCTTCGGAACCAAGGGATGAAACGATGGAAGTTGTTCCAGCAGTCATTCCGATGAAGGAACCGGAAGCTCCTGCAAGTGATGCAGGAACTTCTGAGAAGCTAGTGACTGAACCAAGGAGATCAGGCAGAGTACGTCAGCTACCCGAGTGGTATGCTAACGAAGTATTCATATTGGAAGATGATGAGCCTGTGAACTACAAAGAAGTGATGATGAGCCCTAACTCCACTGAATGGCTACAAGCCATGAAATCCGAAATGGAATCCATGTACGAAAACCAAGTATGGGACTTGTTGATCCCTCCAGAGGGTGTGAAACCAATTGAATGTAAATGGATTTTCAAAAGAAAGACAGACGCGGATGGTAATGTAACTATTCATAAAGCTAGACTTGTTGCGAAAGGGTTCCGACAAGTGAAAGGAGTTGACTACGACGAGACTTTCTCGCCAGTCGCAATGCTTAAGTCTGTGCGGATTTTACTAGCAATTGCTGCATATTTCGACTATGAGATATGGCAGATGGACGTCAAAACAGCTTTCCTAAATGGGAACCTCGAGGAGAATGTATACATGATACAACCTGCGGGTTTTGTTGCACCAAAGGATGCTGGAAAGGTATGCAAGCTTAAAAGGTCCATCTATGGACTAAAGCAAGCATCACGGAGTTGGAATCTTCGTTTTGATGAAGTGGTCAAAGGTTTTGGCTTCATCCAGAAAGGCGAAGAAGCTTGTGTTTACAAAAAAGTAAGTGGGAGCGCAATATCTTTTCTAATACTGTATTTAGACAACATATTGTTGATTGGAAATGATAAAAAAATTCTTAACACTATAAAGGAGTCATTGAAAAGTAGTTTTTCGATGAAAGACTTAGGTGAAGCCGCTTACATATTGGGCATTAAGATCTATAGAGATAGATCCCGGCGCCTGATAGGGCTGAGCCAGAGCACATATATTGACAAGGTTCTGAATAGGTTCAGAATGGAGAAATCTAAGAAGGGATTCCTCCCAATGTCACATGGTGTGGTACTCTGCAAGAGTCAGTGTCCTAAGAACACTGAGGAGCAGGTAGAGATGAGCACAGTTCCATATGCTTCGGCAATTGGATCTGTTATGTATGCCATGATATGTACAAGAGCAAATGTTTCCTATGCTCTGAGTATATGTAGCAAATACCAGAGCAACCCAGGTAATGCACATTGGGTAGCAGTCAAAAATATTTTGAAGTATCTAAACAGAACTAAGAATATGTTCTTGGTATTCGGAGGTGATGAAGAACTTGTTGTAAAGGGTTACACTGATTCAAGCTTCATGACAGATCCGAATGACTTCAAATCTCAATCAGGATATGTTTTCACACCCAACGGGGGTGCCGTGAGCTGGAAAAGTTCTAAGAAGAATACGGTCGTGGATTCTACAACGGAGGCGGAGTACATCGCAGCTTCAGAAGCTACGAAGGAGGGATATTGGATTAAGAAATTCATCACTGAGCTCGGTGTGGTTCCTAGTGCTGAAGATCCCATGGAGATCTACTGTGACAATAGTGGAGCCGTGGCGCAAGCTAGAGAACCAAGGTCCCACCAGAAATCCAAACACATTGAACGCCGTTATCACAAAATCCGAGAGTTCGTTGACAAAGGATATGTGAAAGTATGCAAGATTCACACGGACCTGAACGTGTCAGATCCGATGACGAAGCCTCTTCCATGAGCAAAGCATGAGCAACACCGAACAGCCATTGGTGTGAGAGAACTTATGTAACTAGTATTATTGTATCTAGTGCAAGTGGGAGACTGTTGGATATATGCCCTAGAGGCAATAATAAAGTGTGTTATTATTTATATATTCGTGTTCATAATTAATGTTTATATTTCTGTGCTATAATTGCAATGATCCTGACTATGAGATTCAGAAGAAAACTCATATGCATGTGTAGAAATGTAAACAACAAGAGTTCCTGGTTTTGCCTCTAAGACCAGCCCATGTGCTTATTGATGATTATGTTTTCTTAATCATGGACATTGTTTTTGTAACAAGGATGTCAATAGCAATGAGAGCATATTGTTAGCAGAACAATGATGTTGAACCGACCCCAGTGTTAAATGATATACTTAGAGAACTCATTGTAAAACATCGTTATAAGTCATATCATAAAATGTTATTTTATACATAGTTCCTTAGACCATGAGAATGTCAAGTTGCTTCACACAAGAAGATGTGCTTTGGTTCTTAGATGAATCTTCCCGTAAACGGGAAGTAGTAAAATAAGTTCTGGGTACATTGGACAGTGTGTCTAGTAACGGTGATAGTTCGAGACTGGGATTTGCTCCTTCACGATGAAGAGATATAGACTCAGGGACCACTCGGTGTAACGGTATCCATTCTCGTCTGGCCAGACACTTTGTGATTTAGTCACGGGGATACCGGTATACATAACGATGAATGAAGACAAACGAGCAATGAGGATAACTGATGGCTTGTGATCAAAAGGTTGTTTCACATAGGTGCCAAACTTCTCTCCTCTAACTTTGTCATATATCGCGAAGCAAAAGGAATAGTATATGATAAACATAAAGGTTCACTCGAAGTCTTTTCGTGTATGTGTGGGAGTCAACATGGGTGTCCATGGCTCCGCTGTTGATTATTGACGAATGACTGTATGTCTGGAAAGCATTCCGAGTCATGTCCACATAATACCGAACCTATTGGGTCACACACTTAAAGTACAGTAATCTGTTAGAATACTAGGATGATTGAAGGTTTAGTGGAAGCAAGTAAAGAGCAAAGAATATGGCTAAGACACTTTGGAATTGTTTCAGATAACTTTAGTTCATATGAAAATCGTAATGGGAAAGTTTACGATCAACCGGAATAGTTTCGGTGATCGGTGGACAGCTTAAACAATATGTTGTGTTCACCGGACATATTAACCTTAGCCCGGATTGATCCGAGACCTATTTAGATGGCTCCGAAACATTCGTTAGAGGTCTCGGAAGGTCTTGGAAGTGTTCCAGAAGTGTCTGGAATGTCCCGAAACGGTCCCGGAAGGTCCTGGAAGCTTCTAGAAGGTCACAGAAGGTTCCGGAAGGTTCCAAGCAGTACCACCCACTGGCCCCACCCCCTAGCTTGTGGTCAAGCCACCTAGGCTGCCCTGGCCGGGCAGGAGGTTGGGGCGCCACAAATAAGGGGAATCCTACTTGGAGTAGGATTCCCCAATCCTATTATGGAAGGAGTCCTAGTGGGAAAGTCCTAGGAGGTTTGGAGTCCAAGTTGGACTCCCCACCGCCCTAGGCCAGCGCACCAAGCCCCTTGGCCACCTATATAAGGTGAGACAAGGGGGGGAGGAGACACACAAGCCCCTGCGCCCCCTTGCCCTAGTTGCTAGTTGCTCCACTTTTAGACCCCGGTTTAGATTCTAATCTAGATCGGAACTCGCTAGGGTTTTCTCTCTCTAGTTTTCTCGGAGGCGTTCTTCTCTGGACGGCGGAGCGCTGCCGGATTGTTCTGCCGGACGTGTCGATACTGGTGGAGAGATCATAGCTTTGATCTTACTTCGAGGATCATCTTCTTCTTCCTCGGAGAACTGTTCGAGGGAATCGACGAGGAGATCCGTTTGTGGGAGAGATCGTGGGACGGATCGTGAGATCTTCTTCAACCCGCATCACCAACTCTTCTTCCGCTGCAATTGTTGGTGAGCATTATCCTAAACCTTGTATGCAATCTATCATGGATGATCTTGGGTTCTTAACTCGTAGGCACGAAATTTTTGTTTTTCTACTACGTTTCCAAACAGTGTTCTAGTTTAAGCGAAGCGTGTATCTCTCCCAATCAAGCATGTTAGGTTCCGACATTGTAATGAACAGCAAAGAAAACAAAAGAACTAAGAAAAGAAAAGAGCAATACGCTCCAAGGATAGCACATAACGCATGAAGTGATAAAAATATAGTGGAACGAGGGACGAACTGATGATTGTTGATGAAGAAGGGGATGCATGGGGGAATCTCCAAGCTTAGACGCTTGAGTCTCCTTGAATATTTCTTGGGGGTTCCGGGCGCATCCCCAAGCTTGAGCTTTTGACACTCCAAGATCTTCTTTCATCATGTTCCATCGCACACTTGAAAACTCCCTTCATACATAACTCATCATAAGCTGATTAGAGAGGTTAGTACCCTATTAAAAATAATTTTCCTCTACTGCAAATAAATATTTCCAGGAAGGGCTACTGTTTCTCTTGCCTGCCCAAAAATTTTTGCAAAGAAAAACAAGCTTAAGGTTTGCAAAACTGCCAAAAGAAAAACAGGGACAGAAGCTGAGTAAAACAGAACAGCAGAGAGAAAATAATTTTTTTCTAGGCACTTCTGCAACTCAAATCAAAAACCTCAGAACATACGAAAGTTTCGTAATTGTATAGAGCACGCTGTGTAAAAAATTCAGCTCAAAAATATGAACTGGGATTTTTCTCTGATTTTTCTAGTCAAGAGGACAGAATCTGTTTTCTGGACAGCATGTCACAACTTTCACTTCCCTTATCGTATGAGGTTATAAAAGTCACAAACTTTGAAAAGTAAAGATACAATGATGTTTGTACAGTAGTAACAATCATCAAGACCACTAAGAACAGAAGAAAAGCAAAAAATAAAAACCTAAATTCGTTGCGGGCTGCCTCCCGAAAGCGCTTCTTTAAAGCCATTTGCTAGGCATGCGTGTAATGATGCTCACAAGAGAATAAGAGTTGAAGCGCAAAAGAGAGCATCAAAGGAGCAAAGACAAACCACATTTAAGTCTAACATGCTTCCTATGCATGGGAAACTTGAAACAAAATAAATAAATGAAGCACAAAGCAACAAGCATAGGAAGGTAAAACATGAGCACCTTCAATATTTTGAACATGGAGAGGGGTGTTTTCCTAACATGAAATTTTTTATAACCATATTTCCCTCTCTCATAATAATTTTCAGTAGCATCATGAACAAACTCAACAATATAATTATCACATAGCATGCTTTTCATGATCTACTAGCACATAATCATGTAGACTTTCTAAGCAAACCTTATCATCATTAAGAACATCCATAGTAGGCAAAAATAGAGGTTTATCATAAGATTCATCAAGATAGCAAGGGTTATCATAAATAACAGTAGAAAAATCATCCTTGCAAGTATCATTCATAGGGGCATCGTGGACACAAGCATCAATTTCATCAAAAAGGGATATTTCAAAAAAATCCATAGGATCATAGCAATCAATATATCATTCATCCTCCTTTGGTAAGCATGGAGGGCAATCATATAAAGTAAGAGTCAAAGAGTTACTCTTATTAGTAGGTAGAGATGGGTAGCTACTCCATTCTTCCTCCTTTTGTTCGTCACTCTCCTCGTCTTTTTCATCCAAGGAGTATTCAGTTTCAGCAATTTCTTCTTCCGTAGAGTCCTGCAAAGCATTAGTCTCTTCCTCTTGTGGAGTGAACCTTTTGAGATGGTCAATAATATAATAATTGTCATTAAAATCCTCAAAGCAATAATTAAGTATTTCAAGACTCTCGGATTTGTAAGGGGCATCATCAATATTTTCAACAAAGGAAGCAATTCCATAGGCACCCTTAAAGATAATAATTTCTTCTATTTGTTCTGCCTCATAAAATCATAGTTTCCCTTAGCATAAGAAGCTAAGGTTTCATCATCATTGTACTCACATTGGAAAGCAAGGTGTTTGTGCCTCATAAAGCAACAAGATTCATCCCTGCAGAAAGATATATTATATATTGAGCACAAGTTTCTAGCATAGTCATACAACTCCTGTATTGGTCCCCATGAGTGTATCCCTTTTTGAGACAAGCGGTATTCCTTGTAATGTTTTTGTTGATCCTCCGTGAATCCGCCTTGCCAATAAGATCTAGTCTCAAAGAAAGTAGTCATTAGTAGCAAACAAAGTAATAAGCAAAAGTGTACTTATCAAGTGAACTTATAAGTAAAGTTATTCTCCCCGGCAACGGCGCCAGAAAATAGTCTTGATAACCCACAAGTGTAGGGGATCGCAACAGTCTTCTAGGGTAATAATAACCCAATTTATTGATTCGACACAAGGGGAGCCAAAGAATACTTATAAGCCTTAGCAGTTGATTTGTCAATTCAACCACACCTGAAAAAGCACTAGACAAGATATAAGTAGCAACGGTGTGTTTGACGGGTGTAGCCTTTAAGACTTCCCCAATCACCAACACCACAAAGTAGTAACAAAGTAGTAGGAGCAGCAAAGACAGTAAAAGTAACAACGAAGGCAATGAAGGTGAAAGATGGACTGGGGTTCAAGGTTTCACTAGTGGTACCTCTCAAGCAAAAGAACAAGGTGCTGGATGAACAAATTACAGTTGGGCAATTGACAGAATTGCACCAACTCTAGCCAAAGAACAAACTAGAGCATCCTAGTCTAAGAACCAAACGTAGGCATGTGTTCCTTATGTAGTTGTACGTGCTTGTAATAAGAACTTTTCACAACATCTTTTGTCCTACCATTCCACTACGAACGGGGCCACTTAAGGAACTTATGGAGATTAAGGTGCTCCTGCGGCGGAGCACCGGAACAAAGCATTAACACTCCATGGACACATGTGATCCTCAAATTATAGCCCATCCCCTTTGGTGTCACAAGCTGTCACCGTTGGGATCGCCGGTTCCGGACTATAATAGGTGCATACAACCGTAGATAAGATCTAGAACAACAATTATAATCATGCAACCATAACGTGCTCAGATCTGAGATCATGCTACTTGTGCACTAGTAACAAGCATTAAGAACAACAAATTGCAGCAACCATAATTCATAAACCTCTTAGGACTGAACAAGGTATCAATTCATCGGATCCCAACAAACACAACACCATTTACATCATATGGATCTCGATCATGTAGGGCAGCTCATGAGAACATTGTATTGAGGATCTAGGGGGAGAGAATACCACATAGCTACTGCCAAGAACCCGTAGTCCAAGGAGGAACTACTCAAGAAGCATCATGGGGGAAGAAGAGTCGATGAAGATGGCTCCAGGGGCCAAGGCACTCCCCGGCAGGCTGCCGGAGCAGGATCCTGCTGACCCCCGAAGCCAGTTTTCGATGGCGGCGGAGATCGGAATCACTTCTGGAAAAAGTACTTTGATATTAGGGATTTCCTCCTCGGGGGTAAAAATAGGGGCCAAAGGGGGCACCGAGAGGGGCCACCGGGCAGCGAGGAGGGTGCCTGGCGCGGCCTAGGACTGGGCCGCGCCATGGACCCTTCTGGAGTCCTGGTGATGGCCCTCCCTTCCTTCCTTGGAGTTTCCGGAGGCTTCCGGGACGCTGTTTTTTTATATAATTTTTCCGGAATTTTTGGAGCACTTTTAATGGCCGGAAAACCTGAAATAAAAAAACAGCAGAAAACAGGAACTGGCAACTGGGTGCACTGAGTTAATAGGTTAGTCCAAATATGCTCAAAAGTGTATGAAAGTTCAAGAAAAACATGGCAAAGTCACACAAAACATGCATGGAGCAAGCAGAAATTATAGATATGTTTGGGACGTATCACATCTCAGCAAAACTTTATTAAGGTTGTGGAGACAATGGTCAAAAGAGGTTCCATAGACGGAGAAATCGTCCATGAATACCTCCACAATTTCTTCACAAAATCCATGAAAGATAGCAGACATACACCTTTGAAAAGTAGCAGGGGAATTACATAAACCAAAAGGCATACATCTATAAGCATAAGTACCATAGGGACAAGTAAAAGTGGTCTTCTCTTGATCAGCAGTGTTAACATGAATTTGAGAGAAGCCAGAATAACCATCAAGATAACAAAAGTGAGTATTTTTGGATAACATTTCAAGCATTTGGTCGATGAACGGCAACGGGTAGTGGTCCTTCCTGGTTGCCTTGTTCAGCTTCCTCTAATCAATACACATTCGATATCCAATAACAATTCTCTGAGGTATTAGTTCATTCTTGTCATTAGGAACCACAGTTGTTCCTCCTTTCTTTGGAACACAATGAACCGGGCTTACCCACTTACTATCAGCTATAGGGTAGATAATACCTGTGGCTAGAAGCTTGAGAATCTCAGTCCTTACAACATCCATCATTTTCGGATTCAACCGTCGTTGATGATCAACAACTGGCTTAGCATCAGGCTCAAGGTTGATGGTATGTTGACAAATAGACGGACTAATCCCCTTAAGGTCATCAAGGGTATAGCCAATTGCACCTCGATGTTTGCGAAGTACCTCCAATAAACGCTCTTCTTCATACCCTGAAAGGTTAGAATTGATAATAACAGGATATAATTTCTTTTCATATAAATAAGCATATTTGAGCGAGTCGGGAAGAGGTTTAAGATCAAACACTGGATCTTCTTTTGGTTGCGACAAAATTCTCAAAGGCTCAACTGGAAGGTTGTGCTTAAGGATAGCAGGTTGTCTTAAGAATATTTCGTCCAGCTCATTCCTCTCCTGCGTGTGCAAATCATTCTCGTGGTCTTCCATATATTGCTTCAAGGGATCGTTAGGGGAAATAGCGGTGGAAGAAATATCTTCAATAATCTTATCATTACTAGGCAAATCAGTACCACGAGGCTGCTTAGAGAACTTAGAAAAGTTAAATTCATATGGCTCACCATTGAATTCAACAGAAACTTTACCTTTCTTGCAATCTATTATAGCTCCACAGGTTCTGAGAAAAGGTCTACCGAAAATAATAGGACAAAAATTGTCCCTTACTGAACCAAGTACTAGAAAGTCGGTAGGATACTTTACCTTTCCGCATAAGACTTCAACGTCTCCCACAATTCCGATAGGAGAGATAGTTGCTCTATTTGCAAGATGAATAGTAATATCAACTTCTTCAAGTTCACAAGGTGAAATCTCACCCATGATCTCTTGATAAAGTGAATACGGGATAGCACTAGCACTCGATCCCAAATCGCATAGCCCATAATAATTGTGATCTCCTATTTTAACAGATACTACTGGTGTACCTGAAATTGGGCCCTTATTCTTGGCTGTGACAAGGTTAGTGGAAACAGCACAAAAAATTATATTGGAATCTAAGGCAACATTATTAATAAGATCCTTAACCAATGCAACTCAAGGATCGACATTGATCTGGTCCTCAGGTTCATCAATTCTTCTCTCACTCTTATTCATTATGCCTGTCACAAAAGAGTGCTCCCTTATTCTTACGGGGAAAGGGGGCTTTTCATATATAACTGCAGGCACAATAGGGTCAGCAACATAAATATCAATAGATAATTCTTTGAAGGGTTTATGATGCTGAATCTTCTTATTATTAGAAGAGTCGATATGAGAGGCAAAATCCTTAAAAAAATCAATCATCAGATGGGAATCAAGACCAATCTTAGAGCAAAAGGCATTAAAGGAATCAGTTTTCACATAGCTCTCTATATAATCATGCTCATAATTTATAGTGGGTTCAATACCTTTATCTATTTCCCAATCTTCGGTATTCTTCTGGATCCTCTCAAGGAGATCCCATCTTTCTTCAACGCTTTTCGTCTGAAATACCCCACTAGAGGAGGCATCCAACATCTCCTTATCCTGACGAGAAAGTCTAGCATAAAATTTGTAAGTATAGTTTCCTTGGGGAGCTCATGAATAGGACATTTGAGCATCAGAGATTTCAATCTCCCCCAAGCTTGAGCGATGCTTTCAACGTCACGAGACCAAAAGTTATAGATATAATTCCTGTCTCGATGAATTTCATGAAGAGGATAAAACTTGGTATAAAAGAGAGACATAAGCTCTGGCCATTCAAGAAAATGAGAGTTATCGAGAATCTTATACCAATCTGAAGCTTTATCTATAAGCGATACGGAGAATAATTTCTTCATGACAAACTCCTTTGATACACCTGCAAGCTTAAATAGTGAACATAGTTGTGATATATATAGCAAGTGTTCACTGGGATGTCTGTCTCCTGCATAACGATTAGCCAAAACACAATCGATAATACCAGCTGGTATTTTATAAGGCACAATTTCAGTAGGGGGAGGTACAACCACCACAGATGCGGGGTGTTTCCCCATAACCAACGATCCAATAGCTAGGTTTTCCATACGGACAAAGAACAGCAACAGCAAAATAAAAGCAACGATATAAAAATTCCTTACCAGCTTCACTTACCAATAGCGCTATGCTCCCCGGCAACGGCGCCAGAAAACGTAGCTTGATGACCCTCAACGTAAAGGGATCTAGTGTACAATTTTCGATAAGTAAGAGTGTCGAACCCAACGAGGAGCGAAAGGTATTGATAGGTGATTTTGTACAAGGAATAACTACAAGCACTAAAAGATAACTTTTTAGGGGTTTTCGATATAAGCAACGATAAAATAAAAGCAAGCAAAGTAAATATTACTGAGGAGCAGCAAGTGGCCCAATCCTTTTGTGCAAAGGATAAGCTTGGCAACTGAACTTATAAAGACTAAAGCGTTCTTGAAGACACATGGAGAGGTAGTCACGTGCTTTCGCCATAATCCGTATCGATAACAAGTGTTGTGCTGATAAGTGTTGAGTGGGTGGATCTATGCTAGCACACTTTCTAGACTAAGATAAGTGTACTCTTATGATTAAACATCTTGCAAGCATCCGCAAATACAAGATAGAAATTAAGGCAAAGCCTAACCACAGCAATAAGATCAAGGATCTAGTATTCCCTTGTGCAAAAGTGTGCAAACTGAGGTTCAGGTTTCTGTCACTCCGGCAACCCACCGTAATCATTCTTAATACACAATGTATTCCCCTAGGTACTTAAGAAGGCGAAGTGTTGAGTGTTCGACTCACACAACACCACTAGGAAAATAACAACACAACTTAAATATCAAACAACACAAATTACTTCAACATCATATGACTACTAGCAACTAGACTTCTCCCAAGTCCTCAAGAACTAGAGTAACTACTCACAAGACATAAAAGAGATCATGATTAGAGGTGATAAATATATGATAAACAATCTGGACATAATGGTATTTCTCCAACAAAACTCAATAGCATTCACCACAAAATAGTAATCAACACCGGTAGAGTAGAGAGGATAGATAGTACGAATTACAACACAAGATGAACTTGTGAGGTGAGATTGGATGGTGGTGGAGATGGTTCTGATGTTGGGGATGATTTTGATGATGATCTCGATGATCCCCATGACGATGGTGATGACGATGGCGATGATCTCTCCTTCCGGGAGGTAATCTCGTCGGCGGAATATGCCCGCCGGAGAGCCCTTTTCTTCTCTATAGGTTTCCGCCACGGAGCGGCGGCGGAACTCCGTGAAAGCTGCTCTTTTTAGGGTTTTCGCTTAACGAGGAGTATATAGGCCAGAGGGGGATCCGGGAGTGGCCCCAGGGCTCCAGGCGCCCTCCCGGTGCGTCCAGGGGTGGGGTCGCGCTAGGTGGCCGCCTAGGGGCCCTGTGGCCCCCTCTGGCCCCTCTTCGGCGAGTCTTCGTGAATCTCCTGGAAAATACCCCCCGTCGATTGTCAGGTAATTTGGAGGTATTTTCTTCAGCAACTCAGCGTCCACTTTTTACCACTGAATCCTGCGTCTGCTGCTTCGGCACCGGAAAGTTGCAAACTGTGTAAAACAAGCCAAAACAACATAAGAACATTATCGTAATGTGAAATATATCAATGAATAAGGATGAATTACGATATAAAATAGTGATGAATTTTGGACGTATTAGGCGCCAGCAATTAGGCGGTTGGCATGGACCTGCACACACAACAGATAACTTTGCTCCCAATGAGTTCAGAGAGGTAGTCAATCCCTCCGGCCTTGTTGTTTACAAAGGATCAAACGCATGGGATAATAATAATAGCAATAGCAACAGAAAAGGAAATTAAGCAGAAAATAAATAGTGGGTGTAAACAGTGTTGGAAATATGGACCGGGGTCCCATGATATTAACTAGAGATGTCTCTCTCCTAAAAGATGATAAAATAGCCATGCGAGGTAAACAAATTACAGTTGGGCAATTGACAGGATTATGTGCGCAAACCAATGCTAACTATGCTATAAAGAAAGGAAGAGGCTCAAAAGCATGGGCGGTACGCCAAGACAAGTAGACTGAAATCCATCTGCATCTACCTACTAATCATCCACCTTGAGATATCTATCCATAACATCTTGCTGGTATTAAGTTGTGAATCCCACCCAAAGTGTAAACTCAAAGCAACAGACAACTGTATTAAAGAACTTTGCGTAAAGTAAACAATCCTTTCACCCGCAAGTACAAGCATCGTTGTTTTCTCCCATTTGGAAACAGCACATCCCCTAGACTCATGTTTCTGTCACTCAAGCTAGTCATCAGGGGGCATGAACCCAAAATAATGCATAACGCTCCCTCTTGGAGTCACTACCTACTACTTGGCCAACACAATAAACAGCAAGGGAGAACATGTGATAAGGTGAGGATAGTTCTCACTCCTCGTTGGTTACCCCAAGTGGAAGGTGAGATGTAGCGTAGCAGCAAATTTCCCCTATGTAGAGGATAGGGTTTGTCTCCCGTAGGACTCGCAGAAATACAAGAAGGTGGTAAAGTGAACAATGGCGCCGTTGATACGGTGAGGATCTCTCAGTCCTCGTTGGTTACCCCAAGTGGAAGGAGAGATGTAGCGTAGCAGAAAATTTCCCTTAGCGAAGATGCTAAGGTTGAGTATCGTCCAGGAGGACTCACAGAGACACAAGTAGGTGGTAAAGTGAACAAGGCGCTGTTTACGATATTGCTAACTTCACCTGGACCTGCACAAAGATACAGATATCTTTGCTCCGAACGAGTACAGAGGAGTTGTCAATTCCTCCGGCCTTGCTGTTTACAAAGGATAAAATGCACGGGATAATGATAGTGATAGCAACTGAAAAGTAAACTAAGGATGTAAACAATGATATGAAGATGGACCGGGGTCCCGTGATTTTCACTAGTGATGTCTCTCTCCCAAAAGACGATAAAAGTGCTAGAGAGGTAAACAAATCACAGTTGGGCAATTGACAGGATTATGAAGGCACCGCAATGCTAACTATGCTGCAAAGAAAGGAAGGGCTCAAAAGCAATGGGTCGTACGCCAAGGTAAGTAGACCGAAATCCTTCTGCATCTACTACGAATCATCCACCTTGAGATATCTATCCAGAACATCTCGCTGGTATTAAGTTGCGAATCCCACCCAAAGTGTAAATCCAAAGCAACAGACAACTGCATTAAAAGAACTTTGCGTAAAGTAAACAATCCTTGCATCCGCGGATACAAGCACCGTTGTTGTATCCTTGGTGGCAACACCACATCCCCTAGTCTCATGTTTCTGTCACTCAACATAGACATCAACGGGCTAAACCCACAATCAAGCATAACGCTCCCTCTTGGAGTTGCAACAAATCACTTGGCCAAAGTAAAATACGGCAACACAGAACATGAAAGAATTTACTCAAGAACAAAAATATAAAAGAGAAGAACCAAATATATTACTCATCACAATCTGAACATAGTCTCATAATCCATCAGATCCCGACAAACTCAGCATAGCAACGGCAGAAAATTACAAAGGTGCCTCGATCATGTGAGGCAGCTCACGAGGTCTCGAAAGTGGAGGCACAAAGAGGGTAGAGATAAATCACATAGCTACTGGTCACGGACCTATGGTCCAAGGAAAACTACTCACGGTACATACGGGAGGCGTCCATGGCCATGGATGGTCTCCCGGAGGGGGTAGCTTTTCCCGGTAGGGTGCCAGAGCAACTTCTCCAGGCAGCCCCGATCTAGAAACGGCGGTGGCGGCGGTACAGAGGCGAGATCGCGAAAAAGGAGTTCCTTCCGAGGGTTTCCGTCACGGGGGGTAAATATAGGCGAAGGGGAGCACCGAGAGGGGCCACAGGGCAGTCAGGAGGGTCCCTGGCGTGGCCCAGGGTGGGGCCGCGCCACCTTCCCTCCTGGCTGCCTGGTGGTGGCCCTCCTTCGCTGCTTTGGTGATTCCGGAAGCTTCCGTGACGCTGATTTTTTATATGATTTTTCCGGATTTTTTGGAGCACTTTTAATGGCCGGAAAACCTGAAATACAAAAACAGCAGGAAACAGCAGCTGGGTGCACTGAGTTAGTAGGTTAGTCCAAATAGGTTCAAAAGTGTGTGAAAGTTCAAGAAAATCATGGCAAAGTCACACAAAACATGCATGGAGCAAGCAGAAATTATAGATACGTTTGGGACGTATCAACATCCCCAAGCTTAATTCCTGCTCGTCCTCGAGTAGGTAAATGATAAGAAGCATAATTTCTGTGGTGACATGCCAGACAACCAAATAAGGACTTTTAAGTAAAGCAATCAAAGCATGCAATTCAATTCAAGTCTTAACAAGCAAGAGTCTATATTAGCATTGACACAAGCAACAAAAGAACAAAAGGTGCAAGAGCTCTTGCTGTCCGTGACTCGAATGTCTCCAAATGGTGTTTGCATGCAAGCAAGGGACTGGGAAGAAAGATAAAAAAGGTTGTTGACAACAACTATCTACTAAAGTTTCACACTTGGTCTCCTTTGGATTCTTACCTGGACTCGTCCCCAGACCACTAGTCAGGTACAAGTCAAACTGATCCACTCCCTTTCGATATTTTGAGCACTCATGCAATGGATGAGCATGAGCAAGAAAGTTCACACCTAAAAGGCGAAACAGAAAGAAGATGGATGAGGAAGACAAAAAGGTGTGAAAGGCTCACATCAATGAGGACAATCATAGGCGAAAGAAAGCCATATGATAGATATGATGTGAGGAGTAGGGATTGCCATACGACGGATGCACATGTGAGCTAAGGTAAGCTCTCCAATGGAACTAGTGGGGGTGCATCCAACTTGCTTGCTCAAGAAGACCTAGAGCTCATTTGAGGAGGCTCATCATTGGAATAAACAAGCCAAGTTCTATAGTGTGAAGGTCCCCACATAGCTATATGCATGATGATGATCTCTATGGAGTACAAGGGATAGAAGATGAAGTACTAGTGTGGATCTCTCAGAAAGAATAGTAGTATGCCCCTTCTCTCTTTTTATTTTTCTTTTCTCTTTTTCTATTTTTTTTGTATTTTTTTGGTGGCCTCAATGGCTCTTTCTATTTAACTCTCATTTGTCCTCTTTGGGATCTTCTGATTTTGTCCTCTTTGGGATCTTTTGATTTTGTCCTCTTTGGGATATTTTCCTCACTTTAGGGGCAATACTCTATATTTCACAAGAATATAGGAGATCTTTCACACTTTACAAAGGTACTGACATAATGAAAATGTAACTATGATGAAGTATGCAAATGTATGCCTCTGGCAGTGTAGCAGGATATGCAATGATACTAGCGCGTCATGTAGCAATGTTTAGGGAAAGGCCCAACTAGCATGCGGCTCATCAATCAAGCAAGTAGCATGTATGACATGAAGATCAAGTCATGAGAAGGTGGATGTTGCATGGCAATGTATCTCGGAAAGGCTATGGAAATGCCTTGTAGGTAGGTATGGTGGCTGTTTTGAGGAAAGATATAAGGAGGCTTATGATGACAGAGCGTATCATGCCAAGGGTTTGGATGCACCGGCGAAGTATGCGCCAACTCTCGAGGTGAGAAAGGGCAATGCACGGTACCGAAGAGGCTAGAAAAGTATGGGTAGGTGGAAGTGTCAACTTTCGAATACTCACATTAGTCCGAAGAACTCATGCGCTTATTATCGGTAAGTCTCAATCTAATCAGGAGGTTCACAAAGAGACAGGTACCCCGAGGAGGAGTGTATGGGGGTTTGGTTATCCTTGCACATCCTCGACTCATGGTACGTGAGTGTACTCTAATATTCGAACCCTCCAGAGGTTAGTGATCCATCTAGTAGCTAGAGTTCTCAACACGGGTTTTTGGTTTTCGAAAAACACACGGATTGCCAAAAATACGACATCTATCACTAATAGGCAAGAGCTCTTGACACCATAAGTTCAACCATTACTCTAGTCAATACCTCAAAACTATTGCAAGTTACTACTACAAAGAGAACATCAACTTTAACTACCTACTTTCAGTCAAGACACAGAACTCAGTGCAACAGGCAAACTCTCTAACAAGATAAAACATGCAACCTATAGAAAGTTCAACCTAAGACAAAAGTAGAGCTCTAGAAAAAAAAAACTAAAGCACTTCAACTAAACAGAACAGCAGCTAAGAAAAGAAAAAGAACAGCTCACAGATAAAAGAATAAGCATGCAAATTCTATGAGGAGTTCTAGTTCAAGCGGAGCATGAATCTCTCCCACACAAAAGAGTAAGTCAGTTGGGATCTAACTTGTTACTACAGCAAACAAAGCTAAAGAAAACTAAAAACGAAACAAAACCTAAGAGCGAGACGCTCCAAGAAAAGCACATAACGCATGAAGTGATAAAAATATAGTGCAACGAGTGACAAACTGATGATTGTTGATGGAGAAGGGGATGCACGCGGGCATCCCCAAGCTTAGACGCTTGAGTCTCCTTGAATATATGTTGGGGATTCATGGGGTCATCCCCAAGCTTGAGCGCTTGACACCCCCGAATCTTCTTTCATCATCTTCCATCGCGCACTTGAAAACTCCCTTCATACATAACTCATTGTAGACTGATTAGAGAGCTTAGTACCCTAATAACATAATTTTTCCACTACTGCAAATAAGGATTTACAGGAAGAGCTACTGTTTCTCAAGATTTCCAAAAAGTTTTTGCAAAGAAAAAGAAAGCTTAAGGTTTGCAAAAGTACGGAGAGACAAAACGTGGCAGAATCTGTGAAAAACAGAACAGCAGATGGAAACGAATTATTTAGGGGTACTTCTGCAACTCAAATCAAAAAACTCAGAACATACAGAAGTTTTGTAATTGTATAGAGCACACCATGTAAATATTTCAGCTCAAAAAGATGAACTAGGATTTTTCTGTAATTTTTCTAGTCACTTGGACAGAATCTGTTTTCTGGGCAGAATGTCACAACTTTTACTTCCCTTGCCGTATGAGGCTAAACTTGGCACAAAGCTTGAAAAATAAAGATACAATGATGTTACTACAGTAGTAACAATCATCAAGACCAATAAAAACAGAACAAAAGCAAAAAATAAAAATCTAAATTCGTTGCGGGCTGCCTCCCGAAAGCGCTTCTTTAGAGCCATTAGCTAGGCTTAAAGCAGAAGATCAAGTCTTTTCAAGAGAATAACTAGCCCGTGTGACGGACTCAAAAGGTAAATTAATCTTTTTCCTAGGGAAATGTTCCATCCCTTTCTTGAGAGGGAATTGGAATTTGATAGTTCCCTCTTTCATGTCAATGATAGCACCAACTGTGCGAAGAAAAGGACGTCCCAAAATAATTGGACAAGAAGGTTCACACTCAATGTCCATAATAGTGAAATCAACGGGAACATAATTGTCATTGACAATGATAAGAACATCGTCGATCTTCCCCAAAGTTTTCTTTACAGAAGAATCAACAAGACGAACACCAAAAGAACAAGAATCAAAAGGTGTCAATTCAAGCATATCATACATTCTTTTGGGCATAACAGAGGTACTTGCTCCAACATCACAAAGAGCATAGCAAGAGAAGTTATTCAATTTAATTTTTATCATAGGATCCCAACCATCTTCTAGCTTCCTAGGTATGGAGGCTTCTAGTCTAAGCTTCTCCTCCCTAACTTTGATTAGAGCATTGGTGATATGCTCTGTGAAGGCAAGATTGAGTGTGCTAGTGTGGGGGTCTCTAGACATCTTGTGTAGGAAACCAATAACTTCTGGTAAAGTGCAGTTGTCAACGTCTAAATCACTACTATCTACCAAGGAAGTAGTGATATTATTTAAGCTCACTTTTTTGAAAGCCTCTATGTTCATAGAGTTTTCCTCTTCTAAGGCTGAGGTGGTAGCATCACCATTGATAGGTCCAGTGGGACTAGGGGTGTGATGGGTTCTAACAGTTTGGACATCCTCAACTACTTGGATAGTGGCTATTGTGTGGTAGGTAGGAAGGCTCTTAGTTCTCTCTTCTTCCTCCTTTTCTCTAGCCCATCTCTCTTTAAGTTTAGCCACCATCCTAATATTTTCATTGCTTTGTAACTGGATAGCATTAATAGGAGTGACCTTAAACTCCTCAAGGGGAGAGGTTCTAATTTTTAACATCTCAGCATCATGGGCTAAGTTGTCTACCTTCAAACAAAGATTATCTAATTTAGCTAGTTTTTATTCCACATTCTTGTTGAAGGCCTTTTGGGTAGTGATAAAGTCTCTAAGCATACTCTCTAGTTCTGAAGTGGAGTTTCCGGTGGTAGGATAAGTGTTGTTCCCATAGTTGTTGGAAGGGAAAGGCCTAGGATTGTTTCTATCAAAGTTACTCCTATAAGCATTATTATTGAAGTTGTTTCTAGAGACAAAATTGACATCTACTTGCTCCTGAGCAACCAATGAATTTAAAGGAACATCTTGAGGATCAATAGAAGGTTGCTTGGTAAGTAGAGACATGATAAGGTCAACCTTTTCATTTAAAGAGGAGATCTCCTCGACAGAATTTACCTTCTTACCAGTTGGAGATCTTTCGGTGTGCCACTGAGTGTAGTTCAGCATCATCTCATCTAGTAGCTTTCTGGCAGCACCAAGCGTGGTTGACATAAAAGTTCCTCCCGCGGCCGAATCTAACAGGTTCCGCGAGGTGAAGTTCAAGCCTGCATAAAAAGTTTGGATAACCATCCAGGTAGTCAGTCCATGTGTGGGGCAGTTCTTGACAAGCGTCTTCATACGTTCCCAAGCCTGGGCAACGTGTTCATTATCCAATTTCCTGAAATTCATAATGTTACTCCGTAATTGAATAATTTTAGCAGGGGGATAGTACTTCCCTATAAAATCATCTTTGCATTTACTCCAAGAATCGATACTGTTCTTGGGCAAAGATTGTAGCCACTCCTTGGCTCTTCCTCTCAAAGAGAAAGGAAAAAGCTTCAGCTTGACGATGTCTCCATCCACTTCCTTGTACTTCTGCATGTCGCAGAGCTCGATAAAGTTGTTTAGGTGCAAAGCAGCATCTTCTCCTGCTCCTGAGAATTGATCTTTCATAACAAGGTTAAGCAGAGCAGGTTTAATCTCATAAGAAGGTGCTGAAGTGGCAGGTGGAGCAATAGGAGTGCAGATAAAGTCACTGTTGTTGTGACTATTGAAGTCACACAACTTAGTGTTTTCATTGGAACCCATAGTAGCAACAGGTATTTTTGGTATTTTTGATTAAGGACACAAAAGTAAAAACTGAAAGGTAAACTAACAAGACTAAAAAGCAAAGGTAAAAGATAGTGTGCAACTCCCCTATATTGTAGACTTGAGTCCCCAGCAACGGCGCCAGAAATTTGCTTGATGGCTTCTCGCCCCTCGTTGGTTACCCCAAGTGGAAGGTTTGATGTAGCACAATGGCAAGTTTCCCTTAGCGAAGATGCTAAGGTTTAGATTGTCTCCAGTAGGACTAAAGAGATACAAGTAGGTGGTAAAGTGAACAATGGTGCCGTTCACAACCGAGGTTGCTAACTTCATCTGGACCTGCACACAGATAAAAATAACTTTGCTCCCAACGAGTACAGAGGAGTCGTCAATTCCTCCGGCCTTGCTGTTTACAAAGGATTAACGCAAGAGATAATAATGATAGTGATAGCAACGGAAAAGTAAATACTGAAAGAAAATTGGTATTGTGAACAATAATGTGAAGATGGACCGGGGTCCCGTGATTTTCACTAGTGATGTCTCTCTCCAAAAAGACGATAAAAGTGCTAGCGAGGTAAACAAATCACAGTTGGGCAATTGACAGGATTATGAAGGCACCGCAATGCTAACTATGCTGCAAAGAAAGGAAGGGCTCAAAAGCAATGGGCAGTATGCCAAGGTAAGTAGACCGAAATCCATCTGCATCTACTAAGAATCATCCGCCTTGAGATATCAATCCAGAACATCTCGCTGGTATTAAGTTGTGAATCCCACCCAAAGTGTAAACTCAAAGCAACAGACAACTGCATTAAAAGAACTTTGTGTAAAGTAAAAAATCCTTGCACCCGCAAGTACAAGCACCGTTATTTTATCCCTGGCGGCAACAGCACATCCCCTAGTCTCATGTTTCTGTCACTCAAGCTAGACATCAAGGGGCTGGACCCACAATCGAGTATAACGCTCTCTCTTGGAGTTGCAAATAAAATACTTGGCCAAAGCAAATACCGCAACGAAGAACATGCAAGAATTTACTCAAGAACAAAATATAAAAGAGAAGAACCAAATATATTACTCATCACAATCTGAACATAGTCTCATAATCCATCAGATCCCAACAAACTCAGCATAGCAACAGCAGAAATTACATAGATGCCTCGATCATGTGAGGTAGCTCACAAGGACTCGAAAGTGGAAGCACAAAATAGGGAGAGATAGATCACATAGCTACTGGTCATGGACCCATGGTCCAAGGGGAACAACTCACGGTACATACGGGAGGCGTCCATGGCTATGGATGGTCTCTCGGAGGGGGTAGCATCTCCCGGAGGGTGCCGGAGCAGCTTCTCCAGGCAGCCCCGATCTTGAAACGGCGGCGGCGGCGGAACAGAGGCGAGATCGCGAAAAATGAGTTCGTCTTAGGGGTTTCCACCCCGAGGGGTAAATATAGGTGAAGGGGGCGTCGAGGGGACCCACCAGGCAGCCAGGAGGCCTCCTGGTGCGGCCTAGGGTGGGGCCGCGCCATGGACCCTCCTGGCTACCTGGTGGTGGCCCTCCTTCGCTGCTTTGGTGATTCCGGAAGCTTCAGCGACGCTGATTTTTTATCTGATTTTCCTGGATTTTATGGAGCACTTTTAATGGCCGGAAAACCTGAAATACAAAAATAGCAGAAAACAACAACTGGCAGCTGGGTGCACCAGGTTAATAGATTAGTCCAAATATGATCAAAAGTGTATGAAAGTTCAAGCAAATCATGGAAAAGTCACACAAAAGATGCATGGAGCACGCAGAAATTATAGATACGTTTGGGACGTATCAGTCGTTCACAACCGAGGGTTTCTAACTTCACCTGGACCTGCACACAGATACAAATAACTTTGCTCCCAACGAGTACAGAGGAGTTGTCAATTCCTCCGGCCTTGCTGTTTACAAAGGATTAACGCAAGAGATAATGATTGTGATAGCAACTGAAAAGTAAACTAAGGATGTAAACAGTGATATGAAGATGGACCGGGGTCCCGTGATTTTCACTAGTGATGTCTCTCTCCCAAAAGATGATAAAAGTGCTAGCGATGTAAAAAAATCACAGTTGGGCAATTGACAGGATTATGAAGGCACCGCAATGCTAACTATGATGCAAAGAAAGGAAGGGCTCAAAAGCAATGGGCAGTACGCCAAGGTAAGTAGACCGAAATCCATCTGCATCTACTACGAATCATCCACCTTGAGATATCTATCCATTACATCTCGCTGGTATTAAGTTGCGAATCCCACCCAAAGTGTAAATCCAAAGCAACAGACAACTGCATTAAAAGAAATTTGCGTCAAGTAAACAATCCTTGCGTCCGCGGATACAAGCACCGTTGTTTTATCCTTGGTGGCAACAGCACATTCCCTAGTCTCATGTTTCTGTCACTCAAGCTAGACATCAAGGGGCTGAACCCACAATCAAGCATAACGCTCCCTCTTGGAGTTGCAACAAATCACTTGGCCAAAGTAAAATACGGCAACGGAGAACATGCAAGAATTTACTCAAGAACAAAATATAAAAGAGAAGAACCAAATATATTACTCATCACAATCTGAACATAGTCTCATAATCCATTAGATCCCGACAAACTCAGCATAGCAACGGCAGAAAATTACAAAGGTGCCTCGATCATGTGAGGCAGCTCACGAGGTCTCGAAAGTGGAGGCACAAAGAGGGGAGAGATAGATCACATAGCTACTGGTCACGGACCTATGGTCCAAGGAAAACTACTCACGGTACATACGGGAGGCGTCCATGGCCATGGATGGTCTCCCAGAGGGGGTAGCTTCTCCCGGCAGGGTGCCGAAGCAGCTTCTCCACGCAGCCCCGATCTAGAAACGGCGGTGGCGGCGGTACAGAGGCGAGATCTCAAAAAAGGAGTTCCTCCTAGGGGTTTCCGTCACGGGGGGTAAATATAGGCGAAGGGGGCACCGAGAGGGGCCACAGGGCAGTCAGGAGGGTCCCTAGCGCTGCCCAGGGTGGGGCCATGCCACCTGCCCTCCTGGCTTCCTGGTGGTGGCCCTCCTTCGCTTCTTTGGTGATTCTGGAAGCTTCCGTGACGCTGATTTTTTATATGATTTTTTCGGATTTTTGGAGCACTTTTAATGGCCGGAAAACCTGAAATACAAAAACTGCAGAAAACAGCAACTGCCATCTGGGTGCACTGGGTTGATAGATTAGTCCAAATATTCTCAAAAGTGTATGAAAGTTCAAGAAAAACATGGCAAAGTCACACAAAACATGCATGGAGCAAGCAGAAATTATAGATACGTTTGGGACGTATCAACATCCCCAAGCTTAATTCATGCTCGTCCTCGAGTAGGTAAATGATAACAAGCATAATTTCTGTGGTGACATGCCACACAACCATAAAAGGACTTTTAAGTAAAGCAATCAAAGAATGCAATTCAATTCAAGTCTTAACAAGCAAGAGTCTATATTAGCATTGACACAAGCAAAAAAAGAACAAAAGGTGCAAGTGCTCTCGCTGCCCGTGACTCAAATGTCTCCAGATGGTGTTTGCGTGCAAGCAGGGGATAGGGAAATACGAGATAAAAAAATTAATTGTTGAGAACAACTATCTACTAAAGTGTCACACTTAGTCTCCTTTGGATTCTTATCTTGACTCGTCCCCAGACCACTAGCCAGGTACAAGTCAAACTGATCCACTGCCTTTCGATATTTTGAGCACTCATGCAATGGATGAGCGTGAGCAAGAAAGTTGACACCTAAAAGGAGAAATAGAAAGAAGGTGGAGGAGGGAGACAAAAAAGGTGTGAAAGGCTCACATCAATGAGGACAATCATAGGCGACAGAAGGCCATATGATAGATATGATGTGAGGAGTAGCGATTGTCATGCAAACGGATGCACATGTGAGCTAAAAGATCTCCAAGGGAACTAGTGGGGGTGCATCTAACTTGCTTGCTCAAGAAGACCTAGAGCTCGTTTGACGAGGCTCATCATTGGAATATACAAGCCAAGTTTTATAGTGTCAAGGTCCCCACATAGCTATATTCATGATGATGATCTCTATGGAGTACAAGGGGTAGAGGATGAAGTACTAGTGTGGATCTATCAAAAGGAATAGTAGTGTGCCCCCTTCTCTCTTTTTATTTTTCTTTTTCTCTTTTTTCTAATTTTTTGTATTTTTTGGTGGCCTCAATGGCTCTTTCTATTTAACTCTCATTTGTCCTCTTTGGGATCTTTTGATTTTGTCCTCTTTGGGATCTTTTCCACACTTAGGGGAAACACTCTATATTTTACAAGAATATAGGAGATCTTTCACACTTTACAAAGGTACTCACATAAAGAAGATATAACTATCATGATGCAAAGGTATGACATGAGGATCAAGTCATGAGAAGGTGGATGTTGCATGGCAATGTATCTCGGAAAGGCTATGGAAATGCCTTGTAGGTAGGTATGGTGGCTGTTTTGAGGAAAGATATAAAGAGGCTTATGATGACAGAGCGTATCATGCCAAGGGTTTGGATGCACCGGCGAAGTATGCGCCAACTCTCGAGGTGAGAAAGGGCAATGCACGGTACCGAAGAGGCTAGAAAAAGTATAGGTGGTGGAAGTGTCAACTTTCGAATACTCACATTAGTCCGAAGAACTCATGCACTTATTATTGGAAACTCTCAATCTAATCAGGAGGTTCACAAAGAGACAAGTACCCCGAGGAGGAGTGTATGGAGGTTTGGTTATCCTTGCGCATCCTCGACTCATGGTACGTGAGTGTTCTCTAATATTCGAACCCTCCAGAGGTTAGTGATCCATCTAGTAGCTAGAGTTCTCAAAAGGGGTTTTTTGGTTTTCGAAAAACACACGGATTGCCCAAAATACGACATCTATCACTAATAGTCTCGAGCTCTTGACACCAAAAGTTGAAACATTACTCTAGTCAATACCTCAAAACTATTGCAAGTTACTACTACAAAGAGAAAAGCAACTTCAACTACCTACTTCTAGTCAAGACACAAAACTCAGTGCAATAGGAAAACTCCCTAACAAGATAAAACATGCAACCTATAGAAAGTTCAACCTAAAACAAAAAAAAATCTCTAGATAAACTAAAGCACTACAACTAAACAGAGCAGCAGCTAAGAACAGAAAAAGAACAACTAACAGCTAAAAAAATAAGCAAGCAAATCCTATGAGGAGTTCTAATTCAAGCGGAGCGTGTATGTCTCCCACACAAAAGAAAGTAAGTTGGGATCTAACTTGTTACTACATCAAACAAAGCAAAAGAAAACTAAAAACTAAACCTAAGAGCAAGACGCTCCAAGAATAGCACATAACGCATGAAGTGATAAAAAATATAGTGCAACAAGAGACGAACTGATAATTGTTGATGAAGAAGGGGATGCACGGGGGCATCCCCAAGCTTAGACGCTTGAGTCCCCTTGAATATTTATTGGGGGTGCACATGAGAATCCCCAAGCTTGAGCGTTTGACACTCCAAGATCTTCTTTCATCATCTTCCATCGCACACTTGAAAACTCCCTTCATACATAACTCATTGTATACTGATTAGAGAGGTTAGTACCCTATTAAAATAATTTTTCCTTTGCTGGAAATAAAGATAAACTTGAAGAGCTACTGTTTCCCAAGATTTCCAAAAAGTTTTTCCAAAGAAAAAGCAAGCTTAAGGTTTGCAAAAGTAAATAGAGACAAAACGTGGCAGAATCTGTGAAAAATAGAACAGCAGATAGAAACGAATTTTTTAGGGGTACTTCTGCAACTCAAATCAAAAAAATCAGAACATACGCAAGTTTTGTAATTGTATAGAGAATGTTGTGTAAAGATTTCAGCTCAAAAAGATGAACTATGATTTTTCCATTATTTTTCTAGTCACGGGGACAGAATCTGTTTTCTGGACAGCATGTCACAACTTTTACTTCCCTTGTCGTATGAGGCTATAAAAGGCACAAAGCTTGAAAATTAAAGATACAATGATGTTGCTACAGTATTAAGAATCATCAAGAGCACTAAGAACAGAAGAAAAGCAAAAATAAAAACCTAAATTCGTTGTGGGCTGCCTCCCGAAAGCGCTTCTTTAAAGCCATTAGCTAGGCATAAAGATTATAAAAGGTGCTCTCATAAGAATAAGAATTTGAAGCAAAAGAGAGCATCAAGAAGAAAATATGAAACACATTTAAGACTAACCCACTTCCGATGCATAGGCATCTTGTAAGAAAATAAGTCAAAGAAGCACAAAGTGACATGCATAGAAAGGTGGAACAGGAACAATTTCAAAACTTTCAACATGAAGAGAGGTGTTTTTGAAACATGGAAGTTTCTACAACCAAACTTTCCCCTCTCAAAGTAATTTTCAGTAGTATCATAAACAGCATCAAGAATATAACTATCACATAAATCATGTTGTGCATGACCTACAAGCTCACGTGTATAATTTTCAACACGGTCTTTAGGAACATAAGATAAATGCAACCCATCACATTGAGCCTTAATAAGAGCATAATTCTCCGGAATATGATTTGGAGATTTCAAAAGGATAATAGGACAATCAAGTGTGGGTGCAACAGCAAAAATTTCATGCTTAACATGAGGAACTATAGAAAGTTCATTTCCGTAAGCATCATCCATAGTGGCATCACGGCCATAAGCATAGAAGGCATCAACTTCATCAAAAAGGGATATTTCAAAAGAATCCATAGGATCATAACACTCATATAAGGTAAGATTCAAATAGTTACTCTCATTAGAAGGTAGACATGGATGGCTCCATTCTTCCTCCTTTTGTTCGTCACTCTCCTCCTCTTTTTCATCCAAGGAGCTTTCCGGTTCAACAATTTCTTCTTCCATAGAGTCCTGCAAAACATTAGTCTCTTCCTTTGGGGGAGAGATTCTCTCAAGATGATCAGTAATATAATAATTTGCATTGTAATTTTCCAAACAATAGTTAAGTATAGCAAGACTCTCAGATTTGTACTGGGCATCATCAACATTTTTAAGAAGACAAGTAATTTCATAGGCACCCTTATAAGCAAAAAAATTCTTCTATTTGCTCTGCATCATAAAAATCATAATTTCTCTTAGCATAAGAAGCTAAGGTTTCATCATCATTGTACTCACATTGGAAAGCAAGGTGTTTGTGCCTCATAAAGCAACAAGATTCATCCCTGCAGAAAGATATATTATATATTGAGCACAAGTTTCTAGCATAGTCATACAACTGGTGTATTTGTTTCCATAAGTGTATCCCCTTTTAAGACAAGCGGTGTTCCTTGTACCA
Organism: Bromus sterilis; assembly: GCA_950022295.1. NCBI lineage: Eukaryota > Viridiplantae > Streptophyta > Magnoliopsida > Poales > Poaceae > Bromus > Bromus sterilis. The sequence continues at coordinate 23,372,524 of OX465596.1, read as the reverse complement.
CTTTTGTTGATCCTCGGTGAATCCTCCATGCCAATAAGATCTGGTTTCAAAGAAGTCAGACATTGATTGGCAAGTAAGGAACTAGACATACTATTTTTTTAGATTTTTGATAAAAGACACTAAAGCAAAAACTGAAAGGTAAACTAACAATACTAAAAAGCAAAGATAAAAGATAGTGTGCAACTTCCCTATCTTGTAGACTGGAGTCCCCGGCAACGGCGCCAGAAATTGGCTTGATACGGTGAGGATAGTTATCACTCCTCATTGGTTACCCCAAGTGGAAGGTGAGATGTAGCGTAGCAGCAAATTTCCCCTATGTAGAGGATAGGGTTTGTCTCCCGTAGGACTCGCAGAAATACAAGAAGGTGGTAAAGTGAACAATGGCGCCGTTCACAACCGAGGGTTGCTAACTTCACCTGGACCTACACACATATACAAATAACTTTGCTCCCAGCGAGTACAGAGGAGTTGTCAATTCCTCCGGCCTTGCTGTTTACAAAGGATTAACGCAAGAGATAATGATTGTGATAGCAACTGAAAAGTAAACTAAGGATGTAAACAGTGATATGAAGATGGACCGGGGTCCCGTGATTTTCACTAGTGCTGTCTCTCTCCCAAAAGACGATAAAAGTGCTAGCGAGGTAAACAAATCACAGTTGGGCAATTGACAGGATTATGAAGGCACCGCAATGCTAACTATGCTGCAAAGAAAGGAAGGGCTCAAAAGTAATGGCCAGTACGCCAAGGTAAGTAGACCGAAATCCATCTTCATCTACTACGAATCATCCACCTTGAGATATCTATCCAGAACATCTCGCTGGTATTAAGTTACAAATCCCACCCAAAGTGTAAATCAAAAGCAACAGACAACTGCATTAAAAGAACTTTGCGTAAAGTAAACAATCCTTGCGTCCGCGGATACAAGCACCGTTGTTTTATCCCTGGTGGCAACAGCACATCCCCTAGTCTCATGTTTCTGTCACTCAAGCTAGACATCATAGCAACGACAGAAAATTACAAAGGTGCCTCGATCATGTGAGGCACCTCACGAGGTCTCGAAAGTGGAGGCACAAAGAAGGGAGAGATAGATCACATAACTACTGGTCACGGAACCATGGTCCAAGGGGAACTACTCACGGTACATACGGGAGGCGTCCATGGCTATGGATGGTCTCCCGGAGGGGGTAGCTTCTCCCGGCAGGGTGCCAGAGCAGCTTCTCCAGGCAGCCCCGATCTAGAAACGGCGGTGGCGGCGGTACAGAGGAGAGATCGCGAAAAAGGAGTTCCTCCTAGGGGTTTCCGTCACGGGGGGTAAATATAGGCGAAGGGGGCACCGAGAGGGGCCATAGGGCAGCCAGGAGGCTCCCTGGCGCGACCTAGGGTGGGGCCGCGCCAGGAACCCTTCTGGAGTCCCTGTGGTGGCCCCCCTTCCCTCCTTTGGTGTTTCCGGAAGCTTCCATGTCGCTGATTTTTTATCTGATTTTCCCGGAGCACTTTTAATGGCCGGAAAACCTGAAATACAAAAATAGCAGAAAATAGCAACTGGCAGCTGGGTGCACTGGGTTAATAGATTAGTCCAAATATGCTCAAAAGTGTATGAAAGTTCAAGCAAAACATGGCAAAGTCACACAAAACATGCATGGAGCAAGCAGAAATTATAGATACGTTTGGGACGTATCAACATGCAAGAATTACTCAAGAACATAAATATAAAAGAGGAGAATCAAATATATTACTCAAACACAATCTGAACATAGTCTCATAATCCATCAGATCCCAGCAAACTCAGCATAGCAACAGCAGAAAGATTACATATGTGCCTCGATCATGTAGGGCAGCTCACGAGGTCTAAACCATGAATAACAAAGAGGGGAGGAGAACATCACATAGCTACTGATCATGGACCCATGGTCCAAGGTGGACTACTCACGGTTCATCCGGGAAGCACCATGGTGGTGGAGAAGCTCCCGGAGGTGGTTCCTCCCTCCGGCAGGGTGCCGGGAAGAGGGCCCCTGGTGCTCCCGATCTTGGAAGCGCTGCGGCGGCGGAATAGAGGAGAGATCGCGAAAAAGGGTTCTGTCCTCGAGGGTTTCGGGACAAGAGAGATATATAGGCGAAGGGAGGCAGCCAGAGGTGGACCAGGGGCCCCAGGCGCCCCCCCTGGCGCGGCCTAGGGGGTGGCCGCGCCAGGTGGCCGCCTGGGCCACCCCAGGCTCCCCTCTGGCCCCACTTTGGCTCTTCCCGAAGCTTCATGTATGCTTATTTTTCCTATATTTTTCCCGGAATTTTTCTGGCACTTTAAGTAATGGGAAAACCTGAAATACAAAAACAGCAGAAAACAGGAACTGACACCTGGTGACCACCTGGCTTCCCCCCTTCGCCTATTTATTCTCCGTGACGGGATTCTTCCGACGACAGAACCCTTTTTCGCGATCTCGCCTCTGTTCCGCTGATGTTACGAGAGTTGACTTCTCGCCCCTCGTTGGTTAACCCAAAGTGGAAGGTGAGATGTAGCGTAGCGGCAAATTTCCCTTAGCGAAGATGCTAAGGTTGAATGTCGAACCAATAGGACTCCAACAGATACAAGAAGGTGGTGAAGTGAACAATGGCGCCGTTTACAACCGAGGTTGCTAACTTCACCTGGACCTGCAAACACAGCAAATAACTTTTCTTCCCAACGAGTACAGAGGAGTTGTCAATTCCTCCGGCCTTGTTGTTTACAAAGTCTTAACAAGGAAGATTCTATATTAGCATTGACACAAGCAACAAAAGAACAAAGGGTGCAAGAGCTCTCGCTGTCCGCGACTCGAATGTCTCCAAATGGTATTTGCGTGCAAGAAAGGGGATAGGGAATACGAGATAAAAAAATAGTAGTTGAGAACTACTATCTACTAAAGTTTCACACTTGGTCTCCTTTGGATTCTTATCTGGACTCGTCCCCAGACCACTAGCCAGGTATAAGTCAAACTGATCCACTCCCTTTCGATATTTTGAGCACTCATGCAATGGATGAGCGTGAGCAAGAAAGTTGACACCTAAAAGGCGAAACAGAAAGAAGGTTGAGGAGGAAGACAAAAAGGTGTGAAAGGCTCACTTCAATGAGGACAATCATAGGCGAGAGAAGGCCATATGATAGATATGATGTGAGGAGTAGGGATTGCCATACAACGGATGCACACGTGAGTTAAAAGCTCTCTAAGGGAACTAGTGGGGGTGCATCTAACTTGCTTGCTCAAGAAGACCTAGAGCTCCTTTGAGGAGGCTCATCATTGGAATATACAAGCCAAGTTCTATAGTGTGATGGGTCCCCACATAGCTATATGCATGATGATGGTCTCTATGGAGTACAAGGGATAGAAGATGAAGTACTAGTGTGGATCTCGCAAAAGGAATAGTAGTATGCCCCCTTCTCTCTTTTTATTTTTATTTTCCTCTTTTTCTCTTTTTTTTGGTGGCCTCAATGGCTCTTTATATTTAACTCTCATTTGTCCTCTTTGGGATCTTTTCCTCAGTTTCGGGGCAATACTCTATATTTTACAAGAATATAGGAGACCTTTCACACTTTACAAAGGTACTCACATAAAGAAAATGTAATGATTCAAATGTATGCCTCTGCCAGGGTAGAAGGATATGCAATGATACTAGCGCTTCATGTAGCAATGATTAGGGAAAGGCCCAACTAGCATGTGGCTCATCGATCAAGCAAGTAGCATGTATGACATGAAGATCAAGTCATGAGAAGGTGGTTGTTGCATGGCAATGTATCTTGGAAAGGCTATGGAAATGCCTTGTAGGTAGGTATGGTGGCTGTTTTGAGGAAAGATATAAGGAGGCTTATGATGACAGAGCGTATCATGCCAAGGGTTTGGATGCACCGGCGAAGTATGCGCCAACTATCGAGGTGAGAAAGGGCAATGCACGGTACCGAAGAGGCTAGAAAAAGTATAGGTGGGTAGAAGTGTCAACTTTTGAATACTCACATTAGTCCGAAGAAATCATTCACTTATTATCGGTAACTCTCAATCTAATCAGGAGGTTCACAAAGAGACAGGTACCCCGAGGAGGAGTGTGTGGGGGTTTGGTTATCCTTGTGCATCCTCGACTCATGGTACGTGAGTGTACTCTAATATTCGAACCCTCCAGAGGTTAGTGATCCATCTAGTAGCTAGAGTTCTCAACAAGGGTTTTTTGGTTTTAAAAAAACACATGGATTGCCCAAAATACGACATCTATCACTAATAGGCAAGAGCTCTTGACACCAAAAGTTCAAACATTACTCTAGTCAATATCTCAAAACCATTGCAAGTTACTACTACAAAGAGAACAGCAACTTTAACTACCTACTTTCAGTCAAGACACAAAACTCAGTGCAACAGGCAAACTCTCTAACAAGATAAAACATGCAACCTATATAAAGTTCAATCTAAGACAAAAGAAAAGCTCTAGAAAAACTAAGCACTACAACTAAACAGAACAACAGCTAAGAAAAGAAAAAGAACAGCTCACAGCTAAAAGAATAAGCATGCAAATCCTATGAGGAGTTCTAGTTCAAGAGGAGCGTGAATCTCTCCCACACAAAAGAGTAAGTTGGGGTCTAACTTGTTACTAAAGCAAAAGCAAAACCTAGAAAAGTAAAGAGCGAGACGCTCCAAGCATAGCACATAACGCATGAAGTGATAAAAATATAGTGCAACGAGGGACAAACTGATGATTGTTGATGAAGAAGGGGATGCACGGGGGCATCCCCAAGCTTAGACGCTTGAGTCTTCTTGAATATTAATTGGGGGTGCACATGGGCATCCCCAAGCTTGAGCGTTTGACACTCCTGAATCTTCTTTCATCATCCTCCATCGCGCACTTGAAAACTCCCTTCATACATAACTCATTGTAGGCTGATTAGAGAGGTTAGTACCCTAATAAAATAAAACAATTTTCGACTGGAAATAAAGATAACCTTGAATAGCTACTGTTTATCAAGATTTCCAACAAGTTTTTGCAAAGAAAAAGCAGGATTAAGGTTTGCAAAACGAAGAAAAGGCAAAACAGGACAGAATCTGTGAAAAACAGACCAGCAGGTAAAAACAAATTTTTTAGGGGTACTTATGCAACTCAAATCACAAAACTCAAAACATACGAAAGTTTCGTAATTGTATAGAGCACGCTGTGTAAATATTTCAGCTCCAAAAGATGAACTGAGATTTTTCTCTGATTTTTCTAGTCACGAGGACAGAATCTTTTTTCTGGACAGCATGTCACAACTTTTACTTCCCTTGCCGTATGAGGCTATAAAAGGCACAAAGCTTGAAAAGTAAAGATACAATGATGTTTCTACAGTAGTAACAATCATCAAGACCACTAAGAACAGAACAAAAGAAAAAAAAAGAAAAACCTAAATTCGTTGCAGGCTGCCTCCCGAAAGCGCTTCTTTAGAGCCATTAGCTAGGCTTAAAGCAGAAGATCAAGTCTTTTCAAGAGAATAACTAACCCGTGTGAAGGACTCAAAAGGTAACCTAATCTTTTTCCTAGGGAAATGTTCCATCCCTTTCTTGAGAGGGAATTGGAATTTGATAGTTCCCTCTTTCATGTCAATGATAGCACCAACTGTGCGAAGAAAAGGACGTCCCAAAATAATTGGACAAGAGGGCTCACACTCAATGTCCATAATAGTGAAATCAACGGGAACATAATTTTCATTGACAATGATAAGAACATCATCGATCTTCCCCAAAGGTTTCTTTACGGAAGAATCAACAAGACGAACACCAAAAGAACAAGGATCAAAAGGTTTCAATTCAAGCATATCATACATTCTTTTGGGCATAACAGAGGTACTTGCTCCAACATCACAAAGAGCATAACAAGAGAAGTTATTCAATTAATTTTTATCATAGGATCCCAACCATCTTCTAGCTTCCTAGGTATGGAGGATTCTATTCTAAGCTTCTCCTCCCTAACTTTGATTAGAGCATTGGTGATATGCTCTGTGAAGGCAAGATTGAGTGTGCTAGTGTGGGGGTCTCTAGACATCTTGTGTAGGAAACCAATAACTTCTGGTAAAGTGCAGTTGTCAAAGTCTAAGTCACTTCTATCTATCAAGGAAGTAGTGATATCATTTAAGATCACTTGTTCGAAAGCCTCTATGTTCATAGAGGTTTCCTCTTCTAAGGTTGAGGTGGTAGCATCACCATTGATAGGTCCAGTGGGACTAGGGGTGTGATGGGTGCTAACAGTTTGGACATCCTCAACTACTTGGATAGTGGCTACTGTGTGGTAGGTAGGAAGGCTCTTAATTCTCTCTTCTTCCTCCTTTTCTCTAGCCCATCTCTCTTTTAGTTTTCCCAACATCCTAATGTTTTCATTAATTTGGACTTGGATAGCATTCATAGGAGTGGTCTTCCTCACCTCGGGGGGAGAGGTTCTAATCTTCAGCATCTCTACATCATGGGCTATGTTGTCTACCTTCGAAAAGAGGATATCTAATTTATCTAATTTCTCTTCCACACTCTTGTTGAAGGCTTTATGGTTAGTGATAAAGTCTTTGAGCAAGGTCTCTAGTTCTGAAGTGGAGTTTCTGGTGGTAGGATAAGTGTTGTTCCCATAGTTGTTGGATGGGAAAGGCCTAGGATTGTTGCTACCAAAGTTACTCCTATAAGCATTATTGTTGAAGTTGTTTCTAGAGACAAAATTAACATCTACTTTCTCCTGAGCAACCAAAGAATTTAAAGGAACATCTTGAGGATCAATAGAAGGTTGCTTGGTAAGTAGAGACATGATAAGGTCAACCTTTTCATTTAAAGAGGAGATCCCCTCGACAGAGTTTACCTTCTTACCGGTTGGAGATCTCTCGGTGTGCCATTGTGAGTAGTTCAGCATCATCTCATCCAGTAGCTTTGTGGCAGCACCAAGCGTGGTTGACATAAAAGTTCCTCCCGCGGCCGAATCTAACAGGTTCCGCGAGGTGAAGTTCAAGCCTACATAAAAAATTTGGATAACCATCCAGGTAGTCAGTCCATGTGTGGGGAAGTTCTTGACAAGCGTCTTGTCACAACCCTAGTTTTGGTATGTGCTTTTATTACTAGAAATAATTGCATCATGTTTAAATTCTTTGGTTTAAGAATTGGGGATTTGGAAAAGCCTCAAAATGAATTTAATTAAAAGGCCGGATAAAACGTTTTTCCAAAAATCCTCCAAACATTTTTGAAAAGTCCTATAAATGAGTGTGATCATTTTAAAAATGATTTGGAGGCAAACCCATGCTCATGGATTTTTCAAATATTCCAACGGAGGCTTGGAAATTAAATTTAACAAATGTTTTGAATTTCAAAAATCTTCAAATCTTGGGAGTGACTAGTAATATGTCACATAAGTCCAAATAAAATATTTGGTGGTTTTATAAAAATGCTTTGGTATTTTTTTCAGAGCAAAACAAATAAAACAGAAAGTAAAAGAAAAAGAAAAAGATTAAAAGGCCGAAAGCCACTTACCTGGCCCACCTGGCCCAGCAGAGGAGGCCCAGCCCAAAAGGGCAGGGTCGTCTTCCTCCCAGGCCAGGCAGGCAGGCAGCTCGCCGCCGGCCACGGCATGGGCGCCAGGCAGCTACCTGCCTGCCCCTGCCCCCTTTAGCGGCGCTGTGGAGCCCTGGGCTTCTCCCCCTTCCAATTTCCCCCTCGCCTGGCCTCCTCTCCTTCTTCCCCGTCGCTCCGGCGAAGACCCGAGCGCACTGCCGAGCTCGCCGTCGCTCCTCCACGCGGCCACTGGCCAGCTCCCGTAGCACCACCGTGTCCCTGACGTTCCCCGTGGACCCCCTCGTCGCCTCGGCCCGTCAATTCGAGTAGAGCAGCTACAACGGTGACGCGGGCTTCGATTTCCTCCGCCACGGCCATAACCTCCGGCGAGCAATTGTGTCGCTGTTGCTGCCCCTCCGGTCTGCTCGTCCCCTCCGGCATGCTCAGGGTGAGCTTCCCCTTCCTCCCAGCCTCCCCGTTCTCCTACGGAAGCACTCCGTCGCCGAGCTCAGCGGAGCCCGAGCAGCGCCGCCGCGGGAGTTCGTCCCCTCCATGGCCTCCGGCCTCCTCTGGCCGGCTCGTTTGCCCCAATGGATGCGCGCGTGCAAGGGCTGCGTCCTGGTGCCCTTGGCGCAGCCATTCGTGGCCGGAGCCGCCGTCCACAGCGGGCGCCGCCGCGTCCAGTGCCAACGGCGGCTAAACGCCGGTAGGCTGGCTTAATTAGGGGGCTAACCCTGTGTTAGTTGGCCCTCAGCCACTGACAGGTGGGCCCTATCCCCCCTTAATCCCCTGTTAGTTTTAAATTAAACGGGGATTAACCCCAGACCCACTGACAGTGCTGGCCCACATGTCAGGCCCCCCGCGTCAGCATGACGCAAGCATGACGCAGTAAAGTCTTTTTCAATTTACAGATAATCCAGAAATTCCAGAAAACTATTAAATCTTTGAAATTCAATAACTTTTAAACCATAACTCCAAATCACAAGTGTTATATATGAAAAATCATCAGAAAAATGCAAGGATTCCAAATATCATATTTTCATAGATGAAAAACACATCTATGATGATGGACCAGTAGCATTTAGCTATTTGGGTTATTTGGAATAATTCAAAATAAATGTTTAAATCATTTCAATTTAAATCTTTGCAATGCCAACCTTAATACTTGCACATCAGAGGCATATCATACACATGACAACATGGTTTACCATATCCAAACATTAGCAAATGCAACTTGGGATAATTTGAACAACATTTGAAGTTTGAATTTGAATTTCTTATTCAAATCAACTTCAATTAACATGTGACAAATTGAACCTAGGTCACATCAGTACCATGCCATGTTTCATTTCTTGAATGTGCATTGCAATGTGATGTTTATACTTTATTGTCTCGGTGTTTACCTCTTCTCGATAGATCCATCGCCGGACGTAGTTCTTGTTTTCTCTGAAGAGTGGCACCCCCCAAGTCCCGACAATAAGGCTAGCAAACCCCCTTTGATCATATCTATATAAACCCATTTTTCCCTCTTGTTCTCATATGCATGATTAGGTGATTCACATGTTACCGTTCTACCGCTAGTTGAACCCATCCTTTGCATGACCTATCATTGCTGCCACAGTATTAAGCAAACCTCAACCTAGCAGATACAAGATTGTTTGTGTTCATCATGTGCCCTTCATCCATGTTATGATATGTCATGCTAGAGTTGTATGCAATGAAGATGATCCATCTGGGTGATGTATCGGGATGGTAGTGAACACATGCAACAATGTGGTAACGTGTTGATGGAGTCACCCTAATATAAGTGAACAATGAGAGGTTGTGTAGGAGTACACAGTGGGTTGTCTCATTTACACTGCCCTAGGCCCCGAGTTCTTGTGTTGTGATCCAAGACACAGATTACTACCACATGTTGGGCTCATTGACCCCTCTCGACCTATTAACTCACCCCGACTAAGGTCCAGGATGCGCATGGGTTAATTGTTCTTCTATTTGATTTCATAACGTAGCACGGTTTTAGGCAAGCGCAGCACCATCCGTCGAGGTGGGCTTGTCGGACCGTCCATACATCGTCTGGGTCCTGAGCGGAAACCCCGGCCAGATTCCCGATTGGGGTATATACTCAGATAGGCGATCCCCTGGACTAGAGTTGGAGCCGTGAGGTAAGTGTCGTGGTACTATCCTCGCCGACACCGCTTGAAGGTGACGAGATCTAGGCGGTAAGTGGTAGCTACGTATGTGAAGAAGTACACCCCTGCAGGGTTAATGAATTATTCGAATAGCCGGTCCCGCGGTTATGGACTACTTGGAGACCATTACTTGATTATTAGACAACTCAAATGGATACTCTAAAAATCACAAGATAAGTGTGAGTACTTTGGGTTGCTTCCTCGTGGGGAAGTCGAGGAAGGATCCATGGTTGTGTATTGATGTGGTGATCAAGATTAGATGGACTCGTGTGCGCCTCTCATCTCAACTCTATGTAGTCATAGTACAGGATAGCCAAGTCAAAGATTTCTGCATTACAACCCCACTTGCCTTTACCTTGATACCTGAGCATGAGTAGTATAGTTCTGACGTAAGTCTTGCTGAGTACGAATTTGTACTCATGTTTTCTTATTCTATGTTTTAGAGACGAGACCACTGACCCTGATGGTGGCCTCCCCCTCAAGCTCGACGTCGACGAAGTTATGTAGTCCCAGACAGCAGCCTGTTCCCTCTGGAGGGTCGTTGTGTTTTCTTAAAGGCTTCTTAAGCCATTTGTTAACCTTGTCTTTACTAAGACATAATTTGCTTCCTTGTTGTATGATGTAATGTTGGGTCACAGTTATGTGATCTCTGCTTGTAACACTACTATATCTGCTCTGTATAGCAGATGCAATAAAACTATGAGTTTGTAGAGTTCATGTTGTGTTACCTGCTGTTTACACTAGACATGTATGTTGCGTGTATGATTATAACGTGCATGTCTTAGTGTGGGATTCGATAGCTTAGTTGAGTTCTTGCCGGTGGTCTTTCATACACCAAGTGGCCCTTAGATGTGCGCAGCTTGGGGCATCGCGATGCGATTGCTCGTGACTCTGTCACGTGGCACACTTTGTTGTATGATTGAGCCCGCCCGAGACCCCGACTAAGAGATCGGGCTGGAGTCTGTTTATGTAAGTGTTATAATTCAATCGATAATGTGGTTGAGGCGACTTGTCTATGAGTATAGGATTTCACCACCCATAATCATTTAGACTTGTGAGCGGACGATGAGGACCCATCTCAGTTGATCATCCGGCCTGAATGGGATGCCCCTCACGTTCGATGCTTTCCAAGAGTGTTCTGTGCCTGGCCTTGTCTCCTTAGACAAGTGGGTACGACTCTCGGCTCTCCAGATGATTGAGTTGTGATTGGAATTACATATGCAAACCCCGGGTCCCGACAGACTTGGTATCAGAGCAGGACTGCCTGTAGGATTACTAAACCTTGGTCGAAGTCGAGTCTAGCATTCTATAGTTATATAGTTACTTTGGGTATAAGGGAACAACGTAAGGCTTCATTTTTCTCCTTACCCTCATCGATCTGAGTTCTGAGTCACCCTCATCTTTTCTACGGGAAGATAAGACTAGGGTCATCTATGTCTATACTAGAACATCTCGTTTTTTGCTTCTCATTAGCTGTAGGAATGTTTTTGTCGTCTAGAGTCCCCATTCCATCAAGCCTTTTTATGAAGGTTCTGATCATTCTTGCAGGTTGATTCATTTTTCACCCCGGTACAGCCGTTATGCTGTCCGATTTGTCCCGTGTTTCCAGTGATTCCAATGCTTTTGCATTACAATCTTGTCCGCTCTTAAATTATGTCATCCTTTCTTTGATTCCATCATAAATCCTACTCTGATTGTTGATTTTTATCACACAGAATGTCAGGTGGGACTAGATGTGTTGAATATGGTCACGGTAATCAAAGTGGTGATGATGATCCTCCTTCACCGCCTTATGCAGCGGAAATCATGATGGAGGCTGAGCGAAATCGACGTGATCAAACACGCCTTTTGGAGCTCATTGAGAAGAATACTTCTCTTCAGCGAGATGCGGTAATATCCATCCAGGATTTTATCCTTTTGAACCCGCCGGTATTCCGATATTCATCTGAGCCCCTTGATGCCGATGATTGGCTCCGTTCCATCGAGCGTAAGCTTGAGACGGCGCATGTTTCTCCAGATGATCGTGTGATGTTCGCGGCATATTTCCTGGAAGGTGCTGCTGGTGAATGGTGGGAAAGTTTTGTTGCAATGCAGCCTGATGGTCACGTAGTGACTTGACAGGAGTTCTGTGATGCCTTCCAAGGGTACCACATTCTGGATGAGTTGATGGAAAGAAAGAGGGAAGAGTTCTGCACTCTATCTCAGGGAAATATGACTGTTCATCAGTACAGGACTGAGTTCAATCTTCTTTCTCGTTATGCCCCTGAGAAGATATCAACCGATTCCAAGAAGCAAGCAAGGTTCCGCAAGGGACTTAGCCCTATCCTTCGTCATGATCTCAATCTCCTTGAATTTGTCAACTTCAAGGATTTAGTCAATAGATCATTCAGAGCTGAGCATGGAAATGAGGTCTTTGAAGAGTCTCGCAAGTGTGATCGTGATCTTGCTTCATCTTCTAGTTCGGGTTCTCAGAAACGTCGAATTTGGATCCCAACTAGTGCCATTCCTTCGCACTTGATTCCAAGACCATCTCCACAAAGCAAGAAAACCTAGAAATATAGTAGAGAGCTTGCCACCCAAACTCCACAACCTAACACCCATTTGTGCTACAAGTGTGGTAATCCTGGCCACATTGCACGACAGTGTTCGTTGCAAGAGAATGTTCCTCCTCGTCCAAAATATAAAGCCAAAGCTAAGCCACCAAAGCCTTCCATAGCCAAGTCCACTATTGTTGAATACGGACGTGGGAACCATGCCACCATCAAAGATTGTACTCGGTACACTTCCTATTAACTCCAAACCTGCTTCTGTTCTATTTGATTCTGGAGCTTCTCATTCCTTTTTGTCTGAAAAGTTCGCACTCCTGCATGACATTTCCTTTGAGGAGTTGCCTACCCCTTTCATGATTAAAACTCCAGGATCCACATGGCGTACCAGTAGGGTAAGTCATGACAATGAAATTGCCGTTGAGGATGTTGTATTCCTTGCTTCTCTCATAGCCCTCAAATCTTCAGATATTGATATCATCTTAGGTATGGATTGGTTGTCCAAACACTGTGCCAAGATTGATTGTGCCACTAAATCAGTTCAACTCACTCATCCTTCTGGCAAGATAGTCCATTTCACATCTCGAGGTTCAGAAACCCAGCTATATTCGTTGAATGAACATCCCCTTCCTAACCTTAAGGATATTCCGATATTTTTTGACTTTCCGGACGTCTTTCCAGAAGAGCTGCCAGGAATGCCCCCTGACAGATGTGTAGAATTCATTGTAGATCTTATCCCAGGAACCGCCCCAATTTCCAGACGCCCATATAGAATGGCCCCACATGAGTTAGCTGAGCTTAAAATCCAACTTGAAGCTTCGTTGGCAAAAGGCTTCAACCGCCCTAGCTCATCGCCATGGGGTTGCCCCGTTCTGTTCGTAACGAAGAAAGATGGAACAGAAAGGATGTGGGTAGACTATCGCCCGCTAAATCTAGCGGCGATAAAGAACAAGTAGCCACTGCCCAGGATCAATGATCTTTATGATCAACATGTTGGATCCTCTGTCTTCTCCAAAATGGATTTGAGATTAGGTTATCATCAAATCAAAATCAGAAACGAGGACATTCCCAAAATGGCTTTCACTACTCGTTATGGTCTTTACGAGTACACCGTCATGTCCTTTGGTTTAACCAATGCCCCAGCCACTTTTTCGCGCTTGATGAATTCGATCTTCATGGAGTACTTAGATAAATTTGTTGTAGTTTATCTTGATGATATTCTCATCTACTCGAAGAACGAAGAAGAGCACGCAGAACATCTTAGGCGGGTATTGATGAAACTTAGAGAGCATTGCCTTTATGCTAAGTTTTCCAAATGTGAATTCTGGCTTCCAGAAGTGACCTACCTAGGCCACGTGATTTCTGCAAAAGGCATTGTTGTGAATCCCGAGAGAGTTCAGGCCGTCCTTGACTGGACTCCACCTGAATCGGTTAAGCAAGTTAGGAGTTTTCTTGGCCTAGCAAGCTATTGTCGCCGCTTCGTTGAGAACTTCTCCAAAGTTGCAAAGCCTCTAACTGAACTCCTCAAGAAAGATAAGAAATTCGAATGGACCCCCAAGTGCGAGGAAATATTTCAAGAGCTAAAAACAAGATTGACTTCTGCACCCGTACTTGCGCCTCCAAACACCAAAAGGGATTTCGAAATCTATTGTGATGCTTCACGGCAAGGGTTAGGATGCATACTTATGCAAGATCGACATGTGGTAGCTTATGCTTCACGCCAGTTGCGTCCACATGAAGAGAACTATCCTACCCATGATCTTGAACTCGCTGTCGTAGTTCATGCCCTGAAGACTTGGCGACATTACCTCCTTGGTAATCGTTGTGAAATCTATACCGATAACCAAAGCCTCAAATACATATTCACCCGGCCAGATCTTAACCTCAGGCAAAGACGCTGGATAGAGTTGATAAAATAATATGACTTAGGAATCTCTTACACCCCAGGCAAAGCCAATGTCATGGCTGATGCACTAAGTCGTAAGTCGTATTGTAACAACCTCATGTTACAACAGTATCAAACACTTCTCTATGAGGAATTTCGAAAGCTTAATCTCGAGGTTGTTCCCCATGGATTCCTTTCCACCTTGATTGTGAAACCAACCCTTCAGGATCAAATCAAAGTTGTTCAACAACGTGCTCGAGGTATCCGATATATCAAACAAAACATTGCTAGCAGTAAGGCCAAATGTTTTACCCTAGACCATGAGGGTACTGTGTACTTTGAGAATAGGATGGTAGTTCTGAAGAATAGGAATCTAAGGCAGCAGATCCTTAAGGAAGCCCATGACACCCCTCTCTCGATTCATCCTGGTAGTACTAAGATGTATCAAGATCTACGCCAGAGATTTTGGTGGACTAGGATGAAGCGACAAATCGCTTGATATGTTGCTGAGTGCGATGTTTGTCGTCGTGTGAAAGCAGAGCATCAAAGACCTGCTGGTACTCTTCAACCTTTAGCAATTCTTGAGTGGAAATGGGATAAAGTCAGTATGGATTTCATCACTGGCTTTCCAAAGTCTCAAAAGGGAAACAATGCCATCTTCGTGGTCATTGACCGTCTTTCCAAAGTTGCTCATTTCCTTCCTGTTCGTGAGAGTATAACTGCTAGCCAGTTAGCGGATTTATATGTCTCCCATATCGTTTCTCTCCATGGTGTTCCTTTGGAAATCAATTCAGACCGTGGAAATCTTTTCACCTCTCGATTTTGGGAAAGTTTTCAAAATGCTATGGGAACCCATCTCTCCTTTAGCACCGCCTTTCATCCCCAGTCAACTGGTCAAGTAGAAAGAGTCAATCAAGTTCTCGAAGACATGCTCAGAGCCTGTGTTATCTCATTCGGAAAGAGTTGGGAGAAATCTCTTCCATTCGCCGAGTTTGCTTATAACAATAGCTTCCAATCTAGCTTGGGCATGGCACCCTTTGAATTTCTCTATGGACGAAAATGTCGAACACCATTGAACTGGTCAGAAACCGGTGAAAGACAATTCTTTGGACCGGATATGATCCAGGAAGCAGAAGGGAAGGTTCGCATTGTTCGTGAGCAATTGAAAACAGCCCAGTCTCGTCAGAAAAGCTACTATGATCGTCATCATAGGCCAGAAAGCTTACCTCCGGGTTACTCCTCTGAAGGGAACCCATCGCTTCGGTATCAAAGGCAAGTTGGCCCCACGTTACATCGGTCCCTTTCGCATTCTAGCTAAACGTGGAGAAGTTGCCTACCAACTTGAACTACCCCCGCATCTTTCTCAGGTTCACGATGTCTTCCACGTATCTCAACTCAGGCGTTGCTTCAAGGACCCCATCCGTGAAGTAGACCACGAAATGCATGATCTCCAAGGAAACCTGTCATATCGAGAGTATCCCGTCTGTATCCTCGATGAAGCTGAGCGCACCACCCGACGTCAGAAGATCAAGTTCCTCAAAGTGCAGTGGTCCAACCATTCTGAGAAGGAAGCCACCTGGGAACGAGAAGATCATCTTCGAGTTGAATACCCCACCCTCTTCCCGACTACTTCTGAATCTCGGGACGAGATTCTTTTGAGTGGGGGCGAGTTGTCACAACCCTAGTCTTGGTATGTGCTTTTACTACTAGAAATAATTGCATCATGTTTAAATTCTTTGGTTTAAGAATTGGGGATTTGGAAAAGCCTCAAAATGAATTTAAATAAAAGGCCAGATAAAAAGTTTTCCAAAAATCCTCCAAACATTTTTGAAAACTCCTATAAATGAGTGTGATCAATTTAAAAATGATTTGGAGTCAAACCCATGCTCATGGATTTTTCAAATATTCAAACAGAGGCTTGGAAATTAAATTTAAATGCTATTTGAATTGAAATTCAAATGTTTTGAATTTCAAAAATCTTCAAATCTTGGGAGTGACTAGTAATATGTCACATAAGTCCAAATAAAATATTTGGGGGTTTTATAAAAATGCTTTGGTAGTTTTTTCAGAGCAAAACAAATAAAACAGAAAGTAAAATAAAAATAAAAAGATTAAAAGGCCGAAAGCCACTTACCTGGCCCACCTGGCCCAGCAGAGGAGGCCCAGCCCAAAAGGGCAGGGTCGTCTTCCTCCCAGGCCAGGCAGGCAGGCAGCTCGCCGCCGGCCACGGCATGGGCACCAGGCAGCTACCTGCCTGCCCCTGCCCCCTTTAGCGGCGTCGTGGAGCCCTGGGCTTCTCCCCCTTCCAATTTCCCCCTCGCCTGGCCTCCTCTCCTTCTTCCCCGGCGCTCCGGCGAAGACCCGAGCGCACTACCGAGCTCGTCGTCGCTCCTCCACGCGGCCACCGGCCAGCTCCCGTAGCACCACCGTGTCCCTCACGTTCCCCGTGGATCTCCTCGTCGCCTCGGCCCGTCAATTCAAGTAGAGCAGCTACAACGGCGACGCGGGCTTCGATTTCCTCCGCCACGGCCATAACCTTCGGCGAGCAATTGTGTCGCCGTTGCTGCCCCTCCGGTCTGCTCGTCCCCTCCGGCATGCTCAGGGTGAGCTTCCCCTTCCTCCCAGCCTCCCCGTTCTCCTACGGAAGCACTCCATCGCCGAGCTCAGCGGAGCCCGAGCAGCGCCGCCGCGGGAGCTCGTCCCCGCCATGGCCTTTGGCCTCCTCTGGCCGGCTCGTTTGCCCCAATGGATGCGCGCGTGCAAGGGCTGCGTCTTGGTGCCCTTGGCGCAGCCATCCGTGGCCGGAGCCGCCGTCCACAGCGGGCGCCGCCGCGTCCAGTGCCCCAGCGGCTACACGCCGGTAGGCTGGCTTAATTAGGGGGCTAACCCCTGGTTAGTTGGCCCTCATCCACTGACAGGTGGGCCCTATCCCCCCTTAATCCCCTGTCAGTTTTAAATTAAACGGGGATTAACCCCAAACCCACTGACAGTGCTGGCCCACATGTCAGACCCCCCTGCGTCAGCATGACGCAAGCATGACGCAGTAAAGTCTTTTTCAATTTACAGATAATCCAGAAATTCCAGAAAACTATTAAATCTTTGAAATTCAATAACTTTTAAACCATAACTCCAAATCACAAGTGTTATATATGAAAAATCATCAGAAAAATGCAAGGATTCCAAATATCATATTTTCATAGATGAAAAACACATCTATGATGATGGACCAGTAGCATTTAGCTATTTGGGTTATTTGGAATAATTCAAAATAAATGTTTAAATCATTTCAATTTAAATCTTTGCAATGCCAACCTTAATACTTGCACATCAGAGGCATATCATACACATGACAACATGGTTTACCATATCCAAACATTAGCAAAATGCAACTTGGGATAATTTGAACAACATTTGGAGTTTGAATTTGAATTACCATATTCAAATCAACTTCAATTAACATGTGACAAATTGAACCTAGGTCACATCAGTACCATGCCATGTTTCATTTCTTGAATGTGCATTGCAATGTGATGTTTATACTTTATTGTCTCGGTGTTTACCTCTTCTCGATAGATCCATCGCCGGACGTAGTTCTTGTTTTCTCTGAAGAGTGGCACCCCCCAAGTCCCGGCAATAAGGCTAGCAAACCCCCTTTGATCATATCTATATAAACCCATTTTTCCCTCTTGTTCTCTTATGCATGATTAGGTGATTCACATGTTACCGTTCTACCGCTAGTTGAACCCATCCTTTGCATGACCTATCATTGCTGCCACAGTATTAAGCAAACCTCAACCTAGCAGATACAAGATTGTTTGTGTTCATCATGTGCCCTTCATCCATGTTATGCTATGTCATGCTAGAGTTGTATGCAATGAAGATGATCCATCTGGGTGATGTATCGGGATGGTAGTGAACACATGCAACAATGTGGTAACGTGTTGATGGCGTCACCTTAATATAAGTGAACAATGAGAGGTTGTGTAGGAGTACACAGTGGGTTGTCTCATTTACACTGCCCTAGGCCCCGAGTTCTTGTGTTGTGATCCAAGACACAGATTACTACCACATGTTGGGCTCATTGACCCCTCTCGACCTATTAACTGACCCCGACTAAGGTCCAGGATTCGCATGGGTTAATTGTTCTTCTATTTGATTTCATAACGTAGCACGGTTTTAGGCAAGCGCAGCACCATCCGTCGAGGTGGGCTTGTCGGATCGTCCATACATCGTCTGGGTCCTGAACGGAAACCCCGGCCGGATTCCCGATTGGGGTATATACTCAGATAGGCGATCCCCTGGACTAGAGTTGGAGCCGTGAGGTAAGTGTCGTGGTACTATCCTCGCCGACACCGCTTGAAGGTGACAAGTTCTAGGAGGTAAGTGGTAGCTACGTATGTGAAGAAGTACACCCATGCAGGGTTAATGAACTATTCGAATAGCTGTGTCCGCGGTTATGGACTACTTGGAGATCTTTACTTGATTATTAGACCACTCAAATGGATAAAAATCTCAAGATCAGTGTGAGTACTTTGGGTTGCTTCCTCGTGGGGAAGTCGAGGAAGGATCCATGGTTGTGTATTGATGTGGTGATCAAGATTAGATGGACTCGTGTGCGCCTCTCATCTCAACTCTATGTAGTCGTAGTACAGGATAGCACAGTCAAAGCTTTCTGCATTACAACCCCACTTGCCTTTACCTTGATACCTGAGCATGAGTAGTATAGTTCTGACGTAAGTCTTGCTGAGTACGACTTTGTACTCACGTTTGCTTATTCTATTGTTTAGAGACGAGACCACTGACCCTGATGGTGGCCTCCCCCTCAAGCTCGACGTCGACGAAGTAATGTAGTCCCAGACAGTAGCCTAGTCCCTCTGGAGGGTCGTTGTGTTTTCTTAAAGGCTTCTTAAGCCATTTGTTAACCTTGTCTTTACTAAGACATAATTTTCTTCCGTTGTTGTATGATGTAATGTTGGGTCACAGTTATGTGATCTCTGCTTGTAACACTACTATATCTGCTCTGTATAGCAGATGCAATAAAACTATGAGTTTTTAGAGTTCATGTTGTGTTACCTGTTGTTTACACTAAACATGTATGCTGCGTGTATGATTATAACATGCATGTCTTAGTGTGGGATTCGATAGCTTCGTTGAGTTATTGTCGGCGGTCTTTCATACACCAAGTGGCCCTTAGATGTGCGCAGCTTGGGGCATCGCGATGCGATTGCTCGCGACTGTCACGTGGCACACTTTGTTGTATGATTGAGCCCGCCCGAGACCCCGACTAAGAGATCGAGCTGGAGTCTGTTTATGTAAGTGTTATAATTCAATCGATAATGTGGTTGAGGCGACTTGTCTATGAGTATGGGATTTCACAACCCATAATCATTTAGACTTGTGAGCGGACGATGAGGACCCATCTCAGTTGATCATCCGGCCTGAATGGGGTGCCCCTCACGTTCGATGCTTTCCGAGAGTGTTCTGTGCCTGGCCTTGTCTGCTTAGACAAGTAGGTACGACTCTCGGCTCTCCATATGATTGAGTTGTGACTGGAATTACATATGCAAACCCCGGGTCCCGACACGTCTTCATACGTTCCCAAGCATGGGCAACGTGTTCATTATCCAATTGCCTGAAATTCATAATGTTACTCCTCAATTGAATAATTTTAGTAGGGGGATAGTACTTCCCTATAAAAGCATCTTTGCATTTACTCCAAGAATTGATACTGTTCTTGGGCAAAGATTGTAGCCACTCCTTGGCTCTTCCTCTCAAAGAGAAAGGAAAAAAACTTCATCTTGACGATGTCTCCATCCACTTCCTTGTACTTCTGCATGTCGCAGAGCTCGATAAAGTTGTTTAGGTGCAAGGCAGCATCTTCTCCTGCTCCTGAGAATTGATCTTTCATAACAAGGTTAAGCAGAGCAGGTTTAATCTCATAAGAAGTTGCTGAAGTGGCAGGTGGAGCAATAGGAGTGCAGATAAAGTCACTGTTGTTGTGACTAGTGAAGTCACACAACTTAGTGTTTTCGTTGGAACCCATAGTAGCAGCAGGTATTTTTGGTATTTTTTTATTAAGGACACAAAAGTAAAAACTGAAAGGTAAACTAACAAGACTAAAAAGCAAAGGTAAAAGATAGTGTGCAACTCCCCTATCTTGTAGACTTGAGTCCCCCGCAACGGCGCCAGAAATTTGCTTGATGGCTTCTCGCCCCTCGTTGGTTACCCCAAGTGGAAGGTTTCAGATGCAGTGCAGCAGCAAGTTTCCCTCGGTGAAGATACCAAGGTTATCGAACCAGTAGGACTCAGGAGATACAAGTTGGTGGCAACGTCCCAGAAATTGCTTCCTGACTAGGGTGTTGTCGTTGACCTGCACACAACAACAAATAACTTTGCTCCCAATGAGTACAGAGGAGTTGTCAATTCCTCCGGCCTTGTCGTTTACAAAGGATCAACGCAAGAGATAAAAGGTGCAAAGGAAAGTTAAAGCTGAAAGTAAATTGAGGGTGTGAAAAATAATGTGAAGATGGACCGGGGTCCCGTCATTTTCACTAGTGATGTCTCTCTCCCAAAAGATGATAAAAGTGCTAGCGAGATAAACAAATCACAGTTGGGCAATTGACAGGATTATGAAGGCACCGCAATGCTAGCTATGCTGCAAAGAAAGGAAGGGCTCAAAAGCAATGGGCAGTACGCCAAGGTAAGTAGACCGAAATCCATCTGCATCTACTACAAATCATCCACCTTGAGATATCTATCCAGAACATCTCGCTGGTATTAAATTGCGAATCCCACCCAAAGTGTAAACTCAAAGCAACAGACAACTGCATTAAAAGAACTTTGCGTAAAGTAAACAATCCTTGCACCCGCAGGTACAAGCACCGTTGTTTTATCCCTGGTGGCAACAACACATCCCCTAGTCTCATGTTTCTGTCACTCAAGCTAGACATCAAGGGGCTGAACCCACAATCGAGCATAACGCTCTCTCTTGGAGTTGCAAATAAAATACTTGTCCAAAGAAAATACCGCAACGGAGAACATGCAAGAATTTACTCAAGAACAAAATATAAAAGAGAAGAACCAAATATATTACTCATCACAATCTTAACATAGTCTCATAATCCATCAGATCCCAACAAACTCAGCATAGCAATAGCAGAAATTACATAGATGCCTCGATCATGTGAGGCAGCTCACGAGGACTCGAAAGTGGAAGCACAAAAGGGGGAGAGATAGATCACATAGCTACTGGTCACGGACCCATGGTCCAAGGGGAACTACTCACGGTACATCCGGGAGGCGTCCATGGCTATGGATGGTCTCTCGGAGGGGGTTCCTCCTTCCGGCAGGGTGCCGGGGCAGCTTCTCCAGGAATCCCCGATCTTGAAACGGCGTCGGCGACGTTATAGAGGGGAGTTCACAAGAAAGAGATCAATAGTAGGGGTTTCCACCCCGAGGGGTAAATATAGGCGAAGGGGGGCATCGAGGGGACCCACGAGGCAGTCAGGAGGGTCCCTGGCGCGGCCCAGGGTGGGGCCGCGCCACCTGCCCTCCTGGCTTCCTGGTGGTGCCCCCCCCCTTCCCTCTCTTGGTGATTCCGGAAGCTTCTGTTGCGCTGATTTTTTATATATTTTTCCCAAAAAATTTGGAGCACTTTTAATGGCCGGAAAACCTGAAATACAAAAACAGCAGAAAACAGAAACTGGCAACTGGGTGCACTGAGTTAATAGGTTAGTCCAAATAGGTTCAAAAGTGTATGAAAGTTCAAGAAAAACATGGCAAAGTCACACAAAACATGCATCGAGCAAGCAGAAATTATAGATACGTTTGGGACGTATCAGTTTTGGACGTATCAACATCCCCAAGTTTAATTCCTGCTCGTCCTCGAGTAGGTAAATGATAAAAGCATAATTTCTGTGGTGACATGCTAACAACCATATAAGAACTTTTAAGTAAAGCAATCAAGGCATGTAATTCAATTCAAGTCATAACAGGCAAGAGTCTATATTTAGCATTGAAACAAGCAACATAAGAACATAAAGGTGCAAGAGCTCTCGCTGTCCGTGACTCGAATGTCTCCAAATGGTGTTTGCGTGCAAGAAAGGGGATAGGGATATACAAGAAAAAATTATTTTTGTGTTGAGAACTTAATCTACTAAAGTTTCACACTTGGTATTCTTTGGAATCTTATCTTGACTCATCCCCAGACCACTAGCCAGGTATAAGTCAAAATGATCCACTCCTTTTCGACATTTTGAGCACTCATGCAATGGATGAGCGTAAGCAAGAAAGTTGACACTTAGGATGGCAAAGAGAGAATATGATGGAGGAGGAAGACAAAAAGGTGTGAAAGGCTCACATCAATTAGGACAATCATAGGCGAGAGAAAGCCAAATGATAGATATGATGTGAGGAGTAGGGATTGCCATGCAACGGATGCACATATGAGCTAAGGTAAGCTCTCCAATGGAACTAGTGGGGGTGCATCCAACTTGCTTGCTCAAGAAGACCTAGAGCTCATTTGAGGAGGCTCATCATTTGAATATACAAGACAAGTTCTATAGTGTGAAGGTCTCCACATAGCTATATGCATAAATGATAATGTCTATGGAGTACAAGATATAAGAGGGAGTACGAGTGTGGATCTCTCAAAAGGAATAGTAGTGTGCCCCCTTCTCTCTTTTTATCTCTTTTTCTCTTTTTTCTATTTTTTTGTATTTTTTTGGTGGCCTCAATGGCTCTTTCTATTTCTCTCATTTGTCCTCTTTGGGATATTTTAATTTTGTCCTCTTTGGGATCTTTTGATTTGTCCTCTTTGGGATCTTTTCCTCACTTTAGGAGCAACACTCTATATATTAAAAAAAGTATAGAAGATCTTTCACACTTTACAAAAGTACTCAAATCATAAAGAAAATGTAACTATCATGATGTATGTAAATGTATGCCTCTGCCAGTGTAGCAGGATATGCAATGATACTAGCGCGTCATGTAGCAATGATTAGGGCAAGGCCCAACTAGCATGCGGCTCATCGATCAAGCAAGTAGCATGTATGACATGAAGATCAAGTCATGAGAAGGTGGATGTTGCATGGCAATATATCTCGGAAAGGCTATGGAAATGCCGTGGTAGGTAGGTATGGTGGCTGTTTTGAGGAAGGATATGAGGAGGTTTATGATGACAGAGCGTATCATGCCAAGGGTTTGGATGTACCAGCGAAGGTGGACGCCAACTCTCGGAGTGAGAAGAAAGCAATGCACGGCACATGAGAGGCTAGCAAAAATATGGGAAGGTGGAAGTGCCAACTTTCAATACTTACATTAGTCCGAAGAACTCATGCACTTATTATCGGTAACTCTCAATCTAATAAGGAGGTTTCACAAAGAGACAAGTACCCCGAGGAGGAGTGTATGGGGGTTTGGTTATCCTTGCGCATCCTCGACTCATGGTACGTGAGTGTACTCTAATATTCGACCCCTCAGAAGAGTAGTAATCCATCTAGTAGCTAAAGTTCTCAACTAATTTTGTAAGTTTTGGAAATAAACACGGATTGCCCAAAATACGACATCTATCACTAATAGTCTAAAGATCTTGACACCAAAAGTACAAACATTACTCAAAACAATACCTCAAAACTATTGCAAGTTACTACTACAAAAGAATAGCAACCTCAATTACCTACTCCAAGTCAAGACACAAAACTCAGTGCAACAGGCAAACTCTCTAAACAAGATAAACATGAAAACTCAAGAGAGTTCCAGAAACAAACTAAACAAAATCTCTTTAAAAAGATAAGTATGAAAACTAAGAGCTAAACATGACAGTAGCTATGAAAAAGATAAAGAACACAAGAAGCAAAGATAAGCATGAAAAATCCTATGTTGTGTTCTAGATTTTGAAAGTGGAGCGTGTTTCTCCCCACACAAATAAATCTGGGTTCTAACTTACTATGAACAGCAAGCAAAGCTAAAGAAAACTAAAAATAAAACCTAAGAGCGAGACACTCCAAGCATAGCACATAACGCATGAAGTGATAAAAATATAGTGAAACGAGAGACGAACTGATAATTGTTGATGGAGAAGGGGGTGCACGGGGGCATCCCCAAGATTAGACGCTTGAGTCTCCTTGAATATTTCTTGGGGATGCATGGGGTCATCCCCAAGCTTGAGTGCTTGACACTCATGAATCTTTTTCATCATCTTCCCTCGCACACTTGAAAACTCCCTTCATACATAACTCATCATAATCTGATTAGCGAGGTTAGTACCCATAATAAAATAATTTTTCCCTTACTGTAAACAAAGATATTCTTGAAGAGCTACTGTTTCTCAAGGTTGCCAAAAAAAATTTGCAAATAAAAAGCAAGCTTAAGGTTCGCAAAATGAAGGAAAGGCAAAACAGGACAGAATCTGTGAAAAACAGACCAGCAGGTAGTAAAGAATTTTTTAGGGATACTTCTGCAACCCAAATAAAAAAACTCATAACATACGAAAGTTCCGTAATTGTATAGAGCACGCTGTGTAAAATATTCAGCTCAAAAAGATGAACTGGGATTTTTCTGTGATTTTTCTAGTCACGAGGTTAGAATCTGTTTTCTGGACAGCATGTCACAACTTTCACTTCCCTTGTCATATGAGGCTATAAATGGCACAAAGCTTGAAAAGTAAAGATAAAATGATGTTGCTAAAGTAGTAACAATCATCAAGACCAATAAAAACAGAAGAAAAACAAAAAGGAAATCCTAAATTCGTTGCGGGCTGCCTCCCGAAAGCTCTTCTTTAAAGCCATTAGCTAGGCTTCATGCAAATAGATCAAGTCTTTTCAAGAAAATAACTAGCCCGTGTGACAGACTCAAAAGGCAACTTAATCTTTTTCCTAGGGAAGTGTTCCATCCCTTTCTTGAGAGGGAATTGTAATTTTATAATCCCTTCTTTCATATCAATAACATGTTAGATATGTGCCCTAGAGACAAATTAATAAAGATATTTGTCACATATCCGTTTTGTTCATAATACGTTTTATACTGTGCTATAACTGTATTACTTGGAAATACTAATACAGGTGTAGTATAAAACATGGTCCGTAGTTTAACTCGGGTAAACTATCTCATTGGGCAATTGATTGATCAAGCTTTCCTGATCATGGCGACACTTAAGTCCATTGACAATGAGGTCATATCATTAGGGGAATGATGTGATGGACAGACACCCACCTAAAGTAATGCAATGTGATCGAGTCACATAGTTCAGCGTTGCTATGACTTTGAAACGTATGGCTTAGTCCTTAGACCGTAATGATCATACGTAATCACGATCTATGAGGAGACTTTGATTTGTATCCCACCGCCTGACTGAAATATGCTGGCTATAACGGAGCACTTTGGGTATTCCGAAATAGATGGTTGATGAGTATGTTAATAGATCAAAGCGGGATTTGTCAGTCCTTGTGACAGGACAGGTACTCTGGGCCCACTCGGTGATATTGCATCAACCCTTGCAAGGACGTGACTAGGTCACAAGAGATGCAATGATCATGGACGAGAGAAGTTGTTTGTCGTGAACGAGATGTGAACACGGTATGTGGGATACCGACGATCAAACCTCGGACAAACAAAGTACCGCAGAACAAAGGGATTACGTCGTATCGTTAACGGTTTCCAAAAGCGATCGAAGCTCATTCGATGGAAGCGCAGGGGCTGTCAAGGATTGTAACCAGGTCCAACTGACTAGTCATTGGTCCATGAGAAGAGTCTCGACCATGTCTGCTGTTTCCCGGACCGTTAGGGTGTTACACTTAAGGGCAATCGATGCATAGGACAGTTACGGGATCAATCGGTGAAATAGGAGAAATCACCGGAATAGTTCCGGAGGAGGACGGAATGGTTTCCGGACATTTTGAATAGTTCAAAATAAAGTTTAATTGTTTTAATAATGTTTTTATTATTTAATTATCTGAATTAAATATTTAAAACTTATTAAATAATTAAAATAATGGAAAAAAGGCTATATGGGCCTTAGAGGCCCATTAGGGGAGGAGGGGGTTCCCCCCCTTGGGCTTGGCGCCAAGGGGTGGGGCCCAACCCCCCCTTGGCCGGCGCACCCCTCCCCCCTTGGGGGTTTAGTCCCACATGGGGGAGGGAAGAGGGATCACACCCCCCTTTGGCCTTTATATAGAGGGGTAGACCCCCCTTTTTCCATACAACAATTGATCTCCTTCTTCTTCCTTCTCCTTTTCCGGAAGTGGACTCCCCTTGTTTGGAGTCTGCACCAGGATTGGAATTCTCCACCATAAGGCAGGCCGTCGCTCTGCCGGAGTCGGGATCCGTAGCCGTCTTTCTTCCGCTGCTCGCCTGGTTCAGAGCCCGGGAGGAACATCGATTGTGCCGTACGTGTATAATCCCTTCGAGGCATTACACCTGTGGTGCTGCTTCGTCGCTGGAGGTTTACCGGGAGTCATCCTCGCCGGTGGTGGTCTTCTACACGACAGGGAGGTCGTAGTTCTGAGTCTACGCCAACCACGTTCGTAAGAACGTTTCCTTCTTTCGGTCTTCAAAGGTATGAACACCGATTCCCTCCGTTACTTTACATCGCCATAGCATAGATCTTGGGTTCGGGTACCGTAGGTGTGAAAATTTTGTGTTTTCTGCCCCGTATCCCAACAGTGGTATCATGAGCTAGCTATAAAAAGTGCTCCAAAAATTTGGGAAAATTCAGATAAAAAATCAGCGTGAAGGAACCTTCCGGAAGAACCTGGGTGGGGCCAGAGGGCCACCAGCAGGGGCCCAGGTGCCCTGGTGGCGGGCCCTAGGGCTTGGCCGCGCCAGGGGGGCGCCTGGACCCCTGGTGGCCCCCCTGTCTGCCCCCCTTCGCCTATATATTCTCCGTCACGGGAAACTTCCGAAACGAGAACCCTTTTTCGCGATCTCTCCTCTGTTCCGCCGCCGCCGCGCTTCTGAGATCGGGAGCACCAGAAGACCTCTTCCCGGCACCCTGCCGGAGGGAGGGCCGACCTCCGGGAGTCTCTTCTCCACCATGGATGCTTCCCGGATGTCTTGTGAGTATTTTTCCTTGGACCATGGGTCCATGATCAGTAGCTATGTGATGTTCTCCTCCCCTCTTTGTTCTTCATGGTTTAGACCTCGTGAGCTGCCCTACATGATCGAGGCAATTTTGTAATCTTTCTGCTATTGCTATGCTGAGTTTGATGGGATCTGATGGATTATGAGATTATGTTCAGATTGTGATTGAGTAATATATTTGGTTCTTATCTCTTATATTTTTGTTCCTAAGTAATTCTTGCATGTTCTCCGTTGCTGTTTATTGCTTTGGCCAAGTAGTAGGTAGTAACCCCAAGAGGGAACGTTATGCTCGAGTGTGGGTTCATGCCCCCCGATGACACGCTTGAGTGACAGAAACATGAGTCTAGGGGATGTGTTGTTGCCACAAGGGGGAAAACAACGGTGCTTGTAACCGCGGTTGCAAGGATTGTTTACTTTACGCAAAGTGCTTTTTAATGCAGTTGTCTGTTGCTTTGGGTTTACACTTTGGTTGGGGCTCTTAATACCAGCGAGATGTTCTGGATAGATATCTCAAGGTGGATGATTAGTAGTAGATGCAGTTGGATTTCGGTCTACTTATTTTGGCGTACTGCCCGTGCTTTTAAGCCTCTTCCTTTCTTTTGTAGCATAGTAGCATTGCGGTGCGTTCATAATCCTGTCAATTGCCCTTCTGTAATTTGTTCACCTCGCATAGCAGTTTTATCGTCTTTTGGGAGAGAGACATCACTAGTGAACATCACGTATCCCGGTCCATATCCTCATCACTGTTACACACTCATTTACTTTTCTTCTTTTACTTTCAGTTGCTATCATTATCCTTTGTGTTTGATCCTTTGTGAACAACAAGACCGGAGAGATTGACAACCTCTCTGAACTTCGTTGGGAACAAAGTTATTTGTGTCTGTGTGCAGGTCCACGTCAGTAGCGCCGCTGACACCTACTTATCATCTCTGGAGTCCTACTAGAGACAAACCTTGGTATCTTTACTGAGGGAAATTTGTTGCTGTGCTACATCACGCCTTCCACTTGGGGCTCACCAACGAAGGGCGAGAAATCACTATCATTACCTCGCACGTCAAGACAAATTTCTAGCGCCGTTGCCGGGGACTCCGAGTGCTGAGATAGGGGAGTTGCACACTACCCTTTACCTTTGTTTTTTAGTCTTGTTAGTTTACCTTTCAGTTTTTACTTTTGTGTCCCTTATCAAAAATACCAAAAATACCTACTAATGCTATCTTCACCATGGGTGTGGAACCACCCAAATATGGTAGGATGGACATGTTTCACTTGGCTCATCTTCGATCAATTTGTGCTCGCGCTAAAAACCCAACCGACTTGGTTGAGGGAAAATCATTGGATGAGCATGCTCATTATACGCGACACCGCCTATCTGAGAAAGGGAAAAGCTTATGGGACCAAATACAAACTTCTTATTGCTATGCCAAGTGTTTATGCCACATTTATGATTTTACTTGCTGCTCTAATATAGAGCGTAAACACCTTCCTTTCCAATGTGAGTTTAATGAAAATGAGATCCTATCTTCTTATGCCAAAGGTGTTTATGATTACTTTGATGTTGAAAAGATTGAAGAGTTTGTTGCTTTTAAAGGTGCTTATGAGATTGCTTCTTTGATTGAAAGGTATTACGATACTATTCACAAGTCTGAAAACTTTGTTGTTCTTGCTTATTGTTTTGAGAATTATACTTCCAATGCATATATTGAGGATTTTAAAAATAGAATGCTTGCTGCCCAAGAAGAGGCTAATGATTGCTATGAAGAGGAATCTTATGATTTCGAGGACTCACTTGATACTTCCCTTTCTGATGATTTTGATACTTGCTTTGTTGATGGCCATGATGCCACTATGGATGATGCCTATGAAGATGAACTTGCTATAGTTCCTTATGTTAAGCATGAAATTATTGTTGTTGCACCCACACTTGATTGCCCTATTATCCTTTTGAAATCTCCAACTATTCCGGAGAATTTCTCTTATCAAGGCTCAATGTGATGGGTTGCATCTATCTTATCATCCTAAAAACCATGCTGAAATCAATACACGTGTGCTTGTAGGTCATGAACAACATGATTTATGTGATAGTTATATTCTTGATGTTGTTCATGATGCTACTGAAAATTACTTTGAGAGAGGAAAGTTTGGTTGTAGAAACTTCCATGTTACAAAAGCACCTCTCTTCATGTTGAAAGTTTTGAAGTTGTTCTTGTTCTACCTTCCTATGCATGTCACTTTGTGCTTCTTTGATTTATTTTCTTACAAGATGCCTATGCATAGGAAGTGGGTTAGGATTAAATGTGTTTCATATTTGCTTCTTGATGCTCTCTTTTGCTTCAAATTCTTATTCTTATGAGAGCACCTTTTATAATCCTTATGCCTAGCTTAAAGGCGTAAAAGAAAGCGCTTTTGGGAGGCAGCCCACAATGAATTAGGTTTCTTTTTGCTTTTGTTGTGTCTTGATGTTTTTACTACTGTAGCAACATCATTGTATCTTTATTTTCCAGCTTTGTGCCAAGTCATACCCTCTTATGATAAGGGAAGCAAAAGTTGTGACATGCTGTCCAGAAAACAGATTCTGTCCCTTGACAGAAAAATTCGAATCAAATCACCAGATCATCTTTTTGATCTGAATTTTTCTGACAGCGTGCTCTATACAATTGTGAAACTTTCGTATGTTCTGAGTTTTTTGATTTGAGTTGCAGAAGTGCCCCTAAAAAATTCTTTACTACCCGCTGTTCTGTTTTTCACAGATTCTGCCACGTTTTGCCTCTCTTCACTTTTGCAAACCTTAAGCTTGCTTTTTCTTTGCAAAAAACCTTTTGGCACTCTTGAGAAACAGTAGCTCTTCAATAATATATTTATATCCAGTGGGGAAAAATTATTTTATTAAGGGTACTAACCTCTCTAATCAGCTTATGATGAGTTGTGTATGAAGGGAGTTTTCAAGTGTGCGATGGAAGATGATGAAAGAGGATCCAGGAGTGTCAAGCGCTCAAGCTTGGGGATGCCCCCATGCATCCCCAATAAATATTCAAGGAGACTCAAGCGTCTAAGCTTGGGGATGCCTCCGTGCATCCCCATCTTCATCAACAATCATCAGTTCGTCCTTCGTCTCACTATATTTTTATCACTTCATGCGCTATGTGCTATGCTTGGAGCGTCTCACTCTTAGGTTTTATTTTTAGTTTTCTTTAGCTTTGCTTGCTGTTCATAACAAGTTAGATCCCTTCTTACTTTGTGTGGGAGAGAAACACGCTCCACTTTCAAAATCTAGAACACATCATAGGATTTTTCCTGCCTATCTTTTTGTTGTTGTGTGTTCTTTATCTTTTTGTAGCTACTACCATGTTTAGTTTTAGTCTTAGTTTGTCTTTAGCAAGAGCCTTGGATTTTTTTTAGTCTGTTGCTAGAACTCTTTTTAGTATTCATGTTTATCTTGTTAAAGAGAGTTGGTTGTTGCACTGAGTTGTGTCTTGTCTTGAAATTAGGTAATTGAGGTTGCTATTTAATTCTAGTAGTAACTTGCAATAGTTTTGAGGTATTTATGTGAGTAATGTTTGAACTTTTGGTGTCAAGAGCTCTAGCCTATTAGTGATAGGTGTCGTATTTTGGGAAATCCGTGTTTATTTTCAAAACCTACAAAACCAGTTGAGAACTCTAGCTACTAGATGGATCACTAATCTTTGGAGGGATCGAATATTAGAGTACACTCACGTACCATGAGTCGAGGATGCGCAAGGATAACCAAACCCCCATACACTCCTCCTCGGGGTACTTATCTCTTTGTGAACCTCCTTATTAGATTGAGAGTTACCGATAATAAGTGCATGAGTTCTTCGGACTAATATAAGTATTGAAAGTTGACACTTCCACCTTCCCATATTTTTTCTAGCCTCTCCCGTGCCGTGCATTGCCTTCTTCTCACTCCGAGAGTTGGTGTCCACCTTCGCCGGTACATCCAAACCCTTGGCATGATACGCTTTGTCATCATAAACCTCCCTATATCTTTCCTCAAAACAGCCACCATACCTACCTATCAAGGCATTTCCATAGCCTTTCCGAGATATATTGCCATGCAACATCCACCTCTTCATGACTTAATCTTCATGTCATACATGTTCCTGCTACACTGGCAGCGACATACATTGCATACATCATGATAGTTACATCTTCTTTATGATTTTGAGTACCTTGTAAATTGTGAAAGATCTCCTTTACCTTCTTGTAAAATAGAGTGTTGCCCTTAAGTGAGGAAAAGATCACAAAGTGGACACAATAAAAGATCCCAAAGAGGACAAAATCCAAAGATCCCAAAGAGGCCAAATGAGAGTTGAATAGAAAGAGCCATTGAGGCCACACAAAAATACAAAAAAATAGAAATAAAAAGAAATAAAAAGAGAGAAAGGGGCAACACTACTATCCTTTTTGAGAGATCCACACTAGTACTCCCTTTATATCCTTGTACTCCATAGAGATGATTATTATGCATATAGCTATGTGGGGACCTTCACACTATAGAACTTGGCTTGCATATTCTAAGGATGAGCCTCCTCAAACGACCTCTAGGTCTTCATGGGCGAGCAAGTTAGATGCACCCCCACTAGTTCCATTAGAGAGCTTCCTAGATCGTATGTGCATCCGTTGCATGGCAATCCCTACTCCTCACATCATATCTATCATTTGGCATCTCTTGCCTATGATTGTCCTCATTGATGTGAGCCTTTCTCCTCCTTTTTTGTCTTCCTCCTCCTCCGTACTCCTCTCTTTGCCATCCCAAGTGTCAACTCTCATGCTTACGCTCATCCATTGCTAGTGGTCTGGGGACGAGTCAAGATAAGATTCCAGAAAAAGACCAAGTGTGAAACTTTAGTAGATTGAGTTCTCAACAAATAAATTGTTTTTCTCGTATTCCCTATCCCCCTTCTTGCACGCAAACACCATTTGGAGACATTCGAGTCACGGACAGCGAGAGCTCTTGCACCTAATGTTATTTTGTTACTTGTTTCAATGCTAATATAGACTCTTGCATGCTATGACTTGAATTGAATTTCTAACCTTGATTGCTTTACTTTTCAAAGTTCTTATATGGTTTCTAGCATGTCACCACAGAAATTATGCTGTTATCATTTACCTACTCGAGGACGAGCAGGAATTAAGCTTGGCGATGTTGATACGTCCAAAACGTATCTATAATTTCTGCTTGCTCCATGCATGTTTTGTGTGATATTGCTATGATCTAGATACACTTTCATACACTTTTGATCATATTTGGACTAACCTATTAACTCAGTGCACCACAGTGCCAGTTCCTGTTTTCTGATGTTTTTCTATTTCAGTTTTCCCCCATATAAAAAGTGCTCCAAAAATTCGGGAAAATTCAGATAAAAAATCAGCGTGAAGGAACCTTCCGGAAGAACCTGGGTGGGGCCAGAGGGCCACCACCAGGCGCCCTGGTGGCGCGCCCTAGGGCTTGGCCGCGCCTGGACCCCTGGTGGCCCCCCTGGATGCCCCCCTTCGCCTATATATTCTCCGTCACGGGAACCTTCCGAAACGAGAACCCTTTTTCGCGATCTCTCCTCTGTTCCGCCGCCGCCGCGCTTCCGAGATCGGGAGCACCAGAAGACCTCTTCCCGGCACCCTGACGGAGGGAGAGCCGACCTCCGGGAGTCTCCTCTCCACCATGGATGCTTCCCGGATGTCTTGTGAGTAGTTTTCCTTGGACCATGGGTCCGTGATCAGTAGCTATGTGATGTTCTCCTCCCCTCTTTGTTCTTCATGGTTTAGACCTCGTGAGCTTCCCTACATGATCGAGGCAATTTTGTAATCTTTTTTCTATTGCTATGCTGAGTTTGATGGGATCTGATGGATTATGAGATTATGTTCAGATTGTGATTGAGTAATATATTTGGTTCTTATCTCTTATATTTTTGTTCCTAAGTAATTCTTGCATGTTCTCCGTTGATGTTTATTACTTTGGCCAAGTAGTAGGTAGTAACCCCAAGAGGGAACGTTATGCTCGATTATGGGTTCATGCCCCCCGATGACATGCTTGAGTGAAAGAAACATGAGTCTAGGGGTTGTGCTGTTGCCACAAGGGGGAAAACAACGGTGCTTGTAACCGCGGTTGCAAGGATTGTTTACTTTACGCAAAGTGCTTTTTAATGCAGTTGTCTGTTGCTTTGGGTTTACACTTTGGGTGGGGCTCGCAACTTAATACCAGCGAGATGTTCTGGATAGATATCTCAAGGTAGATGATTAGTAGTAGATGCAGTTGGATTTCGGTCTACTTATTTTGGTGTACTGCCCGTGCTTTTGAGCCTCTTCCTTTCTTTTGTAGCATGGTTAGCATTGCGGTGCGTTCATAATCCTGTCAATTGCCCTTCTGTAATTTGTTCACCGTGCATAGCAGTTTTATCGTCTTTTGGGAGAGAGACATCACTAGTGAACATCACGTATCTCGGTCCATATCCTCATCACTGTTACACGCTCATTTACTTTTCTGCTTTTACTTTTAGTTGCTATCATTATCCTTTGTGTTTGATCCTTTGTGAACAACAAGACCGGAGAGATTGACAACCTCTCTGAACTTCGTTGGGAACAAAGTTATTTGTGTCTGTGTGCAGGTCCGCGTCAGTAGCGCCGCTGACACCTACTTATCATGTCTGGAGTCCTACTGGAGACAAACCTTGGTATCTTTACTGAGTGAAATTTGCTGCTGTGCTACATCACGCCTTCCACTTGGGGCTCACCACCGAAGGGCGAGAAATCACTATCATTACCTCGCACATAAGAGGCTTCTACCCTAAGCTTCTCCTCCCTAGCTTTATGAGAGCATTAGTGATATGCTCCGTGAAGATAAGATTAAGTGTGCTAGTGTGGGGGTCTCTAGACATCTTGTGAAGGAAACGAATAACTTCAGAAAGGGTGCAATTATCAAAATCAAGGTCACTACTATCAAGTAAATTAGTAGTGGTGTCCTTTAGGCTCACTTGTTTGGTAGCTTCTATAGTCATAGGAATTTCTTCTTCTACGGTTGAGGTCATAACATCACCATTAATAGGTCCTATGGGACTAGGGGTGCATTGGGTGCTAAGAGTTTGGACATCCTCAACCACTTGGATAGTATCAATGGTATGGTGTGTAGGAAGGCTCTTAATTCTATCTTCTTCCTCCTTTTCTCTAGCCCATCTCTCTTTGAGTTTAGCCATTATCCTATTGTTTTCATTAATTTGCACTTGGATAGCATTCATAGGAGCGACCTTCCTCTCCTCAAGAGGAGAAGTTCTAATTTTAAGCAATTCTACTTCATGGGATAAATTGTCTACCTTCGACGAGAGGTTACCTAATTTGTCTAGTTTTTCCTCTACACTCTTGTTGAAGGCTTTTTGGGTAGTGATAAAGTCTTTAAGCATACTCTCTAATTCAGAAGTGGAGTTTTTGGTGCTAGGATAAGTGATGTTGTTCCCATAGTTGTTGGAGGGGAACGGTCTAGGGTTGCTACCAAAATTACTCCTATAAGCATTGTTATTGAAGTTTTTTCTAGAGATAAAGTTCACATCTACTTGATCTTGAGTAATCAAAGAATTTAAAGGAACATCATGAGGATCAATAGGAGATTGCTTGGTAAGTAGATACATAATCAAGTCAACTTTTTCATTTAGGGAGGAGATCTCCTCAACAGAGTTTACCTTCCTACCTGTTGGAGCTCTTTCGGTGTGCCATTGGGAATAGTTGGTCATCATCTCATCGAGAAGTTTTGTGGCAGCACCAAGTGTAGTTGACATAAAGGTTCCTCCCGCGGCCGAATCTAGCAAGTTCCACGAGGTAAAGTTCAAGCCTGCATAAAAAGTTTGGATAACCATCCAAATAGTCAAACCATGCTTAGGGAAATTCTTAACAAGAGATTTCATGCGTTCCCAAGCTTGGGCAACGTGTTCATTATCCAATTGCTTAAAATTCA
Source organism: Bromus sterilis (assembly GCA_950022295.1). Classification (NCBI taxonomy): domain Eukaryota; kingdom Viridiplantae; phylum Streptophyta; class Magnoliopsida; order Poales; family Poaceae; genus Bromus; species Bromus sterilis. The sequence goes on along the minus strand of OX465596.1, from coordinate 23,337,362 downwards.
TAATATAGCTCCTCAATTGGATAATCTTAGCAGGGGATAGTACCTCCCAATAAAAGCATCCTTGCACTTATCTCAAGAATCTATGCTATTCCTAGGCAAGAATTGAAACCAGATTTTAGCTCCTCCTCTCAAGGAGAAAGGAAAAAAGCTTAAGCTTAACAATATCACCATCTACTTCTTTGTACTTTTGCATATCACAGAGCTCAATAAAATTATTTAAGTGCAGAGCAGCATCATCTCCAGCACCGGAGAATTGATCTTTCATAACAAGGTTCAGCAAAGCAGGTTTAATCTCATAAGAAGGTGCTGAAGTAGCAGGTGTAGCAATAGGAGTGCAGATAAAGTCACTGTTGTTGTGACTAGTGAAGTCACACAACTTGGTGTTCTCGGAGGAACCCATAGTAGAAGCAAGCAAGATAACTATTTTTTTTATAAAGGACACTAAAGCAAAAACTGAAAGGTAAACTAACAAGACTAAAAAGCAAAGATAAAAGATAGTGTGCAACTCCCCTATCTTGAATAGTGCAGTCCCCGGCAATGGCGCCAGAAATTGCTTTGATGTTACGAGAGTTTACTTCTCTCCCCTCGTTGGTTAACCCAAAGTGGAAGGTGAGATGTAGCGTAGCGGCAAATTTCCCTTGCTAAGGTTGAATGTCGAACCAATAGGACTCCAACAGATATAAGAAGGTGGTGAAGTGAACAATGGCGCCGTTTACAACCGAGGTTGCTAACTTCACCTGGACCTGCACACACAGCAAATAACTTTGCTTCCCAACGAGTAGAGAGGAGTTGTCAATTCCTCCGGCCTTGTTGTTTACAAAGGATAAAACGCACAGGATAATAATGACAGTGATAGCAACGGAAAAGTAAATAAAGCAGTAAATTGATAACGGATGTAAACAGTATTGGAAATATGGACCGGGGTCCTATGATGTTCACTAGTGATGTCTCTCTCCCAAAAGACAATAAAATAGCCATGCGAGGTAAACAAATTACAGCTGGGCAATTGACAGGATTATGTGCGCAAACCAATGCTAACTATGCTACAAAGAAAGGAAGAGGATCAAAAGCATGGGCAGTACGCCAAGACAAGTAGACTGAAATCCATCTGCATCTACCTACTAATCATCCACCAAGATATATCTATCCAGAACATCTCGCTGGTATTAAGTTCCGAATCCCACCCAAAGTGTAAACTCAAAGCAACGGACAACTGCATTAAAGAACTTTGCGTAAAGTAAACAATCCTTGCACCCGCAAGTAAAAGCACCGTTGTTTTCTCCCTTGTGGCAAAAACACATCCCCTAGACTCATGTTTCTGTCACTCAAGCTAGTCATCGGGGGGCATGAACCCACAATCATGCATAACGCTCCCTCTTGGAGTCACTACCTACTACTTGGCCAAAGCAATAAATAGCAATGGAGAACATGCAAGAATTACTCTAGAACATAAATATAAAAGAGGAGAATCAAATATATTACTCAAACACAATATGAACATAAACTCATAATCCATCGGATCCCAACAAACTCAACATAGCAACAGCAGAAATATTACATATGTGCCTCGATCATATAGGGCAGCTCACGAGGTCTAATCCATGAAGAACAAAGAGGGGAGGAGAACATCACATAGCTACTGATCATAGACCCATGGTCCAAGGTGGACTACTCACGGTTCATCCGGGAAACATCCACGGTGGTGGAGAAGCTCCCGGAGGTGGTTCCTCCCTCCGGCAGGGTGCCGGGAAGAGGTCTTCTGGTGCTCCCGATCATGGAAGTGCGGCGGCGGCGGAACAGAGGACAGATTGCGAAAAAGGGTTCCCGTCACGGGGGTTTCACGTCATGAGGATTATATGGGCGAAGGGGGGCAGCCAGGGGGGCCACCAGGGGTCCGAGCGGGCCCCTGGCGCGGCCCCACCCTAGGGCGCGACGGGAGGGCGCCTGGGGCCCTGGTGGGTCCGTTCTGCCCCCCCCCCCTCGGTGATTCTCGCAGCTTCCGTATCGCTGATTTTTTATTGGATTTTTCCTGAATTTTTGGAGCACTTTTAATATGGGGGAAACCTGAAATAGAAAAACAGCAGAAAACAGGAACTGGTACTGGGGTGCACTGAGTTAATAGGTTAGTCAAAAATTGATCAAAAGTGTATGGAAGTTCATCAATGTCATAGTAATATCACACAAAAGAGGCATGGAGCAAGCAGAAATTACAGATACGTTTTCGACGTATCATCCGCCGCCACCGCGCTTCCAAGATCGGGAGCGCCAGCAGACCTCTTCCCAGCACCCTGCCGGAGGGAGGATTGACTTCCGGGAGCCTCTCCTCCACCATGGACGCTTACCGGATGATCCATGAGTAGTCTACCTTGGACCATGGGTCCGTGATCAGTAGCTATATGATGTTCTCCTCCCCTCTTTGTTCTTCATGGATTAGACCTTGTGAGCTGCCCTACATGATCAAGGAACATATGTAATTCTTTCTGGTTTGCTATGCTGAGTTTGCTGGGATCTGATGGATTATGAGACTATGTTCAGTTTGTGATTGAGTAATATATTTGGTTCTTATCTTTTATATTTTTTGTTCTTGAGTAATTCTTGCATGTTCTCCGTTGCTGTTTATTGCTTTGGCCAAGTAGTAGGTAGTGACTCCAAGAGGGAACGTTATGCTCGATTGTGGGTTCATGCCCCCTGATGGATAGCTTGAGTGACAGAAACATGAGTCTAGGGGATGTGTTGTTGCCACAAGGGGTAAAACAACGGTGCTTGTAACCGCGGTTGCAAGGATTGTTTACTTTACGCAAAGTTCTTTTAATGCAGTTTTCTGTTGCTTTGGGTTTACACTTTGGGTGGGGCTCGCAACATAATACCAGCGAGATGTTCTGGATAGATATCTCAAGGTGGATGATTAGTAGTAGATGCAGTTGGATTTCGGTCTACTTATTTTGGCGTACCGCCCATGCTTTTGAGCATCCTCCTTTCTTTGTAGCATAGTTAGCATTGCGGTGCGTTTTTAATCCTGTCAATTGCCCAACTATGATTTGTTTACCTCGCATAGCATTGTTATCGTCTTTTGGGAGAGCGACATCACTAGTGAACATCACGGGACCCCGGTCCATATTCTCATCACTGTTGACACGCTCAATTTATTCTTTGATTTTACTTTCCAGTAACTATTACCATTATCCTTTATCCCTTGCATTTGATCCTTTGTAAACAACAATGCCGGAGAGATTGACAACCTCTCTGAACTTCATTGTGGGCAAAGTTACTTGTGTGTGTGCAGGTCCAGGTTAAGCAAGTGATTCTTTTTAGATGGCGCATCACTTGCCGCACCACCTACTTGTAGTTATCGGAGTCCTACGGGAAGACACTCTAAACCTTGGCGTCTTTCCCAAGGGAAATTTGCTGCTATCCTACATCTTACCTTCCACTTGGGGTAACCAACGAAGGGCGAGAAGCCATTATCATCTCTCGCACATCAGTTCACAAGATGAATCTCACCCATGATCTCCTGATAAAGTGTATAGGGAATAACGCTAGCACTTGATCCCAAATCGCATAGCCCGTAATAATTGTGATCTCTGATTTTAACAGATACAACTAGTGTACCTGAAATTGGGCCCTTATTCTTGGTTGTAACAATGTTAGTTGAAACAGCACAAAAATTTATATTGAAATCTAAAACATCATTAGTAACTAGATCTTTAACCACCGCAACTCTAGGACCGACCTTTATCTGTTCCTCAGGTTCGTCAGTTCGTCTCTCACTTTTATTTATTATGCCTGTCACAAAAGAGTGCTCCCTTATCCTTGTGGGAAAAGGGGGATTTTCATACATAACTGCAGGCATAATAGGGTCAGCAACATTTCTATCAACATGTAATTCTTTAAAGGTTTTATGATACTGATCCTTCTCTTTTTTAGAAGAGTCAATGTGAGAGGCAAAGTTCTTACAAAAATCAATCATAAGTTGGGAATCAAGACCAATCTTAGAGCAAAAGGTATTAAAGTAATCTGTTTTCACATAGCTCTCAATATAATCATGCTCATAATTTATAGCGGGTTCAATACCTTTATCGATTTCCAAGTCTTCAGTGTTCTTCTGGATCCTCTCAATGAGATCCGATCTTTCTTCAACGCTTCTTGTTTGTAATACCCCGCTAGAGGAGGCATCCAAGATCTCCTTATCCTGACGAGAAAGCCTAGCATGAAAATTTGTAAGTATAATATCTTTGGGGAGTTCATGAATATGACACTTGAATATTAGGGACTTCAGTCTCCCCAAGCTTGAGAGATGCTCTCTCCGTCACGAGACCAAAAGTTATCGATGTAGTTCATGTCTCGGTGAATTTCATGAAGAGGATAAAACTTTGTATAAAAGAGAGTCATAAGCTCTTGCCAATTAAATAAATGTGAGTTATCGAGGAGCTTATACCAATCTGAAGCTTTATCTATAAGTGATATGGAGAATAATTTCTTCATGACGAACTCCATTGACACACCTGCAAGCTTGAACAATGAACATAGTTGTGATAAATATAGCAAGTGTTCACCTGGATGTCTGTCTCCTGCATAACGATTAGCCAAGACATAACCGATAATACCAATTGGTATTTTGTAAGGAACAATTTCAGTAGGGGTAGGGGTGACCACCACAGTAGTGGGGTGTTTCCCCATAAGCAACAAACCAAGAGTAGAGGTGTCCATAAGGACAAAAAGTAGCAACAGCAAAATAAAAACAGAAATATAAGAGCTTCCTTACCAGCTTCACTTACTAATAGCGCTACGCTTCCCGACAACGGCGCCAGAAAACAGTACTTGATGACCCCTCAACTATAGGGGATCGATTGTAGCGTTTTCGATAAATAAGAGTGTCGAACCCAACGAGGAGTAGAAGGTATTGGTAAGTGACTTTGGTAAAGAAATAACTGCAGGCACTGAAAGATAACTTTTTAGGGATTTTTTGTATAAGCAACGAGGAAATAAAAACAAGCAAAGTAAAAGGTACTGAGGAGTAGCAAGTGGACCAATCCTTTTGAGCAAAGGATAAGCCTGGAAACTGAACTTATGAACTTATAAAGGCTAAAGTGTTCTTGAGGACACACGGGAGAGATAGTGTAATGCCCCGGTCATACACCAGTTCTCGGCCGTTATGCCTGGCGGGATCTAGACTGTCCCCATACCAACACTAGTCTTTCATGCGCACTTTGTCCTCACTCGTGTGCACCGGGGAACAACTTCCCGGTCAGTCACCCATCCTCAAATCGCTCCAAGCCAAGCACACTTAACTTTGGAGTTCTTTGGATCTGGGCTCCCGGAAAAGAAGGTGCACCTTGTTGATATGAGTAGTCTTTCATTCCTACTAAGCCAGGATGTCACAGATAGTCACGTTCTTTCGCCATACTCCATATCGATACTACGTGTTGTGTTGATAAGTGTTGAGTGGGTGGATCTATGCTAGCACACCTTCTAGACTAAGATAAGTGCACTCTTATGATTAAACATCTTGCAAGCATCCGCAAATACAAGATAGTAATTAAGGCAAAAGCCTAACCACAGCAATACGATCAGGGACCCATTATTCCCTTGTGCAAAAGCCGCAAACTGGGGTTCAGGTTTCTGTCGCTCCGGCAACCCACCGTAAGCATTCTTTATACACAATACATTCCCCTAGGTCCTTAGAAAGGCGAAGTGTTGAGTGTTCGACTCACACAACACCACTAGGAAAATAACAACACAACTTAAATATCAAACAACACATATTACTTCAACATCATATGACTACTAGCAACTAGACTTCTCCCATGTCCTCAAGAACTAAAGTAACTACTCACAAGACATAAAAGAGATCATTATCAGTGGGGATAAATAGATGATAAAAAATCTGGACATAATAATATTTCTCCAATAAAACTCAATAGCATTCACCATAAAGTAGTAATCAACACCGGTAGAGTAGAGAGGATAGATAGTACGAATTACAACACGAGTTGCAATTGTGAGATGAGATAGGATGGAGGTGGATATGGTGCTGATCACTACACCACGGGCAAGATCTAACGGCAGAGGACTTCCGGCAAAGATGGACCTATGCCGACAGTTAGGGTGTCGTTAAATGTTATCTGCCGGCAGATGTGTACCACTGGTCGCTATGAGATGGTGATGGCAATCTAACTGCCGGCATATATTCAATCATACCGGCAATCGACTGCCGGCACATATATTCGGCGCTTGACCCGAAAATTAGCGCGCGGAAATGAAAAAACGGAGGGAAAAAAGGCATCGGGGGAGGGAATATACCCAATCTCGCGCCGCTTCCCCCCTTCTCCAAATCCCTAATCTTATCCTCCATCTCCTCTCCTCCCCACGGCTCCCCCCTCCGCCTCCTCCTCCCCACCACTCCCTTCCTCCGTCGTCGCCTCCCCACCGCTCCCTCCCTCCGCCGCCACCTCCCCACCGCTTCCCGCGGCCACCGTCATGTCCATGGACACCGTCTGTTTCCTCTTGCGATGGCGGTGCTGCTCGTCCGCGTTGATTTCCTCCTCGTCGTCTTCTGTGGACGCCCCCTTCCACCTATGGTTCTAGGGTTTCGGGTGGGGTGGTTGTGTGGCCTCGCCGGTGAGCTCCTCCCCTCCTCTGCCTCTCTGCCTGAGGCTTGAGCGGGTCAGGCGGCGGCCAGATCCACCACGGCCGTCGTGGTGCATCCAGTTGTGCACCGTCGTGACGCGATGGAGATGCTTGATGTGCCCCCGACGGCCATGAGATCGACGAGGAAGACGAGGACGAGGGGTACGCAACAGCCCAATCCAGGGTCAACAACAGCACGGTCGCGTCCTGGAGGAGGGATGAGTTCCAAGGGCTCGAGGAAGAGGAGGATGAAGGCTACGGCGTCGACAGCCCCCTGATAACCCTCAACTGTAGGGGATTGAGATAGTCTTCGCGGGCAAGATAACCCAATTTATTGATTCGACACTTGGGGACACAAAGAATACGTATAGGCTTTGACAATTGAGTTGTCAATTCAACCGCACCTGAAATAAACACTTGCTTGCACAAAGGTATTAGTAGCAACTGTGATATAGTAGTGGTGGTAATGATAATAGTGGTGATAGTGATAGTGGAACAGCAAAGGTAAATAACTAGTAACCAGCAGAAGGAAAACATTGTAGGCTAGGGAGATGGATGGTTGGGCGCTGCTTGGATGGGAACGAACATGTAACAAATTCTAACTTGGGCAAGACTCACAGAAAACAAAGGATCATCTAGGCAAATATCAAACATCAGGCATGTATCCCAAGGTAGTTGTACGTGCTTGCAATAAGAACTTTGAACAACATCTTTTGTCCTACCCTCCCGCTACAAACGGGACCAAAAGGAACTTAGGGAGATTAAGGTACTCCTGTCAAAGATCACTAGAACAAAGCATTAACAATTCATGGATACACGGAATCCTCAAATCATAGTCCATCCCCTTTGGTGTCCCAAGCTGTCACCATTGGGATCGCCGGTTCCGGACTATAATAGGTGCATACAACTCATAGATAGGATCAAGAACACCACAAACTCAAAAAACAAAAGGGTGATCAGATCTGAAATCATGGCACTCGGGCCCAAAGTGACAAGCATTAAGAGCAACAAGTTTTAACAGAGATGATAAACACCAAGTAGATGATAGGCAACATGCCCCCGACAATCTGATTGAACTATTACATGATCTAACTCATCCAATCCCTACCACACCCTTTGCCTATAGCAGGGAATTACTCACACATGAGAGGAGAAGTCATGGAGGGGTGATGGAGAGGCGATGATGATGACGATGGCGATGATTTCCCCCTCACAGGAGGCCAATTCAGCCTCCAGATTAGCTCTCCGAGGAAGAACAGAGGGTTGCGGCGGCTCCGCGACGTAGATTGGAAAAGCGACCTCTGTTTCGGGGTTTTTGCGTCGGGAGAATAAATAGGGGCCAAGGTAGGTCACCAGGGGGTGTGGGACCCAGCCAGGAGGGCAGCTGGCGCGGCCAGGGCTGGGCCGCGCCAGGCACCCTCCTGGTTGCCCCCTGGCTGCCCTGTGGCCCCCCTTTGGCCTGGTGGAAGCTTCCGGAACACTGATTTTTTATATATATTTTTGGGATTTTTCCAGCGTACCTAAATATCCAGAAACCTGCACAAAAGAAAACAGCACTGGTAGCTCTTCTGAAAACAGCGTCAGTCCGGGTTAGTTTTGTTCAAATCATGCAAGAATGAAGGCAAAACAATAGCAAAAGTGTTTGGAAAAGTAGATACGTTTAGGACGTATCACCCCCCAGCCCAAGCAGCAGCGGCTACACCAGCAAGCGCGGCAGTAGCCTCGCCTCCAGTCCTAGTGGCGGCGGCAGGGGCGTCGAGGAGCCGGACCCCACCCTGCCCCTTCCCCCAGGTTCCGACAAGAAGCACGCCTACGAGGTTGAACCCAGCTCACTCCTCTCCTCTGTTATGTTTTGCCTCACATCTTCTCATGGCATTCAGGTTAAATAATTTCTAAGTTTTCGTGTTCTGTTAATTCTCCTGGGTGGCATTCAAGTGAAGTTTGCATTACTACAGTGGTTGGCTACTGCTGGAGGTGTAGGTGTTCTGTTACCCTAAGCGTGTTCCTTCCATTGATTTGTTATTGCACAACCATGGTTAATTAGCTAGATAGTTAGTGACGTCCAGTTCCTGTGTAGGTGTAGGGGACTCCTTATCTTTTCCTTGCAAATAAGCTCCTTTGGAGTTCAATCCAGATCTTCTTTTTCTTGGTTGTTTGTGTGTATATGACAGCGACACCTCAATTGTGGTGTTAGTTGTACTAGGTATGATTTTGCAGTGCTCTGAATTTTACATGGCACTTGAGTTTGCTGCAATGTTTGTTGGTTACAAAAACCTATCAACTATCTGGGCTATTAGATGGAGGGGCTGTCATCCTGGCATTTCAGTTTCTGTTCTTGTTAAAACCTGGCAATAAGCTACTAAACTGTTGTTGTTCTTGTTGTTCTTGTTTCGGTTTCTGCTCTGATGCACATGTATGATGCTAAATAACTGGAAGCACACAGATTTACAAGAAATATTGTTGCGCCATGTATCTTTCAATAGTGTGCTGATTAATATGGGCACACTTGTATTTGCGTCCTCAAGATATTTGATACAATGAGGCTTTGATCTTTGGGTTGGTTGATATTTGATGGTCCTTGAAAGAAAAGCGAGGCTAGATAATAAGAGATTAATTGTGTTCTCATCTCCAGGATGTTCATTGGTTACATGATGTTACATTTCATTTTTCTCTCCTCTTGGTATTGGACTATTACTATGCACTAAAGCTGGTCATGAATGCATCTTGATAAGTATGTAATGGTCCAGCGACGAAATTTCTTAAGTTGACGACCCTGCCGGTAGTACTGCTAGCTCCAGTGCCCCTACTCCTTGCTCAATAAAATGTGATTCTGTTTATTGCTTAATAACTGATACTCAATGATGTGGTGTTGATGTCAAAATGTGAATCTATGTGTACAATAGAATTACCTTGATATATGAGCAAGACTGTGCTTTATGTTTTTGAATTATTACCTTAATATAGGTGCATATCATCGTGGGAGTGCAGTAAGATTTATTGAAGTCCATATTTGTTATTCCTTCTCACCCAAGTGCTCTTATCTGCTTTCTTGTATGACTAGCACCAGCCAAAGATATATCTCTCTCTTCTTTGTTGATTGTCCCGACTACACAAGTTGAATGACCCCTTTTACTTGTTTTCCTACATGTTTTTACTATTATCACGATGGCGGCGACGAGGAGCAACCGGAGCGGCAGCAAGGACAACCACGACGACGGCAGCACCGACACGCCTTCCTTGTGAGTTGCCATTTATCTTCTTAAATTCAGTACTACTTGTTCAGTATAAATTCAGTGTGCTGCTTGTTCAGTATAATTCAGTGTACTTGTCATCTTCAGTATAAATTTAACTGAACCTACTCCTAGGAGTATTTTGTTAATTGGGTTAAATTATCCTTATCCTTTAAATCTACCATTGGGAGTAGTTTTAACTTGAAAATCTCTAAACTTGCTCACTGAACCTTGCGTACCTTAGTTTCTGAATTCTGAAACTGAATTCAATGTAGAGTCTGAATTCCGAAACTGAATTCAATGTAAAGTCTGAATTCTGAAACTGAAACAATTGCACATTCTACTTAAGCTGAAACTGAAACTACTTAAACTGTCAATTAAGTTTGCACATCTCTGTTGTGGCAGTTAGCTAATTTATTGTTGCGGCTGTTGCCTACTGTAAATCCAAACCACAAGATAACAACTGAGCTGATTTCCTGCCTCATTCTAGCTAGTTGGAGTAGCTCTGTGTGGGTGAAGCGTGCACTTGTGGCTGAATTCAATTAATTAAAATGAGCACATCAGTGGAGACAAAATTCAAGTTTATATAAACTGCATCAAGTTCACTAGTAGGTCACTAATACTGGCAATTCACGCAAACATGAGCAATATTCCGTTAACTGCAATGAACACATCAATGGAGACAAAATTCAGTACTCACATGCCTGCATATTTCAATCAGTTGATCTTCATTGAACACAGCAGTAGTAACAATCAGTGTGTTCCCCTATGCATATTTCAAACCTGAAAATAACCGTTATTGCTTAGACTAAAATTGCGGGATGATGCCTATTGTTCCATTTTTGACAATTCTAGGCTACGGGATGATGCTTATTGTTCTCTTTGGGTTGCTTCTGGAATCATTACTATGTTGATGTTCATTTTAAAACTTTTGATCATGCTACTGTGATAAGAACATATTTTGTGTGCCTGGTCTTGGTGTACTTGTTCATTTTGTGATAAGAACTTTAATTAAGTCAATTGATCTACTGCTGGAGTACTTGTTTCTGTTTACAAGTCAAATTGAACAATATTTCAGTTGATAATTCATGATCTACTCCAAATTTTCTGATATGGTCGAACTTGCAGATGCCAAGTACAGGATCAGGTTGAGGTCTCCAGCATAGTGTCAACGCACACTTCGATGCCTACGTTCTTCGGTTCTGGCATAGGTAAGTTGTTTATGCTGCCACTACAATATATGTTGTCATTAGTGGTACGTGTGCACTGGAAGTATTCTTGTAGGTGATATTCTGCTCTGCATTTTCATATCCAGTCGCAATTGATCTTGTAGGTTCCCAATTAACATATAGATGCCATATTAACCTGAAAAGTGCACTTCTGTTTTCACATGGTTCCTTGCAGATGCAAAATGTTGCAATGAATCATCTAACCTTTTGTTAGTTCAAGTAGTTGCACTAACTCATCTACCTTTCTTTTCTTCAGATTAATCAACAGTGCAAGATGTTGCTCATTATCGTAAGACTGGATGCTGCATGGAAGGGATGTCTTAGAAACATTTTGTTGTTGTGTGTGGGTGATGATCATTGTCTTAGAAACAAATGCAGTATTCATTTTGTTAGGTAGGTGAAGTAGTTGTGCACTACATGGAGTACTTGTAGGTCATTTTGTTAGGTAGGTGAAGTATTTGTAGGATGAAGTCATCTTGATCATGATGAACTTCTGTGTGATGCTATCTGTGATGCCTATGTATGAACAAGTTATTGTTGCCTATGTATGAACAAGTTATGGCTGTCTATGTATGAACAAGTTATGGCTTGCAATGAAGTATCTTGTATGTGATACTTGCAATGAAGTATTTTTTTTCTCTGTGATCTATGCAAGTTTGAATTTTAAAATTTGAAATGGACAAAACTTGATGTGTAAGTAGTGGAGAGAAGCTTCAGAAAGTGCCAGGGCAGAGAAACTGCCGGCATAGGTTATCCATCCAGGCAGGTGGCCTGCCGGGAATGATAGAGAAAACAGGGCAATACAACTGCCGAGGAAAATTTGCCTGCTGGGAAAGACTTTTCCCGACAGGGGTATTCCGGACAGGCCGGCCTTCCGGCAAAGAACCGTTGCCGGCAGTCCAATTGCCGTCTATAGTGGCTTATCCCGGCAGTTGGGGCGCCCTTAGATTCTGCCCGTGGTGTAGTGGATGTTGGGGATGATGTTAATGACGATCTCGATGATGCCCGTGACGATGGTGATGACGATGGAGATGATCTACCCTTCCGAGAGGTGTACTCCCCGGCGGAATCTGCCCGCCGGAGATGTCTTTTTTCTTTGTAGATTTCCGCCACGAAGCGGCGGCGAAACTTGCGAAACTCCTCCCTTTTTAGGGTTTTTGTATGACGATGAATAAATAGGCCAGAGGGGGGAGCCGGGAGCAGGCCCAGGGGTCCAGACGCCCTCCCGGCACGCCCCTGGTGGGGGCCGCGCCAGGTGGCCGCCTGGGCACCTGGTGGTCCCCCTCTGGCTCTCATTTTTTGCGCCTTCGTCATTCTTCTAGAAAACGGCCTCCGTTAATTTTCAGGTAATTTGGAGGTCTTCTCATTCAGCAACTCAGCGTCCACTTTTTATCGCTGAATCTTGCGTCTGCTGCTTCGGCATCGAAAAGTTGCAAACTGTGTAAAACAAGTCAAAACAACATAAAAATAACATCATAACATTAAATATATCAATGAATAGAGATGAATTATTATATAAAATAGTGATGCATTTTGGACGTATCAGTAGTATACACCCAGCGGATGGGAAACCTTCGCCAACCCAGGTTGTAGTGCACACAATGACCGAGACATTGGAATACCCGACTCAACCGCATTGGAAAGTCGCGAGCAGTCACGGGTAATGAAATTTCCATCAATTATATACATATACATATAGATTCTGGAGAAACATATAACCAGAAGTCTACAATTATCGACATACATTTCTCAACTAGATTGCAAAAACCTTTCAAATAATTCATGTCGAAAGACCATGGCCACTGGCGGAGCCAGGAGTTAAACTTTGTGTAGTCAAGGCAAAGTTATGTAGTCAAATACTTGTATTTTAACCGCAAAAAAAACTTGTATTTTGCTTTTTTTTTTAAATTTTTTGCCTAATTTAAGCCTATATTGTCAAAAAACTGTGTAGTCAGCTGACTACACAGCTAGTACATGGCTACGCCACTGACCACGGGCATGGCAAAGTGTGAACAACACTCAGATTGAACTCAAGCAAAGGATGCAATTCTAGGTAGTAATAATCTTACTCAATAAAGGGAGGGTATTAAAAAAAAGCAATACCTACACCGTTTTCTTCTGGAAGCAGAATGAAAACAATAAGGTGGTGAAACATAGAGCAAGTATTGTAGCACAAGGGTTCACACAGATACCCAACTATTCTTCAAAGGTGAAATCTCTTTTCCGATAACTTATATCATTGACAATATAAAATCATCTATCTATGTAGTTGATATATGTAGTGATCACATATCCATGTGGATCACTAGATTCAGACATATATTCTTGATATTTGATGGATCAATTCTGAGTCGAAATACAAAATGCAACAACATTGTGTAAAAATTAGCAAATCACCATATGACTTACTTACTATCGGTACATTTGGTATAACCGACGTAATGCGTTCCTTATACACAAGGATTACTCCTACAATGATAATTATACGTAGTAAATATGTCTAAATATTACACGTTTTGCAGACGTTTTGATAATTCAAATTTGAGGTAGTAGATAGCGCCAGTATTCTATTGTAAACCCAGATGCTCACACAGTAGTGACGAAATTTCATTTACTGGCCCAACTGCATGGCTTAATGTACTACTCCCTCCGAATCAATATTAATAGATTTAAATTTGTCTAGATATACATGCATCTAATCTAAATACTTAACTAGATACATACGAATTTAGATAAAATTGAGTCCATTAATATGGATCGGAAGTAATACTGTAATCACGCTTTGCACATACTCCCTCTGTCCCGGTTTATTAGGCCCGTAAGCAACATATGAGAAAGTGCATTGGGAATGACATAAAGTGATTAATGTGAGCAAATTACTATGTGTCTTCATATAAGAGACATGGTCTTTGGGCCTAATAAACCGGGATGGAGGAAGTAGTTTTCTTGCATTACCTTTACAAATGCGCTTTCACTCTAAGAAAGCGGAGCACCGGGAAACGTATCACGGCAGTACGCTTACAAGCGGGAGAGGCGGGTTCAGCGGGAGATAGGTCTCCCTCCTCGCTGTAACCGCGGCGTCGCATGTCAACGGTCTCCGAGGCACTATCCCCAACCATTCGCCTCCGCCGCTTCTTCACGCTCGCCGAGGAACCGCGCACCGATCGAGCGGGAGCATGCAGCCGCCGTGCCTGGGCGCGTGCGGGGGCAGCCTCGCCGTCCCAGGCCCCAGCGTCCACCGCCACCGCCCCTCCGCCTCCAGGGCCACCGTACGGTGCGCCGCTCGGGGCGGGAAGGCGTCGTCGAGGGGGAAGGAGAACGTCTGGAACGTGGACAACGAGCGCGCCGCCGAACAGAAGTCTCGGTCCCAGAAGAACCACCGCGGGCGCAGGCGCCCGGGCGGCCGGAGCAGGCCGCCCCAGCCGCCGGGGAGGAGGAATGAGAATGATGCGGCCTCGAGGGTTCTGGTCTCCGGAGCCATGCTGGTGGAGGTCGAGACCGTGCTCCAGACCCAGGTACACCGATACTACCACTATTTCTAGCTGTAGCTAATTGGACTCTATATGTGCCATGGACAGGCGCGTCTAGTGTTTTGGGGGTCATTCCTGACGGGTTCTCCAATTTCGTCCCGCAAAATCTTCCCAGTTGATTCAATTGTGCGATTTGATAGGGATTATGAGTTCAATTTATCCATGTAACAACGCTTGCTACAGAGTTGGGCCAAGTAGTCTGTAGTCCACTGTGCAGTGTGCACTTCGCACAGTATGCCACTCACTTGCAATGGGCTAGCTTCAAATAGTGGGAAACTATGGAGAATGAGCTGTGGCAAAGAATACTTGCAATCAAATACTTCCTCTCATCACAAATATAAAATGTTTTGGATATTTCAATATGGACTACATATGGTTTGAAATGAGTAAACAAACACACTGAAATGCGTCTAGATACATTTGATTTAGAAAAAAGTTAGAACATCTTTTAATTGTGAACAAAAGGAGTAGCAGTTACCAGGCCAGTAAAAGCTATCCAATGGATGTAATTTCTGATGTATTGAGTATTTGTCTTCTTTTATCTTAGGAATCTGTTTTAAGGCCTTCCTGGGATACATTTACGAGTAGCTTAAGTGGCGTATGGAAGGGTGTTGGAGCTGTGTTCTCGCCAATCACAGCAGAGATGGAACCTGTGGGACTAGGAAGCAAACATGAGTACCTTTATGATTGCTACACCCTTTCTCACATTGAGAAGTTGGATGATGGTCATCATGGGACTGAGATCCGAAGGAAGACAAATTGGGTGCTACTCAATCCTCATGGGGAAGCTGAGAAGCAGAGTGCCGGCCATGATGAATGGAATCACAGTAGCTCAAGTGGGACTGTTGATTTACCTGCCCATGAATCTTTTGATCTTAAAAAGAGCGATGTACTTGATGAAGATGTTATGAATGAAGAGCCAGGGATCGTATTTTTCGAGGTGAGTTTATTTTCTTGTCACCCCTTTTTTCTGCCCTTCTCAAATACCTCCAATGATTTTTGAAACATCTTTTCTCGTTCAGCCCTGAAAAGCTGCAGCATGATGATTGGCCTTACTCACAATGTATATTGTATTTAGCCATAGCTAGCTGAACTGAAAATATGATTGCATTCTTCTATACAGTTGTTAACTTAGAAGCATAGTTGTAAAAACTGAAACGGACTGGCAGTTCGACCAAAAAAAACAGAACCGACCATCCGGGCGGTCGTTTAAGCTAAATGGACCGTTCATGCAATGGACCGAAGAAAACCAATTGAACCAGGCTAAAGCGGCTGGTGTTTAGAGTAACCCAGACTAGAAAACCAGTGGTTGTATAGCAGAGCTAGAAAAATAGGGTGCGGACACCAGGATTCGATCCCTTGTCGCTAGGATAAGAGGCCAAAGCGTAAAATCTAATCCAATAACCAACCTGTCAATGCCACGTTGATGTCAAATGAAAGGACCCCAACTCCTTTGAACTGCTTTTTTGCTATATTATTATATAATATTTTTAACTTCACATCCTAAAAAACCAGCAATTGAACCGGTGAACCGGCGGTCCGACCAGTAAAAACCTGAACCGACAATCTCACCGGTTTGATCGTCGGTTCGGATTTTTAAACTATGCTTAGAAGTTATAACTACAGCCTATTTGGGCTTACTAATTCTTCTAATATACAAAGTCAGTGGGGGGTTTCCCCTACTGTCCCAACCTTTCAAAAAAAATATACAGCCTATTTGTCTATCTCCTGATGTTTTTTTAGCTGGGCACACGCCCCTTTCCATTAAAAGCATAACAGAATACAGTGTTCGACGAGAAGGAGGCGGGAAAGGGTAGAAGCGAGCTCAGCATCGACGGGAAACCCTCTGCAGGTGCTCGCAATGGAAACACCAGCTGAGGGGCAAAAACCCGCCAACACTTAGGGCATGTTCGGTTTTTCTCGACTCCGCTCCGCTCCAGCAAAATAGAGAGCCCAGTTTTTGCAGCTCCGCAAAATTAGGCATCGAGCGGCCCGCTCCGCTCCATCAGCACCAGGAGTGAAGGGCATCTGAACAGGCACTTAACCAGCAACTATCCTAGCAGAACAAAAGTGTAAGGGATTGTATCAAAATGCTCACAGGTGATCTAGATGATAACTCTCGCAGGAGTCATAAAACGAAGTATCCGAACATAGCACCAAAATATCGAATACTAAATCCCCAGAAGCGGAGCGAAGAGAACTCCATCACTTGTCCACCACATCTTCAGCACCCGGAGCACAAATCCGCATGAGATTAACAACATTCTCCTTAGAAGCAAGATTCCTTTGTTCATCACCTCTCGGTCCTCGATCTTCAGCATACCTGTCCAGTTGGTAAGATAGATCACTGTTGTGAAAACCACCTCAGGCTATTTCCTCATGTTGAACATAGAGCACTTAGATGGTGTTTTGGAAAAGGCAGTTAGTTGTGATGTTAAACCTTGAGAGCACTTCTCCAGTGAGTGGAGATTACTTCTCAGTACTCCCGCTAGAATTATTTCTGTCCGTTGATCAAGCACTACTAATTATAGCTTTATAATATTTTTCACTGGTAAATCATTATTTTCAGTACTTTTCATTACTTTTTTTAGTACTTCTTGTATATCCACCGTTAGATTGACTTGATTCAACGGCTCCTAAAATCCCCAATCATGGTAAAAGTTGTATAAACCTTGAACCTCTCAGCAGGTTTTGTTCAGTAGCAGCGCCTTATTAAGATGCTCATAGTGCCTGCTGGTAAGATTATGGGGAAGTCATGAACCAGGGGAGGTGGGGGGGGGGGGGGGTTCTTTTTTGGGTAGTTTGCATAGTTTAACCTCTGTTGTTTTCTAAAAATAAGTTTAACTTGAACAGCTAGTTTCTATTTAGGCAAACTTTCTTAGCTCAAACGAGCCATGCAAGAAAATCTGAAACAGACCTAAGGAAGCTTCTGGACAACCTGTACCGTTATCTCCTTAGCCTTACCCTACAATTATAAGCCGGATAATCTAGCTCATAAAGTACATTTCTCTATGTTAAACTACCCATGTGGGTCCTGACCTTTCGTTTTTTCCCCATGTAAGTTAAATATACTGTTAACATTAAGTATATCCATTACTGTTCTGTTCGATCACATTTGTTCACTGTGAGACTGGGCTATCTTCTCCCCTAATTAAATTCAGTAATGTCAACATTTCCTGTTTTCTGAATTTGAATTATTCACTAATTCCTTTGGCCACTGCATTTTTCGTTTTCAGGATGGATCATACTCTAGAGGTCCACTTGATATTGAAATCGGTGAATATGATGAATCTAAATACTTCCTTTCGCCAACGTATAAGTTTGAGCAAGTATGTTTACTCTACTGAAGTTTATTTATCTGCCCCCAAATCTGAATTTCTGGTCAGTGCAATACTGCAATGTTGACTGAGAATCATCTTTTGCCCGATGCTTTCCTTCGAGATCTTTTTTTGGCATTTTACAAAATGAACGAAACTGGACTTCTCTGATAGCTATTCCATAGACATGTGAATTGCTCTTATTGTATAGACACCTAAATAGCAAAATCAACAGTGATACTGATGTACATACTTCTGATGATGTGCTATACTTCTCTTTCTTTGTTTTCTAACAAGGATCTGTGTGAGCTAGTATTATGGAATCATATGCAGAGGTAGCTACTAATCAACTAGTCTGTGTTTTAAGAATATGATTATCATGTACTCATGTTAACCTTTTGCTGGAGAGGCTGCTGCAACTATTATGAGAATGAATTATTTGATGGTCATTTGTATGTAGAAATATAATACATTTCATGTGTAGATGCCTTTAACTTTCTCCTTTTGACACTTTGGGTTTGGATATGCCAATCCATAACTGATAATGGCATCGAGCTTTGTTCTAGTGTCTGGTCAAAGGATGCCACAAAAGACTGCGTATTGTGCATACCATTGAATTCAGTGAAGGAGGAGCGAATATACAAACTGTAAGGGTTGCTGTGTATGAAGAACAATGGGCTAGCCCAGCAAATATCCATGTTGAAGAGTATGATTCCTGATATCCTCGCTGTTATCCAATTCCTTTGCTACAAGTTTATCTGCTTTTCTGCTCTTGACATATATTTTTGTTGCTATCCAACAATCATGACTTAGGCAGAAACTGTACAGATTGAACAATGATGGATTTATTTACTAATAGTTTGACTGGTACCACCAATCCAGAAAGGACACAGAATGGCACAACACAGATTGTCTTTTGTTTGCAACGAATTAAAACAAGGCTAATTGAAAACTTGGTTTACTGCTGCTTGATTTTATCCTTCGAAGATGCTTTCTACTTTCAAAGCATTGAAGACGTTCTCATCTACAGCTTATGCATGCTTGTCCTCTTGATCTGGATTGTCTTACGGGATAATTGGCATCCTTATAGTTTGGCAACATAACATTCATGTCTCAGCAGCTATTCTTTCATGCACAAAAACCATCATACTTTTTGCAGATTAATGAAATTATAATGCTGGGTCTTCCTGAATACCTTTTTTTTTTGCAGTAATACCCCTGTTGACGTCAAACCTTTCTCTCAAAGAAAGCGGACGAAACCATCAGAACTGACAGGCCCCTGGAAAGTCTATGAAGTCAGTGCAACACCGATTTTCAGTGAGAAAGTGAAAGAAATAGAGGGTGGAGCCGCCTTTGTATACTTGTGCATGGAGACCATGAAGAAGAGAACCTTGCCTGAGAGCTCGGTTTTCTTCGGGGAGGAGGAGATGCTCGATTTGCAAGATGTGACTATACTTTGGTTGCCTGGAGGCGTCACTGCCTATGTCGACGTAGACAAAGACGGTATACTTTGCATTGGAGTTAGTTGGTACTCGGAGGAAGGGATTAATCTGGTGATGGAGAGAGACTATGGAACCGACGGGAGGCTCAGGGAGGTTCGGACAAAAACTGAAATCAAGCGCAGATGGAATCAACCAGTCCAGCCATAGTTCAAAGAATGCATTTCCAGTTCCTTAAGCTTCTTTTTGTGTTAACGTCTGTTTCTGGATAGTAAGTAGTATAGGAGCAATAATGTCTATGGAGGCGTGAGTTCCAATAAAATAGTGCTCCAGTTGATGTACATGACAGATATCAAAGTTTTTGCCTGTGTTGAATGTACAGGCTTGGGTTTCATCAGTAAGAAAATGAGCTGAAAATAAGCTCGGGAAGGATACCTAGGCATTTGCTTGCCATGTGCACGGGCATATTATATGTCAAATGGCTTGTTTAGAGTGATTTATCTAGGCCACTTGCTCCACATTGTACTTTCTCTAGATCTTGAAATCTTTGGGGGACAAGATTTATGACCTTGGTCTGTATCTGTGAGTAGAAAATAGCTTCAACTACTGTGATGACAGATAAAAGTATAAGCGTATACAAAAATGTTAGATGTCAGGCACTAGCGTGGGCAAGGTAATCCCTCTGATTTTTTTTTCTGAATTATTTCAGATTGTTGATATAAATATATTTTTACATGTGGTCGATATAACGGTTGCTTAGCTTGTTTTATGGATAACAGGGGTGGATCTGGACCATCAACCATGGTCCATGGTCATTGACTCATCATGGAGCAGATGCAGACGTCCACCTGAGGAAGACGCAACCAAAGTAATTCAAACCTTGAGAAAAGCAATGAAGAACATGGAAACTTTTTGTTTAAAACTAGGAGCCGTTGCTCGACTGACAAAGAGGAGATGCATTTGGTTTTGGTGATCAATGATGCTACGTACAAAGTTTGGGATTACAAGAACAAATTAGGAGTACCTACTACGGAGTACCTAGCATGAGCCTGAGATGTTCGCACATTTGCATTTGCATTGCCTTTATTTAATTATTTGGCCGAATATCGTTAATGGGGGAATCCAGTGCTTGCACAAATGAACATATGCTGAAAAGAGCACGGCACGGTCGATAGCCCCCTCCATGAACAGGCTGTTTATTAGTACCCCTACAAGCTTTATGTGTGAGCTAGGATGTTGAAAGTTTGCACAGTAGGTGGGAATTATCATGTTGATGTGCAGCGCAATCACGCTTTATGTGCGGTCTACCCCATTCTAAGTGGTTACACGCGCCGCCTAAAGGCAAAGCTTTAAACACAAGGTAAGCATTCTCGACCACGGGATGATCGGTGGCCACCTTCCCCTTTTGTCGCCGTTGCCTTTGCTAAGCAGCTCACCACCTTTTCTCATGTTACTTTTGCTATTAGACACTCTCTCTGTTCATTAATACCATAGAATGTTTTGGTAATTCAGTTCAAACCGTAACGTCTAACTTATACTCCCTTCATTCCTAAATTATAAGGTGTATAGTTTTTTTTTCTTCAAAAATCAAATTTAATTAACTTTGACCGGATTTATAGATAAATATATCGATATAAATTATACCAAAACAGTATCATCAGATTCATCTCAAAACACATTTTCATATTGTAATAATTAAATATCATAGATATTGATAGTTTTTTATTTAAATTTAGACAAAGCAAAAAAATATTTTAAAAAAAAATTATACATCATATATCAAGGAACGGAGGAAGTATTAATGAACAGAGGCAATATCATTTTTATAGTTCCAACGGTTTACAAATCAGTATCAGCATGCGAAAAGTGATTCAAATTTTGTGCAAAATATTGTAAAACGAGCAATTTATCTGTTCTAAAAAAGAGAAAGAAACACGGAAGTCATGGACTAATTGCAGGGGATTAGCAGTGGGTTAACAGTCAGATCTGGCTAAAAGGGGAAAGCAACAGGGCACGAGCGCAAAATTATTCCCCCATCGGACAAGGCGAGGCTGCCTGCCACCTCCGTCGGCATCCGCCAAGCCACAAGCGCCAAAGCTGCCAACCCAAACGACGGGAGATAAGAGAAGAGAGGAGAGCGCCGCGGCGCCAAGCCTCGTGCGTGTCGTACTACCCAGCCCAGCCACTTTCCCCCTCCCCGTGATCCGCCCGTGGGATCTCGCGCCCGCCCGCCCGCACGCACGCCGGGATCAAGCCGCGGCCCCAGGGACCCCGCGCTGATCGGAGAGAGGGAGGGAGGGGCGAGGCAGGGCGGCGGCCGCATGGAGCAGAATGGCGGCTCCTTCCTCGCCGTCCGCCGCCTCTCCGGCCACCACCCATCGCCGGGTACGTGGGTCGCCTGGGTGCGTGCGTGAGCCGGCTCGGATCCATCCCCGCTTTGCTTGTTCAGGAAAGAGGCTGACGTCGACGGGCTTGTTTTTTTTACCCTTTTTTTTGCAGCGGACGTCGTGTCGGGGTCGACGGCGTGGATTGGGCGGGGATTCTCCTGCGTCTGCGTGCAGCGGAGGGACAGCGACGCCCGCATTTCCTTCGATCTCACCCCGCTTCAGGTGAAACCATAACCATGCTTAGTACAGTAGTGGGTATTCAGTGATGAAATCGCGTCACACGGCTGTTTTCATGCCTGAATGCCAAGGATTACTGAAACCGCAGCCAACAAATCAATCGTTGGGTTTCATTATACGCCTGCGGTGGAATTACTGCATGATAGCATGATAGATCCCTGGACGAACGGTTTCTGATGTATAAATCTTCTGTTGCAGGAAGAGTGCCTGCAAAGATTACAGAACCGGATAGAGGTGCCTTACGATAGTCAGAACAGAGAACATCAGGTATGAGCTGTGGTGAATGGTATCCCCACCAATGTGCTTGATCGATGGTTCGGTTGTAGCGTGCTGTTTCAAGCACACTATATTGCTGTATTGTCAAATGAACACAGGGTATTCCTGTTAAAATCTTGTGACCAGCTTTGCTCTCCGATCATAAGGTTGGCCATTGTGTATGTGTGATACCTAATAAAATTGCTGTGTTCTCATGTTTGTTTCCGTACAATCTGATGTTACCAGGGTATCAGGATATATCAGGCACGGGCAACTCAATACATCAGTTTAGTTAGACCCACTGTCACTCGTAGATATATTGCTAAAAGTAGGCAAATTAATTTTGGCAGGAGTAAAGTAGCCAAATAATCCTGCAGTACACCAGCACCTACTTGCTTATGGTTTGTTCTCTCGTACTATTGATAGTTTCTGCTGCTACCAAACTATAGCTATCTGTTGCGCGCACGTGTGTGTTTGGAAGGGGGGGGGGGGGGTTGATATATTGCTACAGCAAACCTGTTTGATGGTACATTAAACAATCCATTCATCTCACCTTTTGTTTATTAGGAACCATGGGGTTGATATATTGTTACAGCAAACCTGAACATACATTTCATAGCTCATTCATCACACCTTTTGTTGATTAGGAAGCACTGAAAGCCCTTTGGCATGCTTCTTTTCCTGGGACTGAACTTCTCGGACTAGTATCAGATCAGTGGAAGGAGATGGGATGGCAAGGGAAAGATCCATCTACAGATTTCAGGTATTGCTTCGCCCCTTTATTCCCAAACACGCCTTTCAGAAAATAATTTGTTAGTCAAATTTTGGATGCTGGATCACATATTGTGCTGGAATTACAGGGGTGGTGGCTTTATCTCTTTGGAGAATTTACTTTACTTCGCTAAGAACTTTCCAGTGAGTACCAATCCCTTTATTTAAATGCTGGTTTGGAATTTGTCACTATTTGTCCCTAATTCCTAGGCTTCAATTATTTTCTGTAGAGTAGGGCCGAATCTAAGGTAACATGTGATATACAGTTATGCAAATCTGTTCAGCTAGCTATTGAACCCTGTCTCGTTCAGAATTGAACAGCTAATGATCCTTTGATAGCGAATAGGCCTGTAGCCTAGTGGTGGAAGCAGATTTAAACAGGTCTGGGTAAAATTTCTGAGAAAAAAGGGGCCCTTTGTCGGCGGTTACCACATAACCATTGCGGTTGTCTAACAGTCTTATGCATGTGGCACATGTCCTGGGGACCATGTGGCGCATCCGGGCAGCTGGCCTTCGGGTCTTTTTCTTGACCGAGCCAGGAATAGATTCTTCTTAGTGCAAAACCGTGGGGCGGTCTTCCCCCCACCGGCCGATTTTTAATGGTCCTTTGATAATAGCTGCACTGTAGAATAGTATGTATTATTTACCCATTGTATAGGTAATATTTATATTTTGAGTATTTCATTCCTCTCAATGACGCACTTTCCGTGCAGAAATCCTTCGAGGAGCTCCTTTGTAAGCAGAATGGCGACAGAGCATTGTGGGAATATCCATTTGCTGTAGCTGGCGTAAATATTACATTCATGCTCATTCAGATGCTTGATCTTCAAGCAGGTTTGATCATTAAACTTGTATCTAATGTTTCCCTGAAGTTTCTAAACTGTGAAACTGGTTTTGCAAGTTGCAAACATCAACGTGGAATCGTGGCAGTGACTAATACTGATTTCTTCTGCAGCTAAACCAAGGTCTTTGATTGGATCAGTGTTCCTAAATCTACTTATAGGTACACTCTACTGTAACATTTGTGTAGTATTTTTTTTTTGAAGTTAACATTTGTGTAGTATTGAAAATTTGAAATCTTGCATAGTATATAAGGACCTTTTTTTGCGATAAATAGTATATAGGGACCTTTTGTCCCAAAATAACTGTACGGTAGGTAATTGATGACCGTAATTGAAGGTTCAGTGCTTGTTAAGAAGGCAATATCTTTACAGGTTCCATAGCATGAAAATTAATTTCCTTCATATTGGATGACAGTATAGGTGTAATAAATAGCACATTATCTTAGTACGGTGAGGGATGCTCCTACTGTAAGTGTAAGTACCTCTAGGTACTAACATCTAACCATTGTTCTTTTCTGCAGAAAACGATCGAGCTTTTGACATTCTTTACTGCATAACTTTTAAGCTGATGGATCAGAAATGGCTTGAAATGCACGCAACATATATGGATTTCAATGTATGCCTTTTTCTTCAATATGCAATCTCCTTATCAAATTCTTTATACAGAGTTTCTTCTTTTCTGACCAAATTGCTGTACTCTTGACTGCAGACTGTTATTAAATCCACACGACGCCAGCTTGAGAGAGAGCTATCACTTGAAGATATTCAGCAAATTGAGGACATGCCATCATACAGTTTTCTTACCCGTTAGCAACTGAAGTCTGACCTAACGTCCCCACGCGTAGTGAAGTTCTTCATACATGCTTCTAAAGATTGTCACCTTGCAGAGCCACATGCGTGAAAAGTGAAGTCGATGTGTGAGGAATGTAGGAATCAGGGTCGTGCTTCTGTGGTTTTCGCTATCGTGTTTATTTAGGTACTCTGATATCCTGAGCTCCTGGATCTGCATGTTTGGTTCTTCTTGGATTTGACATCTAGAGTGACTGGCTACCTGATTCCCCGTTGGGCCATGCTAGTAGTGCATGTAGGAAAAGCAGGCTCCGAGCTTTGTAGTCGACTGCATAAATGATATTGATGCACTCTTGTTTTGCACTAAATACACAGGTTTTGTGTGATTTATCCATGGATTGTGTACTGATGTTATCGAGTTGGTTCAGCCAACAGAATAAGATATTGACGTCAGTAAATTCTGATCGCGAACTAAAGCTCATTTGGGATGAATTTGGTCAGCATGCGATAAATACAGGACCACACTTTTCTAATACAGACTTTGCAAATGAAATGTAAATTTAGTGGAAGCTTGAAGCTTGTCGGTCAAAGCTTCAAAGCCTCTTTGATAGTAAAGGATTCTCATAGGATTTTCTTTTTGAATCATTCAGAGAGAAACAGATGCATTAACATAGAAGGTGTGACCCATACAATGCCAAAGTGGCATGCCCAGCCGAAGAACCTAAAGACCAAGGATCAAAACAGGAGCAATTGCAAAAATTTAAGTAAACCGTTGGCATATTGGGGTTTTTAGAGACACCAACATTATGATATTTTATTAATTATTGTTAAATACTAATAATTGTAGTGAGTCAAAAATCATCATAATTAATGCAACTTACGCTTAAGTATGGCTTCTAACATTATAAGATTATCATATGTTTGTTGCATGGTGTCTAAAAGGTATTTGAGGGTCTCCATAGTACTTTTAGGCTTTTCTAATGCATTTTAACGTGTTTCTAATGCTTTTTAATGGAAGCAACCTCATTGGCAAGTGTATGAAGCTTTTAAAACAACCCATCTACTTTTTCAGATTTGCATTGAATTATATTCACTTTTGAGTAGAAATGAATTATTATTATCAAATTCATTGGACACATTAAAGCACAATAGTTGTTCTTAGTTGCATGTTTTTTAAACAGATATCAACCACTTTTCATTAAAAGCATAATGGAAATACAATGTATTGGTCCAAACCCGGAACAAGGAGGAAACGGGAAAAAGATGAGTGAGTTCAAGCATCAATGAAAACCCACCGTGGATGCTCACAATCAAAACTACCACAGTGGGATGAAAATCCATCGATACCAACATAAAGTACCGATGCAGTAATATCCAAAATATAAAACCCACTTAGGGGTGGAACTAACAGCCTATAGCTCGCGCATGAGCATCTCAGGCAGCACAAAAGCAAGCCAAATAAGAGGTAGCGGAGACTAGCTCGAGGGAGAGTCATTGTGGGTGGTCGCGTAGATCCTCATCGGGTTGGAGATGTTGTCCTTCATCATCATAACACCCTTCATTAACACCTTTTTGTCTCCATCTTTCAGAAATCCTGCCTAGGAATAAACCAGAAAGACAACAACATAATAAACCATTTCAAATGGTAATCCGAGAGATTTGAATTCAAAATCATATCCAACTCAATTGTAAAGAATCTTACCCCACCTTAAGAAGAAAAACATAACACCAAGCAAAAAATTACCATAAATTTGACGGGCACAAATCTGTGCCAAACATTGAGCCTACTTTACGCCACAAAATCCGAGCAACTGGGCTAGCTAAGAAAAGGTGTTCAGATGTCTCTCTCATAGGACAAAAGGAACATTTTGGGTTGCCAGACTATTTCCTTCTTTTCATAACATCTCTATTCAACACACCATTTTGAAACAATTGCCAAAGACAGGTTTGTATCTTAATGGGTATCTTAGATCTCCAGATCTACCTAGAATTGCAACCAAAGATAGGTTTCTCCAGGTTATTAGTTGAATGGTGTGCCCTAGGATACTTATTTTCATAGTTTTTCCTGTAAACATTGTTGTAGTCGCCGTGTCTAAACTTCACATTTGTAGATGCAAGTTTTCCCCCATAATAGTTTTGGAGATTTTTTAGCAAAACAGTAGAGGAACTAACTAAGTGTATGTGAAAGTTAGGTTTCTAGAGAAATCAAGAATTTTGACGGGAAAATCACAAGATGACGAGAAGCATGCTTGTGATCGAAACAATTTAAGGAAGGATGACCTCCCAAAATTATACTTGATAAATACGGTGTTCCGAACGGATTCACCTCACGAAAATAATGAAGAAGATGGATGAAGTCGTAGTATTTTTCCTAGTTAATTTTCTTTCTTTGAGTCATAGGACAAATTGTACTATCAAGAGGAGTTACTTAGTCGAGATTTAAGTCAAAGGTGAAACTACTCAATCTGAAATAAATCTCTGTGAGGATTTTCGAGAGAAATCTCATATGAGTTGAGTTATTGCTCAAAGACAAAGACACAGTTCTTCCAGTCTATTAAGGAAGAACTTAGGCAGTGAGTCATCATTTCTTGAGTTCCTCAAGAAATATTGCCATATGTTCAAATTTTTGACCGTTCCGACACGTGTTGGGTGATCAAGCAAGGACACTTTGGTCATTTAACTATTTGGTTTTCCACACTATAAATACCTCACCCTGCCTTCCATTTGCGGAGGCTGCTCAGTTCTAATTTTAGACAAGTGTCGAGTGAGCAACCCAGAGAGGAAATCGAGAGAAATATTTTGAGAGAGTTTCAAGTCCTAAGTCCAATCGTGTTGAGAAAATACACGAATTCTTAGGTTGAGATTAGAAAACCCTTTTTTATCTTGGAATTCTGCAAACTCTCTAAATGGTTATGCGTCTGTTCTTCAACAATCGAGAGAATTGTGATTGCGAGGACAAGTAGGTTAATATTTTTGGAGATAGCCTAAAGTATCTACCCCAAATGAAAACGAACCCAAGTCCGGGGAACTTATCGTTGTGGAGAATATGACAGAGAGAGGTTTTCTCTTGTGTTCAATCACACGTTCCTCCAACCAGACGTATCACTTTATAGAGTGTGTGAAGCGGTTTTCCAAATATCGTTGTGTTAGGCTCATTCTACTTAACTCATCTTTACTTTCGTGTTGTTGAGTAGTTTGCCAGTCTATCTCTTTTATCTTTGGTGTTTGCTTTAGTGAGAGATATTTCATCATGCATGTGTGTGTTTATCTTCATTTCCTCCATCGAAGTTATCTTTCACCCCCGCTTCCTGAGTTATTTTCCGCTGCATGACCGAGACTTGTTTAAATTTTCAAAAGAAAATTTTAAAATTCCATTCAACCCCTCCCCCCCGCCCCCACTTCTGAAGCTTCTTGTTCGTTCAACAATGTCGATGCTACCTACCACCTCTGCTCGTGGAAGAAGAAAAGTCGTTGCTACCATGGAAGGACACCTCTCCGCTCCAAATCGCAAACGACAAACTGATGCCACTTCCACCTGGAGAGGAAGCACAGTTGCCAGTGAGATGATGCACCACCTAGGCCACTTCAGCGCAATATAGGGTGACATTTACATAAAGCAACATTTTTTTTGTCATTTAGATGATTTTATTAGACTTCAGAGTTACATGAAATTCGAGTTCTTCTGAGATAAACAGATGCATCGAGAGTCATATTAAGAAAACAAGGGATATTTTTAACTGCTTCAACACCTTCAAAAGTAAAGTTTTAAAAATTCTGCTAGGATTGTCGGAGACTAATTTCCTGGGCCTTGATTATCGGCATAGTTGTCAAAAACCAAAAGTTGTATTTTTTTTTGGAAAGCCCCTTTTATATATGATATATCGATAATAAATGAAAAAACCAGCTGATAGGATTGATGATTTTTAATCAAATTATTTTAGGAATTTTGACTAATTTCATATTCAGGTCCAATGGCTCTTTTATGGAAGATGGATGGTGACCCCCTACAAAAAAACTTTTCTTGTTGTTGTCCTCCTCAAGCTTATAGTTTGTAGTATTTTCTAGGTATTTTGGTGAATCCACAATTCACATTGAAAAGGACAACTATACTATGAAAAGGAGCACACGAAAGCATTTGGTTATAATGTCTAGAACATAATTTATTAACTACTCCCTCTATTTCTAAATATATATATGACGTTTGGAGTACTAAGTAAGTACACATGAAGACATTGACAAATACAGTAGCAAGTACTAGTATATCACACATAAAAAAAACTCAAAAGGGAACATACACATCTTATATCTTACATTCTTAAGAAGTTGCTCCCCACTATTACCAATTCTCTCAACATGCACACACTCCACCTCATCATGCATGTCACATCATCCTTTATTAGCATATTTCTCTCAACATGCAAGCATGCCATCTCATCATCCAACATGCATGAGAAAGGTCCATCTTAATATGCCACTATGCATAATAAAAACCCACATGCACCATGCATGCATGTGAATTTTATTTTATTATGATATTTATATTAAATCCATATATTATTTTAAAATTTATTGTTTCAAATATACATGCTTCATTTAGCCAAACATTTTCACTGAAATATTTTGTAAAAAAATTCCGCAACAACGTGCGGGGGCATCATTAGTTATTCACAGATTACAAGCCCCTGTACGTACATCCCGACGACACTTGATTTACAGCTCGGAATTATTCCTCATACCTCAATACCGTCATGGATAATCTGGAGCCAGACTCCCCTGAACACCTCCGTGATTACTCCATGGTACTTCCTCGAGTTCAGTGACAAATAGCAATCAAGGAGATCCACCAAGGCCTCTGTTCCACGCATGTCGGTGTCGACGATCATCTCAACCACGCTCTCCCTGAAGTCCTTGTACGGATCCGTCGACGCCACCTCGACGGCGAAGCTCCTCCTCGCGCTTCTCCGGTGAACAGTGCACCTGGTGCTAACTCTGCAGCAGCCACCCCTGGTAAGACGAAGCCTTCTGGGGGTGGTAAGACGAAGCCTTCTGCTCCTAAGCCTTGGCGAGCTCGGGCACGTACTGCTCGCGGTCGTGCTGTGGTGCGCACTTCTGGACGCGATTGACACTGGCCTTGTGCGAATTGGACGCAGTTGCAAGCCTTGGAAATCGCCGACGACGGCGCCGGCGCTTGTCGATGGTGGTGACTCTGACTGGTGATGGGCGTTGGGGAGCCGGACGTTTGTTGCCTTTGGGTTGAGGTAGAGAGGGGAGAGGAGCAGCTTCTCCGGTAGCATTTGCCTTGCTTGTAGGTAGGAGGAGTAGGATTGGTATGGTGGTAATGGGAGAGGTTTTGGGGTGGTGGTTCCATGGCAGTAGTGGCTTGATGAATATGATGATCTCCCTGATGTTCTTGCAGCTGTAGAGCTTCCTTGTTGGCTTGCTGGCCTGGGTCTCTTCATGTCCCTCAGCTTGTAGAACCAAGAGTTTGGCATGAGATGGGACAGTTTGAACTTGTGGCGGCTGCCCATCTCTCCTCTCTCTTTCTCTAGGACATTGGTGTGTTGGTGTAGCATTGAGCACTGCAAATGATCGAGTGCTATCTATATATCCTAAGGAGCCCATGGAAATTGGCAATGACAAATGGATGTGAACAGATGATTCTGGTAGAGGAAAAAAGGTGAACCGGCGAATTAAGAACTGGGAAAAGAGGATACACATGCGTGCCAATGTACCATGAAATGGTCCAGCAAGTTAGCTTTCCTGGAAAACTGATTTGAGCTGTCAGGCGCTTTGCAATGGCAACTGGATGTGAGCGGATGCTTCTGGTGTAGGAAAAGGTGAAACCGGCGAATTAAGAAATGAGCAAAGAGGGTTACACATGCGTGCCATTGTACCATGAACTGGTCCAACAAGCTTGCTGTCCTCGAAACTAATTTCAGCTGTCAGCTGCTTTCAGTGCTGTACCGATCACATCATTATGTAATTGTAGTTGCAATGATGGGCGATGTCCTTGAGTAATCATGAAGTTTAAGTACATGATAGAAAGCGCTACTCTAAGTTCATAGAAAATTGAAAGTGCAATCAGAAATCATATATGGCCCCAATGATTCTGCCTTGGTTGCTATACAGAGTACTGAATGTGATATGTGTGCTTACATTCTGGAATAGATAAAGTGTATGTGCTGGCTCACAAACTTATGGAATTGTAGAATTGCCACAGGGCGAAGTTTATATATGAGGGGTCTTAGAGTAATTCTAGAAAAGATGTCATATGTGATCGATCGCC
This sequence comes from Bromus sterilis, assembly GCA_950022295.1. Classification (NCBI taxonomy): domain Eukaryota; kingdom Viridiplantae; phylum Streptophyta; class Magnoliopsida; order Poales; family Poaceae; genus Bromus; species Bromus sterilis. The sequence continues at coordinate 23,306,423 of OX465596.1, read as the reverse complement.
ATAATGATCGTTTTTATGATAATTTTGATCAAAAAAGACGCTTCAGCAGAATCACCATCTTATCGGTAATCGTCATAATTTATGGAAATGTCATTCCTATCCGGTCTCTCAGTTGTCATATTTAGCGTCTTGAGGTTGTCTTTTGGATCACACTTCATATGACAATTACATGTAAACTGTATGGGCGTGTTTGGTAGCTTGCAGCAGGTCGAAACATACTCATGTGGTGCACTTTGAACGTGTTTGGTAAACTGCGTTGGTGAAGTAGAAGAAATTGAGAACTCTTATGTCGCCGAATGTGGAGGGAGAACACTTACCCCCACAAATCTTGCACATACCATATTTATTTCGAAGCTTTGTACATAACTCATGAGCATCCCGGCCGAAACGACATGAGTTGAAATATAGCTACATTACTCAAAGCATCGGAAAACACATTAGAAGCATGAGCATTGAGATAAGAGTTTTCTCATCCTTTAAAGATAGGTTTGAGGATCCTTTGGAGGAGAAAAACCGATATCTATAATTCGCTCTATACATGGGTCAATGATCCGGAAATGATTAAGCATGCGGATTTTCTAGACATCAAAATTCGTGCCATCGAAACTATGAGTGTCCATGAAATCTAATCCCCCGGTCGGCAGCTTTACTCTCTAGACGACGAAGCCTAATAAGGAAAGACGGGGCTTTGATACCACAGTTGAAAGGACGCGGATATCCCATAGAGGGGATGAATAGCCGTTTTAAAACAGTTACAGTTTAAGCTCGAACAAATGTGAAATAAAACTAGCGTTTAATTTGTTAAGCACAAAACCTAAATATATTAGACTCACTATGTGCACCGACAACTTATGCTAAGCAAGATAAACAACTATGTGCTGGCAATATATATAACATGAAGCACTATGGCTATCACAAAATAAGTGCACAAGCAAAGGGCTCGGGTAACCGAGATACGCATAGACGATGATGTATCCCGAAGTTCACACCCTTGCGGATGCTAATCTCCTTTGGAGCGATGTGGAGGAACAATGCTCCTAGAAAGCCATTAGAGCCATCGTATTCTCCTCAAGCCCTCACAGAATGCAAGGTGTCCTGATTCCACTAAGGGGATCTTGAGGGCGGCCACCGAACCCGGCCATACAATTTCCGACCCTTGGGGGCGACCATTGAACCCGTACAATTTTTCTCGAGGCAATCCCCACAACTTAATTGGAGACCCCGAAGCTTGTCAGAGCTTTACACCACAATGATTGAGCTCCGCGACACCACCAACTGTCTAGGGCACCCAAGCACCCAAGAGGCACAAGCTCTAGGGTTCCCAAACACCCAAGATAAGCTTCTCAACTTTCACTTCCACGTATCATCGTGGAGAATTAAAACTAGTGCAACTAATGCAATGGAACGAACACACAGAGTGCTCAAGTCCCTCACTCTCACATCCCACTAAAGCAATGAAAGTTATGGAGGAATATGAGAGGAAGAACAATGAGAACACAAAATAAATCCAAGATCTAAATCCAGAAGGTTCCCTCACTAAGAGAAGAGATGGATTGGTGGAGAATGTATATCTAGGTTTTCTCTCTCTTTTCCCTCAAAAAGATGCAAGAGTCATGTGAGGAATAGAGAGAACTCAAGCTTTTAGAGGTCAACAATGGAGGAGAAAAACGTACTCAAGAATGTTAGGGTCAATGGGGAAGAAGACCCCCTTTTATAAGACCCCACGAATCTAACTGTTATGTGCTCTGCCCACACACAAGTGGTACTATCGCTCTGAGGAGCAGTACTACGGTTAGGTAAGGTATATGGGCAACAAAACTCACACTTGATATAAAGCTAATGACAAGAGCTACCAAAATACGATTGGAAAACTTCAGAACAAGCAAGAGTAATATGCCAACAAAGTAGAATGTGAAACCTCCATAATAGAAGAACCGACAAAAACTCCAACATCGAAAACATAATAGAAGATGCATATGAAATCCGTTTTTGATGAAATTGAGCTTGTCATAAAGATAACCACAAGATCCAAAACTCACAAAGAGAAAAGACAATGAAGAACCAATAAAGATGATGCCAAGGATGCAATGGTTTGAGCTCTCTATGAATGATGCGATCAAGCTACTCACTCGAGATCCCCCCTTGATAGTACGACGATCAATCCTATAACCCAGTCTCCCAACTACACCATGAGACTGGTAAAATATAAAACCAATCAAGGTCAAACCTTTGCCTTGAGCATAATCCATTTGAGATAGATGATGACGATCATGCCTGCCTCAAGTTGGAACACCTTTCTTCATAGCGCTCGCTTGGTGAAGATTCACAAATTTCTCCCCCATACTCCATCATGGGAGAGCCACTCTTAGGCACATCTTCACAAGAACATTATCACCAAATGGTCTACAAGCTTCAAGCATATTATATATTTGTGGATGTTCCTCTTGAACTTACACCCCACAGCCTTGATGATTATCACCAGTTGATGTCATCCTCTCTTGGGTTATATGAAATCTACCTTTTGATGCTAGCCCATGGAAAGATACCTAACCCCACACAGAAACACCAAACACATAGATCATGAGTTAGTTCACAAAAGTGTAATGGACAATGCATACCTTATACACAAGATAGCTTCTCGTCCCTCGTTGGTTACCCCAAGTGGAAGGTGAGATGTAGCGTAGCGGCAAATTTCCCTTAGCGAAGATGCTAAGGTTTTAGAGTATCGAACCCGTAGGACTCCAACAGATACAAGAAGGTGGTGAAGTGAACAATGGCGTCGTTCACAACTCAAGGTTGATTACTTCACCTGGACCTGTACACACAACAGATAGCTTTGCTCCTAACGAGTACAGAGGAGTTGTCAATTCCTCCGGCCTTGTTGTTTACGATGGAAATGCCTTGATAGGTAGGTATGGTGCCTATTTTGAGGAAGGATATAAGGAGGTTTAAGATGAAAGAGCGTATCGTGCCAAGGATTTGGATGTATCGGCGAAGGTGGACGCCAACTCAGATGGTTCCCTATGCTGAAGTGAGTGTTTGCATATTAATTAATAACTCTAAACAATAATAACGTAACTTGGTAAGAGATAACTTAGACCATACACTTTTCGATAGAATATGATCACAATGTTCAGGCACGTCAATCATATTGAAGTGTCTCAAGACATTGCAATTTGTGGAACAACTTTCACACAAGTCTTTATGCCCAAGACTAACTCAAAACATTTGTCACTTTGATCAAATCGTAGAGACTTGTCATTCTTGTTAATTTAATATCCATCTTTACTCTGAAATCCCTTTTGATCATATAAAATTATTTCAGACTCATGTTTCATTAGTGAATACAAATATTCATCTAAGTCCACATACGAAGTTCACGAAATAATGAAATTCACCACATGCTGACATACGATACATCACAATGTATGATATTCAACAATCAGTACACATTCTGTTTACCAGAATGCGAGGTTTTAGTCATCTCACCTAAAAGGCATGGTTTGTATGTGTCAAGAGATCAAGTATCTTAAGACATCATCATACCATTCATGACTTAAACTGTAGTGTCATTATTAAGCCTGGATATTTCTTGGCATTACAATATTTCTTATAAATGATCAAACAACTATCATCAATATAAGAATAACTCATTCATAATCGTAATGTGACCATAAGAGATATCATTCATAAAAGGAGAACAACTGACTTGTTTCTCACTAATATGAATAATTGTCTTCGCGAGATGCAAGACACGCTAATAAAGTCCTCATTCAAACGATCATAAAATTCATTCATATATTAATCAATTGATAGATGTAGAGGGAGAGTGTTGTCGACCATCAACTATCTTGATTGCCGTCAGCACACATTGTCACCTCATCCCTTCCAAGCCACTCTCAAGCAGTAAGTTCAAGCATCGAATACTTAATCAACCGCAATTAGTGTTTCGTGGGAAAGACATTTATAACTCGTATATCAAATATACCTTCTCCGTCAATGACCATTCCTGCATTGGTTCTACTCTTAAAGTTCTTAACTTTAACCATGACCTCATGACAGGTGAACGATTCTCCTTCATGACATAGTCCAGACATGGTCTTTGTAACTGGGAGGAAGCGGATGCAACTCCCCAGTTATCGCAAAGTAACCAGTCATTCAATAGTCCAAGTTATACACAAGGTGTTCCATGTATCTTATACATTTTCCAAGTGACTTTCTCAGCAAGTTATTCCTTCCACCATAGTTGAAAGAAACCCCGTCCATATACTCATATTCCATTACTCTGATTTGTGACCAAGTGCTTTCAAGTTCACCTAGCACGTCATACGTGTTGGTTAACATGCATTCACAATTCAGATTCCATAGAATGAATTATGGTGTATTGGATAGTCATTCATAAGTGGCGGTGAGTGCGATACTCATCATCATCTTCCTTGATTACGGAGTTGTCAGGTGTATCTCCTAGCAGTTCTTCGTATTATGTTTAGAAAGTCATTACTAATGAGTATGTCTCTAATGGTGTTGGTACACATCAATGAAGTAAGACCCATTTACCTTAAGTTCTATCATACTAAAAGAGCCATAGTTCTAAACATTGGTATGACGTTATCTACAATGATATTTGCTAAGACATGAAGATTAAGTTCATAATATGGAGTTCATGTTTCAAAAACAATTCTGGAACTCCCACTCAGACAAACATCCCTCATAGTTTGTTCTAAGTGATTACACGATCCTTGAAGAACATACCTCCCCCGTGTGACACGACCATCAGTATGTTGTTCAAGGTAGGCCATCATGCCAATCACATCATCCATGTGACTCATGCTCGACCTTTCGGTCTCTTGTGTCCCGAGGCCATATCATATACATATGCCAGGCTCGCCACCACACCCTATGTGATTTGTTTCTGTGTCATGCAAGGCCATATCATATACATATGTCAGGCTTGCTACACCCACCTCATGTGAACGAAAAAAATGTTTGACACACGTGTGACACATGGTGCCTCCATAATGTAGAACTTTCCAGGTGGTGCTCACTAGGGTAAGGACACTATGTTGGTTTAGTGAGGGATCATCCTATTATGCTACCGTCGTATATCTAACATATTAGCAAAACAGGATGCAACAGTATAAATCATACATGCTATGATCCCCCCTTACATGCAAATTAAATTTGAAAACGCCTTTCTACTTTCTCTTTTGCAATTTTTTCGTTGCTGCTAGGGGTTTGGAGAAAAGAACCGCTTTCTATCCTGCGAAAACAAGCCACAACACCAATCCCGCAATTTTCTCTATTACACCCCTGTCGGGGCCCTCCGTTGCAAACATCTTCGCATCGCTAATGCAGAGAGACAGACACCCCCCAGCCACTTTATATGGTACAAGCCATATGTCAAGCGTGGAAACAGTCTCGCGTAAACGCGTAAGGTCGGTCGGGGGCCGCTTCATCAAACATTGCCGCAACGCTAAATGAGTACACGTGAGAGGGTAACAATTGGAGAATTGATGCCCACATACTAGATGTGTTCTATCCGTACAATACATCCGTGAGAGGGTCCTCGGAGCTTCTCGTCCCTCGTTGGTTACCCCAAGTGGAAGTAGAGATGTAGCGTAGCGGCAAATTTCCCTTAGCGAAGATGCTAAGGTTTTAGAGTATCGAACCCGTAGGACTCCAACAGATACAAGAAGGTGGTGAAGTGAACAATGGTGCCGTTCACAACTCAAGGTTGCTTACTTCACCTGGACCTGCACACACAACAGATAGCTTTGCGACCAACGAGTACAGAGGAGTTGTCAATTCCTCCGGCCTTATTGTTTACAAAGAATAAAACGCACGGGATAATAATGATAGTGATAGCTACGGAAAAGTAAATACTGAAAGTAAATTGAAGGTGTAAACAGTGTTGAAATATGGACCGGAGTCCTATGATGTTCACTAGTGATGTCTCTCTCCAAAAAGACGATAAAATAGCCATGCGAGGTAAACAAATTACAGTTGGGAAATTGACAGGATTATGTGCGCAAACCAATGCTAATTATGCTATAAAGAAATGAAGAGGCTCAAAAGCAGGGGCGGTACGCTAAGACAAGTAGACCGAAATCTATCTGCATCTACCTACTAATCATCCACCTTGAGATATCTATCCAGAACATCTCGCTGGTATTAAGTTTCGAATCCCATCCAAAGTGTAAACTCAAAGCAACAGGCAACTTTGGGATCTTTTGATTTTTTCCACTTTGGGATCTTTTCCTCACTTTAGGGGCAACACTCTATATATTACAAGAATTATAGAAGATCTTTCACACTTTACAAAGTACTCAAATCATAAAGAAGATGTAACTATCATGATGTATGCAAATGTATGTCTCTGCCAGTGTAGCAGGATATGCAATGATACTAGCGCGTCATGTAGTAATGATTAGGGCAAGGTCCAATTAGCATGCGTCTCATCGATCAAGCAAGTAGGATGTATGACATGAAGATCAAGTCATGAGAAGATGGATGTTGCATGGCAATGTATCTCGGAAAGGCTATGGAAATGCCTTGATAGATAGGTATGGTGGATGTTTTGAGGAAGGATATAAGGAGATTTATGATGACAGAGCGTATCGTGCCAAGGGTTTGGATGTACCGGTGAAGGTGGACGCCAACTCTCGGAGTGAGAAGAAAGCAATGCACGACACAAGAGAGGCTAGAAAAATATGGGAAGGTGGAAATGTCAACTTTCGAATACTCACATTAGTCCGAAGAACTCATGCACTTATTATCGGTAACTCTCAATCTAATAAGGAGGTTTCACAAAGAGACAAGTACCCCGAGGAGGAGTGTATGTGGGTTTGGTTATCCTTGCGCATCCTCGACTCATGGTACGTGAGTGTACTCTAATATTCGACCCCTCAGAAGAGTAGTGATCCATCTAGTAGCTAGAGTTCTCAACTAATTTGTAGGTTTTTGAAAATAAACACGGATTGCCCAAAATACGGCATCTATCACTAATAGGCTAAAGCTCTTGACACCAAAAGTCCAAACATTACTCAAAACAACACCTCAAAACTATTGCAAGTTACTACTACAAAAAGAATAGCAACCTCAATTACCTACTTAAAGTCAAGACACAAAACTTAGTGCAACAGGCAAACTCTATAAACAAGATAAACATGAAAACTCAAGAGAGTTACAACAACAAACTAAACAAAAGCTATTTAAAAAGATAAACATGAAAGCTAAGAGCAAAACATGACAGTAGCTACGAAAAGATAAAGAACACACACAGCAAAGATAAACATGCAAAGTCCTATGTTGTGTTCTAGATTTTGGAAGTGGAGCGTGTTTCTCTCCCACACAAAGAAAGCTGGGTTCTAACTTGTTATGAACAGCAAGCAAATCTAAATAAAACTAAAAACAAAACCTAAGAGCGAGACGCTCCAAGAATAACACATAACGCATGAAGTGATAAAAATATAGTGAAACGAGAGACGAACGGATAATTGTTGATGGAGAAGGGGATCCACGGGGGCATCCCCAAGCTTAGACGCTTGAGTCTCCTTGAATATTTCTTGGGGATGCATGGGGGCATACCCAAGCTTGAACGCTTGACACTTCTTAATCTTCTTTCATCATCTTCCCTCGCACACTTGAAAATTCCCTTCATACATAACTCATCATAATCTAATTAGCGAGGTTAGTACCCATAATAAAATAATTTTTCTCTAATGGAAATAAAGATAATATTGAAGAGCTACTGTTTCTCAAGATTTCCAAAAAGTTTTTGCAAAGAAAATGCAAGCTTAAGGTTTGCAAAACAAAGAAAAGGCAAAACATGACAGGATCTGTGAAAAACAGACCAGCAGGTAGTAAAGATTTTTTTAGGGATACTTCTGCAACTCAAATCAAAAAACTCAGAACATATGAAAGTTTCGTAATTGTATAGATCACGCTGTGTAGAAAATTCAGCTAAAAAAGATGAACTGGGATTTTTCTCTGATTTTTCTAGTCACGAGGACAGAATATGTTTTCTGGACAGCATGTCACAACTTTCACTTCCCTTGTTGTATGAGGCTATAAAAGGCACAAAGCTTGAAAAGTAAAGATACAATGATGTCGCTACAGTAGTAACAATCATCAAGACCACTAAAAACATAAGACAAACAAAAAGGAAAACCTAAGTTCATTGCGGGCTGCCTCCCGAAAGCGCTTCTTTAAAGCCATTAGCTAGGCTTAATGCAAATAGATCAAGTCTTTTCAAGAAAATAACTAGCCCGTGTGACGGACTCAAAAGGCAACTTAATATTTTTCCTAGGGAAGTGTTCCATCGCTTTCTTGAGAGGGAATTGGAATTTTATAATCCCTTCTTTCATATCAATAACAGCACCCACGGTGCGAAGAAAAGACGTCCCAAAATAATTGGACAAGAAGGTTCACATTCAATGTCCATAATAGTGAAATCAACGGGAACATATTTGTCATTCACAATGATAAGAACATCATCTATCTTCCCCAAAGGTTTCTTTACGGAAGAATCGACGAGGCGAACACCAAAAGAACAAGCGTCAAAAGGTTTCAATTCAAATATATCATACATTCTTTTGGGCATAACAGAGGTACTAGCTCCAACATCACATAAAGCATAGCAAGTAAAGTTATTCAACTTAATTTTAATCATAGGATCCCAACCATGTTCTAGCTTTCTAGGTATGGAGGCTTCTACCCTAAGCTTCTCCTCCCTAGCTTTGATGAGAGCATTAGTGATATGCTCCGTGAAGGCAAGATTAAGTGTGCTAGTGTGGGGGTCTCTAGACATCTTGTGTAGGAAACGAATAACTTCAGAAAGGGTGCAATTATCAAAATCAAGGTCACTACTATCAAGTAGAGTAGTAGTGGTATCCTTTAGGCTCACTTGTTTGGTAGATTCTATAGTCATAGGAATTTCTTCTTCTACGGTTGAGGTCATAGCATCACCATTAATAGGTCCTATGGGACTGGGGTGCATTGGGTGCTAAGAGTTTGGATATCCTCAACCACTTGGATAGTAGCAACAGTATGGTGTGTAGGAAGGCTCTTAATCTTATCGTATTCCTCATTTTGTCTAGCCCATCTCTCTTTAAGTTTAGCCATCATCCTAATGTTTTCATTAATTTGCAATTGGATAGCATTCATAGGAGTAACCTTCCTCTCATCAAGGGGAGAAGTTCTAATTTTAAGAAATTCTACTTCGTGGGCTAAATTGTCTACCTTAGACGAGAGGTTGTCTAGTTTTTCCTCTACACTCTTGTTGAAGGCTTTTTGGGTAGTGACAAAGTCTTTAAGCATACTCTCTAATTCAGAAGTGGAGTTTTTGGCGCTAGGATAAGTGTTATTGTTCCCAAAGGTGTTGGAGGGGAACGGTCTAGGATTGCTACCAAAATTACTCCTATAAGCATTGTTGTTGAAGTTGTTTCTAGAGATAAAGTTCACATCTACTTGATCTTGGGCAATCAAAGAATTTAAAGGTACATTTTGAGGATCAATAGGAGATTTCTTGGTAAGTAGAGACATAATAAAGTCAACTTTTTCATTTAGGGAGGAGATCTCCTCGATAGAGTTTACCTTCCTACCTGTTGGAGCTCTTTCGGTGTGCCATTGGGAATAGTTGGTCATCATCTCATCGAGAAGTTTTGTGGCAGCACCAAGTGTAGTTGACATAAAGGTTCCTCCCGCGGCCAAATCTAGCAAGTTCCGCGAGGTAAAGTTCAAGCCTGCATAAAAAGTTTGGATAACCATCCAAGTAGTAAAACCATGCGTAGGGCAATTATTAACAAGAGATTTCATGCGTTCCCAAGCTTGGGCAACGTGTTCATTATCCAATTGCTTAAAATTCATAATAAAGCTCCTCAACTAGATAATCTTAGCAGGGGGATAGTGATACGTCCTAAACGTATCTATAATTTCTTCTTGCTCCATGCATGTTTTGTGTGACTTTGCCATGTTTTGCTTGAACTTTCATACACTTTTGAGCATATTTGGACTAACCTATTAACTCAGTGCACCCAGTTGCCAGTTCCTGTTTTCTGTTGTTTTTGTATTTCAGGTTTTCCGGCCATTAAAAGTGCTCCAAAAATTCCGGAAAAATTATATAAAAAATCAGCGTCCCGGATGCTTCCGGAATCACCAAGGAAGGAGGGGAGGGCCACCACAGGGAATCCAGAAGGGTCCCTGGCGCGGCCCCACCCTAGGCCGCGCCGGGAACCCTCCTGGCTGCCCTGTGGCCCCCTGGTGCCCCCCTTTGGCCCTATTTTTACCCCCGCAGAGGAAACCCTGATTCCATACCCCTTTTCTCCAGAAGCAATTCCGATCTCTGTCTCCATCGCCGACAAGCTTCGGGGGACCAGAATTCATGTGCCGTCACCATGTAGGGACGGGGAAGTGCCCCCGGATTCATATCCATCGACGTTGCTTCCTCCCTCCATGATGCGGGAGTAGTTCCTCCCCGGGGCTGAGGTTTCTACCAGTAGCTATGTGTTCTTCTCTCTCCCATGATGTGATCTTCGTTGTGATCATAGGCTATGTTAATCTAGGGTGAACCCATGATATTTCCCCTTCCTCTATGTATTGGATTGATGTACTCACTTGATCTTATCTAGTATAATCCCCGAGACCATGGTGACAGCGGTCTATTGGACATGGGTTAGAAGAATATTTTCATGAGTGATTTACTCTTTTGGGTGTGGATTGAAGATTGAGAGTCTCTTGGTGCTTGTCTTTGACTATCCTTTAGATATGTTGTGGTGATTGTGGTACTCTCTTTGGATGGCCGCGGTGACATTGGGAAATCCATAGACTGAGAACTACGAACTCTGAGATGTGCTTTTGTAGCCCTACACAATTCTCGTCATCTCTTGACCACAAAGGAATGACCTCCGAGTACGTCTCCATTGCATGTTTTATGGGAAATATCATGTGATTAGACTATGTTAATGTTGTTGGGAGTTGCCACTAGTGAAAGTATGAAGCCTAGGCCTTGTTTCCACCATTGCAATACCGTTTGTGCTCACGTTTACCACTTGTTTCTTTGCTGAACTTTTTATTACAGATTTATATTACTTCGTTTTACCACACCTATCACCCATATTATACCATCTCTTCGCCGAACTAGTGCACCTATACAACTCCTAGTTCTATTAGGTGTGTTGGGGACACAAGAGACTTCTTGTATCTTAATTGCAGGGTTGCTTGAGAGATACCATCTTCAACCTCTACTTCCCTGAGTTCGATAAACCTTAGGTCATCCACTTGAGGGAAATTGCTGCTGTCCTACAAACCTCTGCGCTTGGAGGCCCAACATAGTCTACAAGAATAGAAGCCTGCGTATACATCAGATAGTACTTCCCGATAAAAGCATCCTTGCACTTATCCCAAGAATCTATGCTATTCTTAGGCAAGGATTGAAACCAGATTTTAGATTCATCCCTCAAAGAGAAAGGAAAAAGCTTAAGCTTAACAATATCACCATCTACTTCCTTGTACTTTTGCATATCACAAAGCTCAATAAAATTATTTAAGTGCAAAGCAGCATCATCTCTAGCACCAGAGAATTGATCTTTCATAACAAGGTTCAACAAAGCAGGTTTAATCTCATAAGAAGGTGCTGAAGTAGCAGTGTAGAAATAGGAGTGCAGATAAAGTCATTGTTGTTGTGACTAGTGAAGTCACACAACTTGGTGTTCTCAGAGGAACCCATAGCAGCAGCAAGCAAGATAACTATTTTTTTGATTTTTGATAAAATACACTAAAGCAAAAACTGAAAGGTAAGCTAACAAGACTAAAAAGCAAAGATAAAAGATAGCGTGCAACTCCCCTATCTTGAAGAGTGGAGTCCCTGGCAACGGCACCAGAAATTTGCTTGATACACGAGAGAGCTTCTCGTCCCTCGTTGGTTACCCCAAGTGGAAGGTGAGATGTAGCGTAGCGGCAAATTTCCCTTAGCGAAGATGCTAAGGTTTAGAATATCGAACCCGTAGGACTCCAACAGATACAAGAATGTGGTGAAGTGAACAATGGTGTCGTTCACAACTCAAGGTTGCTTACTTCACCTTGACCTGCACACACAACAGATAGCTTTCCTCCCAACGAGTACAGGGGAGTTGTCAATTCCTCCGGCCTTGTTGTTTACAAAGGATAAAACGCACGGGATAATAATGATAGTGATAGCTACGGAAAATTAAATACTGAAAGTAAATTGAAGGTGTAAATCGTGTTGGAAATATGGACCGGGGTCCTATGATGTTCACTAGTGATGTCTCTCTCCCAAAAGACGATAAAATAGCCATGCGAGGTAAACAAATTACAACTGGACAATTGACAGGATTATGTGCGCAAACCAATGCTAATTATGCTATAAAGAAAGGAAGAGGCTCAAAAGTATGGGCGGTACACCAAGACAAGTAGACTGAAATCCATCTGCATCTACCTACTAATCATCCACCTTGAGATATCTATCCGGAACATCTCACTGGTATTAAGTTGCGAATCCCACCCAAAGTGTAAACTCAAAGCAACGGACAACTGCATTAAAGAACTTTTCGTAAAGTAAAGAATCCTTGCACCCGCAAGTACAAGCACCGTTGTTTTCCCCCTTGTGGCAACAGCACATCCCCTAGACTCATGTTTCTGTCACTCAAGCTAGTCATCGGGGGCATGAACCCACAATCATGCATAACGCTCCCTCTTGGAGTCACTACCTGCTACTTGGCCAAAGCAATAAACAGCAACGGAGAAAATGCAAGAATTACTCAAGAACATAAATATAAAAGAAGGGAATCAAATATATAACTCAATCAAAATCTGAACATAATCTCATAATCCATCGGATCCCAGCAAACTCAGCATAGCAACAGCAGAAAGATTACATAAGTGCCTCGATCATGTAGGGCAGCTCACGAGGTCTAATCCATGAAGAACAAACAGGGGAGGAGAACATCACATAGCTACTGATCATAGACCCATGGTCCAAGGTGGACTACTCACGGTTCATCCGGGAAACATCCATGGTGGTGGAGAAGCTCCCGGAGGTGATTCCTCCCTTCGGCAGGGTGCCGGGAAGAGGTCTTCTGGTGCTCCCGATCTTGGAAGCGCGACGGCGGCATAACAGAGGAGAGATCGCGAAAAAGGGTTCCGTCTCCGAGGGTTTCTCGTCACGGGGAATAAATAGGCGAAGGGGGGCAGCTAGAGGTGGGCCAGGGGCTCCAGGCGCCGCCCTGGCGCGGCCAAGGGTGGGGCCGCGCCCTCTGGCCGCCTGGGGCCCCCCTGGCCCCCTAGTCCTCCACTCTGGCTGTTCTGGAAGGTTCCCGTACGCTGATTTTTCCTTTATTTTTCCCGGAATTTTTCTGGTACTTTAAATAAGGGGGAAACCTGAAATAGAAAAACAGCAGAAAATAGGAACTGGCACTGGGGTGCACTGAGTTAATAGGTTAGTACAAATATGATCAAAAGTGTATGGAAGTTCATCAATATCATAGCAATATCACACAAAAGAGGCATGGAGCAAGAAGAAACTATAGATACGTTTTGGACGTATCAATACCATACCATGAGATCACTTGATCCCACTAGGTACATCTACGATTTTTGTGCTGATCAACTAGAATCCACTCTTTTCACTTAGTCTTGATCAACCTTGTATCATATCTTCTCTCTTCGTAAAGATGATATCTTGAAGATAACATGAATGTTCACCCGATCATCTTCTTTAAGACATGCTTACAATATGCACAACTATTCTATCTTTATAAAGATGATGTCTTGAAGGTAAACATGAATATTCACACAATCTTATTATTCAAGACATGCTTGCAATATGCTCAACTCTCACGTGACGAATCTTTGGATAACTCCTTGAATAACACCTTGGTCACCACATAATCTCGTTCTTTCAACCTAGAAGCCAACATATAGTCTTGAAGCATTGCCTATGGACAAACCTTAAAGTACAACTCAAAGCAACAATTAGTCCATAGGCATTGTCATCAATTGCTAAAACCAAACATGGGAGCACCATGATCTTTCAGACGCAAAGGGTCATAACTCCCTTTCTCTCTCCAGTTATTGCACCATCGCTTTCACACACACACTCCATGTCCTCTCTCTGTCTCTCTTGCATCGCCTCTTCGCCTCTCTCCCCAATGGCCAAAACCAATCACTCCACTCAGTTCCAATCATCGTTGCCACCCCAACTCAATCCAGGAGCGGTGGATTGTCGGCCTCTCCCAGCCCAATGGTAAAGTCATGGCAGACCTGTGTACCTCGTCCTCTTATCGCAGGACACGGTCGTGGATAGAATGGGACTTTTCACCCACATTCAAGGGTTTTATGCCTTCACTCCGAGCACTCCTGTGCAGGTCGCGGTCGGGGCGTCCATGGACAGCTTCTTCACCATTGACCTCGGGCTTCGGCGCTAGGGTTTGGTCCTCCTAAAACAGCTCCATCTTTGGTGATGGTAAGTTTTCCTCAGCCTTAGTTCATCTCTCTATGTAGGGTCTGATTCGAATCAATTCAATTAGATTCAGATTGGACCTAAGTTCATCATTTTTTTCCTATGTAGATGGTTATGCTAGGTTACTCATACTTATTAGCTAGCTCTGATCGTGCTAGATTGTTAGGGCTTAGAAGTGGCAAAGTTAGGTACGTAGATAGTGTGATCAACATGTTTTCCATAAAGTGGTGTATACATGTTATTTTTGGCCCATGTACGTGCATGATTAGTGGCATAAGGATGAAATTTTTGTCATTTTCTATGATTAGTGTCATTTCCATGTTAATTTATGGGCCATTACCATGTTCATTTCTGTATTATTATGATGCACTGGTCATAAAAATGTGCCTTGATCGGTGGCACCCTTGATATGATCAGTGCATCATATCAGTGCCTTTGCCATGATCATGGTTGTTGCAAAGATTCAATGATATGATCTGATCATAACATTGGCCAACTGTCTCTTTGCAACAGCCATGATCAGTGATAGTTGAAATGTGGCATGGATTAGCACTAACCTCTGTCCACTGTACTAACAAGGTCACGAAGACGGAGAAGGGTGTACCCGGTGAGTACCATTAGGGGGAGTGGATATCGGTGTAGAGGGGCGATGACTGCATCATTGACAAACAAGTGTTTGAAAAGGCCAAGGCTGACATGCTAGCTAGAGGATATGAGTATGTCATTGGGTATCGGACTATGACCTAGAACTGGGCAGGAGCAGGGGCACGAAAACCACTCCGGTTCTAGTTCCCATAAAAAACATGGATGACATTGCCATGCTTGTGATCCCGCGGGCCTCCCACTTGGTGATCGAGCAATGACTGGTGATCAATCCACCCCACGTCATAAGGCTGACGACTGATACGTCCAAAATGTATCTATAATTTCTGCTTGCTCCATGCCTCTTATGTGTGATATTGCTATGATATTGATGAACTTCCATACACTTTTGATCATATTTGGACTAACCTATTCACTCAGTGCACCCCAGTGCCAGTTCTTGTATTCTGCTGTTTTTGTATTTCAGGTTTTCCCATTATTTAAAGTGCCAGGAAAATTCCGGGAACATATAGGAAAAATCAGCGTACGGGAACCTTCCAGAAGAGCCAAAGTGGGACCCGAGGGGGGCCAGGGGGGCGCCTGGGGCCCCTGGTCCACCTCTGGCTGCCCCCCTTCTCCTATTTATTCCCCGTGGTTAGAAACCCTCGGGGACAGGACACTTTTTCGCGATCTCTCCTCTGTTCCGTCGCCGCCTCGCTTCCAAGATCGGGAGCACCAGGAGACCTCTTCCCGGCACCCTGCCGGAGGGAGGAACCACCTCCGGGAGCTTCTCCACCACCATGGATGCTTCCTGGATGAACCGTGAGTAGTCCACCTTGGACCATGGGTCCATGATCAGTAGCTATGTGATGTTCTCCTCCCCTGTTTGTTCTTCATGGATTAGACCTCGTGAGCTGCCCTACATGATCGAGGCACATATGTAATCTTTCTGCTGTTGCTATGCTGAGTTTGCTGGGATCCGATGGATTATGAGACTATGTTCAGATTGTGTTTGAGTAATATATTTGATTCTACTCTTTTATATTTATGTTCTTAAGTAATTCTTGCATGTTCTCCGTTGCTGTTTATTGCTTTGGCCAACTAGTAGGTAGCGACTCTGATAAGGAACTACACACCTGATGATACGAACCACCGGGGGAATCCTCTTGAGTTTGTCCCGATCTTTCACAGCGAGCAACCTGGGTAGAAATCCTTCCAATCACGCGATGAACGCAACCTGAAGAAGAGGAACGAATCCAGCAAGCAACGTGATGGAGATCACCATGCCTCACACCAGAACACGACAATCCTTGATGAACACAAGAACCTCCGCGACAATCTTTATTGGATAAACGACATCGCCAACCCCAGAGGGAAGCTTCACCAAGAGATACAACTCTTAACCCTAAAATTCTTGTCTAAACTTAAGCTAACCCTAAAACTCGTGGGAGCTGGGTATTTATAAACTAGGGGGATACAAGGGCCGCAGCCCGTCTAATCTGCGCGCAGGCAGTTTCGGACGTCCGATGGGTTTCGGACGTCCGTCACGTCGGACGTCCGAAACGTTTCGGAAATCCGACTCTGGCGGTGAGGTGTCCTGGATTGGAAGTTCTTCTCGAGGACCTTCATGTCGGACGTCCGTCATATGTCGGACGTCCGAAGCGTCGGACGTCCGAATCCTGTCGGAAATCCGTCTTCGGTTTTGGAGGTCTTCTGGATACAGAGGTCGCCATCCTTCTCGCTGATGTCGGACGTCCGAATTGGGTCGGACGTCCGATGTCCAGAATCATGTCCATCTTCGCCTCCTCCGTCCAGCGCATATCATCGCCTCCTCCGTCCTGTTGTTGTCGTGCCCATATCATCCTCCCCCCTTCAAAAAGCGTTGCCCCCAACGCGTGAGGTCTGCTCGAAAGGGTGGCGTGATATTAACAACATCACACGTCTTTGCCACTTGACTTGATGCAGCACTGAGCGCCTCCTTTCTTCTCCACATGAGTTCGGACTTTGGCGCCACCACCTTCTTCTTCTCAACTCTTGCTGGAGCCCTGTGTTGCTGAACATGAATCTTCTTTGTATGACCCTGCAAAGTGGTAATGCCCGGGCCACACAACTGACGAACACGCCCATCCTTGCCTTTGTGCACATGCACGGCTACTCCAACAAAACGTCGAAGAGGTGTGCAAACAAAACTGTGGTCATCGAACCTCGTCGCCATACGCACCGAGTCACGAACAACACCACTGTCATCAGTCTGAACACCTTTGTCAACACAAACTGAAGGTGTATAACATGCTGCAATTTCCTTCCTTTCATCACAAAGAGGCGTAACTTCAACCGGCTTGTCACCAACAAGTACAACTGGCTTGTCATCTACAGTCATGGCTGAATTAGTTTCAGTACTGATGCTCCTAGCATCATGCTCATCAGGCTGCAACTTAGCTAAACTTGGTTGTGGTTTAGCCTTGTGCAACTTCTCCTTGCGAACCACCAGCACCACATCGGACTTGATATGATCATCTCCCATAGGCTTCAAAGTCCGATGTTTTCCATCATGCATAAAAGAATATGTATTTGCTCGACCCGCATGTATAGCATTGCGATCATACTGCCATGGACGCCCAAGTAACAGTCCACACACCTCCAATGGAAACACATCGCACTCAACCTCATCAACATAGTCACCAACTGTAAATGGCACACGCACCTTATGAGTAAACTTCAACATACCGCAGCTATTCAACCACTCGAGATGCTTCGGTTCAGGAATACGCCATGTGGACAACCTCAATGCTTCCACCATCGCTTTGCTAATGCCATTGGTACAGATACCACCATCAATCATCAACTTGCATGCTTTGCCTTTAATCATACACTGCGCCTGAAATAAATTCCATCGCTGACATCTATCGGCTGTTATACAAGTATCACCATGTACTCTCTTGAGTTGCACATTCAGCCCACTCAATGGTAAAACATCATCCACAACATCCTTGCCAACATCATCCGCCATGTCAGAAATCATGGCTGCTGCCTTATCAATTTTCTGCAGTGGGACAACCGTCTGATTAATCTCAACAGAATTTGGAATCAACTTCTTTTGAGAGCGAGTTTTATGATCTGAGATTGTCTTGGACATAGCTTCTATTTGTGTCTCAGTCTCCGCTAACACTTGCAAAATTGTTGGCATAGCATCCAACCCTGCATCAGCATGACCAACCGCAGTATTGTTTGTACGTTTGCGGCTAAACCGCTGCGAACCGGGAGCGGCGGCCATACAATCTGGAAAGCACACAAGATATCCTTTCCAATTTGTGCTTACACGCCTTATTTGGAACACGGATGCAGATTGTGTACCTATATCAATTTCGGGACTCCTGACAGCCAAAACCAATTACGGGATTTCTTTTCTTCAACCTCTAGCAATATCCTCGCAAATCAATCTAGCGGAAACAAATCTGCACAAACAGAGCAGCAATCTGTAGCCTCTATGCACAATCTCCTCCAAACAAATCAATCCGAACGAGAAAACCTCCAAGCAAACTCCTCCCAACAAAACCGATCTAGATGCGATCGATCAACACAACCTCGCCGTGATCAACCCGAAAATCTGATACCACATGATAAGGAACTACACACCTGATGATACGAACCACCGGGGGAATCCTCTTGAGTTTGTCCCGATCTTTCACAGCGAGCAACCTGGGTAGAAATCCTTCCAATCACGCGATGAACGCAACCTGAAGAAGAGGAACGAATCCAGCAAGCAACGTGATGGAGATCACCACGCCTCACACCAAAACACGACAATCCTTGATGAACACAAGAACCTCCGCGGCAATCTTTATTGGATAAACGGCATCGCCAACCCCGGAGGGAAGCTTCACCAAGAGATACAACTCTTAACCCTAAAATTCTTGTCTAAACTTAAGCTAACCCTAAAACTCGTGGGAGTTGGGTATTTATAAGCTAGGGGGATACAAGGGTCGCAACCCATCTGATCTGCGCGCAGGAAGTTTTGGACGTCCGATGGGTTTCGGACGTCCGTCACGTCGGACGTCCGAAACGTTTCGGAAATCCGACTCTGGCGGTGAGGTGTCCTGGATTGGAAGTTCTTCTTGAGGACCTTCATGTCGGACGTCCGTCATATGTCGGACGTCCGAAGCGTCGGACGTCCGAATCCTGTCGGAAATCCGTCTTCGGTTTTGGAGGTCTTCTGGATACGGAGGTCGCCATCCTTCTCGCTGATGTCGGACGTCCGAATTGGGTCGGACGTCCGATGTACAGAATCCTGTCCATCTTCGCCTCCTCCGTCCAGCGCATATCATTGCCTCCTCCGTCCTATTGTTGTCGTGCCCATATCCACATGATAAGGAACTACACACCTGATGATACGAACCACCGGGGGAATCCTCTTGAGTTTGTCCCGATCTTTCACAGCGAGCAACCTGGGTAGAAATCCTTCCAATCACGCGATGAACGCAACCTGAAGAAGAGGAACGAATCCAGCAAGCAACGTGATGGAGATCACCACGCCTCACACCAAAACATGGAAAACCTTGATGAACACAAGAACCTCCGCGGCAATCTTTATTGGATAAACGGCATCGCCAACCCCGGAGGGAAGCTTCACCAAGAGATACAACTCTTAACCCTAAAATTCTTGTCTAAACTTAAGCTAACCCTAAAACTCGTGGGAGTTGGGTATTTATAAGCTAGGGGTGTTGGATACATGCTCTAGAGGCAAATAATATATGATTATTACAATATATCTAAGCAAGTTCATAACCAGTTTCATACCGTGCTAGAACTGCGTCAGTGAAACAATGATGCAGGTGTGGTATAGAAACCCCCAGAGTTCCTAGTTAGCCTCTACATCGATAACTAGTTCATGGTCAACATGATGGTCGTGGTTTCGCGATCATGGACAATTAAGTCTCTTGACTATGAGGTCACCTCACTGGTTAAGTGACGTGGTGAACATTACCCAAAGTAAGCATTATAGCATGATCAAATCTTATGAAGGTTCAGTGTTGTAATTACAGAACGTGGTAGACCGTTCCTTTGACTGTGAGTACGTGCATAATCACTATCTTCCCGGATGCTTTGACTTACATCCCACCACCTGACTGAAATATGCGGGTCATAACGGTTGTATCTTAGGTATTCCGTGGAGATATGTTGAGGAGTATTGTTACAAGAGCGGGATTTGTCAATCCATATAATGGATAGATACTCGGGGCCCACTCGGTGAGATTCCATCCATAAAGCTGCGCAGCGTGTGACTAGGTCAAGGGGATGAATATCACGGGAACGAGTGAATAAGGATTTGTTCGGAACGAGGTTGAACCAGACATAGGGTGTCATTGATCGAATCTCGGAACAATCCAGTATCGCTGACAAAGGGAATGCTATACGGCGTAAGGTCCAATCGGTGTTGATATCCGGAATGCACAGGGGTCATTATGGGCATCCAGGTCCCGCTGATGATCATTGACCATAGCCTCTGCGAGTTCATGACTGGAGTTTTCTCGGACCGTAGGGTAACACACTTAAGGGTTCGATGAAATCGGAGACCTTTTCAGAACCATCGGAGCAACCAGAGAATAAAGGAAACAATATCGGAGAAGTACCGTGTTGAACCGAAACAAGTTCGGAGTGAACCGGAAGGTGTTCCGGAGCACCGGAAGATGGAATATTATGTTTTAGTTATTAATTAATTGAATTAATAATTAAAATCATTTTATTTCTAATTAATATGTGCTATGGGCCTTATTGGATAAAAAGGCCCATTAGGGGAATTAAAAGGGAAAAAGAAAAAGAAAAAGAGGGGGGAGGCGCCATGGGCCCTAGGGCCCATGAGGGGTGCGCCCCCTCCCCCCCTTTGTCCGGCCAACCCCCCTTAGCAAGGGACTTTAGTCCCACATTGCTAAGGGAGGGGGGTTGACTCCCTCCCCTCTGCCTATATATAGATAGCCAGGGTGCAAATATTTAACACACATAAATTCGTGAGAAAATAAATATTACTCCGAATTAAGATCGGTTTTCTCCGGTCTTCTCCCCTCCCTTGTCTCTTTCACGGTGGACTCCCTAGTGTGAGTCTATAGTGGAATTGAGGCTTCTCTGCTAGAATCGGAGGCCGTCGTGCTGCCGAAGCTCTGTCCGGAGGTCTGCTTCCGCCACCTCCGCTGGATCGGAGAACGGAGGTCGTCATCGAGTCTCGTACGTGTGCGAGTACTACGAGGTGCTGCACGTGTGGCACTACACCCATCCGGGTGCTCAACACGGCCAGGGGGCTGTGAAACTTGATCGGCTACATCAACCACGTTTGCGGGAACGTTTCCCGCGCAACGGACTACACCCCGAGGTATGTTATTTCCGCACTACTTTCCGTTACGATAATACGGCCAGCTAGATCTTGGGTTATGGGAACGCTAGTTAGAAAATTTTGTGTTTTCTGCTGCGAACCCCAACATTGGTATCATGAGCTAGGTCTATGCTTAGTATTACTGTACGGATAGAACACATCGGGGATATGGGCGTTGATTGTATGATTGTTACCCTCCCACGTGTACTTGTTCACATCTGCGGCATCGTTTGATGAAGCGGCCCCCGACCGACTTTACGCGTACTCTTACGCAAGACTGGTTCCACGCTTGACATACGGCTTGTACCGTATAAAGTGGCTGGGTGGGTGTCTGTCTCTCTACTTTAGCGGATGTGGCATTTGCAACGGAGGGCCCCGTGCGGGGTGTAATAGAGACAATCGTATGGTTGACGTTGTGGTTGACTCGTAGGTTAAAACCTGTTTAACTATGAAAGCCCTAGCAGCCACGTAAAACTTGCAATATACAACTAGAACGTCTAAACCTTGTATTGCTAAGTGGGGGCTATCGTTTGTTTGTTTGTGATGTAGTGATAGCTTTGCTATGTGTTACTAGTAAGTAGTAATCGTCATCATAAAACAAACTAAAATGGAGACACTGTAGTCTTAGTGTTGCCATAGCCCAGACATCTTAAAACTTGCTAGTATAGGATACACGACGGTAGCATGTGATAAGATGATCCCTTAACAAAGCCAAACACAAGTATTCTACCGAAGTGTGCAGCGCCTGGAAGGTTCTCCCATATGGCTTGATGCTCCGTACATACCGGAGTTGTCCTACATATTAAATGGAGTTCACATGAGGTTGGGTTCGGCAAGCCTGGCATATGCAGATATGGCCTTGCTGAGCAGCATATAACATGGAGGTTAATTTGGCGAGCCTAGCATATGCAGATATGGCCTCGGAATACTAGAGATCGAAAGATCGAGCATGAGTCACAGTACATATAAGATAATGTGATCGCACAAGTTGTTGTCTACCTTTGAAACTGACCCGTCGGCCGTGTGATATTCGAGGTCGGGCAGTGAATCTGGATCATGTAATCACTAAAACTTCCTAGGGATGAATTGTTTTAGTGCGAGCTCATTTATAATATGATTATATGAACTCATTTGTTGTGAACTAGTCTTAATTGTGTTCCTTGCAATTATGTTTGTAGAAAATGGATAATACCCAGTACCTTGAATTGGTTTCCTTCTTACATGGTGAAAGACTTAAAGAAAATGGGTCAAACTTCGTTAGATGGTACTCACGCCTTAGGACGTCGCTCAAGAGAGCAGACATCTTGTTTACAATAGAAATGCATGTGGAAGAACATCCGGACGATCATGTTGGCGATCAAGAGATACTTGATCATTATGCTCGCCGACAGAAATGCTCCGTAGTCAGGAATGTCATGATCTTCAGCATGTCAGAGGTTTTGGGCATACAGTTTCAGGACACTGGCCCATATGACATGATGGACACGCTAAAGACAATGTTCATACGTGAGTTCAGAATTGCCAGATTTGAGTTAGAAAGCAAGTTTCTATCTACAAAGATGGAAGAACACACAAGCCTTGATGATCACTTAGACATGATGCATGAGATGTACCTGACCCTGGTGGAGGACTATGAATATTGGACAATGAACGAAAGCACCACGGAAGAGTTTGCAATAAACACATTATTGCACTCACTCCCTCCGAGTTATGGTGATTATGTTCATAGCTATGTCAGAAGAGGAGCTAATATGAGTCTCCAGAACTTCATGACTGATCTCTTGGCCGCGGACATTGCTCCTATCGAGGATGCAGAAGTCGTGGATGGAGAAGGTATATATTTGATATACTTTATAAATGTTTACTCCCTTATACAACACTTGCAGTAAATGAGTATGTGATACTTATTCTGTTTTATGAAAACAGGACCTGCCGTTGCATGGACGGGAAGAGGTGAAATCAAGGATTGATGGATATCAAGTCAGTTGATGGCCAGCATGGATTCCGCCGAGACATCTATCATAGGAGATACTTAGAGTATTAGATAAATCTTATGTAATCATTATAGTATGAACACTTAGTTGTGTGTCTTGCATCTCACGAGACAAAGTTATTCATGTAATGAGACAAGTCAGTTGTTCCATCTTTATGAATAAAAGTGTTCTTATACTTTGATTACGTCTTGATTTATGATATGATAGAAAGCATTTATAATACTACTATTATTGTCATGAAATATTCAATGTTTAATGATAAAGTTGTCTTGATTATAGCAAGTCAAAGATTTGATTACATGAGGTGACTTCATAACTGATGAATTCATTAAATGTATGATCTATTAACTTGTGAGTTCATTATCGAATGAAAATCATAACTTGATTGCATGAGATGGATTAGATACACGATCTATGAACCTCTGCAATAAATATAATCATGACAAGGTTCTAGCAAGTAGAACTTGTGTCAATCATTATACATAAATGATGTACTAAATGGGCACGTGAGTTATCATTAAAGACTTCATATGATTAATTGAAAGTCGTATTCAATTGAGATCATAAAACTGAGATTCAGGAATCACAGTTAGAAGTGAGAATACAAGAATACATATCACTGCGCTACGATCCGAAGTGATAAGTATTGATATTGACATAATGGGAGACTTGTGGAAGTTGTACCACAAACTACGATGGAAGTTGAAAGTGCTAGACTACTTAAACCATTCGTAGTCATACTAAACCATAGTGTGGTCTAAACGTTCTTTCCCCTAGCACTATAGTTATTGTCGAATGAGTTGTTTAATTCATTAAGTTAAAACACCCACTTCATGAATAGGAAACAATCCTAATTCTAATGAGACATGATAGCTCCATAACTGATGGTGTTATAAGGTTTCTTAAAAGAAAGAATTTCTTTGTAATAAAACTACGAGCAATTGAAATTACATATTTTCCCCGAATAGCAAAATTTGTGTTGCTTAATTGGTAATACGAGAAAAGTCTCTCGACACGGATCCAATAGGAGATAATGGAAACTTTGACCGGGGTATTGGACCTTGCCTTCAGAATATCAGAGTATTGCAACGGAAGCGTGTTCCGCTGTAATGACACTGCATAAGGAAGGATGTGCCAAAGATGATTGATCTTGGTATATGAGTTGAAGCCATTGTTGAATTTAGAAGGTTGTCATGAATACGTTCTGTACAGAACAATAATCACGAGTCTTCTTAATAAAACAATAGGGAATAATATTGCTTGAAGACACAAAGGAATGATGGTAGCCTAGAACACGAGGAGAAATGAAATAATATTGAGTTACATATAGGATGGCTCTCGTCCTGTGAAATAAATCAGTTATTTCATATTCTCGACAAACTGGAGAGTTATTGAGATTAATGTAATGGGCATAAGGCATTATTTGG
Source organism: Bromus sterilis (assembly GCA_950022295.1). Classification (NCBI taxonomy): domain Eukaryota; kingdom Viridiplantae; phylum Streptophyta; class Magnoliopsida; order Poales; family Poaceae; genus Bromus; species Bromus sterilis. The sequence goes on along the minus strand of OX465596.1, from coordinate 23,281,580 downwards.
TTATGACCAATGTTCAATGGTGATTGACTACGGAAACGTAGGAATGCTTTAATCAATAAAATATTTCATTTACACTACGATGGACCATAGCCTGAAATTGCATCTCAGTCAAATTTGGGATTTGAAAGAGAATTGTAATGGGCATGACGAAGGTTATTTCGTTAAAAGGATGGACTATAGTACCTCAAGACAGGAACCCTCAACCTTGATTTGATCAAGTGATTTTGTGATGACCAAAATATTGAGTGGGCCTGCAGTTTCATGAAACTGAGTGGGAGCTTTGAAGACTTCCCGGAAACTTGGAATGCAGAGGGCATTTTCTGAGTGGGAGCTTTGGAAGCTTTGTCATTATGTGAGACATAGTGAAACAATAAAATAACTTGATGAAAGCTGAAATATATGAGTATATGATGGATATATTTGAGTGGGAGCATGATCATTGTCTCAAACATATATGCATTGATATGTGTGAAAGAATGATCTCATATGTATATATATGGATATGCATTGATTGTGTATATAGAGAATCGTCTTATATACATATATGCATTATGATATATATATATAGAGCATAAGGCAAATAAAATACAAGATTGCAAGAATCTTCTTTTATGTGAAATACCAACACATTACACGTTGAAATGAGTAGATTAAGATACGGATAATGAAACGAAGTGAAGGTTGGAATAATCTTCTAGACAAGAAACAGGTTCTTGTGGCTAGAAATTATATAATGGATGAAATCCAAATATCACAAGCAATGTCTTGATGGAAGAATAAAGATGCACCATGTACTGGACATGTGATCTTATATGTTCTTGACATATGATTCTACCATATAACATGCATTGTGAATCCAACAACAGAATGACTCAAAAGTTCTTGGAAGAAGAACAGATTCCGATGTGCTTTAGGAGTAAAACACAGAATCTGAATAAAGTCCATGATTTCAGTATATGAGGAATACTGAGGACTGTACTCTAAAATATAGAGAGGATAATAGACTTGAATGTAATGCAAGATTACAATTGCAAGCCATATTATGGGTCTATATGGAATTAGAGACATCACCAAAGACATGAAAGAAACGTGAGCAAAATTCACGGCACTACAAACATAATACTACTTAAGAAAGTAGACGTATGGATAAAAGTTTAGCGTTAGAACTATTGGACTTCTGGCTGAGTGTATTTCCCAGTATATATGACTAAGGATGAGTCTTCTAAAGACTGAACCAAGAGATCATTGGAGGATACTGTGAAATAATAGTCTCACTCTCCCGCGAAACTTATATCCAACCATTATATGATAATGAGTGGTATGTCAAAAAGAGTTTTTTGACCTGTACCAGTTGCAAACGAAACATACGAATCTGAATTGGTGCAGTTCATTGACGAACCCTCTTCCATGAGCATGCATGATCAATGAAACACTTATGTGATAAGATGATTATGATCGGAAAAATGCGGCTAGATTATTAGCACTCTAGTGCAAGTGGGAGACTGTTGGATATATGCTCTAGAGGCAAATAATATATGATTATTCCAATATATCTAAGCAAGTTCATAACCAGTTTCATACCGTGCTAGAACTGCGTCAGTGAAACAATGATGCAGGTGTGGTATAGAAACCCCCCAGAGTTCCTAGTTAGCCTCTACATCGATAACTAGTTCATGGTCAACATGATGGTCGTGGTTTCGCGATCATGGACAATTAAGTCTCTTGACTATGAGGTCACCTCACTGGTTAAGTGACATGGTGAACATTACCCAAAGTAAGCATTACAGCATGATCAAATCTTATGAAGGTTCAGTGTTGTAATTACAGAACGTGGTAGACCGTTCCTTTGACTGTGAGTACGTGCATAATCACTATCTTCCCGGATGCTTTGACTTACATCCCACCACCTGACTGAAATATGCGGGTCATAACGGTTGTATCTTAGGTATTCCGTGGAGATATGTTGAGGAGTATTGTTACAAGAGCGGGATTTGTCAATCCATATAATGGATAGATACTCGGGGCCCACACGGTGAGATTCCATCCATAAAGCTGCGCAGCGTGTGACTAGGTCACGGGGATGAATATCACGGGAACGAGTGAATAAGGATTTGTTCGGAACGAGGTTGAACCAGACATAGGATGTCATTGATCGAATCTCGGAACAATCCAGTATCGCTGACAAAGGGAATGCTATACGGCGTAAGGTCCAATCGGTGTTGATATCCGGAATGCACAGGGGTCATTATGGGCATCCAGGTCCCGCTGATGATCATTGACCATAGCCTCTGCGAGGTCATGACTGGAGTTTTCTCGGACCGTAGGGTAACATACTTAAGGGTTCGATGAAATCGGAGACCTTTTCAGAACCATCGGAGCAACCAGAGAATAAAGGAAACAATATCGGAGAAGTACCGTGTTGAACCGAAACAAGTTCGGAGTGAACCGGAAGGTGTTCCGGAGCACCGGGAGATGGAATATTATGTTTTAGTTATTAATTAATTGAATTAATAATTAAAATCATTTTATTTCTAATTAATATGTGCTATGGGCCTTAGTGGAGAAAAAGGCCCATTAGGGGAATTAAAAGGGAAAAAGAAAAAGAAAAAGAGGGGGGAGGCGCCATGGGCCCTAGGGCCCATGAGGGGTGCGCCCCCTCCCCCCATTTGGCCGGCCAACCCCCCTTAGCAAGGGACTTTAGTCCCACATTGCTAAGGGAGGGGGTTGACTCCCTCCCCTCTGCCTATATATAGATAGCCAGGGTGCACATATTTAACACACAGAAATTCGTGAGAAAATAAATATTACTCCGAATTAAGATCGGTTTTCTCCGGTCTTCTCCCCTCCCTTGTCTCTTTCACGGTGGACTCCCTAGTGTGAGTCTATAGTGGAATTGAGGCTTCTCTGCTAGAATCGGAGGCCGTCGTGCTGCCGAAGCTCTGTCCGGAGGTCTGCTTCCGCCACCTCCGCTGGATCGGAGAACGGAGGTCGTCATCGAGTCTCGTACGTGTGCGAGTACTACGAGGTGCTGCACGTGTGGCACTACACCCATCCGGTTGCTCAACACAGCCAGGGGGCTGTGAAACTTGATCGGATACATCAACCACGTTTGCGGGAACGTTTCCCGCGCAACGGACTACACCCCGAGGTATGTTATTTCCGCACTACTTTCCGTTACGGTAATACGGCTAGCTAGATCTTGGGTTATGGGAACGCTATTTAGAAAAATTTGTGTTTTCTGCTGCGAACCCCAACAAGGGGGATACAAGGGCCGCAGCCCGTCTGATCTGCGCGCAGGCAGTTTCGGACATTCGATGGGTTTCGGACGTCCGAAACGTTTCGGAAATCCGACTTTGGCGGTGAGGTGTCCTGGATTGGAAGTTCTTCTCGAGGACCTTCATGTCGGACGTCCGTCATATGTCAGACGTCCGAAGTGTCGGACGTCCTAATCCTGTCGGAAATCCGTCTTCGGTTTTGGAGGTCTTCTGGATACGGAGGTTGCCATCCTTCTCGCTGATGTCGGACGTCCGAATTGGGTCGGACGTCCGATGTCCAGGAACCTGTCCATCTTCGCCTCCTACGTCCAGCGCATATCATCGCCTCCTCCGTCCTGTTGTTCTCGTGCCCATATCAGACTCCAAGAGGGAGCGTTATGCATGATTGTGGGTTCATGCCCCCCGATGACTAGCTTGAGTGACAGAAACATGAGTCTAGGGGATGTGATGTTGCCACAAGGGAGAAAACAACGGTGCTTGTACTTGCGGGTGCAAGGATTGTTTACTTTACGCAAAGTTCTTTAATGCAGTTGTCTGTTGCTTTGAGTTTACACTTTGGATGGGATTCACAACTTAATACCAGCGAGATGTTCTGGATAGATATCTCAAGGTGGATGATTAGTAGGTAGATGCAGATGGATTTCCGTCTACTTGTCTTGGTGTACCGCCCAAGCTTTTGAGCCTCTTCCTTTCTTTATAGCATAATTAGCATTGGTTTGCGCACATAATCCTCTTAATTTCCCAGCTGTAATTTGTTTACCTCGCATGGCTATTTTATCGTATTTTTGGAGAGAGACATCACTAGTGAACATCATGGGACCCCGGTCCATATTTCCAACATTGTTTACACCCACTATTTATTTACTGCTTTATTTACTTTTCTGTTGCTATCACTATCATTATTATCCCGTGCGTTTGATCCTTTGTGAACAACAAGGCCGGGGAGATTGACAACCTCTCTGAACTCGTTGGGAGCGAAGTTATCTGTTGTGTGTGCAGGTCCACGTCAACCGCCTAACTGTTGGCGCCGTTGTCAACTTCTTGTCGTTGCTGGAGACAAACCTTGGTATCTTTACCGAGGTAAATTGCTTCTATCTACATCTCAACCTTCCACTTTGGGTAACCAACGAGGGGGCGAGAACTCGTACCATCAAAAGAAATTTTTGGCGCTATTGCCGGGGACTCCACTCTTCAAGATAGGGGAGTTGCACACTATCTTTTATCTTTGCTTTTTAGTCTTGTTAGTTTACTTTTTAGTTTTTTGCTTTAGTGTCGTTTATCAAAAAACAAAAAAATAATTATCTTGCTTGCTACTGCTATGGGTTCCTCCGAGAACACCAAGTTGTGTGACTTCACTATTCACAACTGATACGTCCAAAACGTATCTATAATTTCTACTTGCCCCATGCCTCTTTTGTGTGATATTGTTATGATATTGATGAACTTCCATACACTTTTGATCATATTTGGACTAACCTATTAACTCAGTGCACCCCAGTGCCAGTTCATGTTTTCTGCTGTTTTCTATTTCAAGTTTCCCCCATATTAAAAGTGCTCCAAAAATTCGGGAAAAATCCAATAAAAAATCAGCGTACAGGAAGCTTCCGGAATCACCGAGGGGGGCCAGAGGGGACCCACCAGGCGCGCCCCAGGGTGGGGCCGCGCCAGGGGGCCGCATGGATCCCTGGTGGACCCCCTGGCTGCCCCCCTTAGCCTATTTATTCCCCGTGACGCAAAAACCCCGAGACGGGAACCCTTTTTCGCGATCTCTCCTATGTTCCGCCACCGCCGCGCTTCCAAGATCAGGAGCACCAGAAAACCTCTTCCCGGTACCCTGCCGGAGGGAGGTGAGCTTCTCCACCACCATGGATGCTTCCCGGATGAACCGTGAGTAGTCCACCTTGGATTATGGGTCTATGATCAGTAGTTATGTGATGTTCTCCTCCCCTCTTTGTTCTTCATGGATTAGACCTCGTGAGCTGCCCTACATGATCGAGGCACATATGTAATTTTTCTGTTGTTGCTATGCTGAGTTTGCTGGGATCCGATGGATTATGAGATTATGTTCAAAATGTGTTTGAGTTATATATTTGATTCTCCTCTTTTATATTTATGTTCTTGAGTAATTCTTGCATGTTCTCCATTGCTGTTTATTGCTTTGGCCAAGTAGTAGGTAGTGAATCCAAGAGGGAGCGTTATGCATGATTGTGGGTTCATGCCCACCGATGATTGTTTACAGAAGGGGGAAAACAACGGTGCTTGTACTTGCAGGTGCAATGATTGTTTACTTTATGCAAAGTTCTTTAATGCAGTTGTCTGTTGCTTTGAGTTTACACTTTGGGTGGGATTCGCAACTTAATACCAGCGAGATGTTCTGGATAGATATCTCAAGGTGGATGATTAGTAGGTAGATGCAGATGGATTTCTGTCTACTTGCCTTGGTGTACCACCCGTGCTTTTGAGCCTCTTCCTTTCTTTATAGCATAATTAACATTGGTTTGCGCACATAATCCTGTCAATTGCCCAGTTGTAATTTGTTTACCTCGCATGGCTATTTTATCGTCTTTTGGGAGAGAGACATCACTAGTGAACATCATAGGACCCCGGTCCATATTTCCAACACTGTTTACACCCACTATCAATTTACTGCTTTATTTACTTTTCCGTTGCTATCACTATCATTATTACCCCGTGCGTTTTATCCTCTGTAAACAACAAGGCCGAAGGAATTGACAACTCCTTTATACTCGTTGGGAAGCAAAGTTATTTGCTGTGTGTGAAGGTCCACGACAACCGCCAATCTCTGGCGCCGTTGTCACCATCTTGTCGTTATCGGAGTCCTACTGGAGACAAACCTTGGTATCTTCACCGAGGGAAATTTGTTGCTGTCTACATCTCAACCTTTCACTTTGGGTAACCAACGAGGGGCGAGAAGTAAACTCTCGTGACATCAAAGAAATTTCTTGCGCCGTTGCCGGGACTCCGCTCTTCAAGATAGGGGAGTTACACACTATCTTTTATCTTTGCTTTTTAGTCTTGTTAGTTTACCTTTCAGTTTTTGCTTTAGTGTCCTTTATAAAAAAAATAGTTATCTTGCTTGCTGCTACTATGGGTTCCTCTGAGAACACCAAGTTGTGTGACTTTACTAGTCACAACAACAGTGACTTTATCTGCACTCCTATTGCTACACCTGCTACTTCAGCACCTTCTTATGAGATTAAACCTGCTTTGCTGAACCTTGTTATGAAAGATCAATTCTCTGGTGCTAGAGATGATGCTGCTTTGCATTTAAATAATTTTATTGAGCTTTGTGATATGCAAAAGTACAAGGAAGTAGATGGTGATATTGTTAAGCTTAAGCTTTTTCCTTTCTCCTTGAGAGATGAAGCTAAAATTTGGTTTCAATCCTTTCCTAGGAATAGCATAGATTCTTGGGATAAGTGCAAGGATGCTTTTATTGGGAAGTACTATCCCCCTGCTAAGATTATCCAATTGATGAGCTTTATTATGAATTTTAAACAATTGGATAATGAACATGTTGCCCAAGCTTGGGAACGCATGAAATCTCTTGTTAAGAATTGCCCTGCGCATGGTGTGACTACTTGGATGTTATCCAAAAAAATTGTGTAGGCTTGAACTTTATCTCGCGGAACTTGCTAGATTCGGCCGCGGGAGGAACCTTTATGTCAACTACACTTGGTGCTGCCACAAAACTTCTCGATGAGATGATGACCAATTATTCCCAATGGCACACCGAAAGAGCTCCAACAGGTAGGAAGGTAAACTCTGTCGAGGATATCTCATCCCTAAATGAAAAAGTTGACTTGATTATGTCTCTACTTACCAAGCAATCTCCTATTGATCCTCAAGATGTTCCTTTAAATTCTTTGATTGCTCAAGATCAAGTAGATGTGAACTTTATCTCTAGAAACAACTTCAACAACAATGCTTATAGGAGTAACTTTGGTAGCAATCCTAGACCGTTCCCCTCCAACAACTATGGGAACAAAAACACTTATCCTAGCACCAAAAACTCCACTTCTGAATTAGAGAGTATGCTTAAAGACTTTATCACTACCCAAAAGGCCTTCAACAAGAGTGTAGAGGAAAAACTTGACAAATTAGATAACCTCTCGTCGAAGGTAGACAATTTAGCCCACGAAGTAGAATTGCTTAAAATTAGAACTTCTCCCCTTGAGGAGAGGAAGGTCACTCCTATGAATGATATCCAAGTGCAAATTAATGAAAACATTAGGATGATGGCTAAACTCAAAGAGAGATGGGCTAGATAAAAGGAGGAAGAAGATAGAATTAAGAGCCTTCCTACACACCATATTGTTGCTACTATCCAAGTGGTTGAGGATATCCAAACTCTTAGCACCCAATGCAACCCTAGTCCCATAGGACCTATTAATGGTGATGCTATGACCTCAACCATAGAAGAAGAAATTCCTATGACTATAGAAGATACCAAACAAGTGAGCCTAAAGGACACCACTACCACTTTACTTGATAAGTGACCTTGATTTTGATAATTGCACCCTTTCTGAAGTTATTCGTTTACTTCACAAGATGTCTAGAGACCCCCACACTAACACACTTAATCTTGCCTTCACAGAGCATATCACTAATGCTCTCATCAAAGCTAGGGAGGAGAAGCTTAGGGTAGAAGCCTCCATACCTAGAAAGCTAGAAGATGGTTGGGATCCTATGATTAAAATTAAGTTGAATAACTTTTCTTTCTATGCTTTATGTGATGTTGGAGCTAGTACCTCTGTTATGCCCAAAAGAATGTATGATATATTTGAATTGAAACCTTTTGATCCTTGTTCTTTTGGTGTTCGTCTCGTCGATTCTTTCGTAAAGAAACCTTTGGGGAAGATAGATGATGTTCTTACCATTTTCAATGACAATTATGTTCCCGTTGATTTTACGAATATGGACATTGAATGTGAACCTTCTTGTCCAAATATTTTGGGACGTCCTTTTCTTCACACCGTGGGTGCTATTATTGATATAAAAGAAGGGATTATAAAATTCCAATTCCCTCTCAAGAAAGGGATGGAACACTTCCCTAGGAAAAAGACTAAGTTGCCTTTTGAGTCCGTCACACGGGCTAGTTATTTTCTTGAAAAGACTTGATCTATTTGCATTAAGCCTAGCTAATGGCTTTAAAGAAGCGCTTTCGGGAGGCAGCCCGCAACGAATTTAGGATTTCCCTTTTGTTTTTCTTCTGTTTTTAGTGGTCTTGATGATTGTTACTACTGTAGCAACATCATTGTATCTTTAATTTTCAAGCTTTGTGCCTTTTATAACCTCATATGACAAGGGAAGTGGAAGTTGTGACATGCTGTCAGAAAACAGATTTTGTCCTCGTGACTAGAAAAATCAGAGAAAAATCCCAGTTCATCTTTGAAGGGAATATGCCCGAGAGGCAATAATAAAGTGGTTATTATCTTATTCCATGTTTATGATAAATGTTTATTTTCATGCTATAATTGTGTTAACCGGAAACGTTAATACATGTGTGTTTAATAAACAGAGAAAAGGTTCCTAGTAATGCCTCTCTTTATACTAGCTTGTTGATTAACGGATGATCAAGGTTTCCTGATCATGAACATTGGATGTTGTTAATAAAAATGTCATGTCACTGGAGAATGATGTGATGAACATACACCCACAGTAGTTATAGCAATACGATCATGTCATCAAAGTTTCTATTGCTGTATCAAACTTTCACGAAGTAACCCTAATCCTTAGACCATGAGATCACGTCAATCACTGACACCGGAAGAGTACTTTGATTCCATCAAACGTCACACCGTAACAGGGTGATTATAAAGGTGTCGTTGGGTACTTGGAAAGTGTTAGTTGAGGCTCGTGGATCAAGAGTGGGATTTGTCCATCCAGATGACGGAGAGATATACTCTGGGCCCTCTCGGTGATATCACATTGACATCGCTTGCAAGCACGTGACTGGCTCACGAGGATGTTATATCACGGAACGAGTAAAGAGTACTTGTCGGTAACGAGATCGAACTAGGTATGGATGATACCAAATGATCGGATCTCAGACAAGTAAAATATCGCGAGACAAAAGGAATTGGTTACGGAGTTTTGGTTCACACGATCACTAGTTCATCGTTGAGTAAGTGGGAGTCATCATGGATCTCCAGATCCCGCTGATGATTATTGATCAGAGAAGAGTCTCTGTCATGTCCATTTTATTCACGAACCGTAGGGTGACACACTTAAGGATTCGTTGACGCGTTTGAGTGGATACGGAACGCCAGAGAATATACTGGACAGCACATGGACTATTTTGATAAAACTGCTGGAATAGTTTCGGTATATCAAAATAGTGCAAGGGGATAATTGTTAATGTGTTCATTGAATGAAGTGTTCATCAATGAAGTACTCATTGAATGAAGTGTTCATTAATTTGACATTAAACAAGATAATTAAAAGTGTTTTAATGTGATAAACTCTTGGAATTTTGAGTGGAGAATTATGGAAGTTATGGGAATAATGTGTGACCCTTTGTTTTTGTGAGTGGAGAGTCCACCCACATGATGAGGGGAGAGGTGGGGGCACCTCTTGGGGCGTGCTACCCCTTGGGGGCTGCCTCCCCCTCCTATATATAGATGGGTGGAGGTCCTCACACAACTTACTCATTCCTCCATCTCTCATATGCCCTTTGGTTGGCATCTTCCTCCCCTTGCTAGCTGATCCAGTTTCACGAGTACGGTGCTTAGGCGAAGCCCTGCTCAAGATCTTCTCTACCACCACCACCACTATGTCGTAGTGCTGCTGGAGTTCCCGAGAAATCCACTACTTCCGCTGCCCAACTAGAGCAAGGGGCGGAGGTCGTCGCTGATCCATACGTGTGACCGATTACGGAGGCGCTGCCCGTTTGTGGCGCCCATCTTCATCACGACCTTGAGGTCGGCAAGTGATCGACTACATCACCCACGAGAATCGTTCTCGTTAAAGCTTTTTGGTCTTCGAGGGTGAGTCCTTCTCAAACCGTTACAAGTTATCTCCTAGATGTGATCTTGGCAGTTGCAATCGTCGGAATTTTTTTTGTTTTCTATGCAACGAACCCTTCAATCTTTTGAGCTGATTTTTTTACACATCATTCCCTATAAAATTACGAAACTTTAGTATGTTCTGAGTTTTTTGATTTGAGTTGCAGAAGTATCCATAAAAAATTCTTTACTACCTGTTGGTCTGTTTTTCACAGATTCTGTCCTGTTTTGCCTTTTCTTCGTTTTGCAAACCTTAAGATTGCTTTTTGTTTGTAAAAACTTTTTGGAATTATTGAGAAACAGTAGCTCTTCAAGAATATCTTTATTTACATTAGAGAAAAATTATTTTATTATGGGTACTAACCTCGCTAATCAGATTATGATGAGTTATGTATGAAGGGAGTTTCAAGTGTGCGAGGGAACATGATGAAAGAAGATTAAGAAGTGTCAAGCGCTCAAGCTTGGAGATGCCCCCATGCATCATGAAGAAATACTCAAGGAGACTCAAGCGTCTAAGCTTGGGGATGCCCCCGTGCATCCCCTTCTCCATCAACAATTATCAGTTCGTCTCTCGTTTCACTATATTTTTATCACTTCATGCATTATGTGTTATGCTTGGTGCGTCTCGCTCTTAGGTTTTATTTTTAGTTTTCTTTAGCCTTGCTTGCTTTTCATAACAAGTTAGAACCCACCTTTCTTTGTGTGGGAGAGAAACACGCTCCACTTCCAAAATCTAGAACATAACATAGGACTTTTCATGCTTATCTTTGATGTGTGTGTTCTTCATCTTTTTCATAGCTACTGTCATGTTTTGCTCTTAGTTTTCATGCTTATCTTTTCAAAGATATTTTGTTTAGTTTGTTGCTGGAACTCTCTTAAGTTTTCATGTTTATCTTGTTTAGAGAGTTTGCCTGTTGCACTGAGTTTTGTGTCTTGACTAGAAGTATGTAATTGAGGTTGCTATTCTTTTGTAGTAGTAACTTGCAATAGTTTTGAAGTATTGTTTTGAGTAATGTTTGGACTTTTGGTGTCAAGATCTTTAGCCTATTAGTGATAGATGTCGTATTTTGGGCAATCCGTGTTTATTTTCAAAATTTACAAAATTAGTTGAGAACTTTAGCTACTAGATGGATCACTACTCTTCTGAGGGGTCGAATATTAGAGTACACTCACGTACCATGAGTCGAGGATGTGCAAGGATAACCAAACCCCCAAACACTCCTCCTCAGGGTACTTGTCTCTTTGTGAAACCTCCTTATTTGATTGAGAGTTACCGATAATAACTGCATGAGTTCTTCGGACTAATGTGAGTATTCGAAAGTTGACACTTCCACCTTCCCATATTTTGCTAGCCTCTCCTGTGTCGTGCATTGCTTTCTTCTCACTCCGAGAGTTGGCGTCCACCTTCGCCGGTACATCCAAACCCTTGGCACGATACGCTCTGTCATCATAAACCTCCTTATATCCTTCCTCAAAACAGCCACCATACCTACCTACCAAGGAATTTCCATAGCCTTTCTGAGATATATTGCCATGCAACATCTATCTTCTCATGACTTGATCTTCATGTCATACATGCTACTTTCTTGATCGATGAGCCGCATGCTAGTTGGGCCTTGCCCTATTCATTGCTACATGACGCTCTAGTATCATTGCATATCCTGCTACACTAGCAGAGGCATACATTTGCATACATCATGATAGTTACATCTTCTTTATGATTTGAGTACTTTGTAAAGTGTGAAAGATCTTCTATACTTCTTGTAATATATAGAGTGTTTCCCCTAAAGTGAGGAAAAGATTCCAAAGTGGACAAATTAAAAGGTCCCAAAGTGGACAAATGAGAGAGAAATAGAAAGAGCCATTGAGGCCACCAAAAAAAATACAAAAAAATACAAAAAAGAGAAAAAGAAATAAAAAGAGATAAGGGGGCACACTACTATTCCTTTTGAGAGATCCACACTCGTACTCCCCCTTATATCTTGTACTCCATAGAGATTATCATTCATGCATATAGCTATGTGGGGACCTTCACACTATAGAACTTGGCTTGTATATTCCAATGATGAGCCTCCTCAAATAAGCTCTACGTCTTCTTGAGCAAGCAAGTTGGATGCACCCGCACTAGTTCCATTGGTGGGCTTACCTTAGCTCATATGTGCATCCGTTGCATGGCAATCCCTACTCCTCACATCATATCTATCATTTGGCTTTCTCTCGCCTATGATTGTCCTCATTGATGTGAGCCTTTCACACCTTTTTGTCTTCCTCCTTCACCATATTATCTCTTTGTCATCCTAAGTGTAAACTTTGTTGCTTACGCTCATCCATTGCATGAATGCTCAAAATGTCAAAAAGGAGTGGATCATTTTGACTTGTACCTAGCTAGTGGTCTGGGGATGAGTCAAGATAAGATTACAAAGAAGACCAAGTGTGAAACTTTAGTAGATTGAGTTTTCAACATAAAAATACTTTTTTCTCTCGTATATCCCTATCCCCTTTCTTGCACGCAAACACCATTTGGAGACATTCGAGTCACAGACAGCGAGAGCTCTTGCATCTTTATGTTCTTATCTTGCTTGTTGCAATACTAAATATAGACTCTTGCCTGTTATGACTTGAATTGAATTACATGCCATGATTGCTTTACTTAAAAGTTCTTATATGGTTGTTAGCATGTCACCACAGAAATTATGCTTTTATCATTTACCTACTCGAGGACGAACAGGAAGTAAGCTTGGGGATGTTGATACGTCCAAAACGTATCTATAATTTCTGCTTGCTCCATGCCTATTTTGTGTGATATTGTTATGATATTGATGAACTTCCATACACTTTTGATCATATTTGGACTAACCTATTAACTCAGTGCACCCCAGTGCCAGTTCCTATTTTCTGTTGTTTATCTATTTCAGGTTTCCCCCATATTAAAAGTTCTCCAAAAATTCGGGAAAAATCTAATAAAAATCAGCGTACAGGAAGCTTCCGGGATCACCGAGGGGGGGCAGAGGGGACCCACCAGGGCCCCAGGCGCCCTCCCGGCGCGCCCCAGGGTGGGGCCTCGCCAGGGGGCCGCCTGGACCCCTGGTGGACCCCCTGGCTGCCCCCTTTGCCTATTTATTCCCCGTGACGCAAAAACCCCGAGACAGGAACCCTTTTTCGCGATCTCTCCTCTGTTCCGCCGCCGCCGCGCTTCCAAGATCGGGAGCACCAGAAGACCTCTTCCCGGCACCCTGACGGAGGGAGGAATCACCTCCGGGAGCTTCTCCACCACCATGGATGCTTCTCGGATGAATCGTGAGTTGTCCACCTTGGACCATGGGTCTATGATCAGTAGCTATGTGATGTTCTCCTCCCTCTTTGTTCTTCATGGATTAGACCTCGTGAGCTGCCCTACATGATCAAGGCACATATGTAATATTTCTTCTGTTGCTATGCTGAGTTTGCTAGGATCCGATGGATTATGAGATTATGTTCAGATTGTGTTTGAGTTATATATTTGATTCTCCTCTTTTATATTTATGTTCTTGAGTAATTCTTGCATGTTCTCCGTTGCTGTTTATTGCTTTGGCCAAGTAGTAGGTAGTGACTCCAAGAGGGAGCGTTATGCATGGTTGTGGGTTCATGCCCCCCGATGACTAGCTTGAGTGACAGAAGCATGAGTCTAGGGTATGTGTTGTTGCCACAAGGGGGAAAAAACAACGGTGTTTGTACTTGCGGGTGCAAGGATTGTTTACTTTACGCAAAGTTCTTTAATTCAGTTGTCTGTTGCTTTGAGTTTACACTTCGGGTGGGATTCGAAACTTAATACCAGCGAGATGTTCTGGATAGATATCTCAAGGTGGATGATTACTAGGTAGATGCAGATGGATTTCGGTCTACTTGTCTTGGCGTACCGCCCAAGCTTTTGAGCCTCTTCCTTTCTTTATAGCATAGTTAGCATTGGTTTGCGCACATAATCCTTTCAATTGCCCAGCTGTAATTTGTTTACCTCGCATGACTATTTTATCGTCTTTTGGGAGAGAGACATCACTAGTGAACATCATGGGACCCCGGTCCATATTTCCAACACTGTTTACACCCACTATTATTTATTGCTTTATTTACTTTTCTGTTGCTATCACAATCATTATTATCCCGTCCGTTTGATCCTTTGTGAACAACAAGGCCGGAGATATTGACAACCTCTCTGAACTCGTTGGGAGCGAAGTTATCTGTTGTGTGTGCAGGTCCACGTTAACCGCCTAACTGCTGACGCCGTTGTCACCTTCCTGACGTTGCTGGAGTCCTGCTGGAGACAAACCTTGGTATCTTCACTGAGGGAAATTGCTGCTATCTACATCTCAACCTTCCACTTTGGGTAACCAACGAGGGGGCGAGAACTCGTACCATCAACGACCAACAGGTGATGTAAGTTCTGGGTCTAGCTCTAGGTATCAAGGAGCGCATGGTTCTTGGAAGGGACTGGGACTACCTCTGCGGTAAGCTCAAAATCGTCCACGATGACCTAGTATTGAAGCTCGCATGTTTTTGGGTCAAGGTCATGATCTTCAGCAAAGGTAACTCCACCATCTGCTAGGTTCGATGCACAAGTCATGGCCCTTCTACATAGTTGTTGTTACAGCATATGATGTTCCTGTTAGCATTGTGATGAATTGATGATCATTTGATGTCGAAGTGTATATGTTACCCAAGGTTGAGCAACTTTGGGTTATCATCAGTGACATGGGATACACTTATGTGGTTTGTTTAAACTGTGGTACCATATGTTAATAACCTAGTACTAGTGTTAATTGTGTTGTGTGCTTATTTATGATACTTTCTTAGGGCATCTCCAACGCAGACCCCCCAAATTTCTCGTATCTGTTCAAACTAGGTTCTCCGGACCAGTTTTTCCATCCGACACGGTCCACCTATCCATTTTCTCACAAATATATCCAAACCAAGGGGGACTTTGCAGGAGTCCGTACCGCTGAAACGCTCGCTTCTGATAACCTAGCCCCACCCAAAAGCCCTCTGCGCCAGAGGTCCTCCCGCATGTGAAGTCATCACCGCACATTCATGGAAGTCATTGGCATTGGATGCAAGCCGAGCGCACGCGCAACCGTCCTTTGCATCAAGCATTGATACCCAGCCAGTATCGACTCGATCGTTCACTAGAGGGACAGACGGCGTCGCTTCCTAGAGCCCCGGTCTCCGCGCATGTTCAATGCCGGAGAGACGCGACAAGATGGCTATCTGTCTGTTGCCTGCAGTCATTAAACCAACACAGTAACCGAGAAACCCACTCTCTCTCCTCCCATTCAAACCGACACTTGCGCTCCCCTAGCCGCCGCCCGATATTTGAACGGATCCTCGCATAATCATGGAGAACACCACACACCGCAAAAGCAAACTTGTTCCTACAAAAGAAGCAAATTTGTACCTTTCAAAAAAAGAAAAAAGAAAACGTGTTTTCCAATTTTTGAGTGTGACTCGCAGAAGCAAATCTGTGTCTCCACTACTGTGCCTCTCTTTTTAAAAAATCATTTTTTTTTCGAAAGGTACGACCTCTTACTAAAGCAAATCTATGCCTTCACGAGAGGCATGGTCGTGCCTCTCGGGAAAAACCACGCATTTTTCCCTTTTCGAGGCACATTCGCGGGGCCTCTCATAAAAATGTGCTTTATCCATGTATTTTCCCCTAATTTTTGTTCTAAGGAAAACCGCATGAAAAAAGAAAAGCCGAATAAAACCAAAAGAAACCATCAAAATTCTAAAAACGCGTACAAAAAAACCAAGAAAGCGCCCAACACGCAACATTTGGCGCTCTCTCAGCTCAATAAAAATAATCATCTGGAAGATCCCACAAGGAGTAGTACTTAATTAGTTGTTCCCCTATCAACCAGTCCCATCACCTGGGAGCAATATGTCGCCTTTACCGAGACATATTACGTCTCGCTTTAAAGGAAGCATTATTGGGTAGACCCAATATTGGAGCACAGGTTTGAAAGTTTACTCTATTTTATTTTAGTTTCTCTGACTTTATTATATATTTAAAAAATTTAAAAAAAATGTTTCTTTGTCGCTTTCCATTTTGTTCCACCTCTTTCTTTGGTTTACTTTGATTTTTTACTTTTCATTTAGTCTTTATTCTTTTCCCTTTTGTTAAACATGTGTCTACTTTTTTCACATCAATATATATATAGTGCTAAACATTTTGAACATTTTAACATATTTCAGATATACAATTAACATTTAACGTTCTTTTATACATCAACGAATATTGGTATACATGTATTAAAATTTCTTTAAACTATGTTTTTATTTTTACCTTTAAAAAAATATTTTCTATATACAGATGAAACATTGTTTTATAAATTTTAAATAAATTTAAAATCTATGAATAATATTTTTCAAAATATATTATAAGTTCTACATTGCCATATACATTATAGTTTTTTCATATACATAAGGAACATTGTATATACATTTTTTTAAATAATACAATGACTAACTTTGTTTTTTCAAATAATTTATTTCACATTTAATTGTTTTTCAAAGAAATTGTATACATCTGCAATATTTATTTCATATCAATTTAGAAAAAATTAATTAATTTTA
Source organism: Bromus sterilis (assembly GCA_950022295.1). Lineage (NCBI taxonomy): Eukaryota > Viridiplantae > Streptophyta > Magnoliopsida > Poales > Poaceae > Bromus > Bromus sterilis. The sequence goes on along the minus strand of OX465596.1, from coordinate 23,264,674 downwards.
AAACATATATTTCAAGCAGATATTTCTTAAAAAATCAATACATGTAAGCATTTTTTAAATATGCTTTAAAACATTTCTTAACACCGCACAGACATTTTTTCCAATCCTGAGTAATTATTTATGAAATATATGTATTTCAAATATTTTAATATAAAAAATTAAATATTGAAGAAATGCATAAACCTACTACTGGGTCGGCTCACTTGGGGAGTTCCTTCGAGTGACTCTGGCTTTCGTCTCGCTACAAGTGAGGTATAGCCACGCCTGTTTCATCATTGGCTCGGAGGGGGATCCTCGAACTTTAAGAACGAAAGTCACGGCACTACAATGATAGACTAGTGTAAACTGAAGAAGGAAAGTCAGTACTTCTCCTGGCCAAGTCTTCATACGAAATTGCAGAACGCTTGCACAATTTCTATATAAATGAAGACGAACATGCAATGCATGGACCCCCACCCCCCTATCATCTCTTCCTGCATACCATTCCTATATCAATGAAAACGTAACATTTTCGTTCTACTTTATGTTCTGATAGAATGTACTTCTATGCATCACATGATAATTTAGCACTTCAGATTTTATTGGTTCACTGCAAACATATTTTCAGTAGCCACATGCATGCTTTTCGTATTAGTGGTAATGAATTAGTTCAAGGAAATTTGGAGGTGATCTAATATACCGAGTAGATGTTTTGTTCCCTAAACGATTAATAGAAGAAAAAAATGTGTGAGAGGCTATGAAGTTGTGATTTAGGATGTCGAAGAAGATGGCCTCGGTATTCAACCACTCTCAAAAGGCGAGGTCCAACCAATATAAGAATTGGTACTTCAACATAGAGTTTGTTGTGCTGCAAAAGAATATAATTTTTGGCATGTTTACTTTTGTGATATTTGATTATTTAATGAACTGGTACTCCGATGGCGCCGCTGCTCTTGGATCGTCACTCAATCGTATTTTTTGTCTGCAACTATAAAGAGGATGCTGAATGAAGTTTTGCAACTATCAAGGTATTATGTTACAACCTCTTATTGGCATCTTACTAGAAAGATTTATGGCCATTTTTGTTGAAAAATTAGGCAATTTTTCATATTTATTAATCCAGAAAAACACTAGATAAAATATTCTAACCATGATAGCAGAAATATTCGTAGCATGCATCGCATTATTGAAGCTAAACATGCAATCAAATTTGTATGAAATAGATATAATATCCATATCGATTGCTATACATAATAAGCCAAATACTAAGGAAAGTGCTCAAGTGATCCCGAGCTCATATGAGCCCGGGATGAACAGTGAATTCAAAAAAATTAAAAAATTAAAATCAAAAAAATCTGAATTTTTTTGTGACGAACATTTGAAAAATGTTTGATATGCTTGCAAAATTTCATCACGAAATGACATTCGTGTAATACGCAGCAAAAAAACAAAATCAGAACTCCAAAATGCTGTAAAAATAACATTTTTGGAGCATCGATTTTGTTTTTTTTGTTGTGTATTCCAGAGATGTTATTTTGTGATGAAATTTTGCAAGCATATTAAAAATTTGTCAAATGTTCACCACAAAAAAATTCAGATGTTTTTGAAAAAAAATTGTATTTTTTTCGATTTTACTGTTCACCCGAGCTCATATGAGCTCGGGATCAATTGCTCCGCGTCCAAATACTAATCCTAACATAAAGGATATTATAACATACGGAGCAATAGTAGCGGATGCCGATGCGTCGTTCGTCATGTCCTCTTTGAAGAGATCCTCCACGTTTGGGAAGAAGTCGTCGTCTGGGAAGAAATCGTCGTCGCTCGTAGCCACGATGATGATCCAGCAGTCGCGCAAACGCGCTCCCCAAAAACCTTATCGCTCCTCTCCCGTACCGGATCACAAGAGGCGGGGTTCCGGAGGCCTGCTGTCTCCCTTCTCGGTGCACGCCGAGAAGCGAGATGGGAAAGTGGTAGGTGGCGCAAAGCTTAGAATAAGAAGACAATCACTCACTTTGAGAGAGACTAAGTTGGGTTCTTTCTACGGAAGAGGAGTTGTCTTTTATAGACTTCAGGAAGTGGAAGTGAAACCTTCTCAATAATGCCATCAATGGGAAGATGAATGCATTCGGTTTCATATTTTCACTAATGTGAGAACTCCCGGGCTCCTCTTTGTCATGAAAGAAACAAGGCAACCGCATGAATTGAAAGAATTGAAACCACATTAGTATGTAGCAATGAAACCGAACCATAAATGACATCAATGGGTGATGAATGAGATATTCACAACCATTTGGTTTCATTTTACACTACGCGCAATATTTTAGCTCCTTGTCATTCATGAGCCTATGGGATTTTTGTATGAATTATTGGATATAAAAATTGGACTAAATCCCAATAATTCCAACAATCCCCCACCAGATCCCAGAGGCACAAGGAGTTTGCATATGGTTCCAATGCAATGTTTATATACCGATGTTTCGGTGGAGACTGTTAAGTTGAACTTCCACCTAGAACTCCACGGTACACTCACTCACAACTTGAATAGTGGACTATGCCTTGAACTGCAAGTTTTGTGCAAACGAGTTACACGTAAAAGTCTTGGCCGATACTAGACCACTGAAAAACTTTCCCGCGGGTAGGAGCATATACGTCATACTCCGGGGCCTCTTCATGAGTTTATTAGAGAGTACCCAACTCCCACAGACTACGACGTTTAACAGTCTAACTCATATAGGTGTGTTCTTCCAAGATGTTATGTAGGTTAACATCTCTGCCTACCCAAGGCACTCAGAACACATTAAGATAAAAATCAGCCTGCCATACAGATCAGGAGAAAGACGCATCATAACGGAGTGGATTTTTTTAAGATAAAAATTCTCCTCTTAGTTTCCCAATGGTTTGTCTCGCCAATTCTAATTCACGGGATCTTCGATCACATAGAATGGGTTGCCGCCATGGATGACTTATGTAGTGGGTCTCAATCCCATCTCCCTTGATGCATTGTCTATGATATTTCGTGATAAACCCTTTGTGAAGGGATCTGCCAGATTCTTCATTGTGTTTATATAGTCCAATGCTATAACTCCAGAGTTTCTCATAAATATGACATATTTCAGTCTCCTTCTCACATGCCTTGATGACTTATGATTATCCTTAGAACTGTTTACCTTGACGATCACAATTTGATTATCACAGTTCATTAGGATAGCTGGTATTGGTTTTTCAACTACCGGCAAGTCCATCAAGAGCTCACGAAACCACTCTGCTTCAACAGTTGTTGTGTCTAATGTTGCGAGTTCTATTTCCATTGTTGACCTCGTTAAGATGGTCTTCTTGCAAGACTTCCAGGAAAAAGCATCACCACCAAGTGTAAACACATAACCACTTGTGGCCTTAAGCTCATCAGCATCAGATATCCAGTTCGCATCACTGTAGCCCTCGAGTACTGTCGTCGATATGTAACGGCAGATGCCATGGGGATGGCTAAAGAGGGGGACAAACCGAGGTTAGTGTCGCTGGTACCGAAAGCGAGAGTGGGAACACACGGTGAGACACTACGATGTACCCAGGTTCGGGGCTCTCCGTAGAGATAACACCCCTAGTCCTGCCGAGCTAGCTATATGCAATAACTCTGGCTATAATGAATGCTCCTTGAGCTGTTTGAGAGGAAGAAGAAGAAGGCCTCTGGTCTCTAATCTCTCCTTGCTCTCTCTATGGTGGATGAGATTGTAATAACTGATTTGTCCTCCCCCACGCAGGAGGGGTACCCGGGGCTCTTATAGGCCGAGCCCGGGGTACAAAAGTAAATATACAAGAGGGAGGGCCCAACTTTCTGTCTCAGATCAGCTAGAGACCTAACACTGTGCTTCTCCAGATGACCCGGTGTAGACTTGCGGCTTGCCATACTGCTATCCCGTAGACCTCGGTAGTGAACAGTGAAGCTAGATACTTAGGCCTGTCGGCATGTCCGCGTGATCGGCGCTGGAGGAGACCGCACGCCTCTGACAGTCCCGATCTTCAGGGATTGCGCATTGAATGCTCTTGTACCAGGTGTCCGACCTGGACCTCTGATCGGACGTTGCTCTTCATACTTCGGTCGGATGCTCCTGGGTGAGGCCGATTGCGCCTGCTCCGGGGCAATCGGCCTTCACTTGGAACAGATCGGCCTACTTCTTGCTTGATCTTGTTTACCTCGGCCTTGATTAGATCGGTGACCATCAGGTCGGTGATCTTTGCCTTGATGAACTGTTTCCCCTGGGTGACCCTACCCGGGGGTCATTCCCCCGACAGTAGCCCCTGAAGCTGCGGAGGTCCCGCCGAACTCAGAGACGGCGAGGCCTGCACAGGTTCCTTCTCTTGTAAAATGCAAACTCTTTGTTTCTGACCGATTGCTCCAATAGGTCGGTTGCTTGCTACCTGCCGATTTCTCTTGATCTTCCGATTGCTCTTGATATTTCGATTACTCTTGACCTTCCGATTGTTCTTGATCTTCTTACCGATTGCTCTCAGTGGGCCGATTGCTTGCTATCTGCCGATTGCTCTTGACCTCCTCGACCGATCCGCCCAACGGTTGGTTTGACTGGAATGTTGACCGAACTTTCCGCTTCGAATTCGCCGAACAATACGGGACGTCGTGCCACAATTTGACATGCCATAACCGCTGCCTCGACCCACGCGCGCATGTCCCGTCCCATCCGCCGGGTCTTCTGTGCTTCGAACTGATGCTGCTCTGTGGATACACGCGGCCACACCGCCTGCCAGATCGGCACACCCGATCCCACTACCTCCTTGCCACGCCTTTAAATATCCCGTGGGGTGAGAGATGTGTTTCTCACCCCTCACTCCACCATCTTCCTCGAGCTCTCCTCCATTGCCTCCGCCACCGCACCGCTCGCTCCGCCGTGCTGCTGCCATTGCCCCCGACGCCAAGAGCCACCGCGCCGAAGACCAGGCTGCCGCACTCCGCCGCCATCGCCACCGCTCCTCCTCCGCCGCCATAGGTGGACTTGGATCTAGGTTTCCGCCGCCTCCGCCGTCGTCTTCTCCGCCGCCGCCACCTTCTTCCTCGTATCCGTCTCGCTCCTCCTCGCCCACCACGGAGTCCGACACCTCCATGGGGGACGACGCCGCCGCCGGCTCCCAGAGGGGAGCTTGGAAGGGATCCAATGTGACGGAGATGCAGATTGCGCTCCTCCGCCGGTCTCGCAAGATCTCGGCGGACCTTGACTTCCGCGTTCCCGGCGACGATATTGTGCCCACGCCCCGGGACGACGAGCGTGTTGTCTTCTTCGCGCATTTCGAGCGCGGATTCGGGCTCCCGGTGAGCCAATTCTTCCACGATTTCCTCGCCTTCTACCGCCTGCAACCGCACCACCTCAGAGCAAACGCCATCATGCCGCTCTCCACTTTCGTGGCACTGTGCGAAGGTTACCTCGGAGTCCGGCCCACCGTTGGGCTCTGGTGCCGGCTCTTTCACTTCCGCAGCTTCCAAGTAGGCACTGGTGTGCATACTATCAACCCTAAGACCAAGAAGAGGGAGGAAGTAAAGGTGATGGCCGAATGCGGCGGCGCCACCATATACCTCCGCCAAGTTGGACTCTATAATCATCCCCAACTGCCTCAGTCTATCAAGAACTGGCAGATGGGGTTCTTTTATGTTTCCTCACCACAGAACCAAGATTTACTGAATCTTCCCGAATTCTCTCTGCCACCTCCGACTGCAAAGTACCACTGGGCTGAGAAACCAGGGGACGGGGACACTGATCTGGACCGTCAAATGGCCTACATCCAGAAGCTGATGGAGAAAGGGCTGCAGCCCGCCGATCTGGTGGCGACCTGGCTCTGCCGCCGAGTGCTCCCGCTGCAACGCCGCTGCCACCGGATCTATGACATGCATCTGCGCCTCGACCCCACTCGGATTTCCACCTTCCAAATAAACGAAGCTGAGTTCTTCCGCCGAATCAACAATATTACCCATCTCAAGGTCGTTGAGCCTTTCTAGTTCGGACTGAAACCATACAGCCGATCTCGGCCCTGCCCCGAGGTATGCTCTAATTATGATCTTTTACTTTAGCTTTTATTTCCTCCATACTAATTTTGATCGGATCCTTCTCCTCAGGAATTCCTGGCCTCTAGGCTCATGCAGGATGGACAGTCCGGCTCGGGCTACCACCCTGACCGAGCTGAAGAAGACGCTCAAGATGTGGAGCTTGAGGAAGGGACTGAATCCGAGACCGAAGCCCGAACTGCTTCCCTCGGACTCGGCTTCAAAAATCCGGGTGAGTATGATTCCTCCGTCAAACGCTTCATGGCCGAATGGAGCAGTGATTCTGATCCTCTTGGTGACTTCGGCGCAGAATATGAACCGGCCGAACATACGCTGCCCAAGGGGAAACGCCCCCGACCTGACGATGCCGACCCCTCCAAGGTTGCCAAGAAGAGAGGGAAAACGGGCACGCGCCGAGCCGCCCCCGAGATTAGTGGCCCTGTGCTTTCTCCCACTCCCCTGAACATTGCTCGCCCTGACTTTTCCATGGCCAGATTTGCTGCTCAACTGCCCCGAGCTGTCGGGTACACTTCTCTTTATCTTTTTTGTTTCTCTTGACTCTGCCTATACTGCTTTTCTCACTTGTGTTATTTATTACAGGGCTGCCCGATCTGTTGAGCCTGCAGGACCTGGAGGTGCTCCGACTGCTCCCCCTGCCCCCTCTGCTGCTCCTCCTCGCACGACCCCTACGACCTCGTCCACCTCCAACGTGCCTGCGCCTGCTCGCAAGAGAGGTGCTGCCGACACCCACAAGGCCGAGCGGGCCAAGAAGAAAGCTGCTGCTGCCGCGACACAAACGCGACCGATTGCTCCACTGCCAACCTCTGCTGCTCCTCCGACTCCTGGCCCGCAGTCGGCCACTCCTGCCCCAACCACTGATGTTGCTTCTCCAATTCTGCTGGACCCTTCTGGCATCGCACATGTTGATGTGCCGGTGTCAGATCGGCCTGCCGCTGATGCTCCTCATCCTGAGGCTTCTCCAGCCCAGGCCACTGTCGTTGACCCAACTCCTGCTGCTAGTTCGGGGAGTGCCGCTGCCATCTCCAACGAACCAACTTCTTCTGTGCCTGCTGCTCCACTTGTCACTCATGCTGCCGCCGGATCCATCGCTTCTACAGCACCATCCTCCGGCATCCTTGCTCGCCAACCGCCGTCCAGCCGCCAGCTCGTACTGGCCGACCGGTTCCGTGAAGCGTACTTTGGTGCCTCCGATGTCTCGCCCGTCCGACCTGCTGCCGATTCGGCCACTCCTCCGCCTCCTGGTTTCGAGGACCAACTTCCGTCCCAGCTTCTGGGCCGGTTGGGTGGTCTTGCCACTGATATCCGATGCTTCGCTGATGGGGCGCTGAGTCAAATCCTTGCCTCCAACCACTCTGCTACTGTAAGTTCTCTTTTTAGTGGGGGCGTGCCTAGCGCACCCACTGGGTGTAGTCCCCGAGATTCGGGACGATTGGTTGCAATCTGTCCGGATCTTCATTTCTCTTTATTACCCTATGCTTTTGCTTTAGATCTGATCGGCCTATTTTTCAGGCCATCTGTGATAGACGTAAATCTGTATTTGAAGAACTTTTGGCCGCTTACTCAGCGGGTCAAAAGTCTATTGCTGTTCTGAAGAAGAATGCCGATACCCAAGCTGCCAAGATTGAGGAACTCACATGTATATTTTGCTTGTCCTTTCTTGCTTCTTCCGATTGTGATTACATCATTACTTCATTGCAAACTTGCAGCTGCTACTACTCGCTCCTCCGAGCTGGAAACTGCTCAGAAAAGAATCGTGAACTGGAGAACCAGCTCGGTGAGAAGAATGGCCATCTCGGCTGCGCCGAACAGGACAACCAGCGCCTAGCTGCTGCCGAGATTGAGCTGCAAGCCAAACTTCAACGAGCCGCCGACGATCTTGCCGCTGCCCGACGCGCCCATGAACATGAACTTCAGAGGCTCTCAGATGCTCGAATTGAGGTTGAGGGACAACTTATGAAGGAAAGGGATGCCGCTGTCAAACGCGCTGAGGACATGGATGCCCAGCAGATCATAGAAATCCAGCGTGCCCAGGCTGGTGTTGATCATGCGCTCTCCTGCCTCCACCGAGTGGACCTCGCCCTTGCAGGTAACTTTTGTTTTGTTGTACTCCGATCTGACTTTACTGTTTCCCGAGCTAACTTCATTCTCCGATTGCTTTAGCCAGATGCCTGGCCCAACTCCACTACTGTCGTTGATGAGGCTGTTGTCGCAGCCCGCCGAGTGCGGGGTGTGGTAGTTGCTGCTGATGCCGGATGGGATGCCGAAGACTTCGTAGTTGCTCTGGATGCTAGGATTCCCCATGTGAAAGGTGCATTGTGCACTTACAAGACTGGTATCCAGAAGCTGAACGACAATTTGTTCAAGGGCAAGCAGAAAGCCATTGCATTTGATAAGCACGAGGATGTTGCCCGGAGTCTCAGGGCTGCCAACCGCCAGATTGACAACAAGCTCGACTTTGCCTTCCGGTCTGGGGTACAGGCCGCCCTCTCTATTGCGAAGAGCTGGTACCCTGGAATTGACCTGCAACTGATGACTGATCTTCGGGAGGGCTCAGAAGAGTGCATTGGCGAGCTCTGGACTCAAATCTGCCAGATTGCCCAGGAGCTCGCAAATGGTATGGATCTCCTGGAGGTTACTCCTTATGTTGACTCTGCTGGCCAGCCGACTAGAGTTGTCTCCTTCAGCGACCTTCTGTACACCACAAGTGAAGACAAGGCGCCCCAGTCCCGACCTGCTCGCCAGGTCGGCAGCGAGAACTTCCACTCTTCAGACTATGCAGATGATGATGCCGAGGGAGAAAGCGAGGGTCCCTCCAATGGTCACTCGGTGAGCGCCGCCCAGGAGCCCTCTCGTGATCAAGCCAAGCCCACTGCCTCTTCTGCTCCAGGGGGTGCCACCAGCACGGACCTGACTGCTCCCTCCGCGTCGGATGCGCCGGATGCTCCCGATGCACCAGCTGCCTAAGCTCAGCACACCGACCTAGTTTCCTGCTTTTGCTCGACAAACAATTAAATTTCAAGTGCGCCCGTCGAGGGCCACTTTCATGTAATGAACATCATTCGGCCAACTGGCCTTATCTGCCTGTGAACTTAGTTTTTGCTTAAATGATCATGGCATTCTGCCTTTGCACTTTTCCACCGATTGCATTTTTCTTTGTCGTTTATTCTCTCTTGGTCGATACTCACCAACCTTACAGCCGACCTGCGGTCTGTGGTCGGATCGGAGAATAGACCTTGAAAGAATTTTTTGACAAATACTTCTAGGTTCCCAGTTTTTCTCGCAAAGGTAAAGTTTCATAGATGGGCTGATTGCAACCTGCCGATTGCTTGGCCAGCCAGCCTGGTCGCAATCGGCGGGTTGCTGACGGCTTGCTCCGAACTAGATATACTTTGAGTGTGAACTCTTCGATTGATAGTTCTGTTCGGCCTCGTACCCCCGACATTACAGCCGACCTGCGGTCTGCATTCGGTTCGAACCAGCTTTCACAAAACCCTTCACTCGTTTCGCTCTTTCTCCGAGTATACCCTTTTCGGGGCAACCGGCCAGTCCCCGGGTCTGCTTTTGCTGACCCCGGAACTGAAACATGCTAAACAAATAATTTCATAACTCCTGCCGAATGCCGTCTCATGGACGCATGGCTATTATCATTGATAATAATTCCACAAAGGGAGGGGATACAACAATACCATTCAACTGTAAAACGGACATAACAGCTCGGCGTTCCAAGGACGCTCCATTTCTTGCCCCGAAGTATCCACGTATCGGGTCGGCTTCCTGAGATCAATGAGGTAATATGCGTTGTTTTTTAGCGCTCGACTGACGACGAATGGACCTTCCCAAGGACAGGATAACTTGTGTTGGCCATCCGATTTCTGGATTCGGCGCAACACCAAGTCACCCTCACGAAAATCTAGGGGACGGATCTTCTTGTTGTGGTAGTGACGCAGCTTCTGCTGGTATATTGCCGACCTGGACAAGGCCAGGAGACATGCTTCTTCTCTGAGATCAACGCCGTCCTCACGAGCTTCCTTGGCTTCTTTCTCCGTGTACATGGCATGACGAGGTGAATCGAACTCAATGTCACAAGGGAGCATTGCTTCGGCGCCATACACCAGGAAGAAGGGAGTGAATCCAGTTGAACGGTTTGGTGTGGTGCGCAAGCTCCAAAGTACTGCCGGCAGCTCATCAATCCATGCGTCAGGTGCTCTTTCTAGTGGTTCCACCAATCTTGGCTTGATTCTGGACAGAATGAGACCATTCGCCCGCTCTGCTTGACCATTTGACTGGGGGTGAGCCACAGATGTGACGTCCAGCCGGATGCCCTGCTGGGAGGCAAACCGAGCTAGCGCCCCTTTGCAAAGTTTGTTCCATTGTCAGTGATGATGCTGTGTGGTACTCCATATCTGACCATTATGTCCACTATGAACCTGACCGCAGTCGGCCCGTCCAGTGTCTTGATCAACCTTGCCTCTATCCACTTGGTAAATTTGTCCACTGCTACCAGTAAGTGTGTCATGCCACCTCTTGCTATTTTGAACGGTCCTACCATGTCCAGACCCCAAACTGCAAACGGCCATGTGATCAAAATTGTCTTGAGTGTTGAGGCTGGTAAATGGCTTTTTGCTTTCAATCTTTGACACCCATTGCAATGCTTGACGAGATCTTCTGCCGCTGCTTTCGCAGTCGACCAATAAAAACCATGGCGAAAAGCCTTGGCAACTATTGCTATTGCTGATGCATGATGACCGCATTCACCTTGGTGGATGTCTCGGAGCAATTCCAGCCCCTTGTCCTCTTCCACACATCGCTGAAGAACTCCTGTTGCACTTCGGTGCACCAGCTCGTTGTTGATGATCGTGTATGCTCCAGATCGACGCTGGATTTGCCGAGCTTCTACTTCATCTTCTGGGAGTATGCCATCTACAAGGAAATCTCTGAATGGTTCTGCCCATGACGGCGCTGCCACAATCACCATTACAGTAACTGCTTCTAGCTCTGGTTGTACGACTTCTGCCACTGGCAGCTCGGAGGAGGAGGAGCCGATCGCACCTGGCATGGTTTCCTCAGTCCCCAAGCTGACGACAGCAGCCCCTGGTTCGCAATCGGCAGCCCCTAGTGCGGCCGAATGCTCCTTTTCCTTTTGCTTTTTTGCTTCGAGTTTGCCATCTTCACGTCGGCCGGAATAAAGATTGACTCTGATTCTGGGGAAGGCTTGATGGATGGCTTGTGGATGTTTTCTAGTGATATTCCCGGAGGAACTTCCTTTCTGGTAGACCCCAGCTTGGACAGTGCGTCTGCTGCTTCATTTTCAGCTCTGGGAATGTGATGGAATTCACACCCCTCAAAGAATCCGGACAACTGCTGCACAAGGAATCTGTACCTTGCAATATTTTCATCCTTTGCGTCCCAAGTGCCAGTGCATTGCTGCACCACCAGGTCGGAATCACCATAACATAGAATTCGCCGAATGCCAATCTCCTTGGCCAATCGGACACCGTGCACCAAAGCTTCGTATTCGGCCACATTATTTGACGCTCGAAGTGAATCTGCAGTACATATTCGAGCTTGTCACCCTTTGTGTAGGTAAGAACAACACCAGCCCCTAGTCCGGTCATCATCTTGGAGCCATCGAAGTGCATTTTCCAGAACTGAGAGTCCGGACAGGGGGGTATATACTGAGTTTCTGCCCAATCCACCAGAACCTGAGATTTGACTGCCGTCCGAGGCTCATACTTGATCCCATGTGTTGCGATTTCTATGGCCCATTTTCCCACCCGACCGGATGAGTCCCGACTGCCAATTATTTCTGCCAATGGAGCCGAACTGACCACCGTGACCGGATGCGCCTGGAAATAAGGCTTCAACTTTTTTGCTGCCATGTACACACCATAGCACATCTTCTGATAATGGGGGTAGTTCTGCTTGGAGGTGGAGAGCACTTCACTGACATAATACACTAGCCTCTGGACCGTTTGCGCCCTATCCTTTTCAGGACGCTCGACCACCATAACAATACTGACCACCCGATTGGTTGCTGCAATGTACAACATCATTGGATCTTTTTCCTTCGGATCTGCCAGCACTGGAGCAGTGGACATCATACGCTTGAGCTGTTGGGATGCATCGTCCGCCTGCGGTGTCCAGCTGAACTTGTCTGTTTTCTTCATTAGCTGATACAACGGAATTGCCTTTTCTCCCAGCCGACTGAGAAATCGGCTGAGCGATGCCAAACATCCAGTGAACTTCTGCACATCCTTGAGATTTCTGGGCTTACCCATCCTCTCAATTGATGCAATCTTCTCCGGGTTGCACTCTATTCCTCTCTCGAAAACCAGAAAACCAAGCAACTTGCCGGCTGGCACGCCGAACACACATTTCTCTGGGTTGAGTTTGATCTGGTATGCCCGCAAATTTGCGAATGTCTCCTTGAGGTCATCCAACAAGGTTGATCCCAGCACTGACTTGACCACGAGGTCATCTACATATACATGAATGTTCCAACCTAACTGAGGCCGAACACATCGCTGCATAGTACGCTGATAAATTGCGCCGCCATTTTTCAGGCCGAATGGCATGGTGATGTAGCAATAAGCCCCGAAAGGGGTAATAAAAGCTATTTTAATCTGATCGTTTACATAAAGCTTAACCTGGTGATAGCCTGCTGTGGCATCCAGAAAGCACAGGAGCTGACAGCCAGTCGTAGAATCAATCACTGATCGATACAGGGCAATGCAAAAGGATCCTTGGGGCAGGCCTTATTCAGGCAAGTGTAATCTATACACATGCACCAAGTTCCATTCTTCTTCGGGACCAGAACTGGATTTGCTAACCAGTCTGGGTAGAACACTTCCTTGATAAACCCTGTTGCGAGCAGTTTGGCTATCTCATCGCCGATTGCTCCTCTCTTCTCTTCTGAAAAACGCCGAAGTGGCTGCTTGATCGGCTTGGATCCAGGTCGGATATGAAGCTTGTGCTCGGCAAGTTCCCACGGTACACTAGGCATGTCATGTGGGGACCACGCGAAGATGTCACGGTTCTCACGTAGGAACTCGACGAGCTCGCCTTCCTATTTGTGCTGAGCCCGGCCCCAACAATGACCCACTTTCTTGAGTCGGAGGGGTTCAGGGCAATCTTCTTGCTGTCCTTTGCTGCTTTGAATATGGTCTCATCATCCGGTCTCTTGTCCTTCGTGCTCGGCATGGGGTCCTTCATTTGAGCTTGGACTGTTGCTACCACCTTGTCCAGCTGGCGCCGCTCTGCATCTATGACCAGAGCATCAGCTAGCTTGGAACCAGTGGAAGAACACTCCAGTGACTTCCTGTAGTCACCACACACAGTGATTGGACCATTCGGCCCTGGGAGCTTCATCTTCAGGTAAGGCTGCATGATGTTGAACATGAACTTGGTGATTGCAGGAGACCCGAGCAGAACATGGTATGGGCTGCTCAGATTGGCCACCTCGAACCAGATCGGCTCTCGGCGGAAATTCTCTTCCGACCCGAATACTACCTCGAGCTGAATGCGGCCTAATGGGGTACATGAAAGGTCGGGCACTATCCCATGAAACGTGGTTCTGCTGGGCTCTAACTCGCTCTCGCTGATGCCGAGCTTGATCATTGTGTCTCTGTACAGAATGTTGATGGCACTGCCTCCATCAATAAGCGTCATGGTGAACTTGCATGAATACAATGGTGCCGCCAGGATTGCATCCACCACGAGCATATAACTGCCCGGGTTGGGCATTACGCTCGGGTGGTCTTCCGTTCCCTATGTTATGCCATTATCTGACCAGTTCAACCTCTGCGAAATTGCTGGCATGGTGGCGTTGACTGCCTGCTCACGGGCTCTCCGACTGCCCTTGTCATCCGACTCGCTAGTGAAGATCATATATGCTGCATCGTGACGTGGAAACTGCTGTCGAGCATTTGCTGGTGGTGGGCATGGGGGTGGGGGCGGTGGTGGGGCTGGATTTCCTGCTCCTCCCTTTGCCAAACGCTCAACCCAAATGCACTGCCGAGTGGTGTGCGATGCGGGCTTGCCTACTCCACTATGCATCTTGCAGGGCTAGTTACTCATGTCCTCAAATGTGTATGGGGGCCTGGGTTGACCTGGCGGCCTTTCCGCGGGCTTCATCTTCCGACTGCCTCCCGCAGCCCCTTGTTCTTCTTGGTGTTGCACTGTTGCTACCTGCCGATTGCCATATTGGGCATCCGGATGCTCGTCCTTCCTCTTGTTGAAACCAGTGTTGTTGTTGTTGAAGTTGTTGTTCCTCTGGATCTCGCGCCTCTCTCGCCGATTGGGACCATTTGGCCCATTTGCTTCTGCCGATTGCTGCTGCTGGCCGGATGATTGCCCTTGGATGAAACCACTGGGACTTAACGTGATCGGGCGCATTGCAGAGTCAGATGCGGCGAATGAATTCGCTATCCTCATCAGATCGTCCAAAGAAGTTATCTCCTTGCGCAGGAGCTCGTGCTTCAACAAAGACCCGTCCAAGCAGCCGTCAGTGAAGGACTGGATGGCTTGGATTTCATGAACTCCCTCGCAAGTGTTCCTGATCTTGATCCACCGCTGAAGGTAATCGCGAAGGGGCTCGTCCTTTCCTTGTACACAGAGTGCCAGGTGCCGAGGCAGACCTGGGCGCTCATAAGTACCCGTGAAGTTGCGAACAAATGCGTCCTCAAAATCCTTCCAGCAATTGACACTATTGCTGGGCAAACTGTTTAACCAGGACCGAGCTGAACCTTGAAGCATGAGCGGAGCATAGCACACAGCTATGCGCCGACCACCTCCTGCGATACCGACGGCTGTCATATAATCAACAAGCCAATCTTCTGGCTTGACTGATCCATTGTACTTGGGGTGTCCCTGGGCAATATGAAGCCTTTGGGGAACTGCTCTTGCCGAATACGCGGGCCGAAACATGTCGGACCCGCCAGCGCATCATCTTCTGGTTGCTTATCCTGCTGCAACTGCTCGATTCCGATGCCTTGCGTCATTGTCCGCGATTGCTCGGGGACCTAACCGCTGGCTTATTGCCGGCCGGACTGATGCCGCCGGTTGCACGTTGCGCCTGCTGTTGATTGTTGGCTCATCCCTCCGACTGCCTCCTGCAGCCCCTTGATTCCTCCGACTGCGGTGCAAACTTCCATGCGGTGAAGATGCCTACCTTTGCTGCCGCTGCGGCGCATTCGGCTGATTCGCACCCGCAGTTGCCCGGAGTGACTTTGATGCTACTGGCCCTTGCTGCTCGGTGGCCGCCCTTTGCTGCTGGTTCGCTGTGGTTATGAGGTCGCGCATTCGGCGCGTCCTCTCCCGCGGCTCTTCTCCTTCCAGATGCTCCAGCTCGGTGGCGATCTGCTGGGCAGCTCTCATGTTCTTCACAGGAGAACTATATGAAATCTGTGGTGCTACAATGATGGACGCTACAGGTTGCTGGGATCCTCCCAACTCTCTGCCGACCTCTCGGCCTGCTGCCCAAAGCTCCTCAATGACTGAGGGTGGGATAACACGCTGCCGAATGCCATGTGCTGCGTTGTACTCTCGAACTGATGCCTCCATCCGGCGCTTTTCAGCGTCGATCCGATCTGATTGCTCCTTCAAAGCTTGACGCACCTTCTCCAGCTCGGCGTGTGCCATGGCTGGATCAGCATGAAGGTCCACGGGAGTGCTGAGCACATCCGGTGGGTTGCTTGGGCTTGCTGCTGCTGTTGTTGCTGCTCTCGCGGCTCGGGTCGCTGAAGTGGAACTGTGGCGACTTGAGGCTCCCACCATCATGACCTCCGCACGGATGTGCGCAGTCGTGTCGTCTGTTCCAACGGCATCCGGCCCTCCTGGCAACGGATCCGCGAGCTCAGAGAACACCCGTACCTCCCTGGGAAACACATCAGGAAGCGCTGCGATGAAGACGCGATGTCCGCCAAAAGGAATGATGACGTCGCGCGGTAGAGGCATTCCATCCCCAAACCGCGAGGCGTTGTCGATGACGAAATCCCATGCTCCGCTCCTCATCACCAGGCCGGAGGCGAAGCGTATGCGCGATGCAGATGATGGTCCCGTTCGGATCAGAACTCCAGTCGATACCTCGGCCTGCCCCACGGTGGGCGCCAATTGTCGTCGATATGTAACAGCAGATGCCATGGGGATGGCTAAAGAGGGGGACAAACCGAGGTTAGTGTTGCTGGTACCGGAAGCGAGAGTGGGAACACACGGTGAGACACCACGATGTAGCCAGGTTCGGGGCTCTCCGTAGAGATAACACCCCTAGTCCTGCCGAGCTAGATATATGCAATAACTCTGGCTACAATGAATGATCCTTGAGATGTTTGAGAGGAAGAAGAAGAAGGCCTCTGGTCTCTACTCTCTCCTTGCTCTCTCTATCGTGGATGAGATTGTAATAACTGCTCTGTCCTCCCCCACGCAGGAGGGGTACCCGGGGCTCTTATAGGCCGAGCCCGGGGTACAAAAGTAAATATACAAGAGGGAGGGCCCAACTTTCTGTCTCAGATCAGCTAGAGACCTAACACTGTGCTTCTCCAGATGACCCGGTGTAGACTTGCGGCTTGCCATACTGCTATCCCGTAGACCTCGGTAGTGAACAGTGAAGCTAGATACTTAGGCCTGTCGGCCTGTCCGCGTGATCGGCGCTGGAGGATACCGCACGCCTCTGACAGTCCCGATCTTCAGGGATTGCGCATTGAATGCTCTTGTACCAGGTGTCCGACCTGGACCTCTGATCGGACGTTGCTCTTCATACTTCGGTCGGATGCTCCTGGGTGAGGCTGATTGCGCCTGCTCCGGGGCAATCGGCCTTCACTTGGAACAGATCGGCCCACTTCTTGCTTGATCTTGTTTAGCTCGGCCTTGATTAGATCGGTTACCATCGGGTCGGTGATCTTTGCCTTGATGAACTGTTTCCCCTGGGTGACCCTACCCGGGGGTCATTCCCCCGACAAGTACCCTTGGATACCCGGTATAGTGAAGTCCATAACCGGCGGTACCTTTCATATAGCGCATTACTCTGTGAAGAGCATTCCAATGATCATCTCCCAGATTTGAAACAAACCGGCTCAAATTACTTACAACAAATGAGATGTCAGGTCTCGTGGCACTAGCTAAATACATGAGCGAACCAATAACTTGAGAATATCTCAATTGATCCTTTGTTTCTCCTTCATTCTTTCGAATCAATACACTCGGATCATAAGGTGTTGGAGAAGGTTTACAATCTGAATATCCAAATCGACTCAGAATCTTCTCCACGTAGTGAGATTGCAACAAAGTGATCCCACCGTCATCACCTCTCAAAAGCTTGATGTTCAAGATAACATCAGCAACTCCAAGGTCTTTCATCTCAAAGTTATGATTTAGAAAATCTTTCACTTCCTCGATGACCTTGAGATTTTTGCCAAATATAAGAATGTCATCAACATATAAGCACAATATAACTCCCTCGCCACCACCATAGCGATAGTACACAGACTTATCAGCTTCATTTGCAATGAAGCCAGTGGATGTTAACGTTCTTTCAAATTTCTCGTGCCATTTCTTAGGCGCTTGCTTTAACCCATACAAAGATTTAAGCAACTTGCACACTTTTCCTTCTTGACCATCTACTACAAAACCATCAGGTTGTTCCATGTAAATTTCCTCCTCCAACTCTCCGTTTAGGAAAGTTGTCTTAACGTCCATTTGGTGAACGCGAAGATTATGTGAGGCATCCAATGAGAGTAGTACTCGAATGGTGGTAAATCTGTCCACAGGCGCATAAGTATCAAAGAAATCTTCTCCTTCTTTTTGGGTATAACCCTTGGCTACAAGACGTGCCTTGTACTTTTCAGTTGTACCGTCAGGCCTAAGCTTTTTCTTGAACACCCACTTGCATCCAACAGGTTTACACCCATAAGGACGATCAGTGATCTCCCATGTCCTATTAGCCATGATGGAATCCATCTCGCTACGCACAGCTTCTTTCCAGTAGTCAGCATTAGGAGATGCATATGCTTCTGAAATAGAAGTGGCAGTTTCATTTACGAGGTACACAATGAAATCGTCACCAAATGACTTTACAGTCCTTTGTCTCTTGCTCTTTCTAGGAGCTTCATTATCATCCTCATCAGGGATCTCAGTGTGGTTTCGCTCAGGTTGTTCCAATGGAACAGAAGGTTCAGGAGTAATCTTTGACCTCTGACTAGCTGATCTATGCATATCTTTCATAGGAAAAATATCCTCAAAGAAAGTTGCATCATTAGGCTCCATGATTGTACCAACATTCATGTCAGGTACCTCAGATTTCACCACTAGAAATCTATAGCCAATGCTATGGAAAGCATAGCCCAGGAGAACACAATCAACGATTTTCGGTCCAACTTTACGTTTCTTGGGAATTGGCACATTGACCTTCGCCAAACAAACCCAAGTTCGTAAGTGTGAGAGTTTAAGCTTTTTCTTTTCCCATTCCTCGAATGGAGTAATCTTTTTATTCTTTGTAGGAACTCTATTTAGGACATGACTAGCAGTCATCAAAGCCTCCCCCCACCATGCCTTGGAAAGTCCCGTTGTGTCTAACATGGCGTTAACCAAATCAGTTAGAGTGCGGTTCTTTCGTTTAGCAATCCCATTTGATTGGGAGAATAGGGAGGCGTCCTCTCATGGATTATACCATGTTCCTCGCAGAATAAATTAAACTCATTGGAATAAATACTCTCCACCACGATCCGACCTCAACCTCTTGATCTTTCGATCAAGTTGATTCTCTGCTTCGGCCTTATAGATCTTAAAGTAGTGTAAAGCCTCATCTTTTGTTTTTAACAGATATATCATGCAAAATCTAGTAGCATCATCAATAAAAGTCATGAAGTATCTTTTCCCACCTTTTGTCAACACGCCATTCCTTTCACAAAGACCTGAATGTACGAGTTCCAGTGGTGCCAAGTTCCTCGCCTTGGCAGTCGTATGAAACTTGCGAGGTTGCTTTGCTTGCACACATACTTGGCACTTAGAACCTTTGAAAATTGTGAATTTCGGGATTAAACTAAAATTTGCTAAGCGCTTCATGCAACCAAAGTTAATATGACAAAGACGTGAATGCCAAATATTTGACTTAGTTTCACCGCAAACATGATTTATAACTTTAGTGCAAAAATCTGATAATGACAGGCGGAACAAGCCTCCGCACTCATAGCACTTTCCAACAAAATTTCCGCATTTAGAAACTACAACTTTATTGGACTCAAACACCAATTTATAACCGTCTCGACACAAACGAGAACCGCTGATGAGATTCTTATTTATTGCGGGGACATGCTGAACGTTCTTCAGCTGCACGATCTTTCCTGAAGTACACTTTAGATTGACCGTACCAACACCATGAACAGAAGCATGAGTCTCATTTCCCATCAGCACGGGTGTAGTTCTTGCGACCTGGTAAGAAGAAAACATGTTTATGTCAGAACACACATGTACAGTAGCGCCATTGTCAACCCACCAATCAGGAGATTGACATATTGAAAAAAATGGTAGGAAATTTACCATACCCAATATCTTTCATCTCAATGTCGCCACCAATGACGATGTTGGCGTTCTTGTCATTGTTCTCGTTCTGACGCATGTCCCAACGATCCTTGCAGGATGAAGCCCAATGAGCGTCACTACCACACACATGGCATTTTCCTTTCTTCCTATCAGTCTCCTTCTTCTTGAAGTATGGAGGCTGTTGGGCTTTGTGCTTGCCATCAAATTTCCCTTTGCCCACATTTTTATTCTTGTTCTTGAATTTATTGGTCTAGAAATTCCTTTTCTGCACCAAGTTGGCAGTGGAAGTTCCCTCATGGAAACGGGCACGTGTGTCTTTCGCCCTCGCCTTCTCTTCCACATCAAGAGTGCCAATGAGATCCACAACAGTGAATTCCTGTCTCTTGTGTTTCAGAGAAGTAGAAAAATTCCTCCACGAGGGAGGGAGTTTGGCAATGATGCCTCCGGCCACAATAAACTTGTCCGGTAACACACATTTTAAGTGCTCAAGTTCCTTAGCGAGCGACTATATCTCATGAGCCTGCTCAACCACGGAGCGCTCATCAGTCATCTTGTAGTCATAGAATTGTTCCATGACATACAACTCACTGCCCGCGTCCGAGACCCCAAACTTGGCCTCGAGCGCGTCCCACATATCCTTACCGACCGAGATGGCCATGAAACGATCGACGATCTTATCACCAAGAACACTCAGAACAGCACCTCTAAAGAGGGTGTCCGCAGCTTGGAAAGCTTGCTCCTGTTCAGAAGTAAGATCTCCCTTTGGCTTGCCTTTAGAGACGTAAAAACAGTTCATGGTTGTGAGCCAAAGAACTGCCCTCGCACACCATATTTTATAGTTCATGCCCTCAAACGTCGCCCGCTTAAGGGTTGCAGCAAAAGCAACTGGAGAAACTTTCTTACACATATAAGGTTTTTGGATTGTTGAAAAATTAGGCAATTTTTCATACTTATTAATCCAAAAAAACACTAGATAAAATATGCTAACCATGATAGCAGAAATATTCGTAGCATGCATCACATTATTGAAGCTATACATGCAATCAAATTCGTATGAAATAGATATAATATCCATATCGATCGCTATACATAATAAGCCAAATACTAATCCTAACATAAAGGATATTATAACATACGAAGCAATAGTAGCGGATGCTGATGCGCCGTTCGTCATGTCCTCTTTGAAGAGATCCTCCACGTTCGGGAAGAAGTCGTCGTCTGGGAAGAAATCATCGTCGCTCGTAGCCACGATGATGATCCAGCAGTCGCGCTCCCCAAAAACCTTATCGCCCCTCTCCCGTACCGGATCACAAGAGGCGGGGTTCCGGAGGCCTGCTGTCTCCCTTCTCGGTGCACGCCGAGAAGCGAGATGGGAAAGTGGTAGGTGGCGCAAAGCTTAGAATAAGAAGGCAATCACTCACTTTGAGAGAGACTAAGTTGTGTTCTTTCTACGGAAGAGGAGTTGTCTTTTATAGACTTCACGAAGTGGAAGTGAAACCGTCTCAATAATGCCATCAATGGGAAGATGAATGCGTTCGGTTTCATATTTTCACTAATGTGAGAACTCCCCGGCTCCTCTTTGTCATGAAAGAAACAAGGCAACCGCATGAATTGAAAGAATTGAAACCACATTAGTATGTAGCAATGAAACCGAACCATAAATGACATCAATGGGTGATGAATGAGATATTCACAACCATTCGGTTTCATTTTCCACTACGCACAATATTTCAGCTCCTTGTCATTCATGAGCCTATGGGATTTTTGTATGAATTATTGGATATAAAAATTGGACTAAAGCCCAATAATTCCAACAATTTTATCCTCTCAGACAATTTAAAATCTTTTGCCATGATATTTATTTTCTGCAGTGTCATAAACTGAACAATCTTCTGAATGCACAAAAGTCTGTTCATATTGAAACTGTACTTCCATTAAAAAAATTGGGCTCCGGCCATATGTCATAAAGAGAGTAAGTTTGGTGGGAGAATCCAATTTACATTTAGCTATAAGTCACCGAAAATATGGCACATGCAGGTGCCAAAATAAAAGAAAACTGATAATTGGATGTAGCCAAAATTAAGTATTTTCAGTAAGTGTCCCAACAAGCTCTCTTCTTTTCCTTTTAGATTTTATATCTGCGGGTCATATGTGTATGCACTATTGGGTATTCTTACCTTTTTTCCTGGTTTTGAATTGAAATTTATATGCAACTGTTCCATCTTCCACTATCAACATAGACTTTTCGAAATTTAGTGATCATTTCAGTAAAAATGACCAACATTTCCTTCTAGAATGTAATTGTGCACCGTGTATTACTACCACATGACAGATGTATTGATCATAGACCATAGTGAAAAATATTTACAAGTGTGAATAATCCAATTTGAATTATTGTCATCCATTCCACAGATTTCTACTCACCTTGTTGTTCGACACAGTTGATTTTCAGGGTTCAAAATGCCTGTTTTTATTTTGTGTGCTCGCCCTAGATGCCACTACACATTTACAACTTAGAATTACTATCCTTTTAAAATTAAATGGAACTGCATACTACTTTCAGCTTCTAAGCAATGCAGTTATAGCCTATTTGACAAATTCTCCTTTAGTCTGAATCACAGGAAACAAGATTCCGTGGGATAAATCTCCATGCCATCATGATGAAAGGGAGAGAAAACCTACAATATGGGATATTATCTAAGAGTCTACATTGTGCTTCTATTTTCCTCTTCAACCAGATCATTTTTTACATCAATGTATGTTGTATACTGAAATCATGTTGTATTAAGAAGTCTCGTGATAGAATTAGCTTGTCTAATGACTTAATATGTTTGACAATGGGAGTTTGGAGGATTAGCCTATCAAAGATCGAATTGATAAAACAAATATATTATTGTCTTTTTGTAGCCACATGATTCCACGCTGATGTATATTTTAAAGAATACATCTTAAATGATATCCAAAAAATGTGTATATATTTAAATTATACATATTTTAAAACACTACGGTTCATTTTCAGACGTGTGTCACACGTGCAGGCTTACTAGTATTGAAGAAATGCATAAACCTACTACTGGGTCGGCTCACTTGGGGAGTTTTTTCAAGTGACTCTGGCTTTCGTCTCACTACAAGTGAGGTATAGCCACGCCTTTTCATCATTGGCTCGGAGGGGGATCCTCTAACTTTAAGAAGGAAAGTCACGGCACTACAATGCTAGACTAGTGTAAACTGAAGAAGGAAAGTTAGCAACTATTAACATGTTGTTTACTGTTGGTATTTACTGTAGATATAAATAATCTTAAGTTAATTTCATTCTACCATAAATTTGTTTGTATGTAATTACTATAAATGTACACAGTAAATGTACAATTTGCAAATTAATTTAAATCATGTTAAACTTAATCACAGTGATTGAAAAAAAGCAAGTTAGGTGGAAATTGCCTTTGGAGGACGAGCTCTAGGGAAGACTTTTTGAAACTTGAATTTTCACTTGGCGAAAAAATATGAAGTTTTTTATGAACAAACATACACACATATAATACATATTTGTACAAATTTTAAATCATTATCTCTATGAACGCTACGCACAGAAAAAAACACAACTATAATTTTTAAAATGGGTCATTTTTTTAATTAGGTTGTTGGGCTAGAATTTTGTCTTTTTTGCACAGCCTTCAAATCATAAAACTTTCAAACGAAAATTTACACGCTAATGCGAAACACATATAAGTTTCCAATGGAAAAAATTGGATTTTTTGGAATTGATTAAATAATATTTCTGATTGTTTTAGTTAAAGTCCTCACTGAAGCTCGTGAGCAAGAAGTCTGCACTCGCAAGTTAGGATACTTTAGTTTCTCTCAGTTTCCTTCTCGATGTTAGAGGATCCGAACCTCATCGGTTTGTCTACTGTAGTTAGTCCCTAGTCTGAGTTCTTTCTTTGATTCTTTTCCTGACAGTGAGTTGTCTCCTTAATTGTTTTTCTGACGATGACAAAGCAGATCTAACTAAGAAAAATAAAGCAATGAAAACACGCATTGTTCTAATTAAAAAAAGGATGGCGAAGCATACAAAAACATACTTCCTCTATAAACTAATATACTCCTTCCGATCAAAATTATTTATCGTTCAAATGAATGTATTTACCAATAATGATCTAAACTGTACTACTTTCATATCAAAATATAGGTAGTTACTCCGTAGAATATATTTACAACTACTAGTATACTTTAACTACCTATATTTATTTTGTAGGGAGAAAGTATCTCAATCGGCCCCGTTGCCACTGCCAGTGACGAGGCGACAAGGCGAGCGATAAACGGGTGAAACGCTACCTCATCAGCAGCAGACGGGCTCCTTCATGTCCAGTCTTGGCTCAAGATCGGACTGGGATCACATCACGCCATCACGGTCATCTCCACCCTCAAGTGCAACTGACAGGGGGAGATCGGATTAGATATAAGCTACGCCACCTTTTCGATCCGGTAGACCGGTGACCGGTCGACATGGACGGACTAGGAGTCTATGAGCGGCAG
Organism: Bromus sterilis; assembly: GCA_950022295.1. Classification (NCBI taxonomy): domain Eukaryota; kingdom Viridiplantae; phylum Streptophyta; class Magnoliopsida; order Poales; family Poaceae; genus Bromus; species Bromus sterilis. The sequence goes on along the minus strand of OX465596.1, from coordinate 23,240,562 downwards.
CATGTGATGATGAGAAATCTAAGGCGCTGGATCTCCTCCGTCATCCACCCCTGTCCCTCTCTGTCACGCATCGGCACACCTCCCTTTGCCCCGCGGGTTCACTCACGTACGCCGCCCAGCCCGGCCAACTACGGAGAAAAGGATCTGCGACCCGTATGTCTTGTCAGCTGCCTGTAGATTCTTGCCACTGAAATGGAATAGCGTGTAGACCAATATAATACGCATAAATTATACTCCTACTAGTTGTAGTACATGCAGAGACTGAGAGATGGACATGAACGTGCGTCCGGAAGCTTTTTCTCAGCAAAGATTGCTTGTTTCCTCGTCTTCACGGGGCTCGATCAAGCGAGCAGAGCAGTGCACCAGAACCAACGTGCATGCGGCAGAACTGATACTGCAACACGGCATGCACGAGCTAGAGGAGCTTGCCCCTTCGACGGAGGGGCGACGGGCCGACCGGCACGCATGGGCAGTGGCACCGGCATGATTTGACGACGCAATGCCGGAAGCCGACGCCGGCGTGGCGGGCGGGCGCGGGCACAGTGGAGGGGGAGCAGGCGCGTGTGCCGTGTGCGCGCTCGTCCGTGGTGGTTGGCCTCGTGGTAGTACGTGGGGCATGTAGATAGAGCTAGTAGGTTGGCGTTCCGGGAGGCGACCGTCGCGTGTCCGTGTCGCCGGGATAGATGATGCTGCTCCTCCGCGGGCAGCGACCGGCGTGCGTGGGGACAGAACCGGCGCCGAAAGCCTGCGCAGCCGGCGCCCGCACCGCCATTACAAAAGGCACCACCCTGCACTGCTGCATGCACTACTCTCCCCGTCGTCAACCCCTTTTGCCTCGCTCGCCTTATCGGATTGGATCTTGGTCGCTTCTCCTGTCCCCCTCCAAGATCGTGTGTCGTCTCACGTGTAACAAACTCACACGGATATCGATCACTCCAAATGACACGAGCTCGCTCATTTTATCTACGTGTTTCACCGTCGTGTGTGACTTGCCGTAGATCGATATACTACTACTACTATCACGAAGAGAAACTTAAGATATCTGGGCTTGCTGAAGATGATAATATTGGTGCATCACACGTCTCTCAGTCACCCCTGAAAAGCTATGCATGAACCTGAAGGACCAAATCATCATCATGAGACGGGGTGCGTCATGATGGTCTGATCGCTAGCTAGGCCGGTCCAGCAGCGTGAAGAAGCAAAACCGCACGAGAGTCTAGCTAGAAAGGCCGTTCCCGTTTGGAGGCATTCGAGAGGCTCATGATTCTTGTACACAAGGTGCACACGTATATAGACCCAACTCAAAAGCAAAAGCCAAAAGCAAACCAAATGTGATCTTTACGATTGATCCGTTCATGCCCCTCAAAAAATAGATTGATGCGTTCACTGCAGTATAGGACGATTGCTTCATGATCAAAATGGCTTATAATATAAAATGACCTCCCGACCAAATCTAACTCGCATGCAGCGATATTAGAGACACAACGATGGAACATGGACTATTATCGTCACTATGGCAATTTTTTATTCTCAATCACCAGCGGAAAGGCTTCTCACCTGAATATATTACTCAAAAGGAAATCTGATGATAAGCCATCAAGCAGTGTTACATTAGAGCATAGGTCGAAGGGAGAGGTAATTTCACCATGACATGGCAACCTCTTTACAGCGGGTGTCGCGAAAGCGGCAAGTCCAGACGAAGAAGTCGAAGATAATGTTACGTAGGGTGAAAGCCATGGAGAGAGACTCGGATTGAAAGACAAGGGCATTACGAGCGTCCCAAATTTTCCATATAATGGTGAGAGCTTTCATCCCGGATCTCGCCTTTTATCACTATATTGTACGGAACGTGCTTAAATCGAGGTTGCAATCCTCCATATTTGGCGTCTATGAAGGGATATTTGAAACACATTCCATCTGGAAAACATTTTCGCGCAAACGACATCTCCCCTCATGTTATTCTTTCTGCCTATTGCAACCTTCCTTCCCGCGTTGTAGTGCCACCTTTGATCGCTTTCGTCCATCCTCAATTCTCGTCGTTGACCACGTGGACACCTACTCGACACCTCATGCGACCATCAGATTGGAGTTGAATCCGGCGATTTCAACAATCGATGCGCCTCAGGCGTTCAACCTCAACCCAACCGGCGAAAGAGTCTGGGGCAGAGGTGCCTATGCCGCCGCGTGGAGGCAGTGGCCTTCCCACATCGATGTTTCAATGGTCTTCAACTAAGTGCATAAGTCGAGGGGGCTAGGCTCGTAGAATAAATCAACAATCTCTTGGTACATTGTGATTTGTATAGACTCCAACATAATCGAAAACAAGCAGGGAGTAGGGTTTTGTATCCTCGGAAAGCTTAAACCTGGGTAACTCCGTCTCTCCTGTTACCATCTAGCTCGGGATACCATAACAAGGGATTTGCATGAATTACCCCCGATAGTAGTGACCCATCCAGGTCCTGCTATGTGCTCGCCACGTCTCGATGGATCAATCCTGAAATCGGTTTCAACATGCTCCTTTCGTCAGGCTAATCAATCGTCTTTGGCTGCATCGCCTTCACCCCTCACTACGAGTTGTATCATCATATTTGACGGTAAACAGTATGTCACATTTCATCGCAGCGAGCTGATCTCCAAGGGCTCGGTATCAATCCGGCCTTTGGAGCTGCGCATGTCTCTCACCATAGGCCAAATGCGTCAATTAGACACAGTAATCAATATCTACAGACCAAAACTATCACACACAATAACGAATAATATTTTACCCGAGATCAAATTTCTAATACTAGGGCATCGAATTTTCCAAGATTACTAATTTCGAGGAATAATGTCAATTGCCGGGGCAATACATGGGTATTATGCTAGCAAATAAATAAATGACATCTTACTTCAAGATTTTTATCAGGGAAAAAATGGAGAAAGAGTTGGTGTCGACAGCGCCCTTCTTGCTGGTGCCCTCGCTCCTCTGCAGCAAACGGACAATGGTGCCGTCTATCCGAGCAATGATGTCCATTTTTCAGCCAAGATGGGTGACTCTGAAAACAACGACTAGGCAGGGATGGAAAAGTGAGAGACCAGAGGATCAGACAAAGAAAATAGTTGCACACTTGCGCACGCAAGAACACTCAGCCTACGAGCTAGGAGTACCTCCTAGGGTCCTCTCCATCTCTCTCTCTCCCCTTGCTGTTTGTACAGTGCTGGTCTACCACTTTAGGTTTCTATATTCTTTTCTTGGTTCTTCTGTAGACTGTAGAAGACGACTGTGGTAGTAGACTCCCAGTATGCAAGTACCACTGTACTGTCTGTTCGTCTCTCAGCTCAGCTCAGCTCTGCGGTCCTCCCTTTCCAGGAACTCCATGCAGAAAGACTTGCCAACGGAACTGTGCAACGCCCACTGCTCCTCACATGCTTCCTGTCTCTCCCAGTCTCCCTCTCCCATGGCTCGTGACCAATATGCAAAAATTGCAAACTTCCCTTGGATCTTCCCCTGATCAGGATGCAACATCCTGCAAAAAATGTGCACCGGGTTTGCGAGATATCCATCTAAAAGAGAGATGCTCCCGCATGAGGTAGGGCAAATTAAGCAAGTGGCTGGGTTGGGGAGGATGGATGGATGGCCCTGAAGAAGAGGCTTTTCGCGGCATCTGCAATGATCAAAATTCCCTCTGGCTGCAGGTCGCTATGGCTGTAGGCTAATCTGGGAAACCTCAGTGCGAGTGCTTGCTGCAGCAGCAATGCCTTTGGTTGGCCATGGTTGCTGTCTTCTGCATGCCGCGGCTCGCCCCCACCACTAGCTCGCCCGGCCATTGAGATTTCGAGACACATCTGAACCTCATCAGCCCCCGCCCCGAGTTTTTCAATCGGTGTATCATGCGTGTGGCCATATGCACGAGCAGAGATGCAGGATGACCACCAGCGCAGCGCTGGCCTTGCCACCCGCAGATACGCATGATTGGGCGTGAATTCTACACTGTTTTCCTCCCCCTCGTACATGGAAAATGAACTGTACACATGGATTTTCCGGTGAGGAGCTTAGCCTAGCAAGATTCCAATCTACAAAAAGAATTGTACACTTGTTTCAAGTAAGCATTTGCATGCATGTATCCATCGTCCATCTGTAATTCTGTATGTACATCAGCTGGTGGAATGTGGTGCATCATGGCAGATGGGTCGTGATGATTCTTCAAGAAAAGAGGGAGTGTGCACAAGGCTTTTCGTGTAAACTCCCCTACAATTATTGAGCAATTTGCCGGGAGCAAAAGGTACAATCACTGAAAATCTTGCACCCTGAACAAGCGCCCAGTAATGATATGCCCCTCCTGAATTTTTTTGCTCAAAGTGGGGGTGGCCTCTGTTGAAACTTGAAAAGAGCACTGAAGCTGTCATTGAAATGATTTTCATTACATGTATCCATGTGGCTCTTCTGAACCACACTTTGACTGGTGCTTGGGATACAAAAGGATACATCATGGCGGTTCAGCTATCTGATGTGCCGCTTTATTTGCATTCAGGCAATGAAATATAACGTTGGAAATTATAATACATGCATTTAGGTAATTAAGTGAAAAACATATCTTTGGTTCCTCAATCTTGTCAAAAAAAATTTTGGTATTTTCGCAAAAAAATTGTCTTTGGTCCATCAACTCCACGTGTAACATTATTAGTTCCTAAGTTTCAAAATTGTTCCCCATGGTAGTAATGTGGTTGTGGTTTCATGCTTATGGCAGCCCAGTCAACATATAAGTATCATATAATTTAAAAAACAGTAAACTGTTATATTAAGAAACAGAAACATTCCACAAAAAAACAATGAAGATGAATTTTTAGAATCCAAAGCATATATTGATATTCAAGAAAAGTCATGGGTTTAAAGTTCAACAGAAATTATTTCTACATTTTTGCAGATATCTAGTTATATTTCCAAAAAAACAATTTTCGAAATTCCCTAGTTTTCCTGTTATTTTTATTGTTTCCAAAAATTTCTTATTTCTGCATTTATATAAAATTCCTATAATTTTCAGATTCACATAAATAATCAAAATTATGATATGTATTTTCAAAATATATACATTCTTACAGTATACTTTCCTCATTTATCTTTGAATTAGCTTAGTTTTCCAATATATATTTTGGCAATTCTTGGTTTTTATTTCTCCCATTTTCCTGTTTCATTTTCAATTTTTTGCGCTAAAATTGGCTATGACATATCATCGTTAAAACCATTGTTAGTGGGGGCACAGAACAATTTCTAGATGTTTTACTAATTTTGGGACCAAGATATCTGGTACATAATTGATCTAGTGGTCCAACTTACAATATGCCACCTGTTGAGACACCAAAATGTTTTTACGCAATGATTTACAAGAGCTTAATATTGAACAAAACTTGAAGTGTATAAGTTAGTCTCACTAATTGCCTTCCTCTTCATGCAGTGCATGCACGGCCTTATTTGAATTATAGAGAAAAATGGAGACAAACATGTGAACTTAAGGTTCCCTTGCTGTCGCTATTTACCTATTTGATCCAGAGAAATGGAGTAAAATAAAAATACAGGAAAAATACAATAAGTATGTTCAGTTTGATCTCATTGTAGAATTCCTATGTTTGGAAAATTAGACAAGGCATAATAATATTTTGATATTAAATTTAAAGTAAAATACACTGGAGGTCCTATAAACACTACTAAAAATCCTAATGGGGGGGGGGGGGGGGGGAGGAAGCTAGAGCTGCATCCGGTGGAACGGTCCCGAATCAAGATGGCATATAACTTTGACAATAGGAAATCTCTTATACAAATTTAATGTAAAATCTAGCTCCATGTGCTTTGGCATAAAAAAAAGGGCCTTAGGGCATCTTCAAGGCAGACTCTCAAATCATCCTCAAACGTCCTGACCAAACTATTTGGGCATTTTTTGTTATCCAACACGGTTTTGTATTTATTAGCGGACTAATCGCGCGTTAGTTTTTTCGTAAATAGGACGCAAATTAGGACAGGTTTACGAGAGTCCAAATCACCACCACATAGGACACTGACACCCTCGTTCCACTCAAATTCCCCTTTTGGATCATTTTTTTTCTCACTTCACACTGCTTCCTCACCCTTTCCCTGGATTTGCACCCTCCTCGTTCGACAACCGTTGTATTCTCCGATCATCACCCATGCATCATCGATTATCTGCAACCTCAGCCAGTGCACCTGCTTGCCTAGGACTACACACCCGCAGCTAGGTACCCCGCCTCTTGCCGACATCGTCCATGACGGATACCCCATCCTTCAGGTATTCAATCAAATGTCATTTAGATTTTTTACCTTCTTGTCGTTTCTATATTAAGCATGTTGATACTGTACTCGACGATGGAGGATGAGTTACTGTATGATGCGTAGTTGGCCATATATTTGGTATCCTCCAGTGACCAAATATTATGTTTTTGTGTGTGTTTGTTAGCTTTCATGAAATTTCAGTCAAAGATGTAGTGCGGACAATCTATGTTTTAAATTTGTAAATATGTCATTCGACTATGTCGGATCTGTTATGCCCTAAGAGTAACCAACGCGCCGACGTAAATGAACGCGCGTTTTGTTCAATTTTTTGTCTTTTTGCGTCGGCGCGTGGATCATTGTCCGCGCGTGTCTGCGTCTTCCTGGACGCGTCGCCCAACGCCTATACGTGTTTCATTCGCGCAACAAAAGGGCAACGGGAGTGCTCTGTGACGTCGTGGACGTGCACTCGCGGCGGCCATGGCGGCAGCGGCCGCGACCACGATGGTGGGGTCGCGAACTTATCATGTCAACTGCCATGTATAGAGCTTGCGCCGCCGCTTTTTGTGTGATGGTCTCCTTCTCCCGCTCCATGGCGTCGGCCTTGGCTTTGGTGGTGATGGCTTCGGCGGCGGCGGGGGCGGCGCCGTCGATGGGATTTTGCTCAGTCTCCATGGTCGGAAGCGCGGAAAGCTTTGGGAGAAAATGGAGGAAAATATGGCGTTGTGTGTGGCCGACATGTAGGCTAGGGGAGGACAAGGACGGGGCAAATTTGAATCGAAAATGGGTCGAGATGGATAAGAAAACGGATGCGCGTCCATTTGCGTCGACGCGTTGGATCGCGATTTCTGTCTGCGCCGACGCAAACAAACAAAATCGGATTAAAAAATGAAGAAATGCGTCGATGCGTTGGAGTTGTCCTAACATATTTCGTACTGCATATAACTGACAAAGCATACAGAGAGACCGCTAGCTAGTTTATAACAGGTAAGCATCACCACACAAGCTACAAAAGCAGGAGCCGATAGATGAATGTGCACGATGGAGCAGCTACAGCAACGGGCAGTACCACAATTTGAGCAAAAGGGTCTTTAAAGGCTGGGTCTCTGTCCAGTCCCCTTCCCAGCTATAGCTTGCCCACCCTTCTTGTTCCCCTTCTCTCTCTCTAACCTAAGCAAGAAATCACCTACCTCTTTCTCCGCCTGCCACTCTCCTTGGCATCTCATGCCCCCAAGCTAAGCTAGCCCGCCGCTCTGATCCACCGGTTGCATGATCTTGCATGGAAGGGGGTAGCCAGCTTGAGGCGTGCCTTCCCAGGCTCTACGCGCTCGATCCGTACGCGTCCCCTCCCCTCCTCGCTCCATTGCCGAACCAGCACAAGCTTCACCAGATGCCGCTGGTGCACCAAGAACAGTCCGGGAACCACGGCGTGATGTTCTCCTCCGACCATGGCGGTGGCCTGTACCCGCTGCTTCCGGGGATCCCCTTCTGCCACTCCGCCGCCGCCGCCGCCTGTGAGAAGCCCGCCGGGTTCGCACCCTTGGGCGGTGCCGGCGAGGTAAGTAATTATCACTGACGTGCATGCTTGAGTTGCATGGTGTTTCTTGCTTGATTGCTCAGAAATCTTGGTGTTTCCTCAGGTGGGCACATCGGCGGCCAGAGCAGGCAACGAGATTGCTAGTACTACTCCTGCCACCACAGCCAGCTGCCATGGTGCGAGCTCATGGTAAGAATAAGATGTTTATAGCTGCCTGCTGGCGGCTGGACGTGTGGTAATGCTATCTACTAGGGTTTCACGAGCTAGCTAGGGGACTGATGGTTATGGTGATGGATGATGGTGGACTGACAGGTGGAAGGGAGCGGAGAAGGGGAAGATGAAGGTGAGGAGGAAGATGAGAGAGCCGCGCTTCTGCTTCCAGACCAGGAGCGAAGTGGACGTGCTGGACGACGGATACAAGTGGAGGAAGTACGGCCAGAAGGTTGTCAAGAACAGCCTTCATCCCAGGTATACACACACGCGCGCGCGCGCGTTTACCCATTTCCATTTTTTTACTAGTGCTACATATGCAGCAATGCATGCCATTAGTCCATTACCCAAATCCAATTCGAGGATATGCGCGAACTGTGAAGTGCCTTAGATTCTGGCGACCATCTTATTGTTGCACACTATGATTCTGAAAACGCAGAAATAGAGAAACGTGAGATTCGATACATGGTTTTAGCTTATTTGATTGCATAAAAAAACTACAATTTCTTGCAAGATCCTATGAAATCTAGTGCAAATGAATCATAAGGAAAAATGCTTATGTTTTGCAATCCTACAAATGAAACAACCCACACTGGACGAATTCTTAAGGATCAGAATCATTTATTTATTTTTTCTTCTGAAATCCTTTCAATCTCAGATTCATGAACTAGCCGGTTAATGTTGAATGTGCCCGTGTTTTTAGCATTGTTTGGTTGACTTAAGATCTAATATTGGATTACATAATCCAAGTAACTTACCCCTGTAAAACCGATTAACTAATAATTAAGTACTACTCCCTCCGATCCATAATAAGTGTCGAGCGACACTTATTATGGATCGGAGGGAGTACATTGCAGTCATCTAATAAAATGAATCTTTTATCTCTAACCTTGCTTGGAGTAAAATTGTATCCATATATCTACTTTCTAAGCCTTTGGATCAATTCCCAAAATTGTTGAGAACCGATTTGTGCTTGGATGGGAGGGTGGTTGTAAGCCGAGCTCACCGGGGATAAAACCGCAGATTTGATGTCCTGTGTCTCACTAAGGTGAAATATTCTTACATGGGAGGCGGAGTTCTCATTGAAACAGAGACCATGGTTTTAAATAGTGCTCTATAGATCCGCGCTATAGCGGTTAGAAGAGGTCTTGCACTAAGCGATTTTGGTCCAAACACATGAACAAAAAATTTAAATGGCGCGCTATAGCGTTTAGAAGAGGTCCGCCGCTAAGAGGGATTACGCATTATTTAAAACTATGAACGAGACACATGTGGTGAATTTGTTAATCTTTAAGTTTCATGACACATGTCTTAAATCGTTGTTGTGTGAGTGTTTGTGTGTGGTGTCCATGTGCTTGTGTGCGAGAGTCTACATTGTTCTCGGTGTTTCTGACAAACATTCAATCATAGCCATCTCCACTTCACACATAACCTCACGCAAAGCTTGGATATTTTTAGAACTATAAATTTGAAATTTATGAGGCTAAATACAATCTAGTTAACCAAGAATTAACAAAACATAAAGGAAAGTAATACTAATTCTAGTTTGCCTATGAGTTATACAAACCAACAATTGTACTTTTTCTTTGGACAACAGTTTCCATCTTCATGGTAAGAAGAAGTATGATAGATATGTGATATATATAGCATGTTCCAAAATGGGCGCCTTGTTCACTAATAAGTATAGACGATAAACAACATTGAAGTATCTATGTGTTAGTATCCAAGACATATCAAATGAAATGCATTCCATTAATTAAAGATCCTTGATTAAATGAAATTCTTTAGGATTTTCTTGCACTCTTCAATCATATGAATTTCATTAAAATAATGTAGCATTCCATTAATTAATATTTCCCCCTTGAAAAAAGATTTTTCCTATAGCTTTGGGGTCGCCGAGTTTTTATGAAATGCATTTCAACAGTCCTATTTCATAAGAATTTTGAAATGATCCCAAACCTCATTGTATTGTACTTTGAGGGTCTTTTTTATTCCAAAGATTTTCATAGAAAATTTGGAGGGTTGCAATTGGATCCTTGGAAATTATCTATAGATTATTTGACCTGTAGAATTTAGAGGGATATATGCATCCACTCAGAAGAAAAATCATTTGTTTTCCTGTGGGGCAATTAAGTAAACTTTGGTGCCAACTCAACCATGTATGATTTGAGTGGCAGGGTGTTGTAATCCTACGTCTGTCCTATTATGTACATTTGAAATCATATGAATCAAAGAGGCCCTCAAGTCCAATGCACCATCCTCCGTTTTTTTCCTACTCTAATTTTCACATTTTCATTTCCTGTGAATCATTCATTAAAAACATGAAGATCAGTCATTAAAGACATGCAGTCAAAAATCACAATGTTGTGAGGTCTTACAGGAATCTATATAGTACACAATTTAGCAAACATGTGTTGCTCCTATCATTATGTTTTCTGAACATTCTAGCCAGAGAGTTCGTTCGGATTGTGGGATTAAAAACCCCACAAATCTTTCTGTTATGAGACATTTTTGTACTGAACCAAAAATGGGAATTTCATTGAGTGGAACCTAGAAAAAGTCCCATGGATCATGACCTCCTATGTTTTTCCTGCCTATAATCAAACATTCAGTGCCATCGCCAATCTTATGGGATCAGAGCGGGCATACCTCTGTCATACTTTTTTTTTTCCTTTCTGTTTTGGTGTTTTCAAAATTTTGAGTATCAAAGAAACTCTTAGTACATATCGGGGAAAGCGGTGGTGCATGCAAGGGTCATCATGCAGTAATGCGCCATGCCAAAAGGGGCAGATAAATATTGTTGCAATCTCTACAATTTTTTTTGCAGATTTTGTAAAGATCATTCTCCTCTCTTTTCTGCTTTGTTCAAGTTCTAGGCTTCTAGCCATGCTTGCATTTAGGCCACTAGCTAGTGAGTCCTATCCTACATTATTCATGATCTGCAGCAATACGGGCGTGCATACATGCTTATACGGATGCACCAACAGAACAAATGGTGACAATTTTCACACAACAATGTATCTGCACACCCACTCAAAAGAAAAGGTCCACTAAAAAATGTTTCTACACACGGAACGTGTGTGATAATAATATTACAATGTCTTTTTACATTACAGTTTTCACGCTAAACGTGTCAAACTAAATTGCTGTTCCATGGCCTTCAGTTTGTCATTACTGATTCCTGAAACTACTTCAACTCTAGATTATCTGATGCCCATGATATGATTTACTGTGTCTGGATGATTAATAAAAAAATACTGTCTTTGGAAGAACAATTGTGGATTAACTGGTGAAATTTTTCTGCTGACAAAATTGGCTTCTCTGAAACTGTATACGTTGGTGTTATTTGCGTGCGTGCAGGAGCTACTACCGGTGCACCCACAGCAACTGCCGCGTGAAGAAGCGTGTGGAGCGGCTGTCGGAGGACTGCCGCATGGTGATCACCACCTACGAAGGCCGCCACACCCACACCCCCTGCAGCGACGACGACGCCACCGGCGACCACACCGGGAGCTGCACCTTCACCTCCTTCTGATCGATCGATATTTGGCGAAATTACGTACACGAAACACTTGTAGTATCATTAGCTGGATATGGTTGAAGCATGCAGGCTTTTGATTAGATAGCCTAGTGCACTAGTCACCATTATCATTATTACTGTATTACTGCATGCAAACATGCATTGTGGAGAATATATCGAGTTATAATATTTTGTTCTGCATCGGTATATATGTCGAACGAGTTCCATATGCAGTGTCGTTACTGTCGTACATGTACCCCAATCAATATAGTCCCCGGATGATCGAGGGAGAACTGGAAGCAGCAGTGCTGCAAGAACAAGGAAGGTATAGGTAGCATATTATTCTGTACGATGTGAAAGTTAATCAAGCAGCTGCCGCCATCGACGCTAACTATCATCTATGCGACCATGCAATGTACTACTCCACTATGCAGCATGCACTACCAGTGACACAGTAGTGCCTAGAGCTAGCCGATGGATCATATGCACATGTGCCTGCTGCGGCTGCTAGTCTAAAAGCCTTGAGCATGGCTGCAATGCATGCAAGCTTGGCACCGAAAGAGAGGCCATGATCTTCCTGTCTGTCGGCCATGTAGTCGCATAATCCATTAGCTATCTGCAGCTCGGCAGTGCTGGCTAAAATCCAGGAGCCAGCTCGGGGGTCCTTGCATGTGTACTCGCTCATCATGCATGCATGCATGCGCCTGCTGACTGGCCGACCTGCTAATGATGGTGAGACCGCATCCACCTCAGCTGTATACCTGTGACTGTGAGAGTCGCAGTAAGCTTCTAAACGGGCTCGGACAAACTTCCATTCACATGGTGCTGGCCATCTGACTGCATTGGGGAGACAAAAGCCGCGAAAGCTTCGCTCAAAGACGAAAATGAACTGAGAACAGAAAATTGCCCCTGTGGATCAATTCATGGTGAAGGATCTCCGGTGCACAATCGGTTTGAAACTGAAGCGTCCTGGCTCTGAAGTTGCACTCTGATTTCCGGACGGCGGCAGAACTACGTACACAACTTCAGCGCCATCCACGGCCACACCTCTGATCAGCTGCCAGGATCTAAGCGAAAAGCTAATGTTTTGTGGTCTGCTTTATATGCATGTATGGTAGTGTTTGGCAGACCCAGATGCTTAGAGCTGCTTTTTTTTATTACAAAAGTACTAACGAACTGATGTTTTCTGAGAGCGACTTTTTTTAGGAAATGATCTATGGTAGGTTCGATTTCGCGAGCAAACCTTGAAGTGGTGATATGTGGCAATACTCTCATGGGCAAACTTTTTGTTTTCATCCACCATTTCAAGCGAACGACACAAATATTTGCTTCCAATCACTCTTGAGTGAACAAGATTGTGTGCGTAGCATGGCATTTGTTTTATGATGTAGCATGGCAATTACAGGAAATGTGTATCACAACTTTTGGAGGAAATTGCAGTTTTCATCAGGCTCTTCTCCATTCGTTGCGCAAACCACCATACTTATGTATTTTTTGCACTTTCCACCATATTTACGCCTAATTCGTTGCAACCCCAACTAATCAACTTTGACCAGTAAACTGATGGCTGAATTTCACATGAAAATGGTTCAGAATGATGTTTGTAATGGCTATATTATGGCATAACATTGAATGCAAAACATGATGAATAACTACAATTCAACATATTTTGATCATTGTTTTTGGTCTTATCTTTTATATAACATGTACCGGAGGCTCTCATGTACTGTAATGTTGTTAATCAATTAAAATGTAATGTCTATTGTCTGCTCAATTATCATTGTAAGGTTGTACTGCGTCCAACTTATTATGTGAGACCTGGCTGTCAGTTCTGTTGTCAAAGTTGATAATGGGCTATTTAAAATAAGTAGTAACTAATTACTTGTATACATTGTGGAGAGTGCAAAAGATATGAAAACATGGTGGTTTGCGCAACAAATGGAGGAGATCATGGTGGAAACTGCAATTCCCTCCAACTTTTGTGTGTACCACCACAATTTATTTTAGTTGTAGCATGACAATTCCTCAATATACATGGCTACTTTCTCTGTTGTTTCGTGGCAATTTTTCTTATGTAACATGGCAATCCTTTTAGGGGATTGCTAAATCTCAGTCGACTAAGACTTAACGAAGTCTCAGTCAATGCTATATTCGTAGAGAAAATTCCTTATATAGCACCGTTTTAAATTTTGCTTCCTTATTTAACACTGATTTCGTTTTTCTTCCTTATATAACACCAAGTTTAAATTTTTGTTCCCTTTCTAACACTTCCGTCGGTTCTGTTAGTTTTCACTGTTAAAAACATGTCAGTTTTCTTAAGTTGGACAAAAATACCCCTGTCCATAATGCAAATTGTACAAAAGAAAAAAAAATGAACCGGCCACTCCACCCGAGCGCCCTCTCCCCTTTCTCCCGAACCCTACCCAGGAGCGGCGGCGGCGAACGCGATGGACGGAGGCGACCCTGCAGATGGCGACGGCGACGGCGCAGGTGCCTCCATGGATGGATATGGCGACGGCGAAGGCGCGGCGACCTCGGGCCAGCGGGCAGCGACGACCTCTCGCCAGCGGGCAGCGGCGACCTCGGGCCAGCGGGCTGCGGCCACCTCTGGTCAGGGGGATGCGGCGACCTGGGCTCAGGGGGCTGCGGCGAGCTCGGTCCTAGGTGCGGCGGCGACTTCCAGCCAGGGGGCGGCGGCGACCTCGGTCCAGGGGACGGCGGCGACTTCCGGCCAGGGGGCGGCGGCGACTTCCGGCCAGGCCACGGCTGGATCCACCTCAGTCCAGGGGGCTGCGGCGAGCTCGGTTCTGGGGCTGCGGCAAGCTTGTTCCAATTTTTGATTTCAATTTATAATTGAAATTAAATATATGGAATTTGTTCATGTTCCAAATTAAAATTATTTCATCCTTGTGTAGAAATATTCATGTGATTACATTGGAACCAGGGTACTTTTCTTCTACCATGTGAATATTATCACAACTTGCACTAGGGGTAAAAGGGTCTTTTCAAGTCGCATTTAACACCGTTAGTGATCAAAATGGACGGAAATGTTACAAAGGGAACAAAATTTAAACTTGATGTTAGATAAGGAAGAAAAGAAAATTTGATGTCAAATAAGGAATAAAAATTTAAGGTTGTGTTAAATAAGGAATTCTCTCATATTCGTAAGATTGTGTGTGGAGATTCGTGCAGAGAAAATTGTTTTTCTTTTTTTACATGTTCTACCATTTGACTGAGACTTCGTTAAGTCTTAGTCGGCTGAGATCATTTCTAGTCCATTACCGATATGTGGATATTTTCATATTATTTTAACCTGACAATATTTTCGGCCCATATGACTCATTATCGCTTACAACCCAGGTAAGCCATGTCTGCATTACGACTCGTTAATGGTCCATCTCAGTTTTGGGCTCGTTCCGTCCTGATGAGTCTTTGGGCTTTTACAGAGAAAATTGCCATGCGTTTTTGGGATTTGCCAGGCTAAGAGAAAAAAAAACAGCAGACGAAAACTGTCATGTTAGCGGGTGTGTCTAGATCTAGAAATGTCCTACCATGCATGTGAACCCGGACGTAAATGGGTTATGTGCAAACAAATCGTTAACCGGCCTTGAGTCGGCTAGATCCATGCCGAGGCATGTGGGTTTTAATTGAGCCATTGAATGGGTTTATTTTTTAAGCTAAAATGGCATTTATTGGGCGGTACCACGTATCAACTTTTAATAAGCGCCCCCCGTTGATCACATGACGACAATTTCACGATTCAAAACCGACACGTGGTGCTTCTGACCATTAGGAAAATGACACATGGCGATTGTGAGTGGCCAGAGCCGTTACCGAGTATCGGATCTAAAATCCACACCCGATAACTTAACAATGACATGTTACGATGGTTGTCATGTGTTAGTTAGCTTTTACGAAACACGTTCATGACGCGATATTTTCTATCATGGAAGATCACACCTTTATGATGAAACTAGAAATATTATCATGGAATAAATCTTCGTTAGCTCACCTATGACCATCCTGATCTTGTTATAAAAATGTCCTAGATGTACATGCATGATAAAAAAACGTGGCCTACTGTGACAAACATGAATCATCACAACTATGTCTTTTTTTACTAGTGTTAGACCATGACATTGGCAAGTACCTTCATGTTGGAAGGTATGCTTTGGGGTTTTTCAAACATTACGCATTTGGGTGGTTATAACGACATCTTTCGGGTAAATCAGAAAAGTATATCTAGATACTTGATGGTTTAAAACTGGGATTCACTACTCCGGCGATGAAGAGATGCTCTCTGAATCCACTCAGTATTATTGTATTCATCATCATCTAGCCAACATAGATGCCAGAATGCAGACACAAGAAAGGATCTTATTAATCAAAGTCGAATGTCGAGGCTTAGAACTCAGAATCTTATTAAGCATGCTTTAACATTAGAGGTTAGCTGTCATGGATGGTTAGATTATCCGAAGATCTTCTTTGTATTCCTATAAATATTGAGGTGAAAAAAATAAAGCCTGCAAGATTGTCTAAAAAAAGTTCACTTGCTCTTAATGTTTTTTCTATCACTTACACAAACATTCGTCTCGGTTCCTTGCTTATGTGAAAAATATTTGATGGTTCGAAAAAAAACAGCTATTTTTTATCGATAAAAAGGTTCATGATTTTGAAAGAAATCATAAATTAAAAAAAGTCAATAATTAGGAAAAATCTTCATGATTTTATTTTAAAGAATGACAGGAATTTTAAAAAACCCCACAAAGTTTTAAAATTTCATTTTTAATGAATCGAAAATATTTTAATGATTCTTAAAAATATTCACAGATTTAATAATTTTAATATTTGTTTTAAAAATTATTCCCAAAACAAAAATATATTCAATGATTTAAAAGTTATTTTGGGATAAAAATTGTTTTTTTGAGAAATATCCACACACTATTTTTTTTAAACAAATATATAAAAAATGTCGAAATCAAATAAATATGGCAAAAAAGTTATTGGAAAAATAATTTGGAAGGTTCTCAAATTCCCAAAAATCGGGACTAGGAAGAAGTTTACCTGGGGCAGCCCATACAATCACTTGATACGTGAGGGCACTCCAGTACTCCACTATGTGGTTGAAATCATTAGTTAATGGATACTACTTGTAACGATCATTTTCACCTTTTTAATTGTTGACAAATTGTAAATCTAGATTTTTTTTCCTTTTTTCATAGATTCATTTTTCAATATGTTTTATCACTTACTGTTTTCATCGTTGGATTTCTCACGTTAAAATCTTCAAAATTAGATTCCACGTTAATAGGTTTCGACTAACTTTTTATTTCATGAGAGGTATGGATGTGCTTCTCCCGAAAGCAAATCTGTGACTCCAAAAGAAGCACATTTGAGTCTCTCACAAAAAAGTTTTTTATTTTCCTTTTTGAAAGGCACAATCGTGCTTTTTGTGAAAGCAAATCCGTACCTCCATGAAATGTGCCCCTCATAAAAAACAAAACATATTTTCCTGTTTGAGATGGACAATTGTGCCTTTCATGGAAGCAAATATATGCCTCTCATAAAAATATGTTTTTTTAAAGGTATGATCGTGTCTTTCACGGAAGCAAACCTATGTCTCTTGTAAAGTAATGTATATTTTTTAAAAGAAACGATCATGACTTTCGCGAAAGCAAACGTATGACTATAGAAGAAGCAAAATTTTGCCTCTCGTAGAAGCAAAAAAAAAGGAGTTTTTTCCCGTGTAAAAAATTATTTTTTCTCTCTAAAATTGAAAATTCGAAAAAAATTATCTAAATCCTGAAAATGCGTATAAAAAAAATTCCCGAGGAAAGGCTCAGCACGCGATATGTAGCGCCCTCTCAACCCATCAAAAAATCCCTTGCGGAGCTTCGCAAAAAATATTCGCTAACTAGTTGCTCTTCTATTTGACGCCCAATTGTTTTTTCGACTGTTTGACGCCCACAATTCCCACCCACAGCATATATTGGGCCGATGATATGGCAGCACAGCCACTAATAATTAGCCCGAAATCCTCTTCTACTGTAAGAAAAAGATTAACCCGAAGCACCGGACCGGCGAAGCGGTTTGGCTCGACCGGGATACCAAAGACACGAACCCACTCTCCGCCGGCCACCGTGATGGCGCCACCGCCGCCCCCTACGCCGGCGGCGAGGCTACTGAGGGAGTACGGTGAGTCGCTTAGCTTCGGCGCTCTCGGTACCGTGCTTTATTTCGGGGTCGCGAAGCTTCGTAGGGTTCTGCTGCTGTGGAGGACTTGGGGATCTGATGCGCCGAGAGCTCGCTTGCAGGGTGGGACCTGATGCTCGGATCGATTGCGGCGTTCTACGCGGTCATGGTGCCTTACACCAAGGTGGAGGAGAGCTTCAATGTGCAGGTTCGTGCTTGGAGTTCCTCCCTGCTTGAATAGTTCAGAGCTGCACAGCTTGTAGTATCACATCTGCAATCTACATGATGGGAGGAGTGTTTTCTCATGGTAATTATGGGTTTCGTCTACGCTCCTGTATGTAGGAATTGCCTACGAGTTTATATCTGGACAACCTTTCCCCTTAGTCGTGGTAGTTAATTTTCAGGCATTTCGCTGTTCAGAATCTGTTTCGTTCAGTAATTTTCATCATACAGTGAAATCGAACGAGCTTTCCTTTCCCAGTCAATTTTAGTACTCCCTCCGATCCATATTAATGTACTTAAGTTTGTCTAGATACACATGCATCTAGTCTAAATACTTAACTAGATACATACGAATCTAGACAAAGTTGAGTACATTAATATGGGTCGGAGGTAATATTAGTTAGTGCTTGGATTTTTCTCCTTTGATTGGTTAACCTGTAATCAACTGTATTTATTATGATTGCACTTGTACTTTCATGTAGTTCCACTGCTTCATCTAACATTTGAGTCGTTTATTCTCTAGGCCATGCATGATATCCTGTACCACAATCATCACATTGAGAAGGTAACATTAGCTGCAAATTTCCCTCCACTTTCCATTTTTTTCAATGATGTTAGTTAAGTCGATTTCTGTAATATTTTGTTTCTCTCCAATTTTCTGCAGTATGACCATTTAGAGTTTCCTGGCGTTGTTCCTCGGACATTTATAGGTAATAATCATCCATGAAACCTTGATTTGTACAGCATGATGCTATATTCTTGTATACAACCAACCGATGCTCCGCTCAAGCCTAGCGAGTGAGAACTGATAACTAATTGATCAGACCTAGATAGCTGTAAATCAGTAAACACGATTTACCATGTATGCTTGTGTCAGTGATGAAGCATGAGACAGTAATATGATGTGATGTCTGTTTTCCAGGAGCGTTGGTAATAGCTGTTCTCTCATCGCCTGCAGTTCTCATAATGCGTGTCTTTCATGCTCCAAAGATTTATAGTCTTCTAGCAGGTGATTATCAATTTATGACGATCTTAAAACACACTTCATTTCAAGTTTATGTTGTTCGGTTATGACTTCCTGGTTAACATATATTTGACAGATTGGTGTTTTTTCTTTTTTCTTTTTAGTTCGATTAGTATTGGGCTGTGTTATCCTGGCGACTTTGAGGCTTTTCCGAGTTGAGGTATTTTCTCTTTTCATTTCTCCTTATGTCTCATTAATTGTTGTCAATTTGAGTTTTTTTTGTTGATGTTCATATTTACCATTGGTTCCCCTGAAAGTGAACAAGAATTCAATCTGTCAATATTTTTTCCTTTGAACTGTCAAGCCAGCGACTCATAGGGAAGGAACCAAAATTGGAAAATAATTCTTGCCTATGGTGTTGTGAGAAAGCACGGAAATGATATGAATGGGGAAGATAATCTTGGTTCTTTGGGTGTATAAAGTGGTTACAATTATATTCGAGCAACCAAAGTGGTTACAATTAAAGATCGAATCGGTCTAATTCATTCTGGCCTTTTCTAATCCAACTTTTCTTTTCAAACTTACCTTTCAACTCCTTAAGGCGTGACATAGTGGGCAAGTAAAATATTCTTAGTCCTGGGACTCTGCAGCCAGCACATCGGATCTAGCTCTGTTCCATGAGCATGGCGAAACTTAGGCTTGTGCTACATATCGCAATGAATCACTGTATTCACAATATCTCTTTGGCCTGTATTGCTTTTCCTCGACTGTTCTGTGTTCATCTCGAGTTCTTTTGTATAACAATGAGCATGAACTGTTGCCCTGTCCTTGGCAATATCATTATTTAGTTGACTTTTTTCTGACAAGCAGGTCAGAAGAAAGTTTGGTCGCCATGTTGAAGCATTCTTTGCGGTACTAACTGCTATCCAGTTTCACGTTTTGTTCTACTCAACTCGGCCTCTTCCAAATATTTTAGCATTGGCTTTAGGTGGGCACACTACTGTTACTGTTTTTAATATCGCAATACCATTAATCTAGTTAGGAGACTGTAGCATTAATAACTCATATGTGCTTTCTTTCATGTAGTTAACTTAGCATACTCTTTCTGGTTCAAGGGAAATTACCTACGCACATTACAGGCACTGGTATGCCTTCTTTGGCGCTATCACCTTAGCTTCAATCTTTGTTATCTGTGTGCTGTTTTTTTTTTTTTTTTTTGCGAAGAAAACTTCCGATCTATTCATCTTCAAACATGGTAGTACAATGAATACTAAAAATAATAAAAAATACATTTAGACTCATAGACCACCTAGCGACGACTACAAGCACTGAAGCGAGCCGAAGGCGCGCCGCCGTCATCGCCCCTCCCTCGCCGGAGTTGGGCAAAACTTGTTGTAGTAGACAGTCGGGAAGTCGTCGTGCTAAGGCCCCGTAGAACCAACGCACCAGAACGGCAACCGCCGCCGTTGAAGAGTAGCGTAGATCGGAAGGATCAAACCTGAAGACACGCAAACGCAGACGAACTATGACGAGCTTCGAGCAAATCCTCCAAGGATAAATCTGCCGAAGACACACCTCCACACGCCCACCGATGATGCTAAACACACCACCGGGATGGGGAATAGGCGGGGAGACTTTTATTTCATCTTCAGAAATCCGCCACCATCTCATCTTTCTGAACAAGACACAAACCCTAAATAATTTTAGAGGAAACATCTAAAAACGATGCCCTCCCACCGACAACAACCGAGATCTACCGCATCACCATGGCCCTAAGGCCACGGAGACGAGGCGGATCCGCAGTAGCGCCGGCGGGAGGCGGGAGGAGGCGGCCGCGTGCGAGGGAGCTGGCGGCGGCGGCGGCTGCTGCGGGGTCTCTGTGTGCTGTTTTGACATTTACTTACAGATTACAGGAAGAAATAGTTCATTACCAGCTAATCATATACAAATTTACCTACTGTACATGAAAACATTAAGTACAGCGAATGTGTAGTTCTGGACATTGTGATATAATTCTTAGTTCTTACTCTGGGTTCAGTAAGATCAGCTGTTATTTTACTAAATAAAAAAAATCTTAGTTTCTTCACCTCAAGACCAGCAAAATATGTTGCATTTCTACCAAAATTTCTATAACTCTCCATTTTACTTGCAGATTGTTGCAGCCACTGTTTTTAGATGTGATATGATTCTGCTTCTTGGTACAATAGGGATTGCACTATTGTTGGTGAGTGTCTGGCTTATCATATTTCCTTTGGACACTTGCATGCCAATTGTATCTCTCTCTTTATTTGGATAGTTTTGTGCAGTACTGTTTTTTAAACTATATATTAGTTGGTTGTTTGTCTGGCTTAAGTTCCAAGTAACTTTCCTCATGCAGTCATATTCGCTGCCAGGTTCAGCCCAGTTAATGTTTCATCACATCAACTTTTGTGTTTCTGTAGTGAATTAGCTAAACTTTTGTCAAGGATGATAACATCTGATGTACAGGGTGTGGTGCACTAGACTATTATAAAATGACACTCTTAGAAAGCTATAATGATCTTTCATAGTCAAGTTTTTATTTACTTATTTCCATTTGGATAATGTACATATTATTGTTGTACTAATTATTTGTGAAGTTAGAGCTGCGGACTGAGGTACAATAAGATTTTAATTTGACAATGCCATGACAGAGAAGGTCTTTCTCTCTATTGGAAGCCGTAAAGTGTTGCATAGGCACTGCCCTTTTATGCATTAGTATGTTTCTCTATGCTGCCTTGAGTTTTCAAGCTAATTTTCACGTGAATGTGTATGAAACCTTGATTCGCTTATAATAATTCTTTTCAGGTTTCACGGTACTAGTTGACTCGATAATGTGGCAGAGAATCCTGTGGCCAGAATTTGAAGTTCTCTGGTTTAATTCAGTTCTGAACCGAAGTTCAGAATGGGGTGTATCCTTTATGTTGTATTGTGTGTGTGTGTGAAACTGCAGTTTATTTCTTTTTGATACAAAATACATGTTGAGAATGTCTAAACATTATGTTGACTAAAACTTTGCAGTGCACCTTGGGACATACCACCCTTTGTCTTATGAACCAGAATTTTTTTCTCCCAACTCTACAAGTTTGTTGTCTTTTGATTTACGTTGTAGAAACTTATGATATGCACAGAACCTTCCATTTTACCTATGTATGCATGTGCACAAAAGGAGGAAGCATACATACACATATTTGTTGGATTTCAAGAGTCATCCTCTTCTTTTTTCTTGATCCTGTGAAAGGACCTCTATAATGTCCAAGTAACACTTGTGATTTTTGAAGTACCTACCTCTGTTCTCCGTAACTATTATATTCTTCAGACACATTCGATCCATTGGTACTTCACCTCAGCACTTCCACGCTCCATGCTTGTAGCCTATCCTCTTTGCTTGGTAAGATAACTTGGCTAGAACAAATACATCACAATATTTTGAATATTAAATGACATGGGATCCACTGGTTTATTCTGTGTCCATTTCATCATGTTTGTAGTATGCATAACAATGAAATTCCAATTAGATCAACATAGTTATAGTTAATTACCTTTGTTGCCTCTAATTTTTTTAATTAACTTTCCACTTTTACGTCGACTTTATGTGTAAAATATACCATTTGTTTGAATCAGCTAATGATTTTTTTGTGATGTAGTCCCTCCGTTCCCTAATATAACGACATATATTAGGGAACGGAGGGAGTACGTTTTTTGAGTGACTAGTTAAGCACTATTGCTATTATAGTTATGCTTAAAAATAGGCAATCTATCTGACTTGGCCTTTTTTTTAATCAGGTTGGCGCTCTTCTTGATAGGAGGATAGTGCCATACGTGCTTCCAGTCACCTTATTTGTTGTACTCTATTCAAAACTTCCACATAAGGTTATTCTTAATGTCTGGATACTATTTTGATTTTTATATCTGTAGAACATTAAGCTAATCTTGTGCATAATGGCCGCTATTTGTATTTCAGGAGCTTCGTTTCATAATTGCTGCAGTTCCCATGCTTAATGTGTCTGCTTCTCTGGCCGCAAGCAGACTGTGAGCATAACTATTCTACTATATCATCTACTTCCTATCATTTTAACAGTGTGACAAACACAAGATATCAAATGATGGCATCCTTCACATTATATGTAGTTCCGCCCTTTATTCTTGGTTTCGTGTTTTTGACTGGTCATTTTTTGTTTTTCTTCATTCTTTTTCAGATATAATAACAGAAAGAAAACTGGTTGGAATTTCCTTTATATTCTTATGCTTGGTGCCTTTCTTGTCAGGTAGACTAATGATTGTAACATTTTTTCATTTGGAGAAACATAATATATATTACTTACTGTAAACTAACATATAAATCTTTTAGTCTTGGATACTCTGCTGTGAGTTTCATGGCCTCCTACAGCAATTATCCTGGAGGCCAGGCTCTAAAGGCTCTACATGAAGCAGGTGCGATCTACAAATTCTTTTTTAGCATATGTTTCGTCATCATTCTGTTATATATGCAGAAACTACAAACATAGGTTACCTGCACTTTTCTCTGGATCACAAGCACCAAAAGAAAAAATGAGCAGCTATCCAGTATTCTCTACTGTTTTAGCATAGCTGCATTAACAATCGGTGACCTTCGTTGACAGCAGTTTCTATCTAACTTTGCATTCCTCTTTTGCCAGATTCTTCTATGAAGGAAAAAGTGGTCCACATTGATGTCTTTACCGCGATGAGTGGGGTTTCTCGTTTCTGCGAAAATGAATACCCTTGGAGGTACACTACCACCTACTAAACCACAAAGTTTGTTGTGGAATGTTAAATCATGCCTATCTCGTTGCTACTTCCTGATCGACATAAAAATGGTTCTCTTTTACCAACTATTCTGTCACTTTTAGCAAAGTATAGTTATGAGTGCCACCATATATACTAACATCATATGCTATTACCTTGTATGCTCTGATGCTTTGTGCCAGTAGTCCTTTTATGTACATTCTTGGCATCTGGCTGGATCCTAGCTGGACTCCAGTTATAATCATGTACTTGTTTCAAGAAGAGGTTATAATCATGTTCTAGCTGTGTGGCACATAAACTGTTGTGCACAGCCGAGTATATGTAGGAGGACTCACTTGACCTCTAAATAGTAACTTGAAGGATACAAATCTGCTCTCTTAACTCTAATCTTATATCTTTCCTATTTAAACAACTCTCCTGCGTATTATTACACATAACACAAGAGTTACCGGTTCCTCTGTCCCAGCGTCCCTGCATGGGCTAAGTACAACAGGAGAAGAGTGTAGAAACCATTACTCCGTCCATTGATTAAGCTTGGTTGTATTTTCACATCGCACAAAGATTAATGTTGTGTATTTTTCTGAACCTGTGGATTTCGCTACCTTTCTTTACATCGTCAGTGAGCTTCCTTCCATTGTTCTACATCTGAATCCTTGTGCTCATATTTGGACACATACTATGTTGAATGTCAGATACTCGAAGGAGGAGGGCATTCCCATTGAAGAATACCAGAAGAGAAATTTCACCTATTTACTGAAGTGAGTATAAGTAGTCGGTTTCTCTAATTTGCTCATATCTGCTGTCCTCCCTTGCTTGAGTGACCGATGCAAAAAATAAATAAATAAACTTAATTTACCTTTTTGGCATAGAATAGAATAGATAGGATTGATTAATGAGAATCTCACTCACGCCGTGATGCTTTTGTTGTTGGACATGTCAACAGTGAGCACCGGTTCATTAGTGGCTACAAGTGCTTGTTCGGCGTGGATGGATTCTCCAGAGCGAAAATTCAACCCCGGTTTCCACCGCTTTCTCTGGTACGCCGTCAGTCTCAGTCTCAGTCTCACCTCTATCCATCACACACAGCGGCGACCTCATCTTCTCTGCCCGCGCTCGCTCGCTTGACAGCTCTTTCACCCCATGTGTCATGTTGTGTCGAAGCATTTATGCCCATATTCTCTCTCTATCTCTCTTGAACCCGTTTATACTCATATTCTCCCTCTCTATCTCTTTTTTCTTTAACCCATTTATGCTCATATCCTCTCTTTAACCCCAGCCTGCAACATTTTGTACTGGTGCAGGTGAAAGTGGCGAAAGTGTTTGCACATGGGAACACGGGAGATCCCGATGTCGTGTCGCTAGATTGGGCCGGTTGCCCCTGACCCTGAGGGAGGCGGTGATGCTATGCTCCTCAGATCTCTCTCTGTCTTGTGGCAGGACCACCAACTACAACTAGTAGAAGCAGTTGAAGATGGGGCGCGTGCGTGGTTCATTCCAGGTGGACAGCTCCTTCCAGTCCCAGCTCTACTCTGGAAGGGGGTACTGTACTACTACTACAGTCCCAGCCGTGCCATGTATCCTATGTAAGGCTAATAGAACAATCGCGGTCAGGAGCCAGAAAAATGGAGGATCTATGTCCTGTGTGTGTACGAGTCTTGGCCTATGTTTCGTCTGGCGTCCGATGTCGTTATCTAGGAGTAGCATAGTAGGCAAATAAAGGAGCGAGAGACGACATGACGGTGCGTCTTGCGACGGAATTAGTGCGGTTGGTTGCTCTGTGTGTGTGTCTCCTTGTCGATGACACGTCCGCCGCCCTAGATAAAGTCTCCATGTGCCGTTCAACGTGGGAGGTCAAACCACCGTCCCACCGGTGGCACCTCCACTCCACGGTCGCGAGCTGACAGTTCACGCTGCCGGGCGGCACCAAGGCAAGCCAAGCCATTGCGCAGCCCAGGCCCCAGGCCGAAGCCGTGCTGCCCGCCGGTTCCCGAGGGAGCAAGCGTTGGGCAATGTCTGCCTGTCTGTCCGTGCGATCTCCATCCTGACACCACGTCGCGGTCCAAGGATCGCTCTGCTTCGTCTCGTGCCTCCTCCTTCCTTCCATTGCCGCTGCATCTGACGGGCGCACGCCTCCATCTATCTATCCGCCGCTGCATCTGAGGACCACGCTACGCTAAGACGCCAGTCGCCAGGGCAGGACAAGGACGGACGGACTCGAGTGCCTAGAGCGTAAAATCCTCCGACTCTTCTCCTGTCACGCGTCGCGCCACCGTGCATTTAACTATAGCCACATGACAGCACAGGGCCGGATCGGCTAGCTAGCTACGCACTCGAATCGCCCTTGCCCAGTTAAGTCCCTTGGAAATCTCACCAGGGGACGGACGCTCTCGCCATCGTGTGCAAAACCGAATCGAAACCGAAATTTAGGTTTTATCAGTTTTCGGTTTAGGTTTCAATTTTTAAAATACAAAACCATATAGAGTTTGGTTATTTAGGTTTTAAAACCGAAAAAACCAGTAAACCGATAAAAAACAGAAAGAAGCCCAGCCGGCCAGCCCAATGTCATTTCCACTCCACTCCTCAGGCAGGCCCAGCCCAACTTCAAGTCTCCAAGTTCAACCCTAGTCCCACTCCCGTCCCGTACTCACGCACTCATGCCTCGCCGCCTCATGCACGCGAAAAGCGGCAGAGGCGCCATGCTCCTGTGCTCCACCAGCATCTAACGCCCTACTGCTCAGGCACGGTGGTGCCCTACCTCAACCGCAGCAGCCGGGAGCCGGGACCCTCGAGGAGTTGAGGCCTTGCGCGAAGCAGCAAGTCCGTTCGTCCGTCCGCCACCGCACCAGGCCGCCGGTGGGCTTGAACTCGCCACCCCCCGGCCGCGCGCCGGCCGACCCTGGCCACCCTGTGCCCTCCCTGGGCACGCCCTTGCCTCGTCGTTGACACCACGCCCGTGCCCAAGCACCTTTGTCTGTCCTGGGCGCCACCACCCTGTGCCCTTCTCGGCTGCTGCCTTCAGTGCTACACTGCTACTGCCACTGCATAGTGCTGCTGTTGCTGAATGTTGCTGCTTTACCCCCTTTGGCACCTACGAAACAACAACAAATCCACTCCAATTATAGCTAAAAATGATATGAGCCTAAAGTAGATGTATAAAGCTTCAACTTGTTCCACAAGACCAACTCCAGTAGATGTAATATTTTTTTTGATGACTTCAAATTCGCGTCAACTTTGGTTAATTTGGTTATTACCGAAACCGAACTGATAACAAATGGTTATTACCGAAACCGAACCGTATCTATGTACAAAATCATATAAACTGATGTATACAAACCGTATAAACTAAAAACCGTATAAACCGAACCGAACCGAACCAAAAAAATCGAATGCACACGCTGAGTCACAGGAGATCAGGACACGGTCATGGTCATGGGCCGACGAGGCATACCATAGGGCAACCGAAAGCAAGGAGCACCACTGACCGACTGAGGAGTGAGTAGGCAGCAGCACAAGGGGTCCGGCCCTACCTGCTCCGTCGTCGTCGCGTCCCCTTCATCCAATTCTTCGGGCACCCTTCCATTATACATCGCTTGGTCGGTGCCCATTTGTTTAGCCAATCCTAACAACTGTCTGCACTGCATTATTCCCCCTCTTTCGATGACCCGATCTAATCCTAGACTACTAGAGTAATTCAGCGGCTCCAGTTACTTCCGTCTATGTGTGATGCCAACCCAAACTATGATATGAGATCGAGAGCACTGTGTCTGCGTGTGATGCCACCCACATCCACACGACCACACGCACAGGCACAGCGGTGAGAGCGATGCCGGAGCCCCAAACCACCACCGATGCATGCAAAAGGACCGTCCATCTCCTGACTTTAGATCTTCTTTCTTTCTTTTTATACCAGTTGCTTTGCAGAGTATAGGAGTGTGGCATATACGGTTGTTGAGATTCACTCACTAATCTGAGAGATTATACAAGAAATCCCTAAGATTGAGCTAGTACAAGGGAAGCACGGTGTGGAATAGGATGGAGAATTTTTCCTGAAGCTTCTACACTTCTCGGCTCCCCCCTTCCTGTATATTATAATAGTTGGCCTTCTTCTACTTTAGTCCCTTCATAACTCAGTAATCACAATGCTAACTATTGACATAACTCAACACTCCCCCTCAAGATGGGGCAAATGCATCATACAACCCCATCTTGTAACAAAGAGTAGAAAACAACTTTTCTGGTAAGCCCTTGGTTAAAATGTCTGCAATCTGGTTTGAAGAGCTTACATATGGCATACAAATGATTCCTTGATCCAACTTCTCCTTGATGAAGTGTCGATCAATCTCGACATGCTTTGTCCGATCATGTTGTACTGGATTATGTGCAATATTAAGTGCTGCCTTATTATCACAATACAACATCAATGGTTTTGATCGGAATAGTCCTAGCTCCATTAGAAGGATTCGCAACCACAATACTTCACACACTCCATGTGCCATGGATCTAAATTCCGCTTCAGCTGTGGACCTTGCTACAACACTTTGCTTCTTACTACGCCAGGCAACCAGATTACCTCCAACAAAGCTACAATAGCCCGATGTTGATCGTCTATCATCTAGAGAGCCTGCCCAATCTGCATCTGTATAGCATTCTACTTGCAAATTTCCATGAGATGTATATAATAAACCTCGACCAGGACATCCTTTAAGATAGCGAATGATACGAAACACCGCATCCATATGGCGAGTTCGAGGGTCTTGCATAAACTGACTAACAACACTCACAGCAAAGGCAATATCTGGGCGAGTATGTGATAGGTAAATCAGCCGCCCAACTAATCTCTGGTAGCGCTCTCGATCAACAGGTGAGCCAGCATCGCCGACGAGTCGATGATTTTGCTCAATTGGGGTAGAAACTGGACGACACCCAGACATACCAGTTTCTGATAGTAAATCGAGAACATACTTTCTTTGAGATAGATATATACCTCTTGGGCTTCGAGAGATTTCAATTCCGAGGAAATATCTTAATTGTCCAAGATCTTTAACCTCAAACTCTTGTGCTAGTTGCACCTTCAAGTGCTCTATTTCTTTAGCATCATCTCCTGTGATGACAATATCATCGACATAGACTATGAGTACAACTAACTTGTTCAGATTATGCTTATAAAACAAAGTATGATCAGCATTACTCTGTTTGTAGCCCATTTGAAGCACAGCTCGCCGAAACCGATCAAACCATGCTCGAGGTGATTGCTTTAAACCATATAATGATCGATGCAACCGTAGGACTTTGCCTTCAGTCTGAGAAGTGCTAAAACCTGGAGGTATATGCATATAAATTTCCTCTTTAAGATCCCCATGAAGAAAAGCATTCTTAACATCTAGTTGATGAAGACCCCAGCCAAGATTAGATGCGCATGATATCAAGGTCCTGATTGAATTCATCTTAGCTACAGGTGCAAATGTTTCTTCATAATCAACCCCATATGTTTGAGTATATCCCTTGGCCACTAGACGAGCCTTGTATCGCTCTACTTTGCCATCACAATTTTGTTTGATTGTGTATACCCACTTGCAGCCCACTGGCTCCTTACCACATGGTAGTTTCACTAGCTCCCATGTATTATTTTTCTCTAAAGCCTTCATTTCCTCCAGCATAGCTGCCTTCCATTTGGGGTCGTTCATAGCATCTTTCCAATCTCTTGGTATGGAAGTAGAGTCCAAGGAAGCAATAAATGCTCTAAATGTGGGACTGCAATTTTCGTAAGACATAAATTTGGCAATATCGTGTTTATATCCCACACAATCCTTAAGGCGTGCTGGAATGTCAGCGTGCCTCGCAGATTTTCTTAAGGCAATAGGGCGATCAACTAGTGGAAATTTTGGATCTATATTAGGATTTTGAGTACCTTCCTCTATTGTGTCATGAGTAGGATCATCTAGTAATGGAGAATCTGAAGGATCAGGGATATGTCCAGTGTCTTTATCCACTACATCTTGGGGAACTGGATCAAGGGACAGTGACCTGGAAGAGAGTGGAGTAACAGGCTGCATACTTTGTTGTGAAGTGGGAATGTCACATACCTCATGAATAGTTGAGCCTCTGCTGTCCTCATATGTGCTCATATTTTCCTCCCCCTCATTTCCATGTTTTTCCCGAGTAGCATCTAGGAATGGAACCATCACTGATTCAAGGCGTAGAGTTCCTTCATCAGATTTCTCCCCCTGGCGACCAATATTATCAGTAGTGCTAATTGCCGAGGGGTAGAAAGGTTCATTTTCCCGAAAGGTAACATCCATACTCACAAAGAACCGTTTTTCTGTTGGGCACCAACAACGATAGCCCTTTTGAGTAGGAGAATACCCAACAAAAATGCATTTGATAGCACGGGGATCAAGCTTTCTCACTGAATTCCTGTGATCATGAACAAAGCAAATGCATCCAAAAACCTTTGGTGGTACAATAAAATAATTATTAGAACCACTCAAACATTCAATTGGACTTTTGTAATTTAGAATCCTTGATGGCATACGATTTATTAAATACGCTGCTGTTTTAATTGCCTCACCCCAAAGAAATTTTGGCACGTTCATTGTAAACATGAGGGACCGAGCAACCTCTAATAAATGCCTATTTTTTCGTTCAGCAACTCCATTTTGAGCAGCCGTATTCACACATGTAGTTTGGTGTATAATGCCATTTGAAGATAAGAAAGAATCAAAATCCCTATTAACATACTCAGTTCCATTGTCTGAACGAAATATTTTCACCCTGGCATTATATTGATTGCAAACCAAAGCATAGAAATCTTTAAATGCAGATATAACATCACATTTCTGATTGAGGAGATAAAGCCAAGTACATCGACTGAAGCCATCAATAAAAGTCACAAACCAACGCTCCCCTAATAGAGAGGTTACAACTGAGGGACCCCAAACATCTGAGTGCACCACCTCAAAAGGATTTTGACTTCTTTCACTACTGGTAGGATAACTAGCACGTGTATGTTTAGCTAATTCACATACATCACATACTAGCTTATCCTTGCAGCAGGAAGCAAAAAGTGAAGGAAACATACGGGCTAGAGACCGAAACGATAAATGCCCAAGTCTACGGTGAAGCAACAAGAACTCATCTGTAGATGAGGTACGTGTTGTCATAAATGCAAATGGACCTGTGCCATTATCAAGGTAGTACATACCATCACGTTCAGTTCCAGTCCCAAGTATTTTCCCTGACTCCAGTTCCTGAAATACACAAAATTTGGGCTCAAACCAAGCTCCACAATTAAGTGACTTTGTGATGGAACTGACTGATAGGAGGTTCACAGGAAACTTGGGAACATGTAAAACAGGATTTAAAGATAAGGAAGGTGTACAACTGATGGTCCCACAACCCACTATAGGAGCCAAAGACCCATCAGCTATACGAACCCTATCCCTTCCTGAACTAGGCATATATGATGAGAACTCTTTCGATGAACCTGTCATATGATTAGTAGCACCCGAATCAATTATCCAAGAGGTAAGTGAGTGGTTCACACCTTGAGCGGCATGCGAACTAGAGGCAGATTCAGTGGGACCTTCTGTGGAGGTAGACATAAGCTTAGCCTTGAATTCTTCAAGTGCTTGTGTAACTGCAATTGGCAATTCTCGTGTGTTTGAGGTGAAATTTGCATAGGCTGGCTTCCTCTCACGGTTGTCACCAATAGATTGCCTGCTATGCTGTCTTGGCTTCCAACCAGGGGGATATCCAACTAGCTCAAAGCAACTCTTTTTCAAGTGACCCGGTCGCTTACAATGATCACACACAACCCTTATTTTCCTTTTATAATCGAACTTAGTAGCATTTGCTTGATCATCTCTAGGAGCAACAGTAGACTGTGTATGAGCAAGTGAAGATAATGCGGCTCGGGTATCAACATTTGCCTGTGGAGCTACAGTCTGATTAGATAAACGAGTTTCTTCCTCAAGGATGCTAGATATTGCTTCATCAAGTGTTGGCCAGTCTGTAGCAGAATAGATCATTTGCCTTCGAAGATCAAATTCATTGCTTAATCCTTCCAAAAAAGTATGAACTAGAATAGGTTGAAACCATTCACGAAGAAGATTCAAGTCTTTTGGATCATTTGACTTGAATGGGCGAAAGAACTCGAGATCCCTGTACAATTTCTTTAGTTCACCAGCATATTCAGTTATAGATCTCTGATCTTGTTTAAGATTTCTCATCTCATGAAGCACCCTTGTGACTTGCATCTTGTTAGTTTTTCCAGAAAATTGTTGTACGATTTCTTTCCACACTTCTGCTGCAGTTTGTAAATTCTCAACCTGCACACGAACAGAAGGCTCCATGGATCCCAATAACCACACCATGACTTTTTGTTCAGTTTGTTCCCATTGCTCCAACTCCACCTTATCTTCTGGTTTTACTGAATCATCCTCCAGAAATTGTTTAAGACCATGAGATCCTAAAATCAGAGTAACTTGGCGTGACCAACTGAAATAATTTTCAGGTCCAGAGAGCTTCACAGGATTAGGCTCCAACACAAAGGTTGTTTTGGACTTCTGCTGAGATTGTTCCACAAGCTGAGTAAATAATTTCTGCATACTCTCACATAATTTTTCAACACTAGGATCTCCCATCTATTCAAATCACAACCAGCTCACAAGTTCACCAAGGTCTCTGTTTCCAGTAAAACGCACTTGTACTAACAGCAAAACAGAGACTGGACTGTATTTGTATTACACACCTGAGACAAATTGGATGAAACAAGCTAGCTTTGCAATCAACCAGATACCCAGCTAGACAACTCAATTAGGACGCAGCAACACCAAGAAATTTCAGAGCAGTAACACGCAAATCACTTACTCAGCGCCAGGGGCACACACAGCCGCACCGGTAGCCAATCTGGCAGGCGGCAGCGGACAAAAAAACCAACGGCCACGGTCCTTGCCGGAGCTTCCAAATACACTGACGGCGACCTGTGCTGAGCCTCACGAACGACGACGAAGACGACAACACAATATTGCCGCTCCTTACAGCAGTTCTAGCTCCTCCACCTACAGAACGGCGACACAGCACCTTCCACCAAATCGCAGCCAGATCAGGCGGGATCAACCTGCTCTGATACCATGTTGAGATTCACTCACTAATCTGAGAGATTATACAAGAAATCCCTAAGATTGAGCTAGTACAAGGGAAGCACGGTGTGGAATAGGATGGAGAATTTTTCCTGAAGCTTCTACACTTCTCGGCTCCCCCCTTCCTGTATATTATAATAGTTGGCCTTCTTCTACTTTAGTCCCTTCATAACTCAGTAATCACAATGCTAACTATTGACATAACTCAACAACGGTAAATCCACTTGTGCTAGGTAGTTGTTGTACTGCTGCTGGAATTTAGATCGAGAAGAGGTACGTACGTACACACCACACAACACGAACCCGCACGCCTCCGTCTGTCTGTCTAGGTTGACCACCACGGCCGACGCCGCACGTCGACGGGGGAGACGCGCTGCGATGCACCGGAAGGAGGCTGGCCCCCGTCCGTGTGACGGACGCGGCGAGCACGCGGAAGAAAGGAGCTTTGCTCACCCACAAGATGCATGAAACGGGACCAAGTATCCCTCCAAAAAGAAACAAAGGAACGGGGCCAAACCCTGAGACCCATCACACACAAACTAGGGGGGTTGAAAGTCTAATCAGCAACGAGAGTGGACGTCCTGCACACCGCAGCATCTGCCCTGGGCAGGTGTCCAAGCGTGATTGAGCCAATCGTGGTGGGCCACAGTGAATTAGATTTGGTATAAAAATATAAATGTATTGTATTTCGAAGTGTATAATGTGTGTGGAGCCCTCGTAGGGTCATATTTTTCATCCATAATCTCTTATAAGTCAAACATGGTCCGCTCTCTCTCACCCATAAGTCAAGTTTTATGCAGGACAGGGCCCCTCGTGTGTTGTGAAACTTTGACTTGTTGCTTATTTCTTTTACCCCGGTTTGGTTAGTGGACCGGTAAAAACTCAGATGAGTTGTGGGTGTTAATAAATTGGAAACATATTTAGTTCTTTGTCAGTTCTATAATCTTTGCAAACATGTTTAGTTTTTTGTCAGTTCTATAATCTTTGCAAACATATTTAGTTCTTTGTGAGTTTTATAATCTTTGCAAACATGTTTAGTTCTTTGCCAGTTCTATAATCTTCGCAAACATGTTTAGTTCTTCGTTGGTTTTTTTGTCAATACTTTTTTAGTTTTTTGTCAGTTCTTTGTTAGTTTTTTGTCAGTTCTATAAGATTTGCAAACATGTTTAGTTCTTTGTCAATTTTTTATTAGTTATTTGTTAGTTCTGTAAGTTTTGCAAACATGTAGTGGCCAAATTAAATTCTTTCTCACGCCCACTCTACGGCATGCATGTATTGGCTAGGTAAACTAGCGGTAATCAAATCAACGAGCAGTTAACCCATGACAAGAGCCTAGTAAAACCGTACAATGCCATGTATGTATTGGCTAGAAAGTCACACACACCTGCTGGACCTGGCAAAAGTTGCTACAAAGTCTTCGGCTAGACCCCACATGTTTTGTGATGTCAGGTATGCTATAGAGGAAAACGCGTTTGTATTTCCACTGATACGTTCTATACATGATTTTCAGCCGGCATATACGAGAGGGGAGGGGTGTGGGCTCCGTATCACGCTGACCAATTGAGGAGTGACAACTGCCCGGTGCAGATGACGCCCATGGCAGTTGATGATTTACCATCAGCAACGTCTCACATCCGTACCGGGGCCGCCGACTTTTTATTCTCTTATTTTCACTATTTTTTCAGTATGCAACCATGCTCGTTCTTAAAAAAGAACCCAAGAGCTCCATAATCATTCACGCATGTACCCATGTGTTTCTGTTTGTTTCTCTTCTGCCAATTAATGGATCCAGGATTACTTATACTGGTTGAGCGTTGCTACTCTTTCAACTAGCCGGCTGACAAGGAGCCTTGTGTGTCATAGTCTGTCTGAGGCTATCCAGAGTCGCCAAGGTTGAAGTGGTCGATGGAACAATCCGTCACCAACATATATATTGTAAGTGAAACTTTATGTAGAGTAAAAAGGATATGAACAAATTACATTTTGTATTGTGAATGTTGGTGTTTTTTCATATATATATTGTAAGTGAAACTTTATGAAGTCTTTGTCTTCGGACAAATGTTATATGTAGAGTAAAAAGGATATGAATAAATTACATTTATTTTAAACAAAACACTATTGGTCCATGTTAAAAAATAAAACCATCAACCAATTAGGATACAATGTTATTGCAAACAATAGATATAAGCGTAAACAAGTTGTAGAATTACATGTGAGGAGCTAGCAAACCACCACTACAACCATCGAAAGAGCGGAGAGGTTCAAGAGCACCCGACATGAAAGGAAGCACCTTGATCATGCCACAAGAAGAACTCATCGCAGAAAAGGATCATCGTGTTAGATGAAGCACCAAACAAAGGGAAGAGAAGAATGCAACACCAGGAGAAATGCAGGTTCTGACTCCTAGTCAACCGAGCCATGGTCGCGAAAGAGAGCACAATCCCACTGCACCCGCTACTGAAGGGAGACTACAATCTCCCGTCGCCCCTATCACAAAGGCACCATGTCGTTGGTCAGCAGCTCGTGAAGCGACCAAGAAGAGAACCATATTACAGAGTGTAGGATGAAGACCTCACCTCCATCATCGTCGGTGACCGCATAGGCGACACACAATCGACGTCGATGCCCTACACCACAAACGACACTCACATCTCCCAACCGCCCAAAGGCGACACGTTCAAGAAAAGCAACAATGTCATAGTGAATTGTCACACTGCCTAATATGGCCAGCGTTTTCACCCTAGGGAATAAGGAGAGGGGAATAACCCTGAGATCGCAAGCCAACTACCAAAGGAGGTGAATGGGAGTTTTTTACGAAATCTTCAAGATACTCAGGAATTAAAAAACAAGACAGAAGTAATTCTATGTATGCAGAAACACAAGCAAATGAGGAAGTCATCAATACTGAAGAGCGTGTCTGCACGAAGAAATAATACAAATAACATAGCTAACACACAGTACAACATTGTCGAAAATGAAGATACATATGCAAAGTTTTCGGTTGAAGAATTGGAATAAACTCTTCAAGGAATATTCTTCAAAGTGTTGGTATTAAAGAGTTGAAGAATATAGAACCAGGAAATATTGAAGATGAAGACTTTAGTAGACCAGTTCAAGTTGATGTGAGAACTCTACTTTTGCTTGGTGAGACTAAGATTTAACTCAAGAAACAAAGTCTTTGCCTTATTATCCTTGAACTAAAGTCTTCAGACCAAGTCTAATCACTCAGGTAAGTCTTCAAGGTGAACCTCCAAAATCTTCACAGACTTCGTTCACTTAGCGAATTCACAATGACTAATGAATTCTATAAAATGTTGACTCCTAACTGTCCGAAAGATCACAGTGAATAAATACCGGTGCCCCCCATGTTCAGGAGTAAAAATTCTTTAGATTACTCGAATCGATTTCCCGATAAATGCTCAATCACTCAACCTCAACTTTTTCCTCAATTCAATTTTTTGAATTCTTTAGATGAAAGTTGTTTTCTTATGACATGTGTTCAAGTTTCTCGGAGCAGCCAACCACAAAATGGAGGCTGGGGCAGCTATTTATAATCGGGGAGCAACTCGATGCGAAAGAACATAAATGCCCCTCCAATATGACTGTTAACAAGACGGGTTCCACCCAACCAACACATGACATGTGGCACAATCAAATTTCTCTCTCCTCATGGTAGGATCATTGCACTAAAATTTTCCTGACTCCTCAAACGAAGATAACTTTTCAGTGTCTAGAAGAATTTCATCTTAGACACCCGAAGAAAAATAAACTTCTTTTGTAGTAGATTTCTAAGGCTTCACTCGAAAAATATAATTGTTTGAGCATTTTTTTCAGAAATACACATCTCATTTTCTTCGACCCCTCCTACAGTATGGTATTCCCTATGACTTAAGAAAAAAAAGACAAAGGGGCACCAATTTTTCAGTGTAACTTGTACATTTTTTAGGGTCGATATCTTGGTTAAACAAGTTCTTCAAGGATTATTTCTCATGTGTATACCGACAAACACATTAGTCTCTTAACTGTTTTATCATCAATACTCTAAAACCTCATCAGGGCATTAGATATATTTACAATCTCCTTCTTTTTGGTAATAAATGACAAATATGTTATTGTTTCAACAGAGAAAAAAATACAAGTAAAAACTTGAAGAAATTTCATTTGATGATATATCAAAACTCTCTCTATATGTATTAAAAAAATTCTTTTGGATGTAAATGCACATGTCATTATGTAATTGTAAAGAACTTCCCCTATATCTTGGAATCCTATAATGCACATCAATGAACTATAATGGAGAAATAAAATACACTATATAAGGTGGTGACTGGAGAATTTTATCATGCATCTGGATAAACTTCAGACAATCGCATGAAGAATTAAGCAATTCAAATATATGAAAACATCACCCAAGAATTAAGTTACAACTTGTTAAACATACGTGTTAAAGAACGAGAGTTGTAACTTCACAAAATACACACATATATATGACCCGTTTGAAGACTAACTCATATTTTCTCCCTTTTATTATTCAATGACCAAAAAAGTGAATAAATACCGGATAACACCCATATGGAATTTCTCACGAAGAATGTGGAGCCGGGGCGGGGTATCACTGTTGCACTGTAGAGGCCAGTTGTGATGTCTTGAACCTCAAATATTATTCTGAAACTAATGAAGAAGTATTGCAGTTCTTGAAAAAAAAATGATGGTCGAGAGGCACATTCAATTTCACGATCAAATCAAAAGTTTTGTAAGTTCTTTAGGAGATTTGACATGATCCAGTAAAAGCCCGATGCCCTCAAAGGCATGATGACCATTATAATTATTTTCTTCATTGCAGTTTGCGCAGTGGCAATATATCAAAGAATATAAACAATATAATGTTTGGTTTAGTTATGATCTCTATAAAACCTTTGATGAAGATTGTTAAACAAAAATTTGATCAATCATAATGCGCAGTTTTTTACATATAAATCTTTACGAAATATTTATCCGCAGTGCATCAGTGTGGTCGCTGTTTGTGTCTTCTAGTTTTTCAAAATGACAGTTATCCTGCATTTATTAAGAAGAAAAAATTGCTCGGTTAATTTGGGAAAAACAAGTGAAAACCAAATTATCTAGTTAATTATGAAGAACTGGGCGAAAACCATCACAATTGTTGAGCGGTACACAAAAATAAATCACGCGCACCACTCCAAAGAGAGCCTTGTCGATGCAGCACGCAAGTGTCATCGTCATCACTTCTCCCTTAAAGGCCTCCTCTCCATCCCTAAAACTGTGAGCAAACGACTTCGACTTCACCGATGGCATTCGTGAACTCAATACACACCGTAGTGAACGCGCGAAGCTGCATGAAGATCTGCACCAAAGCTCAACACCCAGCAATCAGACAGCGCAGCTCCGACTCTGAAGGGGAACTTTGAAGGACAAATCCAGGCACGGTTGCCGCCACGAAAGATCTTTGAGCGAACCATCTGCAACCAATCATCGTATACCATGAGGCTCTTCTGCTCTAGCTTCGGTTTCACAACAACAAACAAAACCAAAGTACCCAAAAAAAACCGAACTACCAAAGCAATACCGCCCACTGGCTAAAAGTCTTCATGTGCCGTTAAAAGTAAGGCAAATGCCAATGCATTGGTGCTTAATTAGATGAGGTGATAAGCATATTAAATTACTTAGCAACCAATATCCTCAATGCATAGATGCTTATTTATTGTAGTTAAAGTTTGCTTTATTTATTTGTTTAGCTACAAAACTTCTATTGGTTGGTAGATACTCTGCATAGGTTTGCACGTTTAGCATCATTTTTTTCATCACCAAAATGCTCTACCTCCTTCTTAATTGCTTTGCCACATCTTTTTCTTTTTTTTTGCCTATGTGGTACTTTTAACATCGATACACGAGGTTGGAGCATTGGGATCAGCTAAGGGAAATTCCAACGCCGATGCATTTGTCCGTTTTTTATCCGATTTAGTCCGTTTGGGTCGGCGCGGACAAAAAACTCGGCCCAACGCTCCGGCGCAAACAGTTGCCCGTCCGTTTTCGCCTCCGTTCTGACCCAATTCCCGGCCCAAAAATGGGGCTGGTTTGCGTCGGCGCGGACGGGCGCGAGCGCCCTCCCTTGTCCTCCCCTGGCCTACTCGTCGGTCACACAGAGCACCACATTTCACTTCATTCTCTCCAAAGCTTCCCGCGCCCTTTCATGGAGACCGAGCCAAATCTCAGTGCCGGCTCCGCTCCCCCCCCCCCGAGCTAACCATCACCGCCGCGACTGCGCCAGTCGCCCCGAAGCGCCCGAGGAAACCAAAGAAGGAGTTGACGGAGGAGGAGGCGGCGCGGAGCAGGGCCTTGGAGTCAGCCAAAAGAGCCGACCGCCACAAAGCCGCTGACGCTGCCAAAGCCGAGGCTGCCGCGAAAGTCGTGGCCGTGCAAGCCAAGGCGGAAGCCATGGCGCACGAGAACGAGGCCATCGCGCAAAAAGCGGAGGCGCGAGCTCTGTACATGGCGGGATATGTGCGCGCCCCCGCAATCGTGGCCGCGACCGCTGCTGCCATGGTCGCGGGCTCGTGTGCTGCTATCAAGAGCGGCACGGGATCATCCCAGCGCTCGCGTACACCTGTGACGACGTCGGTGGCGTCGAGCTTGTCGACCACGCGGCATGACACGTCGCCGCAGGTGATGATGCAGCCACCGGCAATAATGGCCCCTTCAATGTGCGCCATCGACGTCGACCTCAATGTTGAGCCCGTTGGGGACGAGGGCAATGGTTCCATGGCGGGGAGGAAGCGCCCAAGGGAGTTCTCCATCGACAGTTTGCCACCTCCCCGCAAAATGTTGGAAGAAATGCCAGGGCTCGAAGAGCTCGAGGAAGCGCCCGAGGACGGCGCAATCAACGCATACGCCGCCATGCTCATGGACAATCTCATCTTTGAGGGGTGCGGCGTTGATCTGGACGAGACGCAAAGCCAGGACGGTCGCACCTTCCCGCAAGATGAGGACATGGGCGGCGCGGGCACGGACGCCGACTGCTTTGTGGATGACAACGGTGTCATGCATGGCCCCGACTGTGACGCCCCCAAAATCAATCCGTGTACAGTAATCATACACGCAGGGTACACGGCTGAGATTAGGGTGCCACGGTGATAATATCACAGCACAACACTAAACACAAAAGGATAAACAAATATGTTATAATAGAGGGGGTCACACGGACCCGAATACATAAGTCATACAAGCCATAATATCTGAGTACAGACATAGTTAGTCAAGTTTTGCCTTAAGAAGGCTAGCACAAATCACATCAGAGATACAAATCGAAAAGGCGAGGCCTCCTGCCTGGGATCCACCGGACTACTCCTGGTCGACGGGGAACTCGACGAGGCGCCTCCGGGGTACTCCTGCTCCTGGGCTCCAACGTCGGCTGCAGCGGCCGATCAGGCAAAACAGTAAAGGAAATAAAGCAGGTGAGTATCTAGTATACCCGCGAGTCTTACGTCCGCTACTAAGCATTATGCATTGTATCAACGGAAATAAGAGGCTGTATATAGTGGACTGTAAGATAGAAATCCAGAGCAAGGGTAAGAAGCTAGGCCTAACGAAGACTAGCATCTTCCGACGATGT
This sequence comes from Bromus sterilis, assembly GCA_950022295.1. Taxonomy (NCBI): domain Eukaryota; kingdom Viridiplantae; phylum Streptophyta; class Magnoliopsida; order Poales; family Poaceae; genus Bromus; species Bromus sterilis. The sequence goes on along the minus strand of OX465596.1, from coordinate 23,200,106 downwards.
CTTGCAGCACGAGGTATGAATCAGCCAACAGTTTATATAAAGCATAAAGTAACAATGCAGCAGAAGTTGCTGCAGCATTGTATAATAATAAGTTGTAATAATTAACAATGCCTCCGAGTTCACCTCCTCGACATCCCCGCGAGGAAGAAACCCCGGAACCATACAGTTTAATAATAATAGTTTCTAGTGGTAAGATCCAGCTTCAGCATAAAGCGTCCTGTTACCGTGGACACGGCTATTCGAATAGATTAATCTTCCCTGCAGGGGTGCACTTGTGTTACGCTACACGCACGGATCTCCAGGGTGGCGGGAACCTTGTTAGGGAACGCTCCACCGAGGCTATCTGACACTTCATAGCCCATCTTTCAAACTCAACAGAGAGGTCATCCGCCGGACTATATCCTATGTACGCGGGGCTTTGGACCCTAACCCCGACGTACTCCTGCACGGTGCGAGGCTGGCCGGTGAAGTTAAATCAAAGCAAATACAAATCACACTGCCGCGGCAAATAAGACAACACCGCTTCCCGGCGCAGGCCGCGGTACTGCTGACGTCTGAAGAGTCCTCGGACGACACTACGAAGCAGAGGAGCCCATAACTCATAATTCCCACGGGTAGGTAGTGCGTACATGGCATATAGCCAACTCAAGACATTCACTGAACCATTTAACATTTTAATTAATCTGCGTGACAACCGTTATCGTTGCCTCGACTTAACTGACCCGCGAACAACGACAGCAGCCAGGACCACCAGTACATCGGTGCCTGCCATGTCGTCCCACCAAGTCGCTGCGGTTACCAACAAGGTGAACCGTCTCCTTACCTTGTCTCGCGTGTGCTCCTGGAGGAGCTCGACTTTCGTAGTTTGGTAACTCTCGCGGCCAACTATCAGGGGCCAAGCACACCGGTACACTGGTCGTACCCTCCCTGTCGTCCCGTCGCAATACCACTCGCGGGCACCGTTGGGTCGCCCGACTTCTTACCTGAAGGACAATCGCCGTTCAGGACCCTATGACGGCAAGACAAAGTCAGCCTCGAGTGGAGTACAAGGATTACTCCTTGATAGCTCACACTTGAGGTGACTAGGCATAACCCAGATAGGGGCCTTAGACGGTGTCTGCATTGTACCGTACCTGTGCAGTTATAATATTTGTATCCGCGTTCACTCCCCTGAGTGATCACGGCCCTCTATCTAATCCTAGCTAACAATGCGCAGGGCTCACTGCTGAATAATGCATAATAATAATAATAATAGGCAGCATAGGAATAAGGAAGGCACATCAAGGGGCGACAAAGACAGGTTATGCAATTGAATAGGTAAGCAACGTAGCAGCAGCAGTAACAATGCCTAGTGCAAGAAATGTACGGAAAGATAGGCGATATCTGGGGAAGAGAATGGCTCTGCTTGCCTGGAAGCTCGACGGTAGGGGTAGGGTCGTCGACGAAGTAGTCGTACTCAGCAGCGGTGTAGTCGACGGCAGCAGCGGGGTCTATCGGAGATTAAGGGGGGGAAGAAACAGTAAATACAAAGCAAGTATATACAAACAGATGCATGACCTGACAGATGAAAAGTTAACGGGGTTCTAACGCAGTGCAATGCACGTTGCTCGGAACGGAAATTCATCCGGGGATGAACTGTCAGCTCCGGGTGATTATCGGACAAGGTGTCCGGAGGGGGAAGGATCAAGCCGGAGGTGTCGTGGGTACCGGACAAACATAAGGGGGGTGTATCCGTGCTAGTTGATCTATTCCGAGAAACATTCGTGTTCTGAATAAATTCATCCGGGCACTCTAACAGTACCGGACAATTTATCGGACCGCCGGTCCGGAGGGGGACGGTTCGATGTTCGTTGTGTTAGAGGGGGGATAGACATACGGATAGCGTATTCGTATTCTTTATATTTTTTTGATCAATTTTCATGTATAAAGTTTTTGAATCTGAGTTACGGTTTAAAAGTTATTGAATTTCAAAGTTTAAATCATTTAAAAAGAATATCTGAATTTCTTTTATTATTAAATTCCAACATTATCCAAAACATTATCCAAAACAGTGCCTGACATGTGGGACCCACATGTCAGCCTCTGTTTATTTATAAAACATTTTAATAAATCAAAATAGCCTCTGGGCCCACATGTCATACACACCAGTGTTAATAATCATTAAACTAATCCAGTGATTAACTTAAGTGTCGGGTCCCACATGTCATATGTCCAGGGGGTTATTATATTAACCTACAGGAGCTAATTAACCAGGGGGGTACTTAGGCCTAATAGAGGATTAGCAGGGCCCTGGGCCCACGTGCCAGTGGCACAAAGCACAGCCGGCTATGCCGCCGGCGAGCAGCGCCATGGCCGGCGACCTAGCGCTGCATACAAGTGACCAAAACGAGCAAGGTTTGTTCCTATGGCTTCCTAGCGATGCGCCGCACCCATTTCTTCCACTTGTGCGGGCTGGGATGGACCTACGGCGACGCCGGCGTGCACCGCGGCGGCGGCCGAAACACCGTGGCGGGAAGTACGAACCAGAGCTCGAATTCGAGCCCAAAATGGAGGGGGGGGCCGGTGCGGTTACTCACCCTGAGGACACAAGAAGGTCCGGCGAGTGCTCGGAAGCAGCAGGGGTAGAAGAACGACGGCGGCGGCGTTGAGGATACGCGGGGGTGGAGGAGGTCGATTCGATCGATTCGGGGCTCTCCGGCTCGGGCGCGGGGTCGGGGATGAAGGAGAAGAAGCCGGCGGTCCTTCCTGTCCAGGTGGCGAGGCGAAGCGGCGACGGCAGCTACGCGGGCGAGCTCGCGGCTGAGGCGACCATGGCGTTCGGACTCAAAGGGGAAAAACGCAGGGGAGAGGCGAGGGGGGAAATGACTTGGTCCGATCCACAATTTGCGGGGCTCGCCCTTATCACGACGACGACGACTCCACAGGGGCAGGAGGAGCAGGTGAGAGGTGGGGGCATGGCCACAGTGGCCATGGCCGTGGCGTGTCCAAGCTGTTGGGAAACGTAGTAGAAAACAAAAAATTTCGACCTACGAATCAAGAACCCAAGATCATCCAAGAAGATTGCATACAAGGTTTTAGGTCATGGCACACCAACCGATGTAGCGGAAGTAGAGTTGGTGAAGCTCGTGGACGTAGTGGAAGTAGATCTCTCAAGTTCTCCCACGAACAGTCCCTCGATCAATCCCACGAACAAGTCCCGCGATCTAGTCCCACGGACAAGTCCCATGAACAAGCTCCTCGAAGAAGGGTCGAAGGTACGACCCCTCCATTAGTATCCACACATCCCGTAGCAGCAATCCAGCAGCGCTCCGCCGTCCAGAGATGAACACCACCGAGAAAACTAGAGGGAGAAAACCCTAACGGATTCCGATCTAGAACAGCGTCTAAACCGGGGTCTAAAAGTGGAGCAACGGGGTTTAGAGGAGGGAGGGTGGCGCATAGGCCTTGGGGACAAGTTGTGTTGCGCCCCCCACCCCTCCCCCACATTATATAGGTGGCCAAGAGGCCCTTGGGGCGCAATAAGGGGGGTGGGGAGTCCAACTTGGACTCCCAAACCTCCCAAACCTTCCCACCGGAAACCTGCCATATTGGAGAGTTGGACTTTCCACCTGGAGGGGGATTCCTTCCCCTTGGTGTGCCCCCACCCCTTGGCCGGCCAGGACAGCCTAGGTGGCTTGGCCCCCAAGGCTAGGGGCGCAGGGGAGTGGGTGGTACTGTCCGGAACCTTCTAGAAGCTTCCAGGACCTTCCAGGACATACTGGGACCGTTTCGGGACATTCCGGACACTTCTGGAGCACTTCCAGGACCTTCCGAGACCGTTCTCGGACGTTCCGGAGCCATCCGGATAATTTCCAAGACCATCCGAGTTATAGTTTAAGCCACCGGATGACCGCGAAGGTTGTCGGGACGCCCAGCGATTATCCGGAAACTATTCCGGTTGATCCAGGACTTCCCCAGTACCATTCTCATATGTTCCGGAACCACCTGGGACTACTCCAGAGTGATCCGGACATAACCTTAAATATCCAGAACTACTTCTGGTGCCCTTATGAACAATTCCATAAATCTCCGGAACTACTTCCGGTACCCGTATGAACTATTCTGCTTTGCTTCCACTAAACCTTCTACCATACTAGTATTCTAACAGACTACTGCTCGTTAAGTGTGTGACCCAATAGGTTCGGTATAATGCGGACATGACTCAGAACATCTTCCGGACATAGGTCAACAGCCTTTTGTCAATAGCCAATAATCAACAGCGGAGCCATGGACACCCATGTTGACTCCCGCACATACACGAAGAAACTTCGAGTGAACCATTATGTTTAGTCATGTACCATTCCCTTTGCTTTGCGATATATGACAAAGTTAGAGGAGAGAATTTTGGCACCCATGTGTAACAACTTTTGAACACAAGCCACTCGTTATCCTCTTTGCTCGTTTGTCCCTTTTCTCGTTATCGTATTCCGGTATCCCCGTGACTGAATCACAATGCGTCTGGCCAGACTATAATGGATACCGTCATACCGAGTGGGCCCGAAGTGAATATCTTCTTCATCGTGAAGGAGCAAATCCCATTCTTGAACTATCACAGTCACTAGCCACACCATCTGACATACCCAGAACTTATTTTACTACTTCCCATTTACGGGAGGATTCATCTAAGAACCAAAGCATGTCTTCCTGTGTGAAGCAACTCGATACTCTCATGGTCTAAGGAATTACGTATATGAAAACATTTCATGATATGACTTATAACGTAGTTACGATGTGATCTCTAAGTATATCATTCAATACTGGGGTCGGTTCAACATCATTGTTCTGCTAACAATATGTTCCCATTGCTACTGACATCCTTGTTACAAGAACAATGTCCATGATTTAGAAAACGTAATCATCAGTTAGCACATGAGCTGGTCTTAGAGGCTAAACCAGAAACTCTTGGTGTTTACATTTCCACACATGCAAATGAGTTTTCTTTCGAATCTCACAGTCAGGGTCATTGCAATTATAGCACAGAAATATAAACATTAATTATGAACGTGGAAATATATATATAATAACATTTTATTATTGCCTCTAGGGCATATTTCCAACACAAGCCGGGTACGGGAGTAGGTGGGGGGAGGGACAGGGGAAGGAGAGAGGGGTTCGGCCCGGGGTGGGCCTCGCCCTAGGCGAGGGTTAGGTAGTTTTCCCATTTTATTTATTTATCCTTTATCTGTATTTTATTTTATCTACTGTTGCAGTTAAAATAAATTCTTCTGCATTTTATTTAAATGTGTCGGTGGTTTGTAAAATAGGTGTATGTCACATGTAGGTGACACGAAAAGGTTTGGTACATTTTAAAACTCAGTGGATATTTCTTTTAAATATTTTATGATTAAAAAGGACCTTATAAGCTACTGTTATAATTGTTTGAGATTTTTCATAACTCCAAAAATTACCAAAGTTGGTCCAACATGATTGTAATGATTTTAGGCAATTTACAAAAATGGTTTCAGGTTTTAAGGAACAACTTTATTTGAACACTTTGTTTTAATTTTTATTCCAAGCAGTTTCACTAGGGTTTGGTTTCTTGATGAGCAAGATGCATTGGGATTTGGGTTTTGATTACCAACCAGCATGGTTTGAAAAGAGCAGAAGCAAAGTTTGATTAAGGACAGGGGATAACAGTGATTAACAAACAGTGATGGTCAACATTGATGATGATTACTGTTACAGAAAATGAGGGTGTTACACCGACGCTGAAGAAGAATGGCGCGCCGATGATGGTCTTGACATTGGCGAGGCACCATTGTCATTCATGGACGAGCTCACCCAACAAGCAAGAGCGCAAAAAGAGAGTGGCCAAAGCATTCGCACCAAGGCATTCACGATCAAGGAAGATGAGCTCATTTGTCATGCTTGGAGGGATGTTGGCCAAGACCCCAAGACCGACGCGGAGCAAAAAGGCTCAGTCTTTTGGCGCCGCATTTATGCATATTTTCACGAACGCAAGATGTATCCTCCATATCAAATGAAAAGCAACCGGACGGAGGAATCGATCAAGAAAAGATGGGGGTTGATTCAACTAGAGTGCATCAAGTTTTGCGCCACCCTCGAGACCATCTCAAACCGCCCCGTGAGTGGCCTCGGCGTCGGCGACATGGTATGATCACCTACTGCCTTTATTACATGTACTGCAACGCCAAGTGCGCGCGTTGGGCGCGCCCAACGCATTAAATTGTTGCACAGCAACGTCCAGCGCGCGCCCAACGCATTAAATTGTTGCACAGCAGCGTCCAGCGCGCGCCCAGCGCATTAAATTGCTCCCAGAGCGCGTGCGCCGCATTAAATTGTCTATGCTCACTGTGTGTAGGTTTTTCAAGCTTTGGGATTGTTCAAAGTTTAATATGGGAACAAGTCATTCACCCTCACCCATTGTTGGAACATCATTAGCAAGTTGCAAGAGTTTAGGGAGCAATATGCTGCCCAGAAGAAGAATGGAGGCCCGTCCGCCGTAGTTGATCATGGTGACCCCAAGAAGAGGCCAAGAGGGCAAAAAAACTCTAAACTCGAAAACAAACGTGAGGCGGCAACACTTGCTTTGCAAGAAACCTTGAAAGGTTTAGCCACGAGCAAGATGGCGAGAGAAGAGAATAAGCGCCTAGAGAAAGAAGACAAATGAAGGCATATTTCGAGATTCAAAAGAAAAAACTTGAGATCGAAGAGAAGCAAGTGAAGCTTGCCGTGATGATGAAGCAAATGGAGATTATGAAGGTAGATTTGAACACCGTATCTCCAAGAAAGCGGGCATGGTTCGAGAAGATGCAAAATGAGATGCTTGCTTCGGATGATTGATCGGGGACGCAAAAAGGGATTGGCATGGGCTTTTTTTTTGTGGCGCTGACATGTGTAGTCAACTTTGAATCCATGACGCGAACTGTGTATTTTTTATTGCTAGCGCGCGCCCTGGCATGGCGCGCTGACATGAGTAAAAAAATTCGCTTTTGTTAGAACAGACAAAATGCGTCTTCGCATTGATCGACGCGTCAAAAAAATAAACGCGGATAAATGTCCAAAGGTCGAGGCAATCCGAATTTGGGTCGGCGCTTTGAATTGCCTAAGAGGTCAAATCGCCGAACGCTAGCAGTCTAGCAGCTCCACGCCCGTGAGCTGATCTTTCACTTGGGCGGACAGAGTAGGCTGCTGCCCGTCCGCCGGTTCCCGAGGCAGCGGCATGCGCGATCTCGACCCTGGCACCGCGTCGCGGTCGAAGGATCGCTTTGCCGGTGTCTGCTCCGCTCTCCTCTCCTTGTCCTACTGCTGCTGCATCTGAGTTCTGACTGACGTCGTGCTCGGCCCAGGGCACGCCTCCATCCGCGCTGCACACCTGCTCCGTCGTCGTTGCATCCCCTTCATCCAATTCTTGGGGCACCATCCCATTATGCATCACTTGGTCGGTGCCCATTTGTTTAGCCAAGCCTAACAAACAAATGTATGCATTATTCCCCTCGATGACCCGATATAATCCTAGACCAGACCAGAGTAATTCAGCGGCTCCAATTGCTTCCGTCCGGGGCGAGCCAACCCAACGTATGATATGGGATTGAGAGCACTGTGTCTCTGTGTGTGATGGATGCCCGAGCCCGAACCACCACCGATGGCTGCAAAAGGCCATCTACGGACGCATCTCGCTTCTTTCTTCCCGGGTTGCTTTGTAGGATAGCAGTGTGGCATATACGGTAACTCCACTTGTGTTAGGTAATTGTACCACAGCCCGCCTCCATCTTCTGAGTGAGATGATGCTGACAAGTGACACACACATCACACACAAACCAGGGGGGCTTGCAAGTCTAATCAGCAACGCCTCACATCTCTCGTAGCAGCGGGGCCGCCGACTTTCACGGACCAGGACCTTTTCTTTTTTTCAGTTTTTTTTGTTGGGTTCGCCACCATGTTCTCAGAAAGAACCCGACAACTCTATTATCATTCATGCATGTAACCATGTGTTTGATGTTCTTTGAATTGGCCGGCTGACGAGGGGCCTTGTGTATCATAGATTATCCCAGGCGAGATGAGAATGAGATGAGATAGATCCAGAGTCGGCAAGGTTGAACAGGTCGATGGCTTGGCAACAACCCGTCTACCTGACCACCAACAATATCACCAGAACCGATGCCCATGTTAAGGAATCACACATTGACTAATGTGCGATAAAAAAGGCTCCCATGAGCTCCCGCGACCCACGGCCCCTCCCGACGGCGGCCACCCCGGCGCCGTCGGCCACCCCAAAACCCAACCCCTGCATCCTCCCATCCCGCCCTGCTGGCCCGCCGCTGGCCTGGGGCTTCCCGCCTCTGCCGTCCACGTCTCCTTTCGCCTTGCTCGCGCTGGATCTGGAGGTCGACACACCTCCGCCTCCTCCCCCTGGTCGTCCTCCCCATGTGGCTGACGAGGTGGAGCTCGTCCCTGAGACGCCGCCTGACAAGCTGCTGCTGCCTCACGCCACGGCGCCAGGCGATTTGAATCACGGAGCCGCTTTGAATGCAGGGTCTGGCCGCTTTAATGGTGGAAGTTGGTTGGAGTGCTTCAATGGAGGACTTTGCGGAGCGGATCCGGCGCATTCACCTCGGCCTGCTGCGGATCCCGGGCCAGCGGCGGCTGCGGGGCTCGAGGAGGATGGGCACTGGGTGATGGTCGCGTCCCATCGGCCGCGCCGGCCGGCTTTCCCAGCCGGTGCCTTCAAGGCTCCATTGACGACGACGCGCTCCCTCCCTCCGGAATGGCTTAAATATCGGTGCTTTCGCTGTCTGGAACCACGCCATCACGCCGCGGGCTGTCGCAACCAAATCGTCTGCAGGCGCTGCTTCCGCTCCGGGCACAGGGCGCAAGGCCGCTCCAACCCCCCCGCCCCTCACTTGCGTCCGGCCGTGCTCTCGGCCAAGCCCCGGCACACGCTCCCAGCGCGCCAGCTCGTGGGTGCCCCTCGCCCGGTGGCTCGTGCTCCCCCCAGCAGGCGGCCTGCTCCCGTGCCCCATTCTCCGTCCATGGCCTGGAGCGGCGACCACCTCGAGCGAATCGCGGAGGTGACTACCGTCATCCACTCGACTCCGGCAATGCTACAGGAGGCGGCGCTGCTCTCCTCCAACGCGGCGGTCGCGTGGCTCGACCGGGACAGGCGGGTGCCCCTGGCCGACATCGTCTCGGCGGTCTGCAAGGAGGTGGGCGCGCTACCTGCGGACGTCTCCGTCGTCCGCCACCACCCGGAGAAGTGGCTCCTGCGCTTCATGCACCCCCACCACTGCGCGCTCGCCGTCGGGCGCGGTGACATTCCCTTCGCCGACACAAGGCTGCAGATCCGAGCATGGAGACTGGAGGCGCACGCGGAGCACGTCGACCAGCCTCACCACGTGAGGCTCTGCCTTGAGGGGCTACCCCTCCACGCCTGGGACGAGCAGGCTATTGGGGCGGCGATTGGCTCGGGCTGCTCCCTGGATTACGTCGAGACAGCCACAAAGTTGAAGACGGAGACAGAGGTCATGGGGGTTTGGGCGTGGACGTCGTGTCCCCGGCGTGTCCCGCGCATCAACTGGATCACCCTCCCGGCTCGCGCCGGCGGCGAGCCGGCTTACGGGCGTCGTGGGCTCGAGCATCGGGTGATAATCCATCTTGACATCCACGAGGACGGCACGGGCGACTCCATCGTCTCCAAGAAGCACGGATGGAGCCGGCACATCATCGACGGGGAGTCGCGGCCACGGGATAGGCGCGAGCGGCTGTCAAGGCCGACCGGTGGCCACCGCCGGCGCGACGACGACGACGACCGACGCCGGGATGACGACCGTGACAGGCGGGGCCGGGTCGACACCCGCTCCAGGGCCAAGGGCTGGGGCGAGCGCCTGCGGCGTAGCCTATCGCGCAACCCACGCAGCAACGACGGCCGCGACCGCGGCGCACACGACAGCAGGGGCGCGAGTGACCAAGACCGGAGCGAGAGCGATGGGCGTCGCCGTGAGGCTCCCCTGCTTTGCGGCTCGGGATCGACAAGTGCAGCGGCCACGCGCGAGGCTGAGCTTCTTCCAGCACCTCTCCCTCCGCCACCCGCGACCCGTGGTCGCTCGACTGGCCGTGACAGTGCGCCGGGCACGACTCGGCGTCGTTCTGTGGAATGCCTCACTCCGACGGCTTCACCTCCGCTCTCTCCCACCTCGGTGCTTCCGGCGCAGTTGCGGTCGCGGTGCACGGCCCCGAGTGCCCGGTTGGAGGATACTATCAGGCCGGCTGCGGCGTTGATCGAGCTCTGCGCCCCGACGGCCATGGTCAGTCCGTTGCCTTCCTCTTCGCCAACTAGGCCCCCAGGCTTTGAGAGGACTCCGACGCCGCCTCCGCTTACTGCTGGCCCGGTGCGCCGCACACTCTCGCCGACTAGCCGGCGCGCAGCGGTGATGGACGCCCAGCTCGCTCCCATCTTCGAGGATCGGCAGGCTGGGATGCTACCACGCCCCGAGTCCCCGCGCCCGCGCGCACCTGCGACACGCCGCAAAACTCTCGCGGGCGTGTCCATCTCCAGCTCTGGCACTGGCAGGGTGCTGCTCAGGCGTTCAAGTGACAAGCAGCGCAAGGAGGGACGACCTGGGGCCACCACTGTGGCTAAATCGGCGGAGGTGCTGGTCAGCCGCTGCCTTGGTATAACCAAGGAGGGTCAGGACGTTACTGCCAGTGTCCTGGACGCCTTTGCCGAGCGCTTCCGAGAGCAGCTGCCGCCAGAGATCATCTCGGAGATGCGCAAGGTGTTCAAGCTGGAAGACTCGGCCGCGATGGCTGTGGAGGACGCGCTGATAGCTCACGGCGCTGATGGTGCGATGGACATGGCGAGCGAGGCTCTGGTTACGATCTGATCGCCGGTAGCTCTGCAGGAGGGTTTTACATGTCGCTATGTTAAGTTTCTTTTCTAACCTGGGGATGGAATGGACCTGTTCTGGCACTTTGGCTTGCCCACGGGCAGTGTATCTTTATTTGCCTAAGCTTGTAGCTTTGGATGCTTCAAATATGCGCGCGTATGGTTGCATGATGGTAGACCAAATGTCCTCTAGGGAGCTCTTTGTTCATCATGATTGATCAACCTATTAACACCTTGAGTTGGAATGTTCGGGGGCTGAACTGCCCCAACCGCCGGGCAACCGTTAGTGCGACGATCGCGACTTCTTCTTGCCAAATTGTATGTCTCCAGGAAACTAAGCTCCAAGACATCAATGCATTCACTGCCTCCTTCCTTGGAGGACACCGCCTGCGTAGCTTTGCGCAAAGGCCAGCCACCGGTACCAGGGGTGGAATCCTCATCCTATGGGATGACCACGTCCTGGACCTAACGAGCATTTGCTTCACCACCTTTTGTATTTCCGCCATGGTTAAAATTCGGTCCTTTGGAGCATGTTTCAAGATTACCTCTGTTTATGGCCCCACCAACTCGAGCGCCAAAGAAGCCTTCTTTGCTGAGCTTATTGTCCAGAGACCGACACCGGGAACCCCTTGGCTAGCACTAGGGGATTTCAACCAAATCTACCGAGCTAGAGATAAAAATAAGAGAAACGTCAACCGCAGGCGAATCAACCGTTTCCGAGGGACGCTAAATGATTGTGAGCTGAAGGAAATTCATCTTCAAAACAGAAGGTCCACCTGGAGTAATGGGAGGATTAACACAACCTTGAGCAAGCTTGACTCCTTCTTTTGCAATGCGGAATGGGACGCCATGTTCAACACTCATGTGTTGCATGCCCTCTCTTCCTCCCTCTCCGACCACTGCCCACTTCTGCTAGCTGATGCCTCGGGCCCTCGAAAGCCCCGTACGTTCAAGTTCGAAAACTTTTGGGTCAACATGCCGGGATTTCTTGATGTTGTCCTCAAGGCTTGGGCTGAGAGGGTGGAGCCCAGCGAGCTCTGTCAATTGCTTTTCCATAAGCTTAAGAAGGTGGCTATTCGCTTATCTGAGTGGAGCAGAAGGCTCTTCTCGAAGACAAAAGTCCTCCTACACGCAGCCCTCTTGGTCATCCTTCAACTTGACATGGCTCAGGAGAAGCGTTCCCTCTCCGAGGCCAAGCGGGACCTTCATTCGAGGCTAAAGCAGAGGATCATTAGCCTCGCGGTGCTTGAGAGAGCCAGAAAGAAGCAATGTGCGAGAATCTCAAACTTGTGCGAAGGGGATGCGAACACAAAATTTTTCCATCAGCGAGTAAACGCTAGGAGGCGCAAGAACCACATTCATAGAATCAAGAATGGCCAAGGGTGGGTGACGGAGCATGATGCCAAGGAGGCCATCATTGGAGATCGTTTCGCTAACGTTATGGGAAGGGGGATGCCGCCCGCTAAGGACTTCGTTTGGGATGACCTCAACCTTCCGCATCATGATCTGCGTGAGCTTGAGTCTCCTTTCACCGAGGAGGAAGTTCTAAACGCTATCAATGAGATGCCTACCAGCAAAGCCCCCGGCCCAGATGGATTCACGGGGTTGTTCTTCAAACGTTGCTGGAACATCATCAAGCATGACTTGATGCGGGTCATCCATCTCTTCGGTGCTCTACATACCTCCAACTTTCATTGGCTTAACTCCGCGAACGTAGTGCTTATCCCCAAGAAGGATGGGGCTGAAGGTATCGGGGACTACAGGCCCATAAGTCTCATTCACTCGATTGCCAAGATCATCACCAAGGTGCTCTCCCTTCGACTTGGACCGCACATGCACTACCTTGTCTCCAAGTCCCAAAGTGCATTCATCAAAACAAGGAGCATTCACGAGAACTTCATGTATGTGCGCAACTTCGCCCGCCGGCTTCACAAGAGCAGGACACCCGCCCTCCTCTTCAAGCTTGACATCCGGAAAGCTTTCGACTCGGTCCGATGGGAGTACATTTTGGATCTCCTTGAGAGGATGGGCTTCCCTTGCAGGTTCCGCAACTGGATTGCTGCCCTTCTGTCCTCTTCATCTTCCCGCGTCCTCTTGAATGGACTGGCCGGTCCACCCATTAAGCATGGATGTGGACTCAGGCAGGGATACCCGTTGTCTCCGCTTCTTTTTGTCATTTCCATTGACCCTCTCCATAAAATCCTCAACTTGGCAACTCAAAAGGGCCTCCTCCACAAGCTTCGTGGTCGTGGATCTATGGTGCGAACTTCCTTATATGCGGATGATGCGGCAGTTTTCTTGGCCCCCATCAAGAGCGACATTGACAACCTTGGCGGAATCCTTCAAGGCTTTGGAGAGGTCACTGGCCTTTGCACTAACTTCCACAAGAGCTCCGTGGTGCCTATCCGATGTGATCACATCAACCTGGACATGACCCTCTCGAGTTTTCCTGCCTCCAGATGTTCCTTCCCAATCAAATATTTGGGCCTTCCTCTCTCTGTTTGGAAGCTCAATAAGGTGGACTTCCAGTTCCTTGAGGACAAGGTGGCTAGGAAGCTGGTGACTTGGGAGGGGCAAAACATCACAACCATTGGTCGCACCACTCTCGTCAAGTCGGTACTTACCTCCCAAGCGGTTTACTCCATGACGCCGCTCGTGATCCCGGCTTCCACTCTAAAGAACATCAACAAAACTGAGAGGGCTTTTCTTTGGTCAGGCACTGGCAAGGTGACAGGTGCGAAGTGCAAGGTAAACTGGGAGGTCGTCTGTAGACCCCGCAAGTACGGAGGCTTGGGGGTCCTAAACACAGACAAGTTTGGACGGGCCCTGCGCTTGAGATGGCCGTGGTATGAGTGGAAGGAGCCTTCCAAGCTTTGGGTGGGCATGGGCAACCCTTGCAGCAGGGATGACATGGACTTTTTCTATGCCTCTACCACCATCACTGTGGGCAATGGTGCCAAAACTCCTTTTTGGGACTCGCCGTGGCTGCTTGGGCGCAAACCTAAGGAGATAGCACCTCTCATCTTTGAGGCCTCAAGAAGGAAAAATTGGATGGTACGCGAGGCCTTGGCTGGTAATGCATGGATTCACAAGATCAATACCACCACCGTGGTCACCGAAGACCACATTAGGGAATTTTTCTATCTTTGGACGTTGTTGCATGACGTCTACCTTGATGCGAATATTGATGACGACATCGTTTGGAAGCATTCCAATGACGGGCACTACTCCGCGGCAACCGCCTACTCCGCGCAATTCTTGGGAATGACATCTTCACGCATGGAAACGATGATTTGGAAGCCTTGGGCACCCCCTAAGGTCAAATTTTTCGCATGTTGTTCAAAACCGGATATGGACGGCGGATAGACTGGAGAAGCGCGGCTGGGAATACTGTGGCCTATGCCCCCTTTGCAAAAGAGAGCAAGAAAGTGGTCCACACCTCTTTTTCAAATGTCGCTACACCCTCAGGGTGTGGCGTTTGGTCATTACCAAGCTTGGCCTGGCACATGTGGACACCGTCTCGTGGGATGGCGAGGAGACCGTCGAGGGTTGGTGGGATAAATGTACAAACTTCCAATATCCCGACCGAAAAGCAATGGCCACCCTTACCATGCTTGTATCTTGGTCAATTTGGAACGAGAGGAACGCCCGAGTATTTCGCAACAAGAGTGCTCCGCCATTTATTGTACTTAACATCGTCATAGAGGAGGCTAAAGTGTGGGTCTTAGCGGGCGCTAGGAAATTAGGGGCTATTTTATGTCGTGAGTAATTGACATGTCGACACATTGAGTGGTTTTGTAAAACTCTATTCTCCTCCTTAATTAATCGAAGAGGCAAAGCTTATGCCTCCGTTTCGAAAAAAAAAACACATTGACTAATCGCTGTTGATGCCCACCATTCTGGAAGCCAGCAAGTCAAGTAGCAACGATTATTCTTTTACCACTAACTGAACTATGTGGAACAGATTACTGTGGTACTTAACTGAACGAGGAACATCTTAGTTTCGCATAAATAATCACCATTCTGCGGAGGTAAGTACAATACTGGCATGATTATTTGATGCATACTAGAGTATCGTTCATTCCGAGGGGCCAAGCCACGAGGAATGTTCCTTTTTTTCTGAGACCAAATGTTCCTTATCTACGGGTGAGGATTGTTCCCTATGTGGTGGTCATATCCCGTAGATGAATTCTTTTTGAAAGTAAATTCTTCTTTCTATAGAAAATATGAATTTTTAAAAAGAAACTACTTTTTGAAAAAAAAAGGATGACTTCCGACCTTTGCATATGCATGCAACTATTTTATTATTTATTCATCAAGATTTTACAAACTAATACATCAGTAAATTTGAAACCATCATCTTAGCAACAAATGTCACTACTCCTATCCACGTCATGAATGGTTGCACATTGTCGAGGTCTCATACCCAGACCTCACACCAAAATTCAACATCTAAATTCGAAGGCCCCAACCAAGCCAAATTACTAGGTCTAGGTCATACAACGGTGCAGTGCACTCTTAGGGGGTACCGCATGCGCACGCTGCAGATGTCAGCACCACCGTCTTCCACCGATCCTTTTTCAGAGCGGTACTAACGCATCGACCTCGCCAGGCCTGTCGTCGACGCCACCATAGCGCCAGACGATGTCACCTCCCTACACACGTTCATCATCATACATCACGAACGATGGGTTGGATCGAGAGACAACAAAGTGAAAGACGTGGATAAAATTAGAAGATACCGATGATTTTGATAATAACGAAAACACTGATGGTGTGGGATTGTTTAGCCCAATGCCATCACTAGTTTTTAGATATAGGAAAATTTATTGGAACATGTCGAGTCATTTTATACTAGGCAAAGTTTAGTGATGGCGTGATTGTTTCGAGAATGCTAAAATTTACTCCCTCCGATCCAAAAAAAGTGTCGCCTGTACTAACTTAGTACAAAATGTGCGACACTTTTTATGGATCGGAGGAAGTATATAATTACTTATGTATTCATATTTAATGTCACCAGTAATATTTATCTAGATATAGATGTATCTAGATATAAAATTAAATATAGACACAACTATATTTAGATAAATCAACAATATTTAGGAAGGATTGAGTAACAATCAACTATTTATTTCCACCAACTGAACTAGTTAATCACAATAGTACGTAATTGGGATTTCAGTTTTGTGCAAACAAACTCTGAATTTGTCCTGAATCATTGATGCATATCTCTTGGGTGATCCCCACAGGCCATGCCTGCTAGTGCCACGAGGTGGAATGTGGGCATCACAAAGGGCTAACAAATAACCATTACCTAAATCACATGGACCAACTCAACTCGTGTGGCCATTATCATTATCCCCCGAATCCAATCCAAAATATTACTACCAGATACTTCACCTGATGTATCCGAGAATCCTGCTATAGTAACAGTACTGACTAAATCGTGACATACTATGCATTTACCTTCCAAAATGAATGCATGCCATTCGTGCTGTGTCGGGGGATTGGTACCCGGGTAGGCTAACCCAAGCGGAAGCAAGTTTTCAAGACAAGGATGGGCCGATTGGGCTGCAGCTGGGCCGAGCTAGGCAGAGGTACGGCCGATTGCTCTAAGGCAATCAACCATACCAAGTGCCGGCAGTCGGCCCAGGCGCAATCGGTCCACCCTTTTGTTCATTGAAGACGATCGTCCGATTGACCTGCTGCTGGATCGAGGTCGTTTCCTAGAAGACCGATTGCCCAGAGCAATCGACCTTACCCAGGAACCACCAGTCGGTCCAGGCGCAATCGGAGCTACCTGACACCCAGTCGGGGGAATGATTACGAGGTCATAAATGCCATATCCCGAGATATCTGGGTGACAGGAAGGCCAAGTCACATCGAGGATTTCCGGGAGATACGATGTCGACCTCTCCGCCGATTCCGCGGACAGGCCGACAAGACCGTACCTCATAGCTCCACTGTTCATCACTAGACCCTACAAGGTAGCAGCATGGGTCGCCGCTCGTAGGCTCCGGATCACCCGGATAGGAGCAGTCGGTGGGCCCAGGCCGACTAGAGGTTGACAGCTGGGCCCATTCGGCACTGAAGTTACCGAAGTACCCTGGACTCACACTATAAGAGCCAGGGTACCCCCCCTGCGCGAGGGACGCCACACCTGAGATCTCATTAACTCTTTCTCCCTTCAGTTCATTTACTGCCCGTAGTTACTCCTCAGGGAAGCAGGAGAAGACCTTGCCCACGGCGGCGGTTCACTCCTTCCCCTGAGAAGATAGAAGAGCAGTTATTGTAGTTCCTTCATTGATATATAAGAGATAAGCAGGAGTAGGGGTGTTATCTCTCCGGAGAGCCCCGAACCTGGGTACATCGTGGTGTCTTCACCGTGCTTGTGCCCAACCCGATTCCGGCACCATCGACATTCCCTCCCTCGTATTTTCCCCTCACTTTAGCCATCCCCATGGCATCTGCCGTCACATATCGACGACAGTTGGCGCCCACCGTGGGGCAGACCGAGGCGTCGACTGGAGTCAAGATCCGGACGGGATCAATCTCTGCATCGGGCGGTAGCCACGCCTCTGGCCTGATTCTAAGGCGTGGGGCAATCGACTATGTGGTGGACTACTCGGCGCGGTACAAGGAAGGAGCTCCCTTGCCGCCCGGGGCGTCGCTGCAGGTGGGAAGTCACCGTCTCTTCATCGGTGCCTTCCCTGAGGCATATCCAAGAGACATCCGAGTTTTCTCATGTGCTACAGACCCTCTCTTGACCAGGGGCTGCGCCGCAGCACCTGGCCAAGGGGAGGGCCGACTGCACGCTGCAGTCATGATGGCGGGAGCGTCGTCCTCGACCAATCGGGACCCGGCAAGCGCAGCAAGGAAGGCAAAGGAAGTGGCTGATGCAGCAGAGCGAATCGGCACCAGTGCGTTGCGGGATGTGCTGTACACACCCGTGAACAGGAATGGTGATCCGGAGCAAGTGCATACCGAGCTGGAAACGGCACGGCTTGCACTGGCTCGCAGGGCCGAGCAAGTGCTGGCTGAGGAGCGTCGGCTGGGAGCCATCACTCGGGAATACAACGCAGCACACGCAGGACCGCGTCGGCCGATTGAGCCCGCAGTCCTGGAAGACCTGAGAAGCCGAGGCCGGGCAGTCAACCAGCAGTTGTCTGGGGCGGAGCAACCGGAGCGTCCGAGAAGGCCAGCACAACCGGAGCAACCGGTGCAATCGGCATTTGTCCAAAGGCCCACATATAGCACACCCGACAAGAATCTGAGAGCAGCCGAGCAGATAGCGCTTGAGTTGGAAGAGTTGGAAGGAGATGAGCGGCGCGAGCAGTCGCGCCGAATGCGTGAACTGATAGCGGCCGCAAAAGAGCAGAGGCTTGTGGCAAGGGGCAATCAGAACGCTGAGCCAGAGGCATCAAGAGGGACAATGAGGCCGAATGCGGGAGCCAGCCAGCGGCCGAATGCGTCGCGCCAGAATCGGCACCAGCCCGCGCCATCTCGGCATGACAGCAAGGTCAGAAGCAATCGCCCAGCAGCAAGCAGAAGAATGGAAGAGCCGGCTGTTAACAGCAGGCGCCATGACATGCCGCAGCAGTCGGCACCGAGACCAGCAATCAGCACCCGACTTGGCCCTCGCCAAATCGGTCAGAATGATGCAAGGCATCGCATTGAGCTCCTGGAGAAGGAGGCCCAGGAAGATGAAGAAGGAGAAGCTGGCCCAGCATGTTTCGGTCATCGCATTCGGACGGAGAAGTTCCCCAAAGGCTTTACACTGCCGAGAGATACCCCCAAGTACAATGGCTCGGTAAAGCCTGAGGACTGGCTGTCTGATTACCTGACAGCAGTTCGCATTGCGGGAGGCAATCGGCGTGTGGCAGTTCGCTATGCACCGCTCATGCTGCAGGGTTCAGCTCGGACATGGCTGAACAGTTTGCCCAAGGACAGTGTGAACTGTTGGGAGGACTTCACGACTGCGTTCATCCACAACTTCACAAGCACATATGAAAGGCCCAACCTCCCTCGGCAGTTAGCTTTGTGCGTGCAAGGCAAGGACGAGCCCCTCCGAGATTACCTGTCTCGGTGGATCAAGTTGAAGAATTCGTGCGAAGGAGTCCATGAGATTCAGGCCATTCAGTACTTCACTGATGGATGCCTGGCCGATTCAATGCTGAAGCACAAGCTGCTCCGCAAAGACTTCACATCGCTCGCCGAGCTCATGAAGGTGGCAAATGCTTTCGCTATGTCCGATTCTGCGATGCGCCCTATCCAACTCGGAGTTGGAGGTGTGATCCAGTCACCAGGGGCTCCGCAGTCGGACACAGGAAACCAAGGCCTCAGTCGGAAAGAGAGAAGAGAGAACAACCGCAACAACAACAACAACAACAACAACCAGCAGAACAACGGCAAGCGAAAGGACGAGCAACCGGACACTCGGTATGGCAGTCGGCAGGTGGCCGCTGTTCAGAATGAGGAAGACCCAGCGGCCGCAGGAGGCAGTCGGAAGATGAGACCCAATGTGAGACCCCCAGGGCAGATGAAGCCCAAGTACACGTTTGAGGACATGTTGGATGCACCATGTAAGTTGCACAGCACGCCTGGGAGGCCGTCTGCGCACACCACTCGGCAATGTGATTTTGTGAGAAGGATAGCAAAAGGAGAAGCTTTACCCCCACCACCACCACCACCACCGCAGAACAGAGGACCACCTCAGCAGCAAAACCAGTACCCGCAGCAGGATGCAGCATACATGATTTTCACCAGTGAGTCCACGGACAAGGGCAGTCGGAGAGCCCGAGCTCAGGAAGTCAATGCAACTATGCCACTGATCCCCCAATTCATGCACTGGTCAGAATGTCCGATATCCTGGGATAGAGCAGATCACCCCACCATTTTGCCGAATACGGGCAACTATCCGCTGGTGGTGGATGCTCTGGTCGCAGGGCCTAAGTTTTCATGCAAGTTTTCAAGAGTGCTAGTTGATGGAGAAAGCACAATCAACATCCTGTACCGAGATACGATGCTCAAGCTAGGACTTACAGAGAGGGATTTGGAGCGCAGTCGGACGACATTTCACGGGATCGTCCCTGGGTTGTCTTGCACCCCTTTGGGTCGCATTCGGTTGGATGTCATTTTTGGCACAGAGGAGAATTTCAGGAGAGAGCCGATTTGGTTCGAGGTGGCCGACCTCAGCAGTCCATACCATGCTTTGTTGGGATTACCATCATTTGCCAAGTTCATGATCAATGCACAACAGACATACCTGAAGATGAAGATCCCGGGGCCAAACGGCGTCATCACAGTCACCGGAGACTTCAGGAAGTCCCTCGAGTGCACATCCGCTGGCAGCAGTTTGGCTGAGTCCTTAGTGGTGGAGACAGAGAAGCGTCAACTCGGCAAGGTGATTGCAATGGCGCAAGCGTAGAGCAAGAATCCACTGCCGGTTGGCCCAGCAAAGAGAGCAGAGGAGGAATCGGTTTTTCAATCGGCCAAGGACAGCAAGAAAATCGCTCTAGATCCCTCCGACTCGACCAAGTTTGTTGTGGTCGGAGCTGGACTTAGCGACAAATAGGAAAGCGAGCTCGTCGAGTTTCTCCATGAGAATCGGGACATCTTTGCATGGTCTCCACAGGACATGCCTGGTGTTCCGAGAGAACTCGCCGAGCACAAGCTGCACATTCGTCCAGGCTCGAAGCCGGTCAAACAACCCCTGAGACGTTTTTCTGAGGACAAGAGAAGAGCAATCGGTGAAGAGATTGCAAAGTTACAAGCTGCAGGTTTCATCATGGAAGTGTTTTACCCCGAGTGGCTGGCCAATCCAGTCCTCGTCATGAAGAAGAACAAGACTTGGCGTATGTGTATAGATTACACTTGTTTGAACAAGGCATGCCCCAAAGATCCGTTTGCTTTGCCCCGAATTGACCAAGTGGTTGACTCTACGGCCGGCTGCGAGTTGTTATCCTTTTTGGATGCTACTGCTGGATATCACCAGATAAAGTTAGCCGTAGAAGATCAGATCAAGACATCATTCATAACCCCTTTCGGGGCCTATTGCTATATCACCATGCCTTTTGGTCTGAAAAATGGAGGTGCCACTTATCAGCGCATGATGCAAAGATGCACACACTCTCAGCTCGGCAGAAATATCCACGTTTACGTGGACGATTTGGTGAAGTCGGCAAGGGGAGTCACATTGTTGGACGACCTCAGAGAGACCTTTGCAAATCTGAGAGCCTATCAGATCAAGCTCAACCCGGAGAAGTGTGTGTTTGGAGTCCAAGCCGGCAAGCTCTTGGGGTTTCTCGTTTCCGAGAGGGGAATCGAATGCAACCCCGAGAAGATAGCCGCAATAGAGCGCATGGAGCAGCCCAAGACCTTGAAGCAAGTGCAGAAATTCACCGGTTGCCTCGCATCCCTCAGCCGATTCCTCAGTCGGCTGGGCGAGAAGGCAATTCCTTTGTACCAGTTGATGAAGAAGACAGAGAAGTTTACTTGGACCCGCCAGGCAAATGAAGCATTCCGAGAGCTCAAGCGCATGCTATCCACGGCACCGATTCTGGCTGCCCCGACTGAGAAGGAGCCCATGATGTTATACATTGCGGCAACCAATCGGGTGATCAGCGCAGTTATGGTGGTGGAGCGGCCCGAGAAGGACAAGGCACAGCAAGTCCAGCGCCCAGTGTACTACATCAGCGAAGTGCTTTCGGCATCCAAGCAGAACTATCCTCACTACCAGAAGATGTGCTATGGAGTATACATGGCGGCCAAGAGATTGAAGCCATATTTTCAAGCCCACTTGATCACTGTTGTCAGTTCGGCTCCATTAGCCGACATCATGGGAAGCAAAGATGCAAACGGAAGAGTGGCGAAATGGGCAATCGAGGTGGCCAGTCATGGCATCCAATATGAGCCAAGGACTGCCATCAAGTCGCAGGCACTAGCCGATTTCCTGGTGGACTGGGCTGAAACTCAGTACATGCCACAGCTCCCCATGTCGGATGTCTGGCGAATGCACTTCGATGGCTCCAAGATGAAGAATGGCCTAGGGGCTGGGGTGGTGCTCACGTCCCCAAGGGGAGATCAATTGCAATATGTGCTCCAGATTCACTTTGCAGCATCAAACAATGTAGCCGAGTACGAAGCCCTTGTGCATGGTATCAAGTTGGCCAAGGAAATCGGTATTCGGAATATTGAGTGCTATGATGACTCCGATCTGGTGGTACAGTAGTGCTCGGGCACGTGGGATGCAAAAGATGCTAACATGGCGAGCTACCGATTCCTGGTGCAGCAAATCAGCGGATATTTTGAAGGTTGCGAGTTCCACCATGTTCCAAGAGCAAACAATGAAGCAGCATACGCCTTGTCCAAGCTTGGCTCCACAAGGCAAGCAATTCCACCAGGCGTATCTCTCGAGCATATCAAGAAGCCGTCCATCACTCCATCACCAGATTCCGAGTCCATTTTTATCTCGGAGACCGATCTTGAAGCTCTGAGAAAGGCAAAAGAAGTTCAACCGGCCAAGCCTGCGACCATGAAGAAGCAATCCAGCGCTCAGGGTGTCTCGGCAACAGCACCAGGGGCTGCAGAAGAGAAGAAGAAGAGCGATACCACAGAGAAGCAAGCAGAGGCTGCGCCAGAGGGCACAACCTCTGGAGAACAAGTGATATCAGAAATTGCCGATTGCAGTAATGAAGTTTCAACCCCAGATGAGAAGTCAGCACCAGAGGCTGCCGAATGCGTGCCAGGCGCCGCAGTCGGCAGTTCGCAAGCAGAAGAAGATATAGCAGAGGTTCAAGAGGCCGAGATCGAGCAGGCCAATGCTCAAGAGACCGAGATCCAAGAAGAAGCCTTACCCCAGCAGGCAGCAGTAATGGTAGTGGTCAGTGCGCCATCATGGGCACAGCCAATTCGAGATTTTTTGGCAGATGGGATCCTTACACCAGATTTGGCATTGTCCAGACAGATCAGTCGCCGATCTTGGGCATATACAATCATCAACAACGAGCTGATGCGCAAAAGTCCGACTGGTGTTCTTCAGAGGTGTGTTGAAGAGGACAGAGGCTTGGAGCTGCTCAGAGACATCCATCAGGGTGAATGTGGTCATCACGCGTCAGCAAAGGCAATCGCCAACAAGGCTTTCCGACATGGTTTCTACTGGCCAACTACACTCGCAGCAGCTGAAAATCTGGTGAAGCACTGCAAGGGCTGTCAGCGATTCAAGGCAAAGAGTCATCAGCCAACATCGGCACTGAAGACCATCCCAATAGCTTGGCCGTTTGCAGTTTGGGATTTGGACATGGTCGGACCATTCAAGAGAGCTAGAAGCGGCATGACACATCTCCTGGTGGCAATCGACAAATTTACTAAGTGGATCGAGGCAAGACCAATCAAGAAGTTGATGGACCGACTGCAGTCAAGTTTGTGGCCGACATCGTATGCAGATATGGTGTTCCTAACAGCATCATTACCGACAACGGCACAAACTTTGCAAAGGGGGCATTGGCTCGATATGCATCTCAGCAAGGCATTCGGCTTGATCTGGCATCTGTGGCACACCCACAGTCCAATGGTCAAGTCGAAAGGGCAAATGGACTAATCCTATCGGGTATCAGGCCCAGATTGGTAGAGCCACTTGAGAGGGCACCTGGGGCATGGATTGATGAGCTCCCCGCAGTACTTTTCAGTTTGAGGACCACGCCGAATAGGTCGACTGGATTCACTCCTTTCTTCTTGGTATATGGTTCAGAAGCAGTCATCCCCTCCGACATCGAGTTTGATTCACCTCGGCACGCTTTATACACTGAAGAAGAAGCCAAGTTAGCAAGAGAAGACGGCGTCGACCTCAAAGAAGAAGCTTGTTTGTTGGCCTTGTCTAGGTCAGCAATCTATCAGCAGAAGTTGCGGCACTACCACAGTAAGAAGATTCGACCTTTCTCTTTCCGAGAGGGGGACATGGTGCTCCGCCGAATCCAGAAGTCAGATGGGCAGCACAAGCTATCCTCACCTTGGGAAGGGCCGTTTATTGTCAGTAGAGCGCTCAAAAACAACTCTTACTACCTGATCGATTGCACCAAGGGAACTCGGCACAAGGACACATCGGGAGTAGAGACAGAGCGGCCGTGGAATGCCGAGTTGTTATGTCCGTTCTATAGTTAAACGGCATAAGTTTATGTAAGCCATTCGGCAAACAATCAGTTAAAGTTATCATGTCTCTGAAAATGAGCATTCGAGTACTTTCGTATAATTCCATTCGAAGAGCTAGCTGTAATCAGCAACGCTCCGTCAGACCCGAGATGTGCATAGCATACCCGGGGACTGGCCGACCACGAGGTCAAGAAAATAAGCCATCGTGGCACGGGGACTGCAGGCCGGCTCGCAATCGGACACCCAGCTCAAGCGCAAATCACTAAGGGGTTTGTGGCATTGAAAAGGGTGACGATTGAAGCAGTCGGTAGTACAAATCCCGGGATACAACTCGAAACATGCCGCAAACTCGGACACTAGATCCAGAAGCGAGCAATCGGCGCCTGCTGTTGCAGAATCCTTTGCGTTAAGAATCTTGTCGTGTAAAAATAAAAACTCATCGAACCTTGGCTGGACGTTTTACTGTTGATCCGATCAGGGACCGCATGTCGGCAGCAATATCGACACAGTAAACATTCCCAAGCGCAGCCGATGAAAGAAACCGGCAAAGACGCAAAGTTGATCGCACATGAAAACAGTTAAAACAAGCAATCGATTTGCATCAAAAGTAACAGGCCCAAGGCCGAATAAGTTCATTACATCAAGTGGGTGTCGGCAGAATTAAAATTGTCTTACAAGGAAAAGTAAAACCGATCTAATATCGGCAGGTGAACAGTCCGAATACAAATCAAGAGGGCACATCTCAAGCAGTCGGAGGCACCGAGCTGGAGGATGGAGCAGACGGATCCGATTGAGCTTCAGAACCGGCAGCATCAACTCGTTTCGTCTTCGGAGAGGTCTGAGATGAGTCGCTGTCGGAAGGCTCCTCGGCTAGCGCAGAGATAGTTGAAGCAGGGAGTGGGTTCCCTCCGTCATCAAGGTATGGAGTGTAGTCATACGGAGAGAACCAATTCGCCATAGTGCTGGCCAGCCGATTGACTTCAGCGTAGGTTTTCTCAAGAAGGTCCCCGGCACCATCTCGGAGGCTGTATAACTTGGAGAGTTTCACCTGAGGGTACCAAGTCAATATTGTCTGAAGGGCGGTCTCCGCACCAGTACGACCCGCGGAATTCAGCAGAACGTCGATCCGACGTGGGATAGCCTTGAGGAGAATCCGAGTTTGCTCAGTGGTCGCATTCGGAGTTTCCCCTTGATCAGAATCTTCCACCTCTTGTGGGTCGTCCTTGCGAACCTCGGCGGAGGAGTCGGCAGCATGTTCCATTCTCTTTAGTCCGGCCTTGAGCTCAGCCGCCGGCCACAGGGCTTCGGCAATCTTCAGAATTCCGAGCTTGAAGGACAGGGCCACTCCCTGGATGACCGGAATGCGAGCTTGAGTGCCGATCAGATATTCATGTCGGGTCCAGACGCTGTACGCGCGGTCACAAGTCCCTCCGGCAGCGATATGATCCTCCCGAGACTGGGCGACAGCGGCGTAGGCAGCCGCCTCAGATTCGGGCCAGGCCTCTGTGCCAAGAAGGAAAAATGTGAGAAATCAGATACAAGAAGAAAGCAATCGGAAAATGCAATCGGCATAAAGGAAGACTCACCGCTAAGGAGAAGATCCATGTCAGTTAGCGAGTCGCAGAAACCTTTGGCTCGGCGGCGCATTCGGGCATTCTCTTCAAGATGCTGCTTTTCCGTTTCTTCATATTTGGCGATCTGCTCGTCGCGATCCTTGCGAATGGAATCCCGCGTGGCGACTGCTTCATCCCTCTCGGCTTGTAAAGCATCTCGGGCGGAGACTGCGGCATCCCGCTCGGCAAGAAGCCCAGCGCTAGTAGCTGTCACAGCAGCAACGTCCGCAAGATGTTTCTTTTCAAGAGCTGCCATCTCGGCGCGAAGATTGTGAATAGTCCGGTTCAAGTCAGTCTCTACCCCTTGCAGCCGAGTCACTTCTTCAGAAGCTTTGGCGAGAGCTGGGATCTGCTGGTTAAGTTCTGCAGTTAATTCAGAAATCCGGCCTTGGAGGTCACCTACCAGAGGAACAGTAGCTAGAAGAGAGCATAGAGATATGAGCGCTAGAGCAATCGGCTAGTGGAGAAAAGGCAGATGGGCTAGAAGATACCTTTCAGTTTGGAGGTCTCGGCTGACAGGTGGTTGACCTGCAGCTGGGCCTGGGCGAGGGTCCGGAGGCTGGCGGTATAAGCTTCAAGAAGTTTCTCGAAGACATTTCGTTTCTCCTCCATAACAGCCTGAGAAGAACAGTACGACAAAGTCAGTGATAGAGCAAAGAATATTGAAGATCCGAACCGATTGTAACCAATCGGCCCGAATCTCGGGGACTACACCCAGTGGGTGCGCTTGCGTGCACCCATCGGAAGGAAAGTCCACCGATTGAGGAAGGCAAATGAGAAAAGCAAAAATGCTAAAAGATCCGAACCGATTGTAACCAATCGGCCCGAATCTCGGGGACTACACCCAGTGGGTGCGCTTGCGCGCACCCACCGGAAGGAAAGTCTACCGATTGAGGAAGGCAAATGAGAAAAGCAAAAATGCTAAAAGATCCGAACCGATTGTAACCAATCGGCCCGAATCTCGGGGACTACACCCAGTGGGTGCGCCTGCGCGCACCCACCGGAAGGAAAGTCCACCGATTGAGGAAGGCAAACGAGAAAAGCGAAAGTACTAAGAAGATCCGAACCGATTGTAATCAATCGGCCCGAATCTCGGGGACTACACCCACTGGGTGCGCTTGCGCGCACCCACCGGAAGAAAAATGTCTAAAGTAAAAGAAGGAAAAGAAGGAAAGCAGAAGGTTACCGTATGATGCGAGGCGAGCTGTTGCAGATCCCGAGCAATGGCATTGGCGAAGCGGTTCAGTCGGCTCAGCGCGGACGCCATGGGCTCTTGAGGAGGAAGCGCAGCGTCAGCCTCAGCACCAGCATGACGGGCGCGAGAGTACTCGGCCCGGAATTGATCCACCGTGCGCATTAAAACTTCTGAGGCAGTGGGGGTCGGCGTCGGCGCTGAGGTTGGAATCGCGATGGAAGTGGCAGTTGTAAGAGCTGGTGGCACCGTCGTCACTTGAAAATCAGAAGCACCCGATTGCGGCGGTGGCACAATCGGGCGAGTCGGAGCAGCAGTAGTAACGATGACTGGGGGAAGAGTTGTGGTCGTCGGCGGCGCTGATAGAACAGCGGGTGGCGTGGTAGCAATGGTTGGCGGTGCCAACATCACAGTCGGCGGCGAGATCGTCACCATTGGTGCGTCGGGCACGGCGATCGACGGAGCGGGAGAAGTTGTAGGAGCGGCGGCCGGGCTGGAGCGGCGTGGCGGGGACGGGGCAATCGGATCGACCGATTGCATTCCCCCGACACCAGGAGATACCGGGTCGGCCGCACGCTTGATAATCTTTGGGGCGAGGTCGGAAGTGAAGGGAATATGCCCGAGAGGCAATAATAAAGTGGTTATTATCTTATTCCATGTTTATGATAAATGTTTATTTTCATGCTATAATTGTGTTAACCGGAAACGTTAATACATGTGTGTTTAATAAACAAAGAAAAGGTTCCTAGTAATGTCTCTCTTTATACTAGCTTGTTGATTAACGGATGATCAAGGTTTCCTGATCATTGACATTGGATGTCGTTAATAACAAGGTCATATCATTGGAGAATGATGTGATGAACATACACCCACAGTAGTTATAGCAATACGATCATGTCATCAAAGTTTCTATTGCTGTATCAAACTTTCACGAAGTAACCCTAATCCTTAGACCATGAGATCACGTCAATCACTGACACCGGAAGAGTACTTTGATTCCATCAAACGTCACACCGTAACAGGGTGATTATAAAGGTGTCGTTGGGTACTTGGAAAGTGTTAGTTGAGGCTCGTGGATCAAGAGTGGGATTTGTCCATCCAGATGACGGAGAGATATACTCTGGGCCCTCTCGGTGATATCACATTGACATCGCTTGCAAGCACGTGACTGGCTCACGAGGATGTTATATCACGGAACGAGTAAAGAGTACTTGTCGGTAACGAGATCGAACTAGGTATGGAAGATACCAAATGATCGGATCTCGGACAAGTAAAATATCGCGAGACAAAAGGAATTGGTTACGGAGTAATGGTTCACACGATCACTAGTTCATCGTTGAGTAAGTGGGAGTCATCATGGATCTCCAGATCCCTCTGATGATTATTGATCGGAGAAGAGTCTCTTTCATGTCCATTTTATTCACGAACCGTAGGGTGACACACTTAAGGATTCGTTGACGCGTTTGAGTGGATACGGAACGCCGGAGAATATACTGGACAGCACATGGACTGTTTTGATAAAACTGCTGGAATAGTTTCGGTATATCAAAATAGTGCAAGGGGATAATTGTTAATGTGTTCATTGAATGAAGTGTTCATCAATGAAGTACTCATTAAATGAAGTGTTCATTAATTTGAGTGACATTAAACAAGATAATTAAAAGTGTTTTAATGTGATAAACTCTTGGAATTTTGAGTGGAGAATTATGGAAGTTATGGGAATAATGTGTGACCCTTTGTTTTTGTGAGTGGAGAGTCCACCCACATGATGAGGGGAGAGGTGGGGGCACCTCTTGGGGCGTGCTACCCCTTGGGGGCTGCCTCCCCCTCCTATATATAGATGGGTGGAGACCCCTCTACACACTAATTTCCTCCATCTCTCATATGCCCTTTGGTTGGCATCTTCCTCCCCTTGCTAGCTGATCCAGTTTCACGAGTACGGTGCTTAGGCGAAGCCCTGCTCAAGATCTTCTCTACCACCACCACCACTATGTTGTAGTGCTGCTGGAGTTCCCGAGGATCCACTACTTCCGCTGCCCAACTGTAGCAAGGGGCGGAGGTCGTCACTGATCTGTACGTGTGACCGACTACGGAGACGCTGCCCGTTCGTGGCGTCAAGTCTTCATCACGACCTTGAGGTCGGCGAGTGTTCGACTACATCACCCACGAGAATAGTTCTCGTTAAAGCTTTTGGTCTTCGAGGGTGAGTCCTTCTCAAACCGTTACAAGTGATCTTCTAGATGTGATCTTGGCTGTTACAACCGTAGGAAAATTTTTGTTTTCTATGCAACGAACCCTTCAGTGGTATCAGAGCCTCGTTTATGCGTAGATGCTTTGTACGGTTAGAACACATAGAGATGTGGGCGTTGATCCTCTAGTTGTTACCCTCTTTTGTGCACTTGTTCATATTGCGGCAATGTTGGATTGAAGCGGCCCTAAGCGCAGATTGCGTGTCACGCTTGACATACGGCTTGTACCATATAAAGTGGCTTTGGGGGTGTCTGTTTCTCTAACATTAGTGATATGTCATTTGCAACGGAGGGCCCTGGAAAGGGATGAAAAGAAACAACTAGCGAATCAACGTTGTGGTTCTTGTCCGTAGGTAAGATCGGTTCTTTCCTAGGAAGCCCAAAACCACGTAAAATTTGCAAAGATAATTTAGAAGCGTCTAACTTGTTTTTGCAGGGCATGTGATGTGATATGGTCATTGTTACAAAATTGTTGTATGAAATGAGATTTATTGTAAACAACCGGCAGGAGCCATATGGTTGTGTTTTTCCTTTTTAAGGCCTGCGTGCTGTAGATATATCCATGAGATATATTGTAATGGAGAAGGACGACCATGGTGGTGGCGCCATGGACCTTGGTGCCGCGCCGGTGGCATGATGGAGATCATACCAAGACGCACAAGATGGAGATCTAATGCGAGAAGGACCATATCATATCACATTATCCATGCATGTGATGTTTATCCTTTTATGCATCTTATTTTGCTTAGTTACGATCATGATCGCTGCGGTAGCATTATAAGATGATCCCTCTCACTTAATATCAAGATAATTATATGTTCTTCCTTAGTATGTACCGTTAAGAAAGTTCGTCGTTTCGAGACACCACGTGATGATCGGGTGTGATAGACTCTACGTTCGCATACAACGGGTGTTTTCAAGCCTAGCATGTACAGACATGGCCTTGAAACACATGCAAATACTAAGGTTCTACTTGGCGAGCCTAGCATGTACAGACATGGCCTCGAAACATGAACCGAAAGGTTAAGCACGAGTCATATGGATGATATGATGAACCATATTGAGATGCTCGCCATTGCAGCTACACTGCCTCACGTGATGATCGGTCGTGGTGTAGTGAATTTGGTTCGTGTAATCACCAAAGACGACTCGAGGGATGTTGCTTTTGAGTGGGAGTTAGATGAACTCATTTTATCATGAACTAAATCAAAGTGAATTTGCATAGTTCGTTGTAGTCATTGGCATTTGTTTACTACCTTTGCGCTTAGCTATAATTGAGATAATAGAACTATAGAATTCTGGATATTTAACTTTACGGACTGGTACCGTATTGTTTGAGTGTCAATCTAAAGTTTAAAGTCTTATTGCAAACTTTAGCAAACCTTGCTTACTCCATGAAGTTTAATAATGTGTATTAAATCGAGAGTAACAATTCCAGTGTTAGTGTCTAAGTATCACACTTGCCTCCATGATCCTTGATATTCAAATGTTGTTTGTTATTATCAAGGTTATCTAGGAGCTGAAAGGATTGTTTCAGAAACTATCATGTGTGGAAGATATAGCGATATCTGAAACAATGTTTAGTTGCAATGTGATAGAGTAAAATTTAGTGAGAAACATGTTCTCATATTGTATGAGAATTTGTGAAGGTTGGAGACACTATGTGTCCTAATCTCTCAAAAAGGTTTTGGGAACTAATATTGTACTCACAGTTTGTCCCTATGAGCTATGGTAGTTTTGTCATGAAAGTTGTCATGATAGGATGAATGGAAGATGTAGGTAAAATGTTTACTACACTATAAGATTACTAAAGAATGGAATTTGGAAGAACACCAAACATTTGATGATGGTGATCTACATCAAAGTGAGAATCAAAGGGTGTTAGTATTTGACTAACACACTTTGGATTATGTGTCATATGAATGGTGCCACAAGTGATGTTGATAAATTCTTCTAAAAAGGAAAGGAATTGCTGAAAGAGGATCTAAAAAATATTTTGGCGAAAAAGAAAAAGGAAAAGACTGGAAATGTCCAGCTCGGGTATATAGATGATATACATGTTATGGGTATATTCATTGCTTGTTAAACAGCGTGATTCTTGAGTATTGGATACTGATTGGTTGGTATGAAGTGTCATACGGAACAACGCAATACAAGAGTTGCAATGGCCTGAGTAACTAGCAAATGAATATGGGATGATTCTCATCAAGAACAAAATAAAGTGTTATTGTGTTTATCGTTGGAATTAAACCTAGCCTTCAAGATTTATTTGAATAATTGTTATTCTGTTCTGGTGTTATACGAACAATAGTTGTTCAAATTATCACCATATTCATAGAAGATGGATGAACTCTATAAATCTTGTTGGAGAAATCACATCCATAATAACTGATGCTAAACATGTCGCAAGACAAATGATTATAAGATCACTTATGAGTGACACCACCGTTTGAATCATATTGGAAAGAAACACATGAAGAAACTCCATGGTGATGGAATTTTGGAGTCTTTTGATTTTGAATCAATTGACGGTTGTGAGAAATTTCTAGAGATGATTGAAACACCGTTTAAATCATATTGGAAAGATAACATGAAGAAACTCCATGTTGGTGGAATTTTGGAGTCTTTTGATTTTGAATCAATTGACGCTTGTAAGAATTTCCTAGAAATGATTGAAACTCCGTTCATAGGCAAAGAAGAACGGACGACTAACTTATTGGACATTATACATGTTGATGTGTATAGTTCATTATGTGTAGCCATGTGTGGTGGGTCTTATAACTTCATATACTTTAACCAAGGATTTGAGTGGATATATGTGTATATTTACTTGATAAGGAAGAAGTATGAAATGTTTGAAAATGTTCAAATAAATTTCAAGATGAAGTGAAAATCATTGTAACGAGAAAATAAGAGTTTATGATTGGATCATAAAAGAAGATTTTTGAGTTAAAAGTTTAGCAAATGCCTGAGAGTTTAGGAATCGTTCCAAAACTTGCATTTCCCGAAACACCATAGGAGTATGGAGTGTTCGAGAGATGTAATCAAACCTTGTTTGACATGGTAAGGATCAAAGGTGTTATTTATAAAATTGCCATTATATTTTAAGGATTAAGCTTTAGAGACTACCGCTTTTCACTGAAAAGAGCGCCATCGAGATCCGTTGAAATGACACCATATAAGTTATGGAATGGGATAAAACCCAATTTGTCTTTTCTTAAATTTTGGTATGCAAGGCATATGTAAAATGTTTACAACCAAAGTCGGATAAAATGCGTCTTTGTAAGTTATCCCAAAGTAACCGTTGGGTATTCCTCCATAACACTAAAGACAAAAGTGTTTTGTGGCTAAGTGCATCAAGTTTCTTGAGAAGGAATTTTTTGCGAAAAGTTAAGTGGGAGGACAGTAGAACTTCGATGAGGTTGTTGAACCTAAGCTTTAAGTGCTAAGTGGCGCAGCGCCGGAAAGTGTCCCGGAAGCGGCCGCAATGCTCGAGGCTCCCGTATCCCAAAGGTTGTGGTCACGGCGATCTAAGTTCCTATTGAACTGCGTAGATCGGGTAATCGATCAAATAGTAAGATTTGAGATTGAATCATTGTTATTTGATAATAATGGACCGACTACATGCAAAGAAGCGATGATGGGCCCTGACTCCGTCAAAATGGCTAGGAGCTATAAAATCCGTGATAGTTCCATACACGAGAAACCAAGTTTCTGAACTTGGAAGACCCTCTAGATACCGTGTTTGGATCTATAAAGAAACAGACGTGGATGTTCTCACATCTATGAAATATTCGACATATCGTTAAAATGGTTTACGATTATGTTCAAAGAGTTGGCTATGACAAGATTTGATCTTTCATAACGATATTTCGTCTGGACGGATTATTGTAGCAACCACTACATATGCTAGTTTTGGTATATGGTAGTTGAACAAACGGAACAACGTTCTTCTAATAGAATGGTTACCTAGGACGTGTACAGGACACGGTCCAAAGGGTTCTGTTAATTCAAAGGATGCTAAAATAGCATGCAAATTTCAATGGTTGAAATAAGCATTCGCGGAGTTGGAATCTTCATCATGATGAAATTGTTAAAACGTTTAGTTTCATCAGAGACGGTGAAGATGCTTGCTTTTGCAAGAAATTAAGTGGGAGCGCTGAGACATATTTCTAATACATTATGTAGAAGACATATTGTTGATTGGAAATGATGTATCTTTTATTGACACGGGTGAAGTTTCATTGAAAATTTTATTTTAATGGAAGATTTGGGCAAAACCAGAATATTGGACATCAATGTCTATGCAGATAGATTGAGGTTCTAATATGGTTGTGCCAAAGTACATAGATGAGGTATTGAATGAAGTTCAATATGGAAACGACGAGAAAAGTTCTTGCCGCATGGAAAAGGTTGAAGCGAGATTCAAGTGTTTTAACACTTGGTGAGTAAAATCACATGAATGATTTGATCAATCATGTACACCATGATATGTACAATTCCAAGAATGTCCTATGCTCTAAATGTTATGAGCATATACCAGAATGATTCATAAGATGATCATTGGACAATAGTAAAGATATCCTTACGTGCTTTGGAAGGACTAAGAATATATATTATGTATGTTGGACAATAGTTCATTGTAAAGTGTTACATTGATACTAGTTTTGTCGCAAGATACAATCTAAATTTATCTCAATTTTGGCGGTATGTTAAGGTGGCAAAATGTAATGGAAGAAAGTTCCATGATAGATTTGGAATAGTTTCAAATGGATTTGGATGAGTTCCAAAGTTAAGGCATTATAACGAATACTACAACGAAAGGCTAAGTATATGACTGCTCTAGCAGCAGCAAAGAAGGGCATTTGTGTCAAGAAGTTTGTTTGACAAACTAGGTGTAGTTCCAAGCGAGCTAATACTATGAAGATCTATTGTACGACAATAGATTCAACATCTTTTGAGCTCAAGGGACTAAGGTCTCACCGGAGGACCAAATTTATGCAATGCCATCTCATTGGTGAATGAGTGATGCGTAGAGACGCAAAGAAATGCAAATACACACGGACCTGAAGTGTCAGATCTGGATATTAGGTTTACCACTAGCAATGCGTATGGATAACACCTGAATGCCATAGGTGTTGGATGCGCAAGTACCAAACTAGATTATTGACTCTAGTGCAAGTGGGAGACTGAAGGGAATATGCCCGAGAGGCAATAATAAAGTGGTTATTATCTTATTCCATGTTTATGATAAATGTTTATTTTCATGCTATAATTGTGTTAACCGGAAATGTTAATACATGTGTGTTTAATAAACAAAGAAAAGGTTCCTAGTAATGTCTCTCTTTATACTAGCTTGTTGATTAACGGATGATCAAGGTTTCCTGATCATTGACATTGGATGTCGTTAATAACAAGGTCATATCATTGGAGAATGATGTGATGAACATACACCCACAGTAGTTATAGCAATACGATCATGTCATCAAAGTTTCTATTGCTGTATCAAACTTTCACGAAGTAACCCTAATCCTTAGACCATGAGATCACGTCAATCACTGACACCGGAAGAGTACTTTGATTCCATCAAACGTCACACCGTAACAGGGTGATTATAAAGGTGTCGTTGGGTACTTGGAAAGTGTTAGTTGAGGCTCGTGGATCAAGAGTGGGATTTGTCCATCCAGATGACGGAGAGATATACTCTGGGCCCTCTCGGTGATATCACATTGACATCGCTTGCAAGCACGTGACTGGCTCACGAGGATGTTATATCACGGAACGAGTAAAGAGTACTTGTCGGTAACGAGATCGAACTAGGTATGGAAGATACCAAATGATCGGATCTCGGACAAGTAAAATATCGCGAGACAAAAGGAATTGGTTACGGAGTAATGGTTCACACGATCACTAGTTCATCGTTGAGTAAGTGGGAGTCATCATGGATCTCCAGATCCCTCTGATGATTATTGATCGGAGAAGAGTCTCTTTCATGTCCATTTTATTCACGAACCGTAGGGTGACACACTTAAGGATTCGTTGACGCGTTTGAGTGGATACGGAACGCCGGAGAATATACTGGACAGCACATGGACTGTTTTGATAAAACTGCTGGAATAGTTTCGGTATATCAAAATAGTGCAAGGGGATAATTGTTAATGTGTTCATTGAATGAAGTGTTCATCAATGAAGTACTCATTAAATGAAGTGTTCATTAATTTGAGTGACATTAAACAAGATAATTAAAAGTGTTTTAATGTGATAAACTCTTGGAATTTTGAGTGGAGAATTATGGAAGTTATGGGAATAATGTGTGACCCTTTGTTTTTGTGAGTGGAGAGTCCACCCACATGATGAGGGGAGAGGTGGGGGCACCTCTTGGGGCGTGCTACCCCTTGGGGGCTGCCTCCCCCTCCTATATATAGATGGGTGGAGACCCCTCTACACACTAATTTCCTCCATCTCTCATATGCCCTTTGGTTGGCATCTTCCTCCCCTTGCTAGCTGATCCAGTTTCACGAGTACGGTGCTTAGGCGAAGCCCTGCTCAAGATCTTCTCTACCACCACCACCACTATGTTGTAGTGCTGCTGGAGTTCCCGAGGATCCACTACTTCCGCTGCCCAACTGTAGCAAGGGGCGGAGGTCGTCACTGATCTGTACGTGTGACCGACTACGGAGACGCTGCCCGTTCGTGGCGTCAAGTCTTCATCACGACCTTGAGGTCGGCGAGTGTTCGACTACATCACCCACGAGAATAGTTCTCGTTAAAGCTTTTGGTCTTCGAGGGTGAGTCCTTCTCAAACCGTTACAAGTGATCTTCTAGATGTGATCTTGGCTGTTACAACCGTAGGAAAATTTTTGTTTTCTATGCAACGAACCCTTCAGGAAGGAGACGTCTTCTGGGCTGCTGCGAGCCGAGCTCTCTTGGCAGCACGTTCGGCGTCTTTGGAGGAGTGATGGGTGGCGGTCGGCCGCTTGCGAACAGCCGCAGCAGAAGCAGCGGGCGAGATGATGGCGCCGACACGAGCCGGGATCTCGGTGTCGATGTCATCAAGCCCAATCGGCTCGCTGAAGGGAGAAAGGGAGAAGAGTCAGTAGAAGCAGAGGTAGCAAAGTACTGCGCAGAAAGTCAGAAGCATACCCGATCGTTCGAGGTGCGCCGGCAGGCATTCGACAGCGGAGTGGGGCGACATTCAGCGGCGCCTGAGTGGTCGGCCTTCGAGCTGTCGTCTTCTGGGCCTGCTTGCCTTTGTGGGCAGTCGGCGCGGTTTGGATGACCTTGGAGGGAGCGGTACCAGAGGAAGAGCCAGCTGCCGAGATGCGTTTGGCTGGCACCCTGGGAGGCTTATCCCGAGGAGCTGCAGCAGGAGCAGCACCCGTTGAGATACTATCATCGTCACTCCAATCATCCAAAAGTCGCTCAAGGGAAGAGTCGGGCGTACCCCCTTGAGCTGGCAGCCGAGTGGCGGTCCTTGGAGGGATGGCGCGCGCAACATCATCATCTTCGGCGTCCATGGGGTCGGAGGATTCCCCAGAGGACTCGTCTTCATCCTCATCATCTTCACTGAGGTCGGCGGAAGGGATCTCGCCATTGTACTCAAGGTCAATGGGGTCCTCTTCCGTGCGATCAGGGGCAAACACACCAGCTTCCTGGCCGTCCTCCATGCGGTCGGACTGAATGAAGTGCTAAAAGGGGCACAAGTGATCAGAGCAATCGGAAGAGCATGTAGTTGAAAGAAAAAGCAATCGGAAGAGCAGGCAGTCGGACTGAATGAAGTGCTGAAAAGAAGGCACAAGTAATCAGAGCATACCACAGGCGGTTTCTGCTGTCGGGTAAGGTAGGCAAGCCCGAACCGGAAAGGATCAGGCAGCGCACTGGCGGTGATGGCTTTCACTCGGGCGCAGAGGATCTCGGTCTTCATTTCCCATGTGCAGAGCCGAGTGGGGTCCCGAGGCCCCGACACGTCGCAGAGACGGTGCACTCGGCGCTGCAGGGGAAGAATTCGCGCGTGAAGCCATGCCGCTATCAAGTCGGTGGGAAGGAGTCCCTCTCGCTCCAGCTGGGTGACCCTGGTGGCTTGAGCGTCGACGTCGCAATCCCCAGCACCGTGCTTCAGAGCCCATTGATGTTTCTCAACCGGCCTAGCGAGTGAGAACTCGGGCAGGTTGAGGAGGTCGGGGCCTTGATCGGGAGACTTGACGTAGAAGAATGACGTCTGCCAGTTTTTGCAGGACTGGACGATGTCGGGGCTGGGATATTTTATCTTGCCGGCTGCGGCAAGACAACTGCCGCAGTCGGTCATATCAGTCGGATAGGAGGGTTTGCCGCCTTCGATGGTGGGGGCAACGATCTCTCCTGTTCGAGCATTGTGGGCTCGGAGGTTGAAGAAGCGCTTGAAGAGCGCGATGCTAGGTCGGCAGCCGAGATAGCCCTCGCAGAGTGTCACGAACCCGGAAAGGTTCATGATGAAGTTGGCGGCGAGATGATGAGGCTGAAGTCGGTGGAACTCAAGGAACTCGCGGAAGAAGGCGCTTGCGGGAAGGCCGAATCCACGCTCAAAGTGAGCGAGGAAGACGACCCTCTCGCCCGTGCGCGCGCTGGGCACGACGTCGGCCTGGCCCGGGATCCGCCATTCGATCTCTACGGGCATCTTTCGGGCGCGAATCAGCGCTTCGACGGCGACGGCGGTGGCTTGGGATCCCTTCCAGCACCCGCGGCTCGCCTGCGAGACGTCCCGTCGTGGCGCCATTGGTTCCGCAGAAGAGGAAGGAGAGGAAGCAGACCGAGGCGGAGCGCGAGAACGACGCCGGCGAACCGCTGCGGCAGCGGCGGAGGCGGTGAGGAGCGCGAATCAGTTGCCGGAGCAGGCGGGAGAGCAGAGGTCCGCGGGAGAGAAGTCTGCGCGAGGAGCGGCAATGGCGCAGAGAGAGAGAGAAAGCTGGAGGTTGAAGGAGATGTGTTGGAGAAGGAAGAGGCGAGGCTCCCCCCCCGGTGGCTTATATGGGCGGCGGGGGAGGGGAGTGGGATCACCCTGTGGCCATGTGGCCCGGTGTGACCTAGGGCACGAGAAGGCCAACCGACAGATCAGCACAGAGGATCCTGGCACAGAAGGCGAGACGTGCGACGTGGGGGTCGGTTCCTGCAGTCATGTCACGTCGCGCGTGGGTCGTGGGTTCCAGCTCATTGATTACGTCGTGGGCAAGTCGGAGGTAACCGTTGGAGCGCAATCGGCAGAAGGTACTGTTCCAGAAAATGAAGATACGAAGCGAGAAGGAACCACATCCAATCGGATGGGAACGAGGTCAGCCGAGTGTGATCTCCGAGTCGGCCGACGAACTCGGAATGACGCACTCGAAGAGGCCATAGCAGTCGGAAAACCTCAAGACA
The DNA here is from genome assembly GCA_950022295.1 of Bromus sterilis. NCBI lineage: Eukaryota > Viridiplantae > Streptophyta > Magnoliopsida > Poales > Poaceae > Bromus > Bromus sterilis. Next base: position 23,161,631 of record OX465596.1, on the reverse strand, counting down.
AATTGAAAAACTGCAAAGGCCCCGCGGTCAAGTGACCGTGGGACCTTTACAGCTTTAGGGGCTACTGTCGGGGGATTGGTACCCGGGTAGGCTAACCCAAGCGGAAGCAAGTTTTCAAGACAAGGATGGGCCGATTGGGCTGCAGCTGGGCCGAGCTAGGCAGAGGTACGGCCGATTGCTCTAAGGCAATCGGCCATACCAAGTGCCGGCAGTCGGCCCAGGCGCAATCGGTCCACCCTTTTGTTCATTGAAGACGATCGTCCGATTGACCTGCTGCTGGATCGAGGTCATTTCCTAGAAGACCGATTGCCCAGAGCAATCGACCTTACCCAGGAACCACCAGTCGGTCCAGGCGCAATCGGAGCTACCTGACACCCAGTCGGGGGAATGATTACGAGGTCATAAATGCCATATCCCGAGATATCTGGGTGGCAGGAAGGCCAAGTCACATCGAGGATTTCCGGGAGATACGATGTCGACCTCTCCGCCGATTCCGCGGACAGGCCGACAAGACCGTACCTCATAGCTCCACTGTTCATCACTAGACCCTACAAGGTAGCAGCATGGGTCGCCGCTCGTAGGCTCCGGATCACCCGGATAGGAGCAGTCGGTGGGCCCAGGCCGACTAGAGGTTGACAGCTGGGCCCATTCGGCACTGAAGTTACCGAAGTACCCTGGACTCACACTATAAGAGCCAGGGTACCCCCCCTGCGCGAGGGACGCCACACCTGAGATCTCATTAACTCTTTCTCCCTTCAGTTCATTTACTGCCCGTAGTTACTCCTCAGGGAAGCAGGAGAAGACCTTGTCCACGGCGGCGGTTCACTCCTTCCCCTGAGAAGATAGAAGAGCAGTTATTGTAGTTCTTTCATTGATATATAAGAGATAAGCAGGAGTAGAGGTGTTATCTCTCCGGAGAGCCCCGAACCTGGGTACATCGTGGTGTCTTCACCGTGCTTGTGCCCAACCCGATTCCGGCACCATCGACATTCCCTCCCTCGTGTTTTCCCCTCACTTTAACCATCCCCATGGCATTTGCCGTCACATATCGACGACATGCTGAAATGGGGAGGAACGGTGGTTGCTAGTACGTACTCCGGTACCGGTGGTACTATTTGGTTAAGTGCAGTGGTACATGGGAAGCTGCCACTTGAGGACCTCAGGACGATACCGAATTTCTGGTACATGGACGGATCGGATGTCATCTCCCCGTCGTGTCGACCGAAACCCGGAGGAGTTCGTCCGTGGATTGTATCGCTAGGAAATTGACGTTTCCTCTGCTCTGTATGGTTGAGACGTTGTTTATCCATCCAGGCGCCGCAATCCTAACCGGGCATGCTCGCTGTTTTTTTTGTTGCCGGGACTTAAACTTCATTACTCACGCCTCAAAACAGGCAACTCCCTGTGGGTAAATGAAATGGCGTGGTAACTTAGTCATTTTGCTGGTCAAATTCATGCTTAAAGTCAGGCTTAAAATTCAATAAGGTTTTATTTCAGAGGTACTTGAAGCGACGGCAGCAGTAGACAGACGCTTGAAATGGAGTGCAAATATGGATGTGCAGGATTTCGTTGTTCCCCGCGGCTTTAATGAACGAGCATAATTGAATTGTTGGGGGTGGTGGCGTTATGCATGCAGAGGCGGGTCAAGCACAGCAGGGAACAGAAGAACGGGAGAGGAGGAAAGCAAAGCAAAGTGCCGGGGTGTGGTGCGGTGTATTTTGTTTGGTCGCGATCTCGCGTGCTTGCTACCGCTGAGATGGGATATGTGATGACGAGGCACGGCACCACCGATGGATACCTCCGTTCCGTTCCGTTCAGTTTCTGTCTAAATTATTATTGGTATCCTCCTCTGCTCTTGCTCTTGCTCTGCTCCACAGGAGAAAAACAAATGCACATCCAAGGCCTGTCTATCCATCCATCCATGGGAAAGCAAGGGCACGGCTCCTTCCTCGGCTTTGCTCAACTGGTTTAGTTAGGTCAACACGAGAATGAATATATTACCCCAAATATTCCCCGGCTGTACTACCATTATCTCTTTCTTCTCCCCTTTTTATGTCCGTCACCGTCTCCTTTCCGCGCGGTCCATCCACCGACCTCATAGACTGTACAGTCTGATGGAAACCGTAACAGACCTTATCGTTACGGAGTTCCTGGCGCTGTAAACAGACGTGCCATAACTTTTTCCTGATCAAGATCTTTTTTCTCTTTCTGTTATATCAAGGGCTAAACGGAAGAAGAAACTTACTGCGACGTACTGTGGTAGTACAGTAGTACTTCTGGTAAGAAAAACTTCTGCAAACTTGTGACTGCACGTCTATCGACTCTCATCATCTTAGGGTGTGTTCGGTTCTAGAACGAGGTGAAACGGAATGGAACCGTTCCGCGCCTGGAGCTCGTTCTTGTGTTCGATTGGGACAAGGAATGAAACGAGATGGTTCCTCAGAAGGGAATATTCCCTCCAGATGCGGAACGCACTCGTCCGGCCAAATCGGCCGGACCAAGTGGAACGGCTCTTTCTTTCTCTCTAATTTAATCAAGTCTAGTGATGATTAATTGAGTTTATGAATAATTAATCAAATTTAGCAATAATTAATTAAGTTTAGCAATAATTAATTTAGATTAGAAAATAATTAATCGAGTTTGATGTTGTTCTCATTCCATTCCATTCTCATTCCGTTCCACCCATCCCAAAAAAGAACATAAGAATGAAATGATTCCGTGACAATTTTTTGTCAAAAAACACACCGGAATGGAACGGTTCCGTGCATTTCCATTCCATCCAAAAACCGAACACACCCTTAGCGCACTACTAGATAGGCATTTTTTGGAGGTAAAATAATGTCAATTATTTCCTCCGTTCTAAAATAACTGTCATAGTCATAGTACAATTTTGTACTGGAGCTAGTACAAAGTTGAGTCAATTATTTTAAAACCGAGGAAGTAGTTTGGAACCGCCACACCAGATAGCGTGGTCACCCTCTTGAACAAAAATAAAAATAGCGTGGTCACCGTGACCGAACTTTTTCCAGATCCGGCGTCCGGGTACAGTAAAGATAGACCACCATGCTTTTAACATCTCCAAATTTTTCCTTGAAATGTGAAAAAATGTCGCCATTTCAGTTTCGGTCGAAAAGGCCGCGATTTCTGAATTCTGATGCAATGCACTGCGATTGTCCCCATCGTTGGCCATTGTGTTGTCATCACTGGATTTAAGCACTGCCTGCCTGTTGTAATTTCATAATTACATAAGGGAGTTTTTTTGTAAATGCTGGTTTTATTTAACAGTACATGACTTTGAAGTTTTTCAACGAAAAAAAAAGAAAAGAAATAGGTAGATATGCCTTTTACATCCCTGCTCTGCGAAACGTAAACGCACCGGTATGCCTGTTATAATATGCAGTCATGTTAAATGGTACTCCTGTAGATACCAAAACTTGGTAAAAACGGCCAAGTTTTTATTGCATGACCTGCAATCTGAATAAAGAAATCTACTCCCTCCGATCCATATTAATTAACGCATACATAGTGCAACTTTAGTATAAAATTATACTGAATGTGTATCAATTAATTTGAATAGAGGGAGTACTAAAGATACGGTATACAGCAAGATATACGGGGATCCCGTGTGGTTATCATTTGCGAATAGACCAAGCATGTGTTGCTTCAAACCATGTGGTACCTTCTCACTGCATGTTCCCACCAAGCAAAGCGATTAATACGCTAAGCCGTTGAACCGGATTATGTCCATATATGTAATGGAAATGCTTCCTTTCTTTGGTGCTAAATGCTAACCATACGAAATGATGATTGCAGACAGGGCGAGGATAGCACTGTTTCTCTTCTTGACTTTTTTTTTTGCCTTTGAACAATAATCGTAGAAGTGTCTGTTGCTGATTTCCTTTGTTCTTGAACAAGCACCCTACATGTCCTAATCACACTGCTAAACAAATGCATGTGTATTATCTTGGTGATCTCGAAGCAATAATCACCAAATAACAATGGTTAAACTGAACCAAAAATAAAGAAAAGAAATGGATATGTGCTGCACATAAGTCTTATAATGCTTTGTGATAATAAATAAATAAATAAATAAATGTAACATACTTACTAAAAAAGTTTTCTTACTTAGCGTACTATTTTATCTAAAAAAATGATCTATAACATATTCATATTATAAATCGAGTTACGATGCTTTAGTTCGTTAGATAAAAGTCAAAAACCCAAAAAACAAGTATTCATATGCCAAATACAGAGACAACATTACAAAAATCCCCAAGTTACATTAAAGACGATGAAGAGTTGATCATTAAATTTTGCATCTAGTACCAAATCGTATCTTAGATCGGTTTTGAGATATTCACTTTTTATATATATTTAAGATCCATCGTCTTTCTAAAAAACGTCCCCTTCTTCCCCTTCCCCGCCATTGGCAGGGGAGACATGTCTGAGGCAACCTAAACTTTTAGCTCGCCCAAGATCAAAACCACAACTAATCTTTATAAAGCTGCTCACATGAAAAACAAAAATAGTGTTTGGGTTGGGCTAGCTCCTCCCATATCCATTTTTCTCGACCACCGCCAAAGAAAGGGTGCACCACCCATCCCGCATCGACTACGCTCTCGAGGGTAAGGTCGACATGAGGTATGTGTGTTTCAATTGCGACCGTCATAAACCGCCAACTCGTAAAACTATCGATATTGTCCATGTTAAAACAAATGTGTGATATTTGTTGGAGGACCAAGTTGGGCGACGAGAGGGCTCCCATTATAACGTTATCGTTTTCGTGGCGTTTGAAATCGCACTATATTAATTAGTATCACATTTAGAAAAATACATGCATTTTTCCCATTATAACGTTATTCTCATAACGAAAATACAGAGTTCACCAGCGAAAAGAGGGGCGGAAAGAGAAGAGTGAGTTCGGCATTGGTGGGAAACCCACTGCAACCATTCGACCTCGAAACGGTTACTGCAGGGCGAAAACCCACCAACACCATCAAGTCCAACAGTAGAAAAAACACGCCAACATAAGGCAACCACCTCACGCAGGAGGGTAAAAGGAGTCTACCATAAGTTTCAACAGGTGGAAAACTAAACTGCAGTAAATGAAAACTAGATGGAGAGGTAGAACAACTTCCATCAGTCCTCCAAAGTCTTTTTCCCATGCTTTTTGATGATACATGTTTTTCCACGTTCGCAATGATATATGTTTTCCTGTGCATATTACACAACCATTGCCTTTTTATTTAGGAAAAAGTTGTATTTTTTAGATAAAAGACTTCCATCCGACTTTATAAATAATAAGAAAAAATTAGCCAACACAAAACTACACACACCTAATATATGCATCTAAGCTGTGCACCAACTTATGATGTGTTTTTCTACAAAAGAACATGTATTGTGCTTAGAAGCATCATAGTAGTACGTACTATTAATCGAACCCAAATTGATCTCCATTATTTTGTGTGATGGCTTTAACTTAAAAACGACCCATTGGCTGTGCTTTCGTGGGCGTATTCATTGCTCAGGACGTGCATTGGTGAGCAGAACATGTCTTATCTCTTAAAGGGGCAAAATGCAAAGGAGCCAAGGAAAAGATTCTTCCAATGGCACCAGAAATGGAGGGCTTTAAAGGTAAGCAATTTGACCAGTAATCAGTTCTTGAAATATCCCCCCCTACTACTTCTAATTAGTCACACCACATGCTTAACAATTGAAACTATTATTAAATCAGATCATTCCAGCAAGGAAAACCCCAAAGGCTGGAAGACACAGTAGAAAAGAAGCTTTGGCCTCCATCATCTCTCTACCTCCTCTTCTTTTCCTGCTTTGCCCAATTCCTAAATGCAACCTTTTAAACTACTAATTTTCTTTTGGATTCCTCCCCCAATCCTTTCACCCAAAGACTCACCTCACCCTTCGTAAATCTCTCCCCTCCCGGCTGCATTCCTCTCCTCCTTCCTCCATTATTTCTCCATCTCTTTCCCCTCTCCCTCTCTCCTCTCTCTCTCTCTCTCTCCTCACCCTCTCTCCACAGGACTGGACACAGAACAGAAGGAAAAGGAAAAAATAATACAAAAGAGGAAGAAAGAAAGAAAGAACAGCAGCACCTACCAAGCAAGTCTACTCTTGGCCTTTTGAGTTCATGGGGCTGTAGAATTGTCCCCAGGAATCCCCTCTGGGTCTGAACAGATTCATACCAAGAAACGCTCCCTGATTTTCCCCTCCTTTTCCTGCCCCAAGGATTACTTAGCACAGAACAACTGCTCCTTTTCTCTTGTTTCCGCTCTGTTTTCCCGTGGTTCTTTGGTTGGGAATTCCTCCGGTTCTTCCTTGTTTGCTTGCGGGGGCGAGGAGAAGAGGAGGCATGGGAAAGGAAGGGCCTTGCCGTCATTGCGGCGTCACAAGTGAGCACCTGTTCTTCGACTCCGCAATTTTTGTATACCCCCTGTTGTTCTTGCTTTGCTTATTTTACATCTGTTATTAGTATCCCTTTGTTTCTCCGCGACTGTGTGTTATGGGCGTTGATTTCTTCGAATTATGCATCTGGGAAGTGGTTCTCGGAGGAAATCTTTCGGGCCCCCTGGACTCGGGCTCCTAATCTTGCTTTTTTCTTTGTGGATTGTGGTTTGTTTGCTGTTTGGTAGATATTAGCTGCAATCTGTCGAACTACCTGAAGTGTTGGAAGAAGGTTCTGGGCTTGCTTGGATTGGGTTAAGGATCCAGAGGCCCTTGGATGCAAAATTCTGAACACGGGGAACAAATCGCCTCATCTTGGCAGATATTCAGAATTTTGTTTGATTATGGTGGTCTACCTTGTTAGAACGTTTCTGCAGACAATGAACAACTGGATGTATCTCACATTTCTATTATACAAGAAGAAAAGAGCCATCTGCTCTTGTCAAACAAACATTTAGAGTTCCTTAGCTGCTGCAACTGCATAAATGCTTAATTTTATGGAAGGCATTGGAGCACAATCTTTGCTGCTTTGTTTAATTTATTTACACAGATTACTTCTCTCTTTTTCTTTAACCTCTGTTGCATCATACATCCGGTATCTCTTTAGTTCTTACTGAAGCGAGCTGCTCAGTTTCACTGATAATCTGCATTTGGTATGCCTCATTTTGTTTCGCAGCAAACTAATAATTACTAATACATGTTAGTACTAACCACTGGAAACATATCTCAAATATGCAGTTGACTGTGTATGTGACTAATTACTGATTACCTCAAAGACACGTTCTTAAAAATGCATAGTTTCTAAGTGTTCTGTGTTCCATTCCTCCATACCACTATCTTTTGTGATAGCAAAGAACCGTTTTTGTCGAAATTCTGATACAATCTCCTTTAAAACACGCTACCAATAAGCACCTGTAATACCGCAAACATTCTTGCATATCCATTTTGTACTGCATTTATTCTTACATCAAATACTAAAACAGGCACTCCACTCTGGCGAAATGGGCCACACCATAAGCCAGTGCTCTGCAATGCATGTGGCTCGAGATGGAGAACAAAGGGTTCATTGGAGAATTACACGCCAATGCATTCTCGTGACGATATTGATGCTGAGCAACCTAGAGTTAGCAAGCTGAAACCGCCAACATCGAGGCTGAAGGAACAGAGGCAACTAAAGAAAAAGCCAAGCCACAGCATTAGGGAGAATGTACAATTTACTGATCAAAACTTCTGGCGGATGGGGGATGTCGACCCAAGTCGATCTAGTTCTGGATCATCAGTATCATATTCAGAGAGTTGTGCCCCATATGGTTCTGCTGATGCAAGTGAAATGACTGGTCAGTAATCTCTAATTTCCTAATGCGTTGATGCTAAATAAGATTTTTTCTATGTTCTTCACATTCTTGATGAGTTCCACGGGTTATATGACTATGTTCAATTCAAACAAATAATATGAAGCATTGAACTTGACACTTTAGATGGATAGTCTGAAATGCGCTTAAATGTTTGTCTGCAATATTATATCTAATCTCCCCTAAGATCTGTTGTAAACATCTTTTGGTAGTTATTGTAGTACTCCCCTTGCAGAGTCTGTACTAGTAATTGTGTATAATGCATAGTTGGTTCTTCTTTTCATCAAACGTACTGAAAGTACCAAAACATACTCCAGCAACTCCATTTCACTGCTGCTTGCTTTGTAGTATTACTTCACTACCAGTTCTCAAGAATGGTGACTCATAAATTATTGGCTAATTTTTCTAAATATGCATGATCAAAGGGGGCCTGTAGCCATCTCGTCTACACATCATGTTCAAATAGCATCAACCCTAAAATTAGGTGAAAATCACATCCCATTGTGGACCAGTGCTTAGAAAATCAGTTGTTGTATCAGTGTCTTCCTTCACCACGCATGAACTAGATTAAATACAATAACGAGCCTCAAGAAAGTTATAATAATACCAAGATTTCATATTTGTAAGTTGTAACCCAAAACTGCTTTGGTTCTTGTATAACAAATGTTAGGTATGTTAATGATGGTTCTCTGATCTTTTGAATTCAGGTTCAGCGCAATCGCATGCTTGGGAGTCGTTGGTACCGTCAAAAAAGAGAAGCGGTGTCACTCGGTCTAAGTCTTCATCTGTGGAAATGCTTGTCAATGATCTTCACTGTATAATGCATGAAGAGCGGTTATCTAACCGCTCTGGATCGTCGGAGGAAGATCTAATTTACCATAGTGAAACTCCTGTGGGTTCCTTTGAGATTGGCTATGGAAGTGTGCTTCTGAGAAGTTCAAACTCAAAATCAGCGGAGGAAGATTCAGAAGCAAACTCTGTTCCTGCAGATAATAAATCATACCTTACAAGTGAATCCTATTCAGGAACTGCCTCGTTTGTTGTGCATAGCGAAAGTAAGGGAGCAAGCAATTCAAATGTTGCGCCTGAGAATCCAAAGTGGTTTCCGGCGCAGACACATGATGATATTACAAGGTATTCTACACTTCTATTAGTAGTATTGAACATTGGTTTCCTGTGCAGACACATGAAAATGCTATCCACAGTTCTACATTCTATTACTCAAAGAAGTATTGTGGTGAGAATAAAAAATCTAAGGGTTTTTGTTGTTTGTCGACCTCTTTTGCAGGGGTAAACTTCATTATTCAAAGCAGCATACCTTTGACAATGTAGATTCAGCTTTAGTTTCAGTAGCTTTAGAGGTATCAAGTCTATGATGATCTCATTGCCCCCTTCCCTCTATCCATTTTCCATTAGTCAATTCCCACATCTGCCTTGGTGGTTTTCTCTTCTCTGCATACACAGTATTATGACCTTCCAACCTTTGTTGTGTACATGATTAAGTGTTTGTTTCGCTTATTTTAGGGAAATAACACCAAGGAAATGGGAGGAAATGAAAATACTAGTGCTTTGAAAGACCTGGCCAAGTCCATCATGAAGCCTCTCAAAAGACCTCATGAAAGCCAGTTGCAAAGCCATCCAGGTCAGCAATCTTAGTTCCTCCGATTTTTACTTGCACATTGTTTTTAGATGCCGCCATTCGAAAATGTCCTCTTTGTTTAATTCATACTTCATCATTTCCTTAATTTATCGTGGATGACATGGAGAAGCTTTCTGATTTTCCTTTTGCTTGTGAACATGCAGATGGAACCATGAGGATTCCCAAAAGAGTTTCTAAATCTGTGGCTATGGCTCCTCAGTTCAAAGGTTCATTTTTGCCCAAATCTGGAGGATCGCCATTTAACTTATTCATGTTACCCCCAGATAAAATATCCATGCTGACCCATCAGCACTACATGGATGATAATTCTGATCAAGCCTTGCTGCTGGAGGTCCCTCTCAATGCACGACAACCAGAGGCAGAACTTCTTCGCCAGCCATTTCAACTTAGCTCAGTAGCCCGCAGCTCCACCTCTGAGGACGGGGTTGCTGATGGCGAGGGGCGCCTCAAGCAGCCATAGTCCCAGCTCTACTAGCAACCAGCTTAGGAAGAGGCGGTAGCAGTAGTTTCCTTTAGGTTCCTGGATCATTATGGTACCTTTATTTACCAATCACTTGTGCCGCCGTTATCGCCCTGATTTACATTGACAATGCGCGTCTGCCAACGCTGGCAAAATTGCCCGTTCAGCTAACATTTGTAGCGGTGCTTTTGGACTAGGCTTGTGTTGATTTCTATAGCATGTGGCTTTTGGGAAAAGTATAACTCATATTGCTGTGGAAAATAGGAGAACTCTTTATTTGGGGAAATCGAAAATGAAAATGACAACAGAGGTTTCAACCATTTGCTTATCTTGGCTCGCTTCTTTTCCTAGTTGAGATGTTGGTGTCTCCATAACAGGCCCTCTATGGGGAATGGAAGGTCATCTTGAACTAAGATGTTGTGTATGATTGATTGATGATATCATTGATAAATGATATGTACAGGTGTGCATGATCTCTAGGTGACATGTACAGGCGTACATGATCTTTAGGTGACATGTACAGGTGTACATGATCTTTGGTGACCCATGATATTACGTTTTCTTAAATCACAAAGCTCCATAATAATCTGTTTTAATTTGACACCTTCGTTCAACCGTTTGCATTAATTCCTTTTCTGTTCTGATCCAATACCCGCTTGTGCTTCTCTTCCTACTGGTAACTGAAGAATGCATCACATATACTGAATTACAAGATACACCAATGAGACTGGTTGAATGGATTATAAACATGGTACCCTAAAATTGGAATCACATGGTGCAGCAAAATTGACCGGAGCCTGCATACGCACACTTTCCACCAATTGGTTATCTGTAGAGATTTGGTGTTGGCATATAAAATGCACTAAACTATAAGATAAAACCTGACAATAAGTCAAGAAGATAAATCCAAAGTGGAAGCTATAAGAGCAAGTGAGCCACTCCTTACTGAAGCATACACTTTTGCAGCAAAAAGAACCATGTTTGCAATGTTAGATGGCTAATGCTTCAGTCCTAGAAACCTGTTCACGCTGTTCCTGCAGGTAGATAAGTTTCATTTAACTTTTAAGTTAGCTCTCTTCACTAATGGCACAACCTGAGGTTTATAGGACAGATGACCTGCATGTTCAAATATATATAAATAGTCGAAGTTTATAGAACAGAGGACATTACAGGAAGAAAACAATCATCTTTTTTTTTTGCGGGGAAAATAAAACCATGATCTGTAGGTGCATCCATTTCACTGAGTCCCCCGTTTCACTGTCATCATCAATCTTTCTCCCCACAATTCAACTACTTCAATTTTTTACCACTACCGTTCATAATAAATTTATATATGTTAGCATTATGAAAATCAGAGAAATTGTTGCTTCTTCCTCCTGTGTCTGTCTCTTCTTTGTTGGGAGTTATTTTCTTAGTCTCAGTTTGCAGTTGTTGAGCCATGTTGTACTTAAATACCATAAAATTACTAATTTTACTAACCCACAATTTTTTTTAACTAATTTCAGTAAGATGATTTTGTTACATCTGTAAACAATGAAAATGACCGGTGTGTAACTGTTCCTGCCCCCAGCGCGGCCTTCGTGCCCCGTTGCCGTTGCTATGGCCTCGCGGGTCAGCCCCCTTTCTTGCTCCCTCCACCCGCCAATCTCGCTCCTCCTTCCCGGCTGAATCGTGTCTGATCAGATATATATTTCTCATGAAAAAGTTAGTACTGCACTGGTATATTATTCCAACCAACTGCTACATCTGCAAGTGCTTGGAGTAATGGAAGAACCAAGTAGTATTTGCAACGGAGCAGATTCAGATAGTTTTTCTTTTTTGAGATGAAGATTCAGATAGTAGTTCAGGGAAACAGAGCCGGCACGGACTGACCAAATGGGCCAACCACGGCCCACAAATCAAATATGCGCGGGAAAGATCGAATGCGGCGAGCAGCGGGGCCCGGACCACCCGATCCGCGCGCACGAATCTCAAAGCTCGAGCCGGAGCCCCACTCCGGTCCATCCATCTTATCCCCTCTCCCGTCTCGCCCTTCCCACCCGCACTCCACGCTCCACTGCCGCCGGTGCCGCCATGCTGCTCCACCACCTCCTCCCCCCCTCCTCCAGGGCCCCGCTCCGCCCCTCTCCGCGGCCGCCGTGCGGCGGCGGCGGCACCTTCACGGTGCGGTGCGCGTCCTCCTCGACCCCGTCGTCGGCAGCGGCCGGGCAGCAGGTGGCGAACGTGCACAGCTACGGCACGGTGGACTTCGAGCGGCGGCCGGCGATGCGGTGGAGCAGCCTGTACAGGCGCGTGGCGGTGGGCGGCGGCCGGCCCGTTGGGCGCACGCTCGCGGACTGGGACGAGGGCGAGCGCCGCCTCGAAAAGTGGGAGCTCTGCCGCATCGCCCGGGAGCTCCGCAAGTTCCGCCGCTTCAACCTCGCGCTCGAGGTAACGATTCCTGGCGATCTATTGAACCTTGAATTTGCTGATTGAATGATCGATAAGTGATCCAGTAGTCAGCGGCTTAGTTTTGTTCGAATTAAGAGGGTAATGTTGGTGACGTTAACTCAACATTATGCCTATATGTAAGCCAGCCGCAGATATTCCCTGAAGATGCGTTGTTTTATGGTTGCTTGGGTAATTACATTGGCTTCAGTGCTGCAAATTTTAGCAAATTTTGTATCCAGTGTGTGAGACGGTGTTGAAATTCTTAGTGGTAGTTGGAGCACCATTTAGGATGAAGTGTCATTACTTATGCTAGGTACATGTTGTGCGACAAACCTAACGCCCAAGGTCGGACTCAAGTCGGAATTATTCTGGTCATCCTTTGAGCAGATTTACCGCTGTATGTTCAGGAATTCGTTGCTCAAAGGATGATCAAACAAATATATAACCACATTGAGATAGAGATGTAAACATAATTGTACTTGCTTCATTTCAGGCGAGGTTTAATGTGCCAGTTTATCTTGAACTGGGAACTAAACTGCACAGGTAGCCAGCCACTGTTTATCTGATCTGACAATAATTACGTAGTGTGAGGAACAGTAGTTCAGTGCACTTAACAACCTTGCAAATCATTTTCAAGGCTCACCTTCGACAGTGATAGTTTATGAAGTGTTTGGGCACCCTTTCTTGCTAATTTATGGGTGCCATTTGATGGCTAATCCTACTAGTCATATGGGTTCTCATAAAAAACTATCTCTTGCATGTGCAGGTTTATGATTGGATGACTGATCGCAGGGATAGATTTTCTCTATCATCTAGTGATATGGCAATCCAGTTGGATCTGGTTGCAAAAGTACGTGGTGTTCCAGATGCTGAAGAATACTTCAACAAACTTCCTGAAGAACTGAAAGACAAGCGAACATACGGGTCTCTTCTCAATGTTTATGCCCAAGCTAGGATGAAAGAGAAAACAGAAGAAACGTTTGAGAAGATGAGGAAAAAAGGATTTGCAACTGACACACTACCTTTTAATGTGTTGATGAATTTTTACGTGGATGTTGAAGAGCCTGAGAAAGCATCTACCATTACTGATGAAATGAAGAAAAGAAATATCTCTTTTGATGTCTGCACTTACAACATTTGGATAAAGAGTTGTGCAGCTATGAAAGATGCTGAAGGAATGGAACGAGTCTATAAACAGATGGTTGCTGATGAGTCTGTTGTTGCCAACTGGACTACTTTTACCACACTTGCTAGCATGCATATCAAGCTGGGGAACTTTGAGAAGGCAGAAGAATGCTTGAAAGAAGCTGAAAGCAGAACAACAGGCAGGGATAAGAAATGTTTCCATTTTCTCATCACACTCTATAGCCACCTTCAGAAGAAGGAAGAAGTCTACCGTATTTGGAATTGGTACAAAGCAACTTTCAAGACAATCCATAACCTGGGTTACCAGGAGGTACTGTCTGCCCTTGTTAGGCTAGGAGATATAGAGGGAGCTGAACTTCTATACGAGGAATGGGCGTCCAAAAGTTCCAGTTTCGACCCCAAGACCATGAACATTTTATTAGCATGGTATTCTAGGGAAGGTTTTCGTGTGAAGGCTGAGCAAACTCTGAACAGATTTATTGAGAAAGGTGGGAACCCGAAACCAAATACCTGGGAAATCCTTGCTACAGCATACCTGAAGGATAATCAATTATCTGAAGCTCTGTCATGTTTGGAGAAAGCCGTGGCAGTTAAAAGTGCAAGTAAATGGAGACCAAGACCAACCAATGTTGAGAGTCTCCTGGCGTATTTCAAGGAGAAGAATGACACGGAGAGTGTTGACAGGTTAGTGAGCGTACTTAGAAGCAGAGGGTGTGCTGAGAACAAAGAGTACAAGTCACTGATTGACACCTATGCTTTTGCGGCCACGTGATGGTGGACAGACACCAACGGTATGATGACTATATAGCCCTTGAACACTTCAATTGCTTGCTTGTAATCTGAATGTCACGAGAACACCAAGAGTTCATGCGATATGGTTCTGTACTTCTGTTTATTCCAGAGCGGTTAGGTGCATTTTGTCAGTTGTTTCCCTACACAAAATCGTACAGCAAGTTACATAGACGATAGGTCTGCCTTCTTTCTGACCAGTTAGTTCAGTTAGAAATTCTGAGATCATCAAGAGGAAGCTGTTTACAAGGTTCCTTTGTACTTTCTACATGTATATTGACACTACCATTGAGGATTTAATCGTGCCTTGTACACGGCGTCCATTTTTCAGTTAACCTTTTTTTTTCTTTAAGCCTTTGATATGAGCTGCACTGCATATGTTACATGTGGGCTTCGCTTGATTATCTAGCAGGTCAATCAGAGTACCATAAGGTGCGTGCCTGGAAATTTCATCATCTTTGTAATTTCTCGTTCTTGGGATTGAAGGGGGTTACTTTGATACTCTCACGTCGTCCCCTTTGACACCGTTTAATTTTACTTTGCCCCTTTGCTTCGAACCAACGTCACTGGCCGTCGAAACAAGTTTCTTCTTCTTCTGTATACAGCATTCGAACTGTGAAGTACTACAGCTCAAGTTTTCAATTTGCTTTGTCTGCTGACCTCGTGGATCGTTGGCGTATTTATATTTCTGATTGGTACATCTCTTCTGCAGATCTTGAAGCCATGACAGCTGCAGATGAACAGCTCAAACATTCAGCGAGGAGGACCTGGAATTCCGTTGTTGCCGATGGGAGGTCCCATTTCCTCCAGAAAAGCAGTTATCTGATCGCGGATTGCTGGTGATAATACGGAATATGAATTTAAAGGGATATGTGGGGTGGGGGTGGGGTGTCACTGGAGGGACTGCACGAGGGTGGGTGGTTGCATCCAGGTTTATTAGATCAGGATGCATCACACACTCTAAAACTAAACTAATGGCCAGATTCCCTCACAGCTGCTAGGTGACGAAAAGTAGAGGAGTCCGTCCAGCCGGTTCTCGCTTTACTCAAACGTCACCGACGGTTTGTCATCTCCCAAAGAGGTTTCGGTTCAGCTTGCAAGTTGGAGTACAGTTTACTGTCATCCCGTCATGGACAACGTGAGCAAGACCACCAGTAAAAATAATCATGGCCGTTTTGACCCTCGCTAAGCAGACGTGATCGGCACTCCCATCCGAGGAGTTTGGGGAGAGAAATGCTGTGCTCCGTTTGGGCACGCTTTCGACGTCATGTTGATCTGCAGTTCGACACGTTTGTGTCACCCGGAGTAAGCAGCAGTGGCGGTGCTAGGGACAGCCGAGCGTGCAGCTCAGGAATCAGGATGCCTTCTGGGCCTACTGTTAACTCCACTCCAACTAATCATCAACCACGCACGCACTGGTATCAAATCACGCCAAAATGGGAGTGAATATTCGGGTGTAAAGGGAAAATCGACATGTTCACGCCTCCTTTGATTTATAGAAATTATAACGAATGAAAATTTTACAGGAGAAAACTTCTTTGGAGCCCTTGGGTTCATAAAAATGGATTTCTATTTTTATGCAGTATAGAAATCAATCTTCCACATTTCAGAAATATGAAAGAAAAACGTTAGCCTAGATCAAATAAAAAAAATTATATACTGTTCCTACGAATCAAATTATATTTTTTTCTTATTAAAAAAATTTCAAACACATGTCATCTCATTTTAAATGGCTCAAGTCATGATTCGGCAAAATTGATATAATCTTTGTGGAAGTTTTTTGGGTCATGAATATTTGTTCTTGAACTTAGGGCACTCCCAATGCTTGTATCTTAGCACGTAATCATAGGTATTTTCCTTATGTGGCATATGGTACTTGATGAAGAAAGAGAGGGAGGTTGTATCTAAGATACAACCTCTTGCACGTGGCCGTATGTAAAAAGCATGGCTAGACCAATTACACATGCATAAAGGTAAAATCATTAAATAAGATACAACCTCTAGGATACAATGCATTGTGGTAGTTGTATCCTAAGTTTTAATTGCTCCTATGATATTGTGCTAAGAAACAATGCATTGGAAGATCCCTTAGACCTCCCGCAATGGGAATATCATAACTAGTATCATGCATGCCACCTAAGCAAATTTGGTGATGTGGCATAGAATTAAATGAAGAAAGAGGTGGTTGAGTATCATATTATGATACCGTATCATAATAAATGCTAAGCTAGTATGTGTCTTGCATGACAATAAATACTACTACTTATGATACTAAACTATGATACTATGCATTGTGAAGATAGTATCATACACTATGATACTATCATTGCGGGAGGTCTTATATCTTGGTGATTTAATGCACCTCAAAATCTGAACAAGTAATAATAAATAGTAGAATTGAGTAGGATAATAAATGCACCTCAAAATACGAACAAGTCCTTGTTCAGATTTTGAGGTGCATTAAATCACCGTGTGCAAAGTTTGAGAAAATACTCACCAATACATGTACTAGTTTTTGTTCATTGGCCCTGTTTAGATCCATGGGTTAGAGTTAGAGTTGGTTAGATTGTGCCAAACTAACCCTAAAACATCCAAACAGGAGGGTTAGAGTTGGTTAGATGCATCTAACCCATCCAAAAAATCTAACCCACCCAAGAGGGCTTATTTGGGTTAGAGTTACATGAGGCCCACAAAAAGTTACTTTTCCCTCTACCTCCACCATACAAATCTTGAATAAAGTAGTCAAATGATTGGAAAAGGTACATCTATTGCCAATCTAACCCCACCATCCAAACACCTCTTTGGTTAGAGTTAGTTCAGGGTTAGTATAGAGTTATAATCTAACTCTAACCTCTAACTGAGTTAGAGTATCCAAACAGGGCCTTTTAGGGCACTCCCAATGCAAGGTTCTTAGCACGAAATCATAGGTATTTTGCTTATGTGGCATATTATTTAATGAAGAAAGAGGGGGATGTTGTATCTTAGCTAAGATACAACTCTTGCACGTGGCCATATGCAAAAAGCATTGTTAGACCAATGACATGTATGCATGAGGCTAAAATCATTAAATTATATACAACCCTTAAGAAACAATGCATTGTGGAGGTTGTATCTTAAGTTTTTATTGCTCCTATGATATTGTGCTAAAAAACAATGCATTGGGAGAGCCCTCAGTAGTCATGCATGCATGCGTTGTAATTAATGCATTGATAAATACAATGTTTTAATAAAAATAAGAGTAGTAGTACTAATTAAGTATTTTTTGCAAACCACAACATTTATTCCACCACTCAACATCTACCTTGGTTGAAGAGATTTGCAAATTGAGCCCTATAAACCGGAAAGAAGGGAGTATCTTGTAAATTTTATAATAATCATTAATGAGATCTATTCCAGATAATAAGGGCACTCCCAATGCTAGTATCTTAGCGCGAAATCATAAGTATTTTGCTTATGTGGCATGGTACTTAATGAAGAAAGAGAGGGAGGTTGTATCTTAGCTAAGATACAACTCTTGCACGTGGCCATATGCAAAAAGCATGATTAGACCAATCACATTTATGCATGTAGCTAAAATCATTAAATAAGATACAACCTCTAAGAAATAATGCATTGTGGAGGTTGTATCTTAAGTTTTTATTGCTCCTATGATATTGTGCTAAGAAACAATGCATTGGGAGAGCCCTAATCTAGTCGTATATACCACCTACTTCAAGCCATGATACTTATTGCAATACTTTGTTTTATTGTTAATACTTTAAGATGAATGTTGGATAGCGAATTTGGATGGAGCATTAGCTATAGTGCAGATGGATAATGGTATATGGATATTGGAATGTGATGCTCATAATGTTGATTATGCCATGGATAGTCTATTGTAAATTTTGCAATTTAATCGATGCAACACTGTAATTTCTTCACCACACCTATGTTATCTTTTATTGAGAGAAAACTATTATGAAATTATTGATGCTAGTCCATCTTCATCATGCATACTCGCTCCGTCCTTGAAAAAGTGTACTTCCAACTTTGTTGGAAAGTCAAACTTTTAAAACTTTGACCATGATTATATAAAAATACATCAACATTTATACCACCAAATTAGTATCATTAGATTCGATATGAAGTATATTTTTATTACATAATTATTTGGTTTCATAAGTATTGTTATATTTTTCTGCAAATGCGGTCAAATTTTGAAATAGTTTGAATCTCCAATAAAGTTGAAAGTACAGTCTTTCAAGGACGGAGGGAGTATCTTTCAAAGCTATTCATAATTACTTTGTTAGTTTATTTCTTTGCAAAATATCTATCTAACATACTTGCATTTAATTCTTGTAACTAGCAAGGCTACTAACAACCTCACTAGTTGAACTGGGAGCCAAGAGAGTATTTTACTTATGTGTCCAGGTATACACTATTATCGCTTCTATTAAACTCCTTTTGGTTCGATAAACCTTACACGTCACCCACTTTAAAGAATTTTTTTTGTTATGAGAGATAGCAATTACCTAATAAACTTTATCTTCTTTCTAAACCTTTGAAATTGGTGACATTGACTTGATTACATTTGATTTTGAAAGGAAGTGTAATTTTCTGAGTATGCATTAAAGTGATTGAACATTACTAATATAAACCTTTGCCCAATAGCTTTTTTTATTGTCTTTGATCCACCACAAGTGTTATATCAATTTAATCAAGATCATGATTTGGTAGCATTCATCCTCTAAAAATCATCTTCTTTTGCCATCTACATGCTCGATTACGAGCATGGATTAAGCTTGGAGATGGTAATACGTCTTCAACATATCGATAATATTTATACGATTCATGCTAGTTTGGTATCAATTCTACGTACATTGGGCACACTTTTATAAAGTTTTATTGAATTAACATATTAATGCAATGTCTTGCCAATTTTCGTTTTCTTGTGTTTCTGTATTTTTAGGAAAATCACTGGGTAAAAGTTTGAGGTAAATTAACAAAAAATAGTTCCAGAAGATTCACACCTGGAGAGACCTGGGGCGGGGGGGGGGGGGGGGGCAGGGGGAGGCTTGGCATCCACCTCCAAGCCCCTGTCACCCTTTTGGGAGGGGAGGCGGGCTCTAGCCTATGACTCCCTTTAGCTGGCCTCCGGTGTCGTTGCCTCTATGGGGCTGTTTGGTTCATTACCCTGAGACACCCTACCAAAATATTGGACGTTGACCTATCCTGGGTGTTCATTTGGATGGGGGGCAAATAATTGGTGCGCCCAAAGCTCAAGAGAAGCTCTAGTTCAATTCACAGCCATTTGTTTGGGTAGGGTGTGGGCGGAGAAATCTAGCGCCAATTAATTGGTGAGCCAACGATAGGCACCAACCATACAACCCCTATATATTGAACAAAACCTCGAAATAATTTATCGATAATTTAACTTCGCTACCACATCATGTTCCTGAGATGACCTTCATTTTCATTCCGATCCTTTAATTTGATGGAGGGGGGATGAGTCTACATCTTCATCAACATTGATCCTCGTGATTCAAGATGAGTTATGAGTAGTCCATCGCCTGGACTACAAGTTCATGACAATAGCTAAAACCGAAATTTCTCCACCCTGATGTATTTTTTATCTTCAATACAGTATCCATATGAATTTCCATACATGTTGTGGTTACCTTTTATTTAGTTGTTAGTGGTGATAGATCAAATGATGATATTTTTGTGACGTGTTCAAATTTTTGCATGACTAAAATTTGATATTAGAGATGCATATTTATTTTCGACCGCTAGTAATTTTTTGGCTAGTTGAGATGTGCGATCAATAGTGGAAGATGTGTGCATTAGTCGGGTTCAATGCTTTAAGTAATCTAATGAAGTTATAAAAAACAAAAAAGGCTCGCATGAATTGTTACAACTAAGAATTAATGTTAGGTAGAGGTTGAACAACATCCTAATCATAAAAGTATGTCATCATGCTTAATGCAATTACATGTGTTCATACTTAATGTCCTAGTGATATGCATGGTTCTTGGTGTAAGGACATGATATTTAACTATAAGATGCACAAGGTGGGGTTCTCAGTCTAATAGTTTTATGAATATACTGCTTATATAAAATCTTTCACATTAATTTATCAATATGAATGCATGCCACCTTACCATCACAAAGCAATGTTGCCATCACAATTTTTCTGCTTTGGAGAGTTGCACTTAATAAACTATGAATCCAGGTCCAAAATTTAGAATCAACTTGTTGAATTTACCATCACCAACAACTTTATGGTATCTTCGCCTACACTTTTATTTTCCGTTTTGCTCCATTACATAAAAATACAAAACATCATATCTCACATGTACGAAGTTTTTATTTGTGTTACAAATCATTCAACTATTGCGGGATACGAGTATCTCCACAGATTGATATCTTGGTTTCTCACTGAGGGGAAACTTGTTGCCCGCTATGAACTCCTACATCGGGAAGCCCAACAAAGCTATCCATGTAGGAAGCAGCAGGGCACATTGCCATCGCTCATTGGTCCATTACATGTCGACGTGGTCAATCAAAACATGTATTCTAAGCGGGAAACTCACTCGATGAGATCGATGTAGAATTCGATGGTGCGGAGGCGTGAGGCCTAGATAGCCTCTTGGGCATTTTTTCGAGCGTGGGCCTCCAATTTAATAAATTATGCACCCCTTCTGGTCCAAGACAAAGTCACATTTTTTCAAGATTTTTATTTATTATATTTATTTCTTCAAAATAAATAATTAACACTTTAACTATAAGTACATTATGCACTGTTCCAGATATCTTCCGATATTCCGATAAATCGTCCGATTTATCCCTTCTCGATGTCTCGCAGATAAGATAAATTAGTCGATAAATGATCCGATATGCCTATTCATGGCCCGATATACCGATAAATCGTCCGATTTATCTCTTATTTTGAGTCAACCGATAAGTTCCCGATAAGCGGTATCCCCAACATTGACGTTATGTATAATTTCATATTTCATGCAATATTTGTTGTAGCCTCATAATAGTAATGGAAGCCTAGACAAAAAAATTCAAGAGAAGTAATCAAATCCCTCAATTTAAATAGATCCAAGATCTATGCATTTATTAAATTTTAATTATATTTTTTAAAGATTTAACATTCCAACCCATGGAAATTTTGGGAAGTTTATATAGGTATATATGAAATCCATACCAAAATGTTAGGGTTGAGAGGAACATTTTGGGTACACGGTGCAAAGCCTTAGGTTGTAACCCTTTAGAAAGATATGGGTTGGAATTATACTCATTTTCATAGTTAAACAAATGTGCTTATGAGAATACTATCACTAATCTATATTCTTATACACCGCCTTCAAATCACTCCACTCAAAGCTTGGAAATAAATGGACAAAACATCTGATAATTAGCCATTGGTTTCTATGATGAGGTCTCCTTCTCCGACTCAGTTACCCCGGCATCACTTGGGGCTCTACTTTGTGCTCCTAAAAATGTCGACAAGATCTTATACTTAGACTCTGATGATGTGATGTGTCGCCATTGGACACAAGTGATTCTCCTATAGAAAATGCGCAAAAACCTACCTCACACAAAATCTTAAAATCTTGATAGATCAAAATATCCTCACATTCAAAACGGGTCGATAGCGAGGCGGCCATGATCATTTTCGTCGATTTTAAAGTTGAGTGAGGAGGCGATGTGGGGCCATGTTTGTCAGAAAAAAACAGATCCGGGGATTTTAACCACCTTCCTCCCCAACATCCTACTCCAAAGGGAGTATTTAACAAAATCTTCAACTCTCCATGAAGTCCACCCGCGAGAACTCAGGGGTACACACACACAGGCGCACAGCATCCAAGGGAGCCGGCGATCGAGATCAGTGAAGCCGCCATGGGCACGGTGGAGGAGGAGGATCTACCGGCAGAGGACATGCCGCGGGTGGTGGGCGTCCTCTCCGCGCTCCTGGAGCGCGTAACGGAGCGCAACGACGCGGCGGCGGGTCCGGCGGCCGCGTCGGCGTTCCGGGCGCTGACGAAGCCCGACATCTCAGTGCGCGCGTACATGGCGCGCATCGCGCGGTTCGCCTGCTGCAGCCCCGCGTGCTTCGTGGTGGGTTACATCTACCTCGACCGCCTCCTGCGCCGCCGCCGCGCCCTCTCGGTGGACTCCTACAGCGTTCACCGCCTCCTCATCACCACCGTGCTCTCCGCCGTCAAGTTCATGGACGACATGTGAGTTCCCCTACACCGCACCCCTGATCAGGAGTATGACTGGCGTATGATTGAGTTCTTATTTTGTTTTGGAAGTAATTATGCTGTTCTTGGGTTCAGTCGGCTCTGCTCATCTTACAGGAGAGAATTAGTTGAGGAACAGGTAGAATTCTCTAGATCGGGGCACTATGTAGGATGATCAAAAATATATTAGGAAGACTCAAATGGCGTGTGGACAATGCTGTTTGCATAAATCCGCTTGAATCAAGAGGTTCGAATTAATGGGAGGCATTGGACCATGAGAGGAATTCAGAGACTCCAGTCAGTAGTATGCCAACTGTGATGCAGAGATAGCTTGATTCTCATATGATATTTTGTTCTTCTGTGCTCAACTTGGGCAGCTTTATCCGCTAGATTTTTTAGGTCAAGCATTATCGGAGTGTCTTATCTTGCTTCTTTTGGTGGTTGACAAAAAATCACTCTCAATCAGTTAAAAGTTGGGACCTTAACTAATCTAGCACGTCAAACAAAACTTTTGAATTGCGATTTGCGAATGAACTGATTACTCTGCTTTTCTACTGTTCAAGTTGGTGTTCATAGAGCCAGTGTAGACAACAAATTGGTGAGTTGTCTTCAACTGTTCATAGAAGGCTCTGATGGGATAAGATCGACATCTAATATCGGAATCCATATCACGTAGGATGCATTGGCAGAGAACATTCTATAAGGAGCAGAACCCAACAACCCCTTCCCTAAATCCGAAACAAGCTCGCGCAATCGAAAGCCGCACCGACTATCAAAAGAAATGAAACAATTTGCATAGGAGAATTTGTTATCGTCTCAGGATGGGCTCTCATCCTAACTAGCACACCTAACACCAAGCAGAGTATTATCTGCTCCTGAGGTGATGATGTATGTGGTGTGGGCAAAATTATATCTGCAAACAGAGAGGTAATGGTGGCTCCACTCCTCCTTCCACCCATGTTCCAACCACATTTGCACTTGGTGGGGGCCCAAGCCAAGATTTAAGATAGAGCCACCCTCCCTTTCAGCACCCTTTCTCTCTTTTTGGAATTTAACTCACTGTCAAGTACTTGCCATAGAATAGGACAGTGGCAACTTGGCCCTTGCTGATGATGCATGCTCACTACCTATTGCTACTCCCTCCTGCCAGGAGCACCCAACCCTATCTGTCCTTTTCCTTGGAATCATTACCCAGTTGATGATTGATTGTACATTTCTTCCTTAAAATAATTCCTACAGTATCCTGTAGGCATTCTAAATATTTTGTAAGGTATATTCTGGATAACTGATTTGGTGTGTGCTTCTCTGCCCAGTTTGGGTTTCTCTGCATCTCACAAATGTTTTGTAGGCTACTGCCACTTCCACTCTTGATTTCTCAAAATAAAAATAAAAGCACTTAACCTGACTGATATAGATACCATATGATCTGAATCCTGCTGGGTTAACATATTAACTGACTGACGGTGTCTCGCAGATGCTACAACAACGCCTACTTCGCCAAGGTGGGCGGGATCAGCCTGACCGAGATGAACTACCTCGAGGTGGACTTCCTCTTTGGCGTCGGCTTCGAGCTGAACGTGTCGCCGGAGACGTTCGGTCACTACTGCGCGATCCTCCAGTCCGAGATGCTCTGCCTGGAGCTGGAGCCGGAGCCCCTTCTCCCCTCTACCGTCGCCGCCGCAGCCGCTCCGGGCAGCAGGATGCATTGCTGCCTCTCTGAAGACGATGGCAGTAACGCCACAACCAGCAGCAGCAGCGGTGGTGCTCAGCAGCAGCTGGCTGCGTAGGTGGCTAGGGGCATATATTTATACAGTACACTGTGAGTGCGTACATGTACAGGATCATGCTGCTCGAGAGAGCAGAGTACGCGATCTTATGGGTGTGATTTGCTGCTGTTTGGTGCCTTTGGTTGTACTGCATGTATAGCTTGTTTAGGTGATAGTCTGATAGAGGTGGACACTGCCAAGAGTGCACACCGATCGTGCGGAAGTTACAAGGTGTGTGTGTTTTGCTGTTGTCGAACGAAAAAAGTATGTGCTGTGCTCTAGGCCTCTAGCGCAGGTTGACACGTACTCCCTCCATTTCTAAATATAAGGTGTATAGTTTTTAAAAAAAAGTCAAATTTAATTAACTTTGATCAAATTTGTCGATAAATATATCAAATATAAAACTATAGCAAAACAGTACCATTAGATTCATATTTAAACATATTTTATACTACCTTCGATCCATATTAATGGGCACACACTTAATACAACTCTGTACTAAAGTTGTATTAAGTGTGTGCCCATTAATATGGGTCGGAGGGGGTATTATATTTATTAAATAACATACATGTTTATCTTTTACTATAAATTTGGTCAAAATTAAAAAGTTTGACTTTTTAAGAAAACTATACACCTTATATCAAGGAATGGAGAGATTATATTTATTCAAGCAATTGTCTGCCTTTTCATGTAGAAAAAAAGATCATTTTATAAGAAAAACTGATCAAAGATCGATACAAAACCACATACGTCGGCCTTGAGGTTGCGCTTCAAGCCCCCTAGCGAGCCAGTGACTACTGCCCAAACAACCAAAGACGATACCCTACGGACACATCAAGAGCCGCCGCTTGAACTTACGAACCATAGAAAAACGCACATACACCCATATCGCGCTTCAATTGTGTCAACGATCCTGTTAACCAAGCTACCAGAGACGACACCCTACCACATGACCTGAAACCATTGCTCCAACTTATAAACTACATAAAGACACGCACCGGGGTGTTTCAAATGAGTCTACGGCCCTGTTGCCCAAGCAACCAAAGACGACATTTTACCACTCGAACTGAAACCACCGATGAAACATATAAACCACAAATGCACACACCGACCACGAGGCCACGTATCGAATGAGTCGTTGACTCTGTAACCCAATATGGCACACCGACTCTACCGTTTCGGCTTTCACACTGAACCAGAGACCGATCATCTCTCTAGTCGATGGCAAAACAGAAGGACCAAAAACATGCCACTGTTGTCTGATAGAAGAAGGGACCTCCAAGGCGACGCCATGAAGCTACGAGAACGACAATGACCCCCGCTCCAAGCAAGGATGGCCTTGTGTTTTCACCTGGAGAGCTCGACATCCAAACGATGAGGGAGATGAAGGGGATTCACAATGACGCCTCTAAGAAGGGGAAGGACATCCAAGGACACCCCTGTCTTTGGCATCATTTGAAGTCGGTGCTAGCTTTTGCCCAAAGCTTACCAAACCCATCATCATTGGACCATAACTAGTCATCCGCCCGAACTTCAACAACCATGTGACTCGGACAACACATTTCCACGAATAAACCACACACACCATCATCCTCCACATGGGCCACATCAACCATCCGCGCCACAACAACCACGTCTTGATGCCGCTCGCAATCGCCAACATCAAGCCACTGTTGCACAACCACACAAACCTCACACTTGAATTCACGGACCTAGTGCACCGAGGCCACACCTCATGGCCAGATCTGAAACAATCCAGAGCTCCCCGTCGCCGCTCATAGCTTCCACCCCCTCCAGCCCCCCCCCCCCCCCCCCCCCGCGCGTGCGCGTGTGTGTAGCACACAACGAGCAACATGCCTCCCAAAGAAGCAACATTGACAAATCCAATATCCTCCAACCCATTGCAACACACTGGTATCTTTCAACTAGGTAGTTGTTGGGGGCCCAAATGCAAGGGTTTATAGGATAGAAGTAATTTTCTCTTAAATAGCTGACTTGTAAGGTTTATCGATCCAATATGAGTCTGATGTTGAAGAGAACAATAAAGGGTATCTGCATACTGAAAGGATCGAGATAGACCTAGAGGGGGGGGTGAATAGGTCTTATACAAATTTTATCACTACTTAGCAATTTTTAGGCAATAATGCGGAAGATAAAGGTGTGCCTAACAAATTGCAAAGTCTATTTAGCAAAGACAAGATAAACAATAAGCACAATAAACTAAAGCAAGCGAGGGGAAAATGATACGGTAGCACAAGTAATAAGGGAAAAGAGTAGGGATAACCGAATGACGCGGAGACAACGATGCATCCCGATGTTCACTTCATTGGAGGGAAGCTACTCACCGTTTGGAGAGAGTGGGTGAAACCACGAAGGCACACCAACGCCACGAAGGATCACTCTATTCCCCTTGAGATATCACCACGAAGGCGATTCCCAACCACTACCGGTTGACCTTAAAGGTGGTCACCAAACCCTCACAAACTCAACGGGGGTAATCACAATGGTCGATTCCTTTCCGAAGAACTCCTACCCGCCTAGGAGTCTCCAACCTCCAAGAGTAACAAGATCAGTGGGGAAAGGCTCAATGCTTGCTCAAATCACGATTTTCTTTGGTCGGAAGATGGGGAAGGGACGGATCTATCACGTGGTGAAAGATCCGACAAGAACTCTCACAAATCTCTCCGGGATCTTGGTTTGAGTGTATGAGATAAGAGAGAGGGAGCACTTTGTGTTCTCGAGTGAAATAAGTGAAGTGGTCAACCCTAATCCGAAGTGGGTAGGGGGTATTTATAGATGCACAAGAACTAGCCGTTTTGATGCAGTCATAAGGGCGCCGAACGATCCGGGCTATATGTCGGACGGTCCGACCTGTAGTCCGGACGACCGATGAGATCAGCACCAGGACTCCATAGCATTCACACGTCGGACGGACTGGGGTGGAGGTCGGACGGTCCGGGCTCGTCCCGGACGGTCCGACCTATACACCGGACGGTCTGACCCATAGAGGTAATGCTACTGACCTTTTGCACCGCAGGTCGGACGGTCCGGGATAGAGCCCGGACGGTCCGACCTGCATACCGGACGATCCGACCAATAACAAAATTGGTACTGACCTTTTTGCACTGTAGGTCGGACGGCCCGGGATAGAGCCCGAACGGTCCGACCTTCATACCGGACAGTCCGACATACACATATAAGGCACAGAAACATTGTGTGTTAATTTCCTACATATCTAACAGATTTTCATAGGTTGCAGGTAAGTGTATTTTAATGTGTTTCAATAGTTTATGGTTTGAGCAAGACTTGAACCCATCCTTATGATCCCTCTTAATAGTGCGGGGAACACTATGACTCAAGAAACAAATGGTAAAGAGGACTTAACGTCATCTTCTGTTCTTGTGTTGACTTCTTGAGAATAACTTAGATGATCTCACATGATCCCTACATGATGACAACAAGAAGACTAACAATCCCTGTGTATCACTTAGCAAACGTAGTTAGTCCCCTATATGTATATTGTCATCAACAACAAAATATGCTTGAGGGCAAGATTGCACTTTCACACACGCATATATGAAACTACTTTTTCACCCAACAGTACTAATGAGGTAGTCAGTCTCACTAGTCTTGCTAGTTGCAAAGATAATTAATGACAAGTGTGATAGATAGATAGATAAATAGATACATCGAAAGTAGATGCAAAGTAGTAAATACTTTCGGTATTTATGTGACGGAGATGGACTGGGATCCATGACATCACTAGTGGTTCTCTCTTATTAGGATGTCAATGGTGTGGTTAACAAATTATAGTGGGGTATCAACCAAATTGCAATATTCATGATAGTACATGCATGACATAATTAACATATGAGCATCAGGTCCAAAGACCCATATAACATTATCCAACTGTATCTATAGCTAATACTCCGCTTAAGATGGCTATTAACCATTCATCTTAGAGTATTGAGGGAAAATAGAGTATTACAGTAAATATGGTGACATAAAGTAGATAGTGTATTGTCTTAATTTTCAAAGGAAAAACTACCCAATCATTTTTATCCCTAGTGGAAACAAGACAATACAAGTTTTTTCTATTTTCTATCACTATGTTAGATTACTTGCAAGATTGAACCCCAACTATTATACACAAGCCCCTCTTGGAGATCACCCCTTAAACTTGGGTAAAGAAAAAAATGGAGAGCATATATAAATAAGAATTATGCATATAGAAAACCAAGTAGATATCAAATTGAATCATGAATAAATTTGACCATAAAGTGATAATTCACTATGGCACCACAAACACACTATAAGATTACATTAGATAGATCACAATCATGTAATACAACTAATTTGATTGTTGTATGAAAGATTGAATGATAGAGAGAAACCATCTAGCTATTGCCATAAACCTTAGGTCCAAAAGAAACTACTCATGAGTGGGCATGGTGACGTCCAATATGATGCAGATGGCCACTGAGAAGTCCTGCCCCTATTAGCTGGAGGAGCGGCAAACAGTCAGTCGTCGCCCAATCTACAATGGAGTCGGAGTATATTGCCGCTTGCGAAGCGTCAAATGAGGCGCTGTGGCTGAAGAAGTTCGTGATCGAGCTTGGCGTCTTTCCCAGCTGCACTGACCCCTTGGGAATCTTCTGCGATAACACGGGTGCCATTGCTAACGCGAAGGAGCCAAGAACTCACTCTACAGCCAAGCACATCCTCCGAAAGTTCCATGTGACGCGAGACTACGTCAGGGATGGACACACTAGGATTCACAAGATACATACGGATCTGAACGCAGCAGACCCGATGACTAAACCTCTTCCACAGGGAAAGTTTGAAGAACACCGAGAGACCATTGGTGTTAGATACATACCTGATGTAAACTAGTGTAATTTGTACTCTAGTGCAAGTGGGAGACTGTTGGATATGTGCCCTAGAGACAAATTAATAAAGATATTTGTCACATATCCGTTTTGTTCATAATACGTTTTATACTGTGCTATAACTGTATTACTTGGAAATACTAATACATGTGTAGTATAAAACATGGTCCGTAGTTTAACTCGGGTAAACTATCTCATTGGGCAATTGATTGATCAAGCTTTCCTGATCATGGCGACACTTAAGTCCATTGACAATGAGGTCATATCGTTAAGGGGAATGATGTGATGGACGTACACCCACCTAAAGTATTGCAATGTGATCGAGTCACATAGTTCAGCGTTGCTATGACTTTGTAACATATGACTTAGTCCTTAGATCGTAATGATCATACGTAATTGTCATCTATGAGGAGACTTTGATTTGTATCCCACCGCCTGACTGAAATATGTTGGCTATAACGGTGCACTTTGGGTATTCCGAAATAGATGGTTGATGAGTATGTTAATAGATCAGAGCGGGATTTGTCAGTCCTTATGACAGGACAGGTACTCTGGGCCCACTCGGTGATATTGCATCAATAGCTTGCAAGCAAGTGACTAGGTCACAAGAGATGCAATGATCATGGACGAGTAAACTTGTTTGTTGTGAATGAGATGTGAACACGATATGTAGGATACCGACGATCAAACCTCGGACAAACAAAGTACCGAAGCACAAAGGGATTACGTCGTATCGTTAACGGTTTCCAAAGGCGATCGAAGTTCATTTGATGGAAGCGCAGGGGCTGTCAAGGATTGTAACCAGGTCCAACTGACTAGTCATTGGTCAATGAGAAGAGTCTCGACCATGTCTGCTGTTTCCCGGACCGTTAGGGTGTTACACTTATGGGCAATCGATGCATAGGACAGTTACGGGATCAATCGGTGAAATAGGAGAAATCACCGGAATAGTTCCGGAGGAGGACGGAATGGTTTCCGGACATTTTGAATAGTTCAAAATAAAGTTTAATTGTTTTAATAATGTTTTATTATTTAATTATCTGAATTAAATATTTAAAACATATTAAATAAATTAAAAAATTGGGAAAAAGGCTATATGGGCCCATGGGGCCCATTAGGGGAGGAGGGGGTTTCCCCCCTTGGGCTTGGCGCCAAGGGTGGGGCCCAAACCCCCCCTATGGCCGGCGCACCTTCCCCCCCTTTGGGGGTTTAGTCCCACATGGGGGAGGGGAGGAGGATCACACCCCCCCTTGGCCTATATAAGGAGGGGTAGACCCCCCTTTTTCCAACGCACCAAATCTCCTTCTTCCTCCTTCTCCTTCCCGGAAGTGGACTCCCCTTGTTTGGAGTCTGCACCAGGATTGGAGTTCTCCACCATAAGGCAGGCCGTCGCTCTGCTGGATTCGGGATCCGTAGCCGTCTTTCTTCCGCTGCTCACCTGGTTCGGGGCCCGGGAGGAACATCGATTGTACCGTACGTGTATAATCTCTTCGAGGCACTACACCTGTGGTGCTACTTCGTCGCTGGAGGTTTACCGGGAGTCATCCTCTCCGGTGGTGGTCTTCTACACGACAGGGAGGTCGTAGTTCTGAGTCTACGCCAACCATGTTCGCAAAAACGTTTCCCTCTTTTGGTCTTCAAAGGTATGAACACCGATTCCCTCCGTTACTTTACATCGCCATAGCATAGATCTTGGGTTCGGGTACCGTAGGTATGAAAAAATTGTGTTTTCTGCCCCGTATCCCAAAGTGGTATCAGAGCTAGATATGCGTAGATGTATTGTACGGGTAGAACACATCTAGGATGTGGGCATCGAATCTTCATTCGTTACCCTCCTACGTGCACTCATTTAGCGTTGCGGCAATGTTTGATGAAGCGGCCCCCGACCGACCTTACGCGTTTACGCGAGACTGGTTCCACGCTTGACATATGGCTTGTACCATATAAATTGGCTGGGGGGTGTCTGTCTCTCTGCATTAGCAATGCGAAGATGTTTGCAACGGAGGGCCCCGACATGGGTGTAATAGAGACGGATGGGAGACGGTGTTGTGGCATGTTTTTCGTAGGATAGAAACGGTTCTCTCTCTCGAAACCCCTAACAGCCACGTAAAACTTGCACAAGCTAAAGTAGAAAGGCGTTTAACTTTGCTTTGCATGAAGGGGGATCATAGCTTGTATGATTTAAAAGTTTTACATCATGTTTTGCTAATATACTTGATATAACGACGGTAGCATTATAGGATGATCTGTCACTAAAACCAACACAGTGTCCTTACCCTAGTGAGCACCACTTGGAAAGTTCTACATTATGGAGGCATCACGTGTCACACGGGTGTCAAACATTTTTTCGTTCACAAGAGGTGGGTGTAGCAAGCCTGGCATATGTATATGATATGGCCTTGCATGACACAGCAACAAATCACATAGGGTGTGATGGCGAGCCTGGCATATGTATATGATATGGCCTCGGGACACAAGAGACCGAAAGGTCGAGCATGAGTCACATAGATGATGTGATTGGTATGATGGCCTACCTTGAACACATACTGATGGACGTGACGATCGGGGGAGGTATGGTGTTCTAGGATCGTGTAATCACTTAGAAAAATTGAGAGATGTTTTCCTAAGTGGGAGTTTTAGAATTAACTGTAATTGAACTCCACATTATGAACAAAAGTCTAAATATGTATCTTTGTGAATCAACCTTGTAGATGACAGCACCACGCCCCTCGTTCAACTTAGGATCATTCCTAGAGAAAGATAAACTGAAAACTAATGGGTCAAACTTCACCTCCTGGTTCCGCACCCAGAGGATTCTCCTCGTTCCCCTCAAAATGTCCTATGTACTTGAGACTGCATTAGGAGATGCACCAGCAACTACCGCTACTCCGGCTGAGAAGAAAGTCTATCTCATTAAGTCGGATGATTCCTCCCTTGTCAAGAAGGGTATGCTCCATGCCATGGAGGCTGAACTGCAGAAACGGTTCGAGAGCTTCAGTGCTTATGAGATAATCACTGACCTCAAGACCGTCTTTGCACCTCAAGCCAAGGTTGAGAGAAATGAAGTTTGTGAAGCTTTCTTCTCTGGAAAAATGGAAGAGCACACCAGCATGACTGAGCACGTAGTTAAAATGTCTGACTACGTTCAACGCCTAAATGATCTAGAATTTAAGATTCCAGATGAAGTGGCGATTGATAGGGTGTTGCGGTCGCTACCCCATAGCTATGAGAGTTTTGTGTTGAAGTACAACATGCAAGGAATGGTTGAGACCCTTTCTGAATTGTTCACAATACTCAAAATTGCTGAGATGGAAATCAAGAAGGAGCACAGCTGCACCAAGTACCTAGAAGATAAGAAGCCCGGCAAGGTTGCCGGAAGAGACATGGATATATGTGATATACATGTTATTGATGTTTTCTTGACAAGTGCTCGGAGCAACGTCTGGATATTTGATACCGGATCAGTTGCTCACATCTGTAACTCCCAGGAGGGGATGCAGAATAAACGACTCTTGCGGAAGGATGAAGTGACGATGCGCGTTGGGAACGGTGCCAAGGTTGAAGTAATGTCAATTGGCACGCTTCGTCTTAGTCTCCCTTCGGTGTTGATTCTTGTCTTGAATAATTGCTATTATGTACCCGCGTTGAGTATGAACATTGTGAGTGGCTCTTGCTTGATGCGAGACCAGTATTCTTTTAAATCCAAAACAACTGGTTGTTCGATTTATAAGAATAATGTCTTCTATGTTCATGCACCGGTGCGTAATGGTTTATTCTTAATGGATCTCGAATATCATGACTCCCACATCAATAACGTAGAGGCCAAAAGATTAAAGCCTAGTAACGAAGAGCACATGAAGATGTGGCATTGTCGACTTGGTCATATTGGTATAAAGCGCATGGAGGAACTCCATAAAGATGGACTTCTGGAGTCATTGGATTTTGGATCCCTTGACACATGTGAACCATGCCTAATGGGCAAAATGACAAGGACTCCATTCAATGGGACAATGGAGCGTGCGGTGGACTTATTAGGGATCATACATACTGATGTATGCGGACCAATGAATGTCACCGCACGCAATGGTTTTCGTTACTTCGTGACCTTCACGGATGACTTAAGTAGATACGGGTATATCTATTTAATGAAACACAAGTCTGAAACCTTTGAAAAGTTCAAGGAATTTCAGAGTGAGGTCGAGAATCAACTCGGGAAGAAAATCAAGCACCTTCGATCTGATCGAGGAGGCGAGTATTTAAGCCACGAGTTTTGCACTCATCTGAAGACTTGTGGTATTGTACCACAACTTACGCCAGCTGGAAAACCTCAGTGAAACGGTGTGTCCGAGCGACGTAATCGAACACTATTGGATAGTGTACGGTCAATGATGTCTCATACCGACTTACCTACATCATTCTGGGGGTATGCATTAGAAACTGCCGCTTACGTTCTTAATAGGGTACCATCCAAATCCGTAGAGACAACGCCAATTGAGAAATGGTGTGGCAAGAAGCCAAAGTTGTCTCACCTGAAGATTTGGGGTTGTGAGGCTTATGTTAGGAAACTTCAGCCTGACAAACTCGAATCTAAGGCGGAGAAATGCATCTTTGTAGGATATCCAAAGGAAACTGTTGGATACACCTTCTACAACCAATCTGAGGGCAACACGTTTGTCGCTAAGACTGGGCACTTTCTTGAGAAGGAGTTTCTCTCAAAAGAATTGAGTGGGAGGAAAATAGACCTCGATGAAGTGACTGACCAATCACTCCAAATGGAAGAACCGACAACAGAAATTGTTCTGGAACCTTCTTCCATAGTGGGAGCTGAAGAGAATGGCCAGGAAGACATTCATAACGATCATGACATACATGATGATCATGATGAGAATGAAGAGGAACCTATTTTGCCCCGTAGGTCATCAAGAGTCCGTCAACCTACCGAGTTTTACGGACAGCTTGTGAATGCAATCTCGGCTGATGAGTCGGATGAACCTACGAGTTACAAAGAATCAATGGAGGGACCCGAGTCCGAGAAATGGCTAGAAGCCATGAAATCCGAAATAGACTCCATGTACACCAACAAAGTTTGGACTTTGGTGGATATTCCCGAGGACCGCAAGGCCGTCGAGAATAAATGGATTTTCAAGAAAAAGACTGATGCAGACGGAAACGTATCTGTCTACAAAGCTCGACTTGTCGCGAAGGGGTTCCGACAAATTCAAGGAGTTGACTACGAGGAGACATTCTCTCCTGTAGCCATGATTAAGTCTATTCGGATCCTACTAGCAATAGCTGCCTATCATGATTACGAGATATGGCAGATGGATGTGAAAACTGCGTTCCTTAATGGCAACATTGAGGAAGAGTTGTATATGATGCAACCAGAGGGGTTTATCGATCCAAGGAATGCTGGTAAGGTGTGCAAGCTTCAACGGTCCATCTATGGGTTGAAGCAAGCATCTCGGAGCTGGAATCTTTGATTTGATGAGGTCATTAAAGCTTTTGGATTTGTCCAAAACGTCGAAGAGTTCTGCGTCTATAAGAAACTGAGTGGGAGCTCTGTAGCATTCCTTGTGTTATATGTAGATGACATATTACTAATAGGGAACGATAAGAAATTCTTAGAAGAAGTAAAGGAATATCTGAATGGACAATTTTCCATGAAGGACCTAGGTGAAGCTGCGTACATATTGGGGATTAAGATCTATAGAGATAGACCTAATCGACGGTTGGCCTTGAGTCAGAACACTTATATTGACAAGATATTGAAAAGGTTCAGTATGGATAACTCCAAGAGAGGCCTCTTGCCAGTTATAAAAGGTGTCAAATTAAGCGTGACTCAATGTCCAACCACAGCAAAAGAGAAGGAGGAAATGTCCTCAAAGCCCTATGCCTCAGCCATAGGTTCTCTCATGTATGCTATGTTATGTACCAGACCGGATTTAGCGCTGGCCATTAGTATGACTAATCGCTACCAGAGTAACCCGGGAATGGCTCACTGGACAGCAGTAAAGAACATCCTTAAGTACTTAAGAAGAACCAAGGATCTCTTTCTCGTTTATGGAGGAGTTGATGAGGAGCTCACCGTAAAGGGTTACGTTGACGCAAGCCTCGGCTCAGATCTAGATGACTCGAAATCCCAGACGGGATATTTTTTCATGTTGAACGGTGGCGCTATTAGCTGGAGGAGCGGCAAACAGTCAGTCGTCGCCCAATCTACAATGGAGTCGGAGTATATTGCCGCTTGCGAAGCGTCAAATGAGGCGCTGTGGCTGAAGAAGTTCGTGATCGAGCTTGGCGTCTTTCCCAGCTGCACTGACCCCGTGGGAATCTTCTGCGATAACACGGGTGCCATTGCTAACGCGAAGGAGCCAAGAACTCACTCTACAGCCAAGCACATCCTCCGAAAGTTTCCATGTGACGCGAGACTACGTCAGGGATGGACACACTAGGATTCACAAGATACATACGGATCTGAACGCAGCAGACCCGATGACTAAACCTCTTCCACATGGCAAGTTTGAAGAACACCGAGAGACCATTGGTGTTAGATACATACCTGATGTAAACTAGTGTAATTTGTACTCTAGTGCAAGTGGGAGACTGTTGGATATGTTCCCTAGAGACAAATTAATAAAGATATTTGTCACATATCCGTTTTGTTCATAATACGTTTTATACTGTGCTATAACTGTATTACTTGGAAATACTAATACAGGTGTAGTATAAAACATGGTTCGTAGTTTAACTCGGGTAAAATATCTCATTGGGCAATTGATTGATCAAGCTTTCCTGATCATGGCGACACTTAAGTCCATTGACAATGAGGTCATATCGTTAAGGGGAATGATGTGATGGACGTACACCCACCTAAAGTATTGCAATGTGATCGAGTCACATAGTTCAGCGTTGCTATGACTTTGTAACATATGACTTAGTCCTTAGACCGTAATGATCATACGTAATTTGTCATCTATGAGGAGACTTTGATTTGTATCCCACCGCATGACTGAAATATGCTGGCTATAACGGTGCACTTTGGGTATTCCGAAATAGATGGTTGATGAGTATGTTAATAGATCAGAGCGGGATTTGTCAGTCCTTGTGACAGGACAGGTACTCTGGGCCCACTCGGTGATATTGCATCAATAGCTTGCAAGCAAGTGACTAGGTCACAAGAGATGCAATGATCATGGACGAGTAAACTTGTTTGTTGTGAACGAGATGTGAACACGGTATGTAGGATACCGACGATCAAACCTCGGACAAACAAAGTACCGAAGCACAAAGGGATTACGTCGTATCGTTAACGGTTTCCAAAGGCGATCGAAGTTCATTCGATGGAAGCGCAGGGGCTGTCAAGGATTGTAACCAAGTCCAACTGACTAGTCGTTGGTCAATGAGAAGAGTCTCGACCATGTGAGCTGTTTCCCGGACCGTTAGGGTGTTACACTTAAGGGCAATCGATGCATAGGACAGTTACGGGATCAATCGGTGAAATAGGAGAAATCACCGGAATAGTTCCGGAGGAGGACGGAATGGTTTCCGGACATTTTGAATAGTTCAAAATAAAGTTTAATTGTTTTAATAATGTTTTATTATTTAATTATCTGAATTAAATATTTAAAACATATTAAATAAATTAAAAAATTGGGAAAAAGGCTATATGGGCCCATGGGGCCCATTAGGGGAGGAGGGGGTTTCCCCCCTTGGGCTTGGCGCCAAGGGTGGGGCCCAAACCCCCCCTATGGCTGGTGCACCTTCCCCCCTTTGGGGGTTTAGTCCCACATGGGGGAGGGGAGGAGGATCACACACCCCCTTGGCCTATATAAGGAGGGGTAGACCCCCCTTTTTCCAACACACCAAATCTCCTTCTTCCTCCTTCTCCTTCCCGGAAGTGGACTCCCCTTGTTTGGAGTCTGCACCAGGATTGGAGTTCTCCACCATAAGGCAGGCCGTCGCTCTGCTGGAGTCGGGATCCGTAGGCGTCTTTCTTCCGCTGCTCGCCTGGTTCGGGGCCCGGGAGGAACATCGATTGTACCGTACGTGTATAATCTCTTCGAGGCACTGCACCTATGGTGCTACTTCGTCGCTGGAGGTTTACCGGGAGTCATCCTCTCCGGTGGTGGTCTTCTACACGACAGGGAGGTCGTAGTTCTGAGTCTACGCCAACCACGTTCGCAAGAACGTTTCCCTCTTTCGGTCTTCAAAGGTATGAACACCGATTCCCTCCGTTACTTTACATCGCCATAGCATAGATCTTGGGTTCGGGTACCGTAGGTATGAAAAAATTGTGTTTTCTGCCCCGTATCCCAACAGCTTCTAAATTGTGAGGTTGAGAACATAATTTGTTATTTTTTATTTGTGATATTTGCATGAGCATGCGGATTTAATGAGAGTATATGCATGAAGTGTTAGTGAAAAAGAGTTTTGCATTGTGGACCTATTTGATGATGTGAACAACTTGCGTGTTAAGAAAAATAGTTTAGTGAAGATGGACTATTTAAGTATTATAGATTATAGATGCATTGAGAGGCAATGGACAGGAGGGGGGGGGGGGGTCCATGGATCCCATGCCCTCCTGGCCACGCCCCTAGCTGGCGACTGGGGACGGGTATGCATTTTATGATTTTTGGGGCCTTGTGGCCTCCGAAGTCTTTCCGACGTGTGTCTCCTCCTGGGAGACCCCAATGCCCTCTGAAGTCATTCCGACGTCTATGCATTTTATGATTTTTGGGGCCTTGTAAATAGAGATTTTTTTGAAAAGTCCAAAAAATAGACCTTGGACTGGGCCATTGGTTAATAGGTCTAGAAATTTGATAAAATAGGTCTAAACGCATACTAATTTTGTATAATGATAAGATAAACATTGCATGATGAATCAAAATTATAGATACGTTTAAGATGTATCAACATCTCAAGTTTAATCTAGATGATAATAATAAAAATGATTGTGAGTGTAATTAACATCAAGTGTAATCAATTTGATGTAACATGATATAAATTCAAAGTATGGTGGTGCAATGTAATAGTCTATAATTGATATTAAATAAATAATAGACAAACATACAAATAAATAATCTATTGCTTTCTGTCAATCAATGTTTCAATAAGAGTTTCCGTTCTAGAAAAAAATCCAAAGACGAAAATATAGTGTTGATAATTCTATGTCAACTTTCATATTTCTTAATTTAATGACAATTTTATCATAACATGCCTTAGAGTATCGGTCAAATACATAAGCTACATCAACATTACACTTTCAACGGTATAACAACTATTGCAATGAATGAGCGACAGCCTTGCCGTAACACTCAATGAAAAAGAGAATAGTGATGGGTGTGTAAAAAAATCAAAAGTATAAGAAAGTCTCACACTAATGCAGCAAATCATTAGGTAATGAAGAAGCCTTATAATCGATGTTGTTGCAAGAAATAGGGATTACCATGCAACATATGCATTAGAGCTACTAATGTATACAAGCTCTTGAACTAATGGGGTGTGCATTCAACTTGCTCGCTCTTGAAAATTTAAATCATTGAAGAAAGCTCATCATGAGAATACGGAAATCAAGTTAGAAATGTGAAAAGTCTCCAACAAATGTATAGCCATGAAGCACATGAAAAATCTCTATATTAGGTATGATGTGTTACTTTGAAATACGCAAGTATGCCAAAAAAATATGTGCTCCCTCTCTCTTTTTTTAACTTCCATGGCTCTATTTTTTCACACAACAGAGGCAACTCTTTACAATTATGATCAATACAATTGTGGTACTCATAACCGAATAATAAACATAATATGGAACTTTTAATGAATGTCATTAACAATGTACCGGTATATGCAATGATCTAGCGTAGCACATAGATAAAAAAATGGATAAATCATACAAATATTATGCTAGCTATCTTATGATTGTGCGATGCTACATGGCACTAAACATCTCTAGCCATGTAATAAACGATGGTGGAAATAACATGGTAATATATTTAGAATGACTATGAAAGTATCATAATAGGTAGGTATAATAATTGTTTTGAGCAAAGATGTATGTCTATATGTAGGAGAACAAGAGGAAGTTCTCCTACGAAGGTGGATGTACTGGCGAAGTATGCACTATGTATCAAGGTGAGAGTGATCAATGCATAGTACCGAAGAGGCTAGCAAATATGGTCAGGTGATAGTGCAAGAAAATCAAAAACTTAGTTAGTCATAAAGAACTCAAACACGGGGTATTCAAACATGAGCCCAGGCTCATATGCTCCCGCACAAAAGGTTTTCGAAAAGTAATACGAAAAAGCTCAAAAAATTCTAAATTTTATTATGGTGAAAGATACTTAGGGGGTAGATGTTTGCGTAAAATTTGAGCTTTATTGGACATCTAAGGAGCTCGCGGCAAAAAAGACAAATTTGATACGAAATAGTGCATGAACAGTAACATTTAAAGAAACTGCAAAATTGTCTTTTTTGCCGCGTGCTTTCCAGATGTCTGAACTTCTTCGAAACTTGCATGAACATCTCGCACGTAAGCATCTTCCACCACAAAAAATAATATATATTTTTGAGCTTTTTACATTTAAAAAAAATTAGTCTCACCAGGTGCAGATGTACCCTGGCGCCGAATCGATGATTCCACTCAAACACTTATTACTAACTTATCATAGTTTACTTCCATAATCGGCATGCAACTCATGTTTATTGGGAGTGGTCACCTGATGCGCATCTCGATCCATTCTATGTGATTTACAAAATCTAATTCAACATGGAATGATTCAAGTGACACTTTATTCTCAATTAATTTTTATAAGAAAATAGGACACGTTGAGGCAACATACAATATCTATCACTAATTCACACTAACTTATTCACCTTTATTCCTTGAATACCTTAAAACGGATCACAAAACCAATTTGTCTAATCTATAATACCTAAATAGATCATTCTAATTAACATATTTTTCTTGACATTCAATCTATCCACATCATCAAGTAGATTCATCATGTAAAAACTTGTTTTTATTAACTCTTCATGCAAATGCTTTCATTAACTTGACATGCGCATGCAACCTATCAAATATAAATAATACTATGAAAAGCAGGGTCCACTCAGTCTCACGATTTATAAGCAACTTTTTATTATGAAAAATCAAATTATGAGTTACCTTGCATGATATTTTTCTATGCGATTTTTTTTATGAATGCACATATATAATTGCTATGATTATTTTAGATTTAGCCAAGAATGAAGATGTTTTCACTGTCTCTACTCAACACAGTTTTCGTACCTTATCGTCTTACCGATATATTGTCAATGTAATAAATTAGAAAAACACTCATTTTTAGTTTTTTCTTACATTTTTACTCTAAACAATATATTAAAAAATTATAATTAAATTATACCATATTTCATAAAATTTACATATTTTAATCATTAAATTATCTATTAATAGACACTTATTTTGGAACGGAGGAAGTACGTACTGTACTACTGTATATGTGTCATGTTTTTTTTTAAACTGAATATGTGTCATGTTAGGAGTAGAATACTGGTTCATATATGATCCGTGCCGGGCCGGCGGTCTTCTCGTCGCATGTGTGAAATGGATCGGCGGATCCAATGGAAAGTAGGGTCCACCTTGCACCATTCCGGCAGGGCCGGCCGTAAAGAAATGATGCCGTTTCGGCTCGACCCGGCTCGCCTGCTTTTTTTTTCTCCCCTCTCCTCTTCGTCCCCCACCTCCACCACCCCCACCCCCGGCCTCGCGAGATCTCCCGACTCCAATGGCGCCCGCCTCCTCCCTCTCCCCCTAGACCTAGCCCCAACCCACCCAACCCAGCCAACCACCAGAAACCGGCGGCCATGTCGACGGATCGGGAGAAGGAGCGGGACGCGGAGCTGGAGGGCGCCATGTACACCAACTGCCTCCTCCTCGGCCTCGACCCCGCCGTCCTCGGCTCCCCCGCCGGCGCCGCCCCCTCCCGCGTCGGCCTCTTCCGCCACTCCAACCCGCGCCTCGGCGAGCAGCTCCTCTACTTCCTCCTCTCCTCGCTCCGCGGCCCCGCGCAGTCCGCCAAGGACTTCGACAAGGTCTGGCCGATCTTCGATTCCGCGCAGTCCAGGGAGTTCCGCAAGATCGTGCAGGGCATCATCAGCGAGCTGGAGCAGCAGGGGGCGCTGCCGCGGAGCAACTCCAGGGTTTCCTCCCTCGCCACCTGCTGCGGCCCGAGATTCGTTGAGCTCCTGTGGCAACTCTCTGTTCACGCCCTGAGGGAAGTCCACAGGAGGACCTTTGCGGCCGATGCGGCGTCTAATCCACTGCCTGCGGCGCTCACAGATGTTTCCTATCTTCATGCGGCTGCGTTGCTTCCTGTGACCAAGGCAAGGATTGCTCTTGAGAGGCGTACATTTCTGAAGAATGCAAGCATTGCTGTTCAAAGGCAAGCAACCTGGTCAAATTTGGCCCAGGAGATGACTGCTGAATTCAGAAGTCTGTGTGCTGAAGAGGCATTTCTGCAACAGGAGTTAGAGAAGCTGCAGGATATGAGAAACAAGGCCAAGCTAGAGGGGGAGCTGTGGGACGAGCGTATCTCAAGCTCGTCCGGACAGAATTCACATTTGGTATCCAAGGCGTCACGGTTGTGGGAATCCATACTGGCTCGCAGAGACCAGCATGAGGTTTTAGCTTCCGGGCCAATTGAGGATCTTATAGCACATCGTGAGCATAGGTACCGTATATCTGGATCGCAGTTGCTAGCAGCAATGGATATGAGTTCATGCGTTCCACATTCTGAATTACTATCAGTTCGAGCTGATGAAACATCTCCAATTATGGACAAGCAGCAGCAGATATCTCTATTCCAGGGAAAGGAAGAAGCACTTTCAAGATTGGATGATAGGAATGGGCGTGCCCAACAAACTGTTGATGTAGCTGAAATTCTTCGACGTTGGACTCATGCTTTGCAGCGTATTCATAAACAGTCTCTTCATTTGGCCAAAGCAAATGACGGGGAGGGGCCAGAATTACTCCACAGTGTGTCTGATGATGGAAGTAGTAGCCACGCTGACTCATTAACTGCAACATTGGCCGAACATCGCCAGCATTTAGTCAGTATACAGGGCCTTATTAATCAACTCAAGGAAGCTATTCCAGCAATGCAGCAGTCAGTAGCAGAACTTTCCGAAGAAGTGAATAGTGTACCTAGTAATTCAATGGATCAAACAAACGCCAGACAGTTGTCTATGCAAAATACGGTGCTTAGAAGACCAGAAGAAAGCAGCATCGAAGTGTCAGAGATAACTTCTAAGCTCTCTTCAACACGCATCGACAAGGCTGGGAGCAGTCCTGCTCTAAAGCTACCTTCTTTATTTAGTCTGACTCCAAGTTCTTCTGGGAAAGGAACACAGACACAAAGACGGAATGCCTTAGCACGCCAACCTAGCCAAGAAATTATGCCAGAAGAGAAAGCAGTTATCCACCCCTCGACCAAAGGTCAAGCAAATGGTTCAATGCATCAGAATGATGGTTATTTTGCTCATGACATCAGACGTTCTGTTCGTGAAGCTGCTCTATCAAAGCCATCGAGCAGCATGGAGAGTCCACAGGAGAAGAGTAGTGATGATGGTTCAGAGCACTTTTTCATTCCCCTGTCAACAATTGCTTCAAGGAAGGATGTGGGTGCTGTGGCAAATAAAAGAAAACCAAAGATCGGCGTACCTCCGTCACAGTCAAAGTTACCCGAGAGCAGCGACGATCTTTACTTCAATCCTGACAGCCGAATGCATATAACCCCAGTTCTGCCAAGTAAATTAAATGGCCACGACGATCCAAACAGCGTTACAAACTTCTATGATCCAGTCAGTGGTCAACCGTTTATGATGGACGATGCTCTTGATCAAGCATTCTGCTCGACATTTCTGCTGGAGCCTTCCTTGCTCGATGACATGAATGAGGACTTGCTTGCACCATTATCAGAAACTGACGCAGCTTTAATGGAACATTAGGCTTCTCACGTGTACAACTTGTATCACCGCTGCCTGAAGCTCGAGTGCTTAAGTGCAGCCCGCAGGTTCTGATGGCTTATGTCCATTTATTACTAGCTTTGGAATTCTTTTGCTGACTGAGTTGCATGCCAGTTGCCACCAGCAGCTTGTGAGAGGGATGCTTCTGCATCCGATGTTGGGTGATTCTGTTTGGAGAGAAGAAGGGCGCTAAGAGATGATATAGAGGCATGGGAAAATTTGCCCGATTTCATGTAACTATTTAGCATGTTCATCATCTGTATTTGAGTTGTAGTAACTTTATCATCATATTCAAGTGCTTGTTTTGATGTTATTATTCTGGGAGTGGAGTTCCTTATCCTTGACCGTCAGGCTTTTTAGGCATGTGCTGGGTTGGGAAAATGGTTGTTTTCTTTCGGAAGGAACTCTGGTAGCAGTGTTTTTTTTGTCTATTTTTTGGATTTATGGTTGCTTTCTTTCGGAAGGAACTTTGGTACTCCCTCCGATCCATATTAATTGACGCACACTTAGTACAACTCTAGTATAAAATTGTACTAAGTATGTGTCAATTAATTTGGATCGGAGGGAGTAGTTTATTCCAGTCGCCACAACAAGCTGTCGGCGTGTTGTCGTCATTGCTCTTCCGTTACCGGGATGATGTAGGGAGGATATCTCATCCTAGCATGATGC
Organism: Bromus sterilis; assembly: GCA_950022295.1. Classification (NCBI taxonomy): domain Eukaryota; kingdom Viridiplantae; phylum Streptophyta; class Magnoliopsida; order Poales; family Poaceae; genus Bromus; species Bromus sterilis. The sequence continues at coordinate 23,117,761 of OX465596.1, read as the reverse complement.
AACATTTCAAAATTCTAATTTGATTTTTTCAAAAAAAAAACTGAATTTTTTTGTGGAGTTCTTGTGACATGAGGTCTAGAACCTCTAAACTGGAGCACCAGACACTTATGCGCCGATTGATTAAGAAGTAAGGGACAGGATACAGCTAGTCAGCTACAGCTGTCAGCTGGCCACAAGCACTTTGGCAAAAGGCCCCACAAAACTTCTAGTACAACAAAACTTCTAGTACAACGATCCTCATATTTTCATTCGCGAAAACGCAAAAGCATTGTGTTCCGATGCATTGATAGAAAAGGAGAGTACTATACAGAGATATACAAAAGTTTTCATTCGCGAAAACGCAAAAGCATTGCGTTTCGATGCATTGATAGAAAAGGAGAGTACTATACAGAGATATACAAAAGGCGCCAGACGCCCACCCTTACAACGCAACCCACTAGTCCTACAAAACCACCGGAAGCAGCATTCCCAGGCCCCTTGCGCCGGCAGCCGCCCATGAGCGGGCTTCTGATCGAATCGTAGCAAGAAGATCGCCAAGGTTAGGAGACGCGTTGTCGAAGACCACCGCGTTGCGCTGTTTCCAGATCCACCATACCGAAAGCATGATCAAAGAGGAAGTCCCCTTAGGCAAGGCCCGCGGAGTCGAGCTGGCCGCCTGGAACCACCAGTCCACGAAGTCGCCATCCCCACACGGACAACGATCCTCATATTATGCAGAACTGTGTGAACAAGAGAATCCTTGTTGCGTTTTTTTTTTGCTGGAAAGAGATTTATACGTACTGAGCTTAACTTTTAGTTCTCTTCTCTTGGAACCTGTAATTTCTTTGAACAGTTTTGCATGAGATGCTACCGAAAAAATAATCATGACAAGAAATATTCGAACAATAGCATACTGATTAATTTTTGTGCCAATAAATGTTCCAACAAAATTCTAGATGTGTTAATTTACTTTTGAGGAAAAATAACGCTTTATTGAATCAACAATATACTTGTATTTTTAACATTAAAAATACAGAACTTCATGCAGACATATGTTGTTGTTGCAGAAACTTCATGCAAACATTTGACTTCTCAAACATGTTGCTTACAAATATATACCATGACATTTGTTTATCAGAGGCACCAAAGTACAAAAAATAAAACAATAGTGTTTGTTTATCGTGAGAAAGACACACATGAAGACTATGATAATACAAAGACCATTCTGTAAATATACCAGTAGCCCAGCTTGTTGATGGATCCTGTCTCTCCATTTTCCATCCAATAGCCCACGGATCATTGGCGCATCAGGTGCACAAATTCCTTGGTTGCACAGGATACGATCGTCCTCCTACCGGAGCCGGATTGACCTTATTAATGACAACAAGAAGTCTTCATGCCCATGTCTCTAAGGACCAAAGCTAACCAAAACCACGGTCGTCAAAGAATCCTTGAATTGATCTGAAAACCTGATAATCCTTGAATCGATTCGAAGAACCTGCCACCAGATCTTGCTATAGCGCATGCACATAAAAAATCCCTATCCTTGTTGCCCAAGAAGCTGAGAAAAACCTACGTTGGAGTTCTGTCGACTTCATGTCCAAATGGACAAACTTAGGGAGGATCGGGGCCCGAAGACCAACTCGAAGAAGAAGTGTTGCCATTCCTCCGAGCGACACCCCTTTGAGTATAAAAAATTGCGACCTAAACTACAAGCTGAAGTCGAGGGTCGTGATTTCCCTTCTTGATGCAAATCTATGGGCTCGTTGGCAAAGCCTGGAGGGAATTTTGTTGGTCTAGCTGCCGCTATAAAGGGAAAGCAAATGAGAAATGGACATCTTTGAAAGTTAATAGTATAGGAGCACCCAAAAAAATACTATTAGGATGATCCTTTTTCTTCTACAAGAACACTACAAACACATATGCTCACAAGCACAGACATACATTCATCCCTATGGCTGCAATGCTGCATGCGCTCACAACCCTATCCTCATAAGCATCGTCGAACTTTTGAGAGACTAAGTAGGCACATCTTGAGATTGTCAAAATCATCATATTCATCTCCCCGTCCACGCGAACATTGTTTTTATCATCAAGCATACATCTTCGAAAAGAGTGAAATAAATCAGGAAAAATACAATCATCAATGACAAATTTAAGACTCAAACTCATAGGATGATTTAAGCACACAAAACTTAACCATCTAATCTACCCTTAATTCACATACAGATGAATTTGGAGTTTACAAAATCTATATTTAGGAAAAAAAACTATATACAAAGAGTGGATTTGTGGCAACAAACTCCACGGAGCCCGGAATTTTTATCAATTAAAAAATAACATTTTAAAATATTAAAATAATATGGTTAAAAAAATACACAAGTACATATGACTGTTGTCAACAAGTGCGTAAATCTTCATGATGCCCCAGTTCAAAATAAATCTTCATGATCAAATACATTGTTATGTGATCCAAAAAAACATACTGTAACTTTTTAATAGCAAACAATACATGTGCTAAGATGCATGCCTTTTTTTCATGTAGCTTGCATCTTAACGAATTTCATCATGAAACTTTTTACACTTCTAAAGTACATCTCAATGTGCATGTGTATTTTTGCAGAATTATTTGTAGCTTTAAATTTACCCTATGTATATAGAGCGAACAGTCGCTCGGATTGCGCTTGGCGCGGCTCTTTGGTCAACCATTGGATCGGATTGCAAGGATCGCGGAGCAACTAGAGAAGTTAGGTCAGCTTTTGATTCTAGTTCGCGTTGTACAAAAAGCGCGTGAACATAAACCAAATTAAGCTGAGGCAGGTGGTGTAGCGGTAGCATGGCCGTGGTTTGATATGTGAGGTTGTGTGTTTGATTCCCCTTTAGCGCAAGGCACTCTTATTTATTTTATGGTAATTTTAGTACGTAAATGTTGTATTTTTGAACATGGCAATTCTAATACATGTAAAATGGTAAATGTTATTTATTTATTTTTTATAGCATGTCAATTCTAGTTACGTAACATGGCAACTGTTTTGTAAATGTTTGTTTATATGGAAATTCTAATTTATGTAGCATGATAAATGGTTTTTTTAGACATGACATTTTCCTTTTACGTAGCATGTAAAAAAAATGCATGGCAATTCTACTTTATGTAGCATGACAAATGTATTTTTCAGACATGACATTTTCAGTTTATGTAGCATATTTTTGTAGACATGGCAATTCTATTTTATGTAGCATGGTAATTAAATTTTTTGGACATGCAATTTCAATTTCAATGTACGCAGCATGGCAAATATATTTTTTTAACATGGAAATCGATGATCATGGAGCATTGGGGACATGGTAATTGATGGCCATGAAGCATGACATTTTTTTTATCTTTTCCTGGAGAGAATGGGTTTGGTCGCTCCCTCCCCCCGCGTCCAACGCGAATCGATCGTTCGCACGAGCTTCGTTCTGACTTCTGAGTGATCGACCAATCGCTTAAAATTCGGGTCCTAAATTTAAGTTCCGTGGCTGTCTTAGAATCCCTCTATAGTTTATGCTGGCTCAAATAGAGAGCTCTCAGGCCATCTGAGGATGGGTGTGGCTGGTATGTGGCCAAGTGCCTATTTCTCTTTCATATTTTTTTTGAGTGGATGCATGCAGCGTTTGGATGCTTGGGTGCTGGGCTTGCATGCATGCAGCGTTTATTTTATTTTTTGAGTGGATGCATGCAGAGTTTTGATCGTTTAGTGATGGCTTGCATGCACCATTAGCAATTGTGTTTCATCATTAGCGATCAAAGCTAGATTTTTCTTCTATGGTGTCATCAGTCATTACTATATTATCTCTGCTAGGTAATGTTTAGAATTTGTGCATATTCATTGGGGTTAATTGACCCCAATGTCTCTATACCAACTCCATCTCTGTTAGGGATTGCGTCTAACAATTAAAAGTCTAACTGTAGTTTCACATTGCAAAAATTAAGAAAAATGTGCATACACTAATACATAGTATATATATAGTATGTAGTACGTTTAAATTTTCATGCCAATATATTTTCATACGTTGCGTATATAAAAGATACAAATCCTTATATGACAATGGTTTTTATCCATCGGATATGAATTCTTTTGTTTAGCCTACAAAACAATATATTATGTGCAATATCTTGATCGTCCCTACAAAGGGAAATAGAAAAAAAATGGCATAGATTATTTACAAGTTATTTGAAAAGAAATATGGAGTCTATCGATTTCAGGAAAGTCGTTGGGTTGAAAATGGGCGATCAGATCATCATATTCTTTCTTGCATTAAGTTGACACCCCCTCTCCACTGGCTTCGATGATATCCTACCGAAGCCCTTGCCAATGATGCCATCGGCAGACGGCAGGGTCCCCTTCTCCGGCTCAGGCACACCGTCTAATCCGATAGTGAGTTAAAAATGAAAAGGCCCCTCACCTGCACCTATCGATCCTCGGGCTCGCTTTCTCATGTGATGTCACGGCCGGCCAACGATATCGTTTTTTGACTCTGACTCGCTTCAAGTTTGGTCACACCATCATCTTCTTGCCTTGCTGACACTTGATGTGATGTCCGTTTTCTACCTTTTTAGGCAACTTAAAAATAGTTGTTTCAGCAATGAAAAAAAGACATACTCCCTTCGATCCATAATAAGCGTCGCTCATTTTGTAATAAGATAAATACAAACTTTGTACTAGATGAATGTCACTTATTATGAATCGGAGGAAGTAGCTCATATGACATTTTTTTCTAAAATGTGAATCTCAGCCCATCAAAAATCGCTGTGTATCCCTAGACTCACCTAAATTCATTTAGAATTTACTCAAAAAAAACCTAAATTCATTTAGAGAGTACGCATGTATAATCGGGCGCGGCGGAGCGCGCCACACGTCTTGTTGAGTCGTGAGAAAGCGAGAGGCAAGAGATGCTTCCGGTGTGTTTCGTTTTTCGCTGCCTCGGCTCGAGCTGTCCTCTTCAGTGCAGAGCAGGTGTGACTGATTGATCCTAAAGTCCACGCTAGAAGTGAATCAATCTGTTATTAAATTGGTTAGAGGGACAGTGGTATTTTCAGTTTATTAAAATTTAAATTTTAGATTTAACATTGATGTCACATTTTTTTTAATTTATTTTAGGATTTTTGACGATGCGTTTTTAGTGGGAGTAGTTCCGTAAAAAATGAGGTGATGATTTTGTTAATTTCAAGATGATGTGCCGACTCAATATTGCGATGATGCTCATAAAAATAGTGTATACGTGTGTGCTTTCATATGAGTCAGTGTATAATTCTGTATATGAGCGTCTGCGTTTTATTATGTTCTCTTAAAAAAAATCATGCTAGAACAACCACCGCAAAAAAATATTTGTACTCCATGGTGTGACTGATGCTTATAAAATGGTTCGTCGAGACAGCAACCTCTGACGCGTTCGATCGGCACTGGAGCTACAAAATGAAGTCGTATCAGCGCAGCGGCGACCATCACATAAAAATCTTGGCAGCTCTCTCCTCGTTGCTCCGCTTGCTCTACGCCGGGAAGCCAAACAGGGGCCGCCGTCCGCCGTCAATCATGGACCCAGGCTCCGAGATCGTGTACGAGATGGCCGGCTTCCTGCGCATCCGCAAGAGCGGCCTCGTGGAGCGCTTGCACGGCACCGAGACCGTCCCGCCCTCCCCCTCCGGCGACCCCGCCAACGGCGTCGCCTCCAAGGACGTCGTCCTCGACGCCGCGGCCAACGTCTCCGCCCGCGTCTATCTTCCCGCCGCCGCCGCCGAGCCTGGAAGGAAGCTTCCCGTCGTCGTCTACTTCCACGGCGGCGCGTTCGTTGTCCAATCACCCGCCTCGCCCACCTACCACAACTACGCCGCCGCCCTCGCCGCGGCCGCGCCCGCCGTCGTCGTCTCCGTCGACTTCCGTCTCGCCCCGGAGCACCCCCTCCCGGCCGCCTACGACGACGCCTTCGCGGCCCTCAAGGCGGTCGTCACCGCGTGCCGCCCGGGCGGGGCCGAGCCCGAGCACTGGCTCGCCGCGCACGGCGACCCCTCCCGCGTCGTCCTCGCCGGCGACAGCTCCGGCGCCAACATGGCGCACAACGTGGCGATACGGCTGCGGAAGGAAGGCATCGAGGGGTACGGCGACGAGGTCAGCGGCGTCGCGCTCTTGCACTCCTACTTCTGGGGGACGGAGCCGGTGGGCGGCGAGGGCCCGGACTCCGCCTTCAACGCCCCTTTCGACATGGACCGCGTATGGGACGTGGCCTGCGGCGGCGAGTTCGGCCGCGATCACCCGCACATCAACCCGGCGGAGTCGCCGGAGGAGTGGCGCCGGCTCGGGTCCGGCCGCGTGCTGGTGGCCACGGCGGAGCTGTGCTGGTTCGTGGAGAGGGCGCGCGCGTACGCGGAGGGGATCAAGGCGTGCGGGTGGGCCGGCGAGCTCGAGTTCTACGAGACCAAGGGCGAGGGCCACACCTACTTCTTGTTCAATCCCGGCTGCGACAATGCCGCCAAGGAGCTCGCCGTCGTGGCCGACTTCGTGCGCCGCTGTTGAGTTTGCTTCGCTTGTTCTTCGTCCGGTGAGTGATTCGGTAATAAAGGAACACGTAATTTATAGTATATTCGGTAACTCATTATTACACTTGTAAGTTGCAACGCGGACGGAACAATTTGAAATTTTCGATGTGCATAGTACATTACGAAGTTCGAACGCGGACGGAACAATTTGAAATTTCCGATGCGCATAGTACATTACGAAGTTCGAACAGCGCTTACAGCATCTCCAGTCGCATCCCAAGCAACTTTCTAGGGCGGAGCTATGTTTCGCCGAATGAAAAAATAACCCAGCCGCGCACCAAGGGCTTAAATTTCGTCGGATTGGTCCGAAATTGAATCCGGCAATCCCAAGCCGACCTAGCGCGCTGGGGTCCTGAGGTGCCGAATGAAAGAAAAGCGCGTGAAAGAAATCGAGCGTGAAATCCTGGCGGGGCGCGGCGTTTGCGGGCCGGCCAAGTCAGCGACGCAACCGCCGTTGTCCTCATCGCTTCACCCCGGCCTTCCCGTGCAGAATGAATTCCCTGCCGCCGCCGGTCAGCATTCTCAGGGAATCAATGTTGGCTGCCGAGCAGTCCAATCGACCACGGGCGGCGCAGTAATGGCATCGGGTTCCTGCCCGGCGGTGGCCGCGCCCGCACGCCTTTGTGGGCGTCCATGCCACGGCGCATGGACGACGGGTCATCGTCCTCCTCCCGGTCGGGATCTCGCTCGCCCGACGCTTCCGCTCCTCCTCTCGCCGCCGTCAAGAAGGAGGAGGTGACGCCGCTCGGCCGCCGCACACGCTCTAGCGGCCTTGTTATAAACGAGGGACGCTCCACCGTGTTCGCTCCGACGCACACTCCTCCACGCCGGAGCTTCCTCTCCCGCCTCCGCCAACCGAAGAAGGAGGCCGAGCCCTAGCCCCCGGCCTATGTCAAGCCGGAGCACGAGGCGATGCCCGCCGCCGACGACTACACCCTAGCTTGGGCGAAACAGGACTAGGCGCAGCAGCGCCGGACGCTCGAGTTTCACGTGGCGCAGCATCGCCTGAATCAGGCGCGAGGGCGGCGGCGGCGGGGGGCAGCAACATCAGCGGCGTCGGGCAACCTCGCCGCCCGTGGTCAACCTCGAACATCGACGAGGAGGACGAGGCGCTGCTCCGCGTGAGGAGGAGGAGGCTAGCGCCCGGCGGCGAGGGGTGCAGTAAAGCCCCGAAGGACGAGCCGCCGAGCGATGACGACTGCGGCTACGGCGACGACAACGACGCCGAGATCTATCGCATTTTCCGAATGCAGTAGATCTTTTTTTAATGTTTTATGTAAAAACACCCGAACTATCTATGAATCCGCCTATATTTCGTCCAATTTCTGTGGAATTCGTTCAATTCACGTGAATTTTGTTCAAGTTCCGCCGTTTCGAATGCGGCTGAAAAACGGCTCATGGGTGCCCGGCTAGGAAGGAAATTGGCCCAAGCCAAAATTTTCGCCGGCTGACCCCCAAGCGGCGCTAAAATAGCGCCGAAAACCGGATTGGGAGGCCGAACGGCTGAAGATACTCTTATAACACGAGGATACAAACTAGAATATGTTTGGAAACTGAGTTCAACATAAAAGATTGATAAGTTGTCAAATTTTACATTTTGTATGATTAAACTTAGGAATTCTCTTGCACTATAGTAGTATGTATTCATAAAAATGACTTTCATTGATTTATTATATGTTGCAAGTTGATTATTACTAGTCCCATGACTATTGAATTATTTCCTTTAATTAATACAATATCGCTATTAATCGTATTCGTTCCAAATCTAGTAAACATCTGATACACCGTATTCGAGTAACATCCGATAACATCCGTATTTACATTCGTATCTGTTTTAAAAATATGAAAATGGAAGTGGTAAGAGCACTATCCGATCCGTTTTTACCCCTAGCCACTTCGGTTGTTCGCATACCCACCCATCCAAGATTGGGCAAACAAGTTCATAGGTGCAACTGTTAAATCACTAATTAAGGAGTACCCATTGCAACGATCACTCTCATCCCCTCTCTGACTATAAGTGGCACAATGCATGCGTGGCACTTGTCATAATTCGGAGTTTTTTTTCATAGATTTGTATTTTAATATTTCTCTTAAATCGTGCGTCCAAATCAAGAATCGTGTTTCGCCGTTGGATTCCTCGCATCGAGATTTTTAAAACTAGATCCGAGGTTAGGCCTACTTTAGTTTGGAGGAATTTCACAAGAATGATATAGGATATGATTCTTATAGAATTTTTTATTTAGAGCCCTTTGGTTCATTGAAATGGATTTCTTTTTCTACATAGGATTGGTTCATATCCTCCACATTTCAAAGAAAAAAAACCATCATCCTAGATTTAACGGAAAAATTCCTACGATGTGAACCAAATAACTTCTTTTTTCCTATTCCTACTCATAGGATTTAAGATACATATCATCTCATTGCCTGCGAGTTTTCTATTTCTATGATAATCCTATCCTATGAACCAAAGAAGGCCTTAATAGGTTTTGATGAACCTTTTTTCCACGAGACGCACGTGCGTCTCGCGAAAGCAAATCCGTGCCTTCACGAGAGGCACAACTGTGTCTTTCATAAAAAAAGAAAACATGTCTTTTTACTTTCCGAGAGGTATGGCCATGCCTCTCGTGGAAGCAAACCTGGAAGGCCATGAGAGGCATGGGCATACCTCTTGGTAAAAAAAATGTTTTTCCTTTCTAGGACCCATTCTCACGGATGCAAACGTGTGCCTCCACAAGAGGCATGATCGTATCCCATAAAAAAACACATTTTTTCTCTGTGCGAGAGCCACGACCATGCTTTTCGCGGAAGCAAACCTGTGCTTTCACAAGAGGCACGACCGTGCCCTCTCGTACAAAAATACATTTTGTCATGTAAAAATAATTTTTCCAAGTTACCCCTTCAGAATTTTAAAAAATCACACATAAAATGATAAACCAGAACAACCAAGAAAAAAAATGTAAACCCCAAAAAGACAGGAAAAAACAAAAACAATTCCGAAGAAACGCTATCACGCTACACGTGACACACTCTCAAATACCAAAAGTAACCATTACGAAGCTTTCACAAAGAGTACTCTTTAACCCATTGGTAGGTATTTAATTTGGTCGATTCGATTCAAGGGGAATCACTATTTAGCGGGCATCCTCCCGCGCGCCCCTGCAGAGGTCAGTTTGGTGCGCTCCGAAGCCGTCATATGTCGCGTTTTAATTGTGTCACACGCGAAGCAACAACTGTGGTTGCACATGTTTCTGCGTTGTGGTTGAAAACTGTGGATGTGCGGAAACTATGAATGAATCTATGGCTAAAAACTGTGGCTGAATCTATGCATGCGCTGTGGCTGAATCTATGTCTGTGTTGTGGCTGAATCTGTGCCTGCGATGTGACTGAAAACTGTGATTGTGTGGAAACTGTGGCTGAATCTATGGTTGCACTGTAGATGAAAACTGTTGCTGCACGAAAATTGTGATTGAATCTGTGCCTGCGTTGTGGCTGAAAACTGTGGCGGGCTAAAAACTGTGATTGCGCAAAAATTATGGTTGAATCTATGCATGTAGCAAAATGTATCACGTGTCGATCGCAGGAAAGCCAGGAGTAAACACTGAAACGTACCAAAGCGTACCACTTTGCATTGGCCGATTCCAGGGCCACAAGTTTGGGCGCGCAGGTCCAACCACTAGAGCATGCAAAATTTGTTGTCGTGTACACAAATACCATGTTTATATCCTTATAGAATTAAACGTGTAAAATACAAAATAAATAGAAATAATATCAGGTTTTATAAAATAAATAGAAATCATATCAGGTTTTATGAAAATATAAAATAAATAGAAATAATAAAAAACTAAAAGTTTTAACGTATTTATTTAAAATCCACATAACTCAATTTTTAAACGCAAAAGTATTAACATATTTAACACAAATAACTTATAAAAAATAAATGTTTTTATGAATTATTATTCTATTCATATAATAAGAATGAATATATTAATATTCATATAATAATTGTTATTGCAAATATAATGGTTATTATATTTATATTCATATTCATATTATTATTATTATATAAATATATGAATGTATTTTTATATGATAGGTCATCCATAATAAAGATACAATTAAAGTAGTTTTATTTATGGATATTCATGAATTTTCATACAAACATTTAGTTACAAAATAATGTTATTTGATACTATAATCACATAATTGTCGTGCATATTTTTATTTCATATAAGTTTACTTATATTTTTCATTTAATAATTTATTATTTTTTGGCATCTAGTAATTCAATTATACTGATTTGACATTGAATGAATTATTATTTTTTGCATTTAATAATTTAACCACATGGGTTTTAAAATAAATACACGAATGTTTAACAATTTTATTTATCATTACTATGTATATTAGTTTTTAAACACGACATTAGTCCTAATTAGTTTTGAGGTCATATGTCCTAAACAGTTTGCTGTGTTCGTACTTGGTTTCTGAGGTTCAATGAAGATTAGACGAACTCTAATGCTAGGACGAATTTCGTTCGTGCGCGTCCATTTGGATCGCGCCAATCAAAAAGGCGATAAAAACGGTGACCCAAATGAGTAGTCCATCGCCGCTGCCATGGCTCGCAAGTGAACAGGCAGCCACAACCACGAGGTGGCTCCTCTTTCCATCATCGGCACACCCTCTCATCGTTTAGCCCATCGCGATGCAACCAAATCTACCTGTCGATGTACCAATGCCATGGCGAAGGAGGGGCCGCCGTCCAGAACATAATTTAGTTACAAAATGCTGTTATTTGATACTAGATCATTCCTAGTGAACGGCCTGGATGATCTAGGAATGGCGGACGGCCTGGATAATTTAGTTACAAAATAATGTTTTTTAATATCCGTGTCAAAAACTATACACCTTATATCTAGCAATGGAGGAAGCATTGTTTTATGTTTTTATTTTAATTTTTTATTAATGTAAATAGATTTTGACATGTCGTTTAAGTTATTTTAAGTTAGGATGGCAATTTAGAGCAAACGTTCGTTCTGGAACATGGCAAGCGCGAACGATTTTAGGGCAACTCGTAGTACAAACGCATGACAACTGCAGTACAAACACATGGCAACTCGCTGGATTTTTGAGTTTTTATGGCAATCGTGTGCTCTGAGTTGCCATGCATTTGTACTCTGGTTGCCATGCAAAACGTTCGCTCTTGCCATGCCCTGGAGCAAACTTCGCTCCATATCATTAGGGTTAAGTTTACTATTCAGCGTCTGTTTAAGTCATGGCATCAGGCTTGGCCTTATGAAGCGGAGACGGGACTTTACCTTTTCCTAACATGATCTGCTTGGGGTGAAGTATCCGATCAATTCATCTCTTGATAGTTGCCAGACATATTCAAGATTATTTTGCGAGGAATGATATCATAGGGATTGCGAATTCTAAGAAAACTTGGTAGATTGTCAACTTAACAAGATTAATAGTTATTAGAAAATAAGCTTTTGTTCCCTTTTATAGATAAAGCACCGACCATAAATTCAATCCGCAGGTTCAACAAGATTAATAGTCGGTTCGTCATAAGACAGAATCCAACATAGCAAAATTAAATGGAGGTAAACTGGTTCAGGAATATGTTAAATGGCATGTGCATATAGCCATACTATCGTCATACATATAACCGCAATATCGCCCAAGATCGAGGTTCAGAAACCTTCCTCATCAGGAATATGTTAACGACCGAATGCCCAGCCTGACCTCTGCTTTTCAAGGTACTCCTGGATGGAAGAGAGGAGGGCGCGATTAGGGATGAGATTCCGATTTGCTAGCGGCAAGTTCGTCATCGGAGACCTGTTGTTCCCGCCATCAAACCAGCGCTTTATGGCTTCTCCTTCATAAGTGAATCCATCCGATGCCATTTGAGGATCCTTCATAATATCCTGAAATTTACAAGTATACCATTTCAGATTAAGCATATAAAGAAAACAAGGAAAAATATGTTATCAGCTGACCACTATCAACCTTAAAAAGTTGCTGTCTAGATTGTTTCCCTATGAATAAAAAAACTCCTACTCCTACCTTATATTATAAATACATGTCTCCAGACCACAAAGCTATTAGAAATGCTAATAATAGTGATTTACCATGGCAATTGGACAACTGAAGTAATGAGGCGCGCAGTTTCCTCTTACTGCTGATGGGACATATGGCCATGAGGCTGCAGGAGGCTTCCTGACAAGGGGCTCAACAACTGACCATACCTTTGATAACAGATCAGGTCGCTTTTCACTCATCCTTTCCGCACAGCTAAGACCAACGACGGCTAACTGTTTGGCCTGCACATAAGGCCAGTTCCCTGCTGATTTATCAATCAGCGTGTGCAAGCTGTTGTTCTCCAATACTTCTGAAACTTTCTTTGCTATACTTGAGGGAGGCATTCCAGTCAGGAGACACAGGATGATAACACCCAGAGAGTATACATCAGAAAGGGGCGTGAGCTCTCCCGTGGTGAGGAAATCAGGGTCCAGGTATGGCAGCCTTGCTCTCAAGTCTGCTTGGGGGCCGTCAGGCTGGGCAAATAGGGTTAACATACCAAAGTTGCCGATCTTGCTTCTGAAGTTGGCATCAAGAAAGATGTTACAAGGTCGGAGATCACCATGAACCAAAGCATGTGGCTTACGCGAATGCAGGTAAAGCAGTGCAGAACAAATCTCGCCAATGATCTGTGTACGGGTGTGCCACGAGAGAGGTGGAGAGCCATCAACACAAGCAATGTGATCTTCAAGGTCTCCATTTGGTAGCCCCTCGTACACAATAGCTGAATAGTCAGAACATTTTCCAATGCAGGTAACAATGTTTGGATGTCTGCCTTGATGAAGAATAGAAACCTGCGATAACCTCATGTTAGTAACAGGATCAGCCAAGTGACACAATCTTACTAGGTGCATAGGCTACCTCTTGTTGAAATAAAGTATCAGATCGGGATAGCTTGATAGCTACTGCAGTGTTGTGTATAATGCCTTTATATACACGTCCATATTCGGTCTCTCCAACCTTGAACAGATCACTGAAGTTGTGCGTTGCTTCTAGAAAATCTGTGGTGGCGAACTCGAGAAGAATCTGAGGATTCTGATCCTGCAGCTCATTCAGCTGTCGCACTGCATTGTCTCGCTCAAGTTTTAATTTCTTACATCCTGCATTGCATTAGCGTATCTTGAACACTGCTGTTACCAATTTATAATTTTGAATAGTGAAAAAGGAAAAGCTAGACAAGTTCTCGGTTAGTAGAACTACCCATGTTTGCCTTCTCTATTCGAAGGTCAGACTGACGTTTTATCCTAGCGACCTCCTCTTCCAGAGCAATTATCTTCCTTCGCTCCGCCTACATGTAATTCATGTCATTGTGTTAATAGCACCTCGCTGGTTGTACAAACTATAAAATGCAAGGAACTGCAAGGAGTACATAACTGTTGGCCCATATAGAGGAAAATCAGATGCCAACATCATATAACTTTAGGAATAGCAACAGAATACATTTTTTTTGTTCCTCCAAACCCTTAGGACCAGTTTTTTTGGCGGCTTCTTTTAGAAGCTGTCCTCCCCTCAGCTTTTCTGAGAAGCCACCCCAAAAAGTTAGGGAGGCTTCCAGAATGGCCTAACACGGGGCAACTTCTAGGAGAAGCCCCCAAAAGAACTGACCCTTAGTCAATTGAGAAGGTAATAACAAAAGGATCAACGGTCAGCTTGGCATGAATCTTAGAAGGGGGGAATGAGGGGCACATATGGTAGGGGTAAATGTTCACGAGTATATTTGCTTTTCCAACTTGCAAAATATACTACGGGATGATGATATTGCCGAAATAAGCATTCAAGGGAAAAATCTAAAAAAATATCGAAAATAAAAATCGTGCAACCAGTAGCGATGAACTAGAATTGAAGTCTTGAAAGATGGAAAAATGAAGCACCACAACAAATGTCGTCGAATCATGGATATGATGGAAGAATGTTTTAACAGAAGGGTATGCATGATGGCTCAAAGCCTTCACGCTTTTCTGGTAGCAAATGATGTCCCCATTCGCAATCTGCAATAAGAACATGAACAAAATAAGTGTTTAAGAGGGTGTGGAAACTGGAAACGTGAAGAAGCATGCAAGAAATACATACATCGTTGTCTGAGAAGGTAATATCGGCATCTATGGCTTCACACGTCACATTAGGTTCGAATTTGATTTCCTACATGTCAAAGTGAAAATCAGAAAATATGTTGCTGAAAAACTGCATTTGAGATTAGGAGCAGTAAGTTTGCAGACTTGCAGTAATGAAAAACCCGACCTCGTGCAATTCCATTTCCTCGGCTGCATGAAAACCAGCTAGACTTCTTAGTTTCGGGAGAATATCTGAAGGCTTTGATGAAGCTTCCACAAAAAGCATTCCGATATATCTGTGAGCCTCATTCAGAGAACAAATTATACCTTAAAGATCTCATTGGTAAACAAAAAGAAAGAGAGAGTTTTAAATGAAAGGTACTGACCGTATCTGTGTTTGTTCTGGGTTATACAGTTTTAAGAACACTAATTGATCTTCCCTGGTCAGATTTCTTGGGGAAGAATCATTGAGCACCTACAAGGGGCCAATAGTGAGACAGATAAATAAATAAATCACTGGATGGAACAAGGGTTCTTTTTACAGACACCCCCAAAGGAAAAGGTAGATAAGTTGAAGTTCAGGTTTCAGGACCAACCTCCAAAAACAGCTCAAATCCTGATTTTGGGCCTAGGCTACTCACCTGCAAGAGTAATTATTTTATAATTATCCTTTCATATAAGACATCATTGGTTGCCTAGGTTGCATGAGACAGACGAGCTAGCACAGACTCCAAGATGTGATGCTAATTGGAGTGTACTGAATGAGTGAGCCAGACCAGCTCAAAACCCTGAGGGGATACCTTATTCTTGCAGCAGGAGAACTAAGACAGCTAATTTGAGCTTCTTCATGATGCAGCCTTGCGATTTGCGCTAAACGCATGATTAGTTTAGTAATTATCATGTCTTATAACTATTAAACATTTGTAAGCATGAGTTAAAATATAGTAAGATGATTACCGTAACAAAAACATTGCGTTTGACTTCTAATTCTAACTAGCAGGATCTTATCTCTTGGTTATTGGTCGAACTACAAGGCTATAGCGCCCCGCACTCGCCCTTATCTAACCACTGGTGGGTTTAAAGCCCTGTGCAATAGAACAGGAAGATGCTAGAGAACATTGTATATTTCTTATTTCCCATAATAGGGCGTTGATGATAAGATGCTAACAATAGATACACCAATTTTTTGGTTGAAAAAGAGAATATATTAATATCGCGACGATATCAATTACATCTAGCCTCTGCACTGACAAGATGTTTAAAGACATCCAGGGTGCACACAGTAAAAAAGAAGAGAGGAAGGAAAACAAAGACCCCGTCGAGGTGTTCAGCCACTTGCAAGTCGCAACAGAAGCACTCTAACCACCATCGAATACAACACCCGTACTACAAACAAGACGCTCCGAAAGCAACGCCTTCTAGAAGAAAACAATGCAAAATCATTGTCATCGCCCAATCGAAGATCTTGGATTTTCATCCTGGAGCAAGTTTGAGTTTCCAAAACAATGCCTTCAACAAGGTTATTGCCACGTATAACCAATGAAGATCAGACCTTGGGTTTTCATCCTGGAGCTCCACCAAGAATGCAGTCCACCTGTGTTGCCATCCCCTCTTACCAAGATTGTTGGAGAAAGTCTCCAAACACCCGACACACAAGAAAAGCATGTGCCGCAAAGTCTTCAATGCGGAGAAAATACCTCTCCACCATTACAAACCACCGATCCACCATGATTTTCTCCACTTCTACCAGTTTCATGAAAATCTAAAAGTAGGTGTTTCCATGGCATCGACCAGACAGCGAAGCTTCACGCCACACCCTTGTAAGGCCTCACTGGCAGAAAATAAGGGCGTGCGCGACCGGATCGATTCCGATCTAGAAATCCAATGGCATCAGACGCCAAACTGAGGAAAACTCCGAAAGAAAGACCGGAACCCGTCGATGTCGAGATCAAGGAAGCCTTCATGAATCAGATCTGCGAATTGGTGCATGAAAAAACGGAGGGCCGAACCACCTTTATTAAGATCAAGCCGGCAGCCCCCCCATCACCAGCCTGCTGCAGAGGAGAGGCTCGCTGGCTACCGTTCCAGCTTGGCCGCCGGCTCGCTGGATGCCCGGCCACCACATGTTGGTCCAGATCGGATCTAGAAAGGGCCCGCAGCATCGACAATAGTGCATTGAAGGCCTTCGAGATACGTCCACGCCGCCCTAGCCCGGCGTCACTGACGCCATGCTCACCACCTCCTCCGCCGGCTAGCTCGTGCCGGCCACCGACGCTGAACTCGCCCGCTCCAAGCCTCAGTCGGGGTGCCGCCACCGTCGCCGGTGCCGCGACATCAGCGGCCAGGAAGAGCACGAGGATAGGGCGGCTGATAGGGTTCCGAGAACCTCTGAAGTTGTCCGAGCGGAGGCGACCTAGGAGGCAGGCATGAAGCATTTTGAAAATATACACACCAATAGATAAAATGAGAAAAGAGGCCAATCGATGACAAGCTCCTGGTGTCGTCTTTTTTAATAAGATAACCTTGTCATCCTAAAACCAAGGTCAGAGTGCGTGCTCACACAACCAGCCAACTGATCAACTCTCAATTCTAATCTAAAATAAGTATTGTAGATTTATCTAGATATAGATGTATTTAGACTAGTTTCATCTAGATACATCCATATCTGAAACATTTTATGACCTTTTTTTAGGACGGAGGGGATATATAAGGGCATCTCTAGCAGATCCCTTAAAAGGCTATAATTGAGTAAAATTTTCATTTTACTTCACTAAACCGCACCTAGCCGATCCTTTATAAGATATACTGCCTTATAATTTTTACTCTAGCCCCATCTCGGTCCCTAAATATACTCGGCCCCGGTAGCGCGAGTATTTTGCAACCCTCTTTGCAACACGACCACCCCCACTGCCTTGTCGTCGATGCTCCTTCCGGCGACTAACCAGCACCGCCGCCGCTACGTAGCCGCCCCCTTGCCCCTCACCACCATTCTGGCAATGTCTGCACTCCTCGCCGCCCTTCACCGTCATCGGAGTCGAACGAAAACGGCGTCGCTGCCCGACAATCGATTCGCCGGGATCCAGCATAGGTCACCGTTCTCGCAGCTTCCCCACACTTCGGCGCCCCTTTGTATTCGCTCCATATCGTCAGTCCACCGAAACACAACCAACTCTTTTGATGTGTTCCAAGAATTGCCTAGGTGATTTTTTGTTGCTTTTGCCTCATTTGGTTTGGCCAAATTGAACATGACCGAATTCTTTTTGTTAAAGATGAAGAGGTTCCGGGATATGATCTGAGGACTCATCAATCATCATCATCGGAGGAGGAAGAAGATAAGGAGGACTTTGAAGTTGTCCTCGGCTTGATTCTCAGCGAAGATATTCGGAGGCCGAGAAGAGGATCCCAGTCTGGTCAGATACAACTCAATCGTGATAGATCGAAGGGCCATGCCAAGATCATGTTGAAGCGCTGGAAAAAGTACTTCTATGGATCATGATCTTGTTGAGCATCAGTGGCATCTCCATAGCACTTCGTAGTTGAGATTGAATGCATTTGAACCATTGGGTGTGTTTGAATTTGAAATATTTGAACTTGTAAACTATGAATTTATAATATTATTGAATTGTGTGAAACTTATTTATTATGTTTAAATTTTATATGCGTGCTATGTAGTTCCAATGCATTTAATAACCAAGAATATCAACATTTAGCATTAAACAAAATTTTAGTTTCACAATATTTAGGGGACCAGTTAGGTCCCATCAAAATTTAGTGAAGTAAATATACTCCACTAAAGTTTACTCGACCTTTTAAGGCACTATATTATAAGGGATCGACTAGAGATACCCAAAGATGATAACCAAACTAACTAAACACAAATAGACTACCAATCCCAAAGTTCTTCTAAGAAGAATCATATCAAGAAACAATAAGAACATGAATAATCTAAAACGACAATCAAAACATAGCATATACAATGCCTGCTTACAGGTAGATTGTTTTCTTCGGAAGAAATCGGCGTGTTAGGACGACATGTCCCATTTTCCCTTCTGCGAAAAACCCAGAGGCGTTGATATTGAACTGGGATACTGAATTCTACTGCAATTTCCTCCTGTGAACAACTTAAACATATTAATACTGATGTCGTTATGAACCATCTTAAAAGATAGGATAGAGACAAAAAAAATCAACTACACGGGATATATTTATAAACAACATGAAAATAGAAACACATCATTCAATCTATCAAATGAATGAAGGTATACAACTAATAGAAAACAGGAGATCCTGCTAATCATCTAGATTTCTTCAACTATAACATTCAGTTATAAATTTCTTAGCAAATTTAATTACATTGGACCATACATAGTAAAAATATGAATGCAACTTGGGCTCCATTGCCTTTGTTTCCCAAAAATATTGTCATCGCAAAAATTTATAATGTTAGTATCCCTGGACATAGCTCCCTTTCTCTGTTATACTAACACAAGAGCTAAGGGGGATGCTCATGTGGATTTTTTTAATTAAACTAAGTGAGAGATGAAGACAAGCTTAGAAAGCTCTAGCCTAGAGATTCAGGTTGAGGGAGCCAAATGAGGAACTTGTGATATCTTAGGGAATTCTAATGAAAAAAAGGTGCACTCATGCCTGAGTGATGAAATTCTATTTCCACATAGGAAAACAAAAGAAAATTTGGTAATATTCTGGGCATGTCTACTTTAGCATCCATTTCATCTTTTCTACAAAAATCTGTTTATAATAACGAATGAAGAAAATGAAGAAACTCTTTTTGGAACTAAATGCGATATCGTCTTTCTGTGCCTTAGCCAACACCATTCCTATAGCACAATAAATTTCTATGGTCCAAGGCAAGGACTAAATTCTCCTAAACTAAATTTCTGCTCCATGATGCCTTACGAATTATTTCTTAAAATTGCAATTACAAAATCCTATGGACCAAATTTAGAGTTTAAGTTTTCTACTAGTTGAAATATGGTGGATTGTACCTTGAATTGGGATATAGGCGTGTCACCTTGGACCTGTAAAGCCCTCACTCTGTCAAAGTCTACCAGATCAAAATAGAAACCTTCTTTCCCAATTTGTGAGGACAAATCTTCTTCCCTTGCCACCTGGAGAAAGCCAAGAAAAGAAACCTCAATTAGAAAAATTACCGGGGAAACCTCAATAAATTAATCTTATTCCGTGCGTCGTGGCTTCAGATCAAATAGTCATGAACCCAAAAAATTCAAAAGAGGACGATGATTGCATACCTTTATGCTGAGAGTATGAGGAGGCATCGCCGCGACGGAGAAACGAGAAGGAGACGCTGAATTTTGCTTGATGCGAGATTCTCGAAGACCGAATAGCTCCCCCCTCGAAGTTGTGCAAGGCAGCTACACCGAGCGGTGCCGCTGTGGAGATTTAAGTGGTGTTTGCGATGCTCTTCCGTGGAGTCACAAGTTCTTATGTCAAATCCCTATATAGAGACCCCCTTCATACGCCATTAATTGCGCGATCGTTTATCATATGAGTTATTTTGGTAAGGCAAGACTGCAATTAATATTACATTAATGAAAAGTAGTTGTATTATTGAAACTGACAAATTTGATATTGGGAACTGGAAGATGTCAGTTTTTTGTTGCCTAGTGATTGCGTTGATGGCCCTTGGATTTAAGCGCACTGATCTTGAAGCATTACAACAAATACATCAGTCCAGCCACCCAGTTCGCTCGAGCGACCGCTCCACCGAATAACTGATACGTCCCAAACGTATCTATAATTTTTGTTTGTTCCATGCTTATTTGGGTGACATTGCTATGTGTTTTGCTACACTTTCATACTTTTCTACACATATTGGACTAACCTACTAACTCAGTGCACACAGTGCCAGTTTCTGTCTGCTGATGTATGTGAATTGGAGTTTTTTACCCATATTTACAGTGCCCAAAAAATTCCAAGAAAAATATATAACAAAATCAGCGTAATGGAAGCTTCCAGAAGACTGAAGGGCAGACGGAGGGGGGCCACCCCCCTCCCAGGCGGCCACCTGGCGTGGCCAGGGTGGGCCCGCGCCTATAGGCCGCCTGAGAGGTGGGCACCTCCCCCAGTGCCCCCTTCGGCCTATATTTACCTCCCGATCCAGAACCCTGAAAAAGAGCCCCCACATCACGATTTTCCCCTCATTTCCGCCGCCGCTACGATCCCGAGATCGGGACCGCCATAAGACCTCGTCCCGGCACCCTGTCGGAAGGAGGATTGATCTTCGGGAGCTTCTCCACCACCATGAGCGCTTCCCGGATGTGTCTTGAGTAGTCCCCCTTGTACCATGGGTCCATGACCAGTAGCTATGTGATGTCGTCTCTCCAATATTGTGCTTCAATCCTTAGACCTTTTGAGGTGCCCTCCATGATCAAGGCATTTATATAATCTTTCTGGTGTTGCTATGCTGTGTTTGCTGGGATCCGATGGATTATGAGATTATGTTCAGATCGTGATGACTTATATTTGGTTCTCATTTTATATTTTGTTCTTGAGTAATTCTTGCATGTTCTCCGTTGCTTTTTATTGCTTTGGCCAAGTAGTAGATATTAACTCCAAGAGGGAGCGTTATGCTTGATTGTGGGTTCATGCCCCATGATGTCTAGCTTGAGTGAAAGAATCATGAGACTAGGGGATGTGCTGTTGCCACCAGGGAGAAAACAATGGTGCTTGTAACCGCGGTTGCAAGGATTGTTTACCTTACACAAAGTTTGTTAATGCAGTTGTTTGTTGCTTTGGGTTTAAACTTTTGGTGAGGCTTGCAACTTAATACCAGCAAGATGTTTTGGATATATATCTCAAGGTGGACGATTAGTGAGTAGATGCTGATGAATAAACATTCTACTTGTTTTGGCGTACTGCCCATAATTTTGAGCCTCTATCTTTCTTGTGGTATAATTAGCATTGCGGTGCGTTTATAATTCTGTCAATTGCCCAGCTGTAATTTGTTCATCCAGCTTAGCTGTTTTATCATCTTTTGGGAGAGAGACATCACTAGTGAACATCATGGGACCCCGGTCCATATTTCCACCATTTTTTACACCTCCGCTCTTTACTGCTTTTATTTCCTTTTCGTTGCAATCACCATCACTATTTCTACCGTGTGTTTGATCCTTTGTAAACAACAAGACCGGAGATATTGACAACCTCTCTGAACTTGTTGGGAGAAAAGTTATTTTCTTTTGTTTGAAGGTCCAGGTCAAGTAAGCAACGTCATTGGTTCTAAACAACGTCATTGTTTCCTTGTCACCTAGTTGAAGAATTTAGAGTCCTCCTGGTTCGATAAACCTTACAGTCCTCGTGTAAGGGAAACTGCTGCTGACTACATCTCAACCTTTCACTTGGGGTAACCAACGAGGGGCGAGAAGGCATCAAGACAATTTCTGGCGCCATTGCCAGGGACTCCAATCTTCAAGATAGGGGAGTTGCACACTATCTTTTACCTTTGCTTTTTAGTCCTTATAGTTTACTTTCTAGTTTTTGCCTTAGAGTCTTATACCAAAAACCACAAACAAATTGGTTACTTTGCTTTTAGTTTTTCCTTCTGTTTAGCCAAGCATGTCTTTTGGATTTGGTGCTTTGCGGGAATCTGAGGTCCTAGATTTCCACCAAAGGAATGTAGAGAATATGAAAAAGGCTTGGGATAGAATTTCTTAAGCACATAAATGAATTATGCCTTGGATACCTATAAAAATTGTGCTTAGAACCTTTTACCATGGTATTTTTAGATGGTGTAAACACTCTCTTGATATTATAGCTGAAGGAGGTTTTTTAGAGTATGACGAAGCTAAAGCTCTTGATATTATAAATGGTCTATCTAGTTACTTTGTTTATGATCGTGGAATTGATACTATTATAGATAGACTTGTTGTGATTGAAAAAAGAATAGAGGCTTTAGACTTGAGAGAAGTAGAGAAACTTAAACCCAATAGGAAAGAGATTCTGGAAATAGATGATGATTGGGAGCCCTTTGTTAGAATTAGCATCTCTAACCAAGACTTCCTTGCTTATTGTGATATTGGATCCATGGTTTGTACAATGCCAAAAGATGTTTATGATTCTTTAAACCTTTCAAACACCGTAAATTTTTCATCTTATCATGAACATGCTATTGGAGACGTTTCTAAGATCTAGGGAGAGGTAAAAGATATCCATGTTATGTTCTTCAAAAGGAGTGCAACGGTCGACTTCTTCATCATGGAGCCAAACCAAGGAAACATAGTGCTTCAAAGGAACTTCCTCCGAGCCATGAAAGGCTTCATTGATATAGGTAAAGGAAAAATATGCTTACGTTGGAAAGAAAAATGTACGTACCTCTTCCCTAGGAAAGAGAAGAATGAACTTATTCAGGATCTAGTTGAAGGTTTTGAGTCCGTTACACGGGCAAGTTATTCTTTTGGAGTTGAAAAAACTTGATCTTTTTTGCTTCATGCATAGCTAAAATGCATAAAAGAAAGCGCTTATTGGGAGGCAACCCAAAATGTTTTTACTTTCAGTTTTAGTGGTCTTGGTGCTTGTTACTACTGTAGAAAAATCATTGTATCTTTATTTTCAAGCGCCGTGCCAAGTTTTAGCCTCCGATTGCAAGAAAGATCGAAAAGTTGTGACATGTTGTCCAGAAACAGATTATGTCTTCTTGATGGAAAAATTCATCATAAATCACCAGATCATCTTTTTGTTCTCAATTTTTTTGATAGTATGCTCTATACAATTGGATTTCTAGCGTATGTTCTGAGATTTTTTATTTGAGTTGCATAAGTGCCCTGAAGAAATTATTTACTAGCTGATGGTCTGTTTTTCACTCATTCTGCCACGTTTTGAATTTTCACCATTTTGCAAATCTTAAGCTTGCTTTTTGTTTGCAAAAACTTTTGGGGAACCTTGAGAAACAGTAGCTCTTCATGAAAATCTTTATTTCTAGTGGAGAAAAATAAATTATTTATGGGTACTAACCACTCTAATCATCTTATGATGAGTTTCGTATGAAGGGAGTTTTCAAGTATGCGAAGGAAGATGATGAAAGAAGACCCGGGAGTGTCAAAAGCTCAAGCATAGGGATTCCCCCATTGAAAGTGCAATATATCGACCAGAGGGGGGGGGGTGAATGGGAGATTTTCAATTTTACTACCAGATTTTGGTTTTCTTCAGGACTGAAGCAATCATGAAGCTGAAGAAGTAACCAAAATCATGAAGAAATAAAACTTCACAGAATGTAATCATTAGGGCAATTCATCATAACGCAACAGAAATAAATCAATTTAGAAAAGCAGAAGTGCTTCAGATGCATAGTATGAAGACAAAGAGCAGAGGGAGAGCTGAAGCATAAGAAGTCAACATAGCAAATACTGAAGATTAAGAGGTTGAAGAGATAGCACCAGAGATTGAAGACATTGGTTTGGTAGACCAATTCAAGTTGTTGTGACAACTCTACGTCTGGTTGGAGAGGCTGAGGTTCAACTCAGAAGACATAGTCTTCACCTTGTTCTCCTTGAACTAGAGTCCTCAGACTCCGTCCAATAACTCAGGTGAGTCTTCAAGGTAGACTCCCGGAATCTTCACAGACTCAGTCACTCAGGGAAGTCACAATTTCATCTTGACTTCCTCAGACTGAAGACTTCTACACCGGCTGGAAGATCGCAGTCTTCAAGAGTAAAAAGCTTCGGATCACTCGAACCGACTTCCTCAGAAATGCTCAACTACTCAAGCTGGTGGTTTTCCTCACATAGGTTCTTCAGTTTCCTCAGAGGTGGGTTGCTCTCAAATGACAAGTGTCAGTTTTTCTCTCGGAGCAGCCAACCCACAAATGGGGCTGGGGGTGGCTATTTATAGCCGCGGAGCAACCCGAGGTGAAAGGACATAAATGCCCATGCATGCAATTACTCTCATGCCCTCGGAAATGACCGTTGATAGACAAGTTCTAGCCTCTCACCACGCAACACGTGGCACGGTCAAAGTATTCTCTCTCCTCACGATTTTCAGAAGAGTCGCCCTGGCGATCTTCAGACTCCTCAACCGAAGTTAGTTACCTCAGTGTCCTGAAGAACAACGTCTCAGACACCCGAGGACTGGACTTCTACTGCAGGAGATTTCCTCAGGGTTCTTCTTCAGGATTTCTAATTGAGCACTTCCTCAGAAATACATAACTCATTTTCCTCAACCCCTCCAACAGTGCGGTGATTTCCTACGACTCAAGAAGTATGAAAAGTCTTAGCGAAGACTACGCTTCAACTTCGTCTTCAGCGCGAACGTCCTCAGGATCGTCCTCAGCTTCAGCTTCAACCGAACGCTTCAGGATCCCGATTCCTCAGGATTTCGCGCAACTTCATTCTTCAGGAAACGCACCGATTTCTCCAATGTTCCTCAACATTTTGGGGGGTCGACATTGGTGATTAAACACCTCATCAGGGACTGTTCTCCTGTGTATACTCACAAACACATCAGTCCCTTAACCGTTTTGTCATCAAACTCCAAAACCTCAAGGGGAGGGCACTTGATGCACTTACAATCTCCCCCTTTTTGGTGATTTGATGACAATCAGGTTAAGCTTCAACGGGGATAAGATTATGAGTTTGAAGAATAAAAACTTTGAAGAACATTTGTATCATTAAGCTGGATATAATGAAGCTCCCCCTGAGGATATGCATATGAGTTGAAGAATTTTTCATATCTAAAGCATTTTGAGGTATATGAGGAGCTCCCCCTATATCCAGGCATTTTTGAAACAGTGCATGTTATGAAGTGTTTGAGGAATTTAAACAACGCACTGAGAGAGGTGTTTGCAGAGACAATCACATGCATATATAATAAACTTGAGGAAATAGCATGAGGTAACTGAGGAATAGTATCAGGCAAACACCAAAATTACAGTTTACAACTCGTTACAAAAAAAATCTGAAGAACAAGAGTTTTAACTGAAGAACCCCATAACTAAAACCCGCTTGAAGACTAACAGATTTCCCCCCTTTGTCATAAAATGAACAAAAAGGGAAGAACTGAAGCTAACGCCCCTTTGAAGATGCTTCAAGGCCGAGGTGAGTCACGCCTGAGGCAATCCGTTGCAGTGTGAGGGCAGGCAGCTGTGTCTTCAGCTTTTTCAGTAGTCATCTCCTGGTTCGAAGAATAAGAATCCATGGCCGGAGGAGGAGTTGTGCAGCGTCTGAATTGCCTCGGGGGTCTGATTGCAGGAATCGGAGGTTTTTGAAGCTCCAGTTTTGCAAGGTCTTCAGGGGTGATTACTTCTCTCATCAAGGCATCGAGATGTTGATATGTATGATGAGCATACTGATGCACTTTCTTCAATGAAGAATGCGTCTGAGCCATGTAGCTAAGGATTTCGGTAAACTGACGCTTCACCCAATCATGATTTCGGTCAACCTTCTGATGAAGACTAATCAGAAGCTCTCGGTCTGTCATCACTCGAGCCTGAGTCGTGTCCTCAGTAGAGGCATGAGTTCTTGTTTCATCAGTAGTTCGAGACTAAGGATGACGAATGTTTCCACCAAGGGAATTGGTCGGGAGAACTTCTTCATAGAATATGCCTTTGCCCTTGTTATTTGAAGCAATCGTATGCTGAAGCACTTCGACAGGCGGCAGATATGTCCTATGATTCGGGTGATCAGGTTGAAAATCAATACCAGTCATGGCTCGGATGAGCTTCATGATCCATGGCGCGTATGGCTTCAGGATATGAGGATTCTGTGCTGCATCAACCAGAGTTCTGAAGAAGAAGTCAGGAACGTTGATTGACCCAGACATGCAGAGGTTGTGGAGTATGTTCTTCATGATGCCAATGACTTCTTCAGCAGAGGATTCATAGCCTTTAATGGGGCAGAAGGTCTTCCCCAGAATCCGATACAATGTACTTGGCAGATACAGAAGCTCAGAAACTGGAATCTTTGTGCGAGTTGGGGCTTCAGGGGCCTGAGGCTTCATGAGCATGTTCATCAGGTCATCTCGAAGAATTTGAGACCCATAGGAGCAAGCAGTTGGGGAAGTGCACTGAGGCAACTCAAGAATCTCAATTGCTTCAGGAACAGTGATGGTGTAGTGATGATGCTCAGTCATCCACTCGAGGACCCAGGTGTTGATATCCAAAGGATCTCCTGAAACATACAAAGTTGCATAAAACTGGAGCACAAGCTCTTCATTCCAGTGGATGCATTCGGAGAAGAACTGAAGCAACTTGGCATGATGCAGATCCTGAAGCACACTGGTGAAGCAGGGAAGGGCTTCCATATCCATTAGAGGAATATGCTTGTGAGGGAACAGTTTGTTTTGCTTATAGAGAACTGAAGCATAATAGTTCTTCTGAGTGGCTGTCCAGAACCTCAGCAGCTTTCGAGGTGGAGCAGAATGATATGGATTTTGAATCCCCTCTTGGAAGAAACTCATGGCATTGAATAAATCAGCAGCATCGAAGCTTGGGGTATCATCAGCTTCAAGGTACGGAAGAATGGTTGCTTCTGCTTCGGACACAAGGATCGAGCCTGAACTGGGCCTTGAGGTGGTGGAAGCGCTTGAGGCACTTCAATCTGAAGAGAGGCTTGAGGCTGAGGCGGAGCCGCTGCAGATGTTTCAGGCATAGACGTGTTGAGGTCCTTGGCAAGACGAGGTGATGTTGCCTGTTTATCTTCAGAGCCATCCTTTGAGGCTTCAGCATGAGCATTTGTACTGTTTTCTGCTTCTGGAGGAGCATTTGTGCTGTGCTCGGCTTCAGCTTCAGTTTCAGCGGCGGGGGGTCTGGCTTAGGATCAGCAGTGTTAGTTGCAGCAGCATCAGTATCAGTAGTAGTGGTTGCTGCAGCATCAGTATCAGCAGCAGAATTTGTGGGAGCACTTGTGGCTTCTGGTTCATCAGCATCAGACGCTGAGGACGATGCACCAACTGATTCTTCAGACTGCAGAGAAGTATCAGGAAGCACCTCGGTCATGGTGGGGGAGTGAGGCTCAGGTGAGAAGATAGTATGAGTGGGCGAGTTGGTCAGCCCATAATACTCATCATGGACGCGAGGAGTTCCATGATCCATAATGTCGACGTCCATGTCCTCAACTTCAGTGATAGTTGGTGGCGGTGGGGACGGAGGAGTGGGAACAATGGGTGTTGCAGCAGGGGGTGGAGTGAAGACGATTAAGCTGCGCTGTGGATTTGGAGGTGGAGTTGAGGCAGTAGTAATGAGAACGGTGGTATCAGCGGCCTTTGATGCCGGAGGAGCTGAGGAAAGTGGTGTAGCATCAATGGGGTCCTCAACAGTAGGCTTCTTCGCAGCAGGTGGAGTTGAGGGTTGGGCTTCAGGCAGGCGCTTGAGGCTTTTGGCAGAGGCAGCAGGGGGTACTGAGGAAGCAGGCTGTCGAAGCTTCATCAACTTTGCCATTTGCTGAGACATCCGTTCCTTGGATTTGCCAATATAAGCACGGTTGGCAGCGCACTCAGTGTTGAGGCGTTGAACTTCACATTGATGCTCTATAAACTCCTGAGGAGTAACATCAGTGATAGGTTTCTTTTTGAAGTCACTAAGGACTTTCTTCAGTTTGGCCTTCAACTGTTTCTGAAGATCACGTTGATGAATCTCATTTATGAGGAACTGTTGAACATAGAATTTGATGCCTTTAGGGATGTCCAAATCATCAAGAGGAGTGTCAGGCTTGACAGACCAAATTTCTATGTACTCCAAGATCTTCTTGGGATCAAGGAGAAGCGGGATTTCTGAACCCGTTGCTTCAGCTTTGCGTCTGGCCGCAGTACACAGATATTCAATCTTATCAGCTTCAGTGGAGACGAAGCCGGCCAAATCCTCAAATTCATCTTCATCATCAGAGGTTTGAGGCGTATGATGAATGGCGCCACGCATAGCAGTTTTCTTTGGTGAGGGGCGTGGGCCGCGTTGAAGAACAATTTTGGTCTTCAGCTGAGACTGAGGCATTGTGGTTGAGACCTCAGGAGCATTGCCAGATTCATCAGTGCGAATCCTTGAGGAGGGGGCAGCACCATCCGTGCATTGACAAGAGGAACCGACAACTGAAGGCTTAGCTGAGGACTGCATGGAGGGCTTGATGCCAACAACCTTTTTGCGGTGCTGAGGCGGAGGTTGTGGCCTGGGTTTGGATCTCTGGATAGCTTCCTAGAGGATGACCAAGGTTTACTAGGGGCTACAACAGATATGTCAGAGTAGCCAAGTACCCCAACACTATGGTTAGTGTGGTTCTGCTCTCTAGAAGACATCTAAAGTGGGAGGAAGAGCTGCAATTGAATCACTATAGGTTTCTAGAAGAAAACCTACATCAAACACTATGGAACTGTCGGGCATGTCACCTAGAAAAACTTCTGGAAGGACATCCGAAAAAGAGGGAAATATTTTGCAAACGCATCAGATTATGAAGAAACCTGGAATGATTTGGACAGCATAACGGCTGTAATTGCAAGAAAACAATTTTCTTTCAATGTAGATACAACACTTACATAATACGATGTAAGAAATCAGCATTACAACAATGCTAGGAAAACCGGACACAACTTTCCTACGGCTATAAGGGAGCAAACAATGAGATGTTCTAGTAAGACATAGATGATCCTAGTCCTATCATCCCGTAGAAAAGATAAGGGTGACTCAGAACTCAGATCGATGAGGGTAAGGAGAAAAAGAAGCCTTATGTTGTTCCCTTATATACCCAGAGTAACTATATAACTATAGCAAGCTAGACTCGACTTCGGCCAAGGCTGATAATCCTACAGTCAGTCCTGCTCTGATACCAAGTCTGTCGGGACCCGGGGTTAGCGTATGCAAGCCTCACTACAACACAATCATATGGAGAGCCGAGAACCGTACCCACTTGTCTAAGCAGACAAGGCCAAGCACAGAACGTTCTCGGAGAGCATCGAACGTGAGGGGCATCCCATCCAGGCCGGATGATCAACTGAAATGGGTCCTCATCGTCCGCACACAAGTCTAAATGATATGGGTGATGAACTCCCATACTCATAGACAAGTCGCCTCAACCATACTATCGATTGTATTATAACCCTTACATAGACTTACTCCAGCCCGATCACTTAGTCGGGGTCTAGGGCGGGCTCGATCATACATCAAAGTGTGCACGAGACAGAGTCTCGAACAATCGCATCGCGACGCCCCAAGCTGCGCACATCTAAGGGCCACTTGGTGTATAAAGGACCGCCAGCCAGATCACAACTAAGGTCTCGAAAACCCATACAAAAACATGCATGTTATAAACATACACGCAGCACACATGCCTTGTATGAATAGCAGGTATCATTGCAATTCTCTACAAAGTATACATCTTTATTAAATAACTCTTACAGAGTGCACACAGAGATCACAAGCATGTGATCCATCATTACAACAAGCATGCGGAAGCAAAGTAGGTCTGAGTACAGACAAGTTTAACAAATGGCTTAGAGAAGCCTTGACTATAAACAAGCCCTCCACGAGGGAACCAGTCGTCTGACTGGGACTACACTAGCTTGGTCTTGGTCTGAGTCTTCAATCTTCAAGCTTCGGTTAAAAGCCACCATCGGGGTCGGTGGGTTCATCTAAAACATAGAATAAGCAAACGTGAGTACAAAGTCGTACTCAGCAAGACTTACATAGGAGCTATACTACTCATGCACATGTATCAAGGTAAAGGGAGGTGGGGTTTCACTTGCAGAAGTGCCAGCTTTGACTTGGCTAGTCCTGAACTACGAGTACCAGACTTGAGGTAAGAAGCGTACACGATTCCACTACATCTCTTCAACCAATTACACCACTATGGTTACTTCCTCGACTTCCCCACGAGAAGCACACCATAGCACTCACACTTATCTTGGTGTATTTTAGAAGTATCCAGTTCAAGTTGTCTAATAATCAAGCTAAGCTTTCCAAGCAGTCCTTAACCGCGGACGCGGCTATTCGAATAGTTTTGTTAACCCTGCAGGGGTGTACCGCTACACACACGTGTCATCAGTTACCGCCTTTTGCGTGTCACCGTTCAAGAGATGACAGCGAGGATGCCACCACAACCGTTACCTCATAGCCGATCTAGTCCATGAAAGCCGCCTATCTGGGTTGTCTTCCACTATCGTGAACCCGATCGGTTTACCGAAGTGGACCCAGACGATGTGTGCGTGGTGCGAAAGCCGGTCTCGGATGAGCCGTTCTCTCACTTGGCTACCAGGCCACAATACCTACAGAAATCCGAACTATTGCGACATCTGGACATCGAAGGGGATGAGTTAGTAAGCCGAGAGGGGTCAGTGAGCCCAATGTGTGGTTGTACTCTTCATCTTGGATCACCACACAAGAACTCGGTGCTTAAGGCGGTGTTCAACGAGACAACCCACTGTGTACTCCTACACAGCCTCTCATCGTTCACCTGGTATTAGGGTGGATTCACCAACACATTTCACTTTCATCAACACCATATTTATCATCATCCCGACTCACATCATAAGCAACCTCATTGTACCACTAAGCATGCAATAAGCAGTAACAGTTGCAGGGGTCACATGATATCAACCAACTCCTACATCTGCTAGGATTGTGGTTTGCTTACTACTGTGACAAGATGATAGGTCATGCAAAGGATATGGGTTCAACTATGCGATAGAAACGTTATCATGGTGATCATCCTAAACAATGCATAAGCGAGACATGAGAGGGAAGTGGGATTTTATCGACATGATCAATGGGGGTTTGCTTGCCTTGCTGACGAGGTTCGGGTTCTGGGTCTTCAACGAAGGGGGTGATCTCGGATTCCGGCTCCACTTCTATCAGCAACATGACAATCATAGGATCAACATAATGTACAATGCACAATCACATGAATAAGATTGTAATGGTGATGTTCAAGGTACTGATGTGTTGAGCATTCCATTTAAAAGGAGTATATTGCATTTGTAATGCAAATTCAAACTCCATTTGATTTATCGATGAATTTCAAATGCATTTGAATGCATGAAAGTTCATTTGAAAAGTATTATCATGAAGTGATGTGGTATAGTTGAAGTAAAGCTTCTGATGTGTGGATGAAACCATTGGAATTAAGGGTGTTGCAAAATCATTTGCAAAATCACTCCAAATTTGAATTTGAAAAGGATCCATATGCATGTTTGCTACTTTTCACCCATTTTAAAATGGTCAAACATGAAAACAAATTTCATATTCATAATCCTTGTATTTTTCTGATAATTTTAGACATATTATTTGCTATATTTGGAGTTAGGATGAATTAATTATGAATTTCCAAAGTTTATAGTATTTTCTGGAATTTCTCTGATTTATTAAATGACTGGAAATTCATTTATGGCGTCATGCTGACATCAGCATGACGTGGGGGGGGGGTGTCTGACGGCTGGGTCCCCCATGTCAGTGGGAGAGGGGTTTAATCCGGTTTAGTTTAAACTAAAAGGGTCATTAGGGGGGCCAGGGCCCACCAGTCAGTGACCCAAGGGTCAACTAATAGGGGGATTAGCCCCCTAACCTAAACGAGCCGCCGACGGTTAGCCGCCGGTGGAGTCCAGTGCGGCGGCGCACACCCTGGACGACGGCTCGGGGCGCCATTTGCCGAACGGAGGGCACCGCCGTGCTCCTCGAGCTCGCGGGCTTCGAGCTGGACACTGCAGCGTCCTCGGGAGGCAACGGGCGACGCCGGCGAGCTTCTCGGCGACGGCGGAGGCTCGGTTCAAGGTGGGCATGGAGATTTAGGCCACGGTTTGGGGTTTGGAGACCACAGGAAGAAAGCTGGGGAGCGTCCGCGTCTGGTGGTGCCATTGGGGGGTCAAGGGGGTGCTCCAGGGCGTTGCCGGCATTGAGCAAGGCGGCGGCGCAGCACTGTCCTCGGCGAGATCAGCGGCTAGGGCACGGGGAGGAGAGTGGACTAGGGCAAAATGGCGAGAGGCTCACCCTGAGTGCGAAGGGACCGTCGAGGAGGCCGGAGGAGGGCTGACGGAGGAGAATTGCTCGCCGGCGTCCACTGTGCCCGGCGGTGGCTTGATGATGAGGACGTCTCCGCTGGGGCTTCCGGGCTCGATTCACTCCACAGGAAGACGAAGACGACGGTGGCCGACTCGTTGGACACTGCGGTGGCGCTTCTCGACGTCGATGGCCATGCGGGCGCACGGGGCGCACTCCGGCGAGGGCTCGGGTTCGCGCAGAAACTAGAGAGAGAGAGCACGGGGAGAGAGCCAGAGGAAGGGGAAGACTGTGGGGCGGCTCTGGCGTGTGCGTGGCGTGCGGAGGGAGGCAGGGGAAGGCCTAGAAGGCCGGCTCATCGAGGTGGCGTCGCCGTTGCCTCCCTGCCCTCCACCGAGCTGCTTCGGGGGGAGGGGAGGTAGACGACACGCCTCGGGCTGGGCTGGGCCAGGCCAATGGAGAAGTGGGCTTCGCCCCTGGCGTGAGGTAAGCCTCTCCTTTCCTGTTTATTCTTTTCTTTTTATTTCTGTTATTTGTTTTGCTCTGGTAAAAATAAATACCATAGCATTTTATAAAAATGCCCAAATATTTTTAAAAACCCTAGGTGGCCAGTAGCAAGCCACTTGTAAAATTTGAGCATTTTTAAAATTCAAAACATTTGAATTTTAAATCAAATAGGGTATTTATTTAATTTCCAAGCCATTATTTGAAAATTAGAAAATTCCATGAGCATGGGATTGCTCCCAAACCATTTTTAAAATGATCAGCACCATTTATTGGAATTTTCCAAATACTCAAATGATTTTTGGAAAAAGATTTTTATCTGGCCATTTGAATTAATTTCTCAGGGCTTTTCTTTTCCCCAATTTTGAATTTTCTTTTTGAATTTTTGCATGATGCAAGGTAGCACTTGATCCTAGCACATACCTAACTTGGGGTTGTGACAGGTTATATGCGTTCATGAGGAATAGGCTGAGGAAAACAAAGGAATGAGGCATAGGTATAGGTCTCAGAAAGCTAGCAGTATAGTTGAGGATGAACTGGCTTGAGGACACAACAGTACTGAGGAATAAGACGCTGAGGAATAAGCATACCAGACTTGAGGCGAATGTTGAGGAACAACGAGTCTTCGTCCCCGGCGACGGCGAACGCCGGCGATGTTAGCACAAGAGCTTGAGGAGCTCAAAGGCGGCGGCGCGAGAGTGAGAGAAGCGGTGGGGGGAAATGACCGGGAGGGGGGTAGAGGGCTATTTATAGAGGGGTGAAAGCTGAGGGGTTGCGAAATTTGTGGACCAGATTGCCCCTGATTTTGGGATCCTCAGTGGATATCATAATGGTGGATAAGCACGACGTGAGGTAAAATCGCAACAAATTGAAGACAGTTGTAACTGAAAATCCTTGATTTGAGGAACTTGACGACAAGGGCTGAGGATGAAGACAAATGGTCTCAGGCTAATGATGAAGACTAATGGTCTCAACCTGAGGAATACATGTTTTCCGAATGAACGCATATGAGATAGACAGATTAGATAAGTGAGCACAGAGGGACGGGTCCGATCACGTTCACCTAGATGAAGAAGCAAAAGTTGAAAAGCAATAACTAAAGGTGAACGCTGTTGAGGACAAACACGGTAATCATCAGTAATGAAGACTTCAAATCCTGATGAAGTTGAGGAACAACAAATCCTGAGGAAGTTGAGGAACAACAAATCCTGAGGTGTTTGGGCGGTGGCGCTACCCACCTTATAGGGAATGAGACACTTGATACCATACAATTGTCGTATGGATCTTGAGTCAATTCCACGTTAATTTCTTCACACTTAGCAAGGTAGTTCCTCATGATTTGAGGAGTACGACGCATTGTGTGTTGTACATCAAGATTCTTCAATATTGTTTAAGCTTTAGGATGTGTGTCCATTCACTGGACGTTTGAGGAATCTAAGATATTTAGCTCACACCTTAGAGTGCTAAATCGCTTCTCATCCAAAGGCTTAGTGAATATATCAGCAAGTTGGTCTTCAGTCTTCACGTGGCTGATGACGATATCTTCCTTCAATACATGATCCCGAAGAAAGTGATACCGAATCTCAATATGCTTCGTCCTCGAGTGCTGTACTGGATTCTGAGAGATCTTGATGGCGCTCTCATTGTCACATAGCAGTGGTACTTTCTTTAGGTTGATGCCATAGTCCTTCAGAGTTTGCTTCATCCAAAGAAGC
The DNA here is from genome assembly GCA_950022295.1 of Bromus sterilis. Taxonomy (NCBI): domain Eukaryota; kingdom Viridiplantae; phylum Streptophyta; class Magnoliopsida; order Poales; family Poaceae; genus Bromus; species Bromus sterilis. The sequence continues at coordinate 23,082,916 of OX465596.1, read as the reverse complement.
TGTGAGCAGCTAGCACCAGCAGCAATGTATTCAGCTTCAGCAGTGGAGAGGGAGACACAGTTCTGCTTCTTCGATGACCAGCACACTAGAGAACGTCCGAGGAAATGACATGTTCCTGAGGTAGACTTTCGATCCACTCGATCTCCAGCATAATCTGAGTCTGAGTATCCGACGAGATCCAGCTGTGTGCCTTTTGGATACCATAAGCCTAGCGATGGGGTGTGAGCCAAATATCGCAGAATTCGTTTCACCGCTTGGTGATGCGATTCCTTAGGTGCCTCTTGGAATCGGGCACACATGCAAACGCTCAACATTATATCATGCCTAGATGCACATAGATATAGCAGAGAACCTATCATGGAGCGCTATACCTTTTGATCGTAGTCCTTGCCATTTTCATCAGGGCCAAGTTGTCCATTTGTGGGCATCTGTGTCTTGATGCCCTTGCAGTCTTGCATCCCGAATTTCCTCAGGCACTCCTTGAGGTACTTCTCCTGAGAGATGAAGATGCCGTTGCGTTGTTGACGAATTTGGAGCCCTAAGAAGAACTTCAGTTCGCCCATCATGGACATCTGATACTGTTCACTCATCAAGAATGCAAATTCTTCACTGTATTTCTTGTTAGTGCATCCAAATATTATGTCATCAACATAAATTTGACATATGAATAATGCATCATCATATCGTTTTGTGAAAAGAGTTGGATCGAGGGAACCATATTTGAAGCCCTTGCTGATGAGGAAGTCCCTTAGTGTGTCATACCAAGCCCGAGGGGCTTGCTTCAGTCCATAGAGGGCTTTCTTCAATCTGTACGCCATATCAGGTTTCTTTGCGTCTTCAAAACCTGGAGGTTGAGCAACATATACTTCTTCCTCGATATTACCATTGAGGAAAGCACTTTTCACATCCATTTGATATAACTTGATATTATGATGGTTAGCGAATGCAAGCATAATACGAATGGACTCAAGTCTAGCAACAGGAGCGAAGGTTTCACCAAAGTTGATCCCCTCGACTTGTGTATATCCTTGAGCTACGAGACGAGCTTTGTTTTTGATGAATTGTCCATCTTCATCGAGTTTGTTGCGGTAGATCCACTTCGTGCCGATGACATTGTGAACTCGAGGATCAGGACGTTTGACTAATTCCCAAACATCATTCAGTTTGAACTGAAGAAGTTCGTCTTGCATTGCCTGAATCCATTCCGCTTCTTGGAATGCTTCGGTGACTTTGCTGGGCTCTGAAATTGATACAAACGAGAAATGCCCACAAAAGTTAGCTATACGATTAGCTCTTGCACGAGTAAGAGGACCTGGTAGGTTGACGTCAGCGAGGATTCTGTCCACTCGAACTTCATTTGCCACACGAGGAAGTCGAGGAGGATGATCTTGAGGCGCATCTTCGTCACTGTCGTCAGATTCATTTGCATCTGCTTCAGGTGCTTCAGGAGCTTCAGGGGTATCAGGAGCCTCAGGATCAGGATCGTCATCAGGATTATTTGCATCAGGATTTGGATGTTCTTCAGGAGCAGGAGGTATGTGGATTTCTTCAGGATGATCCACAGGAATGATATCACCAGCACCCATCTTCTTGATCTGTTCTTCAGGTGGTGCTTCATCTAAATCATGTGGCAGGTGCTCTCTTTGGGAGCCATCAGATTCATCAAATCGCACGTCTACAGTCTCAACAATTTTATAATGACTAATATTGAAGACTCTGTAGGTGTGCAAGTTGATACCATAACCAAGCATGAAACCCTCACATGCTTTGGGTGCAAATTTGGACTGGTGATGAGGATCACGAATCCAGCAAGGTGCAACGAATACCTTGAAGTAACTTACATTGGGTTTCTTACCGACCATTAACTCGTATGATGTTTTATTGAAGAACTTGTGAAGATACACTCGATTGACGATGTGGCATGCAGTGTTGATTGCTTCAGCCCACCACTTGAGTGGAGTATTGTACTCAGCCAGCATCGTGCGAGCCATCTCGATGAGGGTTCGGTTCTTCCTCTCAACAACTCCATTTTGCTGAGGAGTGTAAGGCGCAGAGAATTCATGAGTGATTCCCGAGTCATCGAGGAATTCTTCCACACCGAAGTTCTTGAACTCAGTGCCGTTGTCGCTTTGAATGTGCTTGATCTTCAGGTTGTAGTTGTTCATGACTCGCAGGGCGAAGCGCTTGAGGATTGCTGGGGTTTTTTGGAGGACCGAATAGATCCATGTGAAGCAATTCCAGAGGTCTTGTAGTAGTCATGATGGTCTTTGCAGGATGCTTGGCCTTGGTCATCTTTCCAGCTTCGCAAGCACCACATAGCCGGTCCTTCGTGAATCTGATTTCCTCAATTCCGAGGACATGTTTCTTCAGTACCAGCTTCTGGAGATTCCTCATTCCAGCGTGGCCTAGTCTTCGATGCCATAGCCAGCATTCAGAAGCTCGAGCCATGAGGCATGTAGCAACCTGAGGACCTTCAGAGAAATCTACAATATATAGATCACCTTTCCTAACTCCACTGAAGACAATGGAGTTATCGCTAACCATATAGACAATACAACCATATTTTCCGAAGACAACAACGAGATCAAGATCACAGAGCATAGATACAGACATCAAGTTGTATCCAAGTGATTCAACAAGCATGACTTTATCAATGTGTTGGTCTCGAGAGATAGCCACTCTTCCGAGACCCACTACCTTACTTTTACCTTTATCAGCGAAGGTGATGATTTTCTTTGAAGAAGGACTCAGTGATGATTCCATAAGAAGGCTTCTTTCACCAGTCATGTGATTTGTACATCCACTGTCCATCACCCATTCAGTCTTTCCCTGCAAAGGAATTAGTATCTCATACAACAAGTTATGAGCCAGTCTCAGGTTGAGGAATTTATGGTTCCTCAGAATTAATTCCTCAGGATGTTCCTCAGGATTGATTCTATGAAACCAAAAAATATAAATATCCTTCAACTGACTCAAATGATGTTGTCCTGGGCATATGATCTGCAGAATTTGTAATTGCCTCAGGACATGTCCCTGCAAGGATGATTAGTTCTTAACCACCCACATCTTAATGGGTGGTCTTGAGGCACATGAGGACTGATGAGGGTGATGAGACCTAATGGGGTGTGAGATGGTGGCACCAGGATAAACAAATGAATAAGCATTCTTATGAGGAGCTTCCCTGTGAACAAAATGATTAGCAGATACATGATTATAGTCATTTCCTTTTGAGGTATCGTCCTCAGATGATATCCTCAGCTCATTTGCATCTGCATTCATAGGAAGGTTAGTGATGAGGTCCTTCGGAACCCAGATCTGCTTGACTGGAGGACCGTTCCTGCAGTTAGTTCTGATGTATCTGGCAAACACCTCACCATTACCATTCTTAAAAAGTTTATAGTTTGAGTCAAAGGACTCAATCATCACATCTGAACAAACATCATCATAACCAGATAAAGTATAGGGATCAGGAGGAGGCGTCTTTGCCCGAACCCAGGTGGTCTCTGGATATTGTTCAGGTTTCCAGTAAGACCCATCAGGGTTGAGTTTCCGAGTGAATGCGACACCTTCTTTCCTCGGGTTCCTGTTGAGGATCTGTTTCTTGAGGATGTCACAAAGGGTCTGATGTCCTTTCAGACTCTTGAACATGCCGGTTTCCAGTAGACTCTTCAACCTAGCATTTTCTTCAGCAATGTCTATGGTATCCTCAGATGAGGGGTTAGATACCACAGAAGCAATAGAAATAACAGAGTCTGAAGATATTGAGGAACTAGGCACAGAGATGATACGATCATGTTCAATGCATTTTAAACAGGGAGGATTAAATCCTTCTTGTGGATGATGATCTGTTGGGAGAGGAGTGAATCATTTTCTTTCCTCAGATCGTCATGAGACATCCTTACGCGTTCAAGTTCTTGTTTCCTCATGAGGAACTCATGAGCCAGCTTTTCATGATCGGTAAGGAGTGCCTCATGACGATTGAACAAGTCATCAAACTTTGGCTGAAGAATTTTTGATTCATCAGTCAACTTTTGAGTCTTCGTCATTTCCTCAACCAACATATCATCACTCTTGTTTAGTGAGATCTGAATCTTTTCAAGTGCACGTTGTTGCTTAGATGCAAGTTTAGCATAGTTTTCATCAGGTTCTTCATCAGAGGGATCATCTGATGATAAGTAAGAAGATACCTTGGAGGACTTGGCCATGAAGCAGAAGGAAGGGGTTGTGTCTTCAGCTTCATCATCAACATGTGATAGACCAGATTCCTCAGTGCTGAAGATTGACTTTGAGACAAGCGTCGTGGCAAGAGCCAGACCGGCCACACCCTCAGATTCTTCAGATTCTTCTTCCTCAGCATCAGGGTTGGAACCAGATTCTTCCGAGTCCAATTCTTTTCCGAGATATGCGCGAGCCTTACGGGAACTGATATTCCTGTATCCAGCAGACTTTGAGGATCTTGAGGATTTCTTCTTAGTCTTTTCATCAGAACTGTCATGTTTCCCTTTCTTCTTCTTCTTCAGTCTAGCTTCCTTTTCCCATAGAGGACACTCAGCGATGTAATGCCCAGGTTTCTTGCACTTGTGGCAGACTCTCTTTCTTGCTTCGACAGATTCATCATCTTTGCTTTTTCTTGAGGAGGATCTTGAGGAATTTCCGAAGCGATTCTTCTTCATGAATCTTTGGAACTTTTTGGTGAGGAGAGCAAGTTCACGGCTGAGAGTTTCAGGATCATCAGTATTAGCCTCAGACTCTTCATCAGAGGACACTCTTCGTGCTCTAGCTTTTAGCGCGCGGACCTTAGGCGTGGAGCTGTATAAATCTCGTTTTTCAGAGAGCTTCAGTTCATGAGCATTGAGGCGCTCGAGAATGTCCGCTGGATCCAGAGTCTTGAAGTCAGGCCTTTCTTGAATCATCAGCGATAGGAACTCAAATGAATCATCCAGTGACCTCAGTAGTTTCTTAACAACTTCATGATCTGTGATATCAGCGGCACCCAGTGCTTGAAGTTCATTGGATATGTCAGTGAGTCTGTCAAAGGTTTGTTGCACGTGCTCATTGTCCAGCCTCTTGAACCTGTTGAAGAGACTGCGGAGTGTATCAACCCGTGAGTCTCGTTGAGCAGAGACTCCTTCATTGACTTTAGACAGTCTTGTCCATATCTTCTTTGCAGTATCCAGACCACTGATACGGTTGAACTGAGCCTTGTTGAGATGACCACCAATGATGCTTCGAGCTTTTGCGTCAAGATGCCAGTTCTTCTTGACAACTTCAGGAGCAGTCATCAGATTTGCTTCAGGAATGCCTTGATCAACAATATCCCACAGATCCTTGTCAATGGCTTCAAGATGCATCCTCATCTTGTTCTTCCAGTATGGATAGTCTGTCTCGTCGAAGATGGGGCAGTTTGAGGCAACGCTCATTGTACCTGAGGTCGACATAACTAAAACTCCAGGTGGTTAAACCGAATCACACAGAATAAGGGAGTACCTTGCTCTGATACCAATTGAAAGTGCAATATATCGACCAGAGGGGGGTGAATGGGAGATTTTCAATTTTACTACCAGATTTTGGTTTTCTTCAGGACCGAAGCAATCATGAAGCTGAAGACGTAACCAAAATCATGAAGAAATAAAACTTCACAGAATGTAATCATTAGGGAAGTTCATCATAACGCAACAGAAATAAATAAATTTAGATAAGCAGAAGTGCTTCAGATGCATAGTATGAAGACAAAGAGCAGAGGGAGAGCTGAAGCATAAGAAGTCAACATAGCAAATACTGAAGATTAAGAGGTTGAAGAGATAGCACCAGAGATTGAAGACATTGGTTTGGTAGACCAGTTCAAGTTGCTGTGACAACTCTACGTCTGGTTGGAGAGGCTGAGATTCAACTCAGAAGACATAGTCTTCACCTTGTTCTCCTTGAACTAGAGTCCTCAGACTCCGTCCAATAACTCAGGTGAGTCTTCAAGGTAGACTCCCGAAACCTTCACAGACTCAGTCACTCAGGGAAGTCACAATTTCATATTGAATTCCTCAGACTGAAGACTTCTACACCGGCTGGAAGATCACAGTCTTCAAGAGTAAAAAGCTTCGGATCACTCGAACCGACTTCCTCAAAAATAATCAACTACTCAAGCTGGTGATTTTCCTCACATAGGTTCTTCAGTTTCCTCAGAGGTGGGTTGCTCTCAAATGACAAGTGTCAGTTTTTCTCTCGGATCAGCCAACCCACAAATGGGGCTGGGGGTGGCTATTTATAGCCGCGGAGCAACCCGAGGTGAAAGGACATAAATTCCCATGCATGCAATTACTCTCATGCCCTCGGAAATGACCGTTGCTAGACAAGTTCTAGCCTCTCACTATGCAACACGTGGCACAATCAAAGCATTCTCTCTCCTCACGATTTTCAGAAGAGTCGCACTGGCGATCTTCAGACTCCTCGACCGAAGTTAGTTACCTCAGTGTCCTGAAGAACAATGTCTCAGACACCCGAGGACTGAACTTCTACTGTAGGAGATTTCCTCAGGGTTCTTCTTCACGATTTCTAATTGAGCACTTCCTCAGAAATATAGAACTCATTTTCCTCAACCCCTCCAACAGTGCGGTGATTTCCTACGACTCAAGAAGTATAAAAAGTCTTAGCGAAGACTACGCTTCAACTTCGTCTTTAGCGCGAACGTCCTCAGGATCGTCCTCAGCTTCAGCTTCAACCGAACGCTTCAGAATCCTTATTCCTCAGGATTTCGTGCAACTTCATTCTTCAGGAAACGCACCGATTTCTCCAATGTTCCTCAACATTTTGGGGGGTCGACATTGGTGATTAAACACCTCATCAGGGACTGTTCTCCTGTGTATACTCACAAACACATCAATCCCTTAACCGTTTTGTCATCAAACTCCAAAACCTCAAGGGGAGGGCACTTGATGCACTTACACCCATGCACCCCCAAGAAGTATCCAAGGAGACTCAAGCATCTGAGCTTGGGGATGCCCCCCGTGCATCCCCTTCTCCATCAACAATCATCAGTTCGTCCTTCTCCATGCTATATTTTTATCACTAGAGTGTTATGTGCTATGCTTGGAGCATCTCGCTCTTTACTTTTTAGTTTTGTTTGATCATAAAAAGTTGGACCCTAGCCTTCATTGTCTGGGAGAGAAACATGCTCCACTTCACCCTAGAACACAACATAGGTTTGCATGCTTATCTTTGATTGTGTGTGTTCTTTATCTTTTCTAGCTGTTGTCATGCTTACCTCTTAGTTTTCATGCTCATCTTTTTAACAGATTTTATTTAGGTTGTTGCTTTTGGAACTCTCTTGAGTTATCATGCTTATATTGGTTAGAGAGTTGGTCTGTTGCACTGAGTTGTGTGTCTTGCATGAGTAGGTAATTGAGGTTGCTATTATAAGTGCAGTAGTAACTTGCAATAGTTTTTAGGTATTGATTTGAGTAATGTTTGGACTTTTGGTGCCAAGAGCTTGAGCCTATTAGTGATAGGTGTCGTATTTTGGGCAATCCGTGTTTATTTTCGAAAACGACAAAAATTAGTTGAGAACTCTAGCTACTAGATGGATCGCTAACCTCTAGAGTTGGAATATATAGAGTACCCTCACGTACCATGGGTCGAGGATGCGCAAGGATAACCAAACCCCCATATACTCCTCCTCGGGGTACTTGTATCTTTGTTAACCTCCTGACTAGATAGAGAGTTACCGATAATAAGTGCATGAGTGACGGGGATCAACCCCGGCAAATCCCATGGTCAGGGACCCTGGGTTAGTCATGAGAGGCACAGGTTGGACGATAGCTCGTCGGCAAACAGGAAGGCACGCTCCTGCTCGATATTATTGATGGGCGAGATGCGATTACAGTGGATGCCAAGGCTGGAGCGCTCAAGGCTAGGGTTACAGATGATATTGGTTTCCCTTTGGCGTCGCCCCTCCTAGCCCTTATATACTGGGCTAGGTCTCGGGGAGTTCATCTACGTTTACATGTAAGCTTTCCTAACCCTAGCTTGCTCCGTATGACAGGTTTTCGCACCTTCCTTGTGAGTCGCAGACTCCTACGTCGGTGCCAATTAGCGGGACGAGGCTGTATCTTCATGGGCCTTCTGTCTTCAGGGACACCAGGTAGGCTTATCCGTAGGAGTCGTGGGGTCACCCCCTCGTTAGTAGCCCCCGAGTGCCTGGGGGACTCGAGTACATCCATTTGTCAGTATTTGTATGCGCGGTACTACCGCGGGTCGCTGGCAGTCTGGTGGCCATGACAAAACCTGTTTCGAGGGATGCTAAGCTGAAATGGCCCAAGGAGTCGACTGGTCGAGCCTTGGTGAATTGCACTAGGGAATATACCGCATTAGCCCAATCAAACCCACGTCCCTCGACGTGAGCTTGGAACACTGGTGTCGAGCAAAAGTCCTACCGCTTCAGGTCTTACGGTGTTCATTTGCCGCCAGTAATGTGCATAGCCTAAGGTGCGTCCGCCCGACTTTTTCTATCATGCGCAGCGCATGGAAAAGGTTGGGAGTGAAATCGCTCTTCAGCAAGTCCCAGCCCGGCCGAACTTCGCAGCAGGGTCTTACCTACACGCTAATCTTGCGTGGCATCTGGGCACAGTGTATCGTGTTCCAAGAATGTATGTTTTTGAGGTGCGGAGCCTAATAGTATTGCACCCGCTTGGAACAAAACATCAAGCGAGCTGTTCAATTATTCAACCGTGGAGCTTGTTTCGAGTGCTCAGATGGGGAGTTCTTCGCGAGTAGTCACTTGAATGCCGTTTCGGCTCTTGAGGTGAGGGAGCACCTGAGACTCTAGCGCCGTATGATCTTGGCGAGTGAATGTTTTGTATTGCGTTGGGTTGAGGGAGCACCCGAGACTCTCGTGAGTGCGAGTGATCACTCGAGCACATTGCAGACCTTTGGGTGAGGGAGCACCTGGGACTCTCATGATGTACTCTCCCGATGGGAGAAGATGTTTTTCTTCATTGGGAAAAATATCTGAAAAATGGAACCTCTGAGCCTTGATGTCTTTTTGTATTCTTCACCGCTTGTCAGGATAACGATGCCTCTGTTTGATGGCTGTCAGGGATGCTCCACCAGTGAACCGTCACTTCTTCATGACCGGTCATAATGATGACCGCTGTGGCGTGCGGCAGGCGTTGGTTGAGTTTTCGATACGCGTGTTGGAAACGCGCGTGAATTGACGCGTCTCACGCCCAGTGCGTCCCGTAGGAAAGCATCTTGGTCTTGGAATCTGAGACGTCTGCGACGTTTGGTCTTTTGAATTAATTGCTGCCGTCGTCGTGGCTTCTCTGTGCTGGGAGGTTGATGTTCTATAAATAAGCCTTTTGCTTCCACAGCATTTCGCCTCTATCCAGCTTGCTGCTTTGCCTCGTCCTTCTTCTCTTCTTCCTCTCATGGTTCCCAGGCGAGGTGCTGGCCGTGGCCGTGTTCGTTGTGTCTTAGATGGCTTGCTTCTGCATCTTCAAGGGAGCTGTCGATCTCCTTCTTATGTTGACTTGGAGGTTGATAGTTCCCGCTTGATTTTTCTTGGATCTGGTTGGAGTTTGTTTGCTCGGCGGTTGAATCTGCAAGATGGCGATATGCTCAGCTGTCGTTTTGACGGCGAAAGCACTGTCACTGTCCTCGCGTTCGATCCGAGCGGCAACAACATGGATCCGCACTGGCAGGAGTCGAACAACGACAGCTCCATAAGGTCGAGGAGTCCTACGCCTGCATCTTCTACAGCTCCGTCTTCTGGCGACTCCTCAGGTGATGGTCCCGCCTCCATCAGTTCCGAAGAGGACATCGACGTCAAGCCATCGATCAAGCGGGCGCGCCAAGCGACCTTGTAGAACTGGAGACGGCCTCATCTTCGCTGGCAACTCAGGCGGAGCTGGAGAAGAAGCTAGTGGAGCAGGAGAAGAAGCTGGTGGAGCATCGTCTTCAACTTCTCCGAAAATAAGTCGAGCTTCACCTTTTGTTATGTCATTGACATCCTTTGCTAGCTTCCTTTTTTCCTTTGTCTGTGGTGATGCCTTTTTATCAGAGTCGATTACCCCTCATGGGCACACATGTAGAAGTCTTAATTCCTTGGGTAATTCCCTCTTGTAACAGGAGCTGCCTTCTATCCAAATTTAGTTGAGTCCTTTTTGTACTGAAAATGATCCTTATGATGTAAACTACGCTTGAGCCTTTGCAATGGAATTTATCTTTGGGCCTTATGCAAACGAGAACTGTGTTCGAGTCCTTGGCGATCAGGAGCTGTCTTCGAGTTCTTTGCGACCGAGATCTGTGTTCGAGTCCCTCCAAACTTTGTATTGTGGGTTCTATCGGGTGCGCGACAGCGCTCCCGATGGGAGTAGCCCCCGAGGCTACGCTTGAGTCGGAGGATCGAGCATAGGCTGAGGTTTGTTTCCCTTGTCGTTCTTCCGTTAATCTCTGTCTTTTATCAGGTGCGCGACAGCGCTCCCGATGGGAGTAGCCCCCGAGTCTTTAGGTGATCAATGGCGATCGGATGAAGACTAAAGTAGTCCGTGTCCTGTGCTCCCTCCGAAATTTCTTCAGAGTACTTGGTGTTCCATCTGATTGTGGCCATGCCTTTCGAGCCTTGCTCTCAGCAGGTGGGTCTGGCCGGGTATTTTGTTTGGTCCTTTTAATCTTCGGACTGCGCGAGCGGTTCTCAGGGGGAGGTGGTGCTCGAGCCCCCGAGTGCTTACGATAGCGTCTCTCGGGGGGATTTTACGCTTAAGCCCCCGAGTGTTTTTGGTTAAGATCGTTTGAGTGGCGACAGCGTCTCTCGGGGGGATTTTATGCTTAAGCCCCCCGAGTGCTTTGGTTAAGATCGCGTAGGCGATAGCGTCTCTCGGGGGGATTTTATTCTTAAGCCTCTGAGTGCTTTGGTTAAGATCGCGTAGGCGATAGCGTCTCTCGGGGGGATTTTATTCTTAAGCCCCCGAGTGCTTTGGTTAAGATCGCGTAGGCGATAGCGTCTCTCGGGGGGAGTTTTTGTGCTCGAGCCCCCGAGTGCATTGATTAAGATCGCGTGGGCGATAGCGTCTCTCGGGGGGATTTTATTCTTAATCCCCCGAGTGCTTTGATTAAGATCGCGTGGGCGATAGCGTCTCTCGGGGGGATTTTATTCTTAAGCCCCCGAGTGCTTTGGTTAAGATCGCGTAGGCGATAGCGTCTCTCGGGGGGATTTTATGCTTAAGCCCCTGAGTGCTTTGAGATGGCATTATTTGGGCAACATTTATTTTATTGCGGTCGAGCGGCTACATGAGTTGCCAGTCATGTCTGACCGATGGGGACTATGGATAGAACAGTCGCAAGTTTGCTACATTCCATGGGTTGCCCACGTCCTCGTCTGTCTTCGGGTTCTTCAGCCTGTAGGAGCCACCTCCGATGACTTCTGAGACTATGAATGGTCCTTCCCATTGGGGGGCAAGTTTATGGACCTTCTCTTGTATCAGCCGTAGGACTAGGTCACCTTTGTTGAAGGTTCTAGTGCGCAAGCGACTGCTTTGGTAGGTGCGTAGCTTGTCCTGGTACCCATCTGATTTTGCCAGGGCTGTATCTCTTGCTTCTTCAGCCGTATCTTTGTCATCTTGTAGTGCTTCTTCTGCTTCTTCTTCTTCGTATCCGGTGACCCGAGGTGCTCCGAACTTGAGGTCATGTGGTAGGACTGCCTCTGCCCCGTACACCATGAAGAAGGGTGTGTACTGGGTCGCGGTGTTTGGTGTAGTTCGTAGGCTCCATAGTACCGCGGGGAGTTCTTCTACCCAGTTTCCGGCGGCTTGCTCGAGTGGTGTGAGGAGCCGCTTCTTGATTCCCCCGCATACAAGGCCGTTTGCTTTTTCCACTTGGCCGTTGGACTGCAGGTGCGCGACTGATTCATAATTTATTTTGATGCCTAGTTCTTTTCAAAAGTTCTGGAATTCTGCAGCTGTGAAGTTCCTGCCGTTGTCCGTGATGATGTTGTGTGGCACGCCAAACCTGAAGATGATCGATTTGATGAAGTTGACAGCCGTGAGGGCTGTAGAGCTGGTGATGGGTACTGCTTCGATCCATTTAGTGAACTTGTCGACTGCGACGAGCAGGTGTGTCCTTCCGCCCTTTGATGATTTCTTGAGTGGGCCCACCATGTCGAGTCCCCAGGTGGCGAACGACCAGGATAGTGGTATGGTCTTGAGCTCTGAGGCGGGAGCGTGTGGCCTGTTGGCGAATTTCTGGCAGGCGACACAATGTCACACGAATTCCTCTGCGTTTTTCATGGCTGTGGGCCAATAGAATCCGGCTCGGAATGCTTTGGACACGAGTACTCGACTGCTCGCATGTTGCCCGTAGGTGCCTTCATGGATTTCGAGCAGTAGGGCTTTGCCGTCCTCTTCGTCGATGCACCTTTGGAGTATCTGGGTGATGCTGCGCTTGTATAGTTGTTTGTTGATCACTGTGAACGCCTTGGATCGTCGGCTGATGCGTCGTGCTTCGGCCACGTCTTGCGGTAGCGTACCTTCGATTAGGAATCGGAGGAACGGTTTTGCCCAGACAGGTCCATCGAGCTCTGTCGGAGCTGTGCTGTCTGGTGTGCTGGTGCTTGTGCCTTCTGATGGGGTTGCTGCTGCCACCTGCGCCAGGTCTGTTGCGTCCTCGCTGTCCACGACTGCTTCAGGTGCTGCTGCCTGTGCCTTGATGGATCTCCGACTGATGCTTTCGAGAAAAACGCTGGGTGGTATTGGTCCTCGGGTCGAACCGATGTTCGCGAGTTCGTCAGCTTCTGTGTTGTTGGACCTGGTGATGTAGTGGAGCTCGCACCCGTCGAAACTTCCTTCGAGTGCGTTGTAGAGCTTCTGGTAGGCCGCCATGTTGTCGGCTATTGCGTCGCAGTTTCTCATCGTCTGCTGGACGATGAGATTGGAGTCCCCGTAGATTATGAGGCGAGTGGCTCCGCATGTTTTGGCCATGAGCATGCCATGGAGGAGTGCCTCGTATTCTGCTTCGTTGTTGGAGGCGTGACTGAAGTTGATCTGGAGGACATATTTTAGCTTTTTTCCTTTAGGGGAGATGAGCACAACTCCTGCCCCGGCTCCTTGTTGTCTCTTGTACCCATCGAAGAACATTGACCATGAACTTGATAGGTCTGGGGGGCCTGGTGTCTGAACCTCCGTCCACTCGACCAGGAAATCTGGGAGTACTTGGGCTTTGATGGCTGTTGGGTGCTTGAAATGCAGGTCCCGTGGGCTGAGCTCAATGTTCCACTCGGCGAGTCGTCTAGTCGCTCCAGGGTTATTGAGTATGTCAGCGAGTGGTGCGCTGCTCACGATTGTGATAGGGCGCTCGTCGAAGTAGTGGGACACCTTTCTTGAGGTCATGATGATGGCTAATAGTAGCTTCTGATAATGCGGGTACCACTGCTGCGATTTGGTCAGGAGCATGCTAAGGTAGTAGATTGGTCTCTGGATGCTCTGGACCTTGCCTTCTTCTGCACGTTCGACAACGAGCGCTGTGCTTACTGCACTGTTACGTGCTGCCACATAGAGGTATAGCTTCTCTCGTTCCTTGGGTACCACCAGGATTGGTGGGGTCGAGAGTCTGTTCTTCAGGTCCGCGAATGCTTGGCGGACTTCCTCCATCCATTTGAATTTCTCTCCTTTCCTGAGCAGCTGATAGAAAGGCAACGTGCGTTCTCCCAGCCTGCTGATGAAGCGGCTTAGGGATGCGAGTTTTCCAGTGAGCTGCTGTACTCCTTTGACGTCGGTTGGTTCTTGCATTCGGGATATGGCTTGGAATTTCTCAGGGTTGGCCTCGATTCCTCGGGCAGAGACCATATAGCCGAGCAGCTTCCCTGCCGGTACGCCGAATGCGCACTTCTTTGGGTTGAGTTTGATTCTGTATTTGTTGAGCGCTGCGAAGGTTTCGCGCAGGTCGTCGAGTAGTGTGGCTGCTTTGTAGGTCTTGATGACGATGTCGTCCACATAGACTTGCACGTTTCTTCCGATTTTCTCCTTCAGGCAGGCCTGCATCATTCGCTGGTATGTGGCGCCTACGTTTTTGAGCCCGAAGGGCATGGTCCCGTAGCAGAATACGCCATAGGCGGTGATGAACGATGTGTGCTCTTCGTCTTCTTCCTTCATCCTGATCTGGTTGTATCCTGAGTAAGCATCAAGAAAGGAAAGTAGATCGCACCCTGCTGTCGAGTCGATTATCTGATCGATTCTAGGCAGGGGGAAGTGGTCCATCGGGCAATGCTTGTTGACTTGTCCATAGTCGACACACATGCGCAGCACGGTCGTGTCTTTCTTGGGCACCAGCACTGGGTTGGCTATCCAGGTGGCTTTCTTCGTTTCTTGGATGAACTGGGCGTCGAGTAACCGGTTGACTTCCTCTCCGCTTGCTCTGCGCTTGGGCTCCGAGAATCGTCTCAGAGCTTGCTTCACCGGCTTCGTGTTTTGTTTGATGCGTAGGGCGTGCTCCACGAATTCGCGTGGTACTCCCGGCATGTCGGCTGGGCACCAGGCGAATATTTCCCACTCATCTTGAAGGAAAGCGACGAGGGCCATCGCCTGCTCCTCTGGTAGGTGGGCGTACATGCGGGCTGTTTTGTCCGGGTCCGTCGGGTGCACTTGGTGAGTGATTGTGTCGCTGTCGATGCTGAAGTCGCGTCCGTACTCCTTAGATTCGCTTCGGCTCACCAATGGGAAAGTACTCTTGTACGTCACCATGGCCATTTCTTTGAGTTCTTGCTCGGCTCTGAATGTGTCGGAGATTTTGTGAAAGTCACGGTCACATTGATCTGATTTGATGAAGCTTCCGTTGATCGTGAGGACTCCTGCTGATCCTGGCATCTTGAGTTTGAGGTAGGCGTAGTGTGGGACCGCCATGAACTGCGCGAATGCTGGCCGTCCCAATATGGTGTGGTACTGTGATTGCCAGTCGAGTACCTCGAACTCGAGGACATGCTTTGCGAAGTTGCGTCGGTTGCCGAAGACAACTTCGAGTTCGATGACTTCGAGGGATGTGGCTGCTTCTCCTGGGACTACCCCGTGTAACTCGGTGCTCGATTTTCTCCATACTGATCGTGGGATCAACATCTTTTGCAGGGTGCTGGCGAAGATGATATTCATGCTTCTGCCTCCGTCCATGAAGACCCTATCCATGTCGTACCCTCCGATTTGTGCATCGAGCACCAGGGGCGCGTGCCCCGGTCTTGGGACTGCGGGTGGATGGTCGTCCTGTGAGAACATGATGTTGGTCTCCGTATCATGTAGCTGGTAGACTTCGACTATGTTTATTCTCTCGACTGCTCTAGCTTGCAGGGTGTAGGCGTCGCGTTATGCTTGCGGCACCCTTCCCTCTTGGATCATGAGCACCTGTCCTTCCAGCGGGTTGTGACGTCCTTCTGGGCTTGAAGGCGGCGATTGTTCGGGTCGCCGGTTGCGCCTGTCTTCTTTCTACTTCTCCTTCTTGAGGTCATCGGCTAGCTCGTTGAACAGGCGACAGTCTCTCAAAGTGTGGCCTGTCCTGACACGTCCCCAGTCATCCTCGAAGCTGTGGATCGTGCAGGGTCCTGCTAGCTGCTCTCTAGCCGTGAGTTTTCTAGATCCGGCGTGCCTCTTCCTTCTTGAGATTATAAAGATTTGCTCGTGATCCTCCGGGTGTTCGTGGAAGCGAGGGTCAGTTTCGATTCCTCGACTCATGTCTTGGTTCTTGATGAAGTTGGCGAATTCATTTTGCCTTCGATCTAGGTCATAGTACTCGCCCACCGGTGTCTCGGAGTCGCTGTCCTGGCTGGCGGCAGGTGTTCGTGCGATGGCGTGTCGTCGAGCGGTCATCGGTTGCGCGGCTGCGTGACGTGGCTCGTTCATTGGAGCCTCGCCGTAGATCTCCCATGCGCGCCTTTTGGTTCGTCGATTCCTTCTTCCTTGGCGATGGTTCTGCTGATCGCTAGTTTCGATCTCGTAGTCATCGTCTTGATGTGCGGCGGGTGCTCGGGCGGCGGTGGGTTGTCGAAAGATTTGCGAGTCCTCCGCTGCGCGTCGCGGTTCGTCAAGTGGAATTCCTTCGTAGAGGCCCCTCGCCGTTCTTCTGGGTCATAGATTCCTTCGGCACTGACGCTGCACTTGGCCATTACCGTAGTATCGGTCCTGGCACAGCTATAGCCCGAGCGGTCTTGATGGGGTGGCAGAGATGTTCGCCATGATCTTGAATCCTTCGAGTGGGCTAGATCTGGTTCTTGCCCTTGAGTTGTAGCTTGCGGAAGACGGGACCGCCGAGATCGTGATCCCAACCTGTGTAGTTCCCACAGACGACGCCAATTGACGGGGATCAACCCCGGAAAATCCCATGGTCAGGGACCCTGGGTTAGTCATGAGAGGCACAGGTTGGACGATAGCTCGTCGGCAAACAGGAAGGCACGCTCCTGCTTGATATTATTGATGGGGGTGATGCGATTAAAGTGGATGCCAAGGCTGGAGCGCTCAAGGCTAGGGTTACAGATGATATAGGTTTCCCTTTGGCGTCGCCCCTCCGAGCCCTTATATACTGGGCTAGGTCTCGGGGAGTTCATCTACGTTTATAGGTAATCTTTGCTAACCCTAGCTTGCTCCGTACGGCAGGTTTTCGCACCTTCCTTGTGAGTCGCAGACTCCTACGTCGGTGCCAATTAGCGGGCCGAGGCTGTATCTTCATGGGCCTTCTGTCTTCAGGGACACCAGGTAGGCTTATACGTAGGAGTCGTGGGGTCACCCCCTCGTCAATGAGTTCTTTGTACTAATGCGAGTATTCGATTGTTGGTACTTACACCTTCCATATGTTGCTAGCCTCTTTGGTATTGTGCATTACCCTTTCTCATCTTGAGAGTTGGTGCAAACTTCGCTGGTGCACCCAAACCCTTGGCATGATACGCTCTGTCATCATAAACCTCCTTATATCTTCCTCAAAACAGCCACCATACCTACCTATCAAGGCCTTTCTGAAATACATTGCCATGCAACATCCATCATCTCATGACTTGATCTTCATGTCGTACATGCTTTTTCTTGATTGTAGAGCCGCATGTTAGTTGGGCCTTGCCCTTATCATTTCTACATGACGTGCTAGTATCATTGCATATCCTTCTACACTGGCAGAGGCATACATTTGCATACATCATGATAGTTTTTCAGTTTTATTTATGTTGAGTACTTCTTGTAAAGTGTGAAGATCTTCTATATTCTTGTAAAATCTAGAGTGTTGCCCTTAAGTGAGGAAAATATCCCAAAGAGGACAAAATAAAAGATCCCAAAAGAGGAAAATTAGAAAAAAAGAGAGAAGGGGCAACACTACTATTCCTTTTGAAAGATCCACACTCGTACTCCATAGTCATATTTGTACTCCATAGAGATATTCATATCATTCATGCATAACTATGTGGGGATCCTTACACTATAGAACTTGGCTTGCATATTCCAAGGATGACCATCCTCAAAAGAGCTCTAGGTCTTCATGAGCAAGAAAGTTGGATGCACCCCCACTAGTTCCATTGGAGAGCTTACCGTAGCTCATATGTGCATCCGTTGCATGGCAATCCCTACTCCTCACATCATATCTATCATTTGTCTTTCTCTCGCCTATGATTGTCCTCATTGATGTGATCCATTCACACCTTTTTGTCTTCCTTCCCCATCATTTTTCTCTTTGCCATCCTAAGTGCCAACATATCTTGCTCGGGCTCATCCATTGCATGAGTGCTCAAAGTCGAAAGGGAGAGGATCCGTTTGACTTGTGCCTGACTAGTGGTCTGGGGACGTGTCAAAATAAGATTCCGAAGGAGACCAAGTGTGAAGTATTAGAAGATTGAGTTCTCAATTAAAACTATATATTATCTTTATGCTCTAAACCCATCTCGCACTTCTTGCTCACAAACACCATTTGGAGACATTCGAGTCACAGATAGCAAGAGCTCTTGCACATTTATGTTCTTACTTTTCTAGTTTCAATACTAGATATAGACTCTTGCTTGTTATTGTTTTGACTTGAATAGCATATCTTACTTGCTTTACTTTGAAGTTCTTATACGTGTATTAGCATGTCACCACAAAAATTATCTGTGTTATAATTTACCTACTCGAGGACGAGCAAGAATTAAGCTGGGGGATGTTGATACGTCTCAAACGTATCTATAATTTCTGCATGTTCCATGCTCATTTAGGTGACATTGTTATGTGTTTTGGTACACTTTCATACCTTTTTAGACATATTTGGACTAACCTACTAACTCAGTGCACCCAGTGCCAGTTTCTGTCTGTTGATGTCTATGAAATGCAGGTTTTTACCCATATTTACAGTGCCCAAAAAATTCCAAGAAATATATATATAAAATCAGCATAACGGAATCTTCTAGAAGACCGAATGGCAGCCGGAGTGGGGCCATCCCCCTCCCAGGCGGCCACCTGGCGCGGCCAGGGGTGGGTCCGCACCCATAGGCCGCCTGAGAGGTCGGCACCTCCCCCGGTGCCCCCCTTTGGCCTACATTTACCTCCCGATGCAGAAACTCTGAAAAGATCCCCGACCTCGTGAATTTCCCCTTTGTTCCACCGCCACCACGATCCCGAGATTGGGACTGCCAGAAGACCTCGTCACGGCACCCTGCTGGAGGGAGGATTGATCTCCGGGAGCTTCTCCACCACCATGAGCGCTTCCCGGATGTATCGTGAGTACTCCCCCTTGGACCATGGGTCCATGACCTGTAGCTATGTGATGTCTTCTCTCAAATCTTGTGCTTCAATTCTTAGACCTTGTGAGCTTCCCTACATGATCAAGGCACTTATGTAATATTTCTGCTGTTGCTATGCTGTGTTTGCTGGGATCCGATGGATTATGAGATGATGTTCAGATCGTGATGAGTAATATATTTGGTTCTTCTCTTTTATATTTTGTTCTTGAGTAAATTCTTGCATGTTCTCCGTTGCCGTATTTTCCTTTGGCCAAGTGATTTGTTGCAACTCCAAGAGGGAGCGTTACGCTTGATTGTGGGTTCATGCCCCCCGATGTCTAGCTTGAGTGACAAAATCATGAGACTAGGGGATGTTGATGCGCGAGAGATGATAATGGCTTATCGCCCTTTGTTGGTTACCCCAAGTGGAAAGTGAGATGTAGGATAGCAGTAATTTTACCTTGGCAAATATTCCAAGGTTTAGAGTGTCTCCCGTAGGACTCCGAAAGCGGCAAGTAGGTGGTTCGGCAAGTGATGCACCGTCTGAAAAGAATCAATTCCTTCGCCTGGACCCGCACACAACACAAATAGATTTTCTCCCAACGAAGCTCAGAGAGGTTTTCAATCTCTCCGGCCTTGTTGTTTACAAAGGATCAAACGCAAGGGATAAAGGATAATAATTATAGCAACTAGAAAGTAAAAGCAGGAAATAAATTGAGAATGTAAACAATGATGAGAATATGAACCGGGGTCCCGTGATGTTCACTAGTGATGTCTCTCTCCCAAAAGACGATAAAACTGTTATGCGAGGTAAACAAATCATAGCTGGGCAATTGACGGGATTAAAAACGCACCGCAATGCTAACTATGCTACAAAGAAAGGAAGAGGCCTAAAAGAATGGGCGGTACACCAAAATAAGTAGACCGAAATCCAACTGCATCTTGTACTAATCATCCACCTTGAGATATCTATCCAGAACATCTCGCTGGTATTAAGTTGCTAGCCCCACCCAAAGTGTAAACCCAAAGCAACAGACAACTGCATTAAAAGAACTTTGCGTAAAGTAAACAATCCTTGCAACCACGGTTATAAGCACCGTTATCCCCCTTGTGGCAACAACACATCCCCTAAACTCATGTTTCTGTCACTCAAGCTACTCATCAGGGGGCATGAACCCACAATCGAGCATAACGTTCCCTCTAGGAGTCACTCCCTACTACTTGGCCAACGCAATAAACGACAACAGAGAACATGCAAGAATTACTCAAGAACAAAAATATAAAAGATAAGAACAAAATATATTACTGAATCACAAACTGAACATAGTCTCATAATCCATAATATCCCAGCAAACTCAACATAGCAACAACAAAAATAATTACATATGTGCCTTGATCATGTAGGGAAGCTCACAAGGTCTAATCCATGAATAACAAAGAGGGGAGGAGAACATCACATAGCTACTGATCACGGACCCATGGTCCAAGGTAGACTACTCACGGATCATCCGGGAAGCGTCCATGGTGGAGGAGAGGCTCGCGGAGGTCAATCCTCCCTCCGACAGAGTGCCGGGAAGAGGTCTGATGGCGCTCCCGATCTTGGAAGCGCGGCGGCAGCGGAACAGAGGCGAGATCACGAAAAAGGGTTCCATCTTCGGAAAAATCCCGTAACGGAGAATATATAGTCTAGGCGCCCCCCTGGTGCGGCCAGCCCCTAGGGCGTGCTACTAGGGCGCCTGGGCCCCTGGTGGTGGCCCTCTGGTCCCACCTTCGTGTTTCCGGAAGCTTCCGGTACGCTGAATTTTTATCTGATGTTTCCCGAATGTTTGGAGCACTTTTAATATGGGGGGAACCTGAAATAGAAAAACAACAGAAAACAGGAACTGGCACTGGGGTGCACTGAGTTAATAAGTTAGTACAAATATGATCAAAAATGTATGAAAGTGTATCTAGATCATAGCAATATCACACAAAATATGCATGGAGCAAGCAGAAATTATAGATACGTTTGGGACGTATCAACATCTCCAAGCTTAATTCCCGCTCATCCTCGAGTAGGTAATGATAACAAGAATAATTTATGTGGTGACATGCTAACAACCATATAAGAACTTTGAAAGTAAAGCAATCAAGGTATATAATTCAATTCAAGTCATAACAAGCAAGAGTCTATAGTAGCATTGAAACGAGCAACATAAGAACATAAAGGTGCAAGAGCTCTCGCTGTCCGTGATTCAAATGTCTCCATATAGTGTTTGCGTGCAATAAGGGGGAGATGGGAATACAAGAGAAAATATATATTTGTTGAGAACTCAATCTACTAAAGTTTCACACTTAGTCTTCTTTGGAATCTTATCTTGACTCGTCCCCAGACCACTAGCCAGGTACAAGTCAATTTGATCCACTCCCTTTCGATATTTTGAGCACTCATGCAATGGATGAGCGTAAGCACGAGAGTTGACACTTAGGATGCCAAAGAGAGAGATATTGTGGAGGAGGAAGAAAAAAAGGGTGAGAAAGGCTCACATCAATGAGGACAACCATATGAGAGAAGGCCAAATGATATATATGATGTGAGGAGTAGGGATTGCCATGCAAGAGATGCACATATGAGCTAAGAAAAGTTCTCCAATGGAACAAGTGGGGGTGCATCCAACTTGCTTGCTCAAGAAGACCTAGAGCTCGTTTGAGGAGGCTCATCCTTGGAATATGCAAGCCAAGTTCTATAGTGTGAAGGTCCCCACATAACTATATGCATATATGATCATCTCTATGGAGTACACGATATAGAGGGAGTACGAGTGTGGATCTTTCAAAAGGAATAGTAGTGTTGCCCCCTTCTCTCTATTTATTTCTTTTTCTATTTTTATATTTTTTTGTATTTTTTTGGTGGCCTCAATGTCTCTTTCTATTTAACTCTCATTTTTTCCACTTTGGGATCTTTTAAATCTGTCCTCTTTGGGATCTTTTCCTCACTTAAGGTCAACATTCTATTTTACAAGAAGCTATAGAAGATCTTCACACTTTACAAGGTACTCAACATAAAGAAAAATGTAGCTATCATGATGTATGCAAATTTATTCCTCCGCCAGTGTAGCAGGAACATGTATGACATGAAGATCAAGTCATGAGAAGGTGGAAGTTGCATGGCAATATATCTCGGAAAGGCTATGGAAATGCCTTGGTAGGTAGGTATGGTGGTTGTTTTGAGGAAAGATATCAGGAGGTTTATGATGACAAAGCGTATCATGCCAAGGGTTTGGATGCACCGGCGAGGTGGATGCCAACTCTCGAGTGATAAGAGGGAAATGCACGGTATCGAAGAGGCTATCAAATATGAGGAGGTGGAAGTGTCAACTTTCAATACTTACATTAGTCCAAAGAACTCATGCACGTATTATCGGTAACCCTCAATCTAATAAGGAGGTTCACAAAGAGACAAGTACCCGAGGAGGAGTGTATGGGGGTTTGATTATCCTTGCGCATCCTCGACTCATGGTACGTGAGTGTACTCTAATATCCGATCCCTCCAAAGATTAGTGATCCATCTAGTAGCTAGAGTTCTCAACTAGTTTTTGTAGGTTTTGAAAATGAACACGTATTGCCCAAAATATGACACCTATCACTAATAGGCTAGAGCTCTTGATACCAAAAGTTCAAACATTACTCACAACAATACCTCAAAACTATTGCAAGTTAGTACTACAATTGAATAGCAACCTCAATTACCTACTTCTAGACAAGACACAACTCAGTGCAACAACCAACTCTCTTAACAAGATAAACATGAAAACTAAAGAGAGTTCCAGCAACAAACTAAACAAAAGCTAAATCTCTTGAGAAAGATAAACATGAAAACTAAGAGCTAAACATGACAACAACTACGAAAAGATAAATAACACACAACAGAAGAAAGATAAGCATGAAAATCCTATGATGTGTTCTAGTTTGAAATGGAGCGTGTTTCTCTCCCACACGAAGTTAGCTGGGTTCTAATTTCTTATGAACAGCAAGCAAAGCTAAAGTAAACTAAAAAGGAAACCTAAGAGCGAGACGCTCCAAGCATAGCACATAACGCATGAAGTAATAAAAATATAGTGAGACGGAGGACGAATTGATGATTGTCGATGGAGAAGGGGATGCACGAGGGCATCCCAAGCTTAGACGCTTGAGTCTCCTTGAATATTTATTGGGGATGCATGAGGGCAACCCCAAGATTGAGCGTTTGACACTTACGGATCTTCTTTCATCACCTTCCCTCGCACACTTGAAAACTCTCTTCATATATAACTCATCATAAGATGATTAGAGAGGTTAGTACCCTTAATAAAATAATTTTCCTCTACTGGAAATAAAGATATTCTTGAAGAGCTACTGTTTCTCAAGATTGCCAAAAAAAATTTTGCAGAGAAAAAACAAGCTTAAGGTTTGAAAAAGTAAGGAAAGGAAAAACGTGGCAGAATCTATGAAAAACAGAACAGCAGGTAGTAAATAATTTTTTCGGGGTACTTCTGGAACTCAAATAAAAAAACTCAGAACGGACGCTCGAAAGACAATTGTATGTAGCAAGCTGTCAAAAACATTGAGATAAAAAAGATGATCTGGTTATTTTAGGCTATTTTCTCTCTCCAAGGACATAATCTGTTCTCTGGACAGCATGTCACAACTTTTGAACTTTCTTGCAATCGGAGGCTAAACTTGGCACAAAGCTTGAAAATAAAGATACAATGATATTGCTACAGTAGTAACAATCATCAAGACCACTAAAAGCAGAAGTAAAAACATCTTGGGTTGCCTCCCAACAAGCGCTTTCTTTTACGCCTTTAAGCTAGGCATAAAGCAAAAAGATCAAGTTTTATCAAGAGAGAGAGAGATAATAGCTAGCCCGTGTAACGGACTCAAAAGGTAACTTAATATTCTTTCTAGGGAAGTGTTACATCCCCTTTTTGAGAGGGAATTGAAATTTTATATTCCCCTCTTTCATGTCAATAACAGCACCAACGGTGCGAAGAAAAGTACGTCCCAAAATAAATAGACATAAAGGTTCACACTCTATATCCATAATAGTAAAATCAACGGGAACATAATTGTCATTGACAATGATAAGAACATCATTGATCTTCCCCAAAGGTTTCTTTATGATAAGAACATCGTTGATCTTCAACAAGACGAACACCAAAAGAACAGGGATCAAAAGGTTTCAATTCAAACATATCATACATTTTTTTGGGCATAACGGGGGTACTAGCTCCAACATCACATAAAGCATAGCAAGAGAATTTATTCAATTCAATTTTGATCATAGGATCCCAACCATCATTTAGCTTCCTAGGTATGGAGGCTTCTACTCTAAGCTTCTCCTCCCTAGCTTTGATGAGAGCATTAGTGATATGCTCCGTGAAGGTAAGATTTAGAGTGCTAGTATGGGGATCTCTAGACATTTTGTGCATCAAGCTAATAACTTCTGAAAGGGTACAACTATCAAAATCATTGTCACTACTATCAAAGGTGGCAGTGGTGTCATCTAGGATCACTTATTTGAAAACCTCTATGTTCATAGGAGTGTCTTCTTCTATGGTTGAGGTAGTAGCACTACTTGAATTCGGTTTTTTGTCGTCTGCCATGGCAGACGGCAAACACACCTTTGGCGGTCGGCAAAGAGCTTTGTCGTCTGTCCCTGGACGGTACAACTCTTGTCAGCTGTTTCTTCGGCAAAGAGGTGCTTTGCCGTTTGCACAAAATCTACGGACGGCAAAACCCTTTGCCGACAGTCTATTGGCAAGTAGACGGCACAGAGAGCCTGACGGCAAACAGATTGCAAACCCCTACGTCAGGCTGTTAATGGCGAGGTGTGCCGTCTAGAGACAAGTGACAAAGAAATGGTGACGTCATCAGGATGTCACCTCTCGTCAAATCTTTGCCGTCTGCTGGACAGACGCCATAGGAATGCTCTTTGCCGTCTGCAAGGTATATGAAGACGACATACTGACCAAATGGTCACCGAGTCTGTTGCCAGATTGCACAGCTGGGTGCCACGTGTCCTCGTTTCCGACAACAAGCAGGCGACAAAGAACATATATTGTATTTTTTTTCTTTTGTTTTTCTTTTAATCCCAGCATTTGACAAAAAAACAATACATATATATAGCAGCACCTATCACACCACATCACACCATATCCAAGAACATATGAATCTCCAACAATATTAAAAGGTCTCCAACAAGGATAACAACAATAAACACATTTTTTTCATATATACATAGTTCATTACACAAAGACTCCAAACAGTTCATAACAACAATAAAGCAAGTTCGTAACAACAACAAAGTCTCCAGACAGCAACTCCAGCAATGCATGACCCCCGTAAAGCAAATCAGCAAAACAATAATAAGAAAGTTAGAGGAAGAAGGAGGACAAGAAGATTAAGTAATAAGAGAAGGAGAATGACAATAAGAAGAAAAAGAAGAAGAAGACATTTGTGAGCAATTAAGCTAACCTTTATCATTTGTGAGAACATTTTGAGAAATTAAGCTAACCTTTAGCATTTGTGAGCAATTAAGCAAACATTAGCATGTTTTGAGCCAATGAAGCTAACTTTAGCATTTGTGAGAAATTTAAGAAACTTTAGCATGTTTTGAGGAATTAAGCTGACTTTAGCATATTGTGAGCTAATTAAGCTAGCTTTAGCATTTTGTGAGCCACTTTAACTAACTTTAGAATTTTTTAAGCGAATCAATATAACTTTAGCATTTTGTGAGCGATTCAAGCTAACTTTAGTATCTTGTGAGAAAATCAAGATAACTTCACCATTTTGTGAGCAAATCAAGCTAAATATGCATTTTCAAACTAACTAAGCATTTATAAAGAAAAATATACAACAAAACTTACCGGAGTGTAGCCCTCAAGGCTGAGGTGGCTGAGACGCATCAGTCGGGTTGCCTGAGGTTGACGGGGAAGAAGGGTCATGGGATGCAGCCCGAGAGTTATGCTGGACGAAAATATCAACTAGCGGTTAGCACGACGCCACTCAATGTGGTATTGATGATCATTGAAAGATACTCACCGTCCCCAACGGAGAAATGATCGGCATCGGTGGAGCGGCCTGGCCGGTCTTCTCGCACATAGTCTACAAATTTGTTTTCCACAAGTCATAATATAAACAAACATTATAACATGCATTCTTTGGGTGGATATGAACAAGTGACTTACCACAATGAGCTCGTACAAGGCCCGGTTCGACGCATCGTGGAGTGCCGCGGCCTCCTCAAGAGCCTTCGTCATCCTCTCCTGTTTATAGTTGTCGCACCTAACACAGGGGCACCAGGTTTTTCTCTGACCATTTGCAAACGCCGCTCTCAGAAACTCCTTGGTTTTCATTGCCCATTCAGTGGTCATCTCTGTCTGATTAGGGCGATCGTTGTACATCCAGGCACGATAATCGCTCATCTTGTCACTAGCTAGCTACTAAACAAAAAATATACAAGTTTGTCAATTTTATTACGTCCAATTTTTATTTCCTTTATCATACATAGCTACGGCATATGCAATTAATTAACCTACACACTAATAGGTAAAGATAGGTCCTAATCCCACCCGAGTATGTGTAGATTGGGTTCGTTTTCCCATGCTCTGCTCCTGACCCGACGCAGAATTTTGGCAGCACCTCCCCGCTGTTCTCCTAATACACGTCTCGACAACAAGACGAGGGGTTGTGTATCTGGAGAACAACAGGGAGGCGCTGACGAAATTCCATATCGGATCAGGAGCAAAGCATGGAAAAACGACCCAATCTACACATACTCGGGCTGTCTATGGATAACGTTGGACAATTCGAAAGAATTACTATTATAAATATGCAAATGAACGCATATTTATAACTGTAATCCTTTCGAACGGGAGACACATACTGGTTACGCGACTGGCCTAGCTAGTGTCATCGGCACGAAAGGAGGAACAGAACAAAAGGAAGGGGGAGGAGGATAGGACTTTTTTTACTCACCCTCGAACGCAGGGGAGGTCATCGAACACGAGACCCTCGACGGCGATGCTCGAGGTGAAGTGGAAACACCTGCACATTACAAACACTCAGTCCCGATAATTAAGCTAAGGAATACTAACATCTAATTACTAACTATAATATCTCTACTTTCTTATTCCCAGTGGCAGAAGGGCCGGGCGGGAGCGATGGGTTGCGCTGGTGATTCTCTCCCACCGTCCTCCTCCTCATCCACCTTCTCCTTCTCTCCTCCTCCTCCTCCTCCTGCTCCTTCTCTGCTCCTCCTCTCCTCCTCCTTGGTCCTCCTCGTCATCCACCTTCTCCTTCTCTCCTCCTCCTCCTCCTCATCCACCTTCTCCTCCTCCTTCTTCTCCATTTCTCCTCCTCCTGCTCCTCCTCCTCCTTCTCTGCTCCTCCTCCTCTCCTCATCTTTATTTACATTTTTCCTTTAAAGTTCCTTTTTTACATTTTCTCTTTATTTTCCTTTATATTTTCCCTTTATTTTCCTTTACATTTTCTCTTTATACTGCTTTACATTTTTACATATTTTCCTTTACATTTTCTGCATATTATACTAATTTAAACCTAAAATTTACTACAAGTAGACTTAAATTTAAAAAATAGAGAACAAACTAAACCTAAATTTTACTATACATCTAATTAACAAAACCTAGAACTAACTAAACTAGAACTTAAAAAACCTAAAACTAACTAAACTAATAAAATTTACTAGTACATATAATTAACATAAAAAAATAAAAAAAGAGGGGAGGAGGCTTACCAGTGGCGGTGGGGGAGATGGTTTGGGGGAGGACGGCGGCTGCGGGTGGGGGGGGAGGTGGCGCCGGCGACGCGGCGTCTCTTCACCGGCGGCAGCAGGGATCTGCAATAGGAGAGAGAGAGAGAGGAGGTGGTCGGACGGTTAGAGAGGAGGAGAGGAGGGGAGGAGAGTGAGGAGGGAGGAGCAGAGGAGAGAGAGGAGGGCGGGCAGCGGCGCTTACCGGCGGCGGGCGCGGTGGGACGGCTCGGGCGGCGGCAACCTGTGGCTCGGGCGGCGGCGGGGTGTGGGCTGGAGAGAGAGAGAATGGGGGATGGGGAGAGAGAGTGGACGGAGTGGGGCAGTTAACGGTACCATACTATGCCATCTGCCAGCAAACGGCAAAGGCTTCTCTACCGTCTGCGGACATACGGGATAGTACGGGGCCGTTAGCCAGATCGAGCGCAGCCCCGAGTGGGCCCACAAGTGCGATTTGTCGTCTGCCCATGGACGGCAAAGGATCCTTTGCCATCTGCTTGGAGGAATGCAGATGGCAAAGTACCTCTTTGCCATCTGTCATGTTTTGCCGTCTGTATTTAGGTCAGCTGTCGGTAGAGGACCTCTTTGCCGTCTGCCTCGATAGAAAACAGACGGCAAAGTAGTTGGCACATGGAAAAATAAGGAATTCCAATAGTGTAGCATCACCATTAATAGGTCCAATGGGACTAGGAGTGTGTTGGTGCTAAAAGTTTGGGTATCCTCAACAACTTGGATAGTAGCAACAGTGTGGTGTGTAGGAAGGCTCTTAATTCTATCTTCTTCCATAGGGATAACTTCTGGTTTGGCTGCCATCTGATTTATTAAAGTAGATTGGGTGTGAGACATATTTGAAACATAGGTTTCAGTGGCGGTAAGTCTAGTTTATAGATTAGAAATCTCACTGTTCAGGCTCTCAAGTTGCTTACTAATGTTTTGCAAAATGGAAGTGTTCTCGCCTAATTGTCTAGAGAAGGCTTTGTTTTGTTCAAACTGGGTGTACAAGTTTCTCATAGCTAGGTAAATCTCTTTCCTTATAAGTTGGACTATAGGAGTTGTTGCTAGGATAAGTGTTGTTTTTCCCATAGTTGGATGGAAATGGTCTAGGATTACTAGAAAAATTACCCCTATAAGCATTATTGTTGAAGTTGTTTTCTAGCAATAAAGTTCACACCTACTTGTTCCTGAGCAACCAAAGAATTTAAAGGGACATCACAAGGTTCAATAGGAGATTGATTGGTAAGTAGAGAGATAATCAAGTTTAGGGAGAAAATCTCCTCGACAAAGTTTAACTTCCTACCTGTTGGAGCGCGTTCGGTGTTGCATTGGGAATAATTGGTCATCATATCATCTAGGAGTTTTTTGGCAGCACCAAGTGTTGTTGACATAAAGGTTCCTCCCGCGGTTGAATCTCATAGGTTCCGCGAGGTAAAGTTCAAGCCTGCATAAAAAGTCTTGATAACCATCCAAGTAGTCAAACCATGTGTAGGGCATTTCTGAACAAGATATTTCATTCGTTCCCAGCTTGGGCAACGTGTTCATTATCCAATTGTTTAAAATTCATAATGTTCCTCCTCAATTGGATAATTTTAGCAGGTGGGTAGTACTTCCCAATAAAAGCATCCTTGCACTTATCCCAAGAATCTATGTTATTCCTAAGTAAGGATTGAAACCAATTTTAGCTCCTTCCCTCAGAGAGAAAGGAAAAAGTTTAAGATTAACAACATCTCCTTCTACTTCTTTATACTTTTGCGTATCACACAGCTCAACAAAATTATTTAAGTGTAAAGTAGCATCATCTCCAGCACCAGAGAATTGATATCTCATAACAAGGTTTAGCAAAGGAGGTTTAATTTCATAAGAGGTAGCTGAAGTGGCAGGTGTGGCAATAGGAGTGCAGATAAAATCATTGTTGTTGTGACTAGTGAAGTCACACAACTTGGTGCTTTCAGTGGAACCTATAGTAGCAACAGGTGTGACAGACAATTTTTTTGTGATTTTTTATAAAGGACACTAAGATAAAAACTGAAAGGTAAACTAACAAGACTAAAAAGCAAAGGTAAAAGATAGTGTGCAACTCCCCTATCTTGTAGATTGGAGTCCCCGGCAACGGCGCCAGAAATTTGTTTGATGCGCGAGAGATGATAATGGATTCTCGCCCTTCGTTGGTTACCCCAAGTGGAACGTGAGATGTAGGATAGCAGCAAATTTCCAATGGAAAAGATGCCAAGGCTTAGAGTGTCTCCCGTAGGACTCCGAAAGCGACAAGTAGGTGGTTCGGCAAGTGATGCGTCTTCTGAAAAGAATCACTTGCTTCGCCTGGACCTGCACACAACACAAATAACTTCTCCCAACAAAGTGCAGAGAGGTTGTCAATCTCTCCTGCCTTGTTGTTTACAAAGTATCAAATGCAAGGGATAAAGGATAATAATGATAGCAACTAGAAAGTATCAGAAGGAAATAAATTGAGAGTGTAAACAGAGATGAGAATATGGACCGGGGTCCCGTGATGTTCACTAATGATGTCTCTCTCCCAAAAGACGATAAAAATGCTATGCGAGGTAAAAAAATCACAACTGGGCAATTGACATGATTAAAAATACACTGCAATTCTAACTATGCTACAAAGAAAGGAAGAGGCTCAAAATCATGGGCGGTACACGAAAATAAATAGACCGAAATCCAACTGCATCTACTACTAATCATCCACCTTGAGATATCTATCCAGAACATCTCGCTGGTATTAAGTTGCGAGCCCTGTCGTGGGAAATTCATGGCAGATGTCCGTAGAGTCGGACTTGATTATGGGGCCTTTGCTACGAGTGTACGAGGAGGAAGAAAATCACAGAGAGAGAGACGCGATTTATACAGCTTCGGGCTCCGGGAAACATCGTCCGGTAGAAACCCTACATGCTGTTTGTGGCTAGGTCTTATTCCTTTGCTCACGGAGAGTCGTCGTCGTGTCGCCGGCTCTCCTATAGTTGTGTCTAGTTGTCCCAGGTTTAGATGACCCCAGACTAGTTTATTGAAGTTGTCTATTAAGTCTGCCCTCTTCGGGGCGCCTTACCCCTCCTTATATAGGTGGAAGGGGGAGGCTTACATGTAGAGTCCTAGTAGGATACAAACTAGTCTCTTCTTCTATTACAAGTAGAGTATCAATTCGGGTCCTACTCTAAGTCTTGTAGCTTTCCATATCTTCCAAGTTAGGTGAACTCCATCTTGATTCCTTTGCTCGGCTTTCATCTCCGCGACCCGGCTCTTGTCATCCGACCGACTTCTTCTCCAAGCCGGGTCTAGTCCTGGGATATCCCCCCGACATTAGCCCCCAAGTTAAGCTTGCACGCAATCTTGGCGGGGGCTTCATTTCCCCCCTGCTTTTCCTTGGCAATGAGATTGTCGTGGAAGAGAACGCTAGGTGCGCGTTGATACGTCTCAAATGTATCGATAATTTCTGCTCACTCCATGCATGTTTTGTGTGATATTGCTCTGATCTAGATACACTTTCATATACTTTTGATCATATTTGGACTAACCTACTAACTCAGTGCACCCCAGTGCCATTTCCTGTTTTCTTCTGTTTTTCTATTCCAGGTTTCCCCATATTAAAAGTGCTCCAAAAATTCGGGAAAAATCGGATAAAAAAATCAGCGTAACGGAGTCTTCCACCAGGGGCCCAGGCGGCCACCTGGCGCAGCCAGGGGCCTGGTCGCGCCAGGGGGGCGCCTGGACCCCTGGTGGCCCCCTGGCTTCCCCCTTCTATTATTTATTCTCCGTGACGGGGAAACTACGAAGACAGAACCCTATTTTGCAATCTCGCCTCTGTTCCGCCGCCGCCGCGCTTCCAAGATCGGGAGCACTGTCAGGACCCTTCCTTACACCCTGTCGGAGGGAGGATCAACCTCCGGGATCTTCACCTCCACCATGGACGCTTCCCGGATGTGCCGTGAGTAGTCTACCTTGGACCTTGGGTCCGTGATCATTAGCTATGTGATGTTCTCCTCCCCTCTTTGTTCTTCATGGTTTAGACCTCGTGAGCTGCCCTACATGATTGATACGTCCAAATTGCATCACTATTTTATATCGTAATTCATCCTTATTCATTGATATTTTATTTATCGACACTTCACTCTCTAAACTTGTGGAAAGGTTTGCCGAGCTCAGTTTTCCTTGGGGACAAGCGAGGTCTAAGCTTGGGGGAGTTGATACGTCCAAATTGCATCACTATTTTATATCGTAATTCATCCTTATTCGTTGATATATTTCATATTACGATGATGTTCTTATGTTGTTTTGGCTTATTTTACACAGTTTGCAACTTTCCGGTGCCGAAGCAGCAGACGCAGGATTTAGCGGTAAAAAGTGGACGCTGAGTTGCTGAAGAAGAATACCTCCAAATTTCCTGAAAATCGACGGGGGGTATTTTCCAGAAGATTAACGAAGACTCGCCGAAGAGGGGCCAGAGGGGTACCACAGGAGCCCTAGGCGTCCACCTGGTGCGGCCCCACCCCTGGCCGCGCCGGGAGGGTGCCTGGAGCCCTGGGGCCACTCCCGGCTCCCCCTGTGGCCTATATACTCCTCGTTATGCGAAAACCCTAAAAAGAGAAGCTTTCACGGAGTTCCGCCGCCGTTCTGTGGCGGAAACCTACAGAGAAGAAAAGGGCTCTCCGACGGCCAGATTCCTCTGAGGATATCACCTCCCGGAAGGGGAGATCATCGCCATCGTCATCACACTGGTCACGGGCATCATCGACATCATCATCAACATCATCCCCAACATCAGCACCATCTCCCCCACCATCCAATATCACCTCACAAGTTTATCTTGTGTTGTAATCCGTACTATCTATCCTCTCTACTCTACCAGTGTTGATTACTACTTTGTGGTGAATGAAATTGAGTTTTGTTGGAGAAATATCATTATGTACAGATTGTTTGTCATATACTCCCTCCGATCCATAATAAGTGTCGCTCATCTAGTACAAAGTTTGTACTAGCTTAGTACAAAATGTGCGACACTTATTATGGATCAGAGGGAGTATTTATCACCTCTGATCATGATCTCTTTTATGTCTTGTGAGTAGTTACTTTAGTTCTTGAGGACATGGGAGAAGTCTAGTTGTTAGTAGTCATATGATGTTGAAGTAATTTTGTGTTGTTTGATGTTTAAGTTGTGTTGTTATTTTCCTAGTGGTGTTGTGTGAGTCGAACACTCAACACTTCTCCTTCTTAAGGACCTAGGGGAATACATTGTGTATTAAGAATGCTTAAGGTGGGTTGCCGGAGTGATAGAAACCTGAACCCTAGTTTGTACACTTTTGCACAAGGGAATACTAGATCCTTGATCTTATTGCTGTGTTTAGGCTTTGCCTTAATTTCTATCTTGTATTTGCGGATGCTTGCAAGATGTTTAATCATAAGAGTGCACTTATCTTAGTCTAGAAGGTGTGCTAGCATAGATCCACCCACTCAACACTTATCAGCACAACACTTGTTATCGATACGGAGTATGGCGAAAGCACGTGACTACCTCTCCATGTGTCCTCAAGAACGCTTTAGTCTTTATAAGTTCAGCTGTCAGGCTTATCCTTTGATCAAAAGGATTGGACCATGTCGGGACCCTGGGTTAGCGTATGCAAGTACAGTTAAGACATAGTCATATGGAGAGCCGAGAACCGCACCCACTTGTCTAAGCAGACAAGGCCAAGCACTGAACATTCTCGGAAAGCATCGTACGTGAGGGGCATCCCATCCAGGCCGGATGATCAACTGAGATGGGTCCTCATCGTCCGCACACAAGTCTAATGATATGGGGGGTGAACTCCCATATTCAAAGACAAGTCGCCTCAACCATACTATCGACTATCTCATAACTCTTACATAGACTTACTCCAGCCCGATCACTTAGTCGGGGTCTAGGGCGGGCTCGATCATACCACAAAGTGTGCACGAGACAGAGTCTCGAACAATCGCATCGCGATGCCCCAAGCTGCGCACATCTAAGGGCCACTTGGTGTATGAAAGACCGCCAGCCAGAACACAACTAAGGTCTCGAAAACCCATACAAAGACATGCATGTTATAAACATACACGCAGCACACATGCCTTGTATGAACAGCAGGTACCATTGCAATTCTCTACAAAGTGTACAATTTTATTGATAACTCTTATAGAGTGCACACAGAGATCACATACATGTGATCCAACATTACAACACAGGCGGAAGCAAATTATGTCTGAGTACAGACAAGTTTAACAAATGGCTTAAGAAGCCTTATTTAAACACAAAGCCCTCCACGAGGGAACCAGTCTGCTGACTGGGACTAGACTAGTTTAACTTCAGTCGTCCAGCTCGATGAAGAAACCACCTTCGGGGTCAGTGGCGTCATCTAAAACATAGATTAAGCAAACGTGAGTACAAAGGCGTACTCAGCAAGACTTACATAGGAGCTATACTACTCATGCACATGTATCAAGGTAAAAGGAGGTGGGGTTCACTTGCAGAAGTGCCAGCTTTGACTTGGCTAATCCTGAACTACGAGTACCAGAATTTGAGGTAAGAAGCGTACACGAGTCCACTACTTTCTCCAACCAATACACCACTATGGTGCCTTCCTCGACTTCCCCACGAGGAAGCACGCCATAGCACTCACACTTATCTTGGTGTGTTTTAGAAGTATCCGGTTCAAGTTATCTAATAATCAAGCTAAGCTTTCCAAGCAGTCCATAACCGCGGACGCGGCTATTCGAATAGTTTTGTTAACCTTGCAAGGGTGTACCGCTAAAAACACATGACCATCATTTACCGCCTTTGATCTCGACACCATTCAAGGGGTGCCAGCGAGGATGCTCACCACAACTGTTACCTCATAGCCGATCTAGTCCGAGAAAGCCGCCTACTTGGGTTGGTTACCACAATCGTGAACCCGGCCGGTTTACCGAAGTGGACCCAAGTGATGTGTGCGTGGTGCATAAGCCGGTCTCGGATGAGCCGTTCTCTCACTTAGCATCCAGGCCACAGACCTACCAGAACTCCGAACTATTGCGACATCTGGACATCGAAAGGGATGAGTTAGTAAGTTGAGAGGGGTCAGTGAGCCCAATGTGTGGTTGTACTCTTCATCTTGGATCACCACAAAAGAACTCGTACTAGGGCGGTGTTCAACGAGACAACCCACTATGTACTCCTACACAACCTCTCATCGTTCACCTTGTATTAGGGTCGATTCACCAACACTTTTCTAGCAACATCAACATGATCATTCCCATCCCGACTCACATCACAGTAACAACATGGTATCATACTAAGCATGCAATAAGCAGTAACATTGCAGGGGCCACATGATATCAAACAACTCCTAAAGTTGCTAGGATTGTGGTTTGCTTACTACTGTGACAAAATGATAGGTCATGCAAAGGAATGGGTTTATCTATGCGGTAGAAAAAAAGCATGGTGATCATCCTAAACAATGCATAAGCGAGACATGAGAGGGAAGTGGGATTTTATCGACATGATCAATGGGGGTTTGCTTGCCTTGCTGACGAGGTTCGGGTTCTGGATCTTCAGCGAAGGGGGTAGCCTCCTGCTCCGGTTCCACCTCTACTCGACAAACAAAGCACGAAGTAGCAATCAATATGAATGCAATGCTCAAGCACATGAATGAATGTTGAAACTTGAAGTATAAGTTTTGATGTGTGTGAGACAATTCCATTTAAGTGGAATATATTGCATTTAAAATGCAAATTCAAACTCCACATTTGAATTCAACCTAGTCAAGTTGCAAGTGACATGGTTTGATCATTTTGAATCATCTTCACTTGTATAAGATGTGCTTCTGATGTATGGTTGAAGTATATCATAATTCCAGGGTCCAAGTAGCAAAATCATTTGGTTTGAATTTGAATTAATTTCAAATAAAGCAAATGACATATGCCACTGGTCCCATTTTAAAATCAACTCAAACAGTGTTGAAAGTTGCATATTTGGAAAGATAATTTTCTCCTGATCATTTTTCATATATTATTTGTCCAATTTGGAGTTAATATGAATTTTCTATGAATTTCCAAAGTTTGGGGTATTTTCTGGATTTTCTGGAATTCTTTTAATTCAAATAATCTCTGGAAATTCATTTAAATGATTTATTGCGCAATGCTGACGTCAGGGGGGGGGGGGCTGACATGTGGGGCCACCTTGTCAGTGGCTGGGTTCACTTAACCCGTGGGTTAACTTAATCCAGTGGCTTAATTAAGCCACTGGGCCCATTGGTCAGTGACCCAGGGGGTCATTAGCCGAGTGCTTAAGGGCTAATCCACCGGCGGCTTGACGCCGGTGGCCTGGCCACGGCGGCGCACTCGCCGGAATGGCCTAGGGGCCACGGGAGGCCACGGGGAGGACACCATCTTGCTCCTGGAGGTCGTCCGCGTCTTCTGGAGGCAACAGGGGTTCGCGGGGTGCTCGGAATCGACGACGGCGACGACTCCGGCGGAAGCAGAACCACGGCGAGGTCGTAGTCGACGTTGTAGCGCACGGATTGAGCTGAGCTCGTGTGCGTTCGAAAGCTGGAACACCCACGAGTCAAACGCGCGCACTGGGGTGTCGCGAGAAGCACGAGGGCGAGCTTTAGCTCAACCATGGCGGCGACGAGCTCGGTTCTCATGGCGGATTTGGCTAGAGGGGCTACGGGGTGCTAGGAGCTTGGGGGAAAAACTCAGAAGCTCACCGCGGATCGAACAGAAGCAACAACAAGCTCGGGGAGGCTTCAACGGCGGCGAATCGACGACGGCGAGCTCGCGGGTCCGGCGAGTTCTCGGTGAAGCTTGCGTCTCGTCTGGCCCGAATTGATGCGTCTCCTGCTGCTAGTCGTCGAAGTCGAGGACGAGGAGCACGGTGGACTTGCTGGCTTGAGCTCTAGGGCACGGTGGCCACGCGGGGGCTCGACGGCGCTCCGATGAGGCTTCGGGCGGCGACGGATTCGAGCACGGGAGGAGGAGGAGGAAGCTCTGGAGGGGGGGGGGAATGGATCAGGATGGGAGAGAGGCGTCTCCAGGCGCGAGAAGGGGGCACGGGGAGGCCTGGAAGGCGCTCGGCAGCGACGTGGCGTCCATGGCTGGCTCGATGGCATTCCACCGAGCAGCTTGGAGGCGCGGGACGGGGAAGAAGACGCCCCTGCCCCTGTGGGCCGGCTGGGCTGGGGTGGGCCTGCTTCGCCTGGGCGCCAGGTAAGGTTTCTGATTTCTTTTCTATTTTTCTTTTCTGACATTTGTTCTGTTTAGCTAAAATAAATAGCTAAACATTTTATTAAATGCTGAAATTTTTTATGTGGCCTAATAATAATATAGACTAGCCACTCATAAAGTTTCAACATTTTTAAAATTCAAATAATTTGAATCTTAAATCAAATAGGGGTATTTCTTTAATTCCAAGGCACTGTTTGAATATTTGAAAAATCTATGAGCATGGGATGGGTCCCACATCACTTGATATGTGATCACACTCATTTATAAGACTTTTCAAAAATCTAACATGAATTTTTGGAGAAGATTTTTATCTGGCCTTTTGAATTAATTCATCTGGGGGGTGTTCCTTCTCCCATTTTGATTTTGAATTTGAATTCCAAGATTTCTTTTTGAAATTTTGACATGATGCAAGGTTACTTTGATCCTAGCACATTACCTAACAGAGGGTTCTAACAACTCGCCCCCACTCAAGAGAATCTCGTCCCGAGATTGAGAAGTCTGCGGGAGGAAGGAGGGGTACTCGGCACTGAGACGGTCTTCTCTTTCCCACGTAGCATCTTTTTCAGAGTGGTGTGACCATTGCACTTTTAGAAACCTAATCTTCTGACGACGAGTGACACGCTCTGCGGAATCAAGAATACAACGGGGTATTCTCGATAAGAAAGGTCATCTTGAAGATCAAGCGTTTCATGGTCGACTTCGCGGATGGGGTCCTTGAAGCAACGCCTGAGTTGGGACACATGGAATACATCATGTACTCGGGAGAGGTGCGGAGGTAGTTCAAGTTGGTAGGCAACTTCTCCACGTTTAGTAATAATGCGGAAAGGTCCGATGTAACGTGGGGCCAACTTGCCTTTGATACCGAAACGTTGGGTTCCCTTCAGAGGAGTAACCCGAAGGTAAGCCTTCTCATCCAGATTGTAGCTCTCTTGCCTATGATGACGATCATAGTAGCTTTTCTGACAAGACTGGGCGGCTTTCAATTGATCACGAACAATGCGAACTTGCTCTTCTGCTTCCTTGATCATATCCAGTCCAAAGAATTGTCTTTCACCGGTTTCTGACCAGTTTAGTGGTGTTCGACATCGTCGTCCATAAAGGAGTTCAAAAGGAGCCATGTTCAGACTAGATTGAAAACTATTGTTATAAGCAAACTCGGCAAATGGAAGAGAATTATCCCCATTCTTTCCGAATGAGATAACACAAGCTCTGAGCATGTCTTCAAGAATTTGGTTAACCCTTTCGACTTGACAGCTAGACGGAGGATGGAAAGCTGTACTAAAGGAGAGATGAGTTCCCATAGCATTCTGAAAGCTTCCTCAAAATCTAGAGGTAAAAAGGCTACCACGATCAGAATTGATTTCCAAAGGAACACCATGAAGTGATACAATTCTAGAGATGTACAAGTCTCCTAACTGGCTAGCAGTTATAGACTCGCGAACCGGAAGGAAGTGAGCAACTTTGGAAAGCCTATCTATGACAACAAAGATGGCATTGTTTCCTTTCTGGGTTCTTGGAAAGCCGGTGATGAAGTCCATACCGACTTTGTCCCATTTCCATTCGGGAATAGACAAAGGTTGAAGTGTACCAGCAGGTCTTTGATGTTCTGCCTTAATGCGACGACAAACATCACATTCGGCAACAAATTGAGCAATGTCTCTCTTCATCCTAGTCCACCAAAATCTCTGGCGTAGATCTCGGTACATTTTTGTGCTACCGGGATGAATTGAGAGGGGTGTGTCATGGGCTTCCTTGAGGATGAGTTGCCTTAGTTCCCTATTCTTAGGTACTACCAAACGATTTTCAAAGAATACCGTTACTTTGCTATCTGTGGAGAAACATTTAGCAACTCCGCTAGCAATGTTCTCCTTGATCCGGCGAACACCTCGTGCACGCCTTTGGGAAACTATAATTTGATCCTCAAGAGTTGGTTTCGCCACCAAGGTAGAAAGATAGCCATGAGGAACAATCTCAATATTGAGCTTGCGAAAGTCCTCATGAAGAAGTGGTTGATACTGCTGTAACATGAGGTTGTTACAGTACGACTTACGACTTAGTGCATCAGCCATGACA
This sequence comes from Bromus sterilis, assembly GCA_950022295.1. Classification (NCBI taxonomy): domain Eukaryota; kingdom Viridiplantae; phylum Streptophyta; class Magnoliopsida; order Poales; family Poaceae; genus Bromus; species Bromus sterilis. The sequence goes on along the minus strand of OX465596.1, from coordinate 23,044,130 downwards.
TTGGCCTTGCCTGGGGTGTAAGAAATTACTACGTCGTAATCTTTTATCAACTCAATCCAGCGTCTTTGCCTGAGATTAAGATCTGGCTGGGTGAAAATGTATTTGAGGCTTTGGTGGTCGGAATAGATCTCGCAACGGTTACCAAGGAGGTAATGTCGCCAAGTTGTTAGGGCATGAACTACGGCAGCGAGTTCAAGGTCATGGGTAGGATAGTTCTCTTCATGTGGCCGCAATTGGCGTGAAGGATAAGCTACCACATGTCGATCTTGCAGAAGTATGCATCCTAACCCTTGCCGTGATGCGTCACAATAGATCTCGAAATCCTTTTTGGTGTATGGAGGTGCAAGTACAGGTGCAGAAGTCAATCTTCTTTTTAGCTCTTAAAAGCTTTCCTCGCACTTGGGAGTCCATAGGAATTTCTTATCTTTCTTGAGGAGTTCAGTTAGAGGCTTTGCAACTTTAGAAAAGTTCTCGACGAAGCGACGACAATAGCTGGCTAGGCCAAGAAAACTTCTAACTTGCTTAACCGATTCAGGTGGAGTCCAGTCAAGGACGGCTTGAACTCTCTCGGGATTCACATCAATGCCTTTTTCAGAAATCACGTGGCCTAAGTAGGTCACTTCTGGTAGCCAAAATTCACACTTGGAGAATTTAGCATACAGGCGATGCTCTCTAAGTTTCATCAATACCAGCCTTAAGTGTTCGGCATGTTCTTCTTCGTTCTTCGAGTATATAAGGATGTCATCGAGGTAAACCATGACGAACTGGTCCAAATACTCCATGAAGATCGAATTCATCATGCGTGAGAAATTGGCTGGGGCATTGGTTAAACCAAAGGACATGACGGTGTACTCGTAAAGAACATAACGAGTAGTAAAAGCCGTTTTGGGAATGTCCTCGTTTCGGATCTTGATTTGATGATAACCTAATCTCAAATCCATCTTTGAGAAGACGGAGGATCCTGCAAGTTGATCATAAAGATCATTGATCCTCGGCAATGGGTACTTGTTCTTTATCGTCGCTAAATTTAGCGGGCGATAGTCTACGCACATCCTTTCTGTTCCATCTTTCTTCGTTACGAACAGAACAGGGCAACCCCATGGCGATGAGCTAGGGCGGATGAAGCCTTTCTCCAACAAAGCTTCCAGTTGGGTTTGAAGCTCAGCTAACTCACGTGGGGCCATTTTGTATGGGCGTCTAGAAATTGGTGCGGTTCCTGGGGCAAGATCCACTATAAACTCTACACATCTGTCGGGTGGCATGCCCGGCAGCTCTTCAGGAAAGACATCCGGGAAGTCACGAACCACCGAAATATCTTCAAGTTCAGGAAGGGGAAGTACATTCAAAGAATGCACTTGGGTTCTTGTTCTGGGTGAAGTGTAGTTGATGGTTTGGCCTGAAGGGTGGGTGAGTTTCACGGATTTGCCTTTGCAATCCAGGTAGGCATTCTGTCTTGATAGCCAATCCATGCCAAGGATGACATCAATGTCTGAAGACTTGAGGGCTATGAGTGAAGCAAGGAATACTAAACCCTCAATTGCAACCTGATTACCATGGCTTACTCTATTAGTTTGCCATCTTGACCCTGGAGTTTGAATAATCATTGGGGTGGACAATTCAACAAAGGGCAACTCATGACGAAGTGCATAACTTTCCGACATGAATGAATGAGATGCTCCTGGGTCGAAAAGAACGGAAGTAGGAACAAAATTGACTGGGAGCGTTCCAAGAATGACGTCAGTGGTGTCGTCAGTCTCTTCGGCGGCAATCTGGTTCACACGTCCACGAGTGGCGGGAGGAGGGGGTTTGGCGGTGTAGACCTTCTGGGGTGGCTTGCCACGGCCATTGTTGTTGTTGTTGACTCCGGCACGTGGTGGAGCATTCTGGTGTTGGAGCTGGTTCTAGGGACACCCACGAGAATAGTGGCCTGCCTGACCACACTTGTAACAGGCTCCGAAAACAGTTCGTGGAGCTGGGTTGTTTGGTGGAGCTGGGTGGAACTGGGTGGGTGGACGAGGCGTCACATAGGATGGCCTCGGGGGGTTGTTCTGGCGGAACATGCTGTTTGGGATCCAGATCTTGCGCTTCTGGGAGCCAGAACTGGATGAACTGTCATCTCTGGGGTGTTTGCGAAAGTCGTTGGGGGTGTTCATGTCCTCTGCCTTGATGGCCTTGTTGACAAGGACCTGGAAGGTGGCAAAGTCATGAAGGTTGAGCTCACGACGAAGTCCAGTGTTGAGGCCACGACGGAACCTCTCTTGTTTCTTGGAGTCGGTGGAGACTTCTTCGGTTGCATAACGAGCCAGTCGGTTGAACTCACGACTAAACTCATCAACGGTCCTTCTGCCTTGAGTGAGGTTGCAGAACTCCTCACGCTTGCGGTCCATGAGACCTTTGGGAATGTGGTGCTCGCGAAAGGAAGTGCAGAATTCCTCCCAAGATGCAGGTGGTCCATCGGGACGAATATTCAGAAAGTTCTCCCACCAAGAACTAGCTGCACCTTCAAGGTGATAGGTGGCATAGCTGACCTTGTCGCCAGTTGCAACACGGCCTGCTTGGAGCTTCCTTTCGATGCTGCGAAGCCAGTCATCGGCGTCAAGGGGCTCGGTGGAGTAACGGAAAACCGGGGGATGAAGTCGGATGAAGTCGTTCAGGGACACCAACTCATTGCGCTGCTGAGTGGTGTTGCGTGCAATGACTTCCAGCAGGTGGTGAGAGTCACGGCGGTTCCTCTCCACTTCCATCAGAACTTGTGCCATCGTGGGTGGGGGTGGAAGGTTGCCTTCCTCCTGGTCATCCCCACGACCTTGGTTACGACCAACCTGGCCACGGGTTCCTTGAGACATCCTGAAGGTGAAAACCAAAGTCAAACATAGTTGATTTGGAGAGTCTAACAAGGTATTGAAGTACTGGAAGGATTACAGAGCAAAGGAAGTAATCATCTTGACAACATGGTGATAAAGCATACAAGCCATATATTCACAAGCTGTCATACAAACCATACATCGTTTTAGTACAAGCACCAAGCTAATACAAACGTGATGAAGATGATACATCCTTCAGAGGCACTCTGACTTCCTATACATTATTTATCTAAGCCTCTGGAACTTAGACACCTTGCTTACAATATACCAAGATACTACTACATCTTCACTAAGTAAGACCACAGGCGGTCTCACTCATCTCCATATCCATAGTAGTCCTCGTAAAAGTTACCCGCGTATCCCGGTAGCTGGAGGTGACCATCGGAAAACACGGAGGCTTGTGGACCCTGATATCCATTTGGGCAAGGATGGGGCCTAGGTACAGTGTAGGGTGGAAGCAAAGGACCACGGGGTGGAAAAATGCCTCCAATCTCGGGCCAAGCAACTCGAGAAGGCATCTGGGTCCTCACTGGGTAGATCACATCATGCTCAACTGATCCCACCCTCACAAAGGGAGCCAAAAGTGTCAGTGCTCGATACAGATGAACACGGGTGGCGTGGAGCTCAAAAAGGAGAGCGCGTGCATCACGATCTCGGTCACTAGCAAACCTAGCAGTCACCTGGAGTGCTGGATCCTCTGCAGAGTGGTCTGAGTAGAGTCCAGTGTAATATCCCTCTTCTCCTGGAAGTGCAGCAGGGATATAGCGGAAAGAAGTCTCTCTCAGCAAAGTGTGCTCCTCTCTCAGCAGTGTCATACATGAGTATGCAGCATCCTGCACAGCCATGTTCTCGGTAACGCCAATGCCATGTCCAAAGTGGATAGGCTGAGTGACTCCAACGTGGTGCGGATAGATCCGGACAATGCAGTGGAACTGCGTCTGGTTGAAGTCGTGAAACTGCTCCTCGATGGTGTACTCAGGGTACCACTGATATCCCACATAGGACATCATCTCGATCAACGTGGCGGGATGGCCACGCACATCGAGGCACCTGGTCAAACGAACAATCTGCCGAGGGGGAAGATCTGCCATCTGAAACAGAAAGGAGTTTGCAAATGCATCAGATTATGAGATAAACCTGGAATGACTCGGACAGCATAACGGCTGTAATTGCAAGAAAAAGACAATTTCTTACAACATAGAAACTGCACTTACATACGATGTAATAAAACAAGGAGCATAACCACTCTAGAAAACCGATCACAACTTTCCTACGGCTATGAGGAAGCAAAAAACGAGATGTTCTAATCAGACAGAGGAGAGCCTAGTCCTATCTTCCCGTAGAAAAATATGAGGGTGACTCAGAACTCAGAACGAAGGGGGTAAGGAGAAAAAAGAAGCCTTACGTTGTTCCCTTATATAACCAGAGTAACTATATAACTATAGCAAGCTAGACTCAACTTCGGCCAAGGCTACTAGTCCTACAGTCAGTCCTGCTCTGATACCAAGTCTGTCGGGACCCCGGGTTAGCGTATGCAAGTACAGTTAAGACATAGTCATATGGAGAGCCGAGAACCGCACCCACTTGTCTAAGCAGACAAGGCCAAGCACTGAACATTCTCGGAAAGCATCGTACGTGAGGGGCATCCCATCCAGGCCGGATGATCAACTGAGATGGGTCCTCATCGTCCGCACACAAGTCTAATGATATGGGGGGTGAACTCCCATATTCAAAGACAAGTCGCCTCAACCATACTATCGACTATCTCATAACTCTTACATAGACTTACTCCAGCCCGATCACTTAGTCGGGGTCTAGGGCGGGCTCGATCATACCACAAAGTGTGCACGAGACAGAGTCTCGAACAATCGCATCGCGATGCCCCAAGCTGCGCACATCTAAGGGCCACTTGGTGTATGAAAGACCGCCAGCCAGAACACAACTAAGGTCTCGAAAACCCATACAAAGACATGCATGTTATAAACATACACGCAGCACACGTGCCTTGTATGAACAGCAGGTACCATTGCAATTCTCTACAAAGTGTACATTTTTATTCATAACTCTTATAGAGTGCACACAGAGATCACATACATGTGATCCAACATTACAACACAGGCGGAAGCAAATTATGTCTGAGTACAGACAAGTTTAACAAATGGCTTAAGAAGCCTTATTTAAACACAAAGCCCTCCACGAGGGAACCAGTCTGCTGACTGGGACTAGACTAGTTTAACTTCAGTTGTCCAGCTCGATGAAGAAACCACCTTCGGGGTCAGTGGCGTCATCTAAAACATAGATTAAGCAAACGTGAGTACAAAGGCGTACTCAGCAAGACTTACATAGGAGCTATACTACTCATGCACATGTATCAAGGTAAAAGGAGGTGGGGTTCACTTGCAGAAGTGCCAGCTTTGACTTGGCTAATCCTGAACTACGAGTACCAGACATTGAGGTAAGAAGCGTACACGAGTCCACTACTTTCTCCAACAAATACACCACTATGGTGCCTTCCTCGACTTCCCCACGAGGAAGCACGCCATAGCACTCACACTTATCTTGGTGTGTTTTAGAAGTATCCGGTTCAAGTTATCTAATAATCAAGCTAAGCTTTCCAAGCAGTCCATAACCGCGGACGCGGCTATTCGAATAGTTTTGTTAACCTTGCAAGGGTGTACCGCTACACACACATGACCATCATTTACCGCCTTTGATCTCGACACCATTCAAGGGGTGCCAGCGAGGATGCTCACCACAACTGTTACCTCATAGCCGATCTAGTCCGAGAAAGCAGCCTACTTGGGTTGGTTACCACAATCGTGAACCCGGCCGGTTTACCGAAGTGGACCCAAGTGATGTGTGCGTGGTGCATAAGCCGGTCTCGGATGAGCCGTTCTCTCACTTAGCATCCAGGCCACAGACCTACCAGAACTCCGAACTATTGCGACATCTGGACATCGAAAGGGATGAGTTAGTAAGTTGAGAGGGGTCAGTGAGCCCAATGTGTGGTTGTACTCTTCATCTTGGATCACCACACAAGAACTCGTACTAGGGCGGTGTTCAACGAGACAACCCACTGTGTACTCCTACACAGCCTCTCATCGTTCACCTTGTATTAGGGTCGATTCACCAACACTTTTCTACCAACATCAACATGATCATTCCCATCCCGACTCACATCACAGTAACAACATGGTATCATACTAAGCATGCAATAAGCAGTAACATTGCAGGGGCCACATGATATCAAACAACTCCTATAGTTGCTAGGATTGTGGTTTGCTTACTACTGTGACAAAATGATAGGTCATGCAAAGGAATGGGTTTATCTATGCGGTAGAAAAAAAGCATGGTGATCATCCTAAACAATGCATAAGAGAGACATGAGAGGGAAGTGGGATTTTATCGACATGATCAATGGGGGTTTGCTTGCCTTGCTGACGAGGTTCGGGTTCTGGATCTTCAGCGAAGGGGGTAGCCTCCTGCTCCGGTTCCACCTCTACTCGACAAACAAAGCACGAAGTAGCAATCAATATGAATGCAATGCTCAAGCACATGAATGAATGTTGAAACTTGAAGTATTAAGTTTTGATGTGTGTGAGACAATTCCATTTAAGTGGAATATATTGCATTTAAAATGCAAATTCAAACTCCACATTTGAATTCAACCTAGTCAAGTTGCAAGTGACATGGTTTGATCATTTTGAATCATCTTCACTTGTATAAGATGTTCTTCTGATGTATGGTTGAAGTATATCATAATTCCAGGGTCCAAGTAGCAAAATCATTTGGTTTGAATTTGAATTAATTTCAAATAAAGAAAATGACATATGCCACTGGTCACATTTTGAAATCAACTCAAACAGAGTTGAAAGTTGCATATTTGGAAAGATAATTTTCTCCTGATCATTTTTCATATATTATTTGTCCAATTTGGAGTTAATATGAATTTTCTATGAATTTCCAAAGTTTGGGGTATTTTCTGGATTTTCTGGAATTCTTTTAATTCAAATAATCTCTGGAAATTCATTTAAATGATTTATTGCGCAATGCTGACGTCAGGGGGGGGCTGACATGTGGGGCCACCTTGTCAGTGGCTGGGTTCACTTAACCCGTGGGTTAACTTAATCCAGTGGCTTAATTAAGCCACTAGGCCCACTGGTCAGTGACCCAGGGGGTCATTAGCCGAGTGCTTAAGGGCTAATCCACCGGCGGCTTGACGCCGGTGGCCTGGCCACGGCGGCGCACTCGCCGAAATGGCCTAGGGGCCACGGGAGGCCACGGGGAGGACACCATCTTGCTCCTGGAGGTCGTCCGCGTCTTCTGGAGGCAACAGGGGTTCGCGGGGTGCTCGGAATCGACGACGGCGACGACTCCGGCGGAAGCAGAACCACGGCGAGGTCGTAGTCGACGTTGTAGCGCACGGATTGGGCTGAGCTCGTGTGCGTTCGAAAGCTGGAACACCCACGAGTCAAACGCGCGCACTGGGGTGTCGCGAGAAGCACGAGGGCGAGCTTTAGCTCAACCATGGCGGCGACGAGCTCGGTTCTCATGGAGGATTTGGCTAGAGGGGCTACGGGGTGCTAGGAGCTTGGGGGAAAAACTCAGAAGCTCACCGCGGATCGAATAGAAGCAACAGCAAGCTCGGGGAGGCTTCAACGGCGGCGAATCGACGACGGCGAGCTCGCGGGTCCGGCGAGTTCTCGGTGAAGCTTGCTTCTCGTCTGGCCCGAATTGATGCGTCTCCTGCTGCTAGTCGTCGAAGTCGAGGACGAGGAGCACGGTGGACTTGCTGGCTTGAGCTCTAGGGCACGGTGACCACGCGGGGGCTCGACGGCGCTCTAGTGAGGCTTCGGGCGGCGACGGATTCGAGCACGGGAGGAGGAGGAGGAAGCTCTGGATGGGGGGGAATGGATCAGGACGGGAGAGAGGCGTCTCCAGGCACGAGAAGGGGGCACGGGGAAGCCTGGAAGGCGCTCGGCGGCGACGTGGCGTCCATGGCTGGCTCGGTGGCATTCCACCGAGCAGCTTGGAGGCGCGGGACGAGGAAGAAGACGCCCCTGCCCCTGTGGGCCGGCTGGGCTGGGGTGGGCCTGCTTCGCCTGGGCGCCAGGTAAGGTTTTCTGATTTCTTTTCTATTTTTCTTTTCTGACATTTGTTCTGTTTAGCTAAAATAAATAGCTAAAATTTTTATTAAATGTTGAAAATTTTTATGTGGCCTCATAATAATATAGACTAGCCACTCATAAAGTTTCAACATTTTTAAAATTCAAATAATTTGAATCTTAAATCAAATAAGGGTATTTCTTTAATTCCAAGGCACTGTTTGAATATTTGAAAAATCTATGAGCATGGGATGGGTCCCACATCACTTGATATGTGATCACACTCATTTATAAGACTTTTCAAAAATCTAACATGAATTTTTGGAGAAGATTTTTATCTGGCCTTTTGAATTAATTCATCTGGGGGGTGTTCCTTCTCCCATTTTGATTTTGAATTTGAATTCCAATATTTCTTTTTGAAATTTTGACATGATGCAAGGTTACTTTGATCCTAGCACATTACCTAACAGAGGGTTCTGACAACTTGCTACTCATCAGTACTATTTACTTTGCTTGCTTTTATCTTATTGTTGCTTATATCGAAAACCCCTAAAAAGTTATCTTTCAGTGCTTGCAGTTATTCCTTGTCCAAAATCACCTATCAATACCTTTCGCTCCTCGTTGGTTTCGACACTCTTACTTATCGAAAACGCTGCAATAGATCCCTTTACATTGAGGGTCATCAAGTAACGTTTTCTGGCGCCGTTGCTGGGAAGCATAGCGCTATTGGTAAGTGAAGCTGGTAAGGAAATTTTTATATTGTTATTTTTTGTTGTTGTTGCTGTTCTTTGTCCGTATGGACAACCTAGCTATTGGATCGTTGCTTATGGGGAAACACCCCACATCTGTGGTGGTTGTTCCTCCCCCTACCGAAATTGTGCCTTATAAAATACCAGCTGGTATTGTCGATTGTATTTTGGCTAATCGTTATGCAGGAGACAAACATCCCAGTGAACACTTGCTATATTTGTCACAACTATGTTCACTATTTAAGCTTGCAGGTGTATCAAAGGAGTTTGTCATGAAGAAATTGTTCTCCGTATCGCTTATAGATAAAGCTTCAGATTGGTATAAGCTTCTCGATAATTCTCATTTGCTTGATTGGCATGAGCTTATGTCTCTCTTTTATTCTAAGTTTTATTCCCTTCATGAAATTTATTGAGACAGGAATTATATCTATAACTTTAGGTCTCGTTACGGAGAAAGCATCGCTCAAGCTTCGGGGAGATTGAAATCTCTAATGCTCAAATGTCCTATTCATGAGCTCCCCAAGAAAACTATACTTACAAATTTTTATGCTAGACTTTCTCGTCAGGATAAGGAGATGTTGGATGCCTCCTCTAGTGGGGTATTTCAGACAAAAAGCGTTGAAGAAAGATGGGATCTCCTTGAAAGGATCCAGAAGAATACTGAAGATTGGGAAATAGATAAAGGTATTGAATCTGCTATAAATTATGAGCATGATTATATAGAGAGCTATATGAAAACTGATTACTTTAATACCTTTTGCTCTAAGATTGGTCTTGATTCCCATCTGATGATTGATTTTTCTAAGGACTTTGCCTCTCATATTGACTCTTCTAAGAAGAATAATAATCAGCATCATAAACCCTTCAAAGAATGGCCTATTGATATTCATGTTGCTGACCCTATTGTGCCTGCAGTTATATATGAAAATCCCCCTTTTCCCGTAAGAATAAGGGATCACTCTTTTGTGACAGGTATAATGAATAAGAGTGAGAGAAGAATTGATGAGCCTGAGGACTAGATCAAGGTCGATCCTCGAGTTGCATTGGTTAAGGATCTTATTACTAATGATGCTTTAGATTCCAATATAAATTTTTGTGTTGTTTCCACTAACCTTGTCACAGCCAAGAATAAGGGCCCAATTTCAGGTACGCCGGTAGTATCTGTCAAAATAGGAGATCACAATTATTATGGGATATGCGATTTGGGATCGAGTGCTAGTGCTATCCCGTATTCACTTTATCAAGAGATCATGGGTGAGATTTCACCTTGTGAACTTGAAGAAGTTGATGTTATTATTCATCTTGCAAACAGGGCAACTATCTCTCCTATCGGAATTGTGAGAGACGTTGAAGTTTTATGCGGAAAGGTAAAATATCCTACCGACTTTCTAGTACTTGGTTCAGTAAGGGATAATTGTTGTCCTATTATTTTCGGTAGACCTTTTCTCAAAACCTGTGGAGCTATAATAGATTGCAAGAAAGGTAAATTTTCTGTTGAATTCAATGGTGAGCCATATGAATTTAACTTTTCTAAGTTCTCTAAGCAGCCTCATGGTATTGATGCCTAATAATGATAAGATTATTGAAGATATTGCTTCCATTGCTATTCCTCCTAACGATCCGTTGCAGCAATATATGGAGGACCACGAGAATGATTTACATATGCAGGAGAGGAATGAGCTGGACGAAATATTCTTAAGACAACCTGCTAACCTAAAGCACAACCTTCCAGTTGATCCTTTGGGAATTTTATCGAAATGAAAAGAAGATCCAGTGTTTGATCTTAAACCTCTTCCTGATTCGCTCAAATATGCTTATTTAGATGAAAAGAAAGTATATCATGTTATTGTCAATTCTAACCTTTCAGGGTATGAAGAAGAGCGTCTATTGGAAGTACTTCGCAAACATCGAGGTGCAATTGGCTATACCCTTGATGACCTTAAGGGGATTAGTCCGTCTATTTGTCAACATACCATCAACCTTGAACCTGATGCTAAATCAGTTGTTGATCATCAACGACGGTTGAATCCGAAAATGATGGATGTTGTAAGGACTGAGATTCTCAAGCTTCTAGCCGTAGGTATTATCTACCCTATAGCTGATAGTAAGTGGGTAAGCCCGGTTCATTGTGTTCCAAATAAAGGAGTAACAACTGTGGTTCCTAATGATAAGAATGAACTAATACCTCAGAGAATTATTATTGGATATAGAATGTGTATTGATTACAGAAGCTGAACAAGGCAACTAGGAAGGACCACTACCCGTTGCCGTTCATCGACCAAATGCTTGAAAGGTTATCCAAGAATACTCATTTTTGTTATTTAGATGGTTATTCTGGCTTCTCTCAAATTCATGTTAACACTGCTGATCAAGAGAAGACCACTTTTACTTGTCCCTATGGTACTTATGCTTACAGACGTATGCCTTTTGGTTTGTGTAATGCACCTGCTACTTTTCAAAGGTGTATGTCTGCTATCTTTCATGGTTTTTGCGAAGAAATTGTGGAGGTATTCATGGACGATTTCTCCGTCTATGGAACCTCTTTTGACCATTGTCTCCACAACCTTAATAAAGTTTTGCAGAGATGTGAGGAGACAAATCTGGTGCTTAACTGGGAAAAGTGCCATTTTATGGTCAACGAGGGAATTGTTCTTGGCCACAAGATTTCTGAGAGGGGAATTGAGGTGGAAAGGGCTAAGATCGAAGCAATTGAAAGGATGCCCTATCCAAGGGACATCAAAGGTATTCGTAGTTTTCTCGGTCATGCTGGTTTCTATAGAAGATTTATTAAAGACTTTTCTAAGACTTCGAGACCCCTCACTAATCTTCTCCAGAAGGACGTTCCTTTTGTTTTCGATGAAGATTTTAAGGAAGCTTTCGAAGTTCTTAAGAAAGCTTTAATAACTGCTCCTATAGTACAACCACCTGATTGGAATTTACCTTTTGAAATTATGGGTGATGCTAGTGATTTTGCTGTTGGAGCTGTTTTAGGGCAAAGGGTTGATAAGAAGTTGAATGTTATATATTATGCTAGCAAAACCCTTGATAGTTCTCAAAAGAATTATGCTACCACTGAGAAGGAATTCTTAGCAGTAGTGTTTGCTTGTGATAAGTTTAGGTAGTATATTGTTGATTCTAAGATTATTGTCCATACTGACCATGCTGCCATGAAGTATCTTATGGAGAAGAAGGATGCCAAACCAAGGCTCATCCGATGGGTACTCCTTCTCCAAGAATTTTATTTGCAGATTGTCGATAGGAAAGGAGCAGACAATCCGGTGGCGGATAATCTTTCAAGGATGGAAGATATACCGCATGATCCCATTCCAGTCAACGACAGTTTTCCAGACGAACAACTAGTTGTTGTTAAAGTACAATCTCTATCCGATCCTTGGTTTGCAGATTATGCTAACTTTATCGTTGCAAAGTCTTTGCCTCCAGGTTTAACATTTCAGCAAAGGAAGAAGTTCTTTCATGATTTGAGGCATTACTTTTGGGATGACCCACATCTTTTCAAAGAAGGTCCAGATGGGATCGTGAGAAGATGCGTACCGGAACACGAGCAGAAAGACATTCTTAAACAATGTCACGACAGTTCATATGGAGGACATCATGCTGGTGAGAGGACCACACATAAGGTTCTTCAATCAGGTTTTTATTGGCCTACTCTCTTTAAGGATGCTAGAAATTATGTTTTATCCTGTGATAAGTGTCAGAGAGTTGGTAATATTAGTAGAAGGAATGAGATGAATATGAATTACTCTCTAGCGATTGAGCCTTTTGATTGCTGGGGTTTTGATTTTATGGGTCCTTTTCCTTCCTCACACAAGTACACTCACATTTTAGTTGCTGTTGATTATGTAACCAAGTGGGTAGAAGCAATCACCACTGAAAGTGCTGATCACAAAACATCTTTGAAAATGCTCAAGGATGTAATTTTTCCTAGGTTTGGAGTACCCAGGTACCTCATGACTGATGGGGGTTCGCACTTTACACATGGAGCTTTTAGAAAAGCTTTAGCCAAGTACAATGTCAATCATAGAATTGCTTCACCGTACCACCCTCAAACTAGTGGGCAAGTTGAGCTCACCAATAGAGAGATCAAGTTGATCTTACAGAAGACAGTTCATAGAAATAGAAAAGATTGGTCAAATAATTTAGGAGATGCTTTGTGGGCGTATAGAACTGCTTACAAAAACCCCATGGGCATGTCTCCTTATAAGATGGTCTATGGCAAGGCTTGCCATCTGCCATTAGAACTAGAATACAAAACTTTCTAGGCTATTAGAGAGCTTAATGCTGACCCAAATTAGCTGGTGAAAAGCGCCTCATGAACTTGACTTCTCTAGATGAGTGGAGAAGTGAAGCTTACGAGAGCTCTAAAATATTAGCTTCTACTTCATCTGGGGGGAGGTTTCCATCGACCAGAAAATCTCTGATCGGTTGTGCCCAGGCTGGGGTACTGACAACCACCATGACCATTGCCTGATGTGGTGCCACTGCCTCTTCAAGCTCGGTGTCCTGTGCCTCTTTTATCTCAGAATCACTCGCCGAGCTGACGACCGTAGCGCCTGGCTTGCACTCGGCAGCCCCTGGTGCTGCTTGCTCTGCTGAGGCTGAGGCATCAGGATCTACTGTCTCTTCTCTTGGAATCGGCGCTTCTGGATCGCAATCGGCAGCCCCTGGTATCATTGGCTCGGATGAGGCCATGACCCCTGGTGCTGTTGCTGCTGCTTTTGCCTTGGATTTCTTCTTTTTGCTACAATCGGCGGTCTCTGGACCGCAATCGGTAGCCCCTGGTGCTGTTGTCTCTGCTGAGGCCGCATCCCCTTGGGCGTTCGGTTGCTTCTTCAGAGTTGGGATCTTTTCCGGATGGACAAATTTTTCTTGCCTCAAAGCCTCTAGGTCAGTTTCTGATATGAAAATTGATTCAGATTCTGGCGAAGGTGTGATGGATGGCTTCTTGATGTGCTCCAGTGATATCCCTGGTGGAATAGCTTGCCTGGTTGAACCGAGATTGGAGAGTGCATCTGCTGCTTTGTTGTTTGCTCTGGGCACATGATGAAATTCACAACCTTCAAAATACCCGATGAGCTGTTGCACTAAGAACCGGTAGCTTTCCATGTTTGCATCCTTTGCGTCCCAATTGCATGTGCACTGCTGTACCACCAGGTCGGAGTCACCAAAACACTCTATATTCCGAATGCCGATCTCCTTGGCCATCTTGATGCCATGCACAAGGGCCTCATACTCGGCAACATTGTTTGACGCTGTGAAGTGGATTTGCAGCACATAGTGTAATCGATCTCGTTTGGGGGATGTGAGGACAATGCCAGCCCCTAGGCCATTCTTCATCTTGGACCCATCAAAGTGCATCCTCCAATGGTACGATCCTGGAGCGGGTGGCTCATATTGAGTTTCAGCCCAGTCCACCAGGAAATCGGCTAGTGCTTGGGATTTGATTGTTGTCCTTGGATCGTATTGGATGCCATGAGAGGTGATCTCAATTTCCCATTTTGCTACTCTACCGGTTGCATCTCTGCTGCCTATGATATCAGCTAGTGGAGCTGAGATGACCACTGTAATCGGATGACCTTGGAAATAGGGCTTCAGTCTCTTGGCCGCCATGTAGACCCCATAGCACATTTTCTGGTAATGCGGATAGTTTTGCTTGGATGTTGAGAGCACCTCGCTGATGTAATATATTGGCCCCTAAATCGGTTGCGCTTTGTCCTTCTCAGGACGCTCTACCACCATCACTGCACTGATCACCCGATTGGTCGCCGCGATGTATAACATCATCGACTCCTTCTCAATCGGAGCGGCCAGAATCGGCGCGGTGCAGAGCATGCGCTTCAGTTCTTTGAATGCTTCATTTTCCTGCGGAGTCCATGTGAACTTCTTTGTCTTCTTCATTAGCTGATATAATGGGATTGCTTTTCCTCCCAGCCGACTGAGAAATCGACTGAGTGATGCCAAGCACCCGGTGAACTTCTGCACTTGCTTCAGATTCTTGGGCTGGTCCATCCGTTCGATTGTGGCTATCTTCTCGGGATTGCATTCGATTCCTCACTCATAAATGAGAAATCTCAAGAGTTTGCCGGCTAGAACACCGAATACACACTTCTCTGGATTCAGCTTGATCTAGTAGGTGCGCAGATTGGCGAATGTCTCCTTGAGATCGTCCAGGAGTGTGACTCCTTTGACCGTTTTCACTACCAGATCATCTACATACAAATGCAAGTTTCTACCGTGCTGAGAATGCGTGCATCGCTGGATAGTGCGCTGATAGGTAGCACCTCCATTCTTCAGACCAAAAGACATGGTGATATAGCAGTAAGCCCCAAAGGGGGTTATGAATGCAGTTTTTATTTGATCCTCCGCAGCAAGTTTGATCTCGTGATAGCCAGCAGTGGCATCCAGAAATGAAAAAAGCTCGCAGCCGACCGTAGAGTCAATGAATTGATCTATACGGGGCAGAGAAAACGGATCCTTGGGGCATGCCTTGTTAAGGCAAGTGTAACCGATACACATGCGCCAGGTCTTGTTCTTGTTCATCACGAGGACTAGGTTTGCCAACCACTCGGGGTAGAACACCTCCATGATGAAGCCTGCAGCTTGAAGCTTGGGACCTCTTCGCCGATTTCTCTTCTCTTGTCTTCAGAAAAACACCGAAGGGGTTGCTTGACCGGTTTAGAACCTGGCCGAATGTGGAGCTTGTGCTCGGCGAGTTCCCTCGGCACTCCGGGCATGTCTTCTGGAGACCATGCAAAGATGTCCCGGTTCTCACGGAGGAACTCGACGAGCTTGCTTTCCTATTTGTTGCTAAGTCCTGCTCCGACCACAACAAACTTGGTTGGGTCGGAGGGATCTAGAGCAACCTTCTTGATGTATTTGGCCGACTGCAAAGCGGCCTCCTCATCTGCTCTCTTGGCTGGGCCGACTGGGAGGGGAACCTTGATTTGATCCTGAGACATTGCTACCACCTTGTCGAGCTGACACTTCTCTTCGACGACCACCAAGGAATCGGCCAAATTTTCACCAGCTGACGAGCACTCGAGGGACTTCCTAAAGTCCCCGGTGACGGTGATGATGCCATTTGGCCCTGGGAGCTTCATCTTCAGGTAAGGCTCGTATGCGTTGAGCATGAACTTGGCGATTGCAGGCAATCCCAAGAGGGCATGGTATGGGCTGCTGAGGTCGGCGACCTCGAACCAGATCGGCTCTCTCCTGAAATTCTCCTCAGTGCCAAATATCACATCCAGCCGAATGCGACCCATAGGGGTGCACGAGAGACCAGGGACAATCCCATGGAAAGTCATCCGACTGCGCTCCAGATCCCTCTCCGTGAGACCCAAATTGACCATCGTATCTCTATACAGAATGTTGATTGTGCTCCCTAGATCAATGAGCACTCAGGAAAACAGACATGAAAACTTGGGGGCTGCAAACAGGGCATCCACTACGAGCGGTTAGGTGTCCGGATTTGGCATGACACTTGGGTGATCCTCCCTGCCCCAGGTAATCTTGCAATCCGACCAGTGCATGTACTGGGGAATCGGCGGCATGGTGGCATTGACCTCCTGAGCTCGGGCTCTCCGACTGCCCTTGTCACTTGATTCACTGGTAAAGATCATGTATGCGGCGTCTTGCCACGGAAACTGGTTCTGCGCCTGAGGTGGTCCTCTGTTCTGGGGTGGTGGTGGGGGTGGAGGTGGTAATGCTTCTCCCTTCGCAATGCGCTTGACAAAGTCACACTGCCGAGTGGTGTGTGCTTCTGGCTTGCCAGGACTGCTGTGCATTTTGCACGGCTGATCCAACATATCCTCGAATGTGTACTTGGGCTTTACTGGCCACTGCGGCTTTGCATTTGGCTTCACCTTCCGACTGCCTCTTGCAGCCCCTTGTTCCTCTTGGTCCTGGATAGCGGCCACCTGCCGACTGCCATACTGAGCATCTGGTTGCTCATCCTTCCTCTTTCCACTGTTTTGCTAGTTGTTGTTGTTGTTCCGATTGTTTTCTCTGTGCTCTCGCTGACTCAACCCTTGGTTTCCTGCCTCTGACGCTTGCGCAACCCCTTGTGTATGGACGACACCGCCGACGCCGAGCTGAATGGGGCGCATCGCGGAATCGGAGACGGCAAACGCATTGGCGACCTTCATGAGCTCAGCCAATGACGAGAAATCTTTGGGAGAAACTTGTGCTTCAGCATCGATCCCGCCAAGCATCCATCTGTGAAGTACTGTATGGCCTGAATCTCATGGACTCCTTCACACGAGTTCTTCAACTTGATCCACCGAGCTAAATACTCTTGGAGTGGCTCGTCCTTGCCCTGCACACAAAGAGCGAGCTGCCGAGGAAGATGTGGCCGATCATATGTGCCGGTGAAGTTGCGAATGAAAGCTTCCGAGAAATCTTCCCAACAATTGATGCTGTTGTCGGGAAAACTGTTCAGCCAAGTCCAAGCTGACCCCTGCAGCATCATAGGAGCATAGCGTACAGCTACACGCCGACTGCCGCCGGCAATGCCGACTATGGTCATGTAATCTGTCAGTCAGTCCTCTGGCTTAACAGAGCCATTGTCCTTGGGGGTGTCTCTGGGCAGGGCGAATCCTTTGGGGAACTGCTCGGTCCGAATGCGGTGTCCGAAACACACTGGGTCGGCTGCTCTCTCCTCCTCTTGTTGTGCATCTCTTTCCAACAGCTCAATGCGATGCCTGGCACCGTTCTCACCGATCTGACGAGCACCGAGCCGATTGCTGATTGCTGGTCTTGCTTTTGGCTGACGAGGTGGGTCATTGCGCCTGCTGCTAACAGCCGACTCTTCTGCTCTTTTGTTCATGATCGGGGGACCCCGATTGCTCCTGACCCTTCTCTCATGCCGAGACTGGCCCTGCTTCCTGTTTTACCGCGACGCATTCGGCCGCTGGCTTGCTTCTGGAACCGGCTTCGCAGTCCTTGTCGATGCTTCAGGTCTTGCAACCGGGTCTTCCAATGTCGTTTGCTGCTGCTGCTTTGCAGTTGCCAACAGCTCGCGCATTCGGCGAGTCTACTGACGCCGCTCCTCTCCTTCCAAGTCATCCAGCTCGATCGCAATCTGCTCGGCAGCTCGCAGATTCTTGTCCGGTGTGCTGTATGTTGGTCGTTGAACAAATGCTGATGCTTCCGGCTGCTCGGCTCCCGACAGCTCTCTGCCGACTGCTCGGCCTCTACTCCTAAGATCCTCTAAGACCGCCGGTCCAATCGGTCGTCGCCGAATGGCATGTGCTGCATTGTACTCTCTGGTGATGGCTCCAAGCCTTCGCTCTTCCGAAGCACATGCTCAGCCCTGCAAGCAAGACGAAGTCGGGCCTTCTCCAAATCTGTGTGAACCTAGTCGGGGTCACCATTCCTGCTCACGGGTGTGTATAACACATCCCGCAAAGCACTAGTGTCGACTCTTTCCGCAGCGTCCGCTGCCTCCTTGGCTTTCCTTGCTGCGCTTGCTGCACCTTGATTGCTTGATGCAGTCGTCCCGACCATCATGATGGCTGCGTGCACACGTGACTCCACTCCGCCGAGAGCTGCCGTGCAGCCCCTGGTCGGGAGAGGATCTGTGGCACTCGAGAAGACGTGCACCTCCCTGGGATATGCCTCGGGGAAGATGATGATGAAGAGGCGATGGCTGCCGATTTGCAGCGATACGCCGGGCGGCAGAGGTGCGCTGACCCCAAACCGCGCAGTGTAATCCACCACAAAGTCCACTGACCCATGCCTAAAGATCAGGCCAGAGGCGTGGCTCATGCTCGATGACGAGGAAGATCCCATCCGGATCAGAACTCCAGTTGACGCCTTGGTCTGCACCACGGTGGGCGCCAACTGTCGTTGCATAGGAACAAAAGATGCCATAGGGATGGCTACAGAGAGGGGAAGACTCGAGGAAGAACTATGTCGATGGTGCCGGAATCGGGTTGGGCACAAGCATGGCGAAGGACACCACGATGTACCCAGGTTACAATCTCATGAACTACAATCAATGCTCCTGAAGCTGTTTCAGAGGAAGAAGAGATCTGCCGTGGGCATGGCTCTCTCCTACTTCTATATACGAACTATTGTGGGAAGTAAATGCAATGGGGTCGTCCCTCTCACAGGAGGGGTACCCCGGGATCTTATAGTGTGAGCTTCGGGTACTACGGTCATTTCATTCGGCGGCTGGCCCCAGCTGTCATTCTCTCGTCGGCTGGGGTCCACCGACTGCAACTCCCCGGTGATCCACACCTGTCAAGCGGCTTCCCATATTGTAGCTCGTAGGTTATGATGAGTGAACAGTGGAGCTACGATCTCTGGTCTTGTCGTCCTGTCTGCGGAATCAGCGGAAAGGGTGACAACTCTCCTCTGACAGATCGACGAAGCAACTTGGCTTGCTGCCACCCGGATCTCTCAGATCACGCATTTATGACCTTGTACCAGGAGCTCTGACCTGGTCCAAGGTCAACTCTTGAATTGATGAAGGGTGAGCCGATTGCGCCTGGGCCGACTGCTTGCATTCGACATGGTCGATTGCTTGTGGGCAATCGGCCATGCGACTGCCTAGCTCGGCCCAGCTGCAGCCCAATCGGCCCCAGCCTTGTCTTGAAAGATTGCTTTCGCTTGGGTGACCCTACCCGGGTATCATTCCCCCAACAATACTTATTCAATATAAAAGCCCTTCCATGAGGAACCAGACTGCTGTCTGGAACTACACTAGCTTAGTCCACGTCGAGCTCCAGGAAGAATCCACCATCGGGGTCAGTGGGTTCATCTAAAAACATAAATAAGCAAACGTGAGTACAAAGTCGTACTCAACAAGACTTACATCAGAACTATACTACTCATGCTCATGTTTCAAGGCAAAGGGAGGTGGGGTTGTAATGCAGAAGTGCCAGCTTTGACTTGGCTAATCCTGAACTACGATTACCAGAATGAGGTAAGGAGCTTACTCGAGTCCAACTATCCAAGTCTCCCAATCAATTACACCACTATGGATCCACTGATGGCGTGGAAGTGGTAATGGCTTCTCGCCCTTCGTTGGTTACCCCAAGTGGAGGGTGAGATGTAGGATAGCAGCAAATTTCCCCTATGTAGAGGATAGGGTTTGTCTCTCGTAGGACTCCAACAATGATAAGTAGGTGGTTCGGCAAGTGATGCACCGTCTGAAAAGAATCACTTGCTTATCCTTGATCTGCACACAATACAATTAACTTTGCTCCCAACGAAGTTCAGAGAGGTTGTCAATCTCTCCGGTCTTGTTGTTTACAAAGCATCAAACACACAAGGGATAATGATAATGATAGCAACTGAAAGTAAATACTGAAAAAGGAAATAGGCTTGTAAACAATGATGAGAATATGGACCGGGGTCCCGTGATGTTCACTAGTGATGTCTCTCTCCCAAAAGACGATAAAACTGTTATGCGAGGTAAACAAATTACAGATGGGCAATTGACAGGATTATAAACGCACCGCAATGCTAACTATGTTACAAAAGAAAGGAAGAGGCTCATAAGCATGGGCAGTACGCCAAAATAAGTAGACTGAAATCCATCTACATCTACTACTAATCATCCACCTTGAGATATATATCCAGAACATCTCGTCAGTATTAAGTTGCGAGTCCCACCCAAAGTGTAAACCCAAAGCAACAGACAACTATATTAAAAGAACTTTGCGTAAAGTAAACAATCCTTGCAACCGCGGTTACAAGCACCGTTGTTTTCCCCCTTGTGGCCACAGCACATCCCCTAGACTCGTGTTTCTATCACTCAAGTGTGTCATCAGGGGGCATGTAACCACAATCGAGCATAACGTTCCCTCTTGGAGTTACTATCAACCACTTGGTCAAAGCAATAACCAGTAATGGAGAACTTGCAAGAATTACTTAGGAACAAAAATATAAGAGATCAAAATCAAATATATTACTCTATCACGATCTGAACATAATCTCGTAATCCATCGGATCCCATCAAACTCAACATAGCAACAGCAGAAGAATTATATATGTGCCTCGATCATGTAGGGAAGCTCACGAGGTCTAAACCATGAAGAACAAAGAGGGGAGGAGAACATCACATAGCTAGTAATCACGGACCCAAGGTCCAAGGTAGAGTACTCACGGCACATCCGGGAAGCGTCCATGATGGAGGAGAAGCTCCCAGAGGTCGATCCTCCCTCCGGCAGGGTGCCGGGAAGGGTCCTGACGGAACTCCCAATCTTGGAAGCGCGGCAGCGGAGGAACGGAGGCAAGATTGTGAAATAGGGTTCTGTCTTGGGAGTTTCCCCGTCACGGAGAATAAATAGGCGAAGGGGGGCAGCCAGGGGGCACCAGGGGTCTAGGCGCCCCCAAGGCCCCTGGTGATGGCCCTCTGGCCCCACTGGGGTGCTTCTAGAAGACTCCGTTACGCTGATTTTTTATCCGATTTTTCCCGAATTTTTGGAGCACTTTTAATATGGGGGAAACCTGGAATAGAAAAACAGCAGAAAACGGGAACTGGCACTGGGGTGCACTGAGTTAGTAGGTTAGTAAAAATATGATCAAAAGTATATGAAATTGTATCTAGATCATAGCAATATCACACAAAACATGCATGAAGCGAGCAGAAACTATCGATACGTTTGAGACGTATCAACATCCCCAAGCTCAATTCCTGCTCGTCCACGAGTAGGTAAATGATAACATGCATAATTTCTGTGGTGACATGCTAGCAACCATATAAGAACTTTGGAAAGTAAAGTAATCAAGGTATGTAATTCAATTCAAGTCATAACATGCAAGAGTCTATATTAGCATTGAAACAAGCAACGAAAGAACATTAGGTGCAAGAGCTCTCGCTATCCGTGACTCAAATGTCTCCAGATGGTGTTTGCGTGAAAGAAGGGGGATAGGGAATACGAGAAAAAAGGTATTTTCGTGTTGAGAACTCAATCTACTAAAGTTTTATACTTGGTCTTCTTTGGGATCTTATCTTGACTCGTCCCCAGACCACTAGGCAGGTACAAGTCAATTTGATCCACTTCTTTTCGATATTTTGAGCACTCATGCAATGGATGAGCGTAAGCACGAGAGTTGACACTTAGGATGGCAAAGAGAGAAATATGGTGGAGGAGGAAGACAAAAAGGATGAGAAAGGCTCACATCAATGAGGACAATCATAGGTGAGAAGGCTAAATGATAGATATGATGTGAGGAGTAGGGATTGCCATGCAACAGATGCACATATGAGCTGAAAAGCTCTCCAATGGAACTAGTGGGGGTGCATCTAACTTGCTCGCTCATGAATACCTAGAGCTCTTTTAGGGAGGCTCATCCTTGGAATATGCAAGCCAAGTTCTATAGTGTGAAGGTCCCCACATAGCTATATGCATGATTATCTCTATGGAGTACAAGGATAAGAGGGAGTACTAGTGTGGATCTTTCAAAAGGATAGTAGTGTTGCCCCTTTCTCTCTTTTTATTTCCTTTTCTCATTTTTCTATTTTTTTGTATTTTTTGGTGGCCTCAATGACTATTTCTATTTAACTCTCATTTGTCCTCTTTGGGATCTTTTATTTTGTCCACTTTGGGATCTTTTCCTCACTTAAGGGAAACACTCTAATTTACAAGAGGGTACAGAAGATCTTTCACACATTACAAGGTACTCAAATCATAAAAAAGATTTAGCTATCATGATGTATGCAATGTATGCCGCTGCCAGTGTAGCAGGAACATGTATGACATGAAGATCAAGTCATGAAGAGGTGGAGTTTGCATGGCAATATATCTCGGAAAGGCTATGGAAATGGTTTGATAGGTAGGTATGGTGGCTGTTTTGAGGAAAGATATAAGGAGGTTTATGATGACAGAGCGTATCATGCCAAGGGTTTGGATGTACCGGCGAAGGTGGACGCGACCTCTCGGAGTGAGAAGAAGGCAATGCACGACACATGAGAGGCTAGCAAATATGAGGGGGTGGAAGTGTCAACTTTCAATACTTACATTAGTCCGAAGAACTCATGCACTTATTATCGGTAACTCTCAATCTAATAAGGAGGTTCACAAAGAGACAAGTACCCCGAGGAGGAGTGTATGGGGGTTTGGTTATCCTTGCGCATCCTCGACTCATGGTACGTGGGTGTACTCTAATATCCGACCCCTCAAAAGAGTAGTGATCCATCTAGTATCTAGAGTTCTCAACTAGTTTTGTAGGTTTTGAAAATAACACACGGATTTCCCGAAATACGACACCTATCACTAATAGGCTAGAGCTCTTGACACCAAATTTCAAACATTACTCACATCAATACCTCAAAACTATTGCAAGTTACTACTGAAATTAAATAGCAACCTCCTACTTCTCAAAAACAAGACATAACTCAGTGCAACAACCAACTCTCTTAACAAGATAAACATGAAAACTAAAGAGAGTTCCAGCAATAAACTAAACAAAATACAAGGCTCTTCTTAAAAACAAACTAATACTAAAACTAAACATGGCAGTAGCTACGAAAAGATAAAGAACACACAACAGCAAAAAGACAGACATGAAGAATCCTATGATGTGTTCTAGATTTTGAAAGTGGAGCATGTTTCTCTCCCACACAAGGTAAGATGGGATCTAACTTGTTATTAACAGCAAGCAAAGCTAAAGAAAACTAAAAATAAAACCTAAGAGCGAGACGCTCCAAGCATAGCACATAACGCATGAAGTGATAAAAATATAGCGAGACGAAAGACGAACTGATGATTGTTGATGGAGAAGGGGATGCATGGGGGCATCCCCAAGCTTAGACGCTTGAGTCTCCTTGAATATTTTTTGGGGATGCATGGGGGCATCCCCAAGCTTGAGCGCTTGACACTCCCGAATCTTCTTTCATCATCTTCCATCGCACACTTGAAAACTCCCTTCATACACAACTCATCATAAGCTGATTAGAGAGGTTAGTACCCTTAATAAATAAAAAAATTCCCACTGGATACAAATATATTCTTGAATAGCTACTGTTTCTCAAGATTGACAAAAGGTTTTTTCAAAGAAAAAGTAAGCTTAAGGTTTGCAAAAGTTAGGAGAGACAAAACGTGGCAGAATCTGTGAAAAACAGAGCAGCAGGTAAAAAAGAATTTTTTAGGCGTACTTCTGCAACTCGAATAAAAAAACTCAGAACATAAGAAAGTTCCGTGATTGTATATATAACTCTGTGTAAAAAATTCAGCTAAAAAAGATGAACTGGTGATTTATTCTGATTTTTTCCGTCACGAGGACAGAATCTGTTTTCTGGACAGCATGTCACAACTTTCACTTCCCTTGTCATATGAGGCTATACTTGGCACAAAGCTTGAAAAATAAAGATACAATGATGTTGCTACAGTAGTAAAAATCATCAAGACCACTCAAAACAGAAGTAAAACCATTTTGGGTTGTCTCCAAACAAGCGCTTTATTTTACGCCTTTAAGCTAGGCATAAGGCAAAAGATAATCAAGTTTTATCAAGAGAAAGAGAATAGCTAGCCCGTGTAACGGACTCAAAAGGTAACTTGACTTTCTTTCTAGGGAAGTGTTCCATCCCCTTTTTGAGAGGGAATTGGAATTTATATTCCCCTCTTTTATGTCAATGATAGCACCAACGGTGCGAAGAAAAGGACGTCCCAAAATAATTGGACATAAAGGTTCACACTCTATATCCATAATGATAAAATCAACGGGAACATAGTTGTCATTGACAATGAAAAGAACATCGGAGGTACTAGCTCCCATGTCACATAAAGCATAGCAAGAGAAGTTATTTAATCTAATTTTGATCATAGGGTCCCAACCATCATCTAGCTTCCTAGGTATGGAGGCTTCTATCCTAAGCTTCTCCCCCTAGCTTTGATGAGTGCATTTGTGATATGCTCCGTGAAGGAAAGATTAAGTGTGCTAGTGTGGGGGTCTCTAGACATTTTGTGTAATAAGCTGATAACTTCTGAGAGGGTGCAACTATCGAAATCAATATCACTACTATCAAAGGTGGTAGTAGTGTCATCTAGGCTCACTTGTTTGAAACCCTCTATGCTCATAGGAGTCTCTTCTTCTACGGTTGAGGTATTAGCATCACCATTAATAGGTCCAATGGGACCAGGAGTGCATTGGGTGCTAATAGTTTCAGTGTCCTCAACAATTTGTATAGTGGAAACAGTGTGGTGTGTAGGAAGGCTCTTAATTCTATCCTCTTCCTCTTTTTCTCTAGCCCATCTTTCTTTAAGTTTAGCCATCATCCTAATATTTTCATTGATTTGTAACTAGATAGCATTAATAGGAGTGGCCTTTCTCTCCTCAAGGGGAGTGGTTATAATTTTTAACATCTCAACATCAAGGGCTAAGTTGTCTACCTTCAAACAAAGATTATTTCATTTAGCTAGCTTTTCTTCCACATTCTTGTTGAAGGCTTTTTGGGAAGTGATAAAGTCTCTAAGCATACTCTCTAGTTCAGATTGTTGTTCCCATAAGTGGATGGGAACGGTCTAGGATTACTAGCAAAGTTGCCCCTATAAGCATTATTATTAAAGTTGTTTCTAGCAATGAAATTCACATCTACTTGTTCCTGAGCAACCAAAGAATTTAAAGGAACATCATGAGGATCAATAGAGGGTTGATTGGTAAGTAGAGACATAATTAAATCAACTTTATCATTTAGGGAGGTAATTTCCTCGACATAATTTACCTTCCTACCTGTTGGAGCGCGTTCGGTGTGGCATTGGGAATAGTTGGTCATCATCTCATCAAGAAGTTTTGTGGCATCACCAAGTGTAGTTGACATAAAGTTTACTCCCGCGGACGAATCTAACAGGTTCCGCGAGGTAAAGTTCAAGCCTGCATAAAAAGTCTGGATAACCATCCATGTAGTCAAACCATGTGTAGGGCATTTATTAACAAGAGTTTCCTATGTTCCCAAGCTTGGGAAACGTGTTCATTATCCAATTGCCTAAAATTCATAATGTTACTCTTCAATTGGATAATTTTAGCAGGTGGGTAGTACTTCCCAATAAAAGCATATTTGCACTTATCCCAAGAATCTCTGCTATTGCTAGGCAAAGATTGAAACCAGATTTTAGCTCCGTCCCTCAAAGGGAAAGGAAAAAGCTTGAGCTTAACAACATCACCTTCTACTTCTTTATACTTTTGCATATCACATAATTCAACAAAAATATTCAAGTGTAAAGCAGCATCATCTCTCATAACAAGATTCAGTACAGCAGGTTTAATTTCATAAGAGGTAGCTGAAGTGGCAGGTGTGGCAATAGGAGTGCAGATAAAGTCTTTGTTTTTGTGACTAGTGAAGTCACACAACTTGGTGTTTTCAGTGGAACCCATAGTAGTAGCAAGTGTGACATTTTTTTGTAGTTTTTGATATAAGACACTGATATGTCCCAAACGTATCTATAATTTATGCTTGCTCCATGCATGTTTTGTGTGACTTTGCCATGTTTTGCTTGAACTTTTATACACTTTTGAGCATATTTGGACTAATCTATTAACCCAGTGCACCCAGTTGCCAGTTGCTGTTTTCTGCTGTTTTTGTATTTCAGGTTTTCCGGCCATTAAAAGTGCTCCAAAAATCCAGAAAAATCAGATATAAAATCAGCGACCTGGAAGCTTCCGGAATAACCAAGGCAGCGGAGGGGGCCACCACAGAGACTACAGAAGGGTTCCTGGCGCGGCCCCACCCTAGGCCGCGCCAGGGGGCCTCCTGGCTGCCCTGTGGGTTCCCTCGACACCCCCTCCGCCTATATTTAGCCCTCGGGGTGGAAACCCCTAATATCGATCTCTTTTCCGCGATCTCGCCTCTGTACCGCCGCCGCCTCTGCTTCAAGATCGGGGCTGCCTAGAGAAGCTGCTCCGGCACCCTGCCGGGAGAAGCTAACCCCTCTGGGAGACCATCCATAGCCATGGACACCTCCCGTATGTACCGTGAGTAGTTCGCCTTGGACCATGGGTCCGTGACCAGTAGCTATGTGATGTTCCTGTCCCCTCTTTGTGCCTCCACTTTCGAGACCTCGTGAGCTGCCTCACATGATCGAGGCACCTTTGTAATCTTCCGCCGTTGCTATGTTGAGTTTGTTGGGATCTGATGGATTATGAGACTATGTTCAGATTGTGATGGGTAATATATTTGGTTCTTCTCTTTTATATTTTGTTCTTGAGTAAATTCTTGCATGTTCTCCGTTGCCGTATTTTACTTTGGCCAAGTGATTTGTTGCAACTCCAAGAGGGAGCGTTATGCTTGATTGTGGGTTCATCCCCTTGATGTCTAGCTTGAGTGACAGAAACATGAGACTAGGGGATGTGCTGTTGCCACCAGGGATAAAACAACGGTTCTTGTATCCGCGGATGCAAGGATTGTTTACTTTATGCAAAGTTCTTTTAATGTAGTTGTATGTTGCTTTGGATTTACACTTTGGGTGGGATTCACAACTTAATACCAGCGAGATGTTCTGGATAGATATCTCAAGGTGGATGATTCGTAGTAGATGCAGATGGATTTCGGTCTACTTACCTTGGCGTACTGCCCATTGCTTTTGAGCCCTTCCTTTCTTTGCAGCATAGTTAGCATTGTGGTGCCTTCATAATCCTGTCAATTGCCCAACTGTTATTTGTTTACCTCGCTAGCACTTTTATCGTCTTTTGGGAGAGAGACATCACTAGTGAAAATCACGGGACCCCGGTCCATCTTCATGTTACTGTTTGCATCCTTAGTTTACTTTCCAGTTTCTCTCACTATCATTATCTCTTGCGTTAATCCTTTGTAAACAGCAAGGCCGAAGGAATTGACAACTCCTCTGTACTCGTTGGGAGCAAAGTTATTTGTATCTGTGTGCAGGTCCAGGTGAAGTTAGCAACCCTCGGTTGTGAACGGCGCCATTGTTCACTTTACCACCTTCTTGTATGTCTTCGAGTCCTACGGGAGACAAACCCTATCCTCTACATAGGGGAAATCTGCTGCTACGCTACATCTCACCTTCCACTTGGGGTAACTGATACGTCCAAAACGTATCTATAATTTCTGCTTGCTCCATGCATGTTTTGTGTGATATTTCTATAATCTAGATACACTTTCATACACTTTTGATCATATTTGGACTAACCTATTAACTCAGTGCACCGCAGTGCTAGTTCCTGTTTTCTGCTGTTTTTCTATTTCAGTTTTCCCCCATATAAAAAGTGCTCCAAAAATTCGGGAAAAATCAGATAAAAAATCAGCGCAGAAGAACCTTCCGGAAGAACCTGAGTGGGGCCAGAGGGCCACCACCAGGGGCCCAGGAGCCCTGGTGGCGCGCCCTAGGAGCTGGCCGCGCCAGGGGGGCGCCTGGACCCCAGGTGGCCCCCCTGGCTGCCCCCTTCGCCTATATATTCTCCGTGAAGAGAAACCCTCGAGGCCAGAACCCTTTTTCGCGATCGCGCCTTTGTTCCGCCGCCGCCGCGCTTCCGAGATCGGGAAGCAGACCTCTTCCCGGCACCCTGCCGGAGGGAGGGCCGACCTCCGAGAGTCTCCTCTCCACCATGGATGCTTCCCGGATGTGCCGTGAGTTGTTTCCTTTGGACCATGGGTCCGTGATCTATAGCTATGTGATGTTCTCCTCCCCTCTTTGTTCTTCATGGTTTAGACCTCGTGAGCTGCCCTACATGATCGAGGCACTTTTGTCATCTTTCTGCTGTTGCTATGCTGAGTTTGATGGGATCTGATGGATGATGAGATTATGTTCAGATTGTGATAGAGTAATATATTTGGTTCTTATCTTTTATATTTTTGTTCTTAAGTAATTCTTGCATGTTCTCCGTTGTTGTTTATTTCTTTGGCCAAGTAGTAGGTAGTAACCCCAAGAGGGAACGTTATGCTCGATTGTGGGTTCATGCCCCCTGATGACACGCTTGAGTGACAGAAACATGAGTCTAGGGGATGTGCTGTTGCCACAAGGATGAAAACAATGGTGCTTGTAACCGCGGTTGCAAGGATTGTTTACTTTATGCAAAGTTCTTTTTAATGCAGTTGTATGTTGCTTTGGGTTTACACTTTGGGTGGGGCTCGCAACTTAATACCAGCGAGATGTTCTAGATAGATATCTCAAGGTGGATGATTAGTAGTAGATGCAGTTGGATTTCGGTCTACTTATTTTGGCGTTCTGCCCATGCTTTTGAGCCTCTTCCTTTCTTTTGTAGCATAGTTAGCATTGCGGTGCGTTCATAATCCTGTCAATTGCCCATCTATAATTTGTTCACCTCGCATAGCAGTTTTATCATCTTTTGGGAGAGAAACATCACTAGTGAACATCACGTATCCCGGTCCATATCCTCATCACTGTTTCCACACTCATTTACTTTTCTGATTTTACTTTCAGTTGCTACCATTATCCCTTGTGTTTGATCCTTTGTGAACAACAAGACCGGAGAGATTGGCAACCTCTCTGAACTTCGTTGGGAACAAAGTTATTTGTGTCTGTGTGCAGGTCCGCGTCAGTTGCGCCGCTGACACCTACTTATCATCTCCGGAGTCCTGCTGGAGACAAACCTTGGTATCTTTACTGAGGGAAATTTTCTGCTGTGCTACATCATACCTTCCTCTTGGGGTTTACCAACGAAGGGCGAGAAATCATCATCACCTCGCGCATCAAGTAGTAACCAACGAGGAGTGAGAGATCCTCACCGTATCAAGCCAATTTCTGGCGCCGTTGCCGGGGACTCCAGTCTACAAGATAGGGGAGTTGCACACTATCTTTTATCTTTGCTTTTTAGTCTTGTTAGTTTACCTTTTAGTTTTTACTTTTGTGTCCCTTATCAAAAATACCAAAAATACCTACTGCTACTATGGGTTCCAATGAAAACACCAAGCTGTGTGACTTCACTAGTCACAACAACAGTGACTTTATCTGCACTCCTATTGCTCCACCTGCTACTTCAGCGCCTTCTTATGAGATTAAACCTGCTTTGCTGAACCTTGTTATGAAAGATCAATTCTCTGGTGCTAGAGATGATGCTGCTTTGCACTTAAATAATTTTATTGAGCTTTGTGATAGGCAAAAGTACAAAGAAGTAGATGGTGAAATTGTTAAGCTTAAGCTTTTTCCTTTCTCTTTGAGGGATGAAGCTAAAATTTGGTTTCAATCCCTGCCTAGGAATAGCATAGATTCTTGGGATAAGTGCAAGGATGCTTTTATCGGGAAGTACTATCCCCCTGCTAAAATTATTCAATTGAGGAGTAACATTATGAATTTCAGGCAATTGGATAATGAACACGTTGCCCAGGCATGGGAACGTATGAAGACGCTTGTCAAGAACTTCCCCACACATGGACTGACTACCTGGATGGTTATCCATACTTTTTATGCAGGCTTGAACTTTACCTCGCGGAACCTGTTAGATTCGGCCGCTGGAGGAACTTTTATGTCAATCACACTTGGTGCTGCCACAAAGCTACTTGATGAGATGATGCTGAACTACTCTCAGTGGCACACCGAAAGATCTCCAACTGGTAAGAAGGTAAATTCTGTCGAGGAGATCTCCTCTCTAGATGAAAAGGTTGACCTTATCATGTCTCTACTTACCAAGCAAGCTCCTATTGATCCTCAGGATGTTCCTTTAAATTCCTTGGTTGCTCAAGAACAAGTAGATGTGAACTTTATCTCTAGAAACAACTTCAAAAATAATGCTTATAGGAGTAATTTTGGTAGCAACAATCCTAGGCCTTTCCCATCCAACAACTATGGGAACGGTAATAGCAACTCCTACAACAAGAATTATAGGGAAAGAGACCTACCCAGCTATGAGAAACTCATAGAAATAGAAAAAGGCACCAAAAGCTATATGCACACACAGTTTGAACAAAACAAAGCCTTTTCCAGACAGTTAGATGAGCACTCCTCTATCCTGGAAAACATTAGCAAACAACTTGAGAGCCTGAATAGTGACATTTCCAGCCGCCAAACCAGACTCACTGCCATTGAGACCTATGTTTCAAACATGTCTCACACCCAATATACCTTGATAAACCACATGGCAGCCAAACCAGAAGTCATTCCCAAGGAAGAAGAAAGAATTAAGAGCCTTCCTACCTACCACACAGTAGCCACTATCCAAGTAGTTGAGGATGTCCAAACAGTTAGCACCCATCACACCCCTAGTCCCACTGGACCTACCAATGGTGATGCTACCACCTCAACCATAGATGAAGAAACCTCTATGAACATAGAGGCTTTCAAACAAGTGAGCCTAAATGATATCACTACCTCCTTGATAGATAGTAGTGACCTAGACTTTGACAACTTCACTTTACCTGAAGTTATTGGTTTCCTACACAAGATGTCTAGAGACCTCCACACTAGCACAATTAATCTTGCCTTCACAGAGCATATTACCAATGCTCTAATCAAAGTTAGGGAGGAGAAGCTTAGATTAGAAGCCTCCATACCTAGGAAGCTAGAAGATGGTTGGGATCCTATGATAAAAATCAAATTGAATAACTTCTGTTGTTATGCTCTTTGTGATGTTGGAGCAAGTACCTCTGTTATGCCCAAAAGAATGTATGGTATGCTTGAATTGAAACCTTTTGATCCTTGTTCTTTTGGTGTTCGTCTTGTTGATTCTTTCGTAAAGAAACCTTTGGGGAAGATCAACGATGTTCTTATCATTGTCAATGAAAGTTATGTTCCCGTTGATTTCACTATTACGGACATTGAGTGTGAGCCTTCTTGTCCAATTATTTTGGGACGTCCTTTTCTTCGCACAGTTGGTGCTGTTATTGACATGAAAGAGGGGAATATCAAATTCCAATTCCCTCTCAAGAAAGGGATGGAACATTTCCCTAGGAAAAAGATTATGTTACCTTTTGAGTCCGTCACACGGGCTAGTTATTCTCTTGAAAAGACTTGATCTTCTGCTTTAAGCCTGGCTAATGGCTCTAAAGAAGCGCTTTCGGGAGGCAGCCCGCAACGAATTTAGGTTTTTCTTTTTGCTTTTCTGTTCTTAGTGGTCTTGATGATTGTTACTACTGTAGCAACATCATTGTATCTTTACTTTTTAAGCTTTGTGCCTTTTATAGCCTCATACGACAAGGGAAGTAAAAGTTGTGACATGCTGTCCAGAAAACAGATTCTGTCCTCGTGACTAGAAAAATCATGGAAAAATCCTAGTTCATCTTTTTGAGCTGAAATTTTTACACAGCGTGCTCTAAACAATTATGAAACTTGCGTATATTCTGAATTTTTTATTTGAGTTGCAGAAGTACCCCTAAAAAATTCGTTTCTATCTGCTGTTCTGTTTTTCACAGATTCTGCCACGTTTTGCCTTTTCTTCGTTTTGCAAACCTTAAGCTTGCTTTTTCTTTGCAAAAACTTGTTGGCAATCTTGAGAAACAGTAGCTCTTCAAGGTTATCTTTATTTCCAGTAGATAAACAATTATTTTATTATGGGTACTAACCTCGCTAATCAGATTACAGGTTATCTATGAAGGGAGTTTTCAAGTGCGCGATGAAAGATGATGAAAGAAGATCTTGGAGTGTCAAAAGCTCAAGCTTGGGGATGCCCCCATGCATCCCCAAGAAATATTCAAGGAGACTCAAGCGTCTAAGCTTGGGGATGCCCCCGTGCATCCCCTTCTCCATCAACAATTATCAGTTCGTCCCGCGCTGCACTATATTTTTATCACTCCACGCGTTGTGTGCTATGCTTGGAGCGTCTCGCTCTTTACTTTTCTAGGTTTGTTTTTGCTTTGTTTTCTGTAGTAACAAGTTAGACCCCAGCTTACTCTTTTGTGTGGGAGAGTTACACGCTCCGCTTATCCTAGAACTCCTCATAGGATTTTCATACTTATTCTTTTAGCTGTTAGTTGTTCTTTTTATTTTCTTAGCTGCTGCTCTGTTTAGTTGTAGTGCTTTAGTTTTTCTAGAGCTTTTCTTTTGTTTTAGGTTGAACTTTCTATAGGTTGCATGTTTTATCTTGTTAGAGATTTTGCCTGTTGCACTAAGTTTTGTGTCTTCACTAGAAGTAGGTAGTTGAAGTTGCTATTCTCTTTGTAGTAGTAACTTGCAATAGTTTTGAGGTATTGACTAGAGTAATGTTTGAACTTTTGGTGTCAAGAGCTCGAGCCTATTAGTGATAGTTGTCGTATTTTGGGCAATCCGTGTGTTTTTCTTAAACCAAAAACCCCTGTTGAGAACTCTAGCTACTAGATGGATCACTAACCTCTGGAGGGTTCGAATATTAGAGTACACTCACGTACCATGAGTCGAGGATGCGCAAGGATAACCAAACCCCCATACACTCCTCCTCGGGGTACTTGTCTCTTTGTGAACCTCCTGATTAGATTGAGAGTTACCGATAATAAGTGCATGAGTTCTTCGGACTAATGTGAGTATTCGAAAGTTGACACTTCCACCCACCTATACTTTTCTAGCCTCTTCGGTACCGTGCATTGCCCTTCCTCACCTTGAGAGTTGGCGCATACTTCGCCGGTGCATCCAAACCTTGGCACGATACACTCTGTCATCATAAGCCTCCTTATATCTTTCCTCAAAACAGCCACCATACCTACCTACAAGGCATTTCCATAGCCTTTCCGAGATACATTGCCATGCAACTTCCACCTTCTCATGACTTTATCCTCATGTCATACCTTTGCATCATGATAGTTATATCTTCTTTATGTGAGTACCTTTGTAAAGTGTGAAAGATCTCCTATATTCTTGTAAAAAATAGAGTGTTGCCCCTAAAGTGAGGAAAAGATCCCAAAGAGGACAAAATCAAAAGATCCCAAAGAGGACAAATGAGAGTTAAATAGAAAGAGCCATTGAGGCCACCAAAAAAATACAAAAAATAGAAAAAAAGAGAAAAATAAAAAATAAAAAGAGAGAAGGGGGCACACTAAAATTCCTTTTGAGAGATCCACACTAGTACTTCATCCTCTATCCCTTATACTCCATAGAGATCATCATCATGCATATAGCTATGTGGGGACCTTCACACTATAGAACTTGGCTTGTATATTCCAATGATGAGCCTTCTCAAACGAGCTCTAGGTCTTCTTGAGCAAGCAAGTTAGATGCACCCCACTAGTTCCCCTGGAGAGCTTTTAGCTCACATGTGCATCCGTTGCATGGAAATCCCTACTCCTCACATCATATCTATCATTTGGCCTTCTCTCGCCTATGATTGTCCTCATTGATGTGAGCCTTTCACACCTTTTTTGTCTTCCTCCTCCACCTTCTTTCTGTTTCGCCTTTTAGGTGTCAAATTTCTTGCTCACGCTCATCCATTGCATGAGTTCTCAAAACATCGAAAGGGAGTGGATCAGTTTGACTTGTACCTGACTAGTGGTCTGGGGACGAGTCAAGATAAGAATCCAAAGGAGACCAAGTCTGAAACTTTAGTAGATAGTTGTTCTCAACAACCTTTTTCTCTCTTTTTTCCCAGTCCCCTGCTTGCACGCAAACACCATCTGGATACATTCGAGTCACGGATAGCGAGAGCTCTTGCACCTTTTGTTCTTTTGTTGCTTGTGTCAATGCTAATATAGACTCTTGCTTGATAAGACTTGAATTGAATTTCATGCTTTGATTGCTTTACTTACAAAGTTCTTATATGGTTGTGTGGCATCTCACCACAGAAATTATGCTTGTTATCATTTACCTACTCGAGGACGAGCAGGAATTAAGCTTGGGGATGTTGATATGTCCCAAACGTATCTATCATTTCTGCTTGCTCCATGCATGTTTTGTGTGACTCTGCCATGTTTTGCTTGAACTTTCATACACTTTTGAGCATATTTGGACTAATCTATTAACCCAGTGCACCCAGCTGTCAGTTGTTGTTTTCTGCTGTTTTTGTATTTCAGGTTTTCCGGCCATTAAAAGTGCTCCAAAAAATCCAGAAAAATCAGATAAAAAATCAGCGACCTGGAAGCTTCGGGAATAACCAAGGCAACGTAGGGGGCCACCACAGGGACTCCAGAAGGGTCCCTGGCGCGACCCCACCCTAGGCCGCGCCAGGGGGCCTCCTGGCTGCCCTGTGGGTCCCCTTGACACCCCCTCCACCTATATTTAGCCATCGGGGTGGAAACCCCTAATATCGATCTCTTTTCCGCGATCTCTCCTCTGTACCGCCGCCGCCGTCGCTTCAAGATCGGGGCTGCCTGGAGAAGCTGCTCCGGCACCCTGCCGGGAGAAGGTACCCCCTCTGGGAGACCATCCATAGCCATGGACACCTCCCGTATGTACCGTGAGTAGTTCCCCTTGGACCATGGGGCCATGACCAGTATCTATGTGATGTTCCTCTCCCCTCTTTGTGCCTCCACTTTCGAGACCTTGTGAGCTGCCTCACATGATCGAGGCACCTTTGTAATTTTCTGCCGTTGCTATGCTGAGTTTGTTGGGATCTGATGGATTATGAGACTATGTTCAGATTGTGATGAGTAATATATTTGGTTCTTCTCTTTTATATTTTGTTCTTGAGTAAATTCTTGCATGTTCTCCGTTGCCGTATTTTACTTTGGCCAAGTGATTTGTTGCAACTCCAAGAGGGAGCGTTATGCTTGATTGTGGGTTCAGCCCCTTGATGTCTAGCTTGAGTGACAGAAACATGAGATTAGGGGATGTGTTGTTGCCACCAGGGATAAAACAATGGTGCTTGTATCCGCGGATGCAAGGATTGTTTACTTTACGCAAAGTTCTTTTAATGCAGTTGTCTGTTGCTTTGGATTTACACTTTGGGTGGGATTCGCAACTTAATACCAGCGAGATGTTCTGGATAGATATCTCAAGGTGGATGATTCGTAGTAGATGCAGATGGATTTTGGTCTACTTACCTTGGCGTACTGCCCATTTCTTTTGAGCCCTTCCTTTCTTTGCAGCATAGTTAGCATTGCGGTGCCTTCATAATCCTGTCAATTCCCAACTGTTATTTGTTTACCTCGCTAGCACTTTTATCGTGTTTTGGGAGAGAGACATCACTAGTGAAAATCACGGGACCCCGGTCCATCTTCGTATTACTGTTTACATCCTTAGTTTACTTTCCAGTTGCTATCACTATCATTATCTCTTGCGTTAATCCTTTGTAAACAGCAAGGCCGGAGGAATTGACAACTCCTCTATACTCGTTGGGAGCAAAGTTATTTGTATCTGTGTGCAGGTCCATGTGAAGTTAGCAACCCTCGGTTGTGAACGGCGCCATTGTTCACTTTACCACCTTCTTGTATTTCTGCGAGTCCTACGGGAGACAAACCCTATCCTCTACATAGGGGAAATTTGCTGCTACCCTACATCTCACCTTCCACTTGGGGTAACCAACGAGGAGTGAGAGATCCTCACCGTATCAGACACAAAGATAAAAATAGAAAGGTAAACAAACAAGACTAAAAAGTAGAGGTAAAGGATAGTGGGCAACTTTCCTATCTTATCACTCGGAGTCCCTGGCAACGGCGCCAGAAATTTGCTTGATGGCGTGGAAGTGGTAATGGCTTCTCGCCCTTCGTTGGTTACCCCAAGTGGAGGGTGAGATGTAGGATAGCAGCAAATTTCCCCTTTGTAGAGGATAGGGTTTGTCTCCCGTAGGAATCCGGCAACGATAAGTAGGTGGTTCGACAAGTGATGCGACGTCTGAAAAGAATCACTTGCTTCTCCTGGACCTGCACACAATACAATTAACTTTGCTCCCATCGAAGTTAAGAGAGGTTGTCAATCTCTCCGGTCTTGTTGTTTACAAAGGATCAAACACACAAGGGATAATGATAATCATAGCAACTGAGAGTAAATACAAAAAAAGGAAATAGGCTTGTAAACAATGATGAGAATATGGACCAGGGTCCCGTGATGTTCACTAGTGATGTCTCTCTCCCAAAAGACGATAAAACTGCTATGCGAGGTAAACAAATTACAGATGGGCAGTTGACAGGATTATAAACGCACCGCGATGCTAACTATGTTACAAAATAAAGGAAGAGGCTCATAAGCATGGACAGTACGCCAAAATAATTAGACCGAAATCCATCTACATCTACTACTAATCATCCACCTTGAGATATCTATCCAGAACATCTCGCTGGTATTAAGTTGCGAGTCCCACCCAAAGGAACAAACAACTGCATTAAAAGAACTTTGCGTAAAGTAAATAATCCTTGCAACCGCAGTTACAAGCACCGTTGTTTTCCCCCTTGTGGCCACAACACATCCCCTAGACTCATGTTTCTGTCACTCAAGCGTGTCATCAGGGGGCATGTACCCCCAATCGAGCATAACGTTCCCTCTTGGAGTTACTATCCACCACTTGGCCAAAGAAATAAACAGCAATGGAGAACATGCAAGAATTACTTAGGAACAATAATATAAGAGATCAAAACCAAATATATTACTCTATCATGATCTGAACATAATCTCATAATCCATCGGATCCCATCAAACTCAACATAGCAACAGCAGAAGAATTACATATGTGCCTCGATCATGTAGGGAAGCTCACAAGGTCTAATCCATGAAGAACAAAGAGGGGAGGAGAACATCACATAGCTACTGATCGAGGACCCAAGGTCAAAGGTAGACTACTCACGGCACATCCGGGAAGCGTCCATGGTGGAGGAGAAGATCCCGGAGGTCGATCCTCCCTCCGGTAGGGTGCCGGGAAGGGCCTGACGGTGCACCCGATCTTGGAAGCGCGTCGGCGGCGGAACAGAGGTGAGATTGCGAAATAGGGTTCTGTCTTCAGAGTTTCCCCGTCACGGAGAATAAATAGGATAAGGGGGGCAGCCAGGGGCCACCAGGGGTCCAGGCGCCCCCTTGGTGCGGCCAGGCCCCTGGCCACGCCAGGTGGCCGCCTGGGACCCCGATGGTGGCCCTCTGGCCCCACTTGGGTGCTTCTGGAATATTCCGTTACGCTGAATTTTTTATCCGATTTTTCCCGAATTTCTGGAGCACTTTTAATATGGGGGAAACCTGGAATGGAAAAAACAGCAGAAAATAGGAACTGGAACTAGGGTGCACTGAGTTAGTAGGTTAGTCCAAATATGATCAAAAGTATATGAAAGTGTATCTAGATCATAGCAATATCACACAAAACATGCATGGAGCGAGCAGAAATTATCGATATGTTTTAGACGTATCAAGCACTCACACTTATCTTGGCAAGTTTTAAAGTAACCGTTGAAGTTGTCTAATAATCAAGCACAGCTTACCAAGTAGTCCATGACCGCGGACGCGGCTATTCAAAAAGTTTGTTAACCATGCAGGGGTGTACTGCTACACACATGAAACTATCAGTTAGCGCTGGGATCTCGTCACCCTTCAAGCGGGTGTTGGCGAAGATAATTTCCACAACTTTTACCTCACAGCCAACTCAAGTTCAATGGAGACGCCTATCTAGGATGGTTTCCTCAATAGTAACCCGTCCGGTTTACCGAAGTGGTCCCAGAAGATATGTGCGTGGTGCATAAGCCGGTCTCGGTTGAGTCGTTCTCTCACTTAGCAGTCAGGCCACAGACCTACAAGAACTTTGAACTACTGCGACTCATTGAACTGAGAAGGGGTGAGTTAGTAGGTTGAGCTGGGGTCCATGTGCCCAACATGTGGTAGTACTCTTTGTCTTGGATCACCACACAAGAACTCGGGCTTAAGGCAGTGTTCAACGAGATAACCCACTGTGTACTCCTACATAACCTCTCATCGTTCACCTTGTTTAGGTCAAGTTCACGAACACAATTCCACCATCATCATCATGATCACTATCATCTCGAATCACATACAATTATCGACATTGTGTCACTAAAGCATGCAATAAGCTGTAACAGTTGCAGGGGGCCACATGATCAACAAACAACTCCAAAATCTGCTAGGATTGTGGTTTGCTTACTACTGTGACAAAATGATAGGTCATGCAAAGGAATGGGTTCAACTATGCGGTAGAAAGCATCATGGTGAAATCCTAAACATGCATAAGCGAGAAAAATAGGGAAATGGGTTTTTATTGACATGATCAATGGGGTTTGCTTGCCTTGCTGACGAGGGTCGTACTGGCAGTCTTCTGCTTCAGGAATGACCTCCGGTTCTGGTTCCACCTCTATCGATAGCAAGCAAAGCGGAAAAGGAACAATCAATATGAATGCAATGCTCAAGCACATGATCAAGTGGTGTAATATGATGTACATGGTGCTGATGTATTGCCAATTCCATTTAAATGAAGTGCATTGCAAAGAGTTTGAAAATTCAACTCTAACTTTGGATTAAAAAAGGGTTCATATGCACATTTTCTACTGTTGCTCCATTTTAAAATGTTCAAACATGAAAACAAAGTGCATATTCATAATCCTTGCATTTTTCTAATAATTTTTCATATATTATATGTTTAATTTGGTGTTGTGGTTGATTTATTCTGATTTATTGAAGTTTTTGGTATTTTCTGGATTATTTCTAAAATAGAAACCAATTATTGCGTCACTGTGATGTCATGATGGCGTCAGGGGGTTTTACCCAGATCAAACTTACATGGGGTCCCACCTTTCATAGGCTCTGGGGTTAACCCCGGTTAGATTAAAATAACAGAGGGGATTAGGGAGCCTGGGGCCGACATGGCAGTGGCTTAGGGGGTGGTTTAGTGGCTAAGCTAGTTAGCCACGTGGGCTGACCGGCGCCATGTCGCCGACGACAACCCGACGCGGTGGCGTCCACGGGGACGGCATTCCCTTCGCCCATTCGTTGCGCTGTGAGCACCATGAGCACGCCCGTGGAGTCGCACGTCTCGGGGACGGTCCAGGTGACCACGGGGGTCACCGGAGCGACGTCTCCGACAGGTCTACGACGGTCGGAATCACGGGTGCGGCGATGTAGAGATTAGGCGCACAGGCTTGGCCATGTGCTATCCCAAATGTCTCCTGGAGGTGCCAGGAACACGCAAGACAGCACAGAAGGGGCAGGGGAACACTTGAGCAAGCGCAAGCTCATCCAGGATAGAAGCCTCCATACCTAGGAAGCTAGATGATGGTTGGGC
Organism: Bromus sterilis; assembly: GCA_950022295.1. Lineage (NCBI taxonomy): Eukaryota > Viridiplantae > Streptophyta > Magnoliopsida > Poales > Poaceae > Bromus > Bromus sterilis. The sequence continues at coordinate 23,004,428 of OX465596.1, read as the reverse complement.
CCTATGATTAAAATTAAATTAAATAACTTCTCTTGCTATGCTTTATGTGACGTTGGAGCTAGTACCTCCGTCATGCCCAAAAGAATGTATGACATGTTTGAATTGAAACCTGTTGATTCTTGTTCTTTTGGTGTTCGTCTTGTTGATTCTTCCGTAAAGAAACCTTTGGGGAAGATCGACGATGTTCTTATCATTGTCAATGACAATTACGTTCCCGTTGATTTCATTATTATGGATATAGAGTGTGAACCTTTATGTCCAATTATTTTTGGACGTCCTTTTCTTCGCACCGTTGGTGACGTTATTTACATGAAAGAGGGGAATATAAAATTTTAATTCCCTCTCAAAAAGGGGATGGAACACTTCCTTAGAAATAAAATCAAGTTACCATTTGAGTCCGTTACACGGGCTAGCTATTCTCTTTCTCTTGATAAAACTTGATTCTTCTTTTGCCTTATGCCTAGCTTAAAGGCGTAAAAGAAAGCGCTTGTTGGGAGGCAACCCAACATGTTTTTACTTCTGCTTTTAGTGGTCTTGATGATTTTTACTACTGTAGCAACATCATTGTATCTTTATTGTCAAGCTTTGTGCCAAGTTATAGCCTCTTATGATAAGGGAAGCAAAAGTTGTGACATGCTGTCCAGAAAACAGATTTTGTCTTCTTGACGGAAAAAATCGGAACAAATCACCAGTTCATCTTTTTGAGCTGAATTTTTTACACAGCATGCTCTATACAATTGTGAAACTTTCGTATGTTCTTAGTGTTTTTATTTGAGTTGTATAAGTACCCCAAAAGAATTATTTACTACCTGCTGTTTTGTTTTTCACAGATTCTGCCACGTTTTGCCTTTCCTTACTTTTGCAAACCTTAAGCTTGCTTTTTCTTTGCAAAAACCTCTTGGCAATCTTGAGAAACATTAGCTCTTCAAAAATATCTTTATATCCAGTGGGAAAAAATTATTTTATTAAGGGTACTAACCTCTCTAATCAGCTTATGATGAGTTATGTATGAAGGGAGTTTTCAAGTGTGCGATGGAAGATGATGAAAGAAGATCCGGGAGCGTCAAGCGCTCAAGCTCGGAGATGCCTCCATGAATCCCCAATAAACATTCAAGGATAATCAAGCGTCTAAGCTTGGGTATGCCCCCGTGCATCCCCTTCTCCATCAACAATCATCAGTTCGTCCTTCGTCTCACTATATTTTTATCACTTCATGCGTTATGTGCTATGCCCGGAGTGTCTCGCTCTTAGGTTTAATTTTTGTTTTATTTAGCTTTTCTTTCTGTTCATAACAAGTTAGATCCCATCTTACTTTGTGTGGGAGATAAACACGCTCCACTCCAATCTAGAACACATGATAGGATTTTTCATGCCTATCTTTTTACTGTTGTGTGTTCTTTATCTTTTCGTAGCTACTTCCATGTTTAGTTTTAGTCTAAGTTTGTCTTTAGCAAGAGCCTTGGATTTTGATTAGTTTGTTGCTGGAATTCTCTTTAGTTTTCATGTTTATCTTGTTAAGAGAGTTGTTTGTTGTACTGAGTTGTGTCTTGTCTTGAAAGTAGGTAATCGAGGTTGCTATTTAATTTTAGTAGTAACTTGCAATAGTTTTGAGACATTGCTGTCAGTAATGGTTGAACTTTTGGTGTCAAGACCTCTAGCGTATTAGTGATAGGTGTCGTATTTCGGGCAATCCGTGTTTATTTTCAAAACCTACAAAACTAGTTAAGAACTATAGCTACTAGATGGATTGCTAATCTTTGGAGGGATCGGATATTAGAGTACACTCACGTACCATGAGTCGAGGATGCGCAAGGATAACCAAACCCCCATACACTCCTCCTCGTGGTACTTGTGTCACAACCCCAGTTTAGGTATGTTCTAGGAATAGCAAGTCACTTTGCATCATGATAAAAATCTCAAAAGAAATTGAAATGGGAGAGAACCCCCCCCCCCCAAGATGAATTCATTTCAAATGGCCAGAATAAAAGTTGCTCCAAAAATTCCTTTTGCATTTTTGAAAACTCACATAAATGAGTGTGATCACATATCAAGTGACGTGGTAGCAATCCCATGCTCATGGATTTTTCAAATATTCAAACAGGAGCTTGGATTTAAATTTAAAACCCTATTTGAATTAAAGTTCAAATTATTTGAATTTTAAAAATTCCCAAACTTTATAAGTGGCTTGCTATATGCATTTCAAGTCCACATAAAAATTTGGCACATTTTATAAAATGGCTAGCTATTTTTTTAGCAAAGCCAAAACAAATAACAGAAAGAAAAAGAAATAGAAAATAGGAAAAAAGGCTCACCTGGTTTCGGCCCAACTCATCCCCCAGCCAGCCCAGCCCTCCAGGGGCACCCTGGTCTTCTTCCACCTCGCGCCAGGAGGGTGCCACCGAGGGCGTCGGCGTGCAACTCGCCACCTCCTGCTTCGCGCAGGAGCCTCCCCTGCATTCTTATCCCATGCGTGGACACGTCCTGGTCGTCGTGATCGTCTTTCCCCCTCCTCTCCTGCTCTCTCTCGCTCTTTCCAGCCGCTGACCGAAAGCCGCCGTAGAACGCGGCCGTGGAACTCGCGGCCGACGAGCCCCTCAGCCCGTACCACCTTATCCAGTGATCGCAGCGCCCTCGGCTTCGTGTCCATGAAGAAGACGACGAGCTAATTCCACCCCGTGTCGCCGGAATCGCCCGCGACATCTCGTCGGAGCCGCCCCACGCCATCAACGAATTCGGCACCGTCAGGGCACCCCTGACCTCTACGTCGCGTCCATTGCAATCGTGGTGAGGATGCGCATCGTTTCCCCCTATTTTCCCCTTCCAGTTAGCCCTCTAGCAATGGCCGCCATGGGAGCCGAGCAAGGTTGCTGTCGTCGATATGCGACGGCAGATGCCATGGGGATGGCTAAAGTGAGGGGAAAACACGAGGGAGAGAATGTCGATGGTGCCGGAATCGGGTTGGGCACAAGCACGGTGACGACACCACGATGTACCAAGGTTCGGGGCTCTCCGGAGAGATAACACCCCTACTCCTGCTTGTCTCTTATATATCAATGAAGGAACTACAATAACTGCTCCTCTGTCTTCTCAGGGGAAGGAGTAAACCGCCGCCGTGGGCAAGGTCTTCTCCTGCTTCCCTGAGGAGTGACTACGGGCAGTAAATGAGCTGAAGGGGGAATGAGGTAATGAGATCTCAGGTGTGGCGTCCCTCGCGCAGGAGGGGTACCCTGACTCTTATAGTGTGAGTCCAGGGTACTTCGGTAACTTCAGTGCCGAATGGGCCCAACTGTCAACCTCTAATCAGCCTGGGCCCACCTACTGCTCCTATCCGGGTGATCCGGAGCCTACGAGCGGCGACCCATGCTGCTACCTCGTAGAGCCTAGTGACGAACAGTGGAGCTAGGGGGTGCGGTCTTGTCGGCCTGTCCGCGGAATTGGCGGGGAGGTCGACACCGTATCTCCAGCAAATCCTTGATGTGACCTGGCCTTCCTGCCACCCAGATATCTCGGGATATGGTATTTATGACCTCGTAATCATACCCCCGATTGGGTGGCAGGTTGCTCCGATTGCGCCTGGACCGATTGGTGGTTCCTGGTAAGGCCGATTGCTCTGGGTAGTCGGCCTTCTGGGAATCAACCTCGGTCCAGCTGCAGACCAATCAGACGAATGTCTGATAAGGGAAGGGTGGGCCGATTGCGCCTGGGCCGACTGCTGGCATTTGGTATGGCCGATTGCCTTGGAGCAATCAGCCGTACCTCCGCCCAGCTCGGCCCAACTGCAGCCCAATCGGCCCATCCTCGTCTTGAAAGCTTGCTCCCGCTTGGGTTAGCCTACCCGGGTACTGTAACAGCCCACATGTAATAAATTGCAAACACCATGTATTTTACTTTCTCTGTTGGACTTGTAACTTGACATGGGGGAAGTTTACATCTTTTCATGTGGTGATTTAAATTGGCATGGAGATTGGAGTCATGTTGGGTTGGTTTCTTTTGCATCCAAAGTGGTTCAAGAGGGGCAGTCATGGAATTTTCCTTGCCACATGCTCACTTCACTTGACCCCAAACTTGACCTAGCCATTTCATTTCATATGGCAAGGGTTTTAAAACCCTCAAGGCATTTTTGCCACCAACAAAAAACAGTAGCCCTAGTTCAAAGTGTTTTGAATTCAAAAACAGGACCACATTTTTGTTGTTGCAAAATTGGCCAAACCACTTTTGAAAAATCTAGAAAAATGCAAGGATTAAGAATTTCAAACTCATGGAATTTTGAACCTTTTATTTTTCTCTCAAAAACTCTTCAAAGTCCTTTTCTATTTAATTTTGAATAGAAAAAGGTGCTGTTTTGCTTGTGGAGATTTTTCACTGCATGCAAAAATGATCAAACCAATTTTGGATGATCAAACATCTTTTTAGGGGTTTTCTAAAAATATTTGGAATATTTTTCTGACCCTTATTCCCCTCCTTTTCTTTTATTTCTCTCTGCTGTTCTTTTTCTTTTGGAAAAGGGCCTATTTCTCTTTTCCTCTCTCCTCCAGCCCAGCTGGGCCGCATGGACTCGGCCCACCCGAGCGTGCCCGTTTCTTTTTCTTATTCCTTTCACCTATCTCTCTCTCACTGCCAGCCGGGGCCCGCATGTCATCCCCCTCCTCTCTTCTGCTTTTCCTGCACGCACATGGCGCCGTGGAGGAGAGGACCTCCTGCGTCCACGTCGCCTCCCCCGTCTCCTTTATATGCGACCAGCCCTCCTCTCCAAACCCTAGCCTTCTTCCTCGTCGGACGCCGCCGCCTCTCCCGATCCACTTCTCTGCTTCCGGCCGATTCCGCCATGGACAGGAGGTCCATGGCCTGAGCTCCGCATAGCACGAACCTTCGTCGTCCACGACGTCGACAACGAGCCTCCGGCGTCCTTCCCCGAGCCCGCTCGATCCTTTTGCCCCGCTGTGAGCTCCAACTTTCCCTCCCCTGTTTCTGCAAGAACCGGTTCCGCCATGAATTCCCGTCGAGACGTAGCTCCATTTCGTAGCGCGGCGAGGCCTCCTTAGCACTAAAATGGGTTCACGACACATCCAGCTCCGGCCAGCAGCGAGCAGTGAAGCCGTGGTGCCCTGTAGAAGATGGCATCGTCGCCTGAAGCCATCGCGCGCGGAACCTGAAGCCTGAACCTGCGTCTGTCAGTAGAAAGGCACTCCTTTTCTTGCTTCAGATCACGCCGGCCTGCTCTTTTCGCGAGATGCAGAGCAATCGTAGCACACGAGTTGATGCCGAGCTGCTCCCGTGTGTTGGGAGCCCTGGAATCAGCTCCGGCGATGTAAGATCTCACCTTTCTGCCGTCGTCAGTCGACTGAATCGAGTTCAGTTCAGTTCAGTTCGGGTTGTGTTCGATTCAGTCGTAGCAGCCGTAGTTAGTTGTTATTCAGCGTGATCTGTTTCCTGTCACCAATCGATCTGTAGCCGAGTTGGTCGAGTACTTGGTGCTGCAGCGCGAGGTCGCGGGTTCGAATCCCCTTGGGCGATTAAACCCCCATTTTTGCTCCTTTGGAGTTGGCGTGCGAACCACTTGGCTCGGCCCAATTGCCTTAGCGCAGCAGGGAGCAGCAGCAGTGGGCTGCTGTTTGAAGCCAGCCAAGTGGGCTGGACTCCCTTTTTCTTTTTTTTTCTTTATTCTTTTCTTTTTCTGTTTTAATACAATTTGGATTTGAATTTCAAATTCAAATCTGTTTTTGCCCAAGTTGTCAAATAGTGGCATGTCATATATGCATTTGGGGTATTTTGAGCTACTGAACGCAGTGGTGATATTAGCTTTTGCATCTGACCCATTCTAATTTGAAGTTTGGTCATTTTGCAAATAAACCCCCCTGGTGCTTTTATTTAATTTTGGAAATTGGTTCAAGTTTAAAATTACCCATGTCATATATGATTTTTGGGTAGTTTTGCACAAGGAGTTGCATGGTGATAATGTTTTCATCAACTGAAACTTTTTCAAAACTCATGTGGTGCAATTTTGCACTCAGCCCCCTGAACTTCAGTTGAATTTGCAACTGCCTTGGCAAATTCAAAGGGAGGCATATCATATATGTTTTTGGGGTGCTTTTCTGCAAGGAGTTCAGTAGTGATGTTTTCTTGTTGTGCTGAGCAACTTTTGAGACAAGGTGTGGTCACCGGTCCAGAAGCTTCAGGTCTGTCTGTCTACAACATCTCAGCTTCAGTGCATCTGAAATGTTGTTCATCTGATCTTTTCAAGTCAGTTTCATGCTATATTTTTCTTCAAGTCAGCCTTAGCATATTGTCATATGCATAGTGGCTGGCCTCAAACCTTTGTTGTTCCTTCCTGTGTGTCAATTTCACCGACACTACTCCGTCTCCGGAATCATTGTTTTACTTTCATGTTATTTAATTTCTTGCAATGCTTGTTGATCTTGTCATGCTATCTACACCTAAGTTAAGGCTCAGACCAAAGCCATTACAATGTAAATAAATTGCATATGAAAGTGATGACTTGTCGTCATCACCTTCATTTAAACTTGACTAGACAGGGTCTTACCATGTAATAAAAACTTGAACATGCCATCCTTGTTTGAGTTGCTTCAGTTGCTTACTTGTGTGCCTTTTCCTGCCGGTACCTTACGTTAGCACCTGAGACCGCCGAGGAGACTTACGTGGAGCTGTCCGACACCGAGCCCGAGGGTACCGTGAGTGCTGCTTCGACTACCTTACCAGGCAAGGGGGAGATCTGTGTCATTACTTTATAACTTTCTGCTCATGCCTAGCTGTAGATCTAGAACGTTATTGCTTGATCCTATCTACATTATATGCATTGTTTAAACCCATACAGCCATGATCCCCACATCCCAGCAAACCATTGTTCTGCTAAGTTACCGCTGCTCAGCCATTGCTTAGTATGGTTAGAAAACTTGTTGCTTACCTTATATGATTATGGTTGGGATATCATGCTATAAAAGAAGTTGGTTGATATTTATTATTGTTACATGATGTTAAATTATATTCGACGAAAGGTGGAAGGCTGGACTATTCCCGTCTAGTGCTTTGTTCCATTTGAGTCATCTAGGACCCGAGTTCCGGGTATTGTGTTTCTTGACGAGCGTGCCTAATCGTGTGTGGGGTTATATGGGGCCCCCTTGTCTTACCTACCTAGCTTCATACATTCTAGTGGTGGCCCAAGCTGATTTACATTTGCAACGCGTGTGTGCTGGTTGGATCCCCAGTTGTTTCCAAACCAAACCAGGGCCAGGAGGACATAGTTTCTTGGCTGGCCCAAGACTGACCGGCGAGGGCCCGGTCCCCATGTGAGGCTTCACCGGTAACCCAAACCCTGTTGATACGGAAGAGGCCGATCCGAGAGCGTGGCCAGCTCCCGGATTGGATGTCGACTCCCCGGGGGCCACCCGGATATGTGTGATGTTAGTTAGAGGGACTCTGACGTTCCGGAGTTTCAGGCGCTTACCTAGCCAAGTGGAAACCGGGCGTACATGCGACGTCTATAATGGACAGTTGGTACACCCCTGCAGGGTAAATCTTTTCAAAAAGCCGTGTCCGCGGTTATGGACTACTTGAGACCTACTCCTTGTTCATAGAATAACATCAATGTTAAACATGCTATAAAACTTGACAAACCGTGTGCGTGCCTTGGTTGTCTTTCTTCGTCCAGGGGGACCGAGAGAGAAACGAGGTTGTGTTATGTTTGCGTAAGTAGGTGGATAGCTGACTTACGACACGTTTGTCGACGTAACTTCTTGGATCTCATCTTTATTCCGATAGAACGTGTAGCCACCATATATGCTAGTACGGTTGCAAACTGTCTATACTTGTACCTTGCCTGTAGCGTTAGTTTTTCCGTAATGATATGTTCTCACCCCCATTTACTTTTCCGCCTTTACCGCTTTGCCTGATCGGCCGCTGCAGCGGACTACTACCTCGACCCCAGCACTGGACGATACTTCGTGGAGGTGTCCCCGGAGGATGACGACGAGTACGACTACTCCGACCAGTAGGATCCTTAGTTGGGCTCAGACGTTCCCGTGGGTGGATTTATGTGTAGCCCTCTCTAGGGAAATTTGCATCTTGACCGTACCCGGTCCGACTTTGCTTCCTCTTGATGTACTGATAAGATGTATTCATGAGATGTTATATATTCTAGACAGTGGCGTTGTATGCCCTGCTCTATTATCTCTATATGTATTTCCTTTCTCGTAGAGTTGTGTTTTTATACCTGTTGTCAAGAATCCGGCAGCGACACGAGTGCGAGTGTCGTGCGCCGATGGCATTTGATGCGCTTCTAACTCCGCCCGGACGCGAAAGCGACTAGTTAGAGTTAGTACCGCATCAGGGGCCTTACAACTTGGTATCAGAGCAGGACTGACTGTAGGACCCTTTACTGGCCGAAGTTGAGTCTAGAAACTATTTTGGTAGTTATATAGGAAAAATTCGGAGAGTAGGACCTCTTTCTGTTTTCTCCTTATCCCACCCTCCCACCCCTTTTTCCGTGAGGAAGTGAAACGATGTTTTGTCTCTGCAACTTATCCCCTTTCAAAAATCTAGGATCTCGTTTACATGAGACTCCGATTCCTCTATAATGTTCTGCTAGCGACGAGATGTGTTGGCGTCTTTGAGACCACTGAGCCGCCACTTGGGGTTGATTGCTCTACCTCGCTTACGGCGTACCCCAGGTGAACCGTCCATACAGGATTGGCGGGCATCCTAGGGTAATATGGATGTGGTGTCTTTCCCCTATGGACGACCGTGATGGCGGGCCGCTCAGGGCAGATGTCTCATTGTGCAGGTTTCCAACCACTCGTATATATTGTTGTGTGCTCGCTAGCACATTATTATATTGGATTCGGATGTCCTTGGTTTGGGAATTCCAGTAGCACCTAGTTATCGACTTTCCGGGTTAACCTTGGTGGAATTTCAGCCTTCGGCTTTCTCATACCTCATGAGGAAGTTTTGTTGTCAATTTTGCTTTAACTCTGGTTACTTCAAAGATTCGTTCATGTTCTCATAAGTGTTCCTGTATACAGGATGCCAAGAGCGAACATGCCGTCGCCAGAGAACCCTATCCTTGGGGAGGCTGTAGCTACAGTGGCTCAGGGCACATCTGCGATCCTTCAGATGCTGCAGAACCAGGGTGCTCAGAGGAATGATCGTCCACAGTACACCACACTGTAGCAGTTCCTTGCGATCAGCCCACCCAGGTTCTCCGAGGCTCAAGACCCGCTGGAGGCGGATGACTGGGTTGCAGAGATCAAGAAGCACTTCAAGGCCAACACCGTCAGACCCGTCGACTACGTCACCTTCGCCTCCTTCCAGCTCAAGGGTGCCGCAGGAAGTTGGTTCTCGACGTACAAGGAGAACAAAGGAGAGACAGAGATCACGTGGGATGACTTCGTCAAGGATTTCAGAGCTGCTCATATTCCCAGTGGGCTGATCGAGAGGAAGCGCGAGGAGTTCTTAGCTCTGAGGCAGGGGGACAGGTCTGTGCAGGAGTATAACCTGGCCTTCGTCAGGCTTGCCAGGTACGCTCCAGAGGAGGTCTCGTCAGAGGCCAAGCGCATTGCCAGGTTCCGCGGTGGTCTTGCCCCGGACATCAAGTATGCGCTCACCTTGTCCACGCCGAGCTTGTTCTCAGAGTTCGTCGACCAGGCTATCAGACAGGAGTCAGCTGAGGCAGAGCGTTCCGAAGAGAAGAGGAAGCAGAGAGAGCACAGTTCAGCAGTGATGGTCCACAAGAAGGCCAAGTCCTGGGTTGCAGAGCCACAGCCTCAGCCGCAGCGTCAGCAGTTCCAGCCGAGGGGGGCAGTTGTCCGCACGTTTGCCCGCCCTCCCATCCTAGTGCAGCACGGACCTCGCTCTACTCCACCACACGCGAGGCCACCTGCTCCACAGGGCCAGCCCAGACCAGAGATCACGTGCTTCAAGTGTGGCAAGCCGGGCCACAAGTCTCCGCAGTGCACCGACCCTCGTTACGCCAGGCTGCCTCCGCCCCCACCTCGCTCTACACCGAGCAACGCGATGGTGCGGGCCCAGCCACGAGCACTCAGGGTGAACAACGTAACTGTGGCAGAGGCTCAGCAGTCGTCCGAGATTCTGCTTGGTAGGTTGCTTGTATGTTCAGTTCCAGCTTCAGTGTTGTTTGATTCCGGGGCTTCTCACTCTTTTGTCTCAAGAGCTTTCGTTGAGCGTGCCGAGTTACACCCTCAGGGTTTGTCTCAGCAGTTGTCTATTGTTTCTCCGGGTTCCAAGACAAACTCCACTGCTTTTGTTCCAGATGTGGAGATCTCTATCCAGGGTGCTATCTTTTCAGCATCAACGATAGTATTGACCCGTTCCGACATTGATGTCATCTTGGGCATGGATTGGCTTGTCAAGTACAAGGCCAAGATCGATTGCCCGTCCAAGACCGTGTTGCTCACGCACGATTCAGGCGCAGAGATTTGGTACACTTGTGGCTCCACAGTGGGATCAGCACAGTTGTACGCTCTGAACGCTGGAGTTGCTCCATTGATCGAGGAGGTCAGAGTTGTTCGAGAGTTCCCAGATGTCTTTCCAGAGGAGTTGCCAGGTATTCCACCCGTGCGTGCTATTGAGTTCGTGATTGAGCTAGAACCTGGTACACAGCCGATATCTCGGCAGCCTTACAAGATGTGTCCGCAAGAGCTGATTGAGTTGAAAGAGCAGTTGGTGAAGCTTGAGAAGGATGGGCTCATTCGTCCGAGCACTTCCCCTTGGGGTGCCCCATGTCTTTTTGTGAAGAAGAAAGATGGTACTAGTCGGTTGGTTCAAGACTACCGTGGTATTAAGAAGAAGACGATAAAAAACAAATACCCTTTTCCCAACATCAATGACTTGTTTGAACAGTTGCATGGAGCAAAGGTGTTTTCAAAGCTTGATCTAAAAATGGGGTACCACCAGATTCGTGTCCGTGAGGAGGACATTCCTAAGACAGCTTTCCGCACTCGTTATGGGTTGTACGAGTTTACGGTTATGACGTTTGGCTTTTCAAATGCGCCTCCGACGTTCATGAGGGCCATGAACTATCTCTTCCAAGAGTGGCTAGACGTGTTCGTACTCCTCTACCTCGACGACATCCTTGTCTTTTCCAAGTCTGAGGCTGAGCATGAGGAGCATCTAAGATTGGTGTTGCAGAAGTTGAGAGATCACCAGTTTTATGCCAAGTTCTCCAAGTGTGAATTCTGGATGAATAAGGTCAACTTTCTTGGCCATGTCATTTCCTCAGAGGGCATTGCTGTTGACCCAGACAGAGTCCGGACGATTCAGGATTGGACTCCGCCGAGGAATGTCAAGCAGTTGAGGAGCTTTCTCGGACTTGCCAGCTATTGCAGGAAGTTTGTCGAGAATTTCTCCAAGATAGCAAAGCCGATGACTGAGCTGTTGTGCAAGGGCAAGAAATACGTTTGGTCACAGGCTTGCCAGGAAGCTTTTGATGAGTTGAAGATAAGGCTGACCACAGCTCCGATCCTTACGCCGCCAGATGAGTCGCAGTCGTTTCAGGTGTTCTGTGATGCCTCATTGAATGGCCTTGGCGGAGTATTGATGCAGGGAAAGAGTATTGTGGCGTACACCTCCAGACAGTTGAAGCAGGCTGAGAGGAACTATCCGACCCACGATCTTGAGCTGGCTGCAGTGATTCATGCGTTGGTTACTTGGCGACACCTCCTCCTAGGGAGGAAGGTTGATGTGTTCACCGATCACAAAAGCTTAAAGTACTTGTTCACGCAGCCTAACCTGAACTTGAGGCAAAGGAGATGGCTCGAGACTATTACTGAGTACTCTGTGGATATTCAGTATACGCCTGGCAAGGCGAATGTCATAGCTGATGCGTTGAGCCGCAAGGGTGATTACAATAGTGTCCAGGTGCAGAAGATACACCCTGATTTGTGTGAGGCCTTTCGAAGGCTCAATCTTGAGCTAGTTCCAGCAGGCTATCTAGCCAACCTTGTGGTAGAGCCCACTATCCGTGAGAAGATTCGTGAAGCTCAGTCTGGTAGCTTGATGATTCAGAAGGTCAAGCAGGGTGTTGCCGCCTCAGTTCCGAAATACGGTTGCTTTTCAGTGCATAGTGACGGCACCGTGATGTTCGAGGAGAGAGTTGTTGTTCCCAAAGAGGGAGGTCTCAGAGAGGTCATATTGAGAGAAGCCCATGACTCAAAGCTGTCTATCCACCCTGGTAGCACCAAGATGTATCAGGACCTCAAGCAGAGCTTTTGGTGGCCTCGTATGAAGCGGGATGTTGCCCGTTTTGTCTCCCAGTGTGATGTGTGCAGGAGAGTGAAGGCACAACATCAGAAGCCTGCAGGGTTACTTCAGCCAATTGAAATTCCAGAGTGGAAATGGGATCACATTGAGATGGATTTCATCACCGGGTTTCCTCTGTCGCAGAAGAAGAACAATGCCATCTTTGTTGTCATTGACAATGTCTCCAAAGTTTCCCATTTCTTTCCAGTGAAGGACTCCATTTCAGCAACTCAGTTGGCGGATTTGTACACCGCACGAGTTGTATCTTTGCATGGCATCCCCAAGAAGATCAGTTCTGATCGAGGCAGTCTTTTCACCTCCAAGTTCTGGCAGGCCTTCCAAAAGGCCATTGGTACGACAGTGTTGTTCAGTACCGCTTATCACCCTCAGACCAGTGGGCAGGTTGAGCGTGTGAATCAAATTCTTGAGGACATGTTGAGGGCATGTGTCATCTCTTTTGGCATGAAGTGGGAGGAATGCTTGCCGTATGCTGAGTTCTCGTACAACAACAGCTATCAAGCAAGTCTGCAGGCAGCGCCGTTTGAAGTGTTGTATGGTCGCAAGTGCAGGACACCTTTGAACTGGTCCGAGACAGGCGAGAGGCAGCTGTTCGGTCCAGATGTTATCCAAGAGGCAGAGGACACAGTGAAGATTGTCCGAGAGAACCTAAAGGCAGCACAGTCTAGGTAGAAGGCCTATTATGACAAGAAGCACCGTGGTGTTGACTTCAAAGTTGGTGACTTCGCATACCTCAAAGTGTCTCCACTTCGAGGCACTCACCGCTTTGGGATCAAAGGCAAGTTGGCTCCCAGGTTCGTTGGTCCGTTCCGCATTCTTGAGACTCGGGGACCTCTTGCGTTCCGCCTCGAGCTTCCAGACAGTTTGGCTATGGTGCATGATGTGTTCCACCTGTCTCAGTTGAAGAAGTGTTTCAAGCAGCCAGAGCAGGCAGTGGACTTGGGCGAGATCCAGCTCAGTGCGGATCTTTCTTACTCAGAGCGTCCAGTCCGTGTTCTTGACTCGTCAGAGCGCAAGACTCGCAACAAGACAGTCAAGTTCCTCAAGGTGCAGTGGGCACATCACTCAGAGACGGAAGCAACGTGGGAGCGTGAAGATCATCTCCGTTCCGAGTACCCCGAGCTTTTTCTTGCTTAGATCTCGGGACGAGATCCTGTGTTGGTGGGGGAGAGCTGTAACAGCCCACATGTAATAAATTGCAAACACCATGTATTTTACTTTCTCTGTTGGACTTGTAACTTGACATGGGGGAAGTTTACATCTTTTCATGTGGTGATTTAAATTGGCATGGAGATTGGAGTCATGTTGGGTTGGTTTCTTTTGCATCCAAAGTGGTTCAAGAGGGGCAGTCATGGAATTTTCCTTGCCACATGCTCACTTCACTTGACCCCAAACTTGACCTAGCCATTTCATTTCATATGGCAAGGGTTTTAAAACCCTCAAGGCATTTTTGCCACCAACAAAAAACAGTAGCCCTAGTTCAAAGTGTTTTGAATTCAAAAACAGGGCCACATTTTTGTTGTTGCAAAATTGGCCAAACCACTTTTGAAAAATCTAGAAAAATGCAAGGATTAAGAATTTCAAACTCATGGAATTTTGAACCTTTTATTTTTCTCTCAAAAACTCTTCAAAGTCCTTTTCTATTTAATTTTAAATAGAAAAAGGTGATGTTTTGCTTGTGGAGATTTTTCACTGCATGCAAAAATGATCAAACCAATTTTGGATGATCAAACATCTTTTTAGGGGTTTTCTAAAAATATTTGGAATATTTTTCTGACCCTTATTCCCCTCTTTTTCTTTTATTTCTCTCTGCTGCTCTTTTTCTTTTGGAAAAGGGCCTATTTCTCTTTTCCTCTCTCCTCCAGCCCAGTTGGGCCGCATGGACTCGGCCCACCCGAGCGCGCCCGTTTCTTTTTCTTATTCCTTTCACCTCTCTCTCTCTCACTGCCAGCCGGGGCCAGCATGTCATCCCCCTCCTCTCTTCTGCTTTTCCTGCACGCACATGGCGCCGTGGAGGAGAGGACCTCCTGCGTCCACGTCGCCTCCCCCCTCTCCTTTATATGCGACCAGCCCTCCTCTCCAAACCCTAGCCTTCTTCCTCCTCGGACGCCGCTGCCTCTCCCGATCCACTTCTCTGCTTCCGGCCGATTCCGCCATGGACAGGAGGTCCATGGCCTGAGCTCCGCACAGCACGAACCGTCGTCGTCCACGACGTCGACAACGAGCCACCGGCGTCCATCCCCGAGCCCGCTCGATCCTTTTGCCCCGCTGTGAGCTCCAACTTTCCCTCCCCTGTTTCTCCAAGAACCGGTTCCGCCATGAATTCCCGTCGAGACGTAGCTCCGTTTCGTAGCGCGGCGAGGCCTCCTTAGCACTAAAATGGGTTCACGGCACATCCAGCTCCGGCCAGCAGCGAGCAGTGAAGCCGTGGTGCCCTGTAGAAGATGGCATCGTCGCCTGAAGCCATCGCGCGCGGAACCTGAAGCCTGAACCTGCGTTTGTCAGTAGAAAGGCACTCCTTTTCTTGCTTCAGATCACGCCGGCCTGCTCTTTTCGCGAGATGTAGAGCAATCGTAGCACACGAGTTGATGCCGAGCTGCTCCCGTGTGTTGGGAGCCCTGGAATCAGCTCCGGCGGTGTAAGATCTCACCTTTCTGCCGTCGTCAGTCGACTGAATCGAGTTCAGTTCAGTTCAGTTCGGGTTGTGTTCGATTCAGTCGTAGCAGCCGTAGTTAGTTGTTATTCAGCGCGATCTGTTTCCTGTCACCAATCGATCTGTAGCCGAGTTGGTCGAGTACTTGGTGCTGCAGCGCGAGGTCGCGGGTTCGAATCCCCTTGGGCGATTAAACCCCCATTTTTGCTCCTTTGGAGTTGGCGTGCGAACCACTGGGCTCGGCCCAATTGCCTTAGCGCAGCAGGGAGCAGCAGCAGTGGGCTGCTGTTTGAAGCCAGCCAAGTGGGCTGGACTCCCTTTTTCTTTTTTTATATTTATTCTTTTCTTTTTCTGTTTTAATACAATTTGGATTTGAATTTCAAATTCAAATCTGTTTTTGCCCAAGTTGTCAAATAGTGGCATGTCATATATGCATTTGGGGTATTTTGAGCTACTGAACGCAGTGGTGATATTAGCTTTTGCATCTGACCCCTTCTAATTTGAAGTTTGGTCATTTTGCAAATAAACCCCCCTGGTGCTTTTATTTAATTTTGGAAATTGGTTCAAGTTTAAAATTACCCATGTCATATATGATTTTTGGGTAGTTTTGCACAAGGAGTTGCATGGTGATAATGTTTTCATCAACTGAACCTTTTTCAAAACTCATGTGGTGCAATTTTGCACTCAGCCCCCTGAACTTCAGTTGAATTTGCAACTGCCTTGGCAAATTCAAAGGGAGGCATATCATATATGTTTTTGGGGTGCTTTTCTGCAAGGAGTTCAGTAGTGATGTTTTCTTGTTGTGCTGAGCAACTTTTGAGACAAGGTGTGGTCACCGGTCCAGAAGCTTCAGGTCTGTCTGTCTACAACATCTCAGCTTCAGTGCATCTGAAATGTTGTTCATCTGATCTTTTCAAGTCAGTTTCATGCTATATTTTTCTTCAAGTCAGCCTTAGCATATTGTCATATGCATAGTGGCTGGCCTCAAACCTTTGTTGTTCCTTCCTGTGTGTCAATTTCACCGACACTACTCCGTCTCCGGAATCATTGTTTTACTTTCATGTTATTTAATTTCTTGCAATGCTTGTTGATCTTGTCATGCTATCTACACCTAAGTTAAGGCTCAGACCAAAGCCATTACAATGTAAATAAATTGCATATGAAAGTGATGACTTGTCGTCATCACCTTCATTTAAACTTGACTAGACAGGGTCTTACCATGTAATAAAAACTTGAACATGCCATCCTTGTTTGAGTTGCTTCAGTTGCTTACTTGTGTTCCTTTTCCTGCCGGTACCTTACGTTAGCACCTGAGACCGCCGAGGAGACTTACGTGGAGCTGTCCGACACCGAGCCCGAGGGTACCGTGAGTGCTGCTTCGACTACCTTACCAGGCAAGGGGGAGATCTGTGTCATTACTTTATAACTTTCTGCTCATGCCTAGCTGTAGATCTAGAACGTTATTGCTTGATCCTATCTACATTATATGCCATGTTTAAACCCATACAGCCATGATCCCCACATCCCAGCAAACCATTGTTCTGCTAAGTTACCGCTGCTCAGCCATTGCTTAGTATGGTTAGAAAACTTGCTGCTTACCTTATATGATTATGGTTGGGATATCATGCTATAAAAGAAGTTGGTTGATATTTATTATTGTTACATGATGTTAAATTATATTCGACGAAAGGTGGAAGGCTGGACTATTCCCGTCTAGTGCTTTGTTCCATTTGAGTCATCTAGGACCCGAGTTCCGGGTATTGTGTTTCTTGACGAGCGTGCCTAATCGTGTGTGGGGTTATATGGGGCCCCCTTGTCTTACCTACCTAGCTTCATACATTCTAGTGGTGGCCCAAGCTGATTTACATTTGCAACGCGTGTGTGCTGGTTGGATCCCCAGTTGTTTCCAAACCAAACCAGGGCCAGGAGGACATAGTTTCTTGGCTGGCCCAAGACTGACCGGCGAGGGCCCGGTCCCCATGTGAGGCTTCACCGGTAACCCAAACCCTGTTGATATGGAAGAGGCCGATCCGAGAGCGTGGCCAGCTCCCGGATTGGATGTCGACTCCCCGGGGGCCACCCGGATATGTGTGATGTTAGTTAGAGGGACTCTGACGTTCCGGAGTTTCAGGCGCTTACCTAGCCAAGTGGAAACCGGGCGTACATGCGACGTCTATAATGGACAGTTGGTACACCCCTGCAGGGTAAATCTTTTCGAAAAGCCGTGTCCGCGGTTATGGACTACTTGAGACCTACTCCTTGTTCATAGAATAACATCAATGTTAAACATGCTATAAACTTGACAAACCGTGTGCGTGCCTTGGTTGTCTTTCTTCGTCCAGGGGGACCGAGAGAGAAACGAGGTTGTGTTATGTTTGCGTAAGTAGGTGGATAGCTGACTTATGACACGTTTGTCGACGTAACTTCTTGGATCTCATCTTTATTCCGATAGAACGTGTAGCCACCATATATGCTAGTACGGTTGCAAACTGTCTATACTTGTACCTTGCCTGTAGCGTTAGTTTTTCCGTAATGATATGTTCTCACCCCCGTTTACTTTTTCGCCTTTACCGCTTTGCCTGATCGGCCGCTGCAGCGGACTACTACCTCGACCCCAGCACTGGACGATACTTCGTGGAGGTGTCCCCGGAGGATGACGACGAGTACGACTACTCCGACCAGTAGGATCCTTAGTTGCGCTCAGACGTTCCCGTGGGTGGATTTATGTGTAGCCCTCTCTAGGGAAATTTGCATCTTGACCGTACCCGGTCCGACTTTGCTTCCGCTTGATGTACTGATAAGATGTATTCATGAGATGTTATATATTCTAGACAGTGGCGTTGTATGCCCTGCTCTATTATCTGTATATGTATTTCCTTTCTCGTAGAGTTGTGTTTTTATACCTGTTGTCGAGAATCCGGCAGCGACACGAGTGCGAGTGTCGTGCGCCGATGGCATTTGATGCGCTTCTAACTCCGCCCGGACGCGAAAGCGACTAGTTAGAGTTAGTACCGCATCAGGGGCCTTACAGGTACCGATCCCCCGACAGTAGCCCCTAAAGCTGTAAAGGTCCCACGGTCACTTGACCGCGGGGCCTTTGCAACTTTTCAATCTGTCTTGACGTTTTCCGACTGCAATGGCCTCCTCGAGTACGTCACTCCGAGCCCGTCGGCCGACTCGGAGATCACACTCGGCTGATCCCACTTCCACCCGATTGTCCTTGGGTCCTTCTCACTTCGTGTCTTCATTTTCTGGCAAAAGTATCTTCTGCCGATTGCGCTCCAACGGTTACCTCCGACTTGCCCACGATGTGATCAATGAGTTGGGACCCACGACCCAAACGCGACGTGACATAACTGCAGGAGCTGACCCCCACGTCGCACGCCTCGCCTTATGTGCCGGGATCCTTTGTGCTGATTCGTCGGTTGGCCTCCCTGTGCCCTAGGCCACACCGGGCCACACGATCGCAGGGTCATCCCACTCCCCTCCCCTGCCGCCCATATAAGCCACCGGGGGGGGGGGGGAGCCTCGCCTCTTCCTTCTTCCCAAATCCTCCTTCACCTCTAGCTTTCTCTCTCCGCACCATTGCTGCTCCTCGCGCAAACCTTATGCTCTCCAAGTTGCTCTAGCCACTGACTTGTGCTCTTCGCCGCCTCCGCCGCCGCCGCAGCAGTTCCTCGGCGTCGTTCTCGTGTTCCGCCTCGATCTTTTTCCTCTTCTTCCTCTTCTGCGAAATCCATGGCGCCGCGACAGGACGTATCGCAGGCGAGCCGCGGGCGCTGGAAGGGATCCCAGGTCACCACTGCCGCCGTCGAAGCACTGATTCGCGCCCGAAAGATGCCCGCAGAGATCGAATGGCGGATCGCGGGCCCGGCCGACATCGTGCCCAGCGCGCGCACGGGCAAGAGGGTCGTCTTCCTCGCCCACTTTGAGCGTGGATTCGGCCTTCCCGCAAGCGCCTTCTTCCGCGAGTTCCTTGAGTTCCACCGACTTCAGCCTCATCATCTCGCCGCCAACTTCATCATGAACCTTTCCGGGTTCGTGACACTCTGCGAGGGCTATCTCGGCTGCCGACCTAGCATCGCGCTCTTCAAGCGCTTCTTCAACCTCCGAGCCCACAATGCTCGAACGGGAGAGATAGTTGCCCCCACCCTTGAAGGCGGCAAACCATCTTATCCGACCGACATGACCGACTGCGGCAGTTGTCTTGCCGCAGCCGGCAAGGTAAAATACCCAAGCCCCGACATCGTCCAATCCTGCAAGAATTGGCAGACTTCATTCTTCTATGTCAAGTCTCCCGATCAAGGCCCCGATCTCCTCAACCTGCCCGAGTTCTCACTCGCTAGGCCGATTGAAAAGCATCAATGGGCTCTGAAGCATGGCGCGGGAGATTGCGACGTCGACGCTCAAGCCACCAGGGTCACCCAGCTGGAGCGAGAGGGACTCCTCCCCACCGACTTGGTCGATGCGTGGCTTCACGCTCGGATTCTTCCCTTGCAGCGCCGAGTGCATCGCCTCTGCGATGTGTCGGGACCTCGGGACCCCACTCGGCTCTGTACGTGGGAGATGACAACCGAAGTCCTTTGCGCCCGAGTGAAGGCCATCACTGCTAGCGCGCTGTCTGATCCTTTCCGATTCGGGCTCGACTACCTCACGCGCCAGGGAAAGCCGCCTGTGGTATGCTCCGATTGCTATTTCTTCCGACTGCATTCTCTTCCGATTGCTCTGATCATTTAGGCTTTCTTGTCAGCATTTCATTCAGTCCGACCTCATGGAGGATGGCCAAGAAGCTGGCGTGTTCGCCCCTGATCGCACGGAAGAGGACCCCACCGACCTTGAGTATAACGGCGAGATCCCTTCCGCCGAGTCCAGTGGGGATGATGAGGACGAAGACGAGTCCTCCGGGGAATCCTCCGGCCCCATGGATGCTGATGATGATGATGCTGCGCGCACTGTCCCTCCGAAGACCACCACTCGGCTGCCAGCTCAAGGGGGTACGCCCAATTCTTCCCTTGAGCAATTTTTGGCTGAATGGAGTGACGATGATAGTATCTCAACGGGTGCTGCCCCTGATGCAGCTCCTCGGGATAAACCTCCAAAGGTGCCAGCCAAACGCATCTCGGCCGCTGGCTCCTCCTCTGGTACCGCTCCCTCCAAGGTCACCAAAGCCGCTCCGACTGCCCACAAAGGCAAGCAGGCCCAGGAGACGACAGCTCGGAGGCCGACCACTCAGCCACCGCTGAATGTTGCCCCCCTCCGCTGCCGAATGCCTACCGGCGCACCTCGGACGGTCGGGTATGCTTTTGACTTTCTGCGCGGTATTTTGCTACTTTTGCTTCTACTGACTCTTCTCCCTTTCTTATTCCAGCGAGCTGATTGGGCTTGATGACATTGACACCGACATTCCGGTTCGTGTCGGTGCCATCATCTCGCCCGCTGCTTCTGCTGCGGCCGTTCTCAAATGGCCGACCGCCACCAATCGCTCTTCTAAGGATGCCGAGCGTGCTTCCAAGAAGGCTCGGCTTGCTGCGGCTCAGAAGACGTTCTCTTCCGACCTTGCTCCGAAGACCACCAAACGCGCGGCCGATCCAGTATCTCCTGGTGTCGGAGGAATGCAATCGGTCGATCCGATTGCCCCGTCCCCGCCATGCCGCTCCAGCCCGGCCGCTGCTGCTGCCACTTCTCCCACTCCGACTACCGTGTCCGACACGCCAGTGACGACGACTTCGCCGCTGATTGCGATGTCGGCACCACCAACCACTGCTACCACGCCCCCAACTGTGCTGTCAGCACCACCGAGGACCGCGACCCGTCCGCCAGTCATCGTTACTGCACCTGCTCCAACTCGCCCGACTGTGCCCTCAACACAATCGGGTGCCTCTGATCTTCAATTGATGTCGGCGCCACCAGCTTCTACGACCTCCATCGTGGTTCCAACTTCAGCACCGACGCCGACCTATGCTGCTTCCGAAATCCTTATGCGCTCGGTGGACCAATTCCGGGCCGAGTACTCTCGCGCCCGTCATGTCGGTGCCGAGGCTGACGCTGCGCCCCTTCCTCAAGAGCCCATGGCGTCTGCGCTGAGCCGAGTAAACGACTTCGCCAGTGCCCTTGCTCGGGATCTGCAACAACTCAACTCTCATCATACGGTAACCTCTCGCTTTCCCTCCTTGTCCTCCTTTCACTTTAGGAGTTTTTTCTTCCGGTGGGTGCGCGCAAGCGCACCCAGTGGGTGTAGTCCCCGAGATTCGGGCCGATTGGTTATAATCGGTTCGGATCTTTTTAGCATTTTTGCTTTTCTCGTTTGCCTTCCTCAATCGGTGGACTTTCCTTCCGGTGGGTGCGCGCAAGCGCACCCACTGGGTGTAGTCCCCGAGATTCGGGCCGATTGGTTACAATCGGTTCGGATCTTTTAGTATTTTTGCTTTTCTCATTTGCCTTCCTCAATCGGTGGACTTTCCTTCCGGTGGGTGCGCGCAAGCGCACCCACTGGGTGTAGTCCCCGAGATTCGGGCCGATTGGTTGCAATCGGTTCGGATCTTCAATATTTTTGCTTTTCTCATTTGCCTTCCTCAATCGGTGGACTTTCCTTCCGGTGGGTGCGCGCAAGCGCACCCACTGGGTGTAGTCCCCGAGATTCGGGCCGATTGGTTGCAATCGGTTCGGATCTTCAATATTTTTTGCTTTATCTCTGACCTTGTCATACTGTTCTTTTCAGGCTGTTACGGAGGAAAAGCGAAATGTCTTCGAGAAACTTCTTGAAGCTTACACTACCAGTCTCCGAACCCTTGCCCAGGCCCAGCTACAGGTCAACAACCTATCAGCCGAGACCTCCAAGCTGAAAGGTATCTTCTATATTATCTGCTTTTTCTTCGCTTGCCGACTGCTCTGGTGCTCATATCTCTATGCTCTCTTCTAGCTTCTGTTCCTCTGGTAGGTGACCTCCAGGGCCGAATTGCTGAATTAACTGCAGAACTTAACCAGCAAAGTCCAGCTCTTGCCAAAGCTACTGAAGAAGTGACCCGACTGCAGGGGGTAGAGACTTATTTGAATCGGACTATCCACAATCTTCGAACTGAGATGGCGGCTCTCGAGAAGAAACGTCTTGCTGACATTGCTGCAGTGACGGCCACCAGTGCCGGACTTCTTGCTGAGCGGGATGCTGCGATCTCCGCCCGAGATGCTTTGCAAGCTGAGAGGGATGAAGCAGTCGCCATGCGGGACTCCATTCGCAAAGATCGCGATGATCATATCGCAAAATATGAGGAGATGGAAAGGCACCATATTGAGGAAAATGCCCGAATGCGCCGCCGAGCCAAGGGTTTCTGCGATTCGCTAACCGAGATGGACCTCCTTCTTAGCGGTGAGTCTTCCTTTATGCCGAATGCATTTTCCGATTGCCTTCTTCTCATATCTGATTGCTCACACTTTTCCTTCTTGACACAGAAGCCTGGCCCGAATCTGAAGCGGCTGCTTATGCAGCTGTCGCCAAGTCCCGAGAGGATACCATTGCCGCTGGAGGGACCTGTGACCGTGCAGATAACGTCTGGACCCGGCATGAATATCTGATCGGCACCCAAGCTCGCATTCCAATCATCCAAGGGGTGGCCCTCTCCTTCAAGCTCGGAATTTTGAAAATTGCCGAAGCGCTGTGGTCGCAGACTGAGCTCAAGGCCGGACTACAGAAGATGAAAAATGCTGCCGACTCCTCCGCCGAGATCCGCAAGGATGACGTGCAAGAAGAGGAGGATTCTGACCAAGGGGAAACTCCAAATTCCACCACCGAGCAAACTTGGATTCTCCTCAAGGCTATCCCACGTCGGATCGACGTTCTGCTGAATTCCGCAGGTCGGACTGGTGCGGAGACCGCCCTTCAGACAGTGTTAACTTGGTATCCTCAGGTGAAGCTCTCCCAGTTATACAGCCTTCGAGATAACGTCGGGGACCTTCTTGAGAAGACCTACGCCGAAGTCAATCGGCTAGCCAGCACTATGGTGAACTGGTTCTCTCCATACGACTACACTCCATATCTTGACGACGGAGGGAATCCGCTCCCCGCTTCAACAATCTCTGGGCTAGCCGATGAGCCCTCCGACAGCGATTCATCTCAGACTTCTCCGAAGACGAAGCCAGCTGATGCTGCCGGTTCTGAAGCTCAATCGGATCCGTCTGCTCCTTCGTCCAGCTCAGTGCCTCCGACTGCTTAAACTGTGTCGTCTTGATTTGTGTTCCGACTGCTCGCTTGCCGATATTAGATCGGTTTTATCTTTTCTCGTGAGACAATTTTAATTCTGTCGCCATCCACTGGGTGTGACCTGGATGTAATGCACTTATTCGGCCTTGGGCCTGTTGCTTTTGATGCCAATCGAATGCTTGTTTCATCCTTTTGCATGTGCGATCAACTTTGCGTCTTTGCCGGTTTCCTTCATCGGCTACATTTGGGGATGTCTACTGTGCCGATCTTGCTGCCGTCGTACGGTGCACAATCGGATCAACAGTAGACATCCAGCCAAGGTTCGATGAGTTTTTAATTTTTACACGACAAGATTTTTAACACAAAGGATTCTGCAACAGCAGGCGCCGATTGCTTCGCTTCTGGATCTAGTGTCCTGATTTGCGGTGCAATCGGCGACTTTACTTCGTCAGTGCTCTTGCTCATGGCGGCATATTTCGAATTGTTTCTCGGGATTTATACCACCGACTGCCTCAATCGTCACCCTTTTCAATGCCACAACCCTTTAGTGATTTGCGCTTGAGCTAGGTATTCGATTGAGAGCCAGCCTGCAGTCCCCGTGCCACGATGGCTTATTTTCTTGACCTCGTGGTCGGCCAGTCCCCGGGTATGCTATGCACATCTCGGGTCTGACGGAGCGTTGCCGATTACAGCTAGCTCTTCGAATGGAATTATACGAAAGTACTCGAATGCTCATTTTCAGAGACATGATAACTTTAACTAATTGTTTGCCGAATGGCTTACATAAACTTATGCCGTTCAACTATAGAACGGACATAACAACTCGGCATTCCACGGCCGCTCTGTCTCTAATCCCGATGTGTCCTTGTGCCGAGTTCCCTTGGTGCAATCGATCAGGTAGTAGGAGTTGTTCTTGAGCGCTCTGCTGACAATAAATGGCCCTTCCCAAGGTGAGGATAGCTTGTGCTGCCCATCTGACTTCTGGATTCGGCGTAGCACCATATCCCCCTCTCGGAAAGAGAGAGGTCGAATCTTCTTGCTGTGGTAGTGCCGCAACTTCTGCTGATAGATTGCTGACCTAGACAAGGCCAACAAACAAGCTTCTTCTTTGAGGTCGACGCCGTCTTCTCTTGCTAACTTGGCTTCTTCTTCAGTGTATAAAGCGTGCCGAGGTGAATCAAACTCGATGTCGGAGGGGATGACTGCTTCTGAACCATATACCAGGAAGAAAGGAGTGAATCCAGTCGACCTATTCGGCGTGGTCCTCAAACTGAAAAGTACTGCGGGGAGCTCATCAATCCATGCCCCAGGTGCCCTCTCAAGTGGCTCTACCAATCTGGGCCTGATACCCGATAGGATTAGTCCATTTGCCCTTTCGACCTGACCATTGGACTGTGGGTGTGCCACAGACGCCAGATCAAGCCGAATGCCTTGCTGAGATGCATATCGAGCCAATGCCCCCTTTGCAAAGTTTGTGCCGTTGTCGGTGATGATGCTGTTAGGAACACCATATCTGCACACGATGTCGGCCACAAACTTGACTGCAGTCGGTCCATCCAACTTCTTGATTGGTCTTGCCTCGATCCACTTGGTAAATTTGTCGATTGCCACCAGGAGATGTGTCATGCCGCCTCTAGCTCTCTTGAATGGTCCAACCATATCCAAACCCCAAACCGCAAAGGGCCACGCTATTGGGATGGTCTTCAGTGCCGATGCTGGCTGATGACTTCTTGCCTTGAACTTCTGACAACCGACGCAGTGCTTTACCAAGTTCTCAGCCGCTGCAAGTGCAGTTGGCCAGTAGAAACCATGTCGGAAAGCCTTGTTGGCTATGGCCTTTGCCGACGCGTGATGACCACATTCACCTTGATGGATATCTCGGAGCAGCTCCAAACCTCTATCCTCTTCAACACACCTCTGAAGAACACCATTCGGACTCTTGCGCATCAGCTCGTTGTTGATGATTGTATATGCCCAAGAGAGGCGACTGATCTGCCTGGACAATGCCAAATCTGGTGTAAGGATCCCATCTGCCAAAAAATCTCGAATCGGCTGTGCCCATGATGGCGCACTGACCACTACCATTACTGCTGCCTGCTGGGGTAAGACTTCTTCTTGGGTCTCGGTCTCTTGAGCATTGGCCTGCTCGATCTCGGCCTCTTGAACCTCTGCTATCTCTTCCTCTGCTTGCGAACTGCCGACTGCGGCGCCTGGCACGCATTCGGCAGCCTCTGGTGCTGACTTCTCATCTGGGGTTGAAATTTCATTACTGCAATCGGCAGTCTCTGATATCACTTGCTCTCCAGAGGTTGTGCCATCTAGCGCAGCCTCTGCTTGCTTCTCTGTGGTATCGCTCTTCTTCTATTCTTCTGCAGCCCCTGGTTCGCAATCGGTAGCCCCTGGTGCTATTGCCGAGACATCCTGAGCGCTGGATTGCGTCTTCATGGTTGCAGGCTTGGCCAGTTGAACTTCTTTTGCCTTTCTCAGAGCTTCAAGATCGGTCTCCGAGATGAATATGGACTCGGAGTCTGGTGACGGAGTGATGGATCGCTTCTTGATGTGCTCGAGAGATACGCCTGGTGGAATTGCTTGCCTTGTGGAACCAAGCTTGGACAATGTATCTGCTGCTTCATTATTTGCTCTTGGAACATGATGGAACTCACAACCTTCAAAGTATCCGCTGATTTGCTGCACCAGGAATCGGTAGCTTGCCATATTAGCATCTTTAGCATCCCACGTGCCCGAGCACTGCTGTACCACCAGATCGGAGTCACCATAGCACTCAATATTCCGAATACCGATTTCCTTGGCCAACTTGACACCATGCACAAGGGCTTCGTACTCGGCTACATTGTTTGATGCTGCGAAGTGAATCTGGAGAACATTTTGCAATTGATCTCCTCTTGGGGACGTGAGCACCACCCCAGCCCCTAGGCCATTCTTCATCTTGGATCCATCGAAGTGCATTCGCCAGACATCCGACATGGGGAGCTGTGGCATGTACTGAGTTTCAGCCCAGTCCACCAGGAAATCGGCTAGTGCCTGCGACTTGATTGCAGTCCTTGGCTCATATTGGATGCCATGACTGGCCACTTCGATTGCCCATTTTGCCACTCTTCCGGTTGCATCTTTGCTTCCCATGATGTCGGCTAATGGAGCCGAACTGACAACACTGATCAAGTGGGCTTGAAAATATGGCTTCAATCTCTTGGCCGCCATGTATACTCCATAGCACATCTTCTAGTAGTGAGGATAGTTCTGCTTGGATGCCGAAAGCACTTCGCTGATGTAGTACACTGGACGCTGGACTTGCTGTGCCTTGTCCTTCTCGGGCCGCTCCACCACCATAACTGCGCTGATCACCCGATTGGTTGCCGCAATGTATAACATCATGGGCTCCTTCTCAATCGGGGCAGCCAGAATCGGTGCCGTGGATAGCATGCGCTTGAGCTCTCGGAATGCTTCGTTTGCCTGGGGGGTCCAAGTAAACTTCTCTGTCTTCTTCATCAACTGGTACAAGGGAATTGCCTTTTCGCCCAGCCGACTGAGGAATCGGCTGAGGGAGGCGAGGCAACCGGTGAACTTCTGCACTTGCTTCAAGGTCTTGGGCTGCTCCATGCGCTCTATTGCGGCTATCTTCTCGGGGTTGCATTCGATTCCTCTCTCGGAAACGAGAAACCCCAAGAGCTTGCCGGCTTGGACTCCAAACACACACTTCTCCGGGTTGAGCTTGATCTGATAGGTTCTCAGATTTGCAAAGGTCTCTCTGAGGTCGTCCAACAATGTGACTCCCCTTGCCGACTTCACCACCAAGTCGTCCACGTAAACGTGGATATTTCTACCGAGCTGAGAGTGTGTGCATCTTTGCATCATGCGCTGATAAGTGGCACCTCCATTTTTCAGACCAAAAGGCATGGTGATATAGCAATAGGCCCCGAAAGGGGTTATGAATGCTGTCTTGATCTGATCTTCCACGGCTAATTTTATCTGGTGATATCCAGCAGTAGCATCCAAAAAGGATAACAACTCGCAGCCGGCCGTAGAATCAACCACTTGGTCGATTCGGGGCAAAGCAAACGGATCTTTGGGGCATGCCTTGTTCAAACAAGTGTAATCTATACACATACGCCAAGTCTTGTTCTTCTTCGTGACGAGGACTGGATTGGCCAGCCACTCGGGGTAAAACACTTCCATGATGAAACCTGCAGCTTGTAACTTTGCAATCTCTTCGCCGATTGCTCTTCTATTGTCCTCAGAAAAACGTCTCAGGGGTTGTTTGACCGGCTTCGAGCCTGGCCGAATGTGCAGCTTGTGCTCGGCGAGTTCTCTCGGAACACCAGGCATGTCCTGTGGAGACCATGCAAAGATGTCCCGATTCTCACGGAGAAACTCGACGAGCTCGCTTTCCTATTTGTCGCTAAGTCCAGCTCCGACCACAACAAACTTGGTCGAGTCGGAGGGATCTAGAGCGATTTTCTTGCTGTCCTTGGCCGATTGAAAAACTGATTCCTCATCTGCTCTCTTTGCTGGGCCAACCGGCAGTGAATTCTTGCTCTGCGCTTGCGCCATTGCGATCACCTTGCCAAGCTGACGCTTCTCTGTCTCCACCACTAAGGACTCAGCCAAACTGCTGCCAGCGGATGTGCACTCGAGGGACTTCCTGAAATCTCCGGTGACTGTGATGACGCCGCTTGGCCCCGGGATCTTCATCTTCAGGTATGTCTGCTGTGTATTGATCATGAACTTGGAAAATGCTGGTAATCCCAACAGAGCATGGTATGGACTGCTGAGGTCGGCCACCTCGAACCAAATCGGCTCTCTCCTAAAATTCTCCTCTGTGCCAAAAATGACATCCAACCGAATGCGACCCAAGGGGGTGCAAGACAACCCAGGGACAATCCCGTGGAATGTCGTCCGACTGCGCTCCAAATCCCTCTCTGTAAGTCCTAGCTTGAGCATCGTATCTCGGTACAGGATGTTGATTGTACTTCCTCCATCAACTAGCACTCTTGAGAATTTGCATGAAAACTTTGGTCCTGCGACTAGAGCATCCACCACCAGCGGATAATTGCCCGGATTCGGCAAAATAGTGGGGTGATCTGCTCTGTCCTAGGATATCGGACACTCGGACCAGTGCATGAATTGGGGAATCGGTGGCATTGTTGCATTGACTTCCTGGGCTCGGGCTCTCCGACTGCCCTTATCTGTGGACTCACTGGTAAAAATCATATATGCTGCATCTTGCTGCGGGTACTGGTTCTGCTGCTGAGGTGGTCCTCTGTTCTGCGGTGGTGGTGGTGGGGGTAAAGCTTCTCCTTTTGCTATCCTTCTCACAAAATCACATTGCCGAGTAGTGTGCGCAGACGGCCTCCCAGGCGTACTGTGCAAGTTGCATGGTGCATCTAACATGTCCTCAAATGTGTACTTGGGCTTCATCTGCCCTGGAGGTCTCACGTTTGGCCTCATCTTCCGACTGCCTCCTGCAGCCGCTGGGTCTTCCTCGTTCTGAACAGCGGCTACCTGCCGACTGCCATACTGAGTGTCCGGTTTCTCGTCCTTTCGCTTGTTCTGCTGGTTGTTGTTGTTGTTGTTGCGGTTGTTCTCCCTTCTCTCCTTCCGACTAAGGCCTTGGTTCCCTGTGTCTGACTGCGGAGCCCCTGGTGATTGGATCACACCTTCAACTCCGAGTTGGATAGGGCGCATCGCAGAATCAGACATAGCAAACGCATTTGCCACCTTCATAAGCTCAACGAGCGACGTGAAGTCTTTGCGGAGCAACTTGTGCTTCAACATTGAATCCGCCAGGCACCCATCAGTAAAATATTGAATGGCCTAGATCTCATGGACTCCTTCGCATGAATTCTTCAGCTTGATCCACCGAGATAGGTAATCTCGGAGGGGCTCGTCCTTGCCTTGCACACACAGAGCTAACTGTCGTGGGAGGTTGGGCATCTCATACGTGCTTGTGAAGTTGTGAATGAATGCGGTCGTGAAATCCTCCCAGCAATTCACACTGTCCTTGGGCAAACTGTTCAACCACGTCCGCGCTGAGCCTTGCAGCATGAGAGGTGCGTAGCGGACTGCTATACGCCGGTTGCCTCCTACAATGCGGACTGCCGTCAGGTAGTCGGACAGCCAATCTTCCGGATTCACCGAGCCATTGTACTTGGGAGTGTCTCTCGGTAATGTGAAGCCTTTCGGGAATCTCTCCGTCCGAATGCGGTGACCAAAACATGATGGGCCAGCCTCTCCTTCTTCATCTTCCTGAGCTTCCTTCTCCAGGAGCTCAATGCGATGCCTTGCGTCGTTCTGGCCGATTTGGCGAGGGCCAAGTCGGGTGCTGATTGCTGGTCTTGGTGCCAATTGCTGCGGCATGTCATGGCGCCTGCTGTTAACAGCTGGCTCTTCCATTCTACTGCTTGCTGCTGGGGGTGGCCGATTGCTTCTGACCTTGCTGTCGTGCCGAGATGGTGCAGGTTGACGCCTGTTCTGGCGCGATGCATTCGGTCGCTGGCTAGCTCCCGCATTCGGCCTGGCGGTTCCTCTTGATGCCTCTGGCTCAGCATTCTGATTATCCATTTCCACAAGCCTCTGCTCTTTTGCGGCCGCTATCAGCTCACGCATTGGCGCGACTGTTCACGCCGCTCATCTCCTTCCAATTCTTCCAGCTCGAGCGCTATCTGCTCGGCGGCTCTCAAATTCTTGTCCGATGTGCTATATGTTGGCCTCTGGATGAATGCCGACTGCGCTGGCTGCTCCGGTTGCACCGGCCTTCTCGGACGCTCCGGCTGCTCAGCTCCCGATAGCTGCTGGTGGACTGCTCTTCCTCGGCTTCTCAGGTCTTCCAGGACCGCGGGCTCAATCGGCCGGCGCGGTCCTGCGTGAGCTGCGTTGTACTCCCTTGTGATGGCTCCTAGTCGACGCTCTTCTGCCAACACTTGCTCAGCCCTGCGAGCCAGAGCGAGCCGTTCTATTTCCAGCTCGGTGTGCACCCGTTCCGGATCACCATTCCGGTTCACAGGTGTGTATAACACATCCCGCAACGCACTGGTGCCGATTCGCTCTGCCGCATCAGCTACTTCCTTGGCCTTCCTTGCTGCACTTGCCGGGTCCCGATTGGTCGAGGAGGACGCTCCCGCCATCATGACAGCGGCGTGCAGTCGGCCTTCCCCTTGGCCAGGCGCTGCAGCGTAGCCCCTGGTCAAGAGAGGGTCTGTAGCACACGAGAAAACACGGATGTCCCTTGGATATGCCTCAGGGAAGCTACCGATGAAGAGACGGCGACTTCCCACCTGCAACGACACCCCGGACGGCAAGGGAGCTCCTGCCTTGTACCGCGCCGAGCAGTCCACTATATAGTCGATTGCCCCACGCCTCACAATCAGGCCGGAGGCGTGGCTACCGCCCGATGCAGAGGTTGATCCCGTCCGGATCTTGACTCCAGTCGACGCCTCGGTCTGCCCCACGGTGGGCGCCAACTGTCGTCGATATGTGACGGCAGATGCCATGGGGATGGCTAAAGTGAGGGGAAAACACGAGGGAGAGAATGTCGATGGTGCCGGAATCGGGTTGGGCACAAGCACGGTGACGACACCACGATGTACCCAGGTTCGGGGCTCTCCGGAGAGATAACACCCCTACTCCTGCTTGTCTCTTATATATCAATGAAGGAACTACAATAACTGCTCCTCTGTCTTCTCAGGGGAAGGAGTAAACCGCCGCCGTGGGCAAGGTCTTCTCCTGCTTCCCTGAGGAGTGACTACGGGCAGTAAATGAGCTGAAGGGGGAATGAGGTAATGAGATCTCAGGTGTGGCGTCCCTCGCGCAGGAGGGGTACCCTGACTCTTATAGTGTGAGTCCAGGGTACTTCGGTAACTTCAGTGCCGAATGGGCCCAGCTGTCAACCTCTAATCGGCCTGGGCCCACCGACTGCTCCTATCCGGGTGATCCGGAGCCTACGAGCGGCGGCCCATGCTGCTACCTCGTAGAGCCTAGTGACGAACAGTGGAGCTAGGGGGTGCGGTCTTGTCGGCCTGTCCGCGGAATTGGCGGGGAGGTCGACACCGTATCTCCAGCAAATCCTTGATGTGACCTGGCCTTCCTGCCACCCAGATATCTCGGGATATGGTATTTATGACCTCGTAATCATACCCCCGATTGGGTGGCAGGTTGCTCCGATTGCGCCTGGACCGATTGGTGGTTCCTGGTAAGGCCGATTGCTCTGGGTAGTCGGCCTTCTGGGAATCAACCTCGGTCCAGCTGCAGACCAATCGGACGAATGTCTGATAAGGGAAGGGTGGGCCGATTGCGCCTGGGCCGACTGCTGGCATTTGGTATGGCCGATTGCCTTGGAGCAATCAGCCGTACCTCCGCCCAGCTCGGCCCAGCTGCAGCCCAATCGGCCCATCCTCGTCTTGAAAGCTTGCTCCCGCTTGGGTTAGCCTACCCGGGTACCGATCCCCCGACAGTTGCCGTCGTGGTTGACCATACCCTCGCTCCCGTGCGCCTTCGTCCTCACCAACGTGTCCGTGGTACTCCTGGAGTCCCCAAAAGTCAAGCAAGCTACTCCACGCATTGAGCCGTGCACCATAGCTCCACTCACGTCGTCGTCGTGCCTCGGACCGCCGCCGGGAAGCTCGCCGCCGTCTCCCTGGACCTCCCCGTGGTCGCCTGCATGCACTAGGAGACACGCGCGCGTCTGGGCTGCCCCCAGGTGGTCTCAGCGCTTCAAACCGTCGACGGGAGAACCCTCCCCGTGTGTGCCGCCGCATTGGATGTCACAACCCCAAGTTAGGTATGTGCTAGGATCAAGTGCTCCTTTGCATCATGCAAAAATTCAAAAGAAAATTCAAAAATGGGGAAAAGAAAAGCCCTGAGAAATTAAATCAAATGGCCAGATAAAAATCTTTTTCCAAAAATCATTTGAGTATTTGGAAAATTCCTATAAATGATGCTGATCATTTTAAGAATGGTTTGGGATCAATCCCATGCTCATGGAATTTTCTAATTTTCAAACAGTGCTTTGGAAATTTAAATAAACCCCTATTTGATTTAAAATTCAAATGTTTTGAATTTTAAAGAGTGCCCAATTTTATAAGTGGCTAGCTCTAGCTTTTATGAGGCCATATAAAAAATTATGGCATTTATAAAAATACCTAGCTATTTTATTCGGCTAGGTCAACCTATTTACAGAAGAAATAAAAAGAAAAGAGAAAAACAGAGGGAAAGGGAGTTACCTTGCGCCTCAGGCGAGGCCCAACTCCCCTGGCCGGCCCAGCCCACCGGGGGCGTCTTGTCTTCTTCCTCCCCGCCGAGCCAAGCTGCTCGGTGGAGGGCAGAGCGAGGCCACGGCGACACGGCGACGCCCAGCCTCTTCTAAGCCCCCCCAGGCCTCCTCCTCACGCCTCTGCGTCGCCCAGAAGCCCGCACACCTTTCCCCTCACTCGCTCTGGCCTTCCCCTTCCTCCCCGGAGGAAAACCCGAGCGCCCCCGTAACCTAGCAGAGAGCGCGACGACGCCCCGACGTGGCCAACGGCAGCCATCCGCCGAACGAGCTTGTCCAGCCGCACCGCAGCAGTCGTCTTCGTCTTCAAGCATGAGCAATCGAGCCAGGAAACCCCGAGCGCGACTCCAGCTTCAAGGATCCATCGCCAGCCGCCGCGAGCTTCGTCGACGAATTCCCCGACGTCCGTCTTCCCCAGCCTCCCTAGCCAGCACAGGCGTGCTCCTGGTGAGCTCCTCTTCCATTTGCCCTAAACCACGCTCCTTCCCGTGGCCGGATGTCGCGCCGCCGTGGTCAGTAGCTCCTCCGCCACGCAAGTTGAGGCCGGCGTGGCCATGGAGCTCCCCTGTGACCCCCTCGTGCTCGAAGCGATGCGGGTGTGCACGGGGCACCTCCCAGTGGCCTCCCCGTGCCAAGCGGTGGCCGGAAACGACTCCGGCGAGCCCCTCCGCCGTGCCAGAGGTCGCCGACGACATCACTTCGGCGGGCCCGGCTTAATTAACACTAACCACACACTAATCCACCCCCAGTGAGGCTGACAGCGGGCCTCAGGCCCCCTAATCCTCTCTGTTTAGTTAAACAGAGAGGGGATTAGCCCCTGAGTCCATGACAGATGGGGCCCCCATGTCAGTTTGACTGGGTCAAACCCCCTGACGTCATGCTGACTCAGTGCTGACGCAGTAAACCTTTTTCCAGAGTTTTAATATATTCCAGAAATTACATAAAATGGCCAAAACTTCAATAAATCATAGAAAATTCATTTTAACTCCAAATTGGACAAATAATATGTCTAAAATTATCAGAAAAATACAAGGATTCTGAATATGCAGTTTGTTTTCATGTTTGACCATTTTAAAAAGGGTGAACAGTAGCAAACATGCATATGGATCCTTTTCAAATTCAAATTTGGAGTGAATTTGCAAATGATTTTGCAACACCCTTAATTCCAATGGATTCATCCACACATCAGCGACATTACTTCAACTATACCACATCACTTCATGATCAACATTTTCAAATGAACTTTCGTGCATTCAAATGCATTTGAAATTCATCGATAAATCAAATGGAGTTTGAATTTGCATTTCAAATGCAATATACTCCTTTTAAATGGAATGCTCAACACATCAGTACGTTGAACATCACCATTGCAATCTTATTCATGTGATTGTGCATTATACATTATGTTGATCCTTTGATTTTCATGTTGCTGATAGAAGTGGAGCCGGAATCCGAGATCACCCCCTTCGTTGAAGACCACGTTATTGAAACCTCGTCAGCAAGGCAAGCAAAACCCCATTGATCATGTCTATAAAATCCTATTTCCCTCTATGTATCGCTTATGCATGTTTAGGAGATCACCGATACACGTTCTTTCGCATAGTTGAACCCATTCCGATGCATGACCTATCATTTTGTCACCGTATTAAGAAAACCACAATCCTAGAAGATTTAGGAGTTGAATGATGAGCATGTGGCCCCTACAACTGTTACTGCTTTTGCTGCTTACTGATACAATGAGGATGTTATGTTTGTGAGTCGGGATGGAATGAACACAGTGATGCTGGTGTTAACGTGTTGGTGAATCCACCCTAAGCAAAGGTGAACGATGAGAGGCTGTGTAGGAGTACACAGTGGGTTATCTCGTTGAACACTGCCCTAGGCCCCGAGTTCCTGTTTTGTGATCCAAGACAAAGAGTATGACCACATGTAGGGTTTTATGGGAACCCCGTTTGGCCTCTTTACGTACCCGATCCGGTCCAGGAGTCACAATAGATTCGGGCTTTCCATTTGGCATGTGCATAGAAAAAGAATGAAGAAAAGGTTGCATCATATAGATATGTGGGTGGAATTGTGAGGCAGTGAAACCATCTGGCAAAGGTGGCGTCTCGGTCCCTTACATTATCTGAGTCCGTTTCGTGGAACCGGCCGGACTCTCGAGCGGTGCCAAACTCAGGTAGTCGACTCGTGGATTAGAGAAGGTGATGTGAGGTTAGTGCCTTGGTTTCATCCACGTCCGACACCCGCTTGAAGGGTGACGAGAACGAGGCGATAAGTGATGACACGCGTGTGAAGATGTACACCCCTGCAGGGTTAATAAACTATTCGAATAGCCGTGTCCGCGGTTATGGACTACTTGGAGACCTCTACTTGATCAATAGATAACTTGAATGGATACTTATAAAATCCGCAAGATAAGCGTGAGTGCTATGGTGGGCTTCCTCGTGGGGAAGTCGAGGAAGTAACCATAGTGGTGTATTATTTGGAGACTTGTAGTGGACTCGTGTACGCTTCTTACCTCAAGTCTGGTACTCGTAGTAAAGGACTAGCCAAGTCAAAGCTGGCACTTCTGCTTGATGAAACCCCACCTCCTTTACCTTTATACTTGAGCATGAGTAGTGTAGTTCTGATGTAAGTCTTGCTGAGTACGACTTTGTACTCACGTTTGCTTATTCTATGTTTTAGGTAAGAACCCGGACCCCGATGGAGTCACCTTCGTGAAGCTCGACGTTGACCTTGGTAGTATAGTTCCAGACAGCAGTCTGGTCCCTCGTGGATGGGCATGTATGTTTACAAGGCTTCTCTAAGCCATTTGTTAAACTTGTCTGTACTCAGACCTAATTTGCTTCCGTTGTATGATGTAATGTTGATCACAGACATGTGATCTTTGTATGCTCTATGTGTATATCAATAAAGAGTACTTGTAGAGTTATGTGATGATACCTTCTGTTCATACTAGACATGTGTGATGCGTGTATGATTATAACATGCATGTCTTAGTATGGGTTTTCGAGACCTTAGTTGTGATCTGGCTGGCGGTCTTTTATACACCAAGTGGCCCTTAGATGTGCGCAGCTTGGGGCATCGCGATGCGATTGCTCGTGGCTCTGCCACGTGCACACTTTGTTGTATGATCGAGCCCGCCCTAGATCCCGACTAAGTGATCGGGCTGGAGTAAGTCTATGTAAGACTTAGGATTCAATCGATAACATGGTTGAGGCGACTTGTCTATGAGTATGGGATTCACCACCCATAAGCATTTAGACTTCTGAACGGACGATGAGGACCCATCTCAGTTGATCATCCGGCCTGAATGGGATGCCCCTCACGTTCGATGCTTACCGAGAACGTTCTGTGCTTGGCCTTGTCTGCTTAGACAAGTGGGTACGGTTCTCGGCTCTCCATGTGATTGCATCATGACTGGAATTACATACGCTAACCCCGGGTCCCGACATTGGATGCCATCGGCGGTTAACCGCCGGCGTGGCCCGGGTTAATTAACCCCCTAACCACCCACTAACTCCCCCACCTGAGACTGACAGTGGGCCCTAGCCCACTAATTAACCCGTGGGTTAATTTAAACAGAGGGGATTAAACCCCTGTGACACTGATAGCAGGGCCACACTGGCAAAGCCCCCCAGACGTCATGATGATGCAGTGCTGGTGCAATAATTAGAAAAACAATTAAAAGAATTACAGAAAAGGCTAAAAATTGGTTAAACTTGTAAAATTCATAGAAAAATCATATTAACTTCAAATTAAACATTTAATATATGAAAAATTATCAGAAAAAATGCAAGGATTCTGAATATGGACTTTGTTTTCATGTTTGACCAATTTAAATAGGTGAAAAGTGGCATATGTGCATATGAATCCTTTTCAAATTCAAATTTGGAGTGATTTTGCAAATGACTTTGCAACACACTTCTTTTAAATGGTTTCATCCACACATCAGAGACTTTACCTCACCTTTACAACATCACTTCATGCTCAACCATTTCAAATGAACATTCATGGATTCAAATGCATTTGAAATTCATCGAGAAATCAATTGGAGTTTGAATTTGCAATTCAATTGCAATATACTCCTTTTAAATGGAATAACTCACACATCAGTGACACATACATCAAGTTTCTGTTGGGAATGTGCCCTAGAGGCAAATAAAATATGTTTTATCAAGCATATTCCATTAGTTCATAATAAGTTTGATACTATGCTATAACTGTATTAAGCGGAAACATTAATACAGGTGTGGTATACAAACAACCAGGTCCCTAGTAAAACCTAGTATACTAGTCCATTGGGCGATTGATGATCAAGGTTTCCTGATCATGAGACAATGGCGTCTGTTGACAATGGAGTCGTATCATTGGATAATAATATGATGGACATACACCCACCAGAAATGTTGCGATGTGATCAAGTCACATAGTTCGACATTGCGATAACTATAACGTAGTGACCAGATCCTTTGACCGTAATGATCATACGTAATTGTCATCTATGAGGAGGCTTTGATTTGTATCCCACCGCCTGACTGAAATATGTTGGCCATAACGGTGCACTTTGGGTATTCCGAAATAGATGGTTGATGAGTATGCAAATAGATCAAAGCGGGATTTGTCCATTCGTGTGATGGATAGGTACTCTGGGCCCACTCGGTGATATTGCATCATAAAGTTTGCAAAAGTGTGACTAGGTCACGGAGTTGTAATATCACGGGAACGAGTAAACTTGTTTGTTGAGAACGAGGACGAACTAGGTATATTGGATACCGATGATCAAACCTTGGACAAGCAAAGTACCATAGGACAAAGGGAACAGGCACACGGTTAACGGATCCAACAGCGATTGAAGTTCATTCGATGAAAGCGCAGGGGTTATCAAGGATTGTAACCAGGTCCAATTGATTGGTCATTGATCAATGAGAATTGTCTCGATCATGTCTGCTGTTTCCCGGACCGTAGGGTGTTACACTTAAGGGTACTCGACGCAGTAAGGATTGATTCGGGATCACCCGAGAAATTGGAGAGAACACCGGAATTGTTCCGGTGATGACCGGAATTGTTCCGGTGATGACCGGAATTGTTCCGATGAAGGCCGGAAGTTGTTTCGGGTATTTTGAAAGGTTCAAAATATATTTAATAATGTTTAATTATTTAATTATCTGAATTAAATATTAAAATGTATTTAAATATAATTAAAAATGAATTAAAAGGCATATGGGCCTCATAGGGCCCATTAGGGGGAGAGGGAGTCCTCCCCCATGGGCCATGGCGCCATAGAGGGGCCCACCCCCTTTATTTAGTGCGCCACCCCCCTCCCTTGGGATTAGTCCCACCCCGGAAGTGGAGGGGGGGTGACACCCCTCCTTGGCCTATATAAGGAGGGGTAGAGGTGCCCTTTTAATCATCAATTTTTTGAGACAAGTTCTCATCTCTCTCTCCCTCCTTTCTCCTTCCTCGAGTGGACTCCCCTTGTTTGGAGTCTACACTTGGTTGGGGATTTCTCCACTATACGCACGCCGTCGTGCTGCTGGAATCGGGATCCGAATCCATCTTCTTTCCGCTGCTCTACTGGTTCGGAGCCCGGAGGGACGTCGGGTATACTGTATGTGTATAATCCCGCGAGGCACTACATTTGTGGTGCTACTTCTTCATCGTGGCCGTATCGCGAGGTCTTCATCAACAACGTTCCGACGGGTACGTAATCCCGTCATCGGTCTACAAGGATCGGGTGGCTACAGGAGTCATCGTGGATCTGCGCGGCATCGGGGATTGCCGGTACGACTACACCGACCACGTTCATGTGGGAACGTTTCCCTCTTAACGGACTACATACTGGTATGTGATCTATTTCTGTCTGTTACTTGCATCAGCATAGCATAGGTCTTGGGTATGGGTCTCGTAGGTTATGAAAAATTTGTGTTTTCTGCCCCGAACCCCAACAGTGGTATCATGAGCAAGGCTATGCGTAGATGTATTGTACGGATAGAACACATCTAGTATGTGGGCATCAATTCTCCAATTGTTACCCTCTCACGTGTACTCATTTAGCGTTGCGGCAATGTTTGATGAAGCGGCCCCCGACCGACCTTACGCGTTTACGCGAGACTGGTTCCACGCTTGACATATGGCTTGTACCATATAAAGTGGCTGGGGGGGTGTCTGTTTCTCTGCATTAGCGATGCGAAGATGTTTGCAACGGAGGGCCCCGACAGGGGTGTAAAAGAGACAATTGCGGGATTGGTGTTGTGGCTTGTTTTCGCAGGATAGAAAGCGGTTCTTTTCTCGCAACCCCTAGCAGCCACGTAAATCTTGCAAAAGATAAAGTAGAAAGGCGTTTTCAACTTTAATTTGCATGTCGGGGGGAATCATAGCATGTATGATTTATGTTGCATCCTGTTTTGCTAATATGTTAGATATACGACGGTAACATAATAGGATGATCCCTCATTAAAACCAACAAAGTGTCCTTACCCTAGTGAGCACCACCTGGAAAGTTCTACATTATGGAGGCACCACGTGTCACACGTGTGTCAAACATTTTTTCGTTCACATGAGGTGGGTGTAGCAAGCCTGGCATATGTATATGATATGGCCTTGCATGACACAGCAACAAATCACATAGGGTGTGGTGGCGAGCCTGGCATATGTATATGATATGGCCTCGGGACACAAGAGACCGAAAGGTCGAGCATGAGTCACATGGATGATGTGATTGGCATGATGGCCTACCTTGAACAACATACTGATGGCCGTGACGATCGGGGGAGGTATGGTGTTCAAGGATCGTGTAATCACTTAGAATAAACTATGAGGGATGTTTGTCTGAGTGGGAGTTCCAGAATTGTTTTTGAAACATGAACTCCATATTATGAACTTAATCTTCATGTCTTGGAAAATATCATTGTAGATAATGTCATACCAATGTTTAGAACTATGGCTTTTTTTAGTATGATAGAACTTAAGGTAAATGGGTCTTACTTCATTGATGTGTACCAACACCATTAGAGACATACTCATTAGTAATGACTTGATAAACATAATACGAAGAACTGCTAGGAGATACACCTGTTAACTCTGTATTCAAGGAAGATGATGATGAGTATCGTACTCACCGTCACTTATGAATGACTGTCCAATACACCATACTTCATTCTATGAGTCTGAATTGTGAATGCATGTTAACCAACACGTATGACGTGCTAGATGAACTTGAAAGCACTTGGTCACAAATCAGAGTAATGGAATATGAGTATATGGACGGGGTTTCTTTCAACTATGGTGGAAGGAACAACCTGCTGCGAAAGTCACTTGGAAAATGTATAAGATACATGGAACACCTTGTGTATAACTTGGACTACTGAATGACTGGTTACTTTGCGATAACTGGGGAGTTGCATCCGCTTCCTCCCGGTTACAAAGACCATGTCTGGACTATGTCATGAAGGAGAATCGTTCACCTGTCATGAGGTCATGGTTAAAGTCAAGAACTTTAAGAGTAGAACCAATGCAGGAATGGTCATTGACGGAGAAGGTATATTTTATATACGAGTTATAAATGTCTTTCCCATGAAACACTAATTGCGGTTGATTAAGAATTCGATGCTTGAACTTACTGCTTGAGAGTGACTTGGAAGGGATGAGGTGAAAATGTGTGCTGACGGCAATCAAGATAGTTGATGGTCGACAACACTCTCCCTCTACATCTATCAATTGATTAATATATGAATAAATTTTATGATCGTTTGAATGAGGACTTTATTAGTGTGTCTTGCATCTCGCGAAGACAATTATTCATATTAGTGAGAAACAAGTCAGTTGTTCTCCTTTTATGAATGATATCTCTTATGGTCACATTACGATTATGAATGAGTTATTCTTATATTGATGATAGTTGTTTGATCATTTATAAGAAATATTGTAATGCCAAGAAATATCTAGGCTTAATAATGACACTACAGTTTAAGTCATGAATGGTATGATGATGTCTTAAGATACTTGATCTCTTGACACAAGCAAACCATGCCTCTTGAGGTGAGATGACTAAAACCTCGCATTCTGGTAAAACAGATTGTGTACTGATTGTTGAGTATCATACATTGTGATGTATCGTATGTCAGCATGTGGTGAATTTCATTATTTCGTGAACTTCGTATGTGGACTTAGATGAATATTTGTATTCACTAATGAAACATGAGTCTGAAATAATTTGATATGATCAAAAGGGATTTCAGAGTAAAGATGGATATTAAATTAACAAGAAAGACAAGTCTCTACGATTTGATCAAAGTGACAAATGTTTTGAGTTAGTCTTGGGCATAAAGACTTGTGTGAAAGTTGTTCCACAAATTGCAATGTCTTGAGACACTTCAATATGATTGACGTGCATGAACATTGTGATCATATTCTATCAAAAAGTGTATGGTCTAAGTTATCTCTTACCATGTTACGTTATTATTGTTTAGAGTTATTAATTTAATATGCAAACACTCACTTCAGCATAGGGAACCATCTGAGTTCGTGGAAACCAACACCATATATGTCATGTTGTGTTGTGGTTTCTAGGAAGCTTGATTTATGTAAGATAAATTATCTTTGTAGTGTATCCTTAGACAACTATGGATACATCTTCTACAACTAGAACCAAAAAGGAGCAAAACTTGTATTGCTATGTTTGGTGTTTGTCAAGAATTGTTCTTGATAAATGTGGTAATGGAAGAAAAGTGAAAGTTCAACCAAGGTAATTGACCTTGCCTCCAAATTTCAGAGTAGTGCAACGGAATATGTTCTGGAAGCAAAGCTCTACAATAAGAGGAGAAACTAATGATAATGATCATGATCTTCTGATGGGAGCTTTTACTGAGAAAGGTAAGATTGAAGAATATATATTTGCCCCTGGTGCAAAATGATATTGATGATTCACTTGTCATGTTAATGGAACAAGACATTCCTACGAACTACAAAGAAGCGATGGTGGACCTAAGTACGAGATATGACTATGAGTCATGAAATCCTATGTTGAGTTACATTTAAGATTGCTTGAATCTTATCAAGTAAGGAGGTTACTTGATATTCACAATAACTTCAGAGTTATGAGGAATAAATGTGAACATCAAAGGGACGTCAAGATTGGTTTGTCACAAAGATTGTTTCTGACAAATTCAATGGGTTGACTACAATGTGTAGCAATGCTTGAGTCAAAGGGATATTCACTACGATTGATCCAGGATTATTATCAATACCGTGACTTCCTCAAATCCTGTATTTGAAGAAGTGTTGTAATTGGTACAACAAGAAGGTTTTGGAAAAACATATGGATACTAGTGTCTCGTGAACTGAATTCTCATTTTGATGGATGATCAAAGGATTTTGGACTTAACCAAAATATCGAGGAAACATGCATTTGCATGAAACTGAGTGGGAGCTGAATAGTTTCCTAAACTTGATATATGTAGACGACATATTTTGAGTGGGAGATATGGGAGTATTATCCTAGCCTTATATGTAAATGACATATTTGAGTAGGAGCCATGTGGTTAGTATCCTGAACTTAATATGTGTCTGACATATCTAAGTGGGAGCCATGTGGATGTTATCCTTGTCTTATATGTGGCCGACATATTTGAGTGGGAGCAATATGAGTGTTATCCTATAACTTAATATGTGCATGACATATTTGAGTGGGAGCATGATAACATTCTCATATATGGATAACATATTTTGAATGGTGTAGTTGGTGTTAATGATTATTTGAATCTTTCATAATTGAAGATGAATAAGTATTAAGAATTGAAGATCTATTAAGATAGATATGTGTTTAATAACATTGAGTCATAATACTTTCCTGGATAAGATTCTGAAGGGTTTCAGAATGGGACAAGTCAAGAAGTGGTCCTTACTTGTATATCCAAGAGAAGTGTTGAGTTAATCTCAGTACAAGAACAATGGTTAATGGTTAATGAAAGAAATGGATGTGTTGGATCCTCTATGCCTTTGTCATAGGTTCTTTCATATAAAACCAGAGTTATGTACTCGACGTAATGTGACCCAAGTTCTTAGTAGTAAGAACATGTTGTGATATGATTTATGAGTAAATCATTGAACAAAGAGTTAAGTTTATCCTTCAGTGTCTGAAGAGAACTGAGGATACATCTCAAATTTGTAAAGGATAGTGGACTTGACCATAAATGTTATGCTGGTTAAAGTTTTGACACTAACCTAGAAAATTGAGATATCATACTAATGAATGCCTAAGTTGAAAGAAACATGGTTAGACATCAAAGTTGCATACAATGCACTAAGGATTGAATCTACATTGATGTGGCTGCTTTAGAAGTAGCGGGAGTTATATTATGGATTAAGAAGTTCGAATTCTGATTAAGTGAGTTTCAAGTGTGCATGACTATGGGAAAGTCCGCGTGACCCACCGGATGTCATTGCTATGACACAGCAAACGAAGTCTCACTTCACCGCCAAATATATATACCTCATCATTATAGTGGATAATGAAGGAATGTCAAATTAGGTGACATTATGATTTGCAAAAGGACATACGGTTCTGAATGGTACCCAGACCGTTGATACAACCTCTTCCACGGGCAAGCATGATCAATAAGGAGTTATGATCCAGAGAATGTGCAACTAGATTATTTGTACTCTAGTGCAAGTGGGAGACTGTTGGGAATGTGCCCTAGAGGCAAATAAAATATGTTTTATCAAGCATATTCCATTAGTTCATAATAAGTTTGATACTATGCTATAACTGTATTAAGCGGAAACATTAATACAGGTGTGGTATACAAACAACCAGGTCCCTAGTAAAACCTAGTATACCAGTCCATTGGGCGATTGATGATCAAGGTTTCCTGATCATGAGACAATGGCGTCTGTTGACATTGGAGTCGTATCATTGGATAATGATATGATGGACATACACCCACCAGAAATGTTGCGATGTGATCAAGTCACATAGTTCGACATTGCGATAACTATAACGTAGTGACCAGATCCTTTGACCATAATGATCATACGTAATTGTCATCTATGAGGAGACTTTGATTTGTATCCCACCGCCTGACTGAAATATGCTGGCCATAACGGTGCACTTTGGGTATTCCGAAATAGATGGTTGATGAGTATGCAAATAGATCAAAGCGGGATTTGTCCATCCGTGTGATGGATAGGTACTCTGGGCCCACTCGGTGATATTGCATCATAAAGTTTGCAAACATGTGACTAGGTCACGGAGTTGTAATATCACGGGAACGAGTAAACTTGTTTGTTGAGAACGAGGACGAACTAGGTATATTGGATACCGATGATCAAACCTTGGACAAGCAAAGTACCATAGGACAAAGGGAACAGGCACACGGTTAACGGATCCAACAGCGATTGAAGTTCATTCGATTGAAGCGCAGGGGCTATCAAGGATTGTAACCAGGTCCAATTGATTAGTCATTGATCAATGAGAATTGTCTCGATCATGCCTGCTGTTTCCGGACCGTAGGGTGTTACACTTAAGGGTACTCGACGTAGTAAGGATTGATTCAGGATCAACGGAGAAATTGGAGAGAACACCGGAATTGTTCCGGTGATGACCGGAATTGTTCCGATGAAGGCCGGAAGTTGTTTCGGGTATTTTGAAAGGTTCAAAATATATTTAATAATGTTTAATATATGTTTAATTATTTAATTATCTGAATTAAATATTAAAATGTATTTAAATATAACTAAAAATGAATTAAAAGGCATATGGGCCTCATAGGGCCCATTAGGGGGAGAGGGAGTCCTCCCCCATGGGCCATGGCGCCATAGAGGGGCCCACCCCCTTTATTTGGTGCGCCACCCCCCTCCTTTGGGATTAGTCCCACCCCGGAAGTGGAGGGGGGTGACACCCCTCCTTGGCCTATATAAGGAGGGGTAGAGGTGCTCTTTTAATCATCAATTTTTTGAGACAAGTTCTCATCTCTCTCTCCCTCCTTTCTCCTTCCTCGAGTGGACTCCCCTTGTTTGGAGTCTACACTTGGTTGGGGATTTCTCCACTATACGCACGCCGTCGTGCTGCTGGAATCGGGATCCGAATCCATCTTCTTTCCGCTGCTCTACTGGTTCGGAGCCCGGAGGGACGTCGGGTATACTGTATGTGTATAATCCC
The DNA here is from genome assembly GCA_950022295.1 of Bromus sterilis. Taxonomy (NCBI): domain Eukaryota; kingdom Viridiplantae; phylum Streptophyta; class Magnoliopsida; order Poales; family Poaceae; genus Bromus; species Bromus sterilis. Next base: position 22,959,850 of record OX465596.1, on the reverse strand, counting down.
GCGAGGCACTACACTTGTGGTGCTACTTCGTCGTCGTGGCCGTATCGCGAGGTCTTCATCAGCAACGTTCCGACGGGTACGTAATCCCGTCATCGGTCTACAAGGATCGGGTGGCTACAGGAGTCATCGTGGATCTGCGCGGCATCGGGGATTGCCGGTACGACTACACCGACAACGTTCATGTGGGAACGTGTCTCGCTTAACGGACTACATACTGGTATGTGATCTATTTCTGTCCGTTACTTGCATCAGCATAGCATAGATCTTGGGTATGGATCTCGTAGGTTATGAAAAATTTGTGTTTTCTGCCCCGAACCCCAACAGTTTCAACCTTCAACTCATGTGTTTGAGCATTGTCTTATTATTGTTTCGATGTTTGTGTTTTTTGTCGAATAGAGGTGGAGCCGGAAACCAAAATCACCCCCTTCGTTGAAGACCCCAATACTGAACCTCGTCAGCAAGGAAAGCAAACCCCATTGATCATGTCAATAAAAACCCATTTTCCCTCTCAGTCTCGCTTATGCATTGATTAGGATGATCACCTTGTTATCAATTCTACCGCATAGTTGAACCCATATCCTCTGCATGACCTATCATCTTGTCACAGTATTAAGCAAACCACAATCTTAGCTAACATAGGAGCTGATTGATATCATGTGGCCCCTGCAACTGTTACTTCTTATTGCATGCTTAGAGTTACAATGAGGTTACTCTTTTGTGAGTCGGGATGGTAGTGATCATGTTGATGATAGTGGAAATGTGTTGGTGAATCTACCCTAATACAAGGTGAACGATGAGAGGTTGTGTAGGAGTACACAGTGGGTTGTCTCGTTGAACACTGCCTTAAGTCCGAGTTCTTGTGTGGTGATCCAAGACGAAGAGTGCAACCACACATTGGGCTCACTGACCCCTCTCAACCTAGTACCTCACCACGTTCGAACCCCAGAAGTCGCAGTAGTTCGGAGTTCTGGTAGGGTTGTGGCACGGTCTGCGAAGTGGATGAACGGCTACTCAGACCGGCTTGGGACCCTGCACACATCGTTTGAGGCTGTACTGGAACCTCGGCTGGACTTCCATACGGATCCCCTTCAGATATGCGACTATCTAGACTAGATCAGAGCTGTGGGAGAAGTGTTGTGGTGAACATCCTCGCTGACACCCCTTGAATGGCGTCGAGGCCAAAGGCGGTAACTGATGGGCATGTGTGTGTAGCGGTACACCCCTGCAGGGTTAACAAAACTATTCGAATAGTCGCGTCCGCGGTTAAGGACTGCTTGGAAAGTTGTGCTTGATTATTAGACAACTTCAATGGATACTTATAAAACTTGCCAAGATAAGCGTGAGTGCGATGGCGTGCTTTCTCGTGGGAAGTCAAGGAAGGCACCATAGTGGTGTAATTGGTTGGAGACATGTAGTGGACTCGTGTACGCTTCTTACCTCAAGTCTGGTACTCGTAGATCAGGACTAGCCAAGTCAAAGCTGGCACTTCTGCTTATGAACCCCACCTCCCTTTACCTTGATACATGTGCATGAGTAGTATAGTTCCTACGTAAGTCTTGTTGAGTACGACTTTGTACTCACGTTTGCTTATTCTATGTTTTAGATGAACCCACTGACCCCGAAGGTGGATTCTTCCTGGAGCCCGACGACTGAATCCAAGCTAGTGTAGTCCCAGTCAGATGACTGGTCCCTCGTGGAAGGGCTTGTTTATAGATAAGGCTTCTCTAAGCCATTTGTTAAACTTGTCTGTACTCAGACCTACTTTGCTTCCGCATGTTTGATGTAATGTTGGATCACGGTCACGTGATCTCTGTGTGCACTCTGTAAGAGTTATCAATAAAGTTGTAAACTTTGTAGAGAATTGCAATGATGCCTGCTGTTCATACTAGACATGTGTGATGCGTGTATGATTATAACATGCATGTCTTAGTATGGGTTTTCGAGACCTTAGTTGTGATCTGTCTGGCGGTATTTTATACACCAAGTGGCCCTTAGATGTGCGCAGCTTGGGGCATCGCGATGCGATTGCTCGTGACTCTGTCACGTGCACACTTTGTTGTATGATCGAGCCCGCCCTAGACCCCGACTAAGGGTGTGTTTGGTTGGGGGTGTCGGGCTGTGTTGGTTTGAGCGAGCGAGCGAAGCGGCCTGTTTGGTTCGGCGCTGAAGCGAGCGAACGGAACAGAGCAAAGCCAATTTACACAGACGAGACGGGTGGAGCGAAGCGGCCGATTCGTGTGAGCCGCGCGGGGGCGGGCCAAGCGGAGCGAACGCCCATCCAAACACACCCTAAGTGATCGGGTTGGAGTAAGTCTATGTAAGTGTTATAATACAATCGATAGTATGGTTGAGGCGACTTGTCTACGAATATGGGAGTTCACCACCCATATCATTTAAACTTGTGTGCTGATGATGAGGACCCATCTCAGTTTATCATCCGGCCTGGATGGGATGCCCCTCACGTTCGATGCTTTCCGAGAGCGTCCTGTGCTTGGCCTTGTCTGCTTAGACAAGTGGGTACGGCTCTCGGCTCTCCATATGATTGTGTTGTAACGGGACTTGCATATGCTAACCCCGGGTCCCGACAACTTGTCTCTTTGTTAACCTCCTTATTAGATTGAGAGTTACCGATAATAAGTGCATGAGTTCTTCAGACTAATGTAAGTATTGAAAGTTGACACTTCCACCTCCTCATATTTGCTAGCCTCTCCTGTGCCGTGCATTGCCTTCTTCTCACTCTCAGAGTTGGCGTCCACCTTCGCCGGTACATCCAAACCCTTGGCATGATACGCTATGTCATCATAAACCTCCTTATATCTTTCCTCAAAACAGCCACCATACCTACCTATCAAGGCATTTCCATAGCCTTTCCGAGATATATTTCCATGCAAACTCCACCTCTTCATGTCATACATATTCCTGCTACACTGGCAGCGGCATACATTGCATACATCATGATAGCTAAATCTTCTTTATGATTTGAGTACCTTGTAAAGTGTGAAAGATCTTCTATACCCTCTTGTAAATTAGAGTGTTGCCCATAAGTGAGGAACAGATCCCAAAGCGGACAAAATAAAAGATCCCAAAGAGGAAAAATGAGAGTTAAATAGAAAGAGCCATTGAGCCAAGAGAAAAAGAGAAAAAGAAAATAAAAAGAGAGAAAGGGGCAACACTACTATCCTTTTGAAATATTCACACTAGTACTCCCTCTTATCCTTGTACTCCATAGAGAAGATCATTCATGCATATAGCTATGTGGGGACCTTCACACTATAGAACTTGGCTTGCCTATTCCAAGGATGAGCCTCCTCAAAAGAGCTCTAGGTCTTCATGAGAGAGCAAGTTGGATGCACCCCCACTAGTTCCATTGGAGAGCTTTCTTAGCTCGTATGTGCATCCATTGCATGGCAATCCCTACTCCTCACATCATATCTATCATTTGGCCTTCTCACCTATGATTGTCCTCATTGATGTGAGCCTTACTCACCCTCTTTGTCTTCCTCCTCCACCATATTTATCTCTTTGCCACCCTAAGTGTCAACTCTCGTGCTTATGCTCATCCATTGCATGAGTGCTTAAAATATCGAAAAGGAGTGGATCAAATTGACTTGTACATGGCTAGTGGTCTGGGGACGAGTCAAGATAAGATTCCAAAGAAGACCAAGTGTGAAACTTTAGTAGATTCAGTACTCGACAAAAATACTCTTTTTCTCGTATTCCAAATCCCTCTTCTTGCATGCAAACACCATTTTGAGACATTCGAGTCGCGGACAGCGAGAGCTCTTGCACCTAATGTTCTTTTGTTATTTGTTTCAATGCTAATATAGACTCTTGAATGTTATGACTTGAATTGAATCACATACCTTTATTGCTTTACTTTTCAAAGTTCTTATATGATTGCTAGCATGTCACCACAGAAATTATGCTTGTTATCATTTACCTACTCGAGGACGAGCAGGATTTAAGCTTGGGGATGTTGATACGTCCCAAACGTATCTATAATTTCTGCTTGCTCGATGCATGTTTTGTGTGATATTGCTATGATCTAGATACACTTTCATACACTTTTGATCATATTTAGACTAACCTACTAACTCAGTGCACCCCAGTGCCAGTTTCTGTTTTCTTCTGTTTCAGTTTTCCCCCATATTAAAAGTGCTCCAAAAATTTGGGAAATCAGATAAAAATCAGCATGAAGGAACCTTCCGGAGTCCCGAATGGGGACTAGGTGGGACCCACCAGGGCCCCAGGCGGCCACCTGGCGCGTGATGGTACGAATTAACGCCTCCTCGTTGGTTACCCAAAGTGGAAGGTTGATATGTAGACATCAGCAAATTTCCCTCGGTGAACATACCATGGTTTGTCTCCAGTAGGACTCCGACAACGACAGGAAGGTGACAACGGTGCCAGAGATTGGCGGTAGGCGTGGACCTGCACACACAACAGATAACTTTGCTCCCAACGAGTACAAAGGGGTTTTCAATCCCTCCGGCCTTGTTGTTTACAAAGGATAAAACGCACGGGATAACAATGATAGTGATAGCTACGGAAAAGTAAATACTGAAAGTAAATTGATAGTGTAAACAGTGTAGGAAATATGGACCGGGGTCCTATGATGTTCACTAGTGATGTCTCTCTCCCAAAAGACGATAAAATAGCTATGTGAGGTAAACAAATCACAACTGGGAAATTGACAGGATTATGTGCGCAAACCAAATCTAATTATGCTATAAAGAAAGGAAGAGGCTCAAAAGCATGGGAGGTACACCAAAACAAGTAGAACGAAATCCATCTGCGTCTACCTAATAATCATCCACCTTGAGATATCTATCCAGAACATCTCGCTGGTATTAAGTTGTGAATCCCACCCAAAGTGTAAACTCAAAGCAACAGACAACTGCATTAAAGAACTTTGCGTAAAGTAAACAATCCTTGCACCCGCAAGTACAAGCACCGTTGTTTTCCCCCTTGTGGCAACAGCACATCCCCTAGACTCATGTTTATGTCACTTAAGCTAGTCATCAGGGGGCATTAACCCACAGTCATGCTTAATGCTCCCTCTTGGAGTCACTACCTACTACTTGGCCAAAGCAATAAACAGCAACGGAGAACATGCAAGAATTACTCAAGAACATAAATATAAAAGAGGAGAATCAAATATATAACTCAAACACAATCTGAACATAATCTCATAATCCATCGGATCCCGGAAAACTCAGCATAGCAACAGCAGAAAATATTACATATGTTCCTCGATCATGTAGGGCAGCTCACGAGGTCTAATCCATGAAGAACAAAGAGGGGAGGAGAACATCACATAGCTACTGATCATAGACCCATGGACCAAGGTGGACTACTCACGGTTCATCCGGGAAGCATCCATGATGGTGGAGAAGCTCCTGGAGGTGGTTCCTCCCTCCGGCAGGGTGCCGGGAAGAGGTCTTCTGGTGCTCCCGATCTTGGAAGCGCGGCAGCGGCGGAAAAGAGGAGAAATCGTGAAAAAGGGTTCCCGTCACGGGGGTTTCACGTCACGAGGATTAAATAGGCGAAGGGGGGCAGCCAGGGGAGCCACCAGGGGCCCAGGCGCCCCCCTGGGGCGCGCCGGGAGGGAGCCTGGGGCCCTGGTGGGTCCCCTCTGGCCCCCTTCGGTGATTCCGAAAGCTTCCTGGTCGCTAATTTTTTATTGGATTTTTCCCGAATTTTTGGATCACTTTTAATATGGGGGAAACCTGAAATAGAAAAACAGCAGAAAACAGGAACTGGCACTGGGGTGCACTGAGTTAATAGGTTAGTCCAAATATGATCAAAAGTGTAGGGAAGTTCATCAATATCATAGCAATATCACACGAAAGAGGCATGGAGCAAGCAGAAATTATAGATACGTTTTGGACGTATCAACATCCCCAAGCTTAATTCCTGCTCGTCCTCGAGTAGGTAAATGATAACAACATAATTTATGTGGTGACATGCTAACAACCATATAAGAACTTTTAAGTAAAGCAATCAAGGCATGTAATTCAATTCAAGTCATAACAGGCAAGAGTCTATATCTAGCATTGAAACAAGCAACATAAGAACATAAAGGTGCAAGAGCTCTCGCTGTCCGTGACTCGAATGTTTCCAAATGGTGTTTGCGTGCAACAAAGGGGATAGGGATATATGAGAAAAATGTATTTTTTGTGTTGAGAACTCAATCTACTAAAGTTTCAAACTTGGTCTTCTTTGGAATCTTATCTTGACTCATCCCCAGACCACTATCCAGGTACAAGTCAAAATGATCCACTCCTTTTCGACATTTTCAGCACTCATGCAATGGATGAGCGTAAGCAAGAAAGTTGACACTTAGGATGGCAAAGAGAGAATATGATGGAGGAGGAAGACAAAAAGGTGTGAAAGGCTCACATCAATGAGGACAATCATAGGCGAGAGAAAGCCAAATGATAGATATGATATGAGGAGTAGGGATTGCCATGCAACGGATGCACATGTGAGCTAAGGTAAGCTCACCAATGGAACTAGTGGGGGTGCATCCAACTTGCTTGCTCAAGAAGACCTAGAGCTCTTTCGAGGAGGCTCATCATTGGAATATACAAGCCAAGTTCTATAGTGTGAAGGTCCCCACATAGCTATATGCATGAATGATAATCTCTATGGAGTACAAGATATAAGAGGGAGTACGAGTGTGGATCTCTCAAAAGGAATAGTAGTGTGCCCCCTTCTCTCTTTTTATTTATTTTTCTCTTTTTTCTATTTTTTTGTATTTTTGGTGGCCTCAATGGCTCTTTTTATTTCTCTCATTTGTCCTCTTTGGGACCTTTTAATTTGTCCTCTTTGGGATCTTTTGATTTGTCCTCTTTGGGATCTTTTCCTCGCTTTAGGGGAAACAATCTATATTTTACAAAAAGTATAGAAGATCTTTCACACTTTACAAAGGTACTCAAATCATAAAGAAGATGTAACTATCATGATGTATGCAAATGTATGCCTCTGCCAGTGTAGCAGGATATGCAATGATACTAGCGCATCATGTAGCAATGATTAGGGCAAGGCCCAACTAGCATGCGGCTCATCGATCAAGCAAAAGCATGTATGACATGAAGATCAAGTCATGATAAGGTGGATGTTGCATGGCAATGTATCTCGGAAAGGCTATGGAAATGCCTTGATAGGTAGGTATGGTGGCTGTTTTGAGGAAGGATATAAGGAGGTTTATGATGACAGAGTGTATCATGCCAAGGGTTTGGATGTACCGGCGAATGCGGACGCTAACTCTCGGAGTGAGAAGAAAGCAATGCACGGCATAGGAAAGGCTAGAAAAATATGGGAAGGTGGAAGTGTCAACTTTCGAATACTCACATTAGTCCGAAGAACTCATGCACTTATTATCGGTAACTCTCAATCTAATAAGGATGTTTCACAAAGAGACAAGTACCCCGAGAAGGAGTGTATGGGGGTTTGGTTATCCTTGCGCATCCTCGACTCATGGTACGTGAGTGTACTCTAATATTCGACCCCTTAGAAGAGTAGTGATCCATCTAGTAGCTAAAGTTCTCAACGAATTTTGTAAGTTTTGAAAATAAACACGGATTGCCCAAAATATGACATCTATCACTAATAGGCTAAATCTCTTGACACCAAAATTCCAAACATTACTCAAAACAATTTCTCAAAACTATTGCAAGTTACTACTACAAAAGAATAGCAACCTCAATTACCTACTTCAAGTCAAGACACAAAACTCAGTGCAACAGGTAAACTCTCTAAACAAGATAAACATGAAAACTCAAGAGAGTTACAGCAACAAACTAAACAAAAGCTCTTTAAAAAGATAAGCATGAAAACTAAGAGCTAAACATGACAGTAGCTATGAAAAAGATAAAGAACACACACAACAAAGATAAGCATGAAAAATCCTATGTTGTGTTCTAGATTTGAAAGTGGAGCGTGTTTCTCTCCCACAAAAATAAAGTTGGGTTCTAACTTGTTATGAACAGCAAGAAAAGCTAAATAAAAACAAAAAATAAAACCTAAGAGCGAAACGCTCCAAGCATAGCACATAACGCATGAAGTGATAAAAATATAGTGAAACGAGAGACGAACTGATAATTGTTGATGGAGAAGGGGATGCACGGGGGCATCCCCAAGCTTAGACGCTTGAGTCTCCTTGAATATTCCTTGGGGATGCATGGGGGCATCCCCAAGCTTGAGCGCTTGACACTCCTGAATCTTCTTTCATCATCTTCCCTCGCACACTTGAAAACTCCCTTCATACATAACTCATCATAATCTGATTAGCGAGGTTAGTACCCATAATAAAATAATTTTTCTCTACTGTAAATAAAGATATTCTTTAAGGGCTACTGTTTCTCAAGATTTCCAAAAAGTTTTGCAAAGAAAAAGCAAGCTTAAGGTTTGCAAAACGAAGAAAAGGAAAAACAGGACAGAATCTGTGAAAAATAGACCAGCAGGTAGTAAAGAATTTTTTAGGGATACTTCTGCAACTCAAATCAAAAAACTCAGAACATACGAAACTTTCGTAATTGTATAGAGCACGCTGTGTAAACAATTCAGCTAAAAAAGATGAACTGGGATTTTTCTCTGATTCTTCTAGTCACGAGGACAGAATCTGTTTTTTGGACAACATGTCACAACTTTCACTTCCCTTGTCATATGAGGCTATAAAAGGCACAAAGCTTGAAAAGTAAAGATACAATGATGTTGCTACAGTAGTAACAATCATCAAGACCACTAAAAATAGAAGAAAAACAAAAAGGAAATCCTAAATTCGTTGCGGGCTGCCTCCCGAAAGCGCTTCTTTAAAGCCATTAGCTAGGCTTCATGCAAATAGAAGGAATCAAAGATCATCATAATAATCGGAGTTGTAATATGATTCAAATGGTTCCTCAACAAGTTCATCCTTGTTTATTTTAGGAAAGGGGTATATACCTTTTTCCTTCCCGCGTAGGCGTATTTGTCCCTTACCTATAGTAATGAAGCCTTTCACGGCTCGGAGGAAATCCCTCCCAAGCACTATGTTTCCTTGGTTTGGCTTCATGACAAAGAAAACAACCATTGCAATCCCTTTAAGGAATGTCACTTGTACATATTTTATCCTTCCTTGGATCTCAGAAATATCTCCATTAGTATGTTCATGATAGGATGACAAATTGTCCATGTTAAATTTTAAAGAATCATAAACAACTTTTGGCATAGTAGAAACCATGGACCCAATGTCACAGAAAGCAAGGAAGTCTTGGTTAGAGATGCTAATTCTAAAAAAGGGCTCCCAGTCACCATCTATATCATAAACATCTTTCTTATTTGACTGGGGTTTCTTTACTTTTCTCAAGTCTAGATCATCCTATCTCTTTTCAATAGTAGCAAGTCTATCTATAACAGTATCAAAACTATGATCATAAACAAAGTAACTAGATAAACCATGTATAATTTCAAGAGCTCTAGCTTCATCACAAGCTAAGAAATCCCCTTCAGCTATAATATCAAGAGAGTGTTTGCACCATCTAAAAAGACCATCGTAAAAATTTCTAAGCACAATTTTTATAGGTATCCAAGGCATAATTCTCCTATGTGCATCAGAAATTCTTTCCCATGCCTTCTTCATATTTTCTCCATCCCTTTGATGGAAATCTAAGACCTCCAACTCCCTCAAGGCACCAAATCCTAACATGCTTGACTAAAAAGAAAGGATAACTAAAAGCAAGATAACTATTTTTTTATTTTTGATAAAAGACACTAAAGCAAAAACTGAAAGGTAAACAGATAAGACTAAAAAGCAAAGATAAAAGATAGTGTGCAACTCCACTATCCTGAAGAGTGGAGTCCCTGGCAACGGCGCCAGAAATTTCTTTTGATGGTATGAATTAACGCCCCCTCGTTGGTTACCCAAAGTGGAAGGTTGATATGTAGACAGCAGCAAATTTCCCTCGGTGAAGATACCAAGGTTTGTATCCAGTAGGACTCCGACAACGACATGAAGGTGACAACGGCGCAAGAGATTGGAGGTAGGTGTGGAACTTCACACACAACAGATAACTTTTCTCCCAACGAGTACAAAGGGGTTGTCAATCCCTCCGGCCTTGTTGTTTACAAAGGATAAAACGCACGGGATAATAATGATAGTGATAGCTACGGAAAAGTAAATACTGAAAGTAAATTGATAGTGTAAACAGTGTAGGAAATATGGACCGGGGTCCTATGATGTTCACTAGTGACGTCTCTCTCTCAAAAGACGATAAAATAGCTATGCGAGGTAAACGAATCACAGCTGGGCAATTGACAGGATTATGTGCGCAAACCAATGCTAATTTTGCTATAAAGAAAGGAAGAGGCTCAAAAGCATGGGCGGTACGCCAAGACAAGTAGACCAAAATCCATCTGCATCTACCTACTAATCATCCACCTTGAGATATCTATCCAGAACATCTCGCTGGTATTAAGTTGTGAATCCCACCCAAAGTGTAAACTCAAAGAAACGGACAACTGCATTAAGCGTAAAGTAAACAATCCTTGCACCCGCAAGTACAAGCACTGTTGTTTTCCCCTTGTGGCAAAAACACATCCCCTAGACTCATGTTTCTGTCACTCAAGCTAGTCATTAGGGGCATGAACCCAGAATCATGCATAACGCTCCCTCTTGGAGTCACTACCTACTACTTGGCCAAAGCAATAAACAGCAACGGAGAACATGCAAGAATTACTCAAGAACATAAATATAAAAGAGGAGAATCAAATATATAACTCAAACAGAATCTGAACATAATCTCATAATCCATCGGATCCCAGCAAACTCAGCATAGCAATAGCAGAAAATATTACATATGTGCCTCGATCATGTAGGGCAGATCACGAGGTCTAATCCATGAAGAACAAAGAGGGGAGGAGAACATCACATAGCTACTGATCATAGGCCCATGGTCCAAGGTGGAATACTCACGGTTCATCCGGGAAGCATCCATGGTGGTGGAGAAGCTCCCAGAGGTGGTTCCTCCCTCCGGCAGGGTGCCGGGAAGAGGTCTTTTGGTGCTCACGATCTTGGAAGCGCGGCGGCGGTGGAACAGAGGAGAGATCGCGAAAAGGGTTCCCGTCACGGGGGTTTCACGTCACGAGGATTAAATAGGCGAAGGGGGGCAGCCAGGGGAGCCACCAGGGGCCCTGGTGGGTCTCCTCTGCCCCCCCCCCCCCTCGGTGATTCCGGAAGCTTCCTGGTCGCTGATTTTTTATTGGATTTTTCCCGAATTTTTGGAGCACTTTTAATATGGGGGAAACCTGAAATAGAAAAACAGCAAAAAACAGGAACTGGCACTGGGGTGCACTGATTTAATAGGTTAGTCCAAATATGATCAAAAGTGTATGGAAGTTCATCAGTATCATAGCAATATCACACAAAAGAGGCATGGAGCAAGCAAAAATTATAGTTACGTTTTGGACGTATCAGCGCGGCCTAGGGCTTGGCCGCGCCAGGGGGGCGCCTGGACCCCTGGTGGCCCCCCTGGCTGCCCACTTCACCTATATATTTCTCATGACGTGACACTTACGAAGAGAGAACCCTTTTCCGCGATCTCGCCTCTGTTCCGCCGCCACCGCGCTTCCAAGATCGGGAACGCCAGCAAACCTCTTCGTGACACCCCGCCGGAGGGAGGATCTACCTCCGGGAGCTTCCCCTCCACCATGGACGCTTCCCGGATGTGCCGCGAGTAGTTTCTTTTGGACCATGGGTCCGTGATCAGTAGCCATGTGATGTTCTCCTCCCCTCTTTGTTCTTCATGGTTTAGACCTCGTGAGCTTCCCTACATGATCGAGGCACATATGTAATCTTTCTGTTGTTGCTATGCTGAGTTTGATGGGATCTGATGGATTATGAGTTTATGTTCAGATTGTGATAGAGTAATATATTTGGTTCTTATCTTTTATATTTTTGTTCCTAAGTAATTCTTTCATGTTCTCCGTTGCTATTTATTGCTTTGGCCAAGTAGTAGGTAGTAACTCCAAGAGGGAACGTTATGCTCGATTGTGGGTTCATGCCCCCTGATGACACGCTTGAGTGACAGAAACATGAGTCTAGGGGATGTGTTGTTGCCACAAGGGGGAAAACAACGGTGCTGGTAACCGCGGTTGCAAGGACTGTTTACTTTACGCAAAGTGCTTTTAATGCAGTTGTCTGTTGCTTTGGGTTTACACTTTGGGTGGGGCTCGCAACTTAATACCAGCGAGATGTTCTGAATAGATATCTCAAGGTGGATGATTAGTAGTAGATGCAGTTGGATTTCGGTCTACTTATTTTGGCGTACTGCCATCCTTTTGAGCCTCTTCGTTTCTTTGTAGCATAGTTAGCATTGCGGTGCGTTTAAAATCCTGTCAATTTCCCATCTGTAATTTGTTCACCTCGCATAGCAGTTTTATCGTCTTTTGGGACAGAGACAGCACTAGTGAACATCATGGGACCCCAGTCCATATTCTCATCATTGTTTTCACGCTTATTTACTTTTCCGCTTTTACCTTCAGTTGCTATCATTATCATTATACCTTGTGTTTGATCCTTTGTAAACAACAAGACCGGAGAGATTGACAACCTCTCTGAACTTCGTTGGGAGCAAAGTTATTTGTGTTGTTTGCAGGTCCAGGTCAAGGAAGAAAATTTTGTCTTATTCGGTGCCATTGTTTCCTTGCCACCTACTTATCACTGTCGGAGTCCTACGGGAGACAAACCCTATCCTCTACATAGGGGAAATTTGCTGCTATCCTACATCTCACCTTCCACTTGGGGTAATGTAAGGCCCGTTATGCGGTACTGTTCCAGATCTAGATGTCTCCATCCAGATCCGGGGACGAAGCACATATCGGTCCCACCGCGACATATGACAACGCCATATGCCCCGGATTTCCAACATGATATCAAAACATTACGGCTACACGGATACAATATCTCATACAATTGGCATACAATTGTCGTAATACAATACATCAGCGGAAGATACATGTCTGAGTACAGACTACAATCAAATGCCTATTGGCAAAGGTAAAACACACCATTCCCGTAACCACACGGGTCCAGGCTCTCCGCCGGGATCCACCTAACTAGTCGTCGTTGAGTCTCCACGAAGGCGTCCAGAAGAAGGTCGAGGTAGCAATCAACTGCAGCGGCCGATCAGGTAAAACATAAAGGGGAAAGGAAAAGCAAGGGGTGAGAATATATTAAAGTCTTGTAACTAACTTCTCACGGGTAAGATGGGGGGTAGTGGTGAAGTTGCAGACACACTAGCAATATATGAGCGGCTAACGGTCTATTCTAGAGTAAGATGGGAACCAAGCATTCGATGAGGAATCGCCTCCAACAAGTCTTGCTATCAACTACTTACGCAAGCATAACACCTATCCTATCCTTGTCCTCCTCTTCATATCCCGACGAAGAAGAAGCAGTCAAGGCACACACACACGTTGATCAAGTTATTAAGATTATATCAGTTGTTGTTGTCTATGAACAAGGAGTAGGTCTCAAGTCATCCATAACCGTGGACACGGCTTCTCGAAAATATTTAACCCTGCAGGGGTGTACCAACTGCCCATTACAAGGCTCCGCACGCACGCCCAGCTCTCTCAGTTTCTACCCATCATAGGCAACCATTTTATGATTTAGTTCTGAGAGATCCGAAACGACAGGTCCCTCTAGCTAACAACGAACAAATCTGGGTGGCCCCCGGGGAGTCGACACCCAATCCAAAAGCTGGCCACGCTCTCGGATCAGACACTACCGCCAGGCTAAGGTCGAGGTAACTGATCCCATCACATGTGGGCAGACCCCTAGCTCACCAGTGTGGACCAACAGAGAAACCATGTCTCCGCTGGCCCGGGTTATTTTAAAGGATATCTGCTAGGAGTGAACCGACAGACATATATGCATGGTTTCAAATGGTAAATCAGCTTGGGCCACCTCTAGAAATGTTTGAAGCTAGGTAGGTAAGAAAATGGGACCCCATAAAATCCCACACGCGTTTAGGCACGCTAGTCAAGAGACACAATACCCAGAACTCGGGTCCTAGGTGACTCGAATGGAACAAAGTGTAACACCCTCGGAATCAGTAACAGTATTCACTACAGTGATTCCACTGTTAGTGATCATTATTGTTGATGATCAAGCCATGATCACCTTTGATCAAAGCTCTGTCAATTTCCAACCCTGATAAAATTTTCAAATACTTGTGGGTAATGATATTGCTCCAAGAAATGGTGGGTGATTATTAATCAACTTGCAATACCTAAACCAATTTAACCTTAGCCATTTGAATAATTACAAGTCAGTAATGATTAGGAAACCAATGATGTTGGGTTATCAAAATTTTCGTGGAAATTACAATAGTAATGAAAGTCTTTGTTAAACCAAAGTTGTGGGATCTATTTATAAAATGTCTGGCAATCATTAGGCCATGATTATATAGCAATGGTTATTTTATTAAAATGGTATAGTAATATTAAGGAATAATAAATGAAATAAAAACAATAGTTGAGAATTATTAAATTTCTTTGGATTTTAATAAACAAGTGGGAATTTTAAATGAACAAAAAAAATTATGGAAGCAATTTTATAAAATGCCTAATAATCAGTAGGCCATAATAAAAGTGCATTAGGGTTTTATTATAATGTTTTAATAATATAGATAAATCAAATAGTAGCAAAATAGTGGCTTTTAATACCTTTTAAATAATACAAGATATCAAATGATTTTTATAAATCACAAAAACTCTTATTAATATTCTATAATATATAACACTAATATTGGGGCCAGTCCCATGTTTTTACAATTTGATAAAGTAACTAAAATAATTACAAACAGAAAAGAAACAAAAGAAAACAAAAAAAAGTGCAAAACCTATCCTACGGCCCTAGGCGCTGGACCACCCCGGCCCAGCCGCCCCCCTTCCTCTCTTCTCTCTCCCCCACCCCAACCACCCTCACCTGCTCCCCCTCCCGTGGCAGCATGGCCATGGCCAGAGCACGCCATGTCGGCCTCCCCTCACCTGCCCCCCTCCTCCATCTGCTCCCCCTTGGATATGAACGATGCCCTGGCCCCTGTGGACCTGGCCAAGATCTTTTCCCCCTCGCGCCTCCCTCGCCTGCTTCCTCCTTGCGCTCGACCGCGTCCGCCATGGCCATGGGCGCGCTCCGACGTGGCCACTGACCTCCCCGTGCCGCGAGAGCTTGTCCGGAGCCCTCTCCGCGCTCGTACTCGTCTCTCCAAGCCGCCGCTCGTCACCGAATCCCCCGAGACACTGGAATCGGGCCGCCTACTCCGCCACTGCCGCCCCGCCATTTCCGACGAATTGGCGCCGCTCCGGTCTTCCTCGTCTGCACTCCCCGTTAGAGCCACCCTACCCCCCCGTTCGCCGCGGAGCTTGCTCCGGCCGTCGCCCGTTCACACCGTGGTCGTCGTTCTGGCCATTCCCCGCGCCCCTCTCATGCACTAGGAGGATCGCGGCGCTAGCCCCATCTGTTCCTGCCCTCCGCCACTCGATTTGGTCGCCGGCGGCGTCCTCTCGTGCGCCTGGTCCTCGCCGTGCCCCCCCCCCCCCGATAGACCTCGCCAGCGGGCACTGGTGTTAAACCAGTGGGTTAACCCACTGACCCGTGGGCCCTCCCCCTTGGATTAGCCACTAATCACCTGTTAAGAAGATAACCTTCCCTGTTAGCTTAAAATAAACGTTAAGTTGCAATATGTGCCTATGACTAGTGGGCCCTGGGCCTGTTAAGATAATTAAACTGATAATTTAGCACTGCAGTCAATGACACGTGGGCCCCTCTGATTATTTGTTTAATTAAAAATGCAATAATAAGTTGAGTGTATGACATGTGGGCCACCACACTGTTTTAATTAATAAAAATGAATTAATAAAACCTTAGAGGCTGACATGTGGGACGCCCATGTCAGGTTTGAATGGTCAACCACTTTTCTGGATAATGTTTGAATAAATGAATTAAATAAATTCATAAAATCTTTTAAAATGATTTAAACTTTGAAATTCAATATCTTTTAAACCGTAACTCGGATCAAAAAAATTTATACATCAAAATTGATTAGACAAATATAATGTATATGAATACGCTATCCATATGCCTACCACACCCCCTCTAACTTACCGAGCATCGACATTCCCCCTTCGGGTCGTCTGTCGATAATTCTCCGGTGCCGGTAAAAACCTGCCGGATGAATTTGTTCTGAACATGAAAGTTGCTCAGAATGAATAAACGATCACGGATGCAATATCCACAGGTCTGTCAGATGTCTCTAACACTGCAGACATGGAACCTTCCCCCTCCGGACACCTTGTCCGATAATCACCCGGAACTGGCAGTTCATCCCGGATGAATTTCCGCTCCGAGCAACATGCATTGCACTGTGTTAGAACACCGTTAACTTTGCGTTTGCCATGTCTTGTATTTGTATTGCTATTATTGCTGTGTATTTATTGTTTCTCCCCCCCCCCTTATTCTCCGATAGAGCTCGTTGCTGCCGCGGACTACACCGTTGTCGAGTACGACTACTTCGTCGACGACCCTACCCCTACCGTCAAGCTTCCAGGCAAGCAGAGACATTCTCTTCCCCAGTTATCGCCTATCTTTCCGTACTTTTCTTGCACTAGGAATTGTTACTGCTGCTGCTACGTTACATACCTATTCAATTGCATAGCCCGTTTTTGTCGCCCCTTGATGTACCTTCCTTTACCCTATGATGCCTCTTATATATATTATATTCAGCAGTGAGCCCTACACATTGTTAGCTAGGATTAGATAGCGGGCCGTGATCACACAGGGGAGTATCACGGATACAATTACTATAACTGCACAGGTACGGTACAATGCAGACACCGCCTCAGGCCCCTACCTCGGCTCTGCCGAGCCACCACCAAATGTGAGCTATCAAGGAGAAATCCTTGTACTCCACTCGTTGCTGACTGTATAGCCGCTCTAGGTACCTAAGAAACGGTTGTCCTTCAGGTAAGAAGTCGGGCGACCCAACGGTACCCACGAGTGGTATTGCGACGGGACGACAGGGAGGGTACGACCAGTGTACCGGTGTGCTTGGCCCCTGATCGTCGGCCACGAGAGTTACCAAACCACGAAAGTCGAGCTCCTCCAGGAGCACACGCGAGACAAGGTAAGGAGACGGTTCACCTTGTTGGTAACCGCAGAGACTTGGTGAGACGACAGGGAAGGCACCGATGTACTGGTGGTCCTGGCTGCTGTCGTTGTCCGCGGGTCAGTTATGTCGAGGCAACGATAACGGTTGTCACGCAAGTTAATAAAATGACTAATGATTCAGTGAATGTCTTGAGTTGGCTATATGCCATGTACGCACTACCTACCCGTGGGAATTACGAGTTCTGGGCTCCTCTGCTTCGTAGTGTCGTCCGAGGACTCTTCAGACATCAGCAGTACTGCGGGCTGATTGCCGGGAAGTGGTGTGGTCTTATTTGCTCATGCGGTGGTGTCTTATTTGGATTTTCTTTAACTTCACCGACCAGTCACGCACCGTGCAGGAGTACGTTCGGGTTGGGGTCCAAGACCCGGCGTACTTAGGATTTAGACCGGCGGATGGCCTCTTTGTTGAGTTTGAAAGATGGGCTACGGAGTGTCGGATAGCCTCGGTGGAGCGTTCCCTAACAAGGTTCCCGCCAACCTGGAGATCCATGCGTGTGGTGTAACACAAGTGCACCCCTGCAGGGAAGATTAATCTATTCGAATAGCCGTGTCCATGGTAACAGGACGCTTTATGCTGAAGCTGGATCTTACTACTACAAACTATTGTTATTAAACTGTATGGTTCCGGGTTTTCTTCCTCGCGGGGATGTCGAGGAGGTGAACTCGGAGGCATTGTTAATTATTACAACTTATTATTATACAATACTGCAGCAACTTCTGCTGCATTGTTACTTTATGCTTTATATAAACTGTTGGTTGATTCTTACCTCATGCTGCAAGACATCGTCGGAAGATGCTAGTCTTCGTTAGGCCTAGCTTCTTATCTTTGCTCTGGATTTCTGTCTTCCAGTACACTATATACAGCCTCTTTTCTCCGTTGATACAATGCATAATTCTTAGTAGCGGACGTAAGTCTCGCGGGTATACTAGATACTCACCCTGCTTTATTTCCTTTACTGTTTTGCCTGATCGGCCGCTGCAGTCGACGTTGGAGTCTAGGAGTAGGAGATCCCCGATGTCGACCACCGCAATGTGAAGATCCCCGATGCCTTCTACGACGTCGAGTTCCCCTTTGACCAGGAGTAGTTTGGAGGTTCCTAGGCAGGAGGCCTTGCCTTTTCAATCGAGTGTTGATTTTTGTGCTAGCCTTCTTAAGGCACCTTGTATCCTTGTGTCTGTACTCATATACTATTGCTTCCGCTAACTTTGTGCTCTCGAGCTGTTGTATTCGAGCCCTCGTGGCCCCTGGCTTGTATTAAACAGCTTGTATTATTTTATTAGTAGAGTTGTGTTGTGATATCCCACCGTGAGTCCCTGATCTCGATCGTGTACCTTGCGTGTATGATTACTGTACACGGTCTGATTTTGGGGGCGTCACAAGTTGGTATCAGAGCCGACTGCCTGTAGGAAGCCCCTAACAACTCCTCGGTTGAAGTCGAGTCTAGTATTTGCAAAACTACTTGCTAACTTAATGTTTGGCTTACGGGCCCACATCGATGTCACTACGTGTGATATCTATGGTATTAGGATCTTTTTCTCCGTACCTATGCTCTAGGACTCTGATCTCTTATCCTTGCTGGTAAGTTTTATTAACGCTGACTTTAGGTTCTCGTACCTCCTTCCTTCCGGAGAGCACTGCATTCCCGATGGATGCCTGATTCACTTGAAGATCCCGACGATTACTCTCTGATAAATTCCCGAGAACATGCCTGTTCATCGCCTTTGCAATCCCCTGCCACCGATAAGTCCGTATGGATGATTGCATCCACCTCCCGATCTGGAAAACACGATTCCCTTGTACTCAAGCATCGCATTATTCTGATGCTTCTATCACTCGATGCCTTTTCCTTCTTTCTCCTCCCGATTGAGTGCCGGTACTCACATCGGATCCTTTGCGAACCATCCGACCTTTTCGTGGATTATTATCCGACAAATCTTACATGGCTGATTCCCTGTGTCAATTGGATTCATCGTGTGAAATCCCATCCCTGCCCCTCGATGTGTTATCATCGACAACCTCCCTTGACTTCTTGCCAATCCAACTTGGTCGAGTATATTGTGCTCTGCTTTCCTTGGGAAAGATATACACCTGACACTTGTGTATCATCACATTTTCCCTTCTATTGGTCTGTTTGATCTGATGATCACCTTTTCCTTTCCATTGACCTGTTTAATCTTTCTCCTGATGTAACTCAGCTGAGCAGTGATAAATCCCTGCTTTTGTAAACACCTCAGTGTACGACCTTGTCAGTAAAACCATGTTACCGAAATGTCATCAACAATGGTGGTAATCACCGGGACGAGAACTTTGCCAATTGGTCCGCCTCGTATTAACGAGCAGGAAATGGTTCTCAATGTCCACTGCCCCTGGTACCGACATTGTTGCTGACATAGCTGACAAATTATTCTCTGACAGCCTTGCGTCGTGATCGCATAACATGTCGCCACCCTCCCTATTCTTGGTGGGCCCATAACCCACAGTTCCACAGGACCGAAACCTGACTCTTGTCATCGACCTCGTGATATTTCGTCCAATATCAGGCTCAGTGCTTGTGTCTGATGATCGGGGCCCCTTTCATCATCCGTCCTCGGCGTCGAATGTGTGTCTATCCTCTTAAAACTTCTCTCGATGTACCTCCCTGGGATTAAACTCGGAAGGACTTTGTACCCCATAACCTTGAGCAACCCCATTTGATTAATCTTGTATCGATCCTACCCCCTTAAGCCTTACCTCTTACCATGTTCGTAAGTGCGATGAAGCCCCCGGCGAAAGGATGAAAACCCATCGAGATGCACCGATGTCGTGCAGTGAAGGCGTCAACGTGAAGGATTAATTTCTTCGAGTAGGGCAACAAGAACCAGAAGATTTTTTAAAAGGCGAAACCGAAACTCTACCCCTTACACTACTTTTAATTCTTGGGACGAGAATTCTTTGTAGTGGTGGAGATTTGTAACACCCTCGGAATCAGTAATAGTAATCACTACAGTGATTCCACTGTTAGTGATCATTACTGTTGATGATCAAGCCATGATCACCTTTGATCAAAGCTCTGTCAATTTCCAACCCTGATAAAATTTTCAAATACTTGTGGGTAATGATATTGCTCCAAGAAATGGTGGGTGATTATTAATCAACTTGCAATACCTAAACCAATTTAACCTTAGCCATTTGAATAATTACAAGTCAGTAATGATTAGGAAACCAATGATGTTGGGTTATCAAAATTTTCATGGAAATTACAATAGTAATGAAAGTCTTTGTTAAACCAAAGTTGTGGGATCTATTTATAAAATGCCTGGCAATCATTAGGCCATGATTATATAGCAATGGTTATTTTTTTTAAATGGTATAGTAATTTTAAGGAATAATAAATGAAACAAAAACAATAGTTGGGAATTATTAAATTGCTTTGGATTTTAATAAACAAGTGCGAATTTAAAATGAACAAAAAAAATATGGAAACAATTTTATAAAATGCCTAATAATCAGTAGGCCATAATAAAAGTGAATTAGGGTTTTATTATAATGTTTTAATATTATAGATAAATAAAACAGTAGAAAAACAGTGGCTTTTAATACCTTTTAAATAAAACAAGATATCAAATGATTTTTATAAATCACAAAAAATCTTATTAATATTCTATAATATATAACACTAATATTGGGGCCAGTCCCATGTTTTTACAATTTGATAAAGTAACTAAAATAATTAAAAACAGAAAAGAAACAAAAGAAAACAAAAAAAGTGCAAAACCTATCCTACGCCCCTGGGCGCTGGACCACCCCGGCCCAGCCGCCCCCCTTCCTCTCTTCTCTCTCCCCCACCCCAACCACCCTCAACTGCTCCCCCTCCCGTGGCAGCATGGCCATGGCCAGAGCACGCCATGCCGGCCTCCCCTCACCTGCCCCCCTCCTCCACCTGCTACCCCTTGGATATGAACGATGCTCTGCCCCCTGTGGACCTGGCCAAGATCTTTTCCCCCTCGCGTCTCCCTCGCCTGCTTCCTCCTTGCGCTCGACCGCGTCCGCCATGGCCATCGGCGCGCTCCGACGTAGCCACTGACCTCCCCTTGTCGCGAGAGCTTGTCCGGAGCCCTCTCCGCGCTCGTACTCGTCTCTCCAAGCCGCCGCTCGTCGCCGAAGCCCCGAGCCACTGGAATCGGGTCGCCTACTCCGCCACGGCCGCCCCGCCATTTCCGACGAATTCACGCCGCTTCGGTCTTCCTCGAGCCGATTGCCTCCCCCTACACGCTCAGGGTGAGCCGCGCCTCTGAATCCCCCTCTGTACTCCCCGTTAGGGCCACCCTACCCCCCGTTCGCCATGGAGCTTGCTCCACGTCGCCCGTGCACACCGTGGTCGTCGTTCTGGCCATTCCCCGCGCCCCTCTCATGCACTAGGAGGATCGTGGCGCTAGCCCCGTCTGTTCCTGCCCTTCGCCACTCGATTTGGTCGCCGGTAGCGTCCTCTCGTGCGCCTGGTCCTCGCCGTGCCCCCCCCCCCCGATAGACCTCGCCGGCGGGCACTGGTGTTAAACCAGTGGGTTAACCCACTGACCCGTGGGCCCTCCCCCTTGGATTAGCCACTAATCACCTGTTAAGAAGATAACCCCCCCCCCCTGTTAGCTTAAAATAAACGTTAAGTTACAATATGTGCCTATGACTAGTGGGCACTGGCCTGTTAAGATAATTAAACTGATAATTTAGCATTGCAGTCAATGACACATGGCCCCTCTGATTATTTGTTTAATTAAAATTGCAATAATAAGTTGAGTGTATGACATGTGGGCCACCACACTGTTTTAATTAATAAAAATGAATTAATAAAACCTTAGAGCCTGACATGTGGGACCCCCATGTCAGGTTTGACTGGTACACCACTGTTCTGGATAATGTTTGAATAAATGACTTAAATAAATTCATAAAATCTTTTAAAATGATTTAAAATTTAAAATTCAATATCTTTTAAACCGTAACTCGGATCAAAAAAAATTATACATCAAAATTGATTAGAAAAATATAATTTATACGAATACGCTATCCGTATGACTACCACCCCCTCTAACTTACCGAGCATCGACATTCCCCCTTCGGGCCATCTGTCGATTATTCTTCGGTGCCGTTAAAAACATGGCGGATGAATTTGTTCTGAACATGAAAGTTTCTCAGAATGAATCAACGATCACGGATGCAATATCCACATGTCTGTTAGATGTCTCTAACACTGCAGACATGGAACCTTCCCCCTCCGGACACCTTGTCCGATAATCACCCGGAACTGGAAGTTCATCCCCGGATGAATTTCCGCTCCGAGCAACGTGCATTGCACTGTGTTAGAACACCGTTAACTTTGCGTTTGCCATGTCTTGTATTTATATTGCTTTTATTTCTGTGTATTTATTTTTTCTCCCCCCTTTATTCTCCGATAGAGCTTGTTGCTGCCGCCGACTACACCGTTGCCGAGTACGACTACTTCGTCGACGACCCTACCTATACCGTCGAGCTTCCAGGCAAGCAGAGCCATTCTCTTCCCCAGATATCGCCTATCTTTCCGTACTTTTCTTGCACTAGGCATTGTTACTGTTGCTGCTACGTTACAAACCTATTCAATTGCATAGATTGTTTTTGTCGCCCCTTGATGTACCTTCCTTTACCCTATGCTTCCTATTATATATATTATATTCAGCAGTGAGCCCTGCGCATTGTTAGCTAGCATTAGATAGCGGGCCGTGATCACTCAGGGGAGTATCGCGGATACAATTATTATAACTGCACAGGTACGGTACAATGCAGACACCGCCTCAGGCCCCTACCTCGGCTCTGCCGAGCCACAACCAAGTGTGAGCTATCAAGGAGAAATCCTTGTACTCCACTCATTGCTGACTCTGTATAGCCGCTCTAGGTACCTGAGCAACGGTTGTCCTTCAGGTAAGATGTCGGGCGACCCAACGGTACCCGCGAGTGGTATTGCGACGGGATGACAGGGAGGGTACGACCAGTGTACCGGTGTGCTTGGCCCCTGATTGTCGGCCGCGAGAGTTACCAAACCACAAAAATCGAGCTCCTCTAGTTGCACACGCGAGACAAGGTAAGGAGACGGTTCACCTTGTTGGTAACCGCAGAGACTTGGTGGGACGACAGGGTAGGCAACGATGTACTAGTGGTCCTGGCTGCTGTCGTTGTCCGTGGGTCAGTTAAGTCGAGGCAACGATAACGGTTGTCACGCAAGTTAATAAAATGACTAATGATTCAGTGAATGTCTTGAGTTGGCTATATG
This sequence comes from Bromus sterilis, assembly GCA_950022295.1. Lineage (NCBI taxonomy): Eukaryota > Viridiplantae > Streptophyta > Magnoliopsida > Poales > Poaceae > Bromus > Bromus sterilis. The sequence continues at coordinate 22,936,363 of OX465596.1, read as the reverse complement.
CCATGTACGCACTACCTACCCGTGGGAATTACGAGTTATGGGCTCCTCTGCTTCGTAGTGTCGTCCGAGGACTCTTCAGACGTCAGCAGTACTGCGGGTTGATTGTCGGGAAGTGGTGTGGTATTATTTTCTCGCGCGGTGGTGTCTTATTTGGATTTGCTTTAACTTCACCGGCCAGTCACGCACCGTGCAGGAGTACGTTCAGGTTGGGGTCCAAGGCCCGACGTACTTAGGATTTAGGCCGGCGGATGGCCTCTCTGTTGAGTTTGAAAGATGGGCTACGGAGTATCGGATAGCCTCAGTGGAGCGTTACCTAACAAGGTTCCCACCACCCTGGAGATCCGTGCGTGTAGTGTAACACAAGTGCACCCCTGCAGGGAAGATTAATCTATTCGAATAGCCGTTGCCACGGTAACAGGACGCTTTATGCTGAATCTGGATCTTACTACTACAAACTGTTATTATTAAACTGTATGGTTCAGGGTTTTCTTCCTCGCGGGGATGTCGAGGAGGTGAACTCAGAGGCATTGTTAATTATTACAACTTATTATTATACAATGTTGCAGCAACTTCTGCTGCATTGTTACTTTATGCTTTATATAAACTGTTGGCTGATTCTTACCTCATGCTACAAGACATCGTCGGAAGATGCTAGTCTTCGTTAGGCCTAGGTTCTTATCTTTGCTCTGGATTTCTGTCTTCCAGTACACTATATACAACCTCTTCTTTCCGTTGATAAAATGCATAATGCTTAGTAGCGAACGTTAGTCTTGCGGGTATACTAGATACTCACCCTGCTTTATTTCCTTTACTGTTTTGCATGATCGGCCGCTGCAGTCGATGTTGGAGTCCAGGAGTAGGAGATCCCCGATGTCGACCACCGCAACGTGAAGATCTCCGATTCCTTCTACGACGTCGAGTTCCCCTTTGACCAGGAGTAGTTTGGAGGTTCCCAGGCAGGAGGCCTTGCCTTTTCGAACGAGTGTTGATTTTTGTGCTAGCCTTCTTAAGGAAACCTTGTATCCTTGTGTCTGTACTCAGATACTATTGCTTCCGCTGACTTTGTGCTCTCGAGCTATTGTATTCGAGCCCTCGTGGCCCCTGGCTTGTATTAAATAGCTTGTATTATTTTATTAGTAGGGTTGTGTTGTGATATCTCACCGTGAGTCCCTGATCTTGATCGTGTACCTTGCGTGTATGATTACTGTACACGGTCTGATTTTGGGGCGTCACACAAAGCGTCGGGGCAGGATAGCCTAGACCTTCCATCCTTCGTCGACTATAGTCAACATTATAATAATAAAATCATCAACAACAATATAATAATGTGATAGCCCAAAACCAAGGAGTAACAGGATAACAGTTGATAACATCCTAGCATGCATACTAAGCAATGGCTGAGCAGCGAGCAATAGTAACATAGCCGAACAAGGTTTGCTGGGATGTGGAGGACATGGCTGTTTGGGTTTATTTGAGAGGCATGAATATAAAGTGGTAGGATCAAGCAATCGTTCCATCCTACACCTAGGCGCGAGTGAGCTGAAAGTTATAAGCATGATATATGCTACACCTTACCTGATAAGAAGACGAAACCTAAGGTGTAGTCGATCGCAAGCTCGCAACGTCTCCGAGAGGTACCCGCGGAAGCACACAAGAAGGAAATACTAGAAAAGGCAATCAACGAGCAAGCATCTATTACTATGAAGCAATCACGAGCAACCATCAACAAGAAGGCAACACGAGATATCGCACCTACCGTCGAGAGCGGTTACTAACAGGTTAAGTGGAGTACTCGTCACACACGACGATACCGCACATTTAGAAAGGTTCAAGTTGTTTAGCTACACAAGATGAGAAAAGTTTGTTAACATGACATCTCACTCAAGCATGGCATATCACACAATCATAGCAAGAGGTGAAGCATAAAGTAAACTATCTAATCTAGTCACTTTAAGTGGTGGTAAAACCTATACATGGCAACTATTACGGACCCCACGATAATTATAGTTTTATTACTGTTCTGCCCTCAACCATATTTTATATTTGTTATTAGCAAGCAAGAGCAGCACAAACACAGTCTACACGAAATTCTAGCCAAGTTACATATAAGAAACATTTTTATCGGAGCAACGGTTAAAAGTTATGGCAGATTACATTTTACAGTGGCAAGGGTTGTAATTAGCAGTAAAACAACATGTAAACAAAGTCAAACATGGCAAAAGAGCACATTTTCTTAATCTATACAAAAAACTAAGGAAGTTTCATATTTAACGCGTCGCAATCCGAGCTACCGTTAAAAAGATACGGGCACCGCAAGAAATAAATAAATCTGCCAAATAATTAAAACTAGAACAGGAAAAAACTCTAACGGGCCGAATCTGCCACCATTGGGCCTAACCGGGGGTGGCGCTTGTTAGCTAAGGTGCGCATAGTGCGCAAAATAGCACATGGGCCGGCCCAACTCGTAGCGCAGCAACAGAATAAAAAAATAAAAAAGGGACGTTGCTCACACAGTGGGCTCGGCCCAAGGAGAGGAGGCGGTGGATAGCAGAGGCGCGCCCCAGGCGAGTGGTAGCGCGGCCGGGAGGAGGGCTGGGCCGCGCGGTGAAGGCCGGCGCACAACGGCGGCTGGGCGTGCAGCGGGGTATTCGTGCTCGTTTCGTTCCCAATGGAACAGAGGCCGGCGGCGGCAGCGTTGACTGGAGCTCCGGCGAGGTCCTGGTGCAGGCGGGGACGACGCGCGGTGGAGGGGATATGCCGGATCCGTCCCGGGGAGCGGCTGCCGGCGTTGAGCTGGAGGAGTCCGGCGAGCTCGGGCTTCCGGCGACCTCCTGTTGGCGTTCATAGTGCGGGGGCTGCAGGGAGGAGAGAGGGAGGTAAGGTGAGTGGAAGGGGATAGGAGAAGAAGAGAAGGGAGAGAGGGAGGCGCACCGGGAGAGGGAGGCTAGCGGCTTGCCGGAGTTGCGGCCGGAGCGAGGCGGCGGGGTCGCGGCGGCACGGGCGCGGGGAGGCCTTCGGGAGCTTGGGCAGGGGCCTCCACGGGAGTTGCATCTGGGGTGACGTGGCAAGATCTGGGCCACCAGATCTCAGATATGATGGTCCAGAACTGAGGGGAGCTAGGGTTTCAGGAATTTGGGTGTTTTTGGGCGAAAATTGGAGCAGATCTGGGGGTGGTGGCTGCCTATTTGGCTTAGGGGGAACCCTAAGTGGGATGGTGGTCTATTTATAGCCCAGGTGGCTGGCAGTTTGCAAAAACATCCCCGGTTTTTCTCTCGCGCACGCGGTGTTTACGTTTCTGACTGCCTGGGGTACGCAGGACCTCCGATTCGGGAAAAACTTCGAACTGCGCGATCAGCGCGTCGAGCCGACGGTGTTCACCTCGCTTTGAAACCGTTCCGAGAACACTTTCTGGCGCGCTATAAAAATATCCCTTTTCCTTATTAAACGGGGTTTTTGTTCCGTTGGCTACGGCTGGTCTTATGCGGGTTTTCGCGACGGTGATTGGGTGAAACCCGGTGTCGCAAGGTCGAGTGCCAGGGTGGAAAGGGCGGTCTCCATCCGGTACGAGATAAGAGGGGGGCAATAATCGCCGATCGATAAATCGGCGATGCAAACACCGCAAAAAAATCAGACAATCAAACAATTCACACCGAAAACAAAATTTTAAATTTTTGTGAAATCTGGACTGTTACAGGTAACCAACGAAGGGTGAGAAACCATTATCATCATCTCGCACATCAGCATCATCAAAAGTATCGGACATAGTAAAAAACTCAGTGGAAGTAGCATTTGGTGGTGGTGGTGAAACAAACTTACTTATAACTAAAGGTGAATCAAGTGTAGCACTAGTGCTCAGAACAGTACCTTTTCTTGTAGTGGATGGTAAGATCGGAACCTTGGGGTCTCCTTTCTTACCCATAGTGGATAACGTGCAGCAGACATAATACTTCAACTAGACTTGTAAAAATGCTCCCCGGCAACGGCGCCAGAAAATAGTACTTGATGATCCTCAACTCTAGGGGATCGAGATAGTCTTCGCGAGTAAGATAACCCAATTTATTGATTCGACACAAGGGGAGCCAAAGAATATTTATAATATTTAACAATTGAGTTTTCAATTCAACCGCACCTGAAATATACTTGCTTGCAACAAAATATTAATAGCAACGGTGATATGATAGAGATAGTGGTAACAAAGAAAGTAAAATAGCAAAGGTAAACTACTAGTAACCAATAGGATTAAAACATTGTAGGCTAGGAAGATGGATGGTTGGGCGCTGCTTGGATGAAAGTGAACATGTAATAGATTTTAACACGGGGCAAGGCACACACAAAAGCAAGGATCATCTAGGCAAATATCAAACATTAGGCATGTATCCCGTAAGTAGTTGTGCATGCTTGCAATAAGAACTTGCACAAAATCTTTTGTCCTACCATCCCTCTATGAACGGGGCCAAAAGGAACTTATGGAGATTAAGGTGCTCCTGTTAAAGAGCACCAGAACAAAGGATTAACACTCAATGGATACATGAAATCCTCAAATTATAGTCCATCCCCTTTGGTGTCCCAAGCTGTCACATTTGGGATCGCCGGTTCCGGACAATAATAGGTGCATACAACTCATAGATAGGATCAAGAACATAAATAAACTCATGAAAATACAAGTGGTTCAGATTTGAAAACATGGCACTCGGTCCAAAGTGACAAGCATTAAGAGCAACAAGTTGTAACAAAGATGATAAACACCAAAGTAGATGATAGGCAACACGCCCCCAACAATCTGACGAACTATTACATGATCTAACTCATCCAATCCCTACCATCCCCTTTGCCTACAGCAAGGAATTACTCACACATGAGAGGGGATATCATGGAGGGATGATGGATTGGTGATGGTGATGACGATGGCGATGATCTCCCGTCACTGGAGGCAAAAACAACCTCCAGATTAGCCCTCCCGAAGAAGGACAAAGGGTGGCGGTGGCTCCGCGACGGAAACTGGTAAAACGACTTCCGTTCTGGGGTTTCCTCACCACGGGAATAAATAGGGGCTTCGGTAGGGCACAGGAGGGGGGAAGGACCCACCTAGGCGTCCTCCTGGCGCGGCCAGGAGTGGGGCCGCGCCAGCAGGGCGCATGGGGCCCCTTGGCTGCCCTCTGGCCCCACTTCTGGCACCATGGCCCTTCGGGTGCATGGATTTTCTATGGTTTTTCCTGGAATTTTCTGAGACACCTAAATATCCATTTTCCTGCACATAAGAAAACCATACAGGCAGCTCTGCTGAAAACAGTGTCAGTCCAGGTTAGTTTAGTTCAAATCATGCAAGAATTAGGTCAAAACAATAGCAAAAGTGTTTGGAAAAGTAGATATGTTTAAGACGTATCAGCCATCCAGTTGCACGCGTCGTGGCGCTCATCAGCCGCCGCAGCGTGACATCATCCTCCGGGCATGTCCAGGGGATCTCCATGGCGCGGGCCGCGGGGAGGGAGTCCGGGCGCCGGCTAGTGGTACTGGCGCGCCGGTTCGGGGATAGGGAGGCCCGGCAGGCGGCACGCTAGTGCGGGGGAGGGGAGCCCGGGCGGCGCGCCGGTGCTGGGGGGGAGGGAGGCCGGCCACGCGGCGCTAGGGAGCGCCAAGGAGGATGTCGGGGGAGGCGAAGTGGTCTTCCATGGCGGCGGGATTGGGACGAGATAGCGGGGGTAAAAGGGGAAAGAGGAGAGAGTTTCCTTCGTTGTACATTTTGTACTGGAAGTGGCCAACGACATATAATTCGGTACAGAGGGATTACAAAGTAGTAACGCAGATGCAAGGCCATGCTGCAGCTGCAGCGCCGCAGGTACACACAACAGTCCAGCACGGGACGCTCCTACACACACTATTTTGAATTTCAATGCGATGCAGCGGCCTCTTTGCTGCTTCTTTCCATGGCACGGCCCGGCACCACCTGCCCGACGCATGGTTCTCGGTGCTGCTCCATCCTCCAATTGCAATAGCAGCAGTGCCAGTACTGACTGCTTCAGGAGAGTTTTTCCTTCTCGTTCTCTTGGCGAGTTAGGTTTAGGGTTTCTCTTGGCGACTTCGAAGCCGCTTTTGAGGGTTTTTTCCTACGGTCTTTCTTCAAGCTATGTGCAACCTTGGTTGTCGTTCCCCTGGGGTCTGCGGATCTCCAGGCTCGGCGCATGTTTGTCGGATAAGAGCGCTAGGCTTTGGGGGCGCCTGGTATCTGTTCACCAGGCAAGATTGATATTCATGGCGGGCGAAGCTTCAAGTTCAGGCAAGGATGATGTTGTTGTTCTTATGGCAGAGCTCGGGATTAACGAAGAGGACCTCGATGACGTGGTCTATGAGGAAGAGAAAATTGCGCTGGTTGAGCCGGCGAGATGGATGGCTGTGGCTCGCGTTCATGTGGGTAGAGAGTATAGCCAATTTTGTTTTTTATAAAACATGCGTGTTGCATGGAATCTTGCCAAAGAGGTGAACATCAGACCACTAGAGGATAATCTCTATACCCTTCAGTTTTCATGTTTGGGGGATTGGGAGAGAGTCACGGAACATGGCCCATGGAATTTCAGAGGAGATGATGTGATCTTGGAACCTTATGAATTATGATGGTCTGGTCAAGCCATCAAGTGTTAATCTTGTTTTCCTGGACATAAGGATACATATCCATGATCTGCAGGATGGGTATGTGCACTTGCTGAAATATCTCGCTGCTAAGGTGGGTGAGGTAATCTATGCTGAGCCAAAATCATAGGACTTTGTAGGCAACTTCTTTAGAGTGAAGGTAAAGATCAATGTCACCAAACCTCTAAATAGTCACGTCTCCTTCATCAAAGATAACAAACGACGATCTTCAGTGAAGTACGAGAGGTTGCCGGACTGGTGTGCAGTTTGCGGGTATCTGGGACATACTTTTAAGGAACATGTGGATGGAGTTCATCCACCATCTGCACTCATCTTCAGAGACCTACGTGCTAACTGGTTTATGGGTCGGGGCGCTGGTCCAGGGTTTAACTCAAGAAAGAAAGGTCAAGGGAAAGGGCGTGGTCGTGGTGCCCAACCATTGCAGCCTATCCCTCCCACTAAGGGCGACGGGAATGCAGTCGCAACTCCAATGGTCAAGCCGTCGAATCTGGATGCGGTGATGGACGATGTTGAGGACAATAGTAAGAAGAGAGCTTCTGATGAAACAATTTCTGCTATGGATGGAGCCGAGGTTTCAGAATCTCGCCCTAAAGAGGGAGGGCCTGCTGATGCATTCCAACCTATACCTACATGCCATAGTGAGAAGCAAGATCCAAAGAGGACCAAGGCAAGTGAGGTCGATAAAACTTCCACAAGAACATCCCAGAAGAATATGATGGAGAAATTGGCGGGCTCCCAGGTGGAGCGCCGCCATGCCCAATGAGTGCCCTATGTTGGAACTGCCGAGGTGCAGTCAAAGCCGCGGAAGTTCGAGAACTTTGCGATCTCGCGAGGAAGTTTCCCCCTACTATACTGTGCATTGTGGAAACTCAAATCAAGGGACATAGAGTAGAAGCATTAGCAGGTTCTCTGGGTTACGATAAAGGACGTGCTATTGACAGTCAAGGTAGAAGTGGAGGTATTGGTATGTTTTGGAATAACAATGTTACTGTGACGGTTTTTGGCTCGTCAGTCTACTATATAGATTGTTCCATCGAAGAAGCAGATAGCGAGCCTTGGCGTTTCAAAGTTTTTTATGGTGAAGCTCAAACTCATTTGAGACACCAATCTTGGCTAGTGCTGAAGGACATCTATAATGTTAGATCACTTCCATGGCTCTGTATGGGAGATTTCAATAAAGTGCTTCCTCCATAGGAACATGATGGAGTTGGTAATAGAAGCAATGCACAAATCCAGGCCTTCCGGGACGTTGTGGACATTTGCATGTTGCATGATCTGGGTTATTCGGGTCCTTTCTAGACTTTTGAGAAGAAGGTTGTAGGAGGATCTTACACGCGCGCCAAGTTGTATCGGGCTCTGGCCTCTCCTCAATGGACGTCAAATCACTCTTTGGTGTGTGTTAAGCACTTGACAACGACATCTTTAGACCACTGTCCAATTCTGGTGGTGTTCGACCCGGGAGATCAATCCAGAAATAAACCTCTCCCGTTCAAGTATGAGGTTATGTGGGAACAACATGAAACTTGGGCTGATCCGATCACAACCTCTTGGGGGGCTGAAGGAAATGCTTCATGTGTTATGGACCTGGAATACAAGCTACGCAACATCTCCCAGAATCTTCAGGGTTGGAACAAGCACACGTTCGGTTCGGTCCGCAAGGAAATAAAGGAGATGATCGATGAACTAGGGAGACTGAGGAGTTTGCCGGGGAGATCTGGTCCCTCCTATAACGAGATTAAAATAAATGAACGGCTTGTGGAGTTGTACCATCGGGAGGAGATAATGTGGAGACAAAGGTCGAGGGTGGAGTGGCTTGCGGCTGGGGAGAAAATGTCAGAACCCCAACTAGGGTAAGTGCTAGGGTTGCTTGTGTCCTTTGCATCATGCAAAAAATTTCAAAAGAATTCAAAAATGGGGAAAATAAAAGCCCTGAAGAATTTAATTCAAATGGCCAGATAAAAATCTTTTTCCAAAAAACATTTGAACATTTGGAAATTTCCTATAAATGATGGTGATCATTTTAAAAGTGGTTTGGGTATTTTCCCATGCCCATGGAATATTCAAAAATTCAAAAGGTGCCCTGGAAATTAAATTTGACCCCTATTTGAATTGAAATACAAATTGATTGAATTTCAAAAATGCTCAAATTATACAAGTGACTTGCTACTGGTCACCTAGGATTTATAAAAATGTTTGGGCATTTTACAAAATTGCCTAGCTATTTATTTCTAGGCAAAACAAAATAACAGAAAAAAAAGAAGAAAAGAAAAGGGGGAAACACCCCCTGGCTTCTGGCCCAACTGAAACCCCTGGCCCAGCAGCAGCCCAAGCCCATATCCCCTCTCCTGTCGTCTAGCTCAAGCTGCTCGCTGGAGGCACAGAGCGCTCGACGACGCCACCTCGACGCCGGCCGCCTTCTAGGACTCCCCTGCCTCTCCTCTCTTGCCACGCAGACGCCCACCAGGCTCCCCTTCCTTCCCCCCTAGCCCGTGGTCATCTCCTCCTCTCTGCGTCGCCATTGCCAGGCGGTCCGAGAAGCTCGCCGGAGCGTGCAGCCGCGCCACCGTGGCCACTCTCCTCCTTACGCCGCCAGAACTTGTCCAGACGACTCGCAGACGCCGGCTTCTTCCTCCAGCGCACGGAATCAATCCCGCCTGCCCCGTGGACGACGTATTCGTCACCGCCTTCCCGCCGGCCGCCGAGATCTCCATCGCCGGAATTCGCTAGCTACGGAGCTCTTCCGCCTTCGTCGACCCCTGCGTCTGCATCAGGGTGAGCTACATCGTCGAATGCCCCCTTCCTTGCTCTCTCTCGTGGCCGGGGTCGGGATTCCGGCGAGGCCAGTAGTCGTCCGCCGCTTCTCTTGTCGCCGACGTCGAAGTAGTCATCCCCGAGACCCCCAGCTTGTCCCAAGCGAAGCACGCGAGCAAGGGGATCCCTCTGGTGGTCTTCCCGTTCAATTTGAGGAACTAGAGCGCCGTCCAGCACCACTCTAGCGAGCCTCCACTCGCCGGCAACGACACTCCGGCCAGCCCCGATTAGTTTAACCCTAAACCACCCCCTAATCCACCCCTGGGCCATGACAGGTGGGGCCCCCAGCCCTAATAACCTTTCTGTCAAGTTAACAGAGAGGGGATTAACCCCCCTGAGGCTGACACCCTGGACCCACTGGTCAGTATCCCCTGTGACATCACCCCCACGTCATGATGATGCAATAAACCATTTTTTCAGAGAATTAAAATAATCCAGCAAAATCCAGAAAATCAATTAAACTTTAGAAAATCATAACTAATTCATACTAACTCCAAATTAAACATATAATATATGAAAAATTATCAGAAAAATGCAAGGATTAATAATATGCACTTTGTTTCTATGTTTGACCATTTTAAAATGGGTGAACAGTAGCAAACATGCATATGGAGTTCTTTTGAATTCAAATTTGGAGTGAATTTGCAAATGATTTTGCATTCCACTTCTTTTAAATGGAATTGTAACCACATTGCAACCATGAACATCACCATTGCAATCTTATTCATGTGATTGTGCATTGTAATTTATTTTGATCCTATGATTGTCATGTTGCTAATAGAAGTGGAACCGGAACCGGAGGCCACCCCCTTCGTTGAAGACCCCGATACTGAACCTCGTCAGCATGCAAGCAAACCCCATTGATCATGTCTATAAAATCCTACTTCCCTCTCAGTCTCGCTTATGCATGTTTAGGAGATCACCGAGACACGTTCTTTCGCATAGTTGAACCCATTCCGATGCATGACCTATCATTTTTTCACCGTATTAAGCAAACCACAATCCTAGCAGAGTTAGGAGTTGAATGATGAGCATGTGGCCCCTGCAACTGTTACTTCTTATTGCTGCTTAGTGATACAATGAGGATGTTATGTTTGTGAGTCGGGATGGAATGAACACAGTGATACTGATGATAACGTGTTGGTGAATCCACCCTAAACAAAGGTGAACGATGAGAGGCTGTGTAGGAGTACACAGTGGGTTGTCTTGTTGAACACTGCCCTAGGCCCCGAGTTCCTGTTTTGTGATCCAAGACAAAGAGTATGACCACATGTAGGGTTTATGGGAGCCCCGTTTGGCCTCTTTACGTACCCGATCCGGTCGAGGAGCCACACTAGATTCGGGCTTTCCATTTGAGCTAACTATAGATATGTGGGTGGACCTGTGAGGCAGTGAAACCATCTGTCAAAGGTGGCGTCTCGGTCCCTTGCATTATCTGAGTCCGTTTCGTGGAACCAGCCGGACTGTCGAGCGGTGACAAACTCAGGTAGTCGACTCCTGGATTCGAGAAGGTGATGTGAGGGTAGTGCCTTGGTTTCATCCACGTCCGACACCCGCTTGAAGGGTGACAAGAACGAGACGATAAGTGATGACACGCGTGTGAAGATGTACACCCCTGCAAGGTTAATGAACTATTCGAATAGTCGTGTCCGTGGTCATGGACTACTTGGAGACCATTACTTGATCATAGACAACTTGAATGGATACTTATAAAACTCGCAAGATAAGCGTGAGTGCTATGGTGTGCTTTCTCGTGGGGAAGTCGAGGAAGGCATCATAGTGGTGTAATTGGTTGGAGACATGTAGTGGACTCGTGTACGCTTCTTACCTCAAGTCTGGTACTCGTAGTACAGGACTAGCCAAGTCAAAGCTGGCACTTCTGCATGTTAAACCCCACCTCCTTTACCTTGATAATTGAGCATGAGTAGTATAGTTCTGATGTAAGTCTTGCTGAGTACGACTTTGTACTCACGTTTGCTTATTCTATGTTTTAGATGAGAACCGGACCCCGATGGAGTCACCTTCGTGAAGCTCGACGTTGACCTTGGTAGTATAGTTCCAGACAGCAGTCTGGTCCCTCGTGGCAGGGCATGTTTGTTGTACAAGGCTTCTCTAAGCCATTTGTTAAACTTGTCTGTACTCAGACCTAATTTGCTTCTGTTGTATGATGTAATGTTGATCGCACACATGTGATCTTTGTATGCTCTATGTGTAATTCAATAAAGAATTACTTTATAGAGTTATGTGATGATACCTGCTGTTCATACTAGACATGTGTGCTGCGTGTATGTTTATAACATGCATGTCTTAGTATGGGTTTTCGAGACCTTAGTTGTGATCTGGCTGGCGGTCTTTTATACACCAAGTGGCCCTTAGATGTGCGTAGCTTGGGGCATCGCGATGCGATTGCTCATGACTCCGTCACGTGCACACTTTGTGGTATGATCGAGCCCGCCCTAGACCCCGACTAAGTGATCGGGCTGGAGTAAGTCTATGTAAGAGTTAGGATTCAATCGATAACATGGTTGAGGCGACTTGTCTATGAATATGGGATTCACCACCCATAAGATTTAGACTTCTGAGCGGATGTTGAGGACCCATCTTAGTTGATCATCCGGCCTGAATGGGATGCCCCTCACGTTCGATGCTTACCGAGAACGTTATGTTCTTGGCCTTGTCTGCTTAGACAAGTGGGTACGGTTCTCGGCTCTCCATGTGATTACATCGTGACTGGAATTACATATGCTAACCCCGGGTCCCGACAGACTTGGTATCAGAGCAGGACTGTCTGTAGGATTATTCAACCCTTGGTCGAAGTCGAGTCTAGCACTCTATAGTTATATAGTTACTCTGGGTATAAGGGAACAACGTAAGGCTTCTTTTTCTCCTTACCATCATCGATCTGAGTTCTGAGTCACCCTCATCTTGTTCTACGGGAAGATAGGACTAGGCTCATCTATGTCTTACTAGAACATCTCGTTGTTTGCCTCCTTGTAGCCGTAGGATTGTTGTGGTCGTCCAGACTCATCGTGTTGTTGAGTTCCTTGAGGAAGTTCTGTCCAATCTCCTCAAGGTTGTTTCATTTTCCATCCCAGTGTAGCCGTTATGCTGCCGGAATTATTCCGTGTTTCTTTGAATCATTGCCTTTGCGTTACAATCTTTTTTTTGTCTTTGCCGTGTCCTCTTATCTTTGATTCCATCGTACAACCTGTTCTGATTGTTGATCTTTATCACACAGGATGTCAGGTGGAACTCGTAGTGTTGTTCGTCGGAATCGAGACCGTGTTCGGAATCGAAATGATGATGAACCTCTACCACCGCCTTCTGCGGCGGAAATCATGATGGAAGCTGAGAAGAATCAACGTGACCAAACACGCCTTCTGGAGCTCATCGAGCAGAATACCTCACGTCATTGCAATGTGGTTGTGAGCATTCAGGACTTCATCCTCCTCAAACCACCGGCATTCCGATGTTCTTCTGAGCCCCTTGAAGCTGATGATTGGCTCCGTTCCATCGAGCGTAAGCTTGACATTGCACATGTTGCTCCCGATGATCGAGTTATTTTCGCGGTATACTTCCTGGAAGGTGCTGCTCTTCAATGGTGGGAGAACTATGTTGCTATGCAGCCAGATGGTCACCTAGTGACTTGGCAGGAGTTCTGTGTTGCCTTTCGAGGGTACCACATTCTGGATGAACTGATGGAGCGCAAGAAAGAAGATTTCTGCAATTTGACTCAAGGAGAGATGTCCATTCATGAGTATGTGAGAGAGTCCAACCGTCTTGCTCGTTATGCCCAAGATGAGATCACCACCGATGCCAGAAAGCAGGCAAGGTTCCGCAAGGGACTTAGCCCCATCCTTCGTCATGATCTCAACCTCCTTGAATTTGCCACCTTTGAGGATTTAGTCAACAGATCCTTCAGAGCTGAGCATGGCAATGAAGTGTTCGAAGAGTCCCGCAAGCATGCTCTTGAGCTTGCTCCTTCTTCTAGTTAAGCCCCTCAGAAACGCAGAATTTGGATTCCAACTCGTGCCATACCTCAACCCTTTCTTCAGAGGCCACCATCCAATATATGCCATCCACCTCAACACATTATTCCACCCCGGAATGATGGTGTGCAGCCAAGCAATCCCACTCCCAACAATTCAGGCAGGATGTGTTTCACGTGTGGTTTGACAGGCCATTACTTCCGACAGTGCCCTACAGTGTTGGTGGCACCACGTCGACCTAGTCATAAGCCTCCAAAGAAATCCACCACCAAAACCATCCAAGCAAAGCTTTCATCCACTAGTAGTGGTTGCGTGAACCAAATCTCAGTTGAGGAAACCACTTCTGCTTCTGACGTCATCCTTGGCACACTCCCAGTCAATCATATCCCCGCCTCCGTTCTTTTCGATCCAGGAGCTTCTCATTCATTCATGTCGGAGAGTTATGCACTTCGTCATGAGTTCCCCTTTGAAGAAATGTTTTCTCCAATGATCATTCAAACTCCTGGTTCCAAATGGCAAACTAATAGGGTAAGCCATGGCAATCAAATTGCAATTGAGGGTTTAGTATTCCTTGCTTCTCTTATAGCCCTCAAGTCTTCGGACATTGATGTCATCCTAGGAATGGATTGGTTATCAAGGCAGAATGATTTCCTTGATTGTAAAGACAAATCAGTCAAACTCACCCATCCTTCAGGCCAAATCATTGACTACACATCACCCAGCTCTAGAATCCAGGTGCATACTTTGAATGTGCTTCCACTTCCAGACCTTGAAGATATTCCGGTGGTTCGTGACTTCCCGGATGTCTTTCCTGAAGAGCTGCCGGGAACGCCACCCGACAGGTGTGTAGAATTTATAGTGGATCTTATACCAGGCATAGCCCAAATTTCCAGACGCCCATATAGAATGGCCCCACATGAGTTAGCTGAGCTAAAAACCCAACTTGATGCTTCGTTGGCAAAAGGATTCATCCACCCTAGCTCATCGCCATGGGGTTGCCCCGTTCTATTCGTAACGAAGAAAGATGGAACAGAAAGGATGTGCGTAGACTATCGCCCGCTAAATCTAGCGACGATAAAGAACAAGTACCCACTGCCCAGGATAAATGATCTTTATGATCAACTTGCAGGATCCTCTGTCTTCTCCAAGATGGATTTGAGATTAGGCTATCATCAAAGCAAAATCATAAACGAGGACATTCCAAAAACGGCTTTCACTACTCGATATGGTCTTTACGAGTACACCGTCATGTCCTTCGGTTTAACCAATGCCCCCGCCACATTCTCGCGCTTAATGAATTCGATCTTCATGGAGTACCTAGATAAATTTGTTTGTGTTTATCTTGATGACATTCTCATCTACTCGAAGAACGAAGAAGAGCACGCAGAACATCTTAGGTTGGTATTGATGAAACTTAGAGAGCATCGCCTTTATGCCAAGTTCTCCAAGTGTAAATTTTGGCTACCAGAAGTGACCTACTTAGGCCACGTGATTTCTGCAAAAGGTGTTGCAGTCAATCCCGAGAGAGTTCAGGATGTCCTTGACTGGACTCCACCTGAATCGGTTAAGCAAGTCAGGAGTTTTCTCGGCCTAGCAAGCTATTGCCACCGCTTCGTTGAAAACTTCTCCAAAGTTGCAAAGCCTCTTACTGAACTCCTCAAGAAAGGTAAGAAATTCCAATGGACCCCCAAGTGCGAGGAAAGCTTTCCAGAGCTAAAAATAAGATTGACTTCTGCACCCGTACTTGCGCCTCCAGACACCAAAAGGGATTTCGAGATCTATTGTGATGCTTCACGGCAAGGGTTAGGATGCATACTTATGCAAGATAGACAAGTGGTAGCTTATGCTTCATGGCAGTTGCGTGCACATGAAGAAAACTATCCTACCCATGATCTTGAACTCGCTGCCGTAGTTCATGCCCTGAAGACTTGGCGACATTACCTCCTTGGTAATCGTTGTGAGATCTATTCTGACCACCAAAGCCTCAAATACATATTCACCCAGCCAGATCTTAATCTCAGGCAAAGACGCTAGATAGAGTTGATAAAAGATTATGACTTAGGAATTTCTTACACCCCAGGCAAAGCCAATGTCATGGCTGATGCACTACGTCGTAAGTCGTATTGTAACAACCTCATGTTACAACAGTGTCAACCACTTCTTCATGAAGAATTTCGCAAGCTCAATCTTAAGATAGTTCCTCATGGATTTCTTTCTACCCTGGTGGCGAAACCAACCCTTGAGGATCAAATCAAAGCCGCCCATAAACAAGATAGTAATATTCGAGAGATCAAGCAGAACATTGTTAGCGGAGTTGCTAAATGTATCTCTGCAAATGATCAAGGAACGATATTATTTGAAAATCATTTAGTAGTTCCTGAGAATGAAGACCTAAAGCAGCCGATCCTTAAGGAAGCTCATGACACTCCCCTCTCCATTCATCCCGGTAGCACAAAAATGTACCGAGATCTACGCCAGAGATTTTGGTGGACCCGGATGAAGAGAGACATTGCTCAATTTGTTGCCGAATGTGATGTTTGTCGTCGCATTAAGGCAGAACACCAAAGACCTGCTGGTACCCTTCAACCATTGTCTATTCCCGAGTGGAAATGGGACAAGGTCGGTATGGACTTCATCACCGACTTTCCAAAAACCCAGAAAGGAAATGATGCCATCTTCATGGTCATTGATCGACTTTCCAAAGTTGCTCACTTTCTTCCAGTTCGCGAGTCTATAACTGCTAGCCAGTTAGCGGACTTGTATGTCTCTAGAATTTTGTCTCTTCACGGTGTTCCTTCGGAAATCAATTCTGATGGTGGTAGCCTTTTCACCTCTAGATTCTGGGAAAGCTTGCAGGATGCTATGGGAACTCATCTCTCCTTTAGTACAGCTTTCCACCCTCAGTCTAGCGGTCAAGTTGAAAGGGTTAATCAAATCTTGGAAGACATGCTCAGAGCTTGTGTTATCTCTTTCGGAAAGAATTGGGAGAAATCTCTTCCCTTCGCCGAATTTGCTTATAACAATAGCTATCAATCTAGTCTGAATATGGCTCCCTTTGAATTGCTCTATGACCGACGATGTCGAACACCCCTAAACTGGTCAGAAATCGGTGAAAGACAATTCTTTGGACCGGATATGATCAAGGAAGCAGAAGAGCGAGTTCGCATTGTTCGTGATCGTTCGAAAGCCGCTCAGTCTCGTCAAAGAGCTACTATGATCGTCATCATAGAGAGGAGAGCTACAATCTTGATGAGAAGGCTTACCTTCGGGTTACTCCTCTGAAGGGAACCCAAAGATTCGGTATCAAAGGCAAGTTGTCCCCACGTTACATCGGACCTTTCCGCATTCTCGCTAAACGTGGAGAAGTTGCCTACCAACTTGAACTACCTCCGCACCTTTCCCGAGTACATGATGTATTCCATGTGTCACAACTCAGGCGTTGCTTCAAGGACCCCATCCGCGAAGTCGACCATGAAACACTTGATCTCCAAGATGACCTTTCTTATCGAGAGTACCCCGTTCATATTCTTGATTCGGCAGAGCGTGTCACTCGTCGTCAGAAGATCAAGTTTCTGAAAGTGCAATGGTCACATCACTCCGAGAGAGAAGCAACATGGGAAAGAGAAGACCGCCTTCGTGCCGAGTACCCCACCTTCCTCCCGATGACTTCTGAATCTCGGGACGAGATTCTTCTGAGTGGGGGAAAGTTGTTAGAACCCCAACTAGGGTAAGTGCTAGGGTTGACTGTGTCCTTTGCATCATGCAAAAAATTTCAAAAGAAATTCAAAAATGGGGAAAAGAAAAGCCCTAAAGAA
Organism: Bromus sterilis; assembly: GCA_950022295.1. Classification (NCBI taxonomy): domain Eukaryota; kingdom Viridiplantae; phylum Streptophyta; class Magnoliopsida; order Poales; family Poaceae; genus Bromus; species Bromus sterilis. Next base: position 22,919,103 of record OX465596.1, on the reverse strand, counting down.
TTTAATTCAAATGGCCAGATAAAAATCTTTTTCCAAAAATCATTTGAACATTTGGAAAATTCCTATAAATGATGGTGATCATTTTAAAAGTGGTTTGGGTATTTTCCCATGCCCATGGAATATTCAAAAATTCAAAAGGTGCCCTGGAAATTAAATTTGACCCCTATTTAAATTGAAATTCAAATTGATTGAATTTCAAAAATGCTCAAATTATACAAGTGACTTGCTACTGGTCACCTAGGATTTATAAAAATGTTTGGGCATTTTACAAAATTGCCTAGCTATTTATTTCTAGGCAAAACAAAATAACAGAAAAAATAGAAGAAAAGAAAAGGGGGAAACACCCCTGGCTTCTGGCCCAACTGAAGCCCCCCTAGCCCAGCAGCAGCCCAAGCCCACCTCCCCTCTCCTGTCGTCTAGCTCAAGCTGCTCGTTGGAGGCAGCAGAGCGCTCGACGACGCCACCTCGACGTCGGCCGCCTTCTAGGCCTCCCCTGCCTCTCCTCTCTCGCCACGCAGACGCCCACAAGGCTCCCCTTCCTTCCCCCTAGCACGTGGTCATCTCCTCCTCTCTGCGTCGCCATTGCCAGGCGGTCCGAGAAGCTCGCCAAAGCGTGCAGCCGCGCCACCGTGGCCACTCTCCTCCTCACGCCGCCAGAACTTGTCCAGAAGACTCGCAGACGCCGGCTTCTTTCTCCAGCGCACGGAATCAAGCCCGCCTGCCCCGTGGACGACGCATTCATCACCGCCTTACCGCCGGCCGCCGAGATCTCCATCGCCGAAATTCGCTAGCTACGGAGCTCCTCCGCCTTCGTTGACCCCTGCGTCTGCATCAGGGTGAGCTACACCGTCGAACGCACCCTTCCTTGCTCTCTCTCATGGCCGGGTTTGGGATTCCGGCGAGGCCAATAGCCGTCCGCCGCTGCTCTTGTCGCCGACGTCGAAGTAGCCATCCCCGAGACCCCCAGCTTGTCCCAAGCGAAGCACGCGAGAAAGGGGATCCCTCTAGTGGTCTTCCCGTTCAATTTGAGGCACTGGAGCGCCGTCCAGCACCACTCCGGCGAGCCTCCAGTCGCCGACGACGACACTCCGGCCAGCCCCGATTAGTTTAACCCTAAACCACCCCCTAATCCACCGCTGAGCCATGAGAGGTGGGGCCCCCAGCCCTAATAACCCCTCTGTTAAGTTAACAGAGAGGGGATTAACCCCCCTGAGGCTGACACCCTGGACCCACTGGTCAGTCCCCCCTGTGACATCACCCCCACGTCATGATGACGCAATAAACCATTTTTCCAGAGAATTAAAATAATCCAGAAAAATCCAGAAAATCAATTAAACTTTAGAAAATCATAACTAATTCATACTAACTCCAAATTAAACATATAATATATGAAAAATTATCAGAAAAATGCAAGGATTAATAATATGCACTTTGTTTCTATGTTTGACCATTTTAAAATGGGTGAACATTAGCAAACATGCATATGGAGTTCTTTTGAATTCAAATTTGGAGTGAATTTGCAAATGATTTTGCATTCCACTTCTTTTAAATGGAATTGTAACCACATTGCAACCATGAACATCACCATTGCAATCTTATTCATGTGATTGTGCATTGTAATTTATTTTGATCCTATGATTATCATGTTGCTAATAGAAGTGGAACCGGAACCGGAGGCCACCCCCTTCGTTGAAGACCCCGATACTGAACCTCGTCAGCAAGGCAAGCAAACCCCATTGATCATGTCTATAAAATCCTACTTCCCTCTCAGTCTCGCTTATGCATGTTTAGGAGATCACCGAGACACGTTCTTTCGCATAGTTGAACCCATTCCGATGCATGACCTATCATTTTGTCACCGTATTAAGCAAACCACAATCCTAGCAGAGTTAGGAGTTGAATGATGAGCATGTGGCCCCTGCAACTGTTACTGCTTATTGCTTCTTCGTGATACAATGAGGATGTTATGTTTGTGAGTCTGGATGGAATGAACACAGTGATACTGATGATAACGTGTTGGTGAATCCACCCTAAACAAAGGTGAACGATGAGAGGCTGTGTAGGAGTACACAGTGGGTTGTCTCGTTGAACACTGCCCTAGGCCCCGAGTTCCTGTTTTGTGATCCAAGACAAAGAGTATTACCACATGTAGGGTTTATGGGAGCCACGTTTGGCCTCTTTACGTACCCGATCCGGTCCAGGAGTCACACTAGATTCGGCTTTCCATTTGACCTAACTATAGATATGTGGGTGGACCTGTGAGGCAGTGAAACCATCTGTCAAAGGTGGCGTCTCGGTCCCTTGCATTATCTGAGTCCGTTTCGTGGAACCATCCGGACTGTCGAGCGGTGACAAACTCAGGTAGTCGACTCCTGGATTAGAGAAGGTGATGTGAGGGTAGTGCCTTGGTTTCATCCACGTCCGACACCCGCTTGAAGGGTGACAAGAACGAGACGATAAGTGATGACACGCGTGTGAAGATGTACACCCCTGCAGGGTTAATGAACTATTCGAATAGCCGTGTCCGCGGTCATGGACTACTTGGAGACCTTTACTTGATCATAGACAACTTGAATGGATACTTATAAAACTCGCAAGATAAGCGTGAGTGCTATGGTGTGCTTTCTCGTGGGGAAGTCGAGGAAGGCATCATAGTGGTGTAATTGGTTGGAGACATGTAGTGGACTCATGTACGCTTCTTACCTCAAGTCTGGTACTCGTAGTACAGGACTAGCAAAGTCAAAGCTGGCACTTCTGCATGTTAAACCCCACCTCCTTTACCTTGATACTTGAGCATGAGTAGTATAGTTCTGATGTAAGTCTTGCTGAGTACGACTTTGTACTCATGTTTGCTTATTCTATGTTTTAGATGAGAACCGGACCCCGATGGAGTCACCTTCGTGAAGCTCGACGTTGACCTTGGTAGTATAGTTCCAGACAGCAGACTGGTCCCTCGTGGCAGGGCATGTTTGTTGTACAAGGCTTCTCTAAGCCATTTGTTAAACTTGTATGTACTCAGACCTAATTTTCTTCCGTTGTATGATGTAATGTTGATCGCAGACATGTGATCTTTGTATGCTCTATGTGTAAGTCAATAAAGAATTACTTTATAGAGTTATGTGATGTCGGGACCCGGGGTTAGCGTATGTAATTCCAGTCACGATACAATCACATGGAGAGCCGAGAACCGTACCCACTTGTCTACGCAGACAAGGCCAAGCACAGAACGTTCTCGGTAAGCATCGAACGTGAGGGGCATCCCATTCAGGCCGGATGATCAACTGAGATGGGTCCTCATCGTCCGCTCACAAGTCTAAATGCTTATGGGTGGTGAATCCCATACTCATAGAAAAGTCGCCTCAACCATGTTATCGATTGGATCCTAACTCTTACATAGACTTACTCCAGCCTGATCACTTAGTCGGGGTCTAGGGCGGTCTCGATCATACAACAAAGTGTGCACGTGACAGAGTCACAAACAATCGCATCGCGATGCCCCAAGCTGCCCACATCTAAGGGCCACTTGGTGTATAAAGGACCGCCAGCCAGATCACAACTAAGGTCTCGTAAACCCATACTAAGACATGCATGTTACAAACATACACGCAGCACACATGCCTACTATGAACAGCAGGTATCATCACATAATTCTACAAAGTATTCTTTATTGATATACACATAGAGCATACAAAGATCACATGTCTGTGAACAACATTACATCATACAACGGAAGCAAATTAGGTCTGAGTACAGACAAGTTTAACAAATGGCTTAGAGAAGCCTTGTACAACAAACATACCCTTCCACGAGGGACCAGACTGCTGTCTGGGACTATGCTAACTTAGTCAACGTCGAGCTTCAGGTTGATGACTCCATCGAGGTCCGGTTCTTATCTAAAACATAGAATAAGAAAACGTGAGTACAAAGTCGTACTCAGCAAGACTTACATCAGATCTATACTACTCATGCTCAAGTATCAAGGTAAAGGGAGGTGGGTTTCATCATGCAGAAGTGCCAGCTTTAACTTGGCTAATCCTGAACTACGAATACCAGACTTGAGGTAAGAAGCGTACACGAGTCCACTACATCTCCAACCAATACACCACTATGGTTACTTCCTCGACTTCCCCACGAGGAGGCACACCATAGCACTCACATTTATCTTGGTTTATTTTAGAAGTATCCAGTTCAAGTTGTCTAATAATCAGGTACAGGTTCCAAGTAGTCCTTAACCGCGGACGCGGCTATTCGAATAGTTTTGTTAACCTTGCAAGGGTGTAAGCTACACACACATGACCATCGGTTACCGCCAGGTCTCGCCACCGTTCAAGAGGTGACAGCGAGGATGTTCACCACGACACTTCGCTCACAACCGGTCTATTCCAGGAGTCGACTATCTGAGTTTGCCTCCGCTCGAGAGCCCGGCCGGATCAACGAAACGGACTCAAACAATGTAGGTGACCGAGACGCCACCTAAGGTAGATGGTTTTCCTGCCTCACAGGTGCACCCACATATCTATATGATGCAACCAGTCCTTCGTTCTTTTTCTATGCACATGTCAAATGGAAAACCCGAACTAATGTGACTCCTGGACGTCGACACGGATCAAGGTACTAGGCCGAGAGGGGTCAGTGAGCCCAATGTGTGGTTGTACTCTTTGTCTTGGATTACCATACAAGAACTCGATGCTTAAGGCGGTGTTCAACGAGACAACCCACTGTGTACTCCTACACAGCCTCTCATCGTTCACCTTGTATTAGGGTGGATTCACCGACACAGTTTCACTTTCATCAACACCATGTTCACTATCATCCCGACTCACATCAAAAGTAACCTCACTGTAACACTAAGCATGCAATAAGTTGTAACAGTTGCAGGGGCCACATGATATCAAACAACTCCTATGTCAGCTAGGATTGTGGTTTGCTTACTACTGTGACAAGATGATAGGTCATGCATCGGATAAGGGTTCAACTATGCGGTAGAATCGATACAAAGTGATCTCCTAAACATGCATCAGCGAGACTGAGAGGGAATTGGGATTTTATAGACATGATCAATGGGGTTTTCTTGCCTTGCTGACGATACACGATTCTTAACGGTGGTCTTCTTCTTCGGGGGTGATCACCGTCTCGGAAGAGCTGGTACCGGAAACAATCATCAACAAAGGGGCAACATTGAATTGAAAAGCACAATCACATGATTATGTTGTCCATGATGTGAATGGTATTGGTTTGATCTAGGTTCAATTTGCCACATGTTAATTGAAGTTGATTTGAAAAGTTAATTCAAATTCAAACTCCAAATGTTATTCAAATTAGGTCAACTTGCATTTGCTAATGTTTGATCTTTGTATACCATGTCATCATGTGTGGGATAAGCTTCTGAAGTACAAGTGATCATATGTGCATTGCATTGGTTCAATTTAGAAATGCATTTGGAATAAATTTGAATTAATTCCAATTAAGCCAAATAGCAAAAGCTACTGGTTCCATTTTAAAATCAACTCAAACATGGTTGAAAGTTGCATATTTGGATAGAGAATTTTATGATGATCATTTTTCATATATTATTTGTCCAATTTGGAGTTCATATGGATTAGTTATGAATTTCCAAAGTTTAAATGATTTTCTGAAATTTTCTGGAATATCTTTAAATCATTTCTATTTTTATGGAATTGAATTATTGCGTCAGCATGATGTCAGGGTGAAGTCACAGGGGGGGCTGACAGGTTGGGTCGGCTGGTCAGTGACAGAGGGGGTTAAACCCGGTTTAGTTAGTTTAACCGAGGGGTTAAGGGGGGGGGGGGCTGGCCCACCAGCCAGTGACACTGGAAGGGGTTAGGCATGGGATTAACAGGGTCATTAGCATTAATGACCGGCGGCTAACCGCCGGTGACCACGGGTCACGGCGGCGCCCACTCGGGACGGCGTTCCCGGGCACGGCTGGGCACGGGGAAAGAACTGGAGGGTTCCCCTCTCTCGTGCGCGTCGCGTAGAGCACGCGGGGGACCTTGAGGAGGCCCCGGACCACGCCGGCGACGACTTGCGCGGCGGCCGGAGCTGCTGCTCGAAGGAGACGACGACCGGGGCGACTAGAACGAGCGCTGGGTTAGGGAAAAAGGTCGCAAGGCTCACCGGAGTGCACTAGAGAGGTAGCCGAGCTCGAGGAAGCGACGGAGACGGCGAATCGATCGCCGGGATTCCACGGTGGCCGGGGGATGGCGGTGACGAATACGTCGTCCACGGGGCAGGCGGGCTTGATTCCGTGCGCTGGAGGAAGAAGCCGACGTCTGCGAGTCTTCTGGACACGGCGCCTTGGCGAGAGGGCCTCGGTGGCCACGTCTGCGCACGCTGCTGTGCTCCGACGAGCTCCCTGCCGTCGACGGAAACGAGCGGAGGAGGGGAGGAGGGTGAGCTAGAGGAGAGGGATAGGCTCGGGGGGGTCTCTGGCTCCGCGTGGCGCAAGGAGACGCCTCGGGCTGGCCTAGGCGAGCCTCGGTGGCGTCCACGGTGCTCGGCTCGCCACCGAGCTGCTTCGGGCGCCGGGGAGGAAGACGACACCGGGGCGCTGGTGGGCTGGGCTGAAAAGGTAAGTTGGGCCGAATGGCCAGGGGGTTTCCTCTTTTCTAATTCTTTCTGTTTTTCCTTTTCTGTTGTTTGTTTTTCCCCAAAAAAAATAGTAGAGCATTTTATAAAATACCCAAATCTTTTATGTGGGCTTAGGATACAAATAGCTAGCCACTCATAAAATTTGGACATTATTCAAATTCAAAAAATTTGAATTTTAATTCAAATAGGGGTTTATTTAATTTCCAAAGCCACTGTTTGAATATTAGAAAATTCCATGTGCATGGGATTGATCCCAAACCACTTTTAAAATGATCAGCAACATTTCTAGAAATTTTCCAATCATTCAAATGATTTTTGAAAAAATATTTTTATCTAGCCATTTGATTTAAATTTCTCAGGGCTTTTCTGCTCCCCATTTTTTATTTTCTTTTTGAATTTTTGCATGATGCAAAGGGCACAACAAACCTAGCACTTACCCTAGTTGGGGTTCTGACAACTCGCCCCCACTCAAAAGAATCTCGTCCCGAGATTCAGAAGTCGTCGGGAAGAAGGTGGGGTACTCGGCACGGAGGCGGTCTTCTCTTTCCCATGTTGCTTCTTTCTCGGAGTGATGTGACCATTGAACTTTAAGGAACTTGATCTTCTGACACCGAGTGACACGCTCGGCTGAATCAAGAATACGAACAGGGTACTCTCGATAAGAAAGGTCATCTTGGAGATAAAGTGTTTCAAGGTCGACTTCGCGGATGGGGTCCTTGAAGCAACGCCTGAGTTGTGACACATGGAATACATCATGTACTCGGGAAAGGTGAGGGGGTAGTTCAAGTTGGTAGGCAACTTCTCCACGTTTAGCTAGAATGCGGAAAGGTCCGATGTAACGTGGGGCCAACTTGCCTTTGATACCGAATCTTTGGGTTCCCTTCAGAGGAGTAACCCGGAGGTAAGCCTTCTCATCAATATTGTAGCTCTCCTCTCTATGATGACGATCATAGTAGCTCTTTTGAAGAGACTGAGCGACTTTTAAACGATCACGAACAATGCGAACTTGCTCTTCTGCTTCCTTGATCATATCCGGTCCAAAGAGTTGTCTTTCACCGGTTTCTGACCAGTTTAGGGGTGTTCGACATCATCGTCCATAGAGGTGTTCAAAAGGAGCCATGTTCAGACTAGATTGAAAACTATTGTTATAAGCAAATTCGGCAAATGGAAGAGACTTATCCCAATTCTTTCCAAATGAGATAACACAAGCTCTGAGCATGTCTTCCAAGATTTGATTAACCCTTTCAACTTGACCGCTAGACTGAGGATGGAAAGCTGTACTAAAGGATAGATGAGTTCCCATAGCATTCTGAAAGCTTCCCCAGAATCTAGAGGTGAAAAGGCTACCACGATCGGAATTGATCACCAAAGGAACACCGTGAAGAGACACAATTCTAGAGATATACAAGTCCGCTAACTGGCTAGCAGTTATAGACTCGCGAACGGGAAGGAAGTGAGCAACTTTGGAAAGTCTATCTATGACAACGAAGATGGCATCGTTTCCTTTCTGGGTTTTTGGAAAGCCGGTGATGAAGTCCATACCGACTTTGTCCCATTTCCACTCTGGAATAGGCAAAGGTTGAAGTGTGCCAGCAGGCCTTTGGTGTTCTGCCTTAATGCGACGACAAACATCACATTCAGCAACAAATCGAGCAATGTCACTCTTCATCCGGGTCCACCAAAATCTCTGGCGTAGATCTCGGTACATTTTTGTGCTACCGGGATGAATCGAGAGGGGTGTGTCATGGGCTTCTTTGAGGATGAGTTGCCTTAGATCCGTATTCTTAGGTACTACCAAACGATTTTCAAAGAATACCGTTCCTTTACTATCTATGGAGAAACATTTAGCAACTCCGCTAGCAATGTTCTCCTTGATCCGGCGTACACCTCGTGCACGTCTTTGGGCAACTATAATTTGATCCTCAAGGGTTGGTTTCGCCACCAAGTTGAAAAGAGATCCACGAGGAACAATCTCGAGATTGAGCTTTCGAAATTCCTCATGAAGAAGTGGTTGATACTGTTGTAACATGAGGTTGTTACAATACGACTTACGACTTAGTGCATCAGCCATGACATTGGCCTTGCCTGGGGTGTAAGAAATTCCTAAGTCATAATCTTTTATCAACTCTATCCAGCGTCTTTGCCTGAGATTAAGATCTGGCTGGGTGAAAATATATTTGAGGCTTTGGTGGTCGGAATAGATCTCACAACGATTACCAAGGAGGTAATGTCGCCAATTCTTCAGGGCATGAACTACGGCGGCGAGTTCAAGATCATGGGTAGGATAGTTCTCTTCATGTGGACGCAACTGGCGTGAAGCATAAGCTACCACATGTCTATCTTGCATAAGTATGCATCCTAACCCTTGCCGTGAAGCATCACAATAGATCTCGAAATCCCTTTTGGTGTCTGGAGGTGCAAGTACGGGTGCAGAAGTCAATCTTCTTTTTAGTTCTTGAAAGCTTTCCTCGCACTTGGGAGTCCATTGGAATTTCTTATCTTTCTTGAGGAGTTCAGTAAGAGGCTTTGCAACTTTAGAAAAGTTCTCGACGAAGCGACGGCAATAGCTGGCTAGGCCAAGAAAACCCCTAACTTGCTTAACCGATTCAGGTGGAGTCCAGTCAAGGACGGCCTGAACTCTCACGGGATTGACTGCAACACCTTTCGCAGAAATCACGTGGCCTAAGTAGGTCACTTCTGGTAGCCAAAATTCACACTTGGAGAAATTGGCATAAAGGCGGTGCTCTCTAAGTTTCATCAATACCCACCTAAGATGTTCTGCGTTCTCTTCTTCGTTCTTCGAGTAGATGAGAATTTCATCAAGATAAACCACAACAAATTTATATAGGTACTCCATGAAGATCGAATTCATCAAGCGCGAGAATGTGGCGGGGGCATTGGTTAAACCAAAGGACATGACGGTATATCGTAAAGACCATAACGAGTAGTGAAAGCCGTTTTGGGAATGTCCTCATTTCGGATTTTGATTTGATGATAGCCTAATCTCAAATCCATCTTGGAGAAGACAGAGGATCCTGCAAGTTGATCATAAAGATCATTGATCCTGGGCAGTGGGTACTTGTTCTTTATCGTCGCTAGATTTAGCGGGCGATAGTCTACGCACATCCTTTATGTTCCATCTTTCTTCGTTACGAACAGAACGGGGCAACCCCATGGCGATGAGCTAGGGCGTATGAAGCCTTTTGCCAACGAAGCATCAAGTTGGGTTTTTAGCTCAGCTAACTCATGTGGGGCCATTCTATATGGACGTCTGGAAATTGGGGCTGTGCCTGGTATAAGATCCACTATGAATTCTACAAACCTGCCGGGTGGCATTCCCGGCAGCTCTTCAGGAAAGACATCCGGGAAGTCACGAACCACCGGAACATCTTCAAGGTCTGGAAGTGGAAGCACATTCAAAGTCTGCACCTGGATTCTAGAGCTGGGTGACGTGTAGTCAATGGTCTGGCCTGAAGGATGGGTGAGTTTGACTGATTTGGCTTTACAATCAAGGAAAGCATTTTGCCTTGATAACCAATCCATTCCTAGGATGACATCAATGTCCGAAGATTTGAGGGCTATAAGAGAAGCAAGGAATACTAAACCCTCAATTGCAATTTGATTGCCATGGCTTACTCTATTAGTTTGCCACTTTGAACCAGGAGTTTGAATGATCATTGGAGAAAACATTTCTTCAAAAGGAAACTCATGACGAAGTGCTTAACTCTCCGACATGAATGAATGAGAAGCTCCTGGATCGAAAAGAACGGAGGCGGGAACATGATTGACTGGGAGTGTGCCAAGAATGACGTCAGAAGCATAAGTGGTTTCCTCAACTGAGATTTGGTTCACACAACCACTACTTGTGGATGAAGGCTTTGCTGGGAAGGCTTTGGTGGTTGGTTTCTTTGGAGGCTTGGTTCGAGAATGACGTGGCGCCATCAAGACCTGAGGGCATTGACGATAGTAATGGCCTGGAAGACCACACTTAAAGCATACCCTGTCTGAATTGCTGGGAGTGGGATTGCTTAGCTGCACACCATCATTCCGGGGTGGAATAATGTGTTGGGGTGGATGACATATATTGGAGGTTGGTCTCTGCAAAAAGTTTTGAGGTATGGCTCTGGTTGGAATCCAAATTCGGCGTTTCTGAGGGGCTGAACTGGAAGAAGAAGCAAGCTCAAGAGCATGCTTGCGGGACTCTTCAAAAATTTCATTGCCATGCTCAGCTCTGAAGGATCTGTTGACTAAATCCTCAAAGGTGGCAAATTCGATGAGGTTGATATCATGACGAAGGATGGGGCTAAGTCCCTTACGGAACCTTGCCTGCTTTCTGGCATCGGTGGTGATCTCATCTTGGGCATAACGATCAAGACGGTTGAACTCTCTCACATACTCATGAATGGACATCTCTCCTTGAGTGAGATTGCAGAACTCTTCCTTCTTGCGCTCCATCAACTCATCCAGAATGTGGTACCCTCGAAAGGCAACACAGAACTCCTGCCAAGTCACTATGTGACTATCTGGCTGCATAGCAACATAGTTCTCCCACCATTGAAGAGCAGCACCTTCCAGGAAGTATACCGCAAAAACAACTCGATCATTGGGAGCAACATGTGCAGTATCAAGCTTACGCTCGATGGAACGGAGCCAATCATCAGCTTCAAGGGGCTCAAAAGAACATCGGAATACCGGTGGCTTGAGGAGGAGGAAGTCCTGAATGCTCACAACCACATTACGATGACGTGAGGTATTCTGCTCGATGAGCTCCAGAAGGCGTGTTTGATCACGTTGATTCTTCTCAGCTTCCATCATGATTTCCGCCGCAGAAGGCGGTGGTAGGGGTTCATCATCATTTCGATTCCGAACACGGTCTCGATTCCGGCGAACAGCACTACGAGTTCCACCTGACATCCTGTGTGATAAAAATCAACAATCAGAACAGGTTGAATGATGGATTCAAGGATAACAAGACATGATGAAGGCGGAAAGGATTATAATGCAAAGGCAATGATCCACAGAAACACGGGATAAATCCGGCACCATAACGGCTACACCGGGATGGAAAATGAAACAACCTTGAAGAGATTGGACAGAACTTCCTCAAGGAACTCAACAGAATGATGAGTCTGGACGACCACAACTGTCCTACGGCTACAAGGAAGCAAACAACGAGATGTTCTAGTAAAGACATAGATGAGCCTAGTCCTATCATCCCGTAGAAAAGATAAGGGTGACCCAGAACTCAGATCGATGAGGATAAGGAGAAAAAGAAGCCTTACGTTATTCCCTTATACCCAGAGTAACTATATAACTATAGAATGCTAGACTCGACTTCGACCAAGGGTTACTAATCCTACAGACAGTCCTGCTCTGATACCAAGTCTGTCGGGACCCGGGGTTAGCGTATGTAATTCCAGTCACGATACAATCACATGGAGAGCCGAGAACCGTACCCACTTGTCTAAGCAGACAAGGCCAAGCACAGAACGTTCTCGGTAAGCATCGAACGTGAGGGGCATCCCATTCAGGCCGGTTGATCAACTGAGATGGGTCCTCATCGTCCGCTCACAAGTCTAAATGCTTATGGGTGGTGAATCCCATACTCATAGACAAGTCGCCTCAACCATGTTATCGATTGGATCCTAACTCTTACATAGACTTACTCCAGCCCGATCACTTAGTTGGGGTCTAGGGCGGGCTCGATCATACAACAAAGTGTGCACGTGACAGAGTCACAAACAATCGCATCGCGATGCCCCAAGCTGCGCACATCTAAGGGACACTTGGTGTATAAAGGACCGCCAGCCAGATCACAACTAAGGTCTCGAAAACCCATACTAAGACATGCATGTTATAAACATACACGCAGCACACATGCCTAGTATGAACAGCAGGTATCATCACATAACTCTACAAAGTATTCTTTATTGATATACACATAGAGCATACAAAGATCACATGTCTGTGATCAACATTACATCATACAACGGAAGCAAATTAGGTCTGAGTACAGACAAGTTTAACAAATGGCTTAGAGAAGCCTTGTACAACAAACATACCCTTCCACGAGGGACCAGACTGCTGTCTGGGACTATGCTAACTTAGTCAACGTCGAGCTTCAGGTTGATGACTCCATCGGGGTCCGGTTCTTATCTAAAACATAGAATAAGCAAATGTGAGTACAAAGTCGTACTCAGCAAGACTTACATCAGATCTATACTACTCATGCTCAAGTATCAAGGTAAAGTGAGGTGGGGTTTCATCATGCAGAAGTGCCAGCTTTGACTTGGCTAATCCTGAACTACGAATACCAGACTTGAGGTAAGAAGCGTACACGAGTCCACTACATCTCCAACCAATACACCACTATGGTTACTTCCTCGACTTCCCCACGAGGAGGCACACGATAGCACTCACACTTATCTTGGTGTATTTTAGAAGTATCCAGTTCAAGTTGTCTAATAATCAGGTACAGGTTCCAAGTAGTCCTTAACCGCGGACGCGGCTATTCGAATAGTTTTGTTAACCTTGCAAGGGTGTAAGCTACACACACATGACCATCGGTTACCGCCAGGTCTCGCCACCGTTCAAGAGGTGACAGCGAGGATGTTCACCACGACACTTCGCTCACAACCGGTCTATTCCAGGAGTCGACTATCTGAGTTTGCCTTCGCTCGAGAGCCCGGCCGGATCAACGAAACGGACTCAAACAATGTAGGTGACCGAGACGCCACCTCTGGCAGATGGTTTTCCTGCCTCACAGGTGCACCCACATATCTATATGATGCAACCAGTTCCTTCGTTCTTTTTCTATGCACATGTCAAATGGAAATCCCGAACTAATGTGACTCCTGGACGTCGACACGGATCAAGGTACTAGGCCGAGAGGGGTCAGTGAGCCCAATGTGTGGTTGTACTCTTTGTCTTGGATTACCATACAAGAACTCGATGCTTAAGGCGGTGTTCAACGAGACAACCCACTGTGTACTCCTACACAGCCTCTCATCGTTCACCTTGTATTTGGGTGGATTCACCGACACAGTTTCACTTTCATCAACACCATGTTCACTATCATCCCGACTCACATCAAAAGTAACCTCACTGTAACACTAAGCATGCAATAAGCTGTAACAGTTGCAGGGGCCACATGATATCAAACAACTCCTATGTCAGCTAGGATTGTGGTTTGCTTACTACTGTGACAAGATGATAGGTCATGCATCGGATATGGGTTCAACTATGCGGTAGAATCGATACAAAGTGATCTCCTAAACATGCATCAGCGAGACTGAGAGGGAATTGGGATTTTATAGACATGATCAATGGGGTTTGCTTGCCTTGCTGACGATACACGGTTCTTAACGGTGGTCTTCTTCTTCGGGGGTGATCACCGTCTCGGAAGAGCTGGTACCGGAAACAATCATCAACAAAGGGGCAACATTGAATTGAAAAGCACAATCACATGATTATGTTGTCCATGATGTGAATGGTATTGGTTTGATCTAGGTTCAATTTTCCACATGTTAATTGAAGTTGATTTGAAAAGTTAATTCAAATTCAAACTCCAAATGTTATTCAAATTAGGTCAACTTGCATTTGCTAATGTTTGATCATTGTATACCATGTCATCATGTGTGGGATAAGCTTCTGAAGTACAAGTGATCATATGTGCATTGCATTGGTTCAATTTAGAAATGCATTTGGAATAAATTTGAATTAATTCCAATTAAGCCAAATAGCAAAAGCTACTGGTTCCATTTTAAAATCAACTCAAACATGGTTGAAAGTTGCATATTTGGATAGAGAATTTTATGTTGATCATTTTTCATATATTATTTGTCCAATTTGGAGTTCATATGAATTAGTTATGAATTTCCAAAGTTTAAATGATTTTCTAAAAATTTCTGGAATATCTTTAAATCATTTCTATTTTTCTGGAATTGAATTATTGCGTTAGCATGATGTCAGGGTGAAGTCACAGGGGGGGCTGACAGGTGGGGTCGGCTGGTCAGTGACAGAGGGGGTTAAACCCGGTTTAGTTAGTTTAACCGAGGGGTTAAGGGGGGCTGGCCCACCAGTCAGTGACACTGGAAGGGGTTAGGCATGGGATTAACAGGGTCATTAGCACTAATGACCGGCGGCTAACCGCCGGTGACCACGGGTCACGGCGGCGCCCACTCGGGACGGCGTTCCCGGGCACGGCTGGGCACGGGGAAAGAACTGGAGGGTTCCCCTCTCTCGTGCGCGTCGCGTAGAGCACGCGGGGGACCTTGAGGAGGCCCCGGGCCACGCCGGCGACGACTTGCGCGGCGGCCGGAGCTGCTTCTCGAAGGAGACGACGACCGGGGCGACTAGAACGAGCGTTGGGTTAGGGAAAAAGGTCGCAAGGCTCACCGGAGTGCACTAGAGAGGTAGCCGAGCTCGAGGAAGCGACGGAGACGGCGAATCGATCGCCGGGATTCCACGGTGGCCGGGGGATGGCGGTGACGAATACGTCGTCCACGGGGCAGGCGGGCTTGATTCCGTGCGCTAGAGGAAGAAGCCGACGTCTGCGAGTCTTCTGGACACGGCGCCTTGGCGAGAGGGCCTCGGTGGTCACGTCTGCGCACGCTGCTGTGCTCCGACGAGCTCCCTGCCGTCGACGGAAACGAGCGGAGGAGGGGAGGAGGGTGAGCTAGAGGAGAGGGATAGGCTCGGGGGGGTCTCTGGCTCCGCGTGGCGCAAGGAGACGCCTCGGGCTGGCCTAGGCGAGCCTCGGTGGCGTCCACGGCGCTCGGCTCGCCACCGAGCTGCTTCGGGCGCCGGGGAGGAAGACGACACCGGGGCGCTGGTGGGCTGGGCTGAAAAGGTAAGTTGGGCCGAATGGCCAGGGGGTTTCCTCTTTTCTAATTATTTTTGTTTTTCCTTTTCTGTTGTTTGTTTTGCCCCAAATAAAAATAGCAGAGCATTTTATAAAATACCCAAATCTTTTATGTGGGCTTAGGATACAAATAGCTAGCCACTCATAAAATTTGGACATTATTAAAATTCAAAACATTTGAATTTTAATTCAAATAGGGGTTTATTTAATTTCCAAAGCCACTGTTTGAATATTAGAAAATTCCATGTGCATGGGATTGATCCTAAACCACTTTTAAAATGATCAGCAACATTTCTAGAAATTTTCCAATCATTCAAATGATTTTTGAAAAAATATTTTTATCTGGCCATTTGATTCAAATTTCTCAGGGCTATTCTGCTCCCCATTTTTTATTTTCTTTTTGAATTTTTGCATGATGCAAAGGGCACAACAAACCTAGCACTTACCCTAGTTGGGGTTCTGACATGTGATGATACCTGCTATTCATACTAGACATGTGTGCTGCGTGTATGTTTATAACATGCATGTCTTAGTATGGGTTTTCGTGACCTTAGTTGTGATCTGGCTGGCGGTCTTTTATACACCAAGTGGCCCTTAGATGTGCGCAGCTTGGGGCATCGCGATGCGATTGCTCGTGACTCCGTCACGTGCACACTTTGTGGTATGATCGAGCCCGCCCTAGACCCCGACTAAGTGATCGGGCTGGAGTAAGTCTATGTAAGAGTTAGGATTCAATCGATAACATGGTTGAGGCGACTTGTCTATGAATATGGGATTCACCACCCATAAGCATTTAGACTTGTGAGCGGACGTTGAGGACCCATCTCAGTTGATCATCCGGCCTGAATGGGATGCCCCTCACATTCGATGCTTACTGAGAACGTTCTGTGCTTGGCCTTGTCTGCTTAGAAAAGTGGGTACGTTTCTCGGCTCTCCATGTGATTGCATCGTGACTGGAATTACATATGCTAACCCTGGGTCCCGACAGAAAAACACAAAATTCTTTCAAATGAGAGCCAGCATGAGAAGGAAGAAAAACATGATTAAAGCCCTAAAGAATGCTTTGGGTGCTGTTGCGCAAGACATAGTCGAGCTAAAGTAGACAGTCCTGGACTTTTTTAAGTCCCTTTATACGTCAGAGGGGGTGAACAATATGGAGGAGGTCTTGCGCCATGTCCCTGGCAAGGTTACAGGCGACACGAATTCCATTTTACTTGCTCCATATACCGAGTCTGAGGTGAAGGCTGCCCTTTTTCAAATGTTTCCAACCAAGTCTCCAGGACCAGATGGTTTTCCAGCTCATTTCTTTCAGAGGCATTGGGAAATTTGCAGGAAGGAAGTAACAAATAATGTTCTTCGAATTGTCCGTGGAGAAGAGTCCCCTGAATGTATCAATGAAACGATTTTAGTTCTTATCCCTAAGGTAACCAACCCGGATGATCTCTCCTGGTTCCGCCCTATTAGCTCATGCAATGTCTTGTACTAAATTGCGTCCGAGGTTGTTGCGAATAGGCTTAAAATTATACTCCTTGACGTTAATTCCAAGGAACAGTCTGCTTTTGTCCCTGGTAGATTGATCACTGATAATATCATTTCAGCATATGAATGCTTACATCTTATGAAGCGGAATAAGTCGAAACAGAACGGAGTGTGTACTCTCAAGCTGGATATGATGAAAGCCTATGATAGACTAGAGTGGAGTTATTTGGAAGCAATCATGCTAAAGTTTGGTTTTAACCAGAGATGGGTTCAAATTGTTATGTCCATGGTTTCATCGGTCTCCTTTTCGGTCCAGTTCATTGGTGAGAGACTGGAATCTTTTAAGCTTAGCAGAGGCGTTCGACAGGGAGATCCAATATCCTCATATCTCTTCTTGATAGCAGCAGAGGGCCTCTCGTGCCTCTTAAAATCTGATTTTTGGTCATCGCAAGTTTCTGGAGTTAGGGTGGCTTCTACAACCCCGGTTGTAAATCACCTACTCTTTGCTGATGACAGCCCGTTGTTATTTAAGTCGAGAATAGATGGGGCTAATGCGGTGTCAAACCCTGCTGGAGGTTTATTGCGAAGCTTCGGGTCAAAGGATCAACCGTAATAAAGCTTCCATATATTTTAGTAAGGGATGTCCTCAAGCCCTTCGTGACAATATGAAACAAGTGTTACAAGTCCAGAATGAATATCCCTCGGGAAGATACTTGGGAATGCCATCTGATGTTGGTCAGAACAAGAACGGGACAATTAAATATCTCAAGGATCGAGTTTGGGGAAAAGTGAAAGGCTATTTGGAGAAAATTATTTCGTACTCAGGAAAGGAAACCTTGATCAAGTCGGTGGCTCAGGCTATTCCAGTTTATTCTATGTCCTGTTTCAGATTGCCAAGAGGAGTCTGCGAGAACATCACAAGCACAATTCATCAGTTCTGGTGGGGCTGCAAGAATGGGAGACACTCTCCTGCTTGGGTATCCTGGGATGTGCTCACCCAGCAGAACACCTTGGAGGCCTTGGCTTTCATGACATGGAAATGTTTAATCTCGATCTTTTGTCAAGGCAGGCTTGGAGAGTTCTAACTCAACCTAATTCCCTTAGTGCTCGGTTGCTGAAATCCATTTACTTCCCAATCTCTGATATTCTTAGTGCAGATTTGGGTGAGCATCCATCCCAAATTTGGCGTGCTATTCTGGACGGGAGAAATCTCTTATGGCAGGGATTGTCTCGTCCTATTGGAGATGGTGAAGCTACTAACATCTGGGAAGATAACTGACTCCCTCGCGAAAACCTGAAGCGACCTATTGCTTCACTTGTGCAGAACACCCCAGTTCCGGTTGCCGAGCTCATTGACATGAATAACGCTTGCTGGAAGGAAGAATATTTACGACAGGTTTTCGTCCCGGTTGACTGTGAGGCAATTCTGAATATTCTTGTTTGTACGAGAAGGATTGATGACTCTTGGGCTTGGTCAGGCGAACGAGATGGAAATTTTTCTGTGAGATCTGCATACAAACTCTTCATGCACATGAAGCGATCAAGGGAAGGTATGTTGGAAGGAAGAGACGAGGCGTCGCTTACATCTAGCAATGGTTCTTGCTGGCGGGGCCTCTGGAAGATCCAACTTCCTTCGAAGGTGAAAAATTTCCTCTGGAGATTGTCAAAGCTTTCGGTTCCTACCTTCAACTTTCTCCACCATCACAATATGGCCGTGTTAGATAGGTGCAGTTTATGCGGCCAAGAGGACAATTGGAGACATGCACTCCTGGAGTGCCCCCTGGCGGCGAGTGTCTGGTCTCTTCTACTAGATGAAATCAGTGATCCGGCATATGAATTGAGGACTCCAGACGCGGCAATGTGGCTCTTCAATCTCTTTGACCAGTTTGGGGCTGAAGACACATTAACCCCTAGTAGTGACTCTATGGGAAATTTGGTATGCGAGACGGAAGGCCATTCACGAGGAAGTTTATCAAAGTCCCCACTATACCCACTCCTTCATCCTTCGGTTTTTGGCGGACTGCAAAAATTCTCAGTCAAATACCCCAAAGAAGCAAGTGGTTACGATACCTCGTTCTCAAGTGTGGATTTCTCCTTCGCTGAATCAAGTGAAGATCAACGTCGATGTGGCTGATGATCATGAAAGACGATGCAGAACGGCTGCAACAATATGCAGGGATGTGGGAGGTCTCTTCCTGGGTGCCTCGGATTTGTCTGTCCCGTATATCCACGATCCTCCGACTCTCGAGGCCCTGGCAATCCATGAAGCTCAAGCACTAGCAACGGATCTGCACCAGAGGGACATTTTCATAGCCTATGATTGCAAGGTTGTGGTGGAGGACATCAAGTTGAAATCTTCACCGACGTACGACGCCGTTCTACATGAAATCATACTCTGTAAAACTAGTTTTTCTTCTTGCACTATTAATTTTGAAAGTAGAAACTCGAACTACGAGGCTCATAATCTCGCGAGATATAGTCTAAATCTGAAAACTGGTATCCATACTTGGTGGGTCAGCTCAGATGGACTTGATTTCATCCCTGTAAACGTGGTGACGGCTTAATAAAGGTTTAGGGTTTTCTCAAAAAAAGTACCGGCTGCTTCGTCCAAGGGGCCAGCCGAGCCGTCCACCCACCCCACTCGAAACAACACGTATCGCTCGCACCTTTTCCACAACGAACGAGTTGCATTAGAATCCAGACCCATTTTGTAACATCCTCACTGTCATGATCACTAATCACTTTGTTGATGGAAATTACTATTCCTAAATCTTGCTTTGTTCTTTGAATCAAATAAAAATTTAACACACCTTTGAATTGATAATAAAAACAAAGTGCAAAATAAAACTTTGTCCAAAAATTGTGAAACCAATTTTGTTAAGTGCATAAAAATCAGTGGTCCATGTTAAACCAACCTTGGGTATTTTATTGCAATAAATAAATATTCAAACAATTCAAAACAGTAGTAAAACAGTGGCATTTAATTCCTTTTAGATAAAACAATAATGCAAATGATTTTATAATGCCACCAAACTTTTTGTGGCACTTGTATAAAGTGCAACACTAATATAGAAACAATTAAAATATTTTATAAAATTGTAAAAGCAAATAAATATAATGCTAACACAAAGAAAAGAAAGAAAATAAAACAAAAAGAAAAGAAAAACAAAATGGCTAACTCCCGCCCAGGGCAAAGCCCACCAACCCAGCCCACCCCCTCTCTCTTCTCCTTCCCCTCCATGTTCATCCAACACGGAGGCATGGCGCGCCCAAGGCTAGCCATCACCGCCAGCTCATTCCCCCCACTGCGTCGCTACAGTGCTGCCCAGCACGGATAAGAAGGCCACTCCCCCACGAACCCTAACCCTAGCGCATGCCCCTCCCCTTCCTCCCCCCTCGCGCCTCCTTCTCTCTCTAGCGGGCTCACCCGAGCCGCCCGTGGACTGCCTTCGCCGCCACCTTAGCATGGACGCGGATGATACGTCTCAAACGTATCTACTTTTCCAAACACTTTTGCTATTGTTTTGCCCTCACTCTTGCATGATTTGGATGAAACTAACTCGGACTAACGCTGTTTTCAGCAGAGCTGCATGTATGGTTTTATTGTACGCGGTAAAATGGATTTTTGGACGTCTCAGAAAATTCCCAGAAAAATACCATAAAATCCACGCACCGAAGGAGCCAGAAGCCAGAAGTGGGATCAAAGGGGAGCCAAGGGGGCCCAGCGCCCCCCTGGCGCAGCCAGGGGTGGGGCCGTGCCCTCTGGCCGCCTGCGAGCCTCCCCCTCCTATGGTGCCCTACCGAGGCTCCTATTTATTCCTGTGACGGAGAAACCCCGAAACAGAAGTCGTTCTCCCAATTCACGTCGCGGAGCCGCCGCCACCTGATACGTCCCAAACGTATCTATAATTTATGCTTTCTCCATGCATGTTTTGTGTGACGTTGCCATGTTTTTCTTGAACTTTCATACACTTTTGAACCTATTTGGACTAACCTACTAACTCAGTGCACCCAGTTGCCAGTTGTTGTTTTCTGCTGTGTTTGCATTTCAGGTTTTCCGGCCATTAAAAGTGCTCCAAAAAATCCGGAAAAATCAGATAAAAAATCAGCGTCACGGAAGCTTCCAGAAACACCAAAGGAGCGAAGGGGGGCCACCACCAGGAGGCCAGGAGGGCCCCTGGCGCGGCCCCACCCTAGGCCGCGCAAGGAGGCCTCCTGGCTGCCTGGTGGGTCCCCTCGACACCCCCTTCGCCTATATTTACCCCTCGGGGTGGAAACCCCTAAGACGGACTCCTTTTTCACGATCTCGCCTCTGTTCCGCCGCCTTCGCCGTTTCTAGATTGGGGCTGCCTGGAGAAGCAGCTCCGGCACCCTGCCGGGAGAAGCTACCCCCTCCGGGAGACCCTCCATAGCCATGGACGCCTCCCGTATGTACCGTGAGTAGTTTCCCTTGGGCCATGGGTCCGTGACCAGTAGCTATGTGATCTATATCTCCCTCTTTTGTGCTTCCACTTTCGAGTCCTCGTGAGCTGCCTCACATGATCGAGGCATCTATGTAATTTCTGTTGTTGCTATGCTGAGTTTGTTGGGATCTGATGGATTATGAGACTGTGTTCAGATTGTGATGAGTAATATATTTGGTTCTTCTCTTTTATATTTTGTTCTTGAGTAAATTCTTGCATGTTCTCCATTGCGGTATTTGCTTTGGCCAAGTATTTTATTTGCAACTCCAAGAGAGAGCGTTATGCTCGATTGTGGGTTCAGCCCCTCGATGTCTAGCTTGAGTGACAGAAACATGAGACTAGGGGATGTGATGTTGCCACCAGGGATAAAACAATGGTGCTTGTACCTGCGGGTGCAAGGATTGTTTACTTTACGCATAGTTCTTTTAATGCATTTGTCTGTTGCTTTGAGTTTACACTTTGGGTGGGATTCGCAACTTAATACCAGCGAGATGTTCTGGATAGATATCTCAAGATGGATGATTCGTAGTAGATGCAGATGCATTTCGTTCTACTTACTTTGGCGTACCGCCCATTGCTTTTGAGCCCTTCCTTTCTTTGCAGCATAGTTAGCATTGCGGTGCCTTCATAATCCTGTCAATTTCCCAACTGTGATTTGTTTACCTCGTTAGCACTTTTATCGTCTTTTGGGAGAGAGACATCACTAGTGAAAATCATGGGACCCTGGTCCATCTTCATATCATTGTTTACACCCTTAATTTACTTTTAGTCTTTACTTTCAGTTGCCACTATTATTATCTCTTGCTTTGATCCTTTGTAAACAGCAAGGCCGGAGGA
Organism: Bromus sterilis; assembly: GCA_950022295.1. NCBI lineage: Eukaryota > Viridiplantae > Streptophyta > Magnoliopsida > Poales > Poaceae > Bromus > Bromus sterilis. Next base: position 22,896,849 of record OX465596.1, on the reverse strand, counting down.
ATTGACAACTCCTCTGTACTCGTTGGGAGCAAAGTTATTTGTATCTTTGTGCAGGTCCAGGTGAAGTTAGCAACCCTAGGTTGTGAACGGCGCCATTGTTCACTTTACCACCTTCTTGTATCTCTGCGAGTCCTACGGGAGACAAACCCTATCCTCTACATAGGGGAAATTTGCTGCTACGCTACATCTCACCTTCCACTTGGGGTAACCAACGAGGAGTGAGAACTATCCTCACCGTATCACCACCCTCTGTTCTTCTCCGGGAGGGCTAATCTGGAGGCTGTTTTGGCCTCCGGAGAGGGGAGATCATCGCCATCGTCATCATCATCGCCACTCCATCCTCCCTCCATGACTTCTCCATCCATGTGTGATTAATTCTCTGCTGTAGGCAAAGGGGATGGTAGGGATTGGATGAGTTAGATTATGTAATAGTTTATCAGATTGTTGGGGGCATGTTGCCTATCATCTAGATTGTTGTTTATCATCTTTGCTTCAACTTGTTGCTCTTAATGCTTGTCACTTTGGGCCCGAGTGCCATGATTTTAGATCTAAACCCTTTGTGTTTTCATGAATATATTTGTGTTCTTGATCCTATCTATGAGTTGTATGCACCTGTTATAGTCCGAAACCGGCGATCCCAAAGGTGACAACTTGGGACACCAAAGGGGATGGACTATAATTTGAGGATTCCATGTATCCATTGATTGTTAATGCTTTGTTCCGGTGCTCTTTGACAGGAGCACCTTAATCTCCATAAGTTCCTTTTGGCCCCGTTCGTAGCGGGATGGTAGGACAAAAGATGTTGTGCAAGTTCTTATTGCAAGCACATACAACTACCTTTGGGATACATGCCTGATGTTTGATTTATGCCTAGATGATCATTGCTTTTCTGTGTGCCTTGCCCCAAGTTAAATACATGATGTGTCTTATCCATGCAGCGCCCAACCATCCATCTCCCTAGCCTACAGTGTTTTTAATTCTGCTGGTTACTAGTTTTTTACTTTCGTTGTTTTACTATTACCGTTTCATCACCACTATTACCGTTGCTATCATCACTTCCATATCACAGTTACTATTAATATTTTGTTGCAAGTAAGTGTATCTCAGGTGCGGTGGAATTGACAACTCTACTGTTAAAGCTTGTGGATATTATTTAGCTCCCCTTGAGTCGAATCTATAAATTGGGTTATTCTTACCCGCGAAGACTATCTCGATCCCCTGCAGTTGTGGGTTACCAAGCCTGTTTTCTGGCGTCGTTGCCGGGGAGCATAGCTTTATTCACAAGTCTACTTGAAGTGTTTTACCTGCTGCAATTTATCCGCTATGGGTAAGAAAGAAGACCACAAGGTCCCGATCTTGCCATCCCGTACAAGAAAAGGTACTGTTCTGAACACTAGTGCTACACTTGATTCACCTTCAGTTATGAGTAAGTTCGCTTCACTTTCACCACATGATGCCTCTACTGAATCTGTTACTATGTCCGATACTTTTGATGATGCTTCTACTACTCTTGATGATATTGGTTCACTTAGTCACGCTCTTGAGAAACAGATCGCTGCTGCAAAAAAACTGGAATTGAAATTCCTGACACTTGCTATCCTTTTGATGAAACTTACACTTATCCCGATTTGAGTAAAATCAAGGAGAGACTCCTTGATGATGATTATATTATACTTGATGATGATTTATGCAGGGAGTTGACAGAGTTCGACGACTCTGATCCTGATGCTATTAAGAAGCTTCTCGAAAAACACTCCCTAAAGAACAAGACAGTTCCAGATCCTAAATTTTCTACGTCTCCTATATGCATCAATGATCCTGATTATAATTTCTCTGTTGATCTTTCACTTATATCTATGGTTGAATCTGACCCCTTTTATGGCAGAGAAAATGATGATGCTATTGCGCACCTTACCAAACTCACCGAGTTAGGTGGCTTGTTTACTACAGATGAGAAGATACAAAACTTCTATGTTACTAAGCTTTTTCCTTTCTCTTTGAAGGAAGGTGCTAAAGCATGGTACGATGCACTACCATGTGGTTCCATTAGGAGTCCTCAAGACTTAGCTCACTCTTTTGTTGATAAGTACTTTCCTGCTCATATGCAACATGCTGCTTTACGAAAAATTTATAACTTTAAACAGTTGCAGGATGAGAACCTCCCTAAAGCTTGGGGGAGGCATTGCAATCTGATACAGGCTAGACCGGGACATGGAGTCCCTAAGAATGAATTAATTGATATATTTTATGCTGGTCTAACGGATGAATCTAGATCCTATTTGGACAGTTGTGCTGGTTGTGTTTTCAGGAAAAGGACGCCGGACGATGCAGAAGAACTAATGGGCAAGATTGCCAAGAACCACGAAGATTGGTCCGTCCCTGAGCCACCTCCACCACCAAAGAAAAGGGGCATGCTTGTCCGAAGCCCCGAAGATATGCAGGAAGCAAAGAATTCTATTAAAGAGAAGGGTATTAAAACTAAAGACGTGAAGAATCTACCCCCCATTGAGAAGTTGTGTGAGCCTAGCACTCACCCTCCTATGGTAGAGGTACACTCTCTTTTAGATTTCAATGCAAGTGACATTCCTCGTGGTAAGCCTCCTGATCAATGTTTAGATGAGCTTGATAATTTCATTATGAAGCAAAATCACTTTAATGAGAGGATACAAAGTCAGTTGCATGATAATTCTCTTGCTATCAAAAGTTTGCTTGATGTTCTAGGTAGAACAGTTAATGATGTTAAATGTCTTGTGAAGCATTTTCATATGGTTCAAACTCAGCTTGATCAAATTCCTAATGTGCAAAAAGATTTGCTTGCTAATAATGCCAAACAGGATATACAGGCCTTCGGGATTAAAACCCGAGGGGGAACCAACACTCAAGATCCTCTCTATCCGGAGGGGCATCCGAAGAGGATTGAGCAAGATTCTCAAATACAGGGAGAAGAAATTGTTAGCTCTCCGAAGAAGAAGAAGAAGCACAAACAAGCTGACAATTCCAATGATCCAAATAGTATATCTGCTTCCGATGCTGAGACTGAAGACGGTGCTGAGCCTGAAAAGGATGGTGAAAAGAATGATCCACCCGAAGTTCGAGAAGAAGAAGCACCCGACAAACGCAAGAAATACACTAGAGAAGATTTTATCTCAAGAAAGCATGGGAAGGAACGAGAACCATGGGTACAGAAACCCATGCCCTTTCTAGGTAAGTCTCTCAAAACTAAAGAAGAAGAGCATTACAATAAGTTTTGTGAGTGGATGAAATCTCTTTTTCTTCAAATTCCTTCAACGAAATGCAGTTCGATGAGTTCATGGCTAATTACCAGCCGCATAACCCCATGGAGGGGGTTGTGCCCGATGAGGAGGAGCATGGTGAGTTCCCACCTTTCCAGGGAGAGACCTTCACCGAGTATGGCGAGGGATCTTCTTCCGCTTGGAGCGCAGGACATTCCTCATGGGAGGATTCGAGGACTTTGGTGTATGCACCGGAGGGCTCATACGAATCCTGGACTTACCCTTACCCCGGAGCAGGAGGCTCTTGGGGGCAGTAGCTGCTACCAACTTAGGCCAAAAGCCTAAGCTTGGGGGAGTACGTCCCCTTCTCACCTTTCCATTGTATTATCCGATTTTATTTTGTTTGCTTTGATCTGTTTCGAAGTTTTTGCCCGTTCTTCTTTGTTCTTTTATTTTTCAAAAACAACAAAAAGATTTATCTTTTCTTTTTTATTTCTTTCGTTTAACCTTTGAAAAAATCCAAAAATATTTCCTTTTCTCTCTTTAGTTTGCTTTGTTGAAGAGTTCAGCTTGAGTCCGTGATGGCATTTGCACTTGATTATATATTTTCCTACGTCCAATCGTGCAAGTGACAAGGCGGTAATGACGAAGATCGACGAAAGGGATGCAACAAGGAAACCCGGTATGAACTCTTTCTGTTTCTACTTTTGTACATATGCTTGTACTTATGATTTAGAGACCAGCTTATAGCGACATAGTGCTATGTTTACAATGCTTTCCTAGTGTTCATGCTTTCTTTGTGGCTAATCCCAAATAGCTAGAGTACATAATGTGTTGTTGAAATGATTTACATGCATTGCATTGTTCATGGTTTGGCATACTGCAGTGGTATTTCCCTTTGGAGAATTCTTGGATTGACTTGGCACATGCTTACACATGTTTATGACTGAAAAGTCTACTATGCCTTGATGATCTGTGAATTTCAGAATAGTTATATCATTTTCATGCCCAATTCAATGTTACTCTGTCGCTCTGCATGATTATGACTGTTATTACTCTCTAGTTGGTCACTTCCCAGTCTTTTGCTAGCCTTCGCTCGCACTAAGCGGATTTCTGCTTGTGCATCCAAAATCCTTGAAACCAGTTTTTCCATATGAGTCCACCATACCTTCCTATGTGGTATTTACCGGCCATCCTAACGAAGACTTTATTGTACCATCTCCGAATTATTCAAAAACACTCTTGTGTTGTGCCTCTGTTTTAGCTTATGAGGAAGTAGTAGGTAATTCATGACCATCTTATATTAGACATGTTTTATTCCGGGATTGCATGTCTAATCTGCAAACCCTAATACGAGGAGGGACTGGCATGAGTGCGCCCAGCTCACAAAAGATAACCACAACCAACAAACTCTCCTTCACGCTTTGTCTATGAGAAATCAGAAAACTTTGGCAGTGATAAACAAAGGAGATTAAGGGGATGTGATCGTCTCCATCTTGGGAGCCGTTCCTCGAAACATGTCTAGCGTAAGAGGCGATTGAGTTGTCTACTAGCATTCGTTGACGAAGCATGCACCTCCCAAAACACTTTTTATCTCCGTTTTCAAAACCAAGAGCTCTGGTACAAGTTTAGTCTTTTCTTCCATTCACGGGTTGACGGGGATCAACCCCGGCAAATCCCATGGTCAGGGACCCTGGGTTAGTCATAGAGATGGCACAGGTTGGACGATACTCGTCGGCTAAGAGGAGAAGCACTTCCTACTCGATATTATCACGTGAGGGGGCGATTACAATGGAGGCCAAGGCGAGTTCTCGCAAGGCTAGGAGAGTAGATGCGTATTGAGATATCCTGGACGTTTCCCCTCCTAGCCTTTATATACTAGGCTAAGTCTCGGGGAGTCCGTGCTAGGTCATAGGTAGTTTCCTAATTCTATTCCTGCCTTGTACGCCAAGTCGCACCTTCCATGTTAGTTGCGGACTCCTGCGTCGGTGCTTGGTTGGGCCAATCATGGGCTTGTCGTATCTTCCCAGCGGGCCTTCTGTCTTTACACGCACCAGGTAGCCTTACACGTAGGAGTCATGGGGTCACCCCCTCGTCAGTAGCCCCCGAGTGCCTGGGGGACTCGAAGAGTCGCGCAGGGACTCGAATTCATCTGCGCTTTATTGTTTGTAAGAGTGGTATCACCACGGGTCGCTGGCAGTTTCGAGCCATGACAATATCTGTTTCGAGGGATTGCTAAGCTGAAAGGGCCCAAGGAGTCGACTGGTCAAGCCTTGGTGAATTGTTCTAGTGACAAATACCACAGTAGCCCAATCAAGCCCACGTCCCTCGATATGAACTTGGAACACTGGTGTCAAGCAAAGTCATGCCGATGCAGGTCTTATAGAATCAATTGCTGCCAGTCTAAGCAAATAGCCTGAGCGCGTCCGCTCGGCTCTTTCTATCATGCGAGCGCATGGAAAAGGTCTGTCGGGACACGGGATTAGCGTATGTAATTCCAGTCATGATACAATCACATGGAGAGCCGAGAGCCGTACCCACTTGTCCAAGTAGACAAGGCCAAGCACAGAACGCTCTCGGAAAGCATCAAACGTGAGGGGCATCCCATCCAGGCCGGATGATCAACTGAGATGGGTCCTCAACGTCCGCTCACAAGTCTAAATGCTTATGGGTGGTGAATCCCATACTCATAGACAAGTCACCTCAACCATGTTATCGATTGGATCCTAACTCTTACATAGACTTACTCCAGCCCGATCACTTAGTCGGGGTCTAGGGCGGGCTCGATCATACAACAAAGTGTGCACGTGACAGAGTCACGAGCAATCGCATCGCGATGCCCCAAGTTGCGCACATCTAAGGGCCACTTGGTGTATAAAAGACCGCCAGCCAGATCACAACTAAGGTCTCAAAAACCCATACTAAGACATGCATGTTATAAACATACACGCAGCACACATGTCTAGTATGAACAGCAGGTATCATCACAAAACTCTACAAATTACTTCTTTCTTGACTTACATATAAAGCATACAAAGATCACATGTCTGTGATCAACATTACATCATACAACGGAAGCAAATTAGGTCTGAGTACAGACAAGTTTAACAAATGGCGTAGAGAAGCCTTGTAAACATACACGCCCTTCCACGAGGGACCAGACTGTTGTCTGGGACTATGCTAACTTAGTCAACGTCGAGCTTCAGGTCGGTGACTCCATCGGGGGTCCGGGTTCTCAGCTAAAACATAGAATAAGCAAACGTGAGTACAAAGTCGTACTCAGCAAGACTTACATCAGAACTACACTACTCATGCTCAAGTATCAAGGTAAAGGGAGGTGGGGTTTCATCATGCAGAAGTGCCAGCTTTGACTTGGCTAGTCCTGAACTACGATTACCAGACTTGAGGTAAGAAGCGTACACGAGTCCACTATACAAGTCTCCAACCAATACACCACTATGGTTACTTCCTCGACTTCCCCACGAGGAGGCACACCATAGCACTCACACTTATCTTGGTGTATTTTAGAAGTATCCATTCAAGTTGTCTAATAATCAGGTACAGGTTCCAAGTAGTCCATAACCGCGGACGCGGCTATTCGAATAGTTTTATTAACCTTGCAAGGGTGTAAGCTACACACACATGACCATCGGTTACCGCCTTTTCCTCGCCACCGTTCAAGAGGTGACAGAGAGGATGTTCACCACGACACTTCGCTCACAACCGGTTTATTCCAGGAGTCGACTATCTGAGTTTGCCTACGCTCGAGAGCCCGGCCGGATCAACGAAACGGACTCAAACAATGTAAGTGACCGAGACGCCACCTCTGGCAGATGGTTTTCCTGCCTCACAGGTGCACTCACATATCTATATGACGTAACCATTTCTTCATTCTTTTTCTATGCAGATGTTAAATGGAAAGCCCGAACTAATGTGACTCCTGGACGTCGACACGGATCAAGTTACTAGGCCGAGAGGGGTCAGTGAGCCCAATGTGTGGTTGTACTCTTTGTCTTGGATTACCATACAAGAACTCGGTGCTTAAGGCGGTGTTCAACGAGACAACCCACTGTGTACTCCTACACAGCCTCTCATCGTTCACCTTGTATTAGGGTGGATTCACCAACACAGTTTCACTTTCATCAACACCATGTTCACTATCATCCCGACTCACATCAAAAGCAACCTCACTGTAACACTAAGCATGCAATAAGCGTTAACAGTTGCAGGGGCCACATGATATCAATCAACTCCTATGTCAGCTAGGATTGTGGTTTGCTTACTACTGTGACAAGATGATAGGTCATGCATCGGATATGGGTTCAACTATGCGGTAGAATCGATACAAGGTGATCTCCTAAACATGCATAAGCGAGACTGAGAGGGAATTGGGATTTTATAGACATGATCAATGGGGTTTACTTGCCTTGCTGACGAGGTTCGTTACGATGTCTTCAACGAAGGGGGTGGCTTCGGGTTCCGGCTCCACTTCTATCAACAACATGACAATCATAGGATCAACATAATGTACAATGCACAATCACATGAATAAGATTGTAATGGTGATGTTCAAGGTACTGATGTGTTGAGCATTCCATTTAAAAGGAGTATATTGCATTTGAAATGCAAATTCAAACTCCATTTGATTTATCGATGAATTTAAAATGCATTTGAATGCATGAAAGTTCATTTGAAAAGGTTGATCATGAAGTGATGTTGTAAAGGTGAGGTAAAGCCTCTGATGTGTGGATGAATCCATCTAATTGAAGTGTGTTGCAAAATCATTTGCAAATTTACTCCAAATTTGAATTTGAAAAGGACCCATATGCATGTTTGCTACTGTTCATCCATATTAAAATGGTCAAACATAGAAACAAGTTGCATATTCATAATCCTTGTATTTTTCTGATAATTTTAGACATATTATTTGTCTAATTTGGAGTTAAAATGAATTTTCTATGATTTATTGAAGTTTTGGGTATTTTCTGGAATTTCTGTAATTTCTCTGGAATTGTTTTAATTCTGGAAAAGATTTACTGCATCATGCTGACATCAGCATGACGTGGGGGGGGGGTCTGACTGGTGGGGCCAGGGTGTCAGCCTCAGTGGGTTAATCCCTGTTAGATTAAACTAATAGAGGGGTTTAAGGGGGTCTAGGGCCCACTTGTCATGGACTCGTGGGGGGGGGGGGGTAAGTGGTGGTTTAGGCGCTAATGGCCGGCTTGACGCCGGCGGCTGCGTACACGGCGGCGCCTCGCCGAAGTTCCCTACAGGCCACGGGACAAGGAGGGGAGGGCACTGGGATGTCTCCCGCGTCCTCGCGCATCCAACGGTGTCATCGGGGCGCCACGAGGGGAGCTCTAGAGCTCGGCCGCGACGGCAATGGCGGCGGCCGCCACTGGTGAAGAGGGGAACGGCGAATCCGTGCGCGAGAAGGGCCGGGGATAGGGGGGTTCTTCTCACCGGATCTCTAGGAGGACGATGGCGTCCACGGCGGGGTCGAGGGAGCACTGCAGGCGGCGAATCGACGACGCTGAAGGCGCGGCTCCGGCGACGACGTTGTTGGCGAATCCGGCAGCTCGAGGGGGTCCGGGCTCGCGACCTCCTCCAGGGCGAAGGAGACGACGGTGGTGGAGACGTTAGACACGGTCGCGCGGCGGCTGGTGGCTGTTGGCCACGTGGGCGCGGCGGCTCGCTCCGGTGGGCTCACTTTCGGCGTCAAAATCGGCGAGGGAGAGGGCAGAGAGATAGCGGCGAGAGGGGGAAGAAGGTGCGGAGCTTCGAGGGGGTTCCCCTAGCGAGGAGATGAGGAAGGGGAGGGCCTAGATGGCTCGGCAGCCGCGGCGGGGAAGACGACAAGGGGGGAGGCGAGTGGGCTGGGCCGGCTGGGGGCTTTAGTTGGGCCAGAATGGCCAGGGGGGTCTTTTCCTGTTTTTGTTTCTGTTTTTCCTTTTCTGCCTTTTGTTTTGCTCTGGTAAAAATACCAAAACATTTTATAAAAATGCCCAACTAATTTTATAAATACTAGGTGACCAGTAGCTAGCCACATAAGGAATTTGGACATTTTTGAAATTCAATATATTTTGAATTTCAATTCAAATAGGGTCAAATTTAATTTCCAGGGCACCTTTTGAATTTTTGAATATTCCATGGGCATGGGAATGAACCCAAACCACTTTTAAAATGATCACCATCATTTATAGGAATTTTCCAAATATTCAAATGATTTTTGGAAAAAGATTTTTATCTGGCCATTTGAATTAATTTCTCAGGGCTTTTCTTTTCCCCATTTTTTTGGATTTCAATTGAATTTTTACATGATGCAAAGGGTCAAACAATTCCTAGCACTTACCCTAGTTGGGGTTCTGACAACTCGCCCCTACTCAAAAGAATCTCGTCCCGAGATTCAGTAGTCGTCGGGAGGAAGGAGGGGTACTCGGCACGAAGGCGGTCTTCTCTTTCCCATGTTGATTCTTTCTCGGAGTGATGAGACCATTGAACTTTAAGGAACTTGATCTTTTGAGGGCGAGTGACACGCTCTACTGAATCAAGAATACGAACAGGGTACTCTCGATAAGAAAGGTCATCTTGGAGATCAAGCGTTTCATGGTCGACTTCGCGGATGGGGTCCTTGAAGCAACGCCTGAGTTGTGACACATGGAATACATCATGTACTCGGGAAAGGTGCAGGGGTAGTTCAAGTTGGTAGGCAACTTCTCCACGTTTAGCAATAATGCGGAAAGGTCCGATGTAACGTGGGGCCAACTTGCCTTTGATACCGAATCTTTGGGTACCCTTCAGAGGAGTAACCCGAAGGTAAGCCTTCTCATCCAGATTGTAGCTTTCTTGCCTATGATGACGATCATAGTAGCTTTTCTGACGAGACTGAGCGGCTTTCAATCGATCATGAACAATTCGAACTTGCTCTTCTGCTTCCTTGATCATATCCGGTCCAAAGAATTGTCTTTCACCTGTTTCTGACCAGTTTAAGGGTGTTCGACATCGTGGTCCATAGAGGAGTTCAAAAGGAGCCATGTTCAGACTAGATTGAAAACTATTGTTATAAATAAATTCAGCGAATGGAAGAGACTTCTCCCAATTCTTTCCGAATGAGATAACACAAGCTCTGAGCATGTCTTCCAAGATTTGATTAACCCTTTCAACTTGACCACTAGACTAAGGGTGGAAAGTTGTACTAAAGGATAGATGAGTTCCCATAGCATTCTGAAAGCTTCCCCGGAATCTAGAGGTGAAAAGGCTACCACGATCAGAATTGATTACCAAAGGAACACCGTGAAGAGACACAATTCCAGAGACATACAAGTCTGCCAACTGACTAGCAGTTATAGACTCGCGAACGGGAAGGAAGTGAGCAACTTTCGAAAGCCTATCTATGACAACGAAGATGGCATCATTTCCTTTCTGGGTTTTTGGAAAGCCGGTGATGAAGTCCATACCGACTTTGTCCCATTTCCACTCGGGAATAGGCAAAGGTTGAAGTGTGCCAGTAGGTCTTTGGTGTTCTGCCTTAATGCGACGACAAACATCACATTCAGCAACAAATCGAGCAATGTCTCTCTTCATCCTGGTCCACCAAAATCTCTGGCGTAGATCTCGGTACATTTTTGTGCTACCGGGATGAATCGAGAGGGGTGTGTCATGGGCTTCTTTGAGGATGAGTTGCCTTAGATCCCTATTCTTAGGTACTACCAAACGATTTTCAAAGAATACCGTTCCTTTACTATCTCTGGAGAAACATTTAGCAACTCCGCTAGCAATGTTCTCCTTGATCCGGCGTACACCTCGTGCACGTCTTTGGGCAACTATGATTTGATCCTCAAGGGTTGGTTTCGACACCAAGTTGAAAAGAGATCCACGAGGAACAATCTCGAGATTGAGCTTTCGACATTCCTCATGAAGAAGTGGTTGATACTGTTGTAACATGAGGTTGTTACAATACGACTTACGACTTAGTGCATCAGCCATGACATTGGCTTTGCCTGGGGTGTAAGAAATTCCTAAGTCATAATCTTTTATCAACTCTATCCAGCGTCTTTGCCTGAGATTAAGATCTGGCTGGGTGAATATGTATTTGAGGCTTTGGTGATCAGAATAGATCTCACAACGATTACCAAGGAGGTAATGTCGCCAAGTCTTCAGGGCATGAACTACGGCAGCGAGTTCAAGATCATGGGTAGGATAGTTCTCTTCATGTGGCCGCAACTGGCGTGAAGCATAAGCTACCACATGTCTATCTTGCATAAGTATGCATCCTAACCCTTGCCGTGAAGCATCACAATAGATCTCGAAATCCCTTTTGGTGTCTGGAGGTGCAAGTACGGGTGCAGAAGTCAATCTTCTTTTTAGCTCTTGAAAGCTTTCCTCGCACTTGGGAGTCCATTGGAATTTCTTATATTTCTTGAGGAGTTCAGTAAGAGGCTTTGCAACTTTGGAGAAGTTCTCAACGAAGCGGCGACAATAGCTGGCTAGGCCAAGAAAACTCCTAACTTGCTTAACCGATTCAGGTGGAGTCCAGTCAAGGACGGCCTGAACTCTCTCGGGATTGACTGCAACACCTTTCGCAGAAATCACGTGGCCTAAGTAGGTCACTTCTGGTAGCCAAAATTCACACTTGGAGAACTTGGCATAAAGGCGATGCTCTCTAAGCTTCACCAATACCAACCTAAGATGTTCTGCGTGCTCTTCTTCGTTCTTCGAGTAGATGAGAATGTCATCAAGATAAACTACAACAAATTTATCTAGGTACTCCATGAAGATCGAATTCATCAAGCGCGAGAATGTGGCGGGGGCATTGGTTAAACCGAAGGACATGACGGTGTACTCGTAAAGACCATAACGAGTAGTGAAAGCCGTTTTTGGAATGTCCTCGTTTCGGATTTTGATTTGATGATAGCCTAATCTCAAATCCATCTTGGAGAAGACAGAGGATCCAGCAAGTTGATCATAAAGATCATTGATCCTGGGCAATGGGTACTTGTTCTTTATCGTCGCTAGATTTAGCGGGCGATAGTCTACGCACATCCTTTCTGTTCCATCTTTCTTCGTTACGAACAGAACGGGGCAACCCCATGGCGATCAGCTAGGGCGGATGAAGCCTTTTGCCAACGAAGCATCAAGTTGGGTTTTCAGCTCAGCTAACTCATGTGGGGCCATTCTATATGGGCGTCTGGAAATTGGGGTTGTGCCTGGTATAAGATCCACTATGAATTCTACACACCTGTCGGGTGGCATGCCCGGCAGCTCTTCAGGAAAGACATCCGGAAAGTCATGAACCACCGGAACATCTTCAAGGTCTGGAAGGGGAAGCACATTCAAAGTATGCATCTGGATTCTAGAGCTGGGTGATGTGTAGTCAATGGTCTGGCCTGAAGGATGGGTGAGTTTAACTGACTTGGCTTTACAATCAAGGAAAGCATTCTGCCTTGATAACCAATCCATTCCTAGGATGACATCAATGTCCGAAGACTTGAGGGCTATAAGTGAAGCAAGGAATACTAAACCCTCAATTGCAATTTGATTACCATGGCTTACTCTATTAGTTTGCCACTTTGAACCAGGAGTTTGAATGATCATTGGAGAAAACATTTCTTCAAAAGGGAATTCATGACGAAGTGCATAAGTCTCCGACATGAATGAATGATAAGCTCCTGGATCGAAAAGAACGGAGGCAGGGACATGATTGACTGGGAGTGTACCAAGAATGACGTCAGAAGCAGCAGTGGTTTCCTCAACTGAGATTTGGTTCACATAACCACTACTAGTGGATGAAGGCTTTGCTAGAAAGGCTTTGGTGGTTGATTTCTTTGGAGGCTTGGGTCGAGAATGACGTGGTGCCATCAAGACCTGAGGGCATTGACGATAGTAATGGCCTGGAAGACCACACTTAAAGCATACCCTGTCTGAATTGCTGGGAGTGGGATTACTTGGTTGCACACCATCATTCTGGGGTGGAATAATGTGTTGGGGTGGATGGCATATATTGGATGGTGGTCTCTGTAGAAAGGTTTGAGGTATGGCTCTGGTTGGAATCCAAATTCGACGTTTCTGAGGGGCTGAACTTGAAGAAGAAGCAAGCTCAAGAGCATGCTTGCGAGACTCTTCGAACACTTCATTGCCATGCTCAGCTCTGAAGGATCTGTTGACTAAATCCTCAAAGGTGGCAAATTCGATGAGGTTGAGATCATGTCGAAGGATGGGGCTAAGTCCCTTACGGAACCTTGCCTGCTTTCTGGCATCGGTGGTGATCTCATCTTGGGCATACCGAGCAAGACGGTTGAACTCTCTCACATACTCATGAATGGACATCTCTCCTTGAGTTAGATTGCAGAACTCTTCCTTCTTGCGCTCCATCAACTCATCCAGAATGTGGTACCCTCGAAAGGAAACACAGAACTCCTGCAAAGTCACTACGTGACTATCTGGCTGCATAGCAACATAGTTCTCCCACCATTGAATAGCAGCAACTTCCAGGAAGTATACCGCGAAAATAACTCGGTCACCGGGAGCAACATGTGCCGTATCAAGCTTACGCTCGATGGAACGGAGCCAATCATCAGCTTCAAGGGGCTCAGAAGAACATCGAAATATCGGTGGCTTGAGGAGGATGAAATACTGAATGCTCACGACCACATTACGCTGACGAGCGGTATTCTGCTTGATGAGCTCCAGAAGGCGTGTTTGATCACGTCGATTCTTCTCAGCTTCCATCATGATTTCCTCCGCAGAAGATGGTGGTAGAGGTTCATCATCATTTCGATTCCGAACACGGTCTCGATTCCGACGAACAGCACTACGAGTTCCACCTGACATCCTGTGTGATAAAAATCAACAATCAGAACAGGTTGAATGATGGATTCAAGGATAACAAGACATGATGAAGGCGGAAAAGATTATAATGCAAAGGCAATGATCCACAGAAACTTGGAACAAATCCGGCAGCATAACGGCTACACCGGGATGGAAAATGAAACAACCTTGAGGAGATTGGACAGAACTTCCTCAAGGAACTCAACAACACGAAGACTCTGGACGACCACAACTGTCCTACGGCTACAAGAAGGCAAACAACGAGATGTTCTAGTCATACATAGATGAGCCTAGTCCTATCATCCCGTAGAAAAGGTAAGGGTGACTCAGAACTCAGATCGATGAGGGTAAGGAGAAAAAGACGCCTTACGTTGTTCCCTTATACCCAGAGTAACTATATAACTATAGAATGCTAGACTCGACTTTGACCAAGGGTTGACTAGTCCTACAGACAGTCCTGCTCTGATACCAAGTCTGTCGGGACCCGGGGTTAGCGTATGTAATTCCAGTCACGATACAATCACATGGAGAGCCGAGAGCCATACCCACTTGTCTAAGAAGACAAGGCCAAGCACAGAACGCTCTCGGAAAGCATCAAACGTGAGGGGCATCCCATCCAGGCCGGATGATCAACTGAGATGGGTCCTCAACGTCCGCTCACAAGTCTAAATTCTTATGGGTGGTGAATCCCATACTCATAGACAAGTCGCCTCAACCATGTTATCGATTGGATCCTAACTCTTACATAGACTTACTCCAGCCCGATCACTTAGTCGGGGTCTAGGACGGGCTCGATCATACAACAAAGTGTGCACGTGACAGAGTCACGAGCAATCGCATCGCGATGCCCCAAGCTGCGCACATCTAAGGGCCACTTGGTGTATAAAAGACCGTCAGCTAGATCACAACTAAGGTCTCGAAATCCCATACTAAGACATGCATGTTATAAACATACACGCAGCACACATGTCTAGTATGAACAGAAGGTATCATCACAAAACTCTACAAAGTACTTCTTTATTGACTTACATATAAAGCATACAAAGATCACATGTCTGTGATCAACACTATATCATACAACTGAAGCAAATTAGGTCTGAGTACAGAAAAGTTTAACAAATGGCTTAGAGAAGCCTTGTAAACATACACGCCCTTCCACGAGGGACCAGACTGCTGTCTGGGACTATCCAAGTCTCCAACCAATACACCACTATGGTTACTTCCTCGACTTCCCCACGAGGAGCACACCATAGCACTCACGCTTATCTTGCGAGTTTTAGAAGTATCCATTCAAGTTGTCTAATAATCAGGTACAGGTTCCAAGTAGTCCATAACCGCGGACGCGGCTATTCGAATAGTTTTATTAACCTTGCAAGGGTGTAAGCTACACACACATGACCACCGGTTACCGCCTTTTGCTCGCCACCGTTCAAGAGGTGACAGCGAGGATGTTCACCACGACACTTCGCTCACAACCGGTCTATTCCAGGAGTCGACTATCTGAGTTTGCCTCCGCTCGAGAGCCCGGCCGGATCAACGAAACGGACTCAAACAATGTAAGTGACCGAGACGCCACATCTGGCAGATGGTTTTCCTGCCTCACAGGTGCACTCACATATCTATATGACGCAACCATTTCTTCATTCTTTTTCTATGCAGATGCCAAATGGAAAGCCCGAAGTAATGTGACTCCTGGACGTCGACACGGATCAAGGTACTAGGCCGAGAGGGGTCAGTGAGCCCAATGTGTGGTTGTACTCTTTGTCTTGGATTACCATACAAGAACTCGGTTCTTAAGGCGGTGTTCAACGAGACAACCCACTGTGTACTCCTACACAGCCTCTCATCGTTCACCTTGTATTAGGGTGGATTCACCAACACAGTTTCACTTTCATCAACACCATGTTCACTATCATCCCGACTCACATCAAAAGCAACCTCACTGTAACACTAAGCATGCAATAAGCTGCAACAGTTGCAGGGGCCACATGATATCAATCAACTCCTATGTCAGCTAGGATTGTGGTTTGCTTACTACTGTGACAAGATGATAGGTCATGCATCGGATATGGGTTCAACTATGCGGTAGAATCGATACAAGGTGATCTCCTAAACATGCATAAGCGAGACTGAGAGGGAATTGGGATTTTATAGACATGATCAATGGGGTTTGCTTGCCTTGCTGACGAGGTTCGTTACGATGTCTTCAACGAAGGGGGTGGCTTCGGGTTCCGGCTCCACTTCTATCAGCAACATGACAATCATAGGATCAACATAATGTACAATGCACAATCACATGAATAAGATTGTAATGGTGATGTTCAAGGTACTGATGTGTTGAGCATTCCATTTAAAAGGAGTATATTGCATTTGAAATGCAAATTCAAACTCCATTTGATTTATCGATGAATTTAAAATGCATTTGAATGCATGAAAGTTCATTTGAAAAGGTTGATCATGAAGTGATGTTGTAAAGGTGAGGTAAAGCCTCTGATGTGTGGATGAATCCATCTAATTGAAGTGTGTTGCAAAATCATTTGCAAATTTACTCCAAATTTGAATTTGAAAAGGACCCATATGCATGTTTGCTACTGTTCATCCATTTTAAAATGGTCAAACATAGAAACAAGTTGCATATTCATAATCCTTGTATTTTTCTGATAATTTTAGACATATTATTTGTCTAATTTGGAGTTAAAATGAATTTTCTATGATTTATTGAAGTTTTGGGTATTTTCTGGAATTTCTGTAATTTCTCTGGAATTGTTTTAATTCTGGAAAAGATTTACTGCATCATGCTGACATCAGCATGACGTGGGGGGGGTCTGACTGGTGGGGCCAGGGTGTCAGCCTCAGTGGGTTAATCCCTGTTAGATTAAACTAACAGAGGGGTTTAAGGGGGTCTAGGGCCCACTTGTCATGGACTCGTGGGGGGGGGGGGTAAGTGGTGGTTTAGGCGCTAATGGCCGGCTTGACGCCGGCGGCTGCGTACACGGCGGCGCCTCGCCGAAGTTCCCTACAGGCCACGGGACAAGGAGGGGAGGGCACTGGGATGTGTCCCGCGTCCTCGCGCATCCAACGGTGTCATCGGGGCGCCACGAGGGGAGCTCTAGAGCTCGGCCGCGACGGCAATGGCGGCGGCCGCCACTGGTGAAGAGGGGAACGGCGAATCCGTGCGCGAGAAGGGCCGGGGATAGGGGGGTTCTTCTCACCGGATCTCTAGGAGGACGATGGCGTCCACGGCGGGGTCGAGGGAGCACTGCAGGCGGCGAATCGACGACGCTGAATGCGCGGCTCCGGCGACGACGTTGTTGGCGAATCCGGCAGCTCGAGGGGGTCCGGGCTCGCGACCTCCTCCAGGGCGAAGGAGACGACGGTGGTGGAGACGTTAGACACGGTCGCGCGGCGGCTGGTGGCTGTTGGCCACGTGGGCGCGGCGGCTCGCTCCGGTGGGCTCACTTTCGGCGTCAAAATCGGCGAGGGAGAGGGCAGAGAGATAGCGGCGAGAGGGGGAAGAAGGTGCGGAGCTTCGAGGGGGTTCCCCTAGCGAGGAGATGAGGAAGGGGAGGGCCTAGATGGCTCGGCAGCCGCGGCGGGGAAGACGACAAGGGGGGAGGCGAGTGGGCTGGGCCGGCTGGGGGCTTTAGTTGGGCCAGAATGGCCAGGGGGGTCTTTTCCTGTTTTTGTTTCTGTTTTTCCTTTTCTGCCTTTTGTTTTGCTCTGGTAAAAATACCAAAACATTTTATAAAAATGCCCAACTAATTTTATAAATACTAGGTGACCAGTAGCTAGCCACATAAGGAATTTGGACATTTTTGAAATTCAATATATTTTGAATTTCAATTCAAATAGGGTCAAATTTAATTTCCAGGGCACCTTTTGAATTTTTGAATATTCCATGGGCATGGGAATGAACCCAAACCACTTTTAAAATGATCACCATCATTTATAGGAATTTTCCAAATATTCAAATGATTTTTGGAAAAAGATTTTTATCTGGCCATTTGAATTAATTTCTGAGGGCTTTTCTTTTCCCCATTTTTTTGGATTTCAATTGAATTTTTACATGATGCAAAGGGTCAAACAAGTCCTAGCACTTACCCTAGTTGGGGTTCTGACAAGGTCGGGAGTAAAATCGCTCTGCGGCAAGTCCCGTGTCACAACCCCAAGTTAGGTATGTGCTAGGATTAGCAAGTCCCTTTGCATCATGTGAAAAATTCAAAAAGAAATTCAAATATGGGGAAAAGAAAAGCCCTGAGAAATTTATTCAAAAGGCCAGATAAAAATCTTCTCCAAAAATTCATGTTAGATTTTTGAAAAGTCTTATAAATGAGTGTGATCACATATCAAGCGATGTGGGACCCACCCCATACTCATGGATTTTTCAAATATTCAAACAGTGCCTTGGAGTTAATCAAAAACCCCTATTTGAGTGAAGATTCAAATTATTTGAATTTTAAAAATGTTCAAACTTTACAAGTGGCTAACCTAGTATATTTTGATGCCACATAAAAAGTTTCAGCATTTAATAAAATGCCTAGCTATTTATTTAGCACAGCAAAACAAAAAGACAAAAAGAAAACAGAAACAGAAAAGGGAAAAGGACTTACCTGGTCATTCGGCCCAACTTATCCCCCCCGAGCCCACCAAGCCTGCCCAGCCCGCTGCCTCGTTTGTCTTCTTCCCCTGCGCGGCAAGCAGCTCGCTGGAGCGCATGCCGACGCCGGCGGCAGCTGCTAGGCTGCCTGGCACCCTCCCCGTCGTCCTTATCGCGCCAGGGCGATGCCCTCGACCTCCTCCCTCACTTCCCCCTCTCGCCGCTTCCTCTAGCCTCCTCCTCGTCGAGATCCCATCGCGACCGAGCGCACGACGTCGCCGCCGACGAGCAAACGCGCGGCCACAGAGCCCTACACGGCGAGCCACTGTGTCCAGACGGGCCCACGACGACGTCTTCGTCGATCCCCTCCATCAATTGGAGCTCAACGGACCCGGAGACGCCGCCAGCTCCAACCTCGTCCCGCCGGCCGTCGCGGAGTCTTCGCCGGAATTCGTCACCATCAACTCCCCTACGACCTCGCCGTCCACTCCAGTAGCTCCAGGGTGAGCAGCATCCTGTTTCCCCCAACTTGTCGCCTCCCCGTTTGACCTATAGCTCGATCCGCCATGGGAGCCGAGCGAGCTCGCCGCCATGGTCGACGATTAGCTCGCTACCGTGCTCTGCTGACCAGCCCAGCCTGTCCGTCGCGTTCCTGAGGTTCCCAGCAATGCGTTGCACCAGCACACGGCCGCGGAGAAGCACTACGGCGACGTCTGCTTCATCTCCATGCCACGGCCGTCGCGGGAGTTCGTCGCCGGCGTCACTCCAGTGCTCCCCGGTGACGCTGCTGTGCCCTGGATGAAGCGCGCAAGCACGGGGTTCGTTTGGTGGCCGCGGCGTAACATTTGGTCGCCGGAGTCGCCGTCCAGTGTGTCGCCGCCGCGTCGGGATGTCACCGGCGTCTAGCCGCCAGTGGCTTGATGACGTGGGCGTCGTTAGGAGCTAACCACCCCTCTAATTACACCCTTAGTGACACTAACAAGTGGGCCCAAGGCCACTAACTAACCCCTAGTTAGTTTAACTAACCGGGTTTAAACCCCCCCCACTGACAGAAGGGCCCCACTCGTCAGCTGCCCCCTGACGTCAGCACTGCGCCAGGCTGACGCAGTAAAGCATTTAAATCGTTTTAATTAATTCAGAAAATTCCAGAAAATAGATTAAACTTTGAAATTCAATAACTTTTTAATCCTAACTCCAAATTGGACAAATAATATATCTAAAATTATCAGAAAAATACAAGGATTATGAATATGCAACTTGTTTCTATGTTTGACCATTTTAAAATGTGTGAACAGTAGCAAACATGCATATGGATCCTTTTCAAATTCAAATTTGGAGTGATTTTGCAATTGACTTTGCAACACACTTAATTTGAATGGTTTCACCCCCACATCAGAAACATTACTTCAACTATACCACATCACTTCATGATCAACATTTTCAAATGAACTTTCATGCATTCAAATGCATTTGAAATTCATCGATAAATCAAATGGAGTTTGAATTTGCAATTCAAATGCAATATACTCCTTTTAAATGGAATGCTCAACACATCAGTACCTTGAACATCACCATTACAATCTTATTCATGTGATTGTGCATTGTACATTATGTTGATCCTATGATTGTCGTGTTGCTGATAGAAGTGGAGCCGGAACCCGAGGCCACCCCCTTCGTTGAAGACCCCGTGACTGAACCCCGTCAGCAAGGCAAGCAAACCCCCATTGATCATGTCGATAAAATCCCACTTCCCTCTCATGTATCGCTTATGCATTGTTTAGGATGATCACCATGATAACGTTTCTACCGCATAGTTGAACCCATATCCTTTGCATGACCTATCATCTTGTCACAGTAGTAAGCAAACCACAATCCTAGGAGATGTAGGAGTTGGTTGATATCATGTGGCCCCTGCAACTGTTACTGCTTATTGCATGCTTAGTGATACAACGAGGTTGCTTTTGATGTGAGTCGGGATGATGATAAACATGGTGTTGATGAAAGTGAAATGTGTTGGTGAATCTACCCTAATACAAGGTGAACGATGAGAGGTTGTGTAGGAGTACACAGTGGGTTGTCTCGTTGAACACCGCCTTAAGTCCGAGTTCTTGTGTGGTGATCCAAGAAGAAGAGTACAACCACACATTGGGCTCACTGACCCCTCTCATCCTAGTACCTCACCCCGTTCGAACCCCAAGAGTCGCAGTAGTTCGGAGTTCTGGTAGGGCTGTGGCACGGTCTGCGAAGTGGATGAACGGATTTTCAAGACCGGCTTGGGAACTGCACACATCGTTTGAGGTTGTATTGGAACCTCGGCCGGACTTCCATACGGATCCCCCTCAGATAGGCGACTCTTTGGACTAGAACGGAGCTGTGGGCGAAGTGTTATGGTGGCATCCTCGCTGTCACCTCTTGAACGGTGACATGCAAAAGGCGGTAACTGATGACACGTGTGTGTAGCGGTACACCCCTGCAGGGTTAACAAAACTATTCGAATAGCCGCGTCCGCGGTTAAGGACTGCTTGGAAAGCTTAGCTTGATTATTAGACAACTTGAACTAGATACTTCTAAAACACACCAAGATAAGCGTGAGTGCTATGGTGTGCTTCTCGTGGGAAGTCGAGAAAGTAACCATAGTGGTGTAATTGGTTGAAGAGATGTAGTGGACTCGTGTACGCTTCTTACCTCAAGTCTGGTACTCGTAGTTCAGGACTAGCCAAGTCAAAGCTGGCACTTCTGCAAGTGGAACCCCACCTCCCTTTACCTTGATACATGTGCATGAGTAGTATAGTTCCTATGTAAGTCTTGCTGAGTACGATTTTGTACTCACGTTTGCTTAATCTATGTTTTAGATGAACCCACCGACCCCGATGGTGACTTCTACCCGAAGCTCGAAGAATGAAGACTCAGACCAAGACCAATCTAGTGTAGTTCCAGTCAGACGATTGGTTCCCTCGTGGAGGGCTTGTTTTTAGATAAGGCTTCTCTAAGCCATTTGTTAAGCTTGTCTGTACTCAGACGTACTTTGCTACCGCTTGTCTGTTGTAATGTTGGATCACATGCTTGTGATCTCTGTGTGCACTCTGTAAGAGTTATTAATAAAGATGTATACATTGTAGAGAATTGCAATGATACCTGCTGTTCATACTAGACATGTGTGCTGCGTGTATGTTTATAATATGCATGTCTTAGTATGGGTTTTCGAGACCTTAGTTGTGATCTGGCTGGCGGTCTTTTATACACCAAGTGGCCCTTAGATGTGCGCAGCTTGGGGCATCGCGATGCGATTGCTCGAGACTCCGTCTCGTGCACACTTTGATGTATGATCGAGCCCGCCCTAGACCCCGACTAAGTGATCGGGCTGGAGTAAGTCTATGTAAGGGTTATAATACAATCGATAGTATGGTTGAGGCGACTTGTCTATGAGTATGGGAGTTACCACCCATATCATTTAGACTTGTGTGCGGACGATGAGGACCCATTTCAGTTGATCATCCGGCCTGGATGGGATGCCCTCACGTTCGATGCTTTCCGAGAACATTCTGTGCTTGGCCTTGTCTGCTTAGACAAGTGGGTACGGTTCTCGGCTCTCCATATGATTGTGTTGTAGCGAGGCTTGCATACGCTAACCCCGGGTCCCGACAAACTTGGTATCAGAGCAGGACTGACTGTAGGATTATCAGCCTTGGCCGAAGTCGAGTCTAGCCTTCTATAGTTATATAGTTACTCTGGGTATATAAGGGAACAACGTAAGGCTTCTTTTTCTCCTTACCCTCATCGATCTGAGTTCTGAGTCAACCTCATCTTATTCTACGGGAAGATAGGACTAGGCTCACCTCTGTCTGATTAGAACATCTCGTTGTTTGCTTCCTTGTAGCCGTAGGAAAGTTGTGTCCGGTTTCCTAGCATTGTTGTAATGCTGATTTCTTACACCGTATTATGTAAGTGTTGTTTCTACATTGCAAGAAAAGACATTTCTTACAATTACAGCCGTTATGCTGTCCGAGTCATCCCAGGTTTCTACATAATCTGATGCATTTGCAAAATCCTTCTATCTTTTTCGGGTGTCCTTCCAGAAGTTTTCTAGGTGGCATTCCCGACAGTTCCATAGAGTTGTTGTAGTTGTTGTTCTAGAAACCTATAGTGTTTCATTTGCAACTCTTTCTCCCACTTTAGATGTCTTCTAGCCAGAAGAACCACACTAACCATCGTGTTGGGGTACTTTGCTACTCTGACATATCTGTTGTAAGCCCTAGTAAGCCATGGTCCTCCTCTAGGAAAACCATCCAGTAATCCAACCCCTTAAACCTAGCCACCGACAGATGTGTAGAGTTTATAGTGGATCTTGTGCCAGGAACCGCACCCATTTCTAGACGCCCATACAAAATGGCCCCACGTGAGTTAGCTGAGCTTAAAACCCAACTTGATGCTTCGTTGGAAAAAGGCTTCATCCGCCCTAGCTCATCGCCATGGGGTTGCCCCGTTCTGTTCGTAACGAAGAAAGATGGAACAGAAAGGATGTGCGTAGACTATCTCCCGCTAAATTTAGCGACGATAAAGAACAAGTACCCATTGCCCAGGATCAATGATCTTTATGATCAACTTGCAGGATCCTCTGTCTTCTCCAAGATGGATTTGAGATTAGGTTATCATCAAATCAAAATCCGAAACGAGGACATTCCCAAAACGGCTTTTACTACTCGTTATGGTCTTTACGAGTACACCGTCATGTCCTTTGGTTTAACCAATGCCCCAGCCACTTTCTCACAAATGATGAATTCGATCTTCATGGAGTACTTAGATAAATTTTGTTGTGGTTTATCTCGATGATATTCTCATCTACTCGAAGAACGAAGAAGAACATGCCGAACACCTAAGGCTGGTATTGATGAAACTTAGAGAGCATCGCATGTATGCTAAATTCTCCAAGTGTGAATTTTGGCTACCAGAAGTGACCTACTTAGGCCACGTGATTTCTTCAAAAGGCATTGCTGTGAATCCCGAGAGAGTTCAGGCCGTCCTTGACTGGACTCCACCTGAATCGGTTAAGCAAGTTAGGAATTTTCTTGGCCTAGCCAGCTATTGTCGTCGCTTCGTCGAGAACTTTTCTAAACTTGCAAAGCCTCTAACTGAACTCCTCAAAAAAGATAAGAAATTCCTTTGGACTCCCAAATAAGAGGAAAGCTTTCAAGAGCTAAAAAGAAGGTTGACTTCTGCACCCGTACTTGCACCTCCAGACACCAAAAAGGATTTCGAGATCTATTGTGATGCCTCACGGCAAGGGTTAGGATGCATACTTATGCAAGATAGACATGTGGTAGCTTATGCTTCACGCCAGTTGCGGCCACATGAAGAGAACTATCCTACCCACGATCTTGAATTCGCTGCCGTAGTTCATGCCCTAACAACTTGGCGACATTACCTCCTTGGTAATCGTTGTGAGATCTATTCCGACCACCAAAGCCTCAAATACATATTCACCCAGCCAGATCTTAATCTCAGGCAAAGACGCTGGATTGAGTTGATAAAATATTATGACTTAGGAATTTCTTACACCCCAGGCAAAGCCAATGTCATGGCTGATGCACTAAGTCGTAAGTCGTATTGTAACAACCTCATGTTACAACAGTATCAACCACTTCTTCATGAGGAATTTCGAAAGCTTAATCTCGAGATTGTTCCTCGTGGATCTCTTTTCAACTTGGTGGCGAAACCAACCCTTGAGGATCAAATCATAGTTGCCCAAAGGCGTGCACGAGGTGTTCGCCGGATCAAGGAGAACATTGCTAGCGGAGTTGCTAAATGTTTCTCCACAGATAGTAAGGGAGCGGTATTCTTTGAAAATCGTTTGGTAGTACCTAAGAATAGGGAACTAAGGCAACTCATCCTCAAAGAAGCCCATGACACACCCCTCTCGATTCATCCCGGTAGCACAAAAATGTACCGAGATCTACGCCAGAGATTTTGGTGGACTAGGATGAAGAGACACTTTTCTCAATTTGTTGAAGAATGTGATGTTTGTCGTCGCATTAAGGCAGAACATCAAAGACCTCTGGCACTCTTCAACCATTGCCTATCCCTGAGTGGAAATGGGACAAAGTCGGTATGGAATTCATCACCGGCTTTCCAAAAACCCAGAAAGGAAACGATACCATCTTCGTTGTCATAGATAGGCTTTCCAAAGTTGCTCACTTCCTTCCAGTTCGCGAGTCTATAACTGCTAGCCAGTTAGCAGACTTGTATGTCTCTAGAATTGTATCCCTTCACGGTGTTCCTTTGGAAATCAATTCTGATCGTGGTAGCCTTTTCACCTCTAGATTTTGGGGAAGCTTCCAACATGCTATGGGAACTCATCTCTCCTTTAGTACAGCTTTCCATCCTCAGTCTAGCGGTCAAGTCGAAAGGGTTAACCAAATTCTTGAAGACATGCTCAGAGCTTGTGTTATCTCATTCGGAAAGAATTGGGAGAAGTCTCTTCCATTTGCCGAATTTTCTTATAACAATAGTTTCCAATCTAGTCTGAACATGGCTCCTTTTGAACTCCTTTATGGACGACGATGTCGAACACCACTAAACTGGTCAGAAACCGGTGAAAGACAATTCTTTGGACCGGACATGATCAAGGAAGAAGAAGAGCAAGTTCGCATTGTTCATGATCAATTGAAAGGAGCCCAGTCTCGTCAGAAAAGCTACTATGATCGTCATCATAGGCAAGAAAGCTACAATCTGGATGAGAAGGCTTACCTTCGGGTTACTCCTCTGAAGGGAACCCAAAGATTCGGTATCAAAGGCAAGTTGGCCCCACGTTACATCGGACCTTTCCGCATTCTTGCTAAACGTGGAGAAGTTTCCTACCAACTTGAACTACCCCCGCACCTTTCCCGAGTACATGATGTATTCCATGTGTCACAACTCAGGCGTTGCTTCAAGGACCCCATCCGCGAAGTCGACCATGAAACGCTTGATCTACAAGATGACCTTTCTTATCGAGAATACCCTGTTCGTGTTCTTGATTCAGCAGAGCGTGTCACTCGCCGAAAGAAGATCAAGTTTCTGAAAGTTCAGTGGTCACATCACTCAGAGAAAGAAGCCACGTGGGAAAGAAAAGACCGTCTTAGTACAGAGTACCCCTCCTTCCTCCCGCAGACTTCTGAATCTCGGGACGAGATTATTTTGAGTGGGGGCGAGTTGTCACAACCCCAAGTTAGGTATGTGCTAGGATTAGCAAGTCCCTTTGCATCATGTGAAAAATTCAAAAATAAATTCAAAAATGGGGAAAAGAAAAGCCCTGATAAATTAATTCAAAAGGCCAGATAAAAATCTTCTCCAAAAATTCATGTTAGATTTTTGAAAAGTCTTATAAATGAGTGTGATCACATATCAAGTGATCTGGGACCCACCCCATACTCATGGATTTTTCAAATATTCAAACAGTGCCTTGGAGTTAATCAAAAACCCCTATTTGAGTTAAGATTCAAATTATTTGAATTTTAAAAATGTTCAAACTTTACAAGTGGCTAACCTAGTATATTGTGATGCCACATAAAAAGTTTCAGCATTTAATAAAATGCCTAGCTATTTATTTAGCACAGCAAAACAAAAAGACAGAAAGAAAACAGAAACAGAAAAGGGAAAAGGACTTACCTGGCCATTCGGCCCAACTTATCCCCCCCCGATCCCACCAAGCCGGCCCAGCCCGCTGCCTCGTTTGTCTTCTTCCCCGGCGCGGCAAGCAGCTCGCTGGAGCGCATGCCGACGCCGGCGGCAGCTGCTAGGCTGCCTGGCACCCTCCCCGTCGTCCTTATCGCGCCAGGGCGATGCCCTCGACCTCCTCCCTCACTTCCCCCTCTCGCCGCTTCCTCTAGCCTCCTCCTCGTCGAGATCCCATCGCGACCGAGCGCACAACATCGCCGCCGACGAGCAAACGCGCGGCCACAGAGCCCTACACGGAGAGCCACTATGTCCAGACGGGCCCACGACGACGTCTTCGTCGATCCCCTCCATCAAGTGGAGCTCAATGGACCCGGAGACGACGCCAGCTCCAACCTCGTCCCGCCGGCCATCGCGGAGTCTTCGCCGGAATTCGTCACCATCAACTCCCCTACGACCTCGCCGTCCACTCCAGTAGCTCCAGGGTGAGCAGCATCCCGTTTCCCCCAACTTGTCGCCTCCCCGTTTGACCTCTAGCTCGATCCGCCATGGGAGCCGAGCGAGCTCGCCGCCATGGTCGACGATTTGCTCGCTACTGTGCTCTGCTGACCAGCCCAGCCTGTCTGTCGCGTTCCTGAGGTTCCCAGCAATGCGTTGCACCAGCACACGGCCGCGGAGAAGCACTACGGCGACGTCTGCTTCATCTCCATGCCACGGCCGCCGCGGGAGTTCGTCGCCGGCGTCACTCCAGTGCTCCCCGGTGACGCTGTTGTGCCCTGGATGAAGCGCGCAAGCACGGGGGTTCGTTTGGTGGTCGCGGCGTACCATTTGGTCGCCGGAGTCGCCGTCCAGTGTGTCGCCGCCGCGTCGGGATGTCACCGGCGTCTAGCTGTCGGTGGCTTGATGACGTGGGCATCGTTAGGAGCTAACCACCCCTCTAATTACACCCTTAGTGACACTGACAAGTGGGCCCAAGGCCACTAACTAACCCCTGGTTAGTTTAACTAACCGGGTTTAACCCCCCCCCCCACTGACAAAAGGGCCCCACTCTTCAGCTGCCCCCTGACGTCAGCATTGCGCCAGGCTGACGCAGTAAAGCATTTAAATCGTTTTAATTAATTCAGAAAATTCCAAAAAATAGATTAAACTTTGAAATTCAATAACTTTTTAATCCTAACTCCAAATTGGACAAATAATATGTCTAAAATTATCAGAAAAATACAAGAATTATGAATATGCAACTTTTTTCTATGTTTGACCATTTTAAAATGGGTGAAAAGTAGCAAACATGCATATGGATCCTTTTCAAATTCAAATTTGGAGTGATTTTGCAATTGACTTTGCAACACACTTAATTTGAATGGTTTCACCCCCACATCAGAAACATTACTTCAACTATACCACATCACTTCATGATCAACATTTTCAAATGAACTTTCATGCATTCAAATGCATTTGAAATTCATCGATAAATTAAATGGAGTTTGAATTTGCAATTCAAATGCAATATACTCCTTTTAAATGGAATGCTCAATACATCAGTACCTTGAACATCACCATTACAATCTTATTCATGTCATTGTGCATTGTACATTATGTTGATCCTATGATTGTCGTGTTGCTGATAGAAGTGGAGCCGGAACCCGAGGCCACCCCCTTCGTTGAAGACCCCGTGACTGAACCCCGTCAGCATGGCAAGCAAACCCCCATTGATCATGTCGATAAAATCCCACTTCCCTCTCATGTCTCGCTTATGCATTGTTTAGGATGATCACCATGATAACGTTTCTACCGCATAGTTGAACCCATATCCTTTGCATGACCTATCATCTTGTCACAGTAGTAAGCAAACCACAATCCTAGGAGATGTAGGAGTTGGTTGATATCATGTGGCCCCTGCAACTGTTACTGCTTATTGCATGCTTAGTGATACGATGAGGTTGCTTTTTATGTGAGTCGGGATGATGATAAACATGGTGTTGATGAAAGTGAAATGTGTTGGTGAATCTACCCTAATACAAGGTGAACGATGAGAGGCTGTGTAGGAGTACACAGTGGGTTGTCTCGTTGAACACCGCCTTAAGTCCGAGTTCTTGTGTGGTGATCCAAGAAGAAGAGTACAACCACACATTGGGATCACTGACCCCTCTCATCCTAGTACCTCACCCCGTTCGAACCCCAAGAGTCGTAGTAGTTCGGAGTTCTGGTAGGGCTGTGGCACGGTCTGCGAAGTGGATGAACGGCTTTTCAAGACCGGCTTGGGACCCTGCACACATCGTTTGAGGCTGTACTGGAACCTCGGTCGGACTTCCATACGGATCCCCCTCAGATAGGCGACTCTCTGGACTAGAACGGAGTTGTGGGCGAAGTGTTGTGGTGGCATCCTCGCTGTCACCTCTTGAACGGTGACATGGAAAAGGCGGTAACTGATGACACGTGTGTGTAGCGGTACACCCCTGCAGGGTTAACAAAACTATTCGAATAGCCGCGTCCGCGGTTAAGGACTGCTTGGAAAGCTTAGCTTGATTATTAGACAACTTGAACTGGATACTTCTAAAACACACCAAGATAAGCGTGAGTGCTATGGTGTGCTTCTCGTGGGGAAGTCGAGGAAGTAACCATAGTGGTGTAATTGGTTGAAGAGATGTAGTGGACTCGTGTACGCTTCTTACCTCAAGTCTGGTACTCGTAGTTCAGGACTAGCCAAGTCAAATCTGGCACTTCTGCAAGTGGAACCCCACCTCCCTTTACCTTGATACATGTGCATGAGTAGTATAGCTCCTATGTAAGTCTTGCTGAGTACGATTTTGTACTCATGTTTGCTTAATCTATGTTTTAGATGAACCCACCTACCCCGATGGTGACTTCTACCCGAAGCTCGAAGAATGAAGACTCAGACCAAGACCAAGCTAGTGTAGTCCCAGTCAGACGACTGGTTCCCTCGTGGAGGGCTTGTTTTTAGATAAGGCTTCTCTAAGCCATTTGTTAAACTTGTCTGTACTCAGACCTACTTTGCTTCCGCTTGTCTGTTGTAATGTTGGATCACATGCTTGTGATCTCTGTGTGCACTCTGTAAGAGTTATTAATAAAGATGTATACATTGTAGAGAATTGCAATGATACCTGCTGTTCATACTAGACATGTGTGTTGCGTGTATGTTTATAATATGCATGTCTTAGTATGGGTTTTCGAGACCTTAGTTGTGATCTGGCTGGCGGTCTTTTATACACCAAGTGACTCTTAGATGTGCGCAGCTTGGGGCATCGCGATGCGATTGCTCGAGACTCCGTCTCGTGCATACTTTGATGTATGATCGAGCCCACCCTAGACCCCGACTAAGTGATCGGGCTGGAGTAAGTCTATGTAAGGGTTATAATACAATCGATAGTATGGTTGAGGCGACTTGTCTATGAGTATGGGAGTTCACCACCCATATCATTTAGACTTGTGTGCGGACGATGAGGACCCATTTCAGTTGATCATCCGGCCTGGATGGGATGCCCCTCACGTTCGATGCTTTCCGAGAACATTCTGTGCTTGGCCTTGTCTGCTTAGACAAGTGGGTACGGTTCTCGGCTCTCCATATGATTGTGTTGTAGCGAGGCTTGCATACGCTAACCCCGGGTCCCGACATCCCGGCCCGGCCGTTCTGTGCAGCGGGGTCTTACCTACACGCTAAGCTTGCGTGGCATCTGGGTATAGTGTGTCGTAGCCCAGGCATAATTATTTTTGTTCGAGGCACAGGGCCTAATTTAGCGATGCACCCACTTGAAATAAAAAATCAAGTGAGCTGTTTTAGACGTCACTTGCGGAGTTTGTAGCAAACTCAGGCGAGGAAAATAAGATAGCACCCACTCGGAATGTCTTCGAGTGCGCGAGTAAGTCATGTTTGCTGGATGGCAGAATCTTTTTGGGCGAGTGGTCACTCGAATGCTTTTGTGCTCATGGGGTGAGGGAGCACCCGAACTCTGAGAGTATGTTGTTTCTGCTGGTGCGATTGATCACTCGAGCACATCTTTGCCTTCTGGGTGAGGGAGCACCCGAACTCAAAAGGGTACTCCCAATGGGAGTAAAAGATTATTTGCAATAATATGGAAAAGCTTGTGAAGAGCTGAATGCTGACCGAAGATGCGTGCTTGAGACGCGTTTTACTGGTCGTCCTGACAGGTTGGGTCACCATGTCAAGTGAAAATGAAGTGACTTGACGTCTGTGGCCCGAAAATTTCGCGTTGCGTGATGATGGCCCTCGTTTTTCGCGCGCGTTGGGTGGTATGGTTAGTGCGCCGGTTGAGTTTTCCATGTTTCTCGACTATCGTGGGATCATGCCACGTCTGCTGGACTCTAGAATGAGCGGTGGCGATTTGCTTGCTCTGGCTGTTGGTTAAATACCGGGGAGTCTGGTTTGTTTAGGTTTTCACCCAGCCGCAGCCTTCTCTTTCTTCTTCTTTCTTCGCTCTCTGCCTCCTGCCTGCCTTTCCGTGCAATTTGTTGGCTTAGATCCATGTCCAAGCGTCCTCGCAGTGCTGCACAAGAGTCGGCGAGGATGATCGGCAGATGGGAGCGCTCTGCTTTTGGTACTGCGGATCTGGATGAGATGGTGGCCGATGACGTGGTGGCGCATGGTGCCGCCCGGATTCCTGGGGATGAATAGGTTCCTGCGCCTCGTCCAGATGAGCGGGTATACTTTCAGAGTTTCTTCCCCCGTGGTTTTTCTCTTCCCATTCATCCTTTCCTCCGGGGATTGCTTTGCGCCTATCAGTTGCAACTGCATGATTCGACTCCCAATGGGATTCTGCACATTGCCTGTTTCATTACGCTCTGTGAGGGTTTTTTTGGGATCTGTCCCCATTGGGGCCTCTGGAAATGTCTCTTCAATGTGAAGAGGACAAATTCTGAATATGCCATTGGGGCGTGGGTATATCCATCAAGGAGAAATCTGCCTACTTTAATCTGGAGAAGCTGGACTCCGTCTTTTCATGGCGGAGGAGTTGGTTTTACTTGAGGGACCAGTGCGTTGCGGGTCAGTGGTTTGATCTTCCCCCTTTCGATTCTGCTGCGCGGGCGGTTAAGAAATCTTCATGGGCGCACCCTTTGTCTGCTCGCGAGTCGTCTCTTGTGGAACCGTTTGTGTGGAGAATTGCTACTTTGAATGATGAATTGACTGGCGGCCAACTTATCTCCATGTTTGTCAAGAGACGTGTGCACCCGCTTCAGTACCGGGTGCGTCCCATGTGGCAATACACCGGGCCTGATGACTCGACCAGGTGTTCGCCCGAGTAGTTTTCTGATGACAACCTTTTGTCCCGGGTTCAGCAAGTCACAAAGTGTACGAGCATTGGGGAGCAGATTCTTGTTCGTCCTTACTCTGCTGACTTGCCTCTTCCTCAGGTACTTATCTTTGATTTATTTTTGTGTTTTTAGCGCGGTTCTGTTGACTGCTGATGTTGGTGTGATATGTAGGATCACATTCCGTTGTTGAATAATCTGCCGCAGCCTGAAGATGCGGATATACTTGATGAACCTGGTGTGATGCTGATCATGTTCCTGCGGGTGACGGGGGCGCTTCTGGCGCTTCGGGTGCTGTTGCTGTCGAGTCCACGAGTGTTCCACCGCCAGTTGCGGATGATTCTGGGGACTCAAGTCCTCTTCGTGTCAAACGCACTCGCCCTGCGAGTGGTCGTGATATGGTGGGTGACGGTGATGACTTCCCCGCGGTCGTGCGGCCTGCTGTGCCATGTCCTCCTCCTGCTGCCTCGAAGAAACGCAGGTTCGGGGTATTGTTGCGTCCAGGCGCTGCGCCTGTTGGGTTAGTATACACTTCTACTTTGTCGTCTCTGGTTTTCATTGCGTTGGCTTGTGTTCTGAAGATAAGCCATTTTGCAGGACTGCTCCTACTCCGGCTGCTTCCTCTGCGAGTGTTGGTGTTGTCGCTGCTCCTTCTACAGATTCAGGTGCGGCGTCTGATCGGCTGGCGGGTTCTACTACTCCTGCGGCTTCGAGTGCTCGGACGGCTCCTGTGACTGCAGGCGCAGAGGGGACTTCTGCGAATGCTCCGTCTGGGGGGTCTGTCGCGGCTGTTGCGGCTCCTGAAGAGGACTTTCCTCCAGACGTTAAACCTGTGATTCCTGAAGAGCACTTCTTGGAGCGGCGCGATCTCTCCGCTGAGGATAAGGCGAATTTTTTTGATCGCATGGCTGAGCAGGTGCGTGCTTTCTTTGTCTTTCTTATCTTTGCAATAGTAGCCCCCGAGGCTGCAAGTAGTCACTTGTGAGTGGTTGTAGTTTGGGTCGTTAGTCTTCCTTTTGTTGGTCTTGTACATATTGGGAGCACGGCAGTGCTCCCAATGGGAGTAGCCCCAGAGGCTGCAAGCAATCATTTGTGATTGGTTGTAGTCTCTGATTTTCTTCTTTCATGTGATCTTGTCTTTATGTATTCCCTTGGGTGCAGCCTTTGTTCCGGATATGCGAACGTGTGCTGACTGAAACTGATCGGTGGCGACGCGCTCATGATTCGGTCCAGGGGAGCTTGACTGCTATGAGACGTGAGATTCTGGTTCTTTGTTTTTGGTTTTTGGCCGGTTGATTTTGACTTACTGCTGTTTTTCTCCATAGATCGTAAGAAGGGTGCTGACAAGCGGGCGGAGGCTGCCAAGAAAGAGCTTGCTGGGCTTCGGACTTCTCTGGAGTCCAAAGAGAAGGAGCTGCAGGTGCAGCATGACGAGCTCGAGCATTTGCGGCGATTAGAAGAGCAGTTTCTCCAGGCCGAGAAGGCTGAATGAGAGCGCCTGCAGGACTTCGCGGGCTCTCTGACTGGTTAGCTGATTCTTTTTGTCGTCCGTTTTGTTGGGTTTTGTTTGTTTCTGAAATTGCTGGAATTTTGAACCTCCTCTTTTTTTCTTTCCAGCTTCTGCGGGTATTGAGGTGGTGGAGGTCGCTGCTGCAGGTTCGGGTGTTCTCCGTGGCTCTGTAGATGATGTCTCGGGTGCTGTTGTAGCTGTTGGGGATGTCTATGCTCGGTCTTCCACTCTCCTGAAGCTTCTCCATGAGCATATGTTCCCAGATGCGGTGGAGCATCCTGAGGGTCTTGATTCTCTTGTTGCTGCCTTTGGTCCGGATGGTGACCAGCTGGAGGGTTTGGTTCGAGAAAACGTGGTGAGTGGGCTTGCCACGTCTATTCTTGTTCTTCTGGGCCAAGGTCTTCCTATTGAGGATTCCATGGTAGATGCTTTGCCTGATTATACAGACGAGCAGAGTGCTCGGGCTAATCGGTTGGCCCGCCAGCTGCAACTGGTCGTGGAGGCGAGCAATGCTGCCGCCGAGGAGTAGTGCGAGCCCATTTTTGTTTGAAAACTCCAGCTGTAATGTGCCTCCCGATGGGGCGGTGGATCTTTATTTAGTTCATGGAACTGTTCTTTTGTGCTACTTGTTGTCTTGTTTCCTTTGACTTGTTTCCCTTTGCGGTAGGCCATCCCGGGCGTTTCTCGGGCTTGGAATTTGCTGAAGGAGGATGCTCGCGAAGGTGCTTACGAGTCCGTTTGCTTGAGATAGAAAGAAGCCGAACGTGAGATCGTTCGACTGAAAGGTGTTGTTGCGGTCCATCGTTGAAAGCGTGAACGTGCTGAAGCTGTCTTGGATGGTTTGGCTGCTTGGATGATGAAGCTGTCTGATCTCCTGAAGGGTGAGTTTATTATTTTTTGACTGCTCGACTGCGCGTGTTGTTTTCCTTATGATTTGCTGCTGATCCCTGGTCTTCGCTGCTAAGTGCTTGTTGGGCGCTCTCGCGAGGAGGAAGAGTCGGTGCAGTCTGAGTTGTTGCGGTTGGAGGACCCAGTCGTGCAGGCGAACAATCCTTTCTGGATGGATAGGGCGCGTGCTCGGGTGTTCGCCGTTCTGCGGATGCGGGTTGAGAGGGTGCCACGGGCTCTTGAGTACTGATGCGGGGTGTTGGGCAGGATTTTTGTTGAGTTTTATCCTTTGGATCCTATCCCCTCTTCCCTTGAGAAGCTTTGTCAGGTGTTCTCCCGTCCTGCGGATCTTTGGCGTGTAGTTAATCACCAGATTTATGCGGGGGCTCGTTGTGCTTTTGTCTTTGTCCATAGTCATTGGCCAGGGGTCGACATTATGTTGGAAGCTCGAGGACCTCCTGGTGGTCGAGCTCAGCCAATGGACGACCATTATGCCATGGCGGATAAACTTGCAAATGAAGTTGTGAAGTGGGTGGTCGAAGATAATGATCGTCGGTTAGGTGATTTGTGCAAAGTGAAGTCGGAGCCTGGGGATTAGCCCTTTGCTTGTTTGCTGACTCTTTGCTGGACAGCGTATGTTGTTGTTCTATTTTGCTTTGTTCCTCTGTTGTAAGTCAATTTTGTGCAATATGGTCTTTGTTTTGTTCGGCTGCTGAGTTTCTGGACGAGGGGTCCCTTCTTGATATTTTAGGGTCGCGTTTACGAAGAACGCCTCGGGGGTTGGCCGCTGCGGCGAGCCCCCGAGTGCCAATTTTTTAACGTCGCGTTTGCGAATAACGCCTCGGGGGGTGGCTGCTGGGGCGAGCCCCCGAGTGCCAATTTTTTAAAGTCACGTTTGCGAAGAACGCCTCGGGGGGTGGCTGCTGCGGCGAGCCCCCGAGTGCCATTTTTTTTAAAGTCGCGTTTGCGAAGAACGCCTCGGGGAGTGGCTGCTGCGGCGAGCCCCCGAGTGCCATTTTTTTTAAGTCGCGTTTGCGAAGAACGCCTCGGGGGGAGGCTGCTGCGGCGAGCCCCCGAGTGCCAATGAAAAGAACTTTTGGAAGAATATTTTCAATATATCCTCTTTGTTTCTTACGCGAGGGGGGTTGTTGCTTGAAGACAACCCCTTTATTTGGATCAATGGCTTAGTAGCCCTAAGAACAGTAAACTGATGTGGCTCCCTTTTGCTTCTATGGTAGAGCCTCTTCTTCTGGTGATGCGGCTCCGCTGGCTTGGTGTGCTCCAAAGGTTTCTGATATTTTATTGAACTCTTTGTCGCAGCGGTCATATCTGACGAAGCTGCCGCTAACTGTGATTACTCCTCGCGGGCCTGGCATTTTCATCTTGAGGTAGGCATAGTGTGGCACTGCCATGAAACGCGCGAAGGCTGGGCGTCCTAGGATGGCATGGTATTGTGATTTCCAGTTGACCACTTCGAAGTCCAATGTTTCTTTATGGAAGTTGCTCATGCTGCCAAAAACCACCTCGAGGCTTATTTTTTCGAGGGCGTATTGAAAGGACGTGGATGTCGCCTAGAGGGGGGGTGAATAGGCGATTAAAAAAATTACGATTTCGGCTTGAACAAATGCGGAATAAAACTTAACGTTTAATTTGCAAAGCAAGAAACCTAAATAAGCTAGGCTCAACTATGTGCACCAACAACTTATACTAATCAAGATAAACAACTATGTGATAGCAAGATATATATAACAAGAGCACTAAGGCTATCACAAAGTAGGTGCACAAGTAAATAGGTTGACTAGATGAACAACCTATGGGACAAGCAAAGTACAATAATATGAGAAAGCACAAGATAAACAATGTAATAAGCTTGCTCAAGGTAAGGGTAGAGATAACCGCAAGTGGAGCCGATGGAGACAAGGATTTGTTGTCGAAGTTCCTTCTCTTGCGAGAAGTAGGTCTCCGTTTGGAGAGGGTGAGGAGCACAATGCTCACATGAAGCCAACGAGGGCCACCGTATTTCTCCTCACGCTCTTGCCAATGCAAGATGCCGTGATTCCACTATTAGGACACTTGAGGGCGGTCACCGAACCCGTACAAATGGCAACCCTTGGGGGCGGTCACCGAACCCGTACAAATGCTCGGGGCAATCTCCACAACCGAATTGGAGGCTCCCGTAGCGTCCCGAAGCTTTCCACCACAATGATTGAGCTCCGCAACAACAAGCCTCTAGGTGCCAACGCACCCACGAGGTACAAGCTCTAGAGTGCCAACGCACTCAAGAGTAGCTATCTTCTCAACTTCACTTCTACACCGAATCCTCGGAGAGAACTCAAACCGATGCACCAAATGCAATGGCAAGAGCCCACGAAGTGCTCAAATCCCCAACTCTCAAATCCCACCAAAGCAACAAAAGCTATGGAGGAATATGAGAGGAAGAACAAGGAGAACACCAAGAACTCCAAGATCTAGATCCACAAGGTTCCCCTCACTTAGAGGAGAGATGACTTGGTGGAGAATGTGGATCTAGACCTCCTCTCTCTTTTCCCTCAAAAAGGAGCAAGAATCATAGGAGGGGAAGAGAGTAAGAAAGCTCAAAGAGGTCAACAATGGGGGGAAGAACTTGCACAAAACCGGTGGAGACAAAGGAGGAAGAAGACCCCCTTTTATAGTCTCCCACGAATCCAGCCGTTGGAACCCGTTGGCAGCCCACCAACCACGGTACTACCGCTCGGAGAGCGGTACTACCGGGAGCGGTACTACCGCCCCCACGGTACTACTGAAGCCCAGTTCCGTGCCCACTACCGCAGAGTCCAGTGGACTTACGGTAGTGAGTGCGGTACTTGCCCGCGGTACTACCGTGGCATGGTACTACCGCACTGGGAGCGGTACTACCGCCCCACGGTACTACCGGGGGCCAGTACCGTGCCCACTACCGCAAAGTCCAGTGGACTTACGGTAGTGAGTGCGGTACTCACCCACGGTACTACCGTGGCGCGGTACTACCGCTCCAAGAGCGGTACTACCGCCCTGGCAGAACCAGGGAGCCCAGGCCACACAACAGATGAACTCCAAATAAAACAGGAAAACCCTGAACTGCCACAACTTCTGCAAATGAACTTCGATTAAGGCAAACTCAAGCTTGATGGAAATGTTTAGAAGTGGCAGGGGAGAAATGTCAAAAAAATAGAGGTGTGAAACCTCTAACCGAGATGACCCGACAAATCTCCCACATCGAAAAACATACGAGAAGACGCATATGAAATCCATTTTCGATGAACAAGAGCTTGTCATGAAGAAGACCACAAGCTCCAAAACCCACAAAGAGAAAAGCCAAACAAGAACCAATAAAGATGATGCCAAGGATGCAAAAGGTTTGATCTCTCCACGAACGACTCGGCCTAGCCTATAACACGGTCTCCTAACTACTACCAAGAGACCGGTAAACTAGACACCTATCTAGTCAAACCTTTGTCTTACGCATAATCCACTTGAGCTTGATGATGACGATCATGCCCGCCTCAAGTTGGAACATCTTCCTTGATTCCGCCGGCTCGATGAAGACTTGTAGATAGCTCCCCCATACTCCATTATGGGTGAGCCTCTTTTAGGCACATCTTCATACGACCATTATCACCAAATGGTCGGCAAGCTCCAAGCATATGATATCTTCATGATGCTCCTCTTGACCTTGCACACATCTACTTGACCAATCTTTGGATAGCTCCATGAAGAACACCTTGGTCAACACGTAATCTTCATCTTACAACCTTGAAGCCACCATATGATCTTCAAGCGTTGCCTATGGACAAACCTTAAAGTATAACTCAAGGAAACCATTAGTCCATAAAGATTGTCATCAATTACCAAAACCAAACATAAGGGCACATGCCCTTTCAGGTATACTGCTTTCCCTGGCACGATTCCATGAAACGTTGTGCCTGAAGTTTTCAGTGCTGAGTTTTGGATGAGCATTTCTTCCAGGGTTCTGGTGAATATGATATTGATTCCGCTGCCGCCGTCCATGAAGACACGTGACATGTCGTAGTTCCCGATTCTTGCTTCGAGTACGAGTGCGGCGTGTCCTGGGCGCGGGATGGCCGGCGGGTGGTTTTCTCGGGAGAATGTGATTTCAGTCTCGGATCCGCGCAAGTATTCTGGGACAGCGGGGTGCGAAGAGACTGCGAGGAAAACTTGTCTGGTGACCTGCTTCTGCTGCCTGTTTGATGGTCTTCCTTCTTGTATCATGTAGATCCGGTCGTGTGCTTCCGGGTATTTTTCTTCCTCGGGTGTCGTGCCCCGTTCTTGGATTACTGCTACTTGCCTTGT
Organism: Bromus sterilis; assembly: GCA_950022295.1. Taxonomy (NCBI): domain Eukaryota; kingdom Viridiplantae; phylum Streptophyta; class Magnoliopsida; order Poales; family Poaceae; genus Bromus; species Bromus sterilis. The sequence continues at coordinate 22,858,529 of OX465596.1, read as the reverse complement.
TGGTATTGCGGGCGCTGGCGGTGAATTGTGGGCGATGGTTCCGACTGTTACGCTTGCAAGAGGCTGTGCTGTTGTTGTTGTAGATCGGCTTTTTTCTTCGGAGAGCTCGATGAATTGCCTGCGGTTCCTGAGGGTGTTCCCTGATCTGAGCTCTCCGCGCTCGTTTCTGAACCCGTGTATTGTGCATGGTCCGTCGAGCTGCTCTTTGGCCGAACGATATGCTCGGGTGTCATCTCGTGGCTGCCTCGTTCTCCAGTCCCGTTTTTGAATTTGGGGTGCTTCTTCTTGGTTGTCCCTGTGCTGTCTTCTCCTGTCATCGCGATGTCTTACTTCTCTGTCATCTGGGAAGCCGGCCGCGACCATGTCGGGTCCTCTGTCGTCGTAGAAGTTGCGCCTCGGGCGTTTTCTTCTTCTGTCGAATCCTCTGTCGCTGGTGTGGTAGTCGTAGTCGCGTTCTGAGCGCGCTGTCTGGATCTCTGATTCGTTCCGTACGGAGTCTTCTCCATCTTCCCAGTTGTTGGCTTGCTCGAGCAGTCTTGCGAGTGTTCGGACTTTCATCTGCCCGAGCTTCTCCTTGAAGTCGATGTGTTGCAAGCCCCTCTTGAATGCATCGATTGCGCTTTCATTTGAGATGTCCTCGGCTGAGTTTTTAAGTATGGTCCATCGTTGGATGTATGCTCGCAGGGATTCTCTTGATCCTTGCCTGTAGGCCCTCAACTCCTCGAGTGATGCCGGTCGTTTGTAGGTGGACTTGAAGTTCTCGATGAAAGCGTTGCGGAACTGCCTCCAGGAGTCGATTGATCCACGTGGTAGGTTCTTCAGCCAGTGTCGTGTTGAGCTCTCGAGCATGAGTTGTATGTACTGCATTGCTGTAATATTGGTTCCGCGTTGGAATTTTATGGCCGTTAGGTAGTCGTCGAGACATGCTTCTGGTTCTTCCAATCCGCCGTACTTATGCGTTGTGGAGTTTATTGAAACCTTTCGGCATCCATGTTTTCCGTATGGATCGTGTGAAGCACAGTGCTCCGCATGATTCTACGTTTTCGTCGGAAGCTTGCTCGTCCGAGTACTCTTCGCGGGCTGCTCTCCTTCGTCTTCCACGGTTGACTTTGCTTTGTGTTATGTCATCGCGTGCGTCTCGCCGATTGCTGTTGCGTCTGTTGCTGTTGTCATCGCTGTCGTGGTTTTTGTTTTTGTTTGGGCGCTTGCGCCAGTCGTTGTTGCTGTCGTCGTCGGGTGAACTGGGGTCCCTGTCCGGGGTCTGCTCACGGGGAGCCCGTCGTGCGCCTGCTCTTTTGAGGGCTGAGATGGCGTCTTTCATTATTTTGAGTGCCATCGTCGTGTTGTGATCTAAGCTGCCTTTCTTGCTTTTCTGAGCACGAGATAGGTACTCTTGGGCAGTGAAAAGGGCTTCGGCTGGCGTGAGTTGTTCTTCCTCGTCGTCGTCCTCTTCTAGCTTGAAGTCGTCATCTAGCTTGCGGGCCACCTTCTTCTTGTCCGTGCGTTTCAGATTGCTGAATCTGGATCTGGCTCGGATGGGGGAGTCGTAGTCGGAGGAGTCGCTTCTGGGAGGTGATCTGCGGTTGCTCCTTGAGTCGATGGCAGTCTTTCCTTGTTTCTCTAGTTCTAAGTGTTGTTGTATTGCTCTCTTGGTGGCGTCACTCGCCAGCTTGTTGTATGCTCTGAGCTCGTCTCGCATTGCGTTCTCCGGGAGTAGTTTGTCGCGCTTCACTGCGTCCCTTATTTTGGCGATTGCTTCCTTGGATAGGTAGATCTTTTCTACGTGATGGTCCTCTTTCGATGTGCCTGGGGTCTGATGCTTGCTGCTTTCTGGCTCGTCGCTCCTGCGATTGCTATGCTCCACTCTTTGGTATATTTTCTTCGGTATGGTTCCTGGTTCTCCAAGCGTGCCGGTGACCTGGCCAGTGTTGTCAGGATCACTGTCTTTGCTATTCGGGTGGTTGTCTCGGCGACTGATCGGGTCGTCATCTTGATTTTTGTCATCTGTGGTTGGCTTGTGGATTTCTGCCATGAACACTTGGGACAACGTCTTGACTGTCGTCTTGCTTGCGCGCATGTTGCGCTTCTTCCATGGACCACTCGAGTAGTCGGGCTGTGGGTCGAGGCTGACTCGTGGAGTCGACACGCGAGCGGGTGCTGCTTCGATTGCTGATGTGGGATCTGCCGTCGCGGGTGCTCGAGCGCGATCCATGAGACGGAGGACTCCCTAGTGGTTGATGTAGATTTGATATGCTCCGAAGATCAAGTTGACACCAGTGCGCAGGTCGGCGAAAGCTGGTAGAAAGGCCGGGAGGTGATCCATGAAACCGAGAGATCCGAATAGATCGGAGTCTGCCCGGATTGTAGAGTCGATGAGTGCTGATGGAGTCGCTGCTTTGACGAGTGTCGGTGATGAGGCCGCCGAGATCGCGGTTCCAACCTGTGAAGTTCCCACAGATGGCGCCAATTGACGGGGATCAACCCCGGCAAATCCCATGGTCAGGGACCCTGGGTTAGTCATAGAGATGGCACAGGTTGGACGATACTCGTCGGCTAACAGGAGAAGCACTTCCTGCTCGATATTATCACGTGAGGGGGCGATTACAATGGAGTCCAAGGCGAGTTCTCGCAAGGCTAGGATGAGTAGATGCGTATTGAGATATCCTGGACGTTTCCCCTCCTAGCCTTTATATACTAGGATAAGTCTTGGGGAGTCCATGCTAGGTTACATAGGTAGTTTCCTAATTCTAGTCCTGCCTTGAACGCCAAGTCGCACCTTCCATGTTAGTTGCGGACTCCTGCGTCAGTGCTTGGTTGGGCCAATCGTGGGCTTGTCGTATCTTCCCAGCGGGCCTTCTGTCTTTACACGCACCAGGTAGCCTTACACGTAGGAGTCGTGGGGTCACCCCCTCGTCACGGTTTTTCAACCTTTCCATCAAAATCCACGGTTCGAGAGTCTCCACCTTGTTTCTTCAAAGCGCCAACTAGAGAGCATAATTGTCATTCTGAGTGTAATGTGCATTGTCCCAAAGTACTGCATTGTCTTTTGCATGATTGTGGTATTATTTATTCTGAAATTTTTAGTTCTAGTCTCCTTTAAAACTCCGAAGGAGTTTCTGCATTTATGTTTTTCTTCACTCATGGAGGCTAGCGAAATACCACTCTAGTATGTTCAAGCTATGTGCATTGTAGTCTTGTCTTGATTTTCAGTAGCATATTATTTACTTTTAGTTGTTTGTGATTGATCACTTGGAAGAAGGATTGCTTCGTGCATTGTCCTCATAGCATTGTTTTGATACTTGCTAAATTCTTTTCGTAGTACATGCTTATATACATCTATTGAAGCAAAAGAGTTTGTCAAAGTTTTCTGTGTCGCGTTCAGTTCGTTGTACTGAATTGCTTGAGTAAAAGCAATATGCTAAGCTTGGGGGAGTTGATACGTCTCAAACGTATCTACTTTTCCAAACACTTTTGCTATTGATTTGGCCTCACTCTTGCATGATTTGGATGAAACTAACATGGACTAACGTTGTTTTCAGCAAAGCTGCCTGTATGGTTTTATTGTGCGCAGGAAAATGGATTTTTGCACGTCTTAGAAAATTCCCAGAAAAATACCCGAAAATCCACGCACCCGAAGGAGTCAGAACCAGAAGTGGGACCAGAGGGGAGCCAAGGGGGCCCCAGGAGCCCCCCTGGCACGGCCAGAGATGGGGCCGCGCCCTCTGGCCGCCTGGGAGCCTCCCCCCTCAACTGGTGCCCTACCGAGGCTCCTATTTATTCCAGTGACGGAGAAACCCCTAAACAGAAGTCGTTTTCCCAATTCACGTCGCGGAGCCGCCGCCACCCTCTGTTCTTCTCCGGGAGGGCTAATCTGGAGGCTGTTTTGGCCTCCGGAGAGGGGAGATCATCGTCATCGTCATCATCATCGCCACTCCATCCTCCCTCCATGACTTCTCCATCCATGTGTGAGTAATTCCCTGTTGTAGGCAAAGGGGATGGTAGGGATTGGATGAGTTAGATCATGTAATAGTTTATCAGATTGTTGGGGGGCATGTTGCCTATCATCTATATTGTTGTTTATCATCTTTGCTTCAACTTGTTGCTCTTAATGCTTGTCACTTTGGGCCCGAGTGCCATGATTTCAGATCTGAACCATTTGTGTTTTCATGAATATATTTGTGTTCTTGATCCTATCTATGAGTTGTATGCACCTGTTATAGTCCGGAACCGGCGATCCCAAAGGTGACAGCTTGGGACACCAAAGGGGATGGACTATAATTTGAGGATTCCATGTATCCATTGATTGTTAATGCTTTGTTCCGGTGCTCTTTGACAGGAGCACCTTAATCTCCATAAGTTCCTTTTGGCCCCGTTCGTAGCGGGATGGTAGGACAAAAGATGTTGTGCAAGTTCTTATTGCAAGCACGTACAACTACCTTTGGGATACAAGCCTGATGTTTGATTTATGCCTAGATGATCATTGCTTTTCTGTGTGCCTTGGCCCAAGTTAAATACATGATGTTTCTTATCCATGCAGCGCCCAACCATCCATCTCCCTAGCCTACAGTGTTTTTAATTCTGCTGGTTACTAGTTGTTTACTTTCGTTGTTTTACTATTACCGTTTCACCACCACTATTACCGTTGCTATCATCACTTCCATATCGCAGTTACTATTAATATTTTCTTGCAAGTAAGTGTATCTCAGGTGCGGTGGAATTGACAACTCTACTGTTAAAGCTAGTGGATATTCTTTGGCTCTCCTTGAGTCGAATCTATAAATTGGGTTATTCTTACCCGCGAAGACTATCTCGATCCCCTGCAGTTGTGGGTTATCAGCGGCCAACGGCCACCGCAGGTCGCCCATACGTGTCCAGGGGCTCCGCCGCGTCCCTCTGCATCGAGCCCGCGCGTCAATTCCGGACGGGAAGGACGGGAGACGCCACCCCCTTCTCCTCTTCCCCGCCACTGTCGTCGGCGTCCGCCGCCCGATTCGCTGCACCCCGGCCACCCCCGTGCCCCCCAAGACGCCCTCGAGGTTCCCTGTGAGCCCCCCTTTCGACCTCCCTTGTTCCCCTGTTATATCCACCGCTGTTGTCGCCTTCCATCAACGGAGCCCGAGCTCACTGGAGCGTGCTCTCCCTGCCCGGTGGCCGCGCCAAGGGCACCCCCATGGTCACCCCGTGCGTGCCCTGGCCGCACCTCCGCACACACACGCCTGTACGGGCCGCGCATCCCCACTACAGCCCACTCCCCCGCTGGCTCCCGCCGACGACGCCGTGGAGCTCTGGCCGCACCACCGCACGCCCCCGTGGCGCGGGCTGCTGCTGCCGGCCGCGCCGCCCTCTCCACGGTGGCCTCCTCCGCCGCGCCACACCCCCCTTCACGCCCCCCTTGCCGGAGCGCCTCTTCGGCGAACGCCATCGTGCCTCTGGCCATGGACGCCGGCGTGCACGCCCAGTGGGGTGTGTCACTGCCATGTGGCCCCAGGCCCTGTTAGTCTCTGTTTAAAGGGATAAAACCCCCCTGTTAATTAGTTGAGCAACTGACTAGTGGGGCCGGGCCTGTTAATCCTTATTAGTTAAATAAAGCAGTTAATTAAAACCTAAGAGAATGACAGATGGGCCCCAACCCATTAGAATAATTTCTGGCTTTTAAAAAATGGATAATTTGCACATGTGCCACTTACAACTAGACCCCACTGGATATTTAGTTTAAATAAAATTGATTTAAATACAAACAGTATATGACATGTGGGTCTTCTCTGTCCGTTGACCAGTCAACCCCCACTGTTTTGGATAATGCCATTTAAATAATTAAAAGAAATTTCTGAAATTCTTTTAAATTGATTAAATTTTTTGAAATTCAATACCTTTTAAACCGTAACTCCGATGAAAATATTTTATATATCAAACTTGATCAGAAAAATACAAAGATTACAGATATGCCACCCGTATACCCATCAGCCCCCTCCAACACACCGAACGTGGAACATTTCTCCTCCGGTTCATTTGTCTGTCAGACAATCGGAGCCGGTAAAACTTTCCAGATGAAAATGTACTGAATACGAAAGTTGTTCAGAATGGATCAACAATCACGGATACACTATCCATTTATCTGTTAGATGTCTCTAACACTGTAGACATGGAACCTTTCCCCTCCGGATCATCGGTCCGGTAATCAACCGGTACTGATGAGTCATCCCCGGATAAAATTCCCGCTCCGCCTAAATTACTTAACACTTCGTTAGAGCCCCGTTGCTTTGTATCTACTATGTCATATTCTTGTATTGCTATTATTGCCGTGTATTTATTGCTTCTTCCCCCTCTCTTATTGTCCAATAGTCTCGACGTCCGCTGCCGATGCCCCTGTGATCGACTACTTCGTCGATGACGATCGTACCTCTACCGTCGAGCTTCCAGGCAAGCAGAGCCATTCTCTTCCCCAGATATCGCCTATCTTTTCCGTACATTTCTTGCACTAGGCATTGCTGCTGCTACGTTACAATCCTATTCAATTGCATAGCCTGTTTTTGTCGCCCCTTGATGTACCTTCCTTTATCATATGCTGCCTTTAAATATATATATTATATTCAGCAGTAAACCCTGCGCATTGTTAACTAGGTTTAGAATAGCGGGCTGTGATCACTCTGGTGAGTGAAAGTGGATTACAAATATTATAACTACAACAAGTACGGATCAATGCAGACGCCCTAGGGAACCTACAACGGTGAGATTCTACCGAGTCGCTTCGAGTTTGACTTACGAGTGGACAAACTCGTATTTCACTCTCGTCGGCTCAGTAGCGTAGCATCACTGGGATGATACGAGGGTATTCCTCTTTAGTTCATTCCGCTGGTGTCTCGACACCACCGGGGTGATACGAGAATATTCCTTTTTAGTTCATTCCGCTGATGTGTCGAACCTCTTCAAGTGTACCATCGAGGGTGATTCCTCCTGGTTTCACTTGATGGTAGGCACTCGAATCAACAGGTCTCCTTACAGGTAAGGAGTCGGGTGACCCAACGGTGCTCGCGCAGGGTGTGACATCCTGGCTTAGTAGGAATGAAAGACTACTCATATCAACAAGGTGCACCTTCTTTTCCGGGAGCCCAGATCCAAAGAACTTCAAAGTTAAGCGTGCTTGGCTTCAAGCAATTTGAGGATGGGTGACCGACCGGGAAGGTATTCCCGGGTGCGCGGGAAAGACTAGTGTTGGTCTGTGGGGACAGTCTAGATCCCGCCAGGCGTACGCCGGGAACCGATGGGTGTGGCCGGGGTGTTACTAATGGTATCAGAGCCGACCCTCGCGGTTACGCGGGCGTGTGCGGGTCAGTGCACGAACATGGGTGAGCCATGTGTCGGGACTGGACGCACAGGCGTGTGCCAAGAGGGAACGTTCCTGTGGGCCGACGAGGACGTCGGTTCCTTTGAGTGGGTGTGTGTGACATCCTGGCTTAGTAGGAATGAAAGACTACTGATACGTCCAAAACGTATCTATAATTTCTGCTTGCTCCATGCATGTTTTGTGTGATATTGCTATGATCTAGATACACTTTCATACACTTTTGATCATATTTGGACTAACCTATTAACTCAGTGCACCACAGTGCCAATTCCTGTTTTCTGCTGTTTTTCTATTTCAGTTTTCCCCCATATAAAAAGTGCTCCAAAAATTCGGGAAAATTCAAATAAAAAATCAGCGTGAAGGAACCTTCCGGAAGAACCTGGGTGGGGCCAGAGGGCCACCACCAGGGGGCCAGGCGCCCTGGTGGCGCGCCCTAGGACTTGGCCGCGCCAGGGGGGCGCCATGACCCTTGGTGGCCCCCCTGGCTGCCCCCCTTCGCCTATATATTCTCCGTCACGGGAAACTTCCGAGAATAGAACCCTTCTACGCGATCTCTCCTCTGTTCCGCCGCCGCCGCGCTTCCGAGATCGGGAGCACCAGAAGACCTCTTCCCGGCACCCTGCCGGAGGGAGGGCCGACCTCCGGGAGTCTCCTCTCCACCATGGATGCTTCCCGGATGTCTTGTGAGTAGTTTTCCTTGGACCATGGGTCCGTGATCAGTAGCTATGTGATGTTCTCCTCCCCTCTTTGTTCTTCATGGTTTAGACCTCGTGAGCTGCCCTACATGATCGAGGCACTTTTGTAATCTTTCTGCTATTTCTATGCTGAATTTGATGGGATCTGATGGATTATGAGATTATGTTCAGATTGTGATTGAGTAATATATTTGGTTCTTATCTCTTATATTTTTGTTCCTAAGTAATTCTTGCATGTTCTCCGTTGCTGTTTATTGCTTTGGCCAAGTAGTAGGTAGTAACCCCAAGAGGGAACGTTATGCTCGATTGTGGGTTCATGCCCCCCGATGACACGCTTGAGTGACAGAAAATTGAGTCTAGGGGATGTGTTGTTGCCACAAGGGGGAAAACAACGGTGCTTGCAACCGCGGTTGCAAGGATTATTTACTTTACGCAAAGTGCTTTTTAATGCAGTTGTCTGTTGCTTTGGGTTTACACTTTGGGTGGGGCTCGCAACTTAATACCAGCGAGATGTTCTGGATAGATATCTCAAGGTGGATGATTAGTAGTAGATGCAGTTGGATTTCGGTCTACTTATTTTGGCGTACTTCTCGTGCTTTTGAGCCTCTTCCTTTATTTTGTAGCATAGTTAGCATTGCGGTGCGTTCATAATCCTGTCAATTGCCCTTCTGTAATTTGTTCACCTCGCATAGCAGTTTTATCGTCTTTTGGGAGAGAGACATCACTAGTGAACATCACGTATCCCGGTCCATATCCTCATCACTGTTTACACGCTCATTTACTTTTCTGCTTTTACTTTCAGTTGCTATCATTATCCTTTGTGTTTGATCCTTTCTGAACAACAAGACCGGAGAGATTGACAACCTCTCTGAACTTCGTTGGGAACAAAGTTATTTGTGTCTGTGTGCAGGTCCGCGTCAGTAGCGCCGCTGACACCTACTTATCATCTCCGGAGTCCTACTAGAGACAAACCTTGGTATCTTTACTAAGGGAAATTTGCTGTTGTGCTACATCACGCCTTCCACTTGGGGCTCACCAACGAAGGGCGAGAAATCACTATCATTACCTCGCACATCAAGCCAAATTTCTGGCGCCGTTGCCGGGGACTCCGAGTGCTAAGATAGGGGAGTTGCACACTACCCTTTATCTTTGTTTTTTAGTCTTGTTAGTTTACCTTTCAGTTTTTATCTTTGTGTCTTGTATCAAAAATCAAAATATATATATATAGTATGTCTAGTTCCTTACTTACCAATCAATGTGTAACTTCTTTGAAACTAGATCTTATTGGCATGGAGGATTCACCAAGGATCAACAAGAATATTACAAGGAATACCGCTTGTCTCAAAAAGGGATACACTTATGGAGACTCATACATCAATCGTATGAGTATGCTAAAAACTTGTGCTCAATATATAATATATCTTTCTGCAGGGATGAATCTTGTTGCTTTATGAGGCACAAACACCTTGCTTTACAATGTGAGTACAATGAGGATGAAACCTTAGCTTCTTATGCTAAGGGAAATTATGATTTTTATGATGCAGAACAAATAGAAGAATTTGTTGCTTTTAAGGGTGCCTATGAAATTACTTCTTTTCTTGAAAATATTGATGAAGCCCCTTACAAATCTGAGAGTCTTGCTATACTTAACTATTGTTTGGAAAATTATGATGAAAATTATTATATTACTGATCATCTTGAGAGAATCTCTCCCCAAAAGGAAGAGACTAATGTTTTGCAGGACTCTATAGAAGAAGAAATTACTGAACCTGAAAGCTCTTTGGATGAAGAAGAGGAGGAGAGTGACGAACAAAAGGAGGAAGAATGGAGCCATCCATGTCTACCTTCTAATGAGAGTAACTCTTTGACTCTCACCTTATATGAGTATTATGATCCTATGGATTCTTTTGAAATATCCCTTTTTGATGAAGTTGATGCCTTCTATGCTTATGGCCGTGATGCCACTATGGATGATGCTTACGGAGATGAACTTGCTATAGTTCCTCATGTTAAGCATGAAATTTTTGCTATCGCACCCACACTTGAGTTTCCTATTATCCTTTTAAAATCTCCAACTCCGAAGAATTTTCCTCTTATCAAAGCTCAATGTGATGGGTTGTATTTATCTTATGATCCTAAAAACCGTGTTGAAAAAAATACACGTGTGCTTGTAGGTCATGAACAATACGATTTATATGATAGTTATATTCTTGATGTTGTTCATGATATTACTGAAAATTACTTTGAGAGAGGAAAGTTTGGTTATAGAAACTTCCATGCGACAAAAACGCCTCTCTCTAAACTGAAACTTTCGAAGTTGTTCTTGTTCCACCTTCCTATGCATGTCACTTTGTGCTTCTTTGATTTATTTTCTTACAAGATGCCTATGCATAGGAAGTGGGTTAGGCTTAAATGTGTTTCAAATTTTCTTCTTGATGCTCTCTTTTGCTAAAATTCCCATTCTCTTGTGAGAGCATCTTTTATAATCTTTAAGCCTAACTTAAAGGCATAAAAGAAAGCACTTTTGGGAGGCAGCTCATAACTAATTAGGTTTCTTTTTACCTTCTTTGTGTCTTGATGTTTGTTACTACTGTAGCAACATCATTGTATCTTTATTTTTCAGCTTTGTGCCAAGTTATAGCCTCTTATGATAAGGGAAGCAAAAGTTGTGACATGTTGTCCAGAAAACAGATTATGTCCCTAGACAGAAAAATTCGAATCAAATCACCAGATCATCTTTTTGATCTGAATTTTTTTGACAGCGTGATCTATACAATTGTGAAACTTTCGTATGTTCTGAGTTTTTTGATTTGAGTTGCAGAAGTGCCTCTAAAATATTCTTTACTACCTGCTGTTCTGTTTTTCACAGATTCTGCCACGTTTTGCCTCTCTTCACTTTTGCAAACCTTAAGCTTGCTTTTTCTTTGCAAAAACCTTTTGGAACTCTTGAGAAACAGTAGCTCTTCAATAATATCTTTATATCCAGTGGGGAAAAATTATTTTATTAAGGGTACTAACCTCTCTAATCAGCTTATGATGAGTTGTGTATGAAGGGAGTTTTCAAGCGTGCGATGGAAGATGATGAAAGAAGATCCAGGAGTGTCAAGCGCTCAAGCTTGGGGCTGCCCCCATGCATCCCCAATAAATATTCAAGGAGACTCAAGCGTCTAAGCTTGGGGATGCCCCCGTGCATCCCCTTCTCCATCAACAATCATCAGTTCGTCCTTCGTCTCACTATATTTTTATCACTTCATGCGCTATGTGCTATGCTTGGAGCGTCTCGCTCTTAGGTTTTATTTTTAGTTTTATTTAGCTTTGCTTGCTGTTCATAACAAGTTAGATCCCTTCTTACTTTGTGTGGGAGAGAAACACGCTCCACTTTCAAAATCTAGAACGCATCATAGGATTTTTCCTGCCTATCTTTTTGCTGTTGTGTGTTCTTTATCTTTTCGTAGCTACTGCCATGTTTAGTTTTAGTCTTAGTTTGTCTTTAGCAAGAGCCTTGGCTTTTGTTTAGTCTGTTGCTGGAACTCTTTTTAGTATTCACGTTTATCTTGTTAAAGAGAGTTGGTTGCTGCACTGAGTTGTGTCTTGTCTTGAAAGTAGATAATTGAGGTTGCTATTTAATTCTAGTAGTAACTTGCAATAGTTTTGAGGTATTGTTGTGAGTAATGTTTGAAATTTTGGTGTCAAGAGCTCTAGCCTATTAGTGATAGGTGTCGTATTTTGGGCAATCCGTGTTTATTTTCAAAACCTACAAAACTAGTTGAGAACTCTGGCTACTAGATGGATCACTAATCTTTGGAGGGATCGAATATTAGAGAACACTCACGTACCATGAGTCGAGGATGCGCAAGGATAACCAAACCCCCATACACTCCTCCTCGGGGTACTTGTATCTTTGTGAACCTCCTTATTAGATTGAGAGTTACCAATAATAAGTGCATGAGTTCTTCGGACTAATGTAAGTATTGAAAGTTGACACTTCCACCTTTCCATATTTTACTAGCCTCTACCGTGCCGTGCATTGCCTTCTTCTCACTCCGAGAGTTGGTGTCCACCTTCGCCGGTACATCCAAACCATTGGCATGATACGCTCTGTCATCATAAACCTCCTTATATCTTTCCTCAAAACAGCCACCATACCTACCTATCAAGGAATTTCCATAGCCTTTCCGAGATATATTGCCATGCAACATCCACCTCTTCATGACTTGATCTTCATGTCATACATGTTCCTGCTACACTGGCAGCGACATACATTGCATACATCATGTTAGTTACATCTTCTTTATGATTTTGAGTACCTTGTAAAGTGTGAAAGATCTCCTTTACCTTCTTGTAAAATAGAGTGTTGCCCTTAAGTGAGGAAAAGATCCCAAAGTGGACACAATAAAAGATCCCAAAGAGGACAAATGAGAGTTAAATAGAAAGAGCCATTGAGGCCACAAACAAAATACAAAAAAATAGAAAAAAGAGAAAAAGAAATAAAAAGAGAGAAAGGGGCAACACTACTACCCTTTTGAGAGATCCACACTAGTACTACCTTTATATCTTTGTACTTTATAGAGATGATCATTATGCATATAGCTATGTGGGGACCTTCACACTATAGAACTTGGCTTGCATATTCCAAGGATGAGCCTCCTCAAACGAGCTCTAGGTCTTCATGAGCGAGCAAGTTAGATGCACCCCCACTAGTTCCATTAGAGAGCTTCCTAGCTCGTATGTGCATCCGTTGCATGGCAATCCCTACTCCTCACATCATATCTATCATTTGGCATCTCTTGCCTATGATTGTCCTAATTGATGTGAGCCTTTCTCCTCCTTTTTTGTCTTCCTCCTCCATACTCCTCTCTTTGCCATCCCAAGTGTCAACTCTCGTGCTTACGCTCATCCATTGCATGAGTGCTCAAAATATTGAAAAATGAGTGGATCAAATTGACTTGTACCTGGCTAGTGGTCTGGGGACGACTCAAGATAAGATTCCAGAAAAAGACCAAGTGTGAAACTTTAGTAGATTGAGTTCTCAACAAATAAATTGTTTTTCTCGTATTCCCTATCCCCCTTCTTGCACGCAAACACCATTTGGAGACATTTGAGTCACGGACAGCGAGAGCTCTTGCACCTAATGTTCTTTTGTTACTTGTTTCAATGCTAATATAGACTCTTGCTTGTTATGACTTGAATTGAATTTCTAACCTTGATTGCTTTACTTTTCAAAGTTCTTATATGGTTGTTAGCATGTCACCACAGAAATTATGCTGTTATCATTTACCTACTCGAGGACGAGCAGGAATTAAGCTTGGGGATGTTGATACGTCCAAAACGTATCTATAATTTCTGCTTGCTCCATGCATGTTTTGTGTGATATTGCTATGATCTAGATACACTTTCATACACTTCTGATCATATTTGGACTAACCTATTAACTCAGTGCACCACAGTGCCAGTTCCTGTTTTCTGCTGTTTTTCTATTTCAGTTTTCCCCCATATAAAAAGTGCTCCAAAAATTCGGGAAAATTCAGATAAAAAATCAGCGTGAAGGAACCTTCCGGAAGAACCTGGGTGGGGCCAGAGGGCCACCACCAGGGGCCCAGGCGCCCTGGTGGCGCGCCCTAGGGCTTGGCCGCGCCAGGGGGGCGCCTGGACCCCTGGTGGCCCCCCTGGCTGCCCCCCTTCGCCTATATATTCTCCGTCACGGGAAACTTCCGAGAGCAGAACCCTTTATCGCGATCTCTCCTCTGTTTCGCCGCGGCCGCGCTTCCGAGATCGGGAGCACCAGAAGACCTCTTCCCGGCACCCTGCCGGAGGGAGGGCCGACCTCCGGGAGTCTCCTCTCCACCATGGATGCTTCCCGGATGTCTTGTGAGTAGTTTTCCTTGGACCATGGGTCCGTGATCAGTAGCTATGTGATGTTCTCCTCCCCTCTTTATTCTTCATGGTTTAGACCTCGTGAGATGCCCTACATGATCGAGGCACTTTTGTAATCTTTCTGCTATTGTTATGCTGAGTTTGATGGGATCTGATGGATTATGAGATTATGTTCAGATTGTGATTGAGTAATATATTTGGTTCTTATCTCTTATATTTTTGTTCCTAAGTAATTCTTGCATGTTCTCCGTTGCTGTTTATTGCTTTGGCCAAGTAGTAGGTAGTAACCCCAAGAGGGAACGTTATGCTCGATTGTGGGTTCATGCCCCCCGATGACACGCTTGAGTGACAGAAACTTGAGTCTAGGGGATGTGCTGTTGCCACAAGGGGGAAAACAACGGTGCTTGCAACCGCGGTTGCAAGGATTATTTACTTTACGCAAAGTGCTTTTAAATGCAGTTGTCTGTTGCTTTGGGTTTACACTTTGGGTGGGGCTCGCAACTTAATACCAGCGAGATGTTCTGGATAGATATCTCAAGGTGGATGATTAGTAGTAGATGCAGTTGGATTTCGGTCTACTTATTTTGGCGTACTGCCCGTGCTTTTGAGCCTCTTCCTTTCTTTTGTAGCATAGTTAGCATTGCGGTGCGTTCATAATCCTGTCAATTGCCCTTCTGTAATTTGTTCACCTCGCATAGCAGTTTTATCGTCTTTTGGGAGAGAGACATCACTAGTGAACATCACGTATCCCGGTCCATATCCTCATCACTGTTTACACGCTCATCTACTTTTCTGCTTTTACTTTCAGTTGCTATCATTATCCTTTGTGTTTGATCCTTTGTGAACAACAAGACCGGAGAGATTGACAACCTCTCTGAACTTCGTTGGGAACAAAGTTATTTGTGTCTGTGTGCAGGCCCGCGTCAGTAGCGCTGCTGACACCTACTTATCATCTCCGGAGTCCTACTGGAGACAAACCTTGGTATCTTTACTGAGGGAAATTTGCTGCTGTGCTACATCACGCCTTCCACTTGGGGTTCACCAACGAAGGGCGAGAAATCACTATCATTACCTCGCACATCAACTACTCATATAAACAAGGTGCACCTTCTTTTCCGGGAGCCCAGATCCAAAGAACTTCAAAGTTAAGTGTGCTTGGCTTGGAGCAATTTGAGGATGGGTGACCGACCGGGAAGGTATTCCTGGATGCGCATGAGTGAGGACAAAGTGCGCAGGAAAGACTAGTGTTGGTCTGTGGGGACAGTCTAGATCCCGCCAGGCGTACGCCGGGAACCGGTGGGTGTGGCCGGGGTGTTACAATGTGACATCCTAACTTAGTAGGAATGAAATACTACTCATATCAACAAGGTGCACCTTCTTTTCCGGGAGCCCAGATGCAAAGAACTCCAAAGTTAAGCGTGCTTGGCTTGGAGCAATTTGAGGATGGGTGACTGACCGGGAAGTTTCCCCTGGGTGCGCACGAGTGAGGACAAAGTGCGTAGGAAAGACTAGTGTTGGTCTGTGGGGACAGTCTAGATCCCACCAGGCGTAACGGCCAAGAACCGGTGTGTGACCGGGGCGTTACAAATGGTATCAGAGCCGACCCTCGCGGTTATACGGGCGTGTGCGGGTCAGTGCGCGAACATGGGTGAGCCATGTGTCAGCACTGGACGCACAGACGTGTGCCAAGAGGGAACGTTCCGATGGGCCGACGAGGACGTCGGTTCCTTTGAGTGGGTGGGTGTGACATCATGGCTTAGTAGGAATGAAAGACTACTCATATCAACAAGGTGCACCTTCTTTTCCGGGAGCCCAGATGCAAAGAACTCCAAAGTTAAGCGTGCTTGGCTTGGAGCAATTTGAGGATGGGTGACCGACCGGGAAGTATCCCCTGGGTGCGCACGAGTGAGGACAAAGTGCGTAGGAAAGACTAGTGTTGGTCTTTGGGGACAGTCTAGATCCCACCAGGCGTAACGACCAAGAACCGGTGTGTGACCGGGGCGTTACACAGGGTATCTTAGCGGAACGACAGGTCAGGTATATTCCACCGGTGTGCGGCGGGCCTGGTACTGTTCGTGGCCGAGAGGTATCCTGTTCTACGAAAGTCGAGCTCTTCAAAGAGCAAACGCGAGACAAGGTAAGGAGACGGTTGACCTTGTTGGTGACCGCACGAGTTGGTGGGACGTCAGGGCAGGCACCGATGTTATTGGTGGACCTGGCTACTGTCGTTGTCCGCGACTCACCCGGATAGGGGCAACGATAACGGTTGTCCCGACAGATAATAATAAAATGCTAAATGGTTCAGTGGATGACTTGAGAGGCCCGTTGGTCTGTACGCACTACCTTCACATGGGATAAGGAGTTATGGGCTCCCCTGCGTCGTAGTTTGTCCGAAAGCTCTTCAGACGTCAGCAGTATCGCGGTCTGATTGCCGGGAAGCGGTGTGTCTTCTTCGCTCGAGCAGTGTATTTGGATTTTCTTTTGCTTCACCGGCCAGCCTCGCACCGTGCAGGAGCGTGCAAGGGTGAGGGACATAGACCCCTTGGCGCATAGGATATAGTCCGGCGGATGGCCTCTCTGTTGAGGCTAGGATGGATTGTGGCGTGTCGGATAGCTTTGGTGGAGCGTTCCCTAACAAGGTGCCCGCCCCCCTGGAGATCCGAGCGTGCAGGCTGAACAGTAGTGCACCCCTGCAGGGAGTTTAATCTATTCGAATAGACGTGTCCACGGTAACAGGACGCTTTATGTTGAAGCTGGATCTTACCACTACAAACTACTACTATTAAACTGTATGGTTCCGGGTTTTCTTCCTCGCCGGGAAGTCGAGGAGGGGAACTCGAAGGCATTATTATTATTAATCATTACAACGTATATTATACAATGTTGCAACAACTTCTGCTTCATTGTTACTTTATGCTTTATATAAACTGTTGGATGTTCTCTCCTTGTGCTTCAAGACACGTTAGAAGGTGCTAGTCTTCGATAGGCCTAGCTTCTTATCCTTATTCTGATTTCTACCTTGCAGTCCACTATATACAGCCTCCCCTTTCCATTTGATACAAATGCATAAATGCTTAGTAGCGGACGTAAGATTCGCGGGTATGCTAGATACTCACCCTTGCTTTATTTCCTTCCTTTTTGTTTTTCCTGATCGACCGCTGCAGTCGACGTTGGAGTCCAGGAGCAGGAAATCCCCGATGCCGAAGACCGCAACATGAAGATCCCCGATGCCTTCTACGACGTCGAGTTCCCCGTTGACCAGGAGTAGTTTGGAGGTTCCCAGGCAGGAGGCCTCGCCTTTTCGATCGAGTGTTGATTTTGTGCTAGCCTTCTTAAGGCAACCTTGTACCCTTGTGTCTATACTCAGATACTATTGCTTCCGCTAACTTTGTGATTTCGAGCTGTTGTATTCGAGCCCTCGTGGCCCATGACTTGTATTAAACAGCTTGTATTATTTTATTTGTAGAGTTGTGTTGTGATATCTCACCGTGAGTCCCTGATCTCGATCGTGTACCTTGCGTGTATGAATACTGTACACGGTCTGATTTTGGGGGCGTCACACATTTTCTCTCGATTTCAAGATGATACCCCGCGCGTTGCTGCGGAACTGTTTAGAAATAATTTGATATTGAATTTATTAAATATATTATAATTTAATCATAAATTCCTTTTCAAATAAACATTGTTTAGAGTAAAAATCTAAACGAAATTGATGAAAAATCAAAAAATAAGTGTTATTTTTGTTTTGTTAATTTATTTCCTTGACAATATATAGGCGAGATGATATGAGAGGAAAACAACATTGAGTAGAGATAATAAAGAAATCTCCACCATTGGTTAAACCTAAAAAAATGATAGCAACTATGGATTTATATTTATTAAAGTCTGCATGAAAATAAAATACGAGGTAACACATAATTTTATTTCTATTATAAAGGTGCTTATAAATTGTGAGGTTGAATGGATGTTTAATTATTTATTTGTGATAGGTTGCATGCTCATGCGAAGTTAATGACTCATGTGCATGAAAAGTTAGTGGAAAAAGTTTTTACATGATGGACATATTTGATGATGTGGATAGCTTGCATGTCAAATTAAATAGGTAACATAGTATAATTTAATTATAAATTATTTTTTGAAAGAAATATTGTTTAGAATAAAAATCTAAGAAAATTTGATGAAAAATCAAAAAATAAATGAGATTTTTATTTTGTTAGTTTATTGCTTTGACAATATATAGGCGAGACGATATGAGAGAAAAACAACATTGAGTCGAGATAGTGAAGAAACATCCACCATTGGCTAAACCTAAAAAAAGATAGCAACTACAAATTTGTATTTATACAAAAAATCTGCATAAAAAATAAAATACGAGGTAACTCATAATTTTATTTCTATTAAAAAAGGTGCTTGTAAATTATGAGATCGAATGAATATTTATTTATTTA
Source organism: Bromus sterilis (assembly GCA_950022295.1). Taxonomy (NCBI): domain Eukaryota; kingdom Viridiplantae; phylum Streptophyta; class Magnoliopsida; order Poales; family Poaceae; genus Bromus; species Bromus sterilis. The sequence continues at coordinate 22,840,167 of OX465596.1, read as the reverse complement.
TGATAGGTTGCATGCGCATGCGAAGTTAATGACTGATGTATATGAAAAGTTAATGGAAATAGTTTTTACATAATAAATCTATTTGATGATGATGTGAATACATTGCATGTCAAAATAGATAAATTAGTGAGAATAGACTATTTAGGTACTATAAATTCTACTCCAAGATTCATTTTCGCACGAGCCGTTGCCGTTGCCCAGCAATCCGAACTGAAGCGTACTACGCGGAGGAGGAGACCACGGGACACACGAATCCGAGTGGAAAGAATGACGCCTCTACAAATTCGCAGTACTGCTGCATGACATATCTATAATACTATAATAGATCATCCCCACTATCTTATCTATCTCAACATGCAAGCATGCCACATCACCATACATTTATGATTGGAATAAGGTCCACCTCAACATGCAACCATGCATGAGACAAGACCCACCACCACATGCAACAATGCATGCATAGATAAATATTTTTTATTCCCTTGCTACACTTATATTTAAAAAATAATTTATAAATATACACAATCAAATATAGTAAGTTGTATATGTTTTTAACTTTTTGGTTTATTTGTTATTAATCTAAATATTTAAAATTCACGTAATTAAATTTTATTGAAATATAAGACGATCTATTCCCGTGATCCCCACTAACTTATTTATCTCAACATACAAGCATGCCATATCACCCTACAATTACGGATGGGATAAGGTCCACCTTACCATACGACTATGCATGAAAAAATATTTTTTACTTTCTTATTATACTTATATTAAAAAAACAATTACTAAAAATAATCAAATATAATAAATTGTATGCATTTTTAAATTTTTGGTTCATTTGTTATTAATTTAAATATGTTAAATTTACATAATTAAATTTTGTTGAAATATAGAGCGACCAATTCCCGCAGCAAGGCGCGGGGTATCATCTAGTTTAATCTAAATTCAACCTATCCAGTTCATCTCAATCATCAAAAAAGAGGGGGAGAAGGAAAGCCGGGTGGTCCCACGCCCCAATAATAACCCACCCTGGCCGCGCGTGGCGGCCACCGTCCGATTCATCATCGGCCAGCCAGCCAACTAACCACAGCACCAGCATCGCGGCGCCCGTCCCGAGGCGCGGTTGCTGTGCCTGTGCCTGTGCCTGTGCCTGTGCTCCTCTCCCTCCCCCACCCACACCCTCCCTCACCTCACCACCCTCCCGCCGCTCCGCCATTACTGCAAATCCAAATCCACCGCGCCAAATCCCTCGGAACGCCGACCCTCCCTCCCTCCCTCCCTCCCTACCTACCGCCGCCGCCGCCGCCGGCCCCGCTCAGGTAAGCGCCCCCTCCTCCCCTGGCCCAATCTCTCCATTCCCCGCACCTTCCGCTCGATCCGTCCTGAGGCCGCGTGCGATTCGTTTCAGGGCCGCGGAGGGGTCTCGTCTCGTCCAGATGGAGCCCGGGGAGGCGGCGGTGCCGCCCAGGACGACCACTAGCGGGCGGAGGTACAAGGCGCTCATGCCCTGGCGATTCCAGCGCGGCTTCGTCCGGAAGCCATACAAGGGCCCCACCGCCGCCGGCGCCGCCTCCGCCGCGCCCAGAGGGGTCAAAGTGGGCGGTTCTTCTGCGAACGGTTCCAGATCGGCGCCGGTTGGCGGCGGCGGTGCTGGCGTGGGAGATCCGGTGGGCGGCCAAGTGAAGAAGAGAGGCAGACCGTTTGGGCCCGGAAAGGGGCCCGATGGGAAGAAGATGAAGATGGAGACCGACGCTCGCTGCGCTGGAATGGATTCCCAATCGATGGGGAGAAGCACGCGCAGTGCGACCATGAAGAGCCGCCTCAATGGGGAGAAATCGGTGAACAGTGCTCGTTGCGGCGCTGAAGAAGAGGATATCCAATCGAAAAGAAGCACACGCAGCGAGACTGCGAAAAGCTACAAGGAGGTCAAAATGGAGAACAACAGCCCTCAGAGCGGCGCTGAAGAGGATATCCAATCGAAAAGAAGCACACGCAGCGAGACTGTGAACAGCTCTCGTAGGGATGAAACGGATAATGGCGCTCATAGCGGTGCCAGGAAGGATTGCCAGTTGAAGAGAGGCACAGGCAGCGTGACCATGAAGACCTCCAATGGGGAGAAAACAGAGAAGAGTGCCCGCAGCGGTGCCGATAAGGATTGCCAGTTGAAGAGAGGCACAGACAGCGTGACCATGAAGGGCTCCAATGGGGAGAAAACGGAGAAGAGTGCTGGCGGCGGTGCCGGCAAGGATTGCCAGTTGAAGAGAGGTACAGACAGCGTGACCATGAAGAGCTCCAATGGGGAGAAAACAGAGAAGAGTGCTGGCAGCGGTGCCGGCAAGGATTGCCAGTTGAAGAGAGGTACAGACAGCGTGGCCATGAAGAGCTCCAATGGGGAGAAAACAGAGAAGAGTGCTGGCAGCGGTGCCGGCAAGGATTGCCAGTTGAAGCGAGGTACAGACAGCGTGACCATGAAGAGCTCCAATGGGGAGAAAACGGAGAAGAGTGCTCGCAGCGGTGCTGATAAGGAGTGTGGTCTGGGAAAGTCCAAGTCCAAGTCCAGTGGCAATATTGTGGGTGATGGGTTGGCCGCCGCGGCTGGAGGAGATTGCGATTTGGGGGGGTCCGACTGCAACCGTGTTGCAAGGGATAAACATAACCAGAATTTTGAGACTGGTAGCAGCATTGGTGCTGGTGATGGAGCAGCGTGTGCCCCGGAGGGGAATGAGGGTAATCTAGGAGCTGAGAACTGCGTGTCCGAGGGTTCGAAGAAGTCTTGTGTGAACCGCAGTGGGTTAAAGAGCAAAAAATCTTCTGCTACTGATCATGTGCTGGAGGAGCCAGCAGGAAAAGGTGGTAGCACGGGAGATGGGGCTTCCAAGGAGAGTGATGTTGCAGCCAAAGGATGCAGCTCTGCAGTTCCTGGAAGCAATGGTATCGGCACAAATTGCCGCAGAGGGTGGAAAGCAATAATGCCATGGAGGTTCCAGATCGGGTACAAGCGGTCATTCTCGAAAGCTTTTGGCTCCAATACTGGATCTGTTGAAACTCCAGAATACAGGGCTCAGGGCAGTTCAACACAGTCCACTCCAGGAACTAGAAGTACCGTGAGGTGCTATGCCAGTCCCCTTTCAAATGTTAGAATTTCGGCTATGCAAGATTTCTCCTCAGGTAAAGGTGAGAAGAAAACCCAAACTGCATGTAAAAAGGTGAAAACTGAGAAGGATGATCATAATCAGGGAATGCCAGTTAATGGAGCTGCCCTTGCTAGGGAGAACGTCATGAGATCTTTGAGTGATTTCAGATTAATTTACAAAAATCTTTTGGTTAAACTTGAAGACAGGTCAAAGGAAGGCGGTACCGATCTGCAAGCTTACAAAATCTTCAGGGAAAAGTACCTTGCAGAGTGTAATGATATGACTTATGTTGGCAATGTGCCTGGAATCCATGTTGGTGATATCTTTCATGCAAGGGTTGAGATTTCTGTCGTTGGTCTTCATCGCCCACACCGGAAAGGGATTGATTATGTCAAGAATGAGGATGGTACTTGTATAGCTGTTAGCATCGTGGCATATGCACGTTTGGCTGATGTCAAGAATAATTTGGATGCCTTTATATATTCTGGATCAATGAAAGCTACACTCAATCAGAAGATAGAGGGTAACAACCGTGCACTGAAAAAGAGCATGGAAACTAAAACACCAGTCCGTGTTATCCATGGTTTCGGCACTCATCCTCAGGGAAACAGTCAGCGGAAGAATGTTCTCATATATGGGGGTTTATATCTAGTTGAGAAATACTGGAGGGAGAAAGAAAGCGAAGATCGTTATGTTTATCTGTTCCGAATGAGAAGGATATCAGGGCAGAAACACATTAACATTGAAAAAATTCTGAAATTAGCACAGGCTGAACCATTTGATGGTGTTATAATGAAAGATATATCCCAAGGGTTGGAGAGGATCCCGATACCTGTTGTGAACTCAATATCCAGTGAGCACCCAATGACATATCACTACATGTCACGCCTGAAATACCCCCCTAACTATCAACCAGCTCCTCCAGCAGGCTGTGGTTGTGTAGGCGGGTGCTCGGACTCTAAACCGTGTGCATGTGCAGTGAAAAATGGTGGGGAGATCCCTTTCAATGATAATGGCCGCATCATAGTAGCGAAACCTCTTGTTTATGAGTGTGGACCTTCGTGCAAGTGTCCTCCTACATGTCATAACAGAGTTGGCCAGAAAGGCATCAAATTTCGGCTGCAAGTCTTCAAGACCAAATCAATGGGTTGGGGCGTGAAAACTCTTGACTTTATACCATCTGGAAGCTTCGTATGTGAATACATTGGCGAAGTGTTGGATGATGAAGAGGCACAGAGAAGGATGAATGATGAGTACTTGTTTGCTATAGGGCATAATTACTATGATGAAACCCTTTGGGAGGGCCTATCAAGATCTATACCCTCGCTTCAGAGTGGTCCGCCTAAAGATGAGGAAGCTGGTTTTGCTGTTGATGCTTCGAAGATGGGAAACTTTGCAAAATTTATTAATCATAGCTGCAGCCCCAACCTATATGCACAAAATGTGCTCTATGATCATGATGACAAGAGTGCGCCTCATATCATGTTCTTTGCCTGCGAGGATATCCCAGCCCATCAAGAGCTAGCATACCACTACAACTATGCTATAGATCAGGTTCATGATGCCGACGGTAACATCAAGAAGAAGAAATGCCTTTGTGGATCTCCTGAATGTGATGGCTGGTTGTATTAGGTTTAGGGTCTGATGCCTTTGTGGCTCTATTGAAGTTATTTCATATCATTCATTCTTCTTGGAGCCTTTTCAGTGTCCAATAAATATCACTGCTTAAGTTTCCATCAAGGGCAGCTTTCCTGATCCTGCATTGATAAGTTACCAAGTCTCTCTGCTTAGTTAGTCCTTTATTAGTTCATTTTGTGCTTGTAGGACTAGCTTGCAATACGAAGATAATTCTTGGAAATAATGCACCACTAAGTTTTTTTTTGTAGATTTTAATATCTGACAATCTCCCATTTGGTTCTGTGACAAAATATTCTGCTGGTCCTTCAACTCCTTAAATAAGTTCTCTTGATTAGGAAGTCCTAACACATGTTTTTCAGTGGAGACTACTGGAGCATCGTAAGAATATAATTGTGATGTACACTTCAGAAAATTACTTGTCCTTATATTTACTACTGTTACATGTTTATTTTCAGAAATAAAATAACCTTCACACTGTCATCATTTTTTAGAAAAATAAAGATACATTGATTTTTCCATTATGCACTGGAAGAATTCACATGAATGAAGAACCAATCATTTGCCATTAAAAGTAGTGAATAACTAATTATTCTAGAGTTTTATATTAATTGAAATGGAAGTAGGAGTGATGGCGTTAGTCCAAAGTTTTGAAAACCTTTAAATTTTAAATTCATCTGGATTCCAGATTTATCAGATTTTAACAGGTTAATATTAGGAATTGGCGAGAAAATGAGCTCCTTCTGGAGTCCAGCCTAGAACATGTTCTGGAAAATTGATATATATATGTGCATAGTCCCGAAAAATCGATAAAATCTGTTCTTGCTGATCCCTTTTAGATGGCTTCATAGTTCTAAATGCAGTTGCAGCTGAATTATCAAATTGATATATATGGACAGGTGCAAAAGCAGTACTAAGTTGGTGTCCCAAAGCCAATTAAAAAGTATTCGTTCCTACTCCTTAATATAAATTTATGTGTTATGGATAATGAAGTCCAGGATATTGTGCTTGTGTGTACAAACAAAACCTTTTCAAACTTAAAGCTGTCATATAGATATAGCATGTTCCAGTGTGTATTTTGCTATGCTGGATTGCTGGTAATGAAATGGAAACCCATTCAAAGATCTTTCTGGTGCCAAAGATTGTAGGTGAGGAAATCCTGGGTCATGATTTTTATGGCTTGTTCGACTGCCCTGAATACTTTTGATCCAGATACCTAGTTTCTCTGTAGATTATCCATGTTTGGTTTTACGTCCGTGAGTTTGTGAGCTTGGATCCTGGATGCTCCAGACCTCACTTAGACATACTATGCTTTGAGAAACAAAGTATCATTACCAGCTCTTGTTGTATCCCTTGTTGCTCAGGGGAAAACCCCGATCCCTGGATTGGGTGGTTGCGGTATTACGGTGTTGTTTCTTTTTTGAAGGCGCCGTTTTGGAGCTTCCTGTTCGTTATGCACGGCTTCTCTTTGTAGTTGTTCTTATCACCCGTGTATCTTGTCTTGAGTGTGTGCTTTGTGGTGCTGTCTTGAGTGTGTGCCGAGTGGTGTGCGTTGAGTTGTATGATGATTGATCGATGTTTTATATATAAAGCGGGGTGTGAGATTTGTTTGGTTCATGAGAGCTCTTGGCTTTCAGCAGCTTTCCTGATCCTGCATTGATGAGTTAACAAATCTCTCTGCTTAGTTGGTCCTTTATTAGTTCATTTTATGCTTGTAGGACTAGCTTTCAATACGAAGATAATTCTTGGAAATAATGCACCACTAAGTTTTTTTTGGTAGATTTTAATATCTGACAACCTCCCATTTGGTTCTGTGACTAAATACTCTGCTGGTCCTTCAACTCCTTAAACATGTTCTCTTGATTAGGAAATCCTAACAGATGTTTTTCAGTGGAGAGTACTGGAGCATCATAAGAATAGAATTGTGATGTACACTTCAGAAAATTACTTCTTAAGAGCAGAACTAAGTTGGGTGTCCCAAAGGAAGTTGAAAAGTATTCGCTCTTACTCCGTTCTATAATTTGATATCTTATGGATAATGAAGTCCAGGATATTATGTTTGTGTGTACAATCAAAACTTTTTGAATCTTAAAGCTGCCATATAAGTAGCATGTTCTAAATGCATTTCGCTATGCTGGTAATGGAAATAAACACTATTTGAAGTTCTTTCCGGTGCCAATGCTTGTGGGTGAGGAGATCGCTTGTCATGTCATTTATGACTTGTTCTACTGTGCTGAATACTTTTGCTCCAGGTTTTCTAGATTCGTTAATTTCTCACCCTGTAGATTATCCATGTTTGGCTTTACGCCGTGAGTTTCTGAGCTTGGATCCTGGATGCTCCAGGCCTAACATAGACATAGTATGATTTGATGAGAAACGAAGTTCAGTTGTGTAGTGAAGCAACTATGAGCCTATGACTCAAGTTATTTTTACTTCCTATAAAGACATGAGACTTTTGGCTTTCGGTAGCTGTTTCTCTTGGTCTCTGTCAAAACTTGAAACCTGTAACCAGGGCATGATGCTTCTTGCCTCAGACGGAAGAAAGAGCCCGTTGATTCCGTTTCAGATGTTGAGATTTTGCCTTGGAGCCGTTGGCTTTCAGTAGCTGTTTTTCTTGGTATCTGTCTAACTTGAAACCTGTAACCAGGGCATGATGCATCTTGCCTCAGACAGAAGAAAGAGCCCGTTTATCCCGCTTCAGATGCTGAGATTTTGCCTTGGAGCCGCACGACGATGCGCCGTATCGAATTTTCAGTCATGATCTTTTTTTTTTCTGGACCGGGCCAAACCATTCCCTTTCCATTAATCGCTTAACGGAAATACACAGTACCACTGAGGAGGGAGCAATTTTCAGTCATGATCTAGCATCACACCAGCAGCAACAGATGTTGGATATGCAAACATGATCATTTCTGGCTTGCTGAAATGGAAAACTTACACATACTGCAAAGATCGTTCACGGTGTTATTACAAGCAAAGGGTCAAGTCGTGCTACGATCATTACTGCTAACACTGAAACTTAACGCACGCAGATATTAACAGAGTTGAGCCAACGACATCATCCTGCCAGACCTGAAGGCTGAAGACCCAGATCAGCTGCTCCTACTACACTCTGAAAGTGATCACATTCACACCACGCCGGAGCATGCAGACCCCAGGTCAGTTGCCGCCGCCGCGTCCTCCGCGCGGTGGCCGTTGCCTCCCGCCGGCGAACCCTGCGCGCGCGCGCCATCCGCCGTGGTCGCCTCCAAAGCCCCCACCGCCTGCTCCCCAGCCGCCGCTCCCGCTACCCCAACCGCCAGCATGGCCGCCGGGCCCGATACCCCAGCCGCCGGCATGGCCGCCGGGACCGACACCCCAGCCGCCCGCATGGCCGCCGGGATCGACACCCCAGCCGCCAGCATGGCCGCCGGGCCCGACACCCCAGCCGCCAGCATGGCCGCCGGGCCCGACACCCCAGCCGAACCCGCCGGCGTGGCCGCCGAGCCTGCCGAAGCCGAAGCCTCCAGGTCCGCTTCCCCCTCCGCCTCCTCCTCCTCCACCACCGCCACTGCCGTAGCCGAACCCAAACGCGGTGCCGCCGGGGCTCTGCTCTGAGCTGTGGCCGTAGCCCCAGCCGCCCCCAGGCCCCGAGGCCCACTCCCAGCCGTACCTCCAGGATCCGTCGGGGCCGGAGCCCTGCCCGGATCCAGAATCGCCGGTCCATCCGGGCAGCGGCGCCCGTGGCCGGCCGGGCGGGGGACCCCTCGGTGCGTCCATGTCGATGTCTAACTAGAGTGTTTCTCTAGTAGCCAACCCCTCTCCTTTTGTTCACTCCGTACCATCCACACAACAAGCTAGAGCAAATCTACCCTAAAAAAAAAGCTAGAGCAAATCCACTTCGGATCATTAGGAACGTGTTTGCTTGTTTTTCCACCGGGTTTGGTTGAGCCAATCAGGTTCAGTGAAGTCTGATTGATTGTGCATGTAAAGAGCCAATATTTGTATGTTGATTGGTTGTCCGCATACCCTTGCTTGGTTTGAAGAAACGGAATGTACATTATTTGATTGCTCCCTTACACGATGCGGATTAGCATATTATGTTGTTTGGTTATATGTGTCAGATGTAGTCTGATAACCTCTTCATCGAGGTGGTGAGATTACCATCACACTAGGCATATAGCACATAGATAATAACACATAACACAATCAAACAGATTATCATATAACAAAGTATGTCAGATAACACATAACATAGTACGACAGTACATCAAAGACATAGTCATTTCATCACAACAAACCACTTAAAAAGCCCACTTCCCGATGCTCCTATACGTTGGCATAAACGTTGGCGTGCTTGTCGCACTTGGTCACCACTTCAATGCCATCATGGTTAAAGACGATGACCTTGAGCGTATCGGGAGTTACCAGCTTGAAGGTCACCATGTACCCGATCTTGATATTGTGGACGACGGAGAAGGTGGCCCAACGTTGATCAAGTGTGACCCTGTCGTCCACTAGCCGGACGGCGACCCTTCAGGCACAGTCGATGTTTGTGTTTAGCCGGAACTTCGTCGTCACGGCCGGGAAATGCTTCATGAACTCCAGGGGCATCGGTAGGAACTCCAGGATGACTGTGCATATAACCTTGTAGAAGGAAGTTGCCCCTACCTCCGAAAGGTAGTGTCCATAGTTCCGGCGCTTGCTGAGAGGTGTGCTCTCGGACACCTCGTCGACCCTGAGCGCCATCACCCCCGTCGCCTCCATGCCCGTGGGCGACACCTCATCCTTGCCCTTATCCTTGGGCGCCGCCACCTCCTTGCCCTTATCGATCTGCATCGGTGAACAACGAGAAGGTCAATGGTTGATCACCATTTATCCACAACTGCTCCCTCATCTTCAATATAAATAACCACCTCGAGGCTCTACTTACCCACCATCAGACTCATTTATCCCTCTACCACCTATCCCTTTTCCACCTATCCTTCCATCGCCATGACCTTCAACCCTAACCCCTTCCCTCGGGGCATTAGATGGAGGGCTTTCTTCCTTGGGGCCTCACAAGGTGACTTCACCAAGTTCAAGAACACCATGGAGGTATGCTCCAACTTCAGCAGCATACAAGACATGCACCAGGGGGTATCGATGTGGTAATGAGGTCTGCGCCGGGGGAGCGGAAGACCATGATCCCCGATCCAGTGAGGGACGCCCAGTCAGTGGACATCATGCGTTGGGCCATGGATCAGACAGACTTTGAGAACGCGACACAGAGGGCAAGATGGGCCAAGTATAGGGCGTACATGACTCCTCAAGAGTTCGTGTCGCAGAGTTCTGGAATAATACGGGGTTGGCGTACATGCCAACTGAAAGGGCATGTGCCCTCATGTTTGGTTTTGGTAATTGATGACAATCTTTATGGACTAATGGTTTCCTTGAGTTATACTTTAAGGTTTGTCCATAGACAACGCTTGAAGATCATATGTTGGATTCAAGGTTGAAAGATGAAGATTACGTGTTGACCAATGTGTTCTTCATGGAGTTATCCAAAGATTGGTCAGGTTGATGTGTGCAAGTTCAAGAGGAGCATCACGAAGATATCATATGCTTGGAGCTTTTCGACCATTTGGTGATAATGGTCTTGTGAAGATGTGCCTAAAAAAGGCTCACCCATAATGGAGTATGGGGGAGCAATCTACTAGTCCTCATCGAGCCGACGAAATCAAGAAAGATGTTCCAACTTGAGGCGGGCATGATCGTCATCATCAAGCTCAAGTGGATTATGCGCAAGACAAAGGTTTGGCATAGATATGCGTCTAGTTTACCGGTCTCTTGGTGGTAGTTAGGAAACCGGGTTGTAGGCTAGGTCGAGTCATTCGTGGAGAGCTCAAACCTTTTGCATCCTTGGCATCATATTTTTTGGTTCTTGTTTGGATTTTCTCTTCGTGAGCTTTTTAGTTTGTGGTCTTCTTCATGAAAAGCTCATGTTCATCGAAAACGGATTTCATATGCATCTTCTCTTGTGTTTTTCGATGTGGGAGATTTGCCTGTTCTTCTTGGTTAGAGGTTTCACACCTCTATTTGTTTGATATTTCTCTCTTGCTTCTTCTAAATATTTGTCGTGATTAGGCAGCTCTGTTCGTTAGCTTTCCATAAAGCTTGAGTTTGCCTTAATCAGAGTTCATTTGCAGAAGTTATGACAGTTTAGAGTTTGCCTATTTCATTTGGAGTTCAGCTGTTATGTGCTAAGGGCTCCCTGGTTTCACCAGGGCGGTAGTACCGCGCCCAGCACGGCAGTACCGCGCCACGGTAGTACCGGATATTAGTACCGTGCTACTACCGCAAATCCCACTAGACTCAGCGGAAGTAGCGCGACACTTAATATTCGGTAGTACTGTGGGGCGGTAGTACCGCTCCCAGCACGGTAGTACCGCGCCCAACAAAGTAGTACCTCGCCGCGGTAGTACTAGATGTTAGTACCATGCTACTACCGCAAATCCCACTGGACTCGGCAGAAGTAGCATGACACTTAACATTCGGTAGAACCGCGGGGCGGTAGTACCGCGTTGCGCACGGTAGTACCGTACCTACGGTACTTCAAATAGAATCTACCGCACCGCCCCGCGGTTGGTGAGACTGCACATAACGGTTGGATTTGTGGGGGCCTATAAAAGGGGTCTTCTTCCTCCTTTGTCCTCACCAGTTTTGTGCAAGTTCTTCCCCCCATTGTTGACCTCTTGGAACTTTCTTTCTCTCTATCCCTCCCATGATTCTTGCTCCTTTTTGAGGGAAAAGAGAGAGGAGATCTAGATCCACATTCTCCACCAAGCCATCTCTCCTCTAAGTGAGGGGAACCTTGTGGATCTAGATCTTGGAGTTCTTTGGTGTTCTCCTTGTTCTTCCTCTCATATTCCTCCATAGCTTTTGTTGCTTTGGTGGGATTTGAAAGTGGGGGACTTGAGCACTTCGTGTGCTCTTGCCATTCCATTTGGTGCATTGGTTTGAGTTCTCTCCGAGGATTCGTTGTAGTAAATGAAGTTGAGAAGATTGTTACTCTTGAGTGCATTGGCACTCTAGAGCTTGTACTCTTGAGTGCATTGGCACTCTAGAGCTTGTATCTCTTGGGTGCGTTGCCGAGGCTTGTTGTTGCCGAGCTCAATCATTGTGGTGTAAAGCTTCGGGATGCTACGGGAGCCTCCAATTCGGTTGTGGGGATAGCCCCGAGCATTTGTACGGGTTCTATGACCACCCCCAAGGGTCGTCATTTGTACGCGTTCGGTGACCGCCCTCAAGTGTCCTATAGTGGAATCACGACATATTGCACTGGTGAGAGCGTGAGGAGAAATATGGTGGCCCTCGTTGGCTTCGTGTGAGCATTGTGTTCCACACCCTCTCCAAACGGAGACGTACTTCTCGCAAGAGAAGGAACTTCGGTAACAAATCCTTGTCTCCATCGGCTCCACTTGCGGTTATCTCTACCTTTACTTTGAGCAAGCTTATTACCTTGCTTATCTTGTGCTTGCTCATATTATTGTTGCATTTCTTGTCCCATAGGTTGCTCACCTTGTTGCACATCTAGTCAGCCTATTTACTTGTGCACCTACTTTTTGATAGCCATAGTGCTCTTGTTATATATCTTGCTATCACATAGTTGTTTATCTTGCTTAGTATAAGTTGTTGGTGCACATAGTTGAGCCTAGCTTATTTAGGTTTCTTGCTTGGCAAATTAAACGTTAAGTTTTATTCCGCATTTGTTCAAGCCTAAACCGTAATTTTTCTAAGCGCCTATTCACCCTCCCTCTAGGCGACATCCACGTCCATTCACCAACTTGCATGAATATTATTCCAATGATGGAAATTTTCAAGCACTCAAAACATTTCTCAATGTTTACAACAAAAATATTTAAGTTTTTTTTTCAATTTTGTAAGATTTAAATATTCATGCTAAGATCATATGAGCTTGAACTGAGATGGGAACTTTCGAACACTTTTGTCATGAATGCAAATGACATCACATATAGGTACATGTAGATATCGTATTTGCAATTTTTTGAGTTAGTATGAATATGTTCTGAAGTTTTCAAAGTTGCGTCAAATGATCAAAGGGCAAAAGCACAAGACGAGGAAGTGGTTTGAACATGACTGGAGGTTTTTGAATTTAGGAGAAAATCAAACGTGTGTGAACCAACTAAGGGCACACATGGAATTGCCTAAAATTCTAAATATACTCCTCTTCATCGTTGTTCGGCTCGATCGTCCCTCCAGCAGGGTGCCGGGAAGGGTCCTGATGGTGCTCACGATCTTGGAAGCGCGGCGGCGGCGGAGCAGAGGTGAGATTGCAAAATAGGGTTCTGTCTTCGGAGTTTCCCCGTCACGAGGAACAAATAGGTGAAGGGGGCAGCCAGGGGTCCAGGCGCCCCCTGGCGCGGCCAGGCCCCTGACCGCGCCATGTGGCCGCCTGGGCCCCTGGTGGTGGCCCTCTGGCCCCACTTGGGTGCTTCTGGAAGACTCCGTTACGCTGAATTTTTATCCGATTTCCCGAATTTTTGGAGCACTTTTAATATGGGGGAAACCTGGAATAGAAAACAACAGAAAACAGAAACTGGCACTAGGGTGCACTGAGTTAGTAGGTTAGTCCAAATATGATCAAAAGTATATTAAAGTGTATCTAGATCATAGCAATATCACACAAAACATGCATGGAGCGAGCAGAAATTATAGATACGTTTGAGACGTATCACCGAGAAGGAGTCTTCTGGTGCATCCGATCTTGGAAGCGCGACAGCGGCGGGACAGAGAGGAAATTCGTGATGCGGGATTCTCCTCCAGGGTTTTTGGGACGAAGAGGTAATATAGGCCAAAGGGGGCAGCTAGGGGTGGCCCATGTCTCCCAGGCGCCCTGGTGGTGCGTCCAGGGGTGGGGCCACGCCACCTGGCCACCTAGGTGCCAGGTGGGCCCCCTGTCCCTCCTTCGGGGTTCCGAAAGCTTTTGTTCTGTTGATTTTTATTCTGGAATTTTTGGAGCACTAAAAATTAGGGTAAAGTCACTACAACTAAAAGACATCAGCAGACAGAAAGTGGCACTGGGTGCACTGAGTTAGTAGGTTAGTCCAAATATGTGTAAATTGATATAGAAGTGTAGCAAAACATGTAGCAATGTCACATAAAAGTGCATGGAACAAGCAGAAATTATAGATACGTTTGAGACGTATCAACATCCCCAAGCTTAATTCCTGCTTGTCCTCGAGTAGGTAAATGATAACACACATAATTTCTGTGGTGACATGCTAACACACATATAAGAAATTCAAAGTAAAGCAAGTAAGATGTGAAATTAAAGTCAAGAAAATAACAAGCAAGAGTCTTAGTATTGATACTAGCAAAGTATGAACATAAAGGTGCAAGAGCTCTCACTGTCCGTGAGTCGAATGTCTCTAAATGGTGTTTGCGTGCAAGCAATGGGAGATGGGTTTAGAGAATAAAAAAAATACTATATAGTTTAATTGAGAACTCAATCTACTAAAGTTTCACACTTGGTCTCCTTCGGGATCTTATTTTGACTCCTCCCCAGACCACTAGTCAGGTACAAGTCAAACTGATCCTCTCCCTTTTGACTTTGAGCACTCATGCAATGGATGAGCGCGAGCAAGATACGTTGGCACTTTCGTCGATGGCACAGAGAAATGATGGAGAAGGAAGACAAAAAGGTGTGAAAGGATCACATCAATGAGGACAATCATAGGTGAGAGAAAGCCAAATGATAGATATGATGTGAGGAGTAGGAATTGCCATGCAACAGATGCACATATGAGCTAAGGTAAGCTCTCCAATGGAACTAGTGCGGGTGCATCCAATTTTCTTGCTCATGAACACCTAGAGCTCATTTGAGGAGGCTCATCCTTGGAATATGCAAGCCAAGTTCTATAGTGTAAGGGTCCCCACATAGTTATGCATGAATGATAATCTCTATGGAGTACAAGTATAACAATGGAGTACGAGTGTGGATCTTTCAAAAGGAATAGTAGTGTTGCCCCATTCTCTATTTTTATTTCTTTTTTTCTCTTTTCTTTATTTTTATTTTTATTTTTGTGGCCTCTTTGGCTCTTTCTATTTATCTCTCATTTGTCCTCTTTGGGATCTTTTCCTCACTTAAGGGAAACACTCTATATTTTACAAGAATATAGAAGATATTCACACTTACAAGAAGTACTCAACATAAAGAAAAATGAAAACTATCATAAAGTATGCAAATGTATGCCTTTGCCAGTGTAGCAGGATATGCAATGATACTAGCGCAACATGTAGCAATAATAAGAGCAAAGCCCAATTATCATGCGGCTCCTCCATCAAACAAAAACATGTATGACATGACAATCAAGTCCTGAGTAGTGGATGTTGCATGGCAATGTATCTCGGAAAGGCTATGGAAATGCCGTGATAGGTAGGTATGGTGCCTGTTTTGAGAAAGATATAAGGAGGTTTATGATGACAGAGCGTGTCATGCCAAGGGTTTGGAAGCACCGGCGAAGTATGCGCCAACTCTCAAGGTGAGAAAGGGCAATGCACAGTATCGAAGAGGCTAGCAAAATATGGGAAGGTGGAAGTGCCAACAATTGAATACTCGCATTAGTCCGAAGAACTCATGTACTTATTATCAGTAACTCTCTATCTAATCAAGAGGTTCACAAAGAGACGGGTACCCCGAGGAGGAGTGTATGGGGTTTTGGTTATCCTTGCGCATCCTCGACCCATTGTACGTGAGGGTACTCTATATATTCCAACCCCTCCAGAGGTTAGCGATCCATCTAGTAGAAGAGTTCTCAACTAATTTTTGTAGTTTTTTAAAATAAGCACGGATTGCCCAAAATACGACACCTATCACTAATAGGCTCAAGCTCTTGGCACCTTAATTTCCAAACATTACTCCAATCAATTCCTCAAAACTATTGCATGTTAATACTACACTTGTAATAGCAACCTTAATTACCTACTCATGCAAGACACACAACTCAGTGCAATAAGACCACTCTCTAAAAAAGATAAGAATGGAAACTAAGAGAGTTCCTAGAAAAACCTAAATAAAAGCTCTTAAAAGATAAGCATGAAAACTAAGAGCTAAGCATGGCAGCAACTATGAAAAGATATAGAACACACACAAAAAAGATAAGCATACAAGCCTATGTTGTGTTCTACGGTGGAGTGGAGCGTGTTTCTCTCCCAAAAAATGAAGGCTAGGATCCAACTTGTTATGAACAACAATCAAAACTAAAAATTAAAGAGCGATACGCTCCAAGTTTAGCACATAACATATGAAGAGATAAAAATATAGCATGGAGAAGGACGAACTGATGATTGTTGATGGAGATGGGGGTGCATGGGGGAATCCCCAAGCTTAGATGCTTGAGTATCCTTGGATATTTCTTGGGGGTGCATGGGGGCATCCCCAAACTTGAGCACTTGACACTCCCGAATCTTCTTTCAGCATCTCCCTTCGCATACTTGAAAACTCCCTTCATACGAAACTCATCATAAGCTGATTAGAGTGGTTAGTACCCATGATAAAATAGTTTTTTCTCCACTGGAAATAAATATATTATTGAAGGGCTATTGGTTCTCATGATTTCCAAAAGGTTTTTGCAAAGAAAAATCAAGATTAAAGTTTGCAAAACGATCAAAATGCAAAACGTGGAAGAATCTATGAAAAACAGAACATAAGGTAGTACATTATTTTTGGGGGTACTTATGCAACTCAAATAAAAAATATCAGAAAAGATGCACAAAATATAATTGTATAGAGCATACTATCAAAAAAATTCAGATCAAAAAGATGATCTGGTGATTTATGGACAAATTTTCCGTCAAGGGGACAAAATCTGTTTCTGGATAGCATGTCACAACTTTTGAACTTTCTCGCAATCGGGGGCTAAAACTTGGCACAAAACTTGAAAATAAAGATACAATGATGTTGCTACAGTAGTAAAAAGCATGAAGACCACTAAAAATGAAAGTAAAAACATTTTGGGTTGCCTCCCAACAAGCGCTTTCTTTTATGCCTTATAGCTAGGCATGATACAAAGAAAATCAAGTTTTATCAATACCTAAAGAATAGCTTGCCCGTGTAATGGACTCATAAGGTAACTTGATCTTTGTAACAGCCCAGTTTTCACAAAAATTAAAATTTTTGTTTTCGGTGTGATTGTTTGATTGTCTGATTTGCTTGCAGTGTTTGCTTCACCGAAATAATAATCGGTGAATATTTCTCCCCCGTATTCTCGTATCGGATGCGTGACCGACCTTTTCCCCAACGATACACGACTTTGCGACACTGGGGTTTCACCAGAGCACCGTCGCAACCGGCACAAGTCCAGCCATCGCCACCGGATCGAAAACCCCGTTTATTTAATAAACGGATTATTTTATGGGGCGCCGAAAAATGTTGTCGGAATGTCACCGCAGTGAGGTACGATTGACGGGCTCGAGGCGCTGAGCGCGTAGGTTGAAGTTTCGTCCGAATCGGAGTCCGTACGGAGTCTCGGCGGTCACGAACGCGATCACCGGACGCGAGAGAGAGGTACCGGGGGCGTCAGCGTAAACTAGCCAGCCAACCTGCCTATATAAAGACCACCAGCCTCCCACCACCCAATTAGGGTTTACCCTAATGGAAATTTGCAGCCCCCCCTGAAAAATTCCACAAAATTTCCCCCAAAACCCCCTCCACCGAAACCCTAGTCTCAGCCCCCAATCTGGACCATCAGATCCAGATCTGAGGGCTCAGATCGCGCCTCAGCCTTCCCCAACCGCAGCACAGGGCGTACGGGCCGCACCGGGCCCGCCCGAGCCCATCCACGCCGTCTCTCTCTCCCGTGGACGCCCTCCACCTCGACGAGGCCGCCGGCCGGCGAGTCGTGCGCCGCCGCGCCCTCCCCTCTCCCCGCGCCTCCTCCCTCCTCTCATCTCTCTCACCTCCCTTCCCCTCTCCTCCTCGCAGGGCACGACGTCCCGTAGGCTGACCGCAGCCACCATGGACGCCGGCGAGCTCCAATGCCCGAGCCACCGCGCCACGTCGCCCGTGGCCACCGCCGGTGACCGGATCTGGCCGAATCCGGTACCCCTCGATGCCCTTCGCTAGGATCCAAGCCGCCCACGCCCCCTCCCCATCGCATCGTCGCGCCCTGGCCGGAGAGCCACCGGCGCCGCCGCCGTCGAGCTCGGCCTCGATCTAGATGGGATCGGGCGAGCCGGGCCGCCTCCAGCCATTGTGGTCCGGCCTTCCGAGCCAGCCAGCGCGGCCCACAGTGCCCACTACAGCCGGCCTGATGGGCCACGGCCCATGGTGAGAGCCAGGCCTCCCCCTTTTTTATTTTTTGTCTCGTTTTTTTTTCTTAGCACCCTGTAATTTTTGCTAAGTCTTTTATAAATTGCTGCTGATCTATTTTTGCGGTTAGAATTGCGAGTAAACCGTAGCTCCGATGAACGCGCCCCCAAAATGAAAGTTGCTCAGTTTTGCGTGGTCTAGCATTCGTATGTAGAAAGTTTTTGCATTTGAGCTCATCTTGATTGTGTAATTGTGTGCTGAACAGGGCATCAGGCCGTTAAACTGCTACAATTCCTGTTATGTGTTGCTGTTATTATTTTGTTGCAACTTTGCATGATGATTGTAACAAATCCATGAGGCCCATTGCATTGATTCTTTCTACTATGTGTTAAGCATCATGTGTACTTCAATTCCATGCTTTAACTTGTCATTTTTGGGTGCTTTAGCTGTATTAAATCTTGCTCCAAAGTAGCTATCCTGATGTTAATGTGCTGCTGTTGCTGAAACTGTTATTTTGTTGCAACTTCGGTCGACGAGTGTGTCGCGACCGTTTATCGGAATTGAGTGATTCCAATTGCATATTGTTAACCATCATGTCTACTTTCATCCCCTGTATTGCTATGTCATTTTGCTGCACTTTTGCATACAGATTTACCCCTGTTTATACAGCATGTGTGCATAACTTGTTTTGCTTATATCTTTTTAACCGTAACTCCGTTTGGAGTGTTCTTTATATGTAACTTGATTAGTTTTTCGTGTACTTTGTGTTTATGCTATTGTTTGCTGCTGTTAAACAATCTAAAATATGGTTTAGGACAAAAAAGTACCAAATCCTTTAATCATCGTGCGACACTTAGTGGTATGCTATGTTTAGGGTGTTGCCTCGCTTAACTTGACTAGTATAGGTAGTTTACTTTGTGCTTAACCTCTTGCCATGTTTGTGTGCTATGCCATGCTTGCTTGAGTTGCCATGTTAATAACCGTTGATTGATCAACTGTAGCTAAGCAACTTGAACCACCGTAAACGTGCGGTATTCGTCGTGTGTGACCGATACCCCACTTAAACTGTTAGTAACCGTTCTCGACGTTAGATCCGTATCGCGTTCCCGTGCCTTGTGTTGTCTTCTTGATCTTGTGTTTGCCTCGTAGTAATAGATGCTTGCTCGTTGATTTCTTTCCAGTGTTTATCGTCTTGTGTGCTTGCGCGGGTACCTCTCGGAGACGATGCGAGCTTGCGATCAACTACACCTTCGGAACCCGACTTATCAACAGGCAAGGACTATACATTACTTATGTTCCGTTCTATTTCAACCAGCGGTTTGCATGCTAGTCTAGGATAGATTCGATGTTTGATCCTACCACATGTATACAGCCTCTTTCAAACCGATACAGCCATGTCCCTTCCCAGCAAACCTTGTACTGCTATGTTACTATTGCTCGTTGCTCAGCCCCTGCTTATTATGCATGCTTAGGATGCTACGATGTTACCCTGTTACTTCTGGTTTGGGATATCACATTATTATTGTTGTTATTGATGATATGATTATTATAAATGTTGACTATATTCGACGAAGGATGGAAGGTCTAGGCTATCCCGCCCCGACGCTTTGTTCCACTCGAGTCACCTAGGACCCGAGTTCCGGGTATTGGTTTTAAGACTGAGCGTGCCTAACCGCGTGTGGGATTTTATGGGGTCCCCTCTTCTTACCTACCTGGCTTCAAACATTTCTAGTGGTGGCCCAAGCTGGTTTTACCTTTTGCAAACGTGTGTGTGCGAGTGTCGACCTCGCAAGTTTTCAAACAACTCGGGCCAGCGGAGACTTAGTTCCTTTGTTGGTCCACACCTGGAAGCTAGGGGGCTACCCACATCTGTTTGGGTAGCTAACCTGACCTCGTCCAGACGGTAGAGGCCGACTCGATAGCGCGGCCGACTTTTGAGTTGGATGTCGACTCACCGGGGGCCACCCGGATTTGTGCGTTGTTAGTTAGAGGGACCTGTCGTTCCGGATCTCTTGGGACTAAATCATAAAATGGTTGCCTATCATGGGTAGCAACTGAGAGAGATGGGCGTGCGTGCGGAGCCTTGTAATGGGCAGTTGGTACACCCCTGTAGGGTTAAATCTTCTCGAGAAGCCATGTCCACGGTTATGGACGACTTGAGACCTACTCCTTGTTCATAGACAACAACAACTGAGATAATCTTAATATAATTTGATTAACATGTGTGTGTGCCTTGATTGCTTCTTCTTCGTCGGGATGCGAAGAGGAGGACAAGGATAGGATAGGTGTTATGCTTGCGTAAGTAGCTGATAGCAAGACTTGTTGGAGGCGATTCCTCATCGAATGCTTGGCTTATTATCTTACTCTCTAGATCGTTAGCCACTTCATAAATGCTAGTGCGGCAGCAACCTCACCACTTACCTCTTCCTTACCGTGAACTACTAGTTGTCCTAGAATGACGAGTGATGAAGTCCTTGCTGGGTCAGATGACCACTACAGTTGGATGCTGAGTACCTCTGTACTCATGATACTACCCCCAAACTCTTTTCAGGGTTCTTGATCGACAACAGGTATGGTGATCGACGTTTCACGTGGAGACTCGACGACGACTAGTTAGGCGGATCCCGGCGGAGGGCCTGGACCCGTGTGGTTATGGGATTGATGTTTTCTCTTTGCCAGTAGGCTTTTGATTGTAGTCTGTACTCAGACATGTGTCTTCCGCTGTTGTATTGTATTTGAGGCAGTTGTATGCCGATTGTATGAGATGTTGTATCCTTGTATCTGTAATGTTGTGGTATCATGTTGGAAATCCGGGGCATATGACTTCGTCAAATGTCGCGGTGGGACCGATATGTGCTTCGTCCCCGGATCTGGATGGAAACATCTAGATCTAGAACAGTACCGCATATCGGGCCTTAC
Organism: Bromus sterilis; assembly: GCA_950022295.1. NCBI lineage: Eukaryota > Viridiplantae > Streptophyta > Magnoliopsida > Poales > Poaceae > Bromus > Bromus sterilis. The sequence continues at coordinate 22,819,188 of OX465596.1, read as the reverse complement.
AATCTTATTTCGAGGGAAGTGTTCCATTCCCTTTTTGAGGGGGAATTGGAATCTAATGGTCCCTTCTTTCATGTCAATGATAGCACCAACGGTGCGAAGAAATGGGCGTCCCAAAATAATTCGACATGAGGGATCACACTCAATGTCCATAACAAGAAAATCAACGGGAACATAATTATCATTGACAATAATGAGAACATCGTCAATCCTTCCTAAATGTTTCTTTATGGAAGAATCAACAAGACGAACACCAAAGAACATGTATCAAAAGGTTTCAAATTGGGCATATCATACATTCTTTTGGGCATAACGGAGGCACTAGCTCCAACATCACATAAAACAAAGCAAGAGAAGTTATTCAATTTAATTTTGACTATGGGATCCGAACCATCTTCTAGCTTCCCAGGGATGTAATTCTCAAGCTTGAGCTTCTCCTCCCTTGCTTTGATAAGAGCATTGGTAATATGCTCGGTGATGGCAATGTTAAGTGTGCTAGTGTGGGGGTCTTTAGCCATTCTTTGCAAAAAAAGTGATAACTTTAGAGAGACTACAATTATCAAAATCAGGATCACTACCATTAATTAAAGTGGTGGTTATGTCATCTAAGCTCATTCTCTTGGTAGTCTCTATATGATAGGAACTTCTTGTTCTAAGGTTGAGGTTTTAGCATCACCATTAATAGGTCCAATGGGACTAGGGATGTTTTGGGTGCTAAAAGTTTTGAGATCCTCAACATGAATGGTAGCAATGGTAGTGTGTGTAGGAAGGCTCTTAATTCTCTCTTCCTCTTCCTATTCTGTAGCCCATCTATCCTTAAGCTTGGCTAGCATTCTAATATTCTCATTAATTTGGACTTGGATAGCATTCATGGGTGTGGTTTTCCTTTCCTCTAGGGGATAAGTTCTAATTTTAAACAATTCTACCTCATGAGCTATATTGTCAACCTTCGAAGATAGGCTATCTAGTTTTTCTAATTTCTCTTCTACACTCTTGTTGAAGGCTTTTTGAGAAGTGATAAATTCCTTAAGCATGCTCTCTAATTTAGAAGTGGAGTTTTTGGTGCTAGGATAAGTGTTGTTGTTCTACCTCATGAGCTATATTGTGAACTTTTTCTAGGATTGCTACCAAAATTACTCCTATAAGCATTATTATTAAAGTTGTTCCTAGAGATAAAATTAACATCAGCTTGCTCTTGAGCAACCAAGGAATTCAAAGGAACATCATGATGATCAATGGGAGCTTGCTTACTAAGTAAAGACATAATCATGTCAACCTTTTCATTTAGGGAGGAGATTTCCTCAACAGAGTTTACCTTCCTACCTGTTGGAGCTCTTTTGGTGTGCCATTGAGAGTAGTTTGTCATCATCTCATCGAAAAGCTTTGTGGCACCACCAAGTGCTGTTGACATAAAAGTTCCTCCCGTGACCGAGTCTAACAGATTCCGCGAGGTAAAGTTCAAACCTGCATAGAAAGTATGGATAACCATCCAAGTAGTCAAACCATGTGTAAGGAAATTCTTAACAAGAGATTTCATGCATTCCCAAGATTGGGCAACGTGTTCATTAACTAATTGATTAAAATTCATAATATTACTCCTCAATTGGATATCTTAGCAGGGGGGTAGTACTTCCAAATAAAAACATCCTTGCACTTATCCCAAGAATCTATGCTATTCCTAGGCAAGGATTGAAACCAAATTTTAGCTCCTCCTATCAAGGAGAAAGGAAAAGGCTTAAGCTTAACAATATCACCATCTACTTCTTTATACTTTTGCATATGACAAAGCTCAACAAAATTATTCAAGTGCAAAGCAACATCATCTCCAGCATCGGAGAATTGATCGTTCATAACAAGATTCGAGAAAGAAGGTTTAATTTCATAAGAACATGCTGAAGTGGCAGGTGGAGCAATAGGAGTGCAGATAAAGTCATTGTTGTTGTGACTAGTGAAGTCACACAACTTAGTGTTTTCCATGAACCCATAATAACAACAACAAGCAAGAACAAAGAAAACAATTTTTTTGTGATTTTTGATAAAGGGAACTAAGATAATAACTGAAAGGTAAACTAACAAGACTAAAAAGAAAAGATAAAAGATAGTGTGCAACTCCCCTACCTTGAAGATTGGAGTCCCCGGCAACGGCGCCAGAAATTTGCTTGATGGTACGAGAGATGATAACGACTTCTCGCCCTTCGTTGGTTATCCCAAGTGGAAGGATGAGATGAAGATAGCAGATAATTTACCTCGGTGAAGATACCAAGGTTTGTCTCCGGCGGACTCCAAATACTACAAGTAGGTGTCAACGACGCCAGAAATTAAGTTGCCGAGTTGAGATAAGTTGACGTGGACCTGCACACACAACAAGTAACTTTGCTCCCAACGAAGTACGGAGGGGTTGTCAATCCCTCCGACCTTGTCGTTTACAAAGGATTAAACGCAAGAGGACAATGATAGTGGTAGTGATAGTAATTGAAAGTAAAGGCAATAAATAAAGTGGAGGTGTAAACAATGGTGGAAATATAGACCGGTGTCTTCGATATGTAACGACAGATGCCATGGGGATGGCTAAAGAGGGGGACAAACCGAGGTTAGTGTCGTTTGTACCGGAAGCGAGAATGGGAACACATGGTGAGACACCACGATGTACCCAGGTTCGGGGCTCTCCGTAGAGATAACACCCCTAGTCCTGCCGAGCTAGCTATATGCAATAACTCTGGCTACAATGAATGCTCCTTGAGCTGTTTGAGAGGAAGAAGAAGAGGGCCTATGGTCTCTACTCTCTCCTTGCTCTCTCTGGTTGGTGAGATTGTAATAACTGCTCCGTCGTCCCTCACGCAGGAGGGGTACCCGGGGCTCTTATAGGCCGAGCCCAGGGTACAAAAGTAAATACACAAGAGGGAGGGCCCAGCTGTCTGTCTCAGATCGGCTAGGGACCTAACATCGTGCTTCTCCGGATGACCCGGTGTAGACTTGCGGCTCGCCATACTGCTATCCGTAGACCTCGGTAGTGAACAGTGAGGCTAGACACTTAGGGCTGTCGGCATGTCCGCGTGATCGGCGCTGGAGGAGACCGCACGCCTCTGACAGTCCCGATCTTCACGGATTGCGCATTGAATGCTCTTGTACCAGGTGTCCGACTTGGGATTCTGATCGGATGCTGCTCTGCTTACTTCGGCCGAATGCTAATTGGTGAGGCCGATTGCGCCCTCTCTAGGGCAATCGGCCCTCGCCTTGAACAGATCGGCCCACTTCTTGCTTGTTCTTGTTTAGCTCGGCATTGATTAGATTGGTGACCATTAGGTCGGTGATCTTTGCCTTGATGAATTGTTTCCCCTGGGTGACCCTACTCGGGGGTCATACCCCCGACAATAGCCCCTGAAGCTGCGGAGGTCCCGCCGAACTTAGAGATGGCGAGGCATGGATAGGTTCCTTGACTAAAATGCTGAATCTTTGCTTCTGGCCGAATGCTTCAATAGGCCGACTACTCTTCAACTTCCGATTGCTTCTTGATCTTCTTACCGATTGCTCTTAATGGGCCGATTGCTCCCAATTGGCCGATTGCTCTTGATTTCCTCGACCGGTCCGCCCAACGGTTGGTTTGACTGGAATGTTGACCGAACTTGCCGCTTCGAATTCGCCAAAGAATACGGGACGTCGTGCGACGATTTGACATGCCATAACCGCTGCCTCGACCCACGCGCGCACGTCCCGTCCCATCCGCCGGATCTTCTGTGCTTCGACCTGCTGTTGCTCTGTGAGTACACGCGGCCACACCGCCTGCCAGATCGGCACACCGGATCCCACTACCTTCTCGCCGCGTCTTTAAATATCCCGTGGGGTGAGAGAGGCACCACGCACCCCTCACTCCGTCGCCTTCCTCGAGCTCTCCTCCATTGCCTCCGCCGCCGTACCGCGCGCCCCTCCGTGCTGCTGCCACTGCCTCCCGACACCAGGAGCTGCTGCGCCGAGGACCTCGCCGCCGCACTCCACCTCCGTCGCCCTTGATCCTCCTCTGCCACGATAGGTGGGCTTGGATCCAGATTTCCGCCGCCGCCGCCGCCTTCGTCATCGTCTCCGTCTCGCTCCTCCTCGCCCACCACGGAGTCCGACGCCTCCATGTGGGACGATGCCGCCGCCGGTTCCCAGAGGGGGGCTTGGAAAGGCTCCAATGTGACTGAGATGCAGATTGCGCTTCTCCGCCGGTCTCGCAAGATTCCGGCGGACCTCGATTGCGGCGTTCTTGGTGACAAAATTTTGCCCGCGCCTTAGGCCGGCGAGCGCGTCGTCTTCCTTGCGCATTTCCAACGCGGATTTGGGCTCCCGGTGAGCCAGTTCTTCCATGACTTTCTTGCCTTCTATCGCATGTAACCGCACCACCTCGGAGCGAATGCCATCATGCTGCTCTCCACCTTTGTGGAGCTGTGCGAAGGTTATATCGGAGTCCGTCCCACCATTGGGCTTTGGTGTCGGCTCTTCCACTTTCGCAGCTTCCAAGTGGGCACTGGTGTGTTTGTTATCAATCCCAAGACCAAGAAGAAGGAGGAGGTGAAGGTGATGGCCGAATGCGGCGGCGCCACCATATACATCCGCAAGGTCGGACTTTATCCTCATCCCCAACTACCTCAGTCCATCAAGAGCTGGAAGATGGGGTTCTTTTATGTTTCCTCACCAAGGAACCAGGACTTGCTGAATCTGCCCGAATTCTCTCTGCCAGCTCCGACTGCAAAATATCACTGGGCTGAAAAACCAGGGGACGGGGACACTAATCTGGATCATCAAATGGCCTACATCCAGAAGCTGATGGAAAAAGGACTACAACCCGCCGATCTGGTGGTGACCTGGCTCTGCCGCCGAGTGTTCCCGCTGCAACGCCGCTACCACCGGATCTGTGAGATGCACCGGCTCCTTGACCCCACTCGGATTTCCACCTTCCGAATAAACGAAGCTGAGTTCCTCCGCCGAATCAACAGTATTACCGATCTCAAGGTTGTTGGGCCTTTCGAGTTCGAAGTGACACCGTACAACCGATCTCGTCCTTGCCCCCAGGTATGCTCTAAATGTTGTCTTTTATCTTAGCTTTCACTCCCTCCATACCGATTCTGATCGGACCCTTCTCCTCAGGAATTCCTTGGCTCTAGGATCATGCAGGATGGACAATCCGCCTCGGTCTACCATCCCGACCGTGATGAAGAAGACGCCCAAGACGTGGAGCTCGAAGTGGAGACCGATTCCGAGACCGAAGCTCGGACTGCTTCTCTCGGGCTCGGCTTCAAAAAGCTGGGTGAGTCTGATTCCTTCGTCAAACGCTTCATGGCCGAATGGAGCAGAGATTCTGATCCCCTTGGTGACTTTGGCGCAAAATCTGAACCGGCCGAGCAGACGCTACCCAAGGGGAAACGCCCCCGATCTGATGATGCCGCCGACCCCTCCAAGGTTGCCAAGAAGAAAGGAAAGATTGGCGCGTGCCGAGCCGCCCTCGAGACAAGTGGCCCTGTGCTTTCTCCCACTCCCCTGAACATTGCTCGTCCTGGCTTCTCCATGGCCAAGTTTGCTGCTCAGCTGCCGCGAGCTTCTGGGTATGCTTCTCTTCACCTATCTTGCTCCTTTTGATTCTTCCTGTATTGCTTTCCTCACTTGCTCTTTTTATTGCAGGGCTGCCCGATCTGTTGACCCTGCAGGACCTGGGGGTGCTCCGATTGCTCCCCCTGCCCCCTCTGATGCTCCTCCTCGTATGATCCCTGCTACCTCGACTACCTCCAACGTGCCTGCACCTACTCGTAAGAGGGCCGCTGCCGATACCCACAAGGCTGAGCGGGCCAAGAAAAAGCTGCTGCTGCCGCAACACAAGCGCGACCGATTGCTCCCCCGCCGACCTCTGCTGCTCCTCCGACTGCTGGCGCGCAGTCGGCCACTCCTGCCACGACCACTACTACTGCTCCGATTCTGCTGGACCCTTCTGGCATCGCACACGTTGATATGCCGCTGCCAGATCGGCCTGCCGCTGATGCTCCTCAGCCTGAGGCTTCTCCAGCCCAGGCCACTGCTGCCGACCCAAGTCTTGCCGCTGGCTCGGAGAGTGCTGGTGCTACCTCCGCCGAACCAACTGCTTCTCCATCCGCTGTTCCACAAGTCATTTTCCCTCTTGCCACTCACGCCGTCGCCGGATGCAGTGCTTCTACAGCACCGTCCTCTGGCACCCTTGTGCTGACCGACCTGTTCCGCGAGGCGTACCTTGGTGTTTCCGACGTCTCCCCCGTCCAACCTGCTGCCGACTCAGCCACTCCTCCGCCTCCTGGATCCGAGGACCAACTTCCATCCCACCTCTTGTTCCGGTTGGGTGGTCTTGCCACCGATATCTGACGTTTTGCTAATGGGGCCTTGGGCCAAATCCTTGCGTCCGAACACTCTACTACTGTAAGCTTTCTTTTCAGTGGGGGCACGCCTAGTACACCCACTGGGTGTAGTCCCCGAGATTCGAGCCAATTTCTTGCAACCTGTCCGGATCTTAATTTATTTTTATTGCTTTATGCTTTTCCTTAGATCTGACCGGCCGATCTTTCAGGCCATCTGCGATAGACGCCAGGCTGTGTTTGAAGAACTTCTGGCCGCTTATTCAGCGGGTCAGAAATCTATTGCTGCCTTGAAGAAAAATGCTGATACCCAAGCTGCCAAGATTCAAGAACTGACAGGTATACTTTTTCTTGTCCTTTCTTGTTTCTCCCGATTGTGATTACACCCTTACTTGATTGCAAACTTGTAGCTGCTGCCACTCACTCCTCCGAGCTGGAGGCTGCTCAAAAAAGAATCGCCGAGCTGGAGAACCTACTCGGCGAGAAGAATAGCTAGCTCGGCCGTGCCGAACAGGAACGCCAGCGCCTTGCCGCTGCTGAGACCGAACTGCAGGCCACACTCCAAAAGACTACCCAGGATCTTGCGGCCGCCAAAACTGCTCATGAACACGAATTACAGAGGCTGTCCGATGCTCAGATTGAGGTTGAGGGCCAACTTATGAAGGAAAGGGATGCTGTTGTCAAGCGCGCTGAGGACATGGACGTCCAACATCACACAGAGATCCAGCGTGCCCAAGCTGGTGTTGATCTTTCTCTTTCCTGCCTCCATCGAGTGGATCTTGCCCTTGCAGGTATTATTCCTTTTGTTCACTCTTGCCTTCCGATCTGACCTTGCTATTCTCTGAGCTAAACTTCTTCTCCGATTGCCTTTTGCCAGATGCCTGGCCCAACTCTACTACTACCGCTGATGAAGCTGTTGCCGCAGCCCGCCGAGTGCGGGGTGTGGTGGTTGCTGCTGACGCCGGCTGGGATGCCGAGGACTTCGTGGTTGCTCTGGATGCCAGGATTCCCCATGTGAAAGGTGCCCTGTGCACTTACAAAACTGGTATCCAGAAGCTGAATGACAAGCTCTTCAAGGGCAAGCAAAAGGCGATTGCTTTTGATAAACATGAAGATGTTGCTCGGAGTCTCAAGGCTGTGTCTCGCCAGGTTGACAATATGCTTGATTCTGCCTTCCGGTCTGGAGTACAGGCCGCCCTCTCTATTGCAAAGAGCTGGTACCCCGGCATTGACTTGAAGCTGATGACTGCTCTTCGGGAGGGCTCGGAAGAATCCATTGGCGAGCTCTGGACTCAAATCTGCCAAATTGCCTAGGAACTCGCAAATGGCATGGATCTCCTAGAGGTTACTCCTTATGTTGACTCTGCTGGCCAGCCGACTGGAGTTGCCTCCTTCAGCGACCTTCTGTATACCACAAGTGAAGACAAAGCACCTCAGTCCCGACCTGCTCGTCAGATCGGCAGCGAGAACTCCCATTCCTCGGACTATGCGGACGATGATGCTGAGGAAGAAAGCGAAGGTTCCTCCGACGGGCACTCGGTGAGTGCCGCCGTCGACCCCTCACGTGATCAAGCCAAGACCACCGCCTCTTCTGCTCAAGGGGGTGCCACTAGCACGTCCCCAATTGCTTCAACTCCGACTGCTCCATCCGCGCCGGATGCGCCGACCGCTCCGGATGCCCCGGCTGCTTAAGCTCGGCGCGCCGTTCCAGTTTCCTGCATTTGCTTGACAAATAGTTAAATTTCAAGTGCGCCCGTCGAGGGCCACTTTCATGTAATGAACATCATTCGGACAATCGGCCCTATCTGCTTGTGAACTTTTTTTTGCTTAAATGATTATGGCACTCTGCCTTTGCGTTTTTCAACCGATTGCCTTTTTCTTTGCCATTTTCTCTCTTGGTCGATACTCCTGCCAACCTTACAGCCGACCTGCGGTCTGTGGTCGGATCGGAGAATAGACCTTGAAGGAAATCTTTGACAAGTAATTCCAGGTCCTCAGTTTTTCTCGCAAAGGTAAAGCTTTACGGGTGGGCCAATTGCAACCTGTCGATTGTTTGGTGATACGGTGAGGATCTCTCACTCCTCGTTGGTTACCCCAAGTGGAAGGTGAGATGTAGCGTAGCAGCAAATTTCCCCTATGTAGAGGATAGGGTTTGTCTCCCGTAGGACTCGCAGAAATACAAGAAGGTGGTAAAGTGAACAATGGCGCCGAGGTTGCTAACTTCACCTGGACCTGCACACCGATACAAATAACTTTGCTCCCAACAAGTACAGAGGAGTTGTCAATTCCTCCGGCCTTGCTGTTTACAAAGGATTAACGCAAGAGATAGCAACTGAAAAGTAAACTAAGGATGTAAACAGTAATGTGAAGATGGACCGGGGTCCCGTGATTTTCACTAGTGATGTCTCTCTCCCAAAAGACGATAAAAGTTCTAGCGAGGTAAAAAAAATCATAGTTGGGCAATTGACAGGATTATAAAGGCACCGCAATGCTAACTATGCTGCAAAGAAAGGAAGGGCTCAAAAGCAATGGAAAGTACGCCAAGGTAAGTAGACCGAAATCCAACTTCATCTACTACGAATCATCCACCTTGAGATATCTATCCAGAACATCTCGCTGGTATTAAGTTGAGAATCCCACCCAAAGTGTAAATTCAAAGCAACAGACAACTGCATTAAAAGAACTTTGCGTAAAGTAAACAATCCTTGCATCCGCGGATACAAGCACCGTTGTTTTATCCCTGGTGGCAACAACACATCCCATAGTCTCATGTTTCTGTCACTCAAGCTAGACATCAAGGGGCTGAACCCACAATCAAGCATAACTCTCCCTCTTGGAGTTGCAACAAATCACTTGGCCAAAGTAAAATACGGCAACGGAGAACATGCAAGAATTTACTCAAGAACAAAATATAAAAGAGAAGAACCAAATATATTACTCATCACAATCTGAACATAGTCTCATAATCCATGAGATCCCAACAAACTCAGCATAGCAACGACAGAAAATTACAAAGGTGCCTCGATCATGTGAGGCAGCTCACGAGGTCTCGAAATTGGAAGCACAAAGAGGGGAGAGATAGATCACATAGCTACTGGTCACGGACCCATGGTCCAAGGGAAACTACTCACGGTACATACGGGAGGCGCCCATGGCTATGGATGGTCTCCCGGAGGTGGTTCCTCCTCCCGGCAGGGTGCTAGGGCAGCTTCTCCAGGCAGCCCCGATCTAGAAACGGCGCTGGCGGAGGTACAGAGGCGAGATCGCGGAAAAGAGGTCTGTCTTAGGGGTTTCCACCCCGAGGGCTAAATATAGGCGGAGGGGGGTGTCGAGGGGACCCACCAGGCAGCCAGGAGGCCTCCTAGCGCGGCCTAGGGTGGGACCGCGCCAGGGACCCTCCTGGTCTCCTGGTGGTGGACCCCCCTCCGCTGCCTTGGTTATTCCGGAAGCTTCCGGGTCGCTGATTTTTTATCTGATTTTTCCGGATTTTTTGGAGAACTTTTAATGGCCGGAAAACCTGAAATACAAAAACAACAGAAAACAACAACTGGCAGTTGGGTGCACTGGGTTAATAGATTAGTCCAAATATGCTCAAAAGTGTATGAAAGTTCAAGCAAAACATGGCAAAGTCACACAAAACATGCATGGAGCAAGCAGAAATTAAAGATACGTTTGGGACGTATCAACATCCCCAAGCTTAATTCCTGCTCATCCTCGAGTAGGTAAATGATAACAAGCATAATTTCTGCGGTGACACGCCACACAACCGCAAAAGGACTTTTAAGTAAAGCAATCAAAGTATGCAATTCAATTCAAGTCTTAACAAGCAAGACTCTATATTAGCATTGATACAAGCAACAAAAGAACAAAAGGTGCAAGAGCTCTCGCTGTCCGTGACTCAAATGTCTCCAGATGGTGTTTGCGTGCAAGCAGGGGACTGGGAGAGAGAAAAAAGGTTGTTGAGAACAACTATCTACTAAAGTTTCACACTTGGTCTCCTTTGGATTCTTATCTTGACTCGTCCCCAGACCACTAGCCAGGTACAAGTCAAATTGATCCACTCCCTTTTGATATTTTGAGCACTCATGCAATGGATGAGCGTGAGCAAGAAAGTTGACACCTAAAAGGCGAAACAGAAAGAAGGTGGAGGAGGAAGACAAGAAGGTGTGAAAGGCTCACATAAATGAGGACAATCATAGACGAGAGAAGACCATAGGATAGATATGATTTGAGGAGTAGGGATTGCCATGCAACGGATGCACATGTGAGCTAAAATATCTCCAAGGGAACTAGTGGGGGTGCATCTAACTTGCTTGCTCAAGAAGACCTAGAGCTCGTTTGAGGAGGCTCATCATTGGAATATACAAGCCAAGTTCTATAGTGTGAAGGTCCCCACATAGTTATATGCATGATGATGATCTCTATGGAGTACAAGGTATAGAGGATGAAGTACTAGTGTGGATCTCTCAAAAGGAATAGTAGTGTGCCCCCTTCTCTCTTTTTATTTTTCTTTTTATCTTTTTTTCTATTTTTTCTATTTTTTGGTAGCCTCAATGGCTCTTTCTATTTAACTCTCATTTGTCCTCTTTGGGATCTTTTGCTCACTTTAGGGGCAACACTCTATATTTTACAAGAATATAGGAGATCTTTCACACTTTACATAGGTACTCACATAAAGAAGATATAACTATCAAGATGCAAATGTATGACATGAAGATCAAGTCATGAGAAGATGGATGTTGCATGGCAATGTATCTCGGAAAGGCTATGGAAATGCCTTGTAGGTAGGTATGGTGGCTGTTTTGAGGAAAGATATAAGGAGGCTTATGATGACAGAGCGTATCGTGCCAAGGGTTTGAATGCACCGGCGAAGTATGCGCCAACTCTCAAGGTGAGAAAGGGCAATGCACGGTACCGAAGAGGCTAGAAAAAGTATAGGTGGGTGGAAGTGTCAACTTTCGAATACTCACATTAGTCCGAAGAACTCATGCACTTATTATCGGTAACTTTCAATCTAATCAGGAGGTTCACAAAGAGACAAGTACCCCGAGGAGGAGTGTATGGGGGTTTGGTTATCCTTGCGCAGCGTCGACTCATGGTACGTGAGTGTACTCTAATATTCAAACCCTCCAGAGGTTATTGATCCATCTAGTAGCTAGAGTTCTCAACATGGGTTTTTGGTTTTCGAAAAACACACGGATTGCCCAAAATACGACATCTATCACTAATAGGCTCGAGCTCTTGACACCAAAAGTTCAAACATTACTCTAGTCAATACATCAAAACTATTGCAAGTTACTACTACAAAGAGAATAGCAACTTCAACTACCTACTTCTAGTCAAGACACAAAACTCAGTGCAACAGGCAAACTCTCTAACAAGATAAAACATGAAACCTATAGAAAGTTCAACCTAAAACAAAAGAAAAGCTCTAGAAAAACTAAAGCACTAGAACTAAACAGAGCAGCAGCTAAGAAAAGAATAAGAACAACTCACAGCTAAAAGAATAAGCATGAAAATCCTATGAGGAGTTCCAATTCAAGCGGAGCGTGTATCTCTCCCACACAAAAGAGTAAGATAGGGTCTAACTTGTGACTACAGAAAACAAAGAAAAAACAAACCTAGAAAAGTAAAGAGCGAGACGCTCCAAGCATAGCACACAACGCATGAAGTGATAGAAATATAGTGCAACGAGAGACGAACTGATAATTGTTGATGAAGAAGGGGATGCACGGGGGCATCACCAAGCTTAGACGCTTGAGTCTCCTTGAATATTTCTTGGGGGTGCACATGGGCATCCCCAAGCATGAGCGTTTGACACTCCAAGATCTTCTTTCATCATATTCCATCGCACACTTGAAAACTCCCTTCATACATAACTCATTGTAGACTGATTAGAGAGGTTAGTACCCTAATAAAATAATTTTTCCCTTACTGGAAATAAAGATAATCTTGAAGATCTACTGTTTCTCAAGATTTCCAAAAAGTTTTTGCAAAGAAAAAGCAAGCTTAAGGTTTGCAAAAGTAAGGAGAGACAAAACGTGGCAGAATCTGTGAAAAACAGAACAGCAGGTAGTAAAGAATTTTTTAGGGATACTTATGCAACTAAAATAAAAAAACTCAGAACATACGCAAGTTTCGTAATTGTATAGAGCACGCGGTGTAAAAAATTCAGCTCAAAATGATGAACTGGGATTTTTCCATGATTTTTCTAGTCACGAGGACAGAATCTGTTTTCTGGACAGCATGTCACAACTTTCACTTCCCTTGTCGTATGAGGCTATAAAAGGCACAAAGCTTGAAAAGTAAAGATACAATGATGTTGCTACAGTAGTAACAATCATCAAGACCTCTAAAAACAGAAGCAAATCAAAAAGAAAAACCTAAATTCGTTGCGGGCTGCCTCCCGAAAGCGCTTCTTTAGAGCCATTAGCTAGGCTTAAAGCAGAAGATCAAGTTTTTTCAAGAGAATAACTAGCCCGTGTGACGGAATCAAAATGCAACTTAATCTTTTTCCTAGGGAAATGTTCCATCCCTTTCTTGAGAGGGAATTGGAATTTTATATTCCCCTCTTTCATGTCAATAACAGCACCAACTGGGCAAAGAAAAGGACGTGCCAAAATAATTGGACAATAGGGTTCACACTCAATGTCCATAATAGTAAAATCAACGGGAACATAATTGTCATTGACAATGATAAGAACATCGTCGATCTTCCCCAAAGGTTTCTTTACGGAAGAATCAACAAGATGAACACCAAAAGAACAAGGATCAAAAGGTTTTAATTCAAGCATATCATACATTCTTTTGGGCATAACAGAGGTACTTGCTCCAACATCACAAAGAGCATAACAAGAGAAGTTATTCAATTTGTTTTTTATCATAGGATCCCAACCATCTTCTAGCTTCCTAGGTATGGAGGCTTCTAGTCTAAGCTTCTCCTCCCTAACTTTGATTAGAGCATTGGTGATATGCTCTGTGAAGGCAAGATTAAGTGTGCTAGTGTGGGGGTCTCTAGACATCTTGTGTAGGAAACCAATAACTTCAGATAAAGTGCAGTTGTCAAAGTCTAGGTCACTACTATCTATCAGGGAGGTAGTGATATCATTTAGGCTCACTTGTTTGAAAGCCTCTATGTTCATAGATGTTTCTTCATCTATGGTTGAGGTGGTAGCATCACCATTGATAGGTCCAGCGGGACTAGGGGTGTGATGGGTGCTAATAGTTTGGACATCCTCAACTACTTGGATAGTGGCTACCGTGTGGTAGGTAGGAAGGCTCTTAATTCTATCTTCTTCCTCTTTTTCTCTAGCCCATCTTTCTTTGAGTTTAGCCATCATCCTAATATTTTCATTGATTTGTAACTGGATAGCATTAATAGGAGTGACTTTACTCTCCTCAAGGGGAGAGCTTCTAATTTTTAACATCTCAACATCAAGGGCTAAGTTATCTACCTTCAAACAAAGATTATCTAATTTAGCTAGTTTTTCTTCCACATTCTTGTTGAAGGCTTTTTGGTTAGTGATAAAGTCTCTAAGCATACTCTCTAGTTCAAAGGTGGAGCTTTTGGTGCTAGGATAAGTGCTGTTGTTCCCATAGTTGTTGGATGGGAAAGGCCTAGGGTTGTTGCTACCAAAATTACTCCTATAAGCATTATTGTTGAAGTTGTTTCTAGAGATAAAGTTCACATCTATTTGTTCTTGAGCAACCAAATAATTTAAAGGAACATCCTGAGGATCAATAGGAGCCTGCTTGGTAAGTAGAGACATGATAAGGTCAACCTTTTCATTTAGAGAGGAGATCTCCTCGACAGAATTTACCTTCTTACCAGTTGGAGATCTTTCGGTGTGCCACTGAGAGTAGTTCAACATCATCTCATCAAGTAGCTTTGTGGCAGCACCAAGTGTGGTTGACATAAAAGTTCCTCCCGCGGCCGAATCCAACAGGTTCCGCGAGGTAAAGTTCAAGCCTGCATAAAAAGTCTGGATAACCATCCAGGTAGTCAGTCCATGTGTGGGGTAGTTCTTGACAAGCGTCTTCATACGTTCCCATGCCTGGGCAACGTGTTCATTATCCAATTGCCTGAAATTAATAATGTTACTCCTCAATTGAATAATTTTAGCAGGGGGATAGTACTTCCCGATAAAAGCATCCTTGAACTTATCCCAAGAATCTATGCTATTCTTAGGCAAGGATTGAAACCAGATTTTAGCTTCATACCTCAAAGAGAAAGGAAAAAGCTTAAGCTTAACAATTTCACCATCTACTTCTTTGTACTTTTGCATATCACAAAGCTCAATAAAATTATTTAAGTGCAAAGCAGCATCATATCTAGCACCAGAGAATTGATCTTTCATAACAAGGTTCAGCAAAGCAGGTTTAATCTCATAAGAAGGTGCTGAAGTAGCAGGTGGAGCAATAGGAGTGCAGATAAAGTCACTGTTGTTGTGACTAGTGAAGTCACACAACTTGGTGTTTTCATTGGAACCCATAGTAGCAGCAGGTATTTTTGGTATTTTTGATAAGGGACACAAAAGTAAAAACTGAAAGGTAAACTAACAAGACTAAAAAGCAAAGATAAAAGATATGTGAAACTCCCCTATCTTGTAGAGTGGAGTCCCCGGCAACGGCGCCAGAAATTGGCTTGATACGGTGAGGATCTCTCACTCCTCGTTGGTTACCCCAAGTGGAAGGTGAGATGTAGCATAGCAGAAAATTTCCCCTATGTAGAGGATAGGGTTTGTCTCCCGTAGGACTCGCAGAAATACAAGAAGGTGGTAAAGTGAACAATGGCGTCGAGGTTGCTAACTTCACCTGGACCTGCACACAGATACAGATAACTTTGCTCCCAACGAGTACAGAGGAGTTGTCAATTCCTCCGGCCTTGCTGTTTACAAAGGATTAACGCAAGAGATAATAATGATAGTGATAGCAACTGAAAAGTAAACTAAGGATGTAAACAGTAATGTGAAGATGGACCGGGGTCCCGTGATTTTCACTAGTGATGTCTCTCTCCCAAAATACGATAAAAGTGCTAGCGAGGTAAACAAATCACAGTTGGGCAATTGACAGGATTATAAAGGCACCACAATGCTAACTATGCTGCAAAGAAAGGAAGGGCTCAAAAGAAATGGGCAGTACGCCAAGGTAAGTAGACCGAAATCCAACTGCATCTACTACGAATCATCCACCTTGAGATATCTATCCAAAACATCTCGCTCGTATTAAGTTGCGAATGCCACCCAAAGTGTAAATTCAAAGCAACAGACAACTGCATTAAAAGCACTTTACGTAAAGTAAACAATCCTTGCATCCGCGAATACAAGCACCGTTGTTTTATACCTGGTGGCAACAGCACATCCCCTAGTCTCATGTTTCTGTCACTCAAGCTAGACATCAAGGGGCTGAACCCACAATCAAGCATAACGCTCCCTCTTGGAGTTGAAACAAATCACTTGGCCAAAGTAAAATATGGAAACGGAGAACATGCAAGAATTTACTCAAGAACAAAATATAAAAGAGAAGAACAAAATATATTACTCATCACAATCTGAACATAGTCTCATAATCCATCAGATCCCAACAAACTCAACATAGCAACGACAGAAAATTAGAAAGGTGCCTCGATCATGTGAGGCAGCTCACAAGGTCTCGAAAGTAGAAGAACAAACAGGGGAGAGATAGATCACATAGCTACTGATCACGGACCCATGGTCCAAGGGAAACTACTCACGGTACATACGGGAGGCGTCCATGGCTATGGATGGTCTCCCGGAGGTGGTTCCTCCTCCCGGCAGGGTGCCGGGGCAGCTTCTCCAGGAAGCCCTGATCTATAAATGGCGGTGGCGGCGGTACAGGGGCGAGATCGCGGAAAAGAGGTCCGTCTTAGGGGTTTCCACCCCGAGGGCTAAATATAGGCGGAGGGGGGTGTCGAGGGGACCCACCAGGCAGCCAGGAGGCCTCCTGGCGCGGCCTAGGGTGGGGTCGCGCCAGGGACCCTCCTGGTCTCCTGGTGGTGGCCCCCCTCCGCTGCCTTCGTTATTTCGGAAGCTTCCGGGTCGCTGATTTTTATCTGATTTTTCCGGATTTTTTGGAGCACTTTTAATGGCCTGATAACCTGAAATACAAAAACAGCAGAAAACAGCAACTGGCAGCTGGGTGCACTGGGTTAATAGATTAGTACAAATATTCTCAAAAGTGTATGAAAGTTCAAGAAAAACATGGCAAAGTCACACAAAACATGCATGGAGCAAGCAGAAATTATAGAGACGTTTGGGACGTATCATTTGGCCAGCCAGCCTGGTCACAATCGGCGGTTCTGCTAATGGCTAACTCCGAACTGGATATACTTTGAGTGTGAACTCTCCGATTGACAGTTTTGTTCGGCCGCGTCCACCTGACATTACAGTCGACCTGCGGTCCGCATTCGGTTAGGACCAGCTTTCACAAAACCCTTCGCTCGTTTCGCTCTTTCTCCGAGTATACCCTTTTCGGGGCAACCGACCAGTCCCCGGGTCTGCTTTTGCTGACCCTAGGACTGAAACATATTAAACAAGTAATTTCATAACTCCTGCCGAATGCGGTCTCATGGACGCACGACTATTCTCATTGATAAAAATTCCACAAAGGGAGGGGATACAAACAGTACCATTCAACTGTAAAACGGACATAAGAGCTCGACGTTCCAAGGACGCTCCATTTCTTGCCCCGAAGTATCCACATATCGGGTCGACTTCCTGAGATCAATGAGGTAGTATGCATTGTTTTTGAGCGCTCGACTGACGACGAATGGACCTTCCCAAGGAGAGGACAACTTGTTCTGGCCATCCGATTTCTGGATCCGGCGCAACACCAAGTCACCCTCACGAAAAGCTAGGGGACGGATCTTCTTGTTGTGGTAGTGATGCAGCTTCTGCTGGTATATAGCCGACCTGGATAGGGCCAGGAGACAAGCTTCTTCTTTGAGATCAACACCGTCCTCATGAGCTTCCTTGGCTTTTGCCTCCGTATACATGGCGTGACGTGGTGAATCAAACTCAATGTCACAAGGGAGCATTGCTTCAGCGCCATATACTAGGAAGAAGGGAGTGAATCCAGTTGAACGGTTTGGTGTGGTGCGCAAACTCCAAAGTACTGCTGGCAGCTCTTCAATCCATGCGCCGGGTGCTCTTTCTAGTGGTTCCACCAATCTTGGTTTGATTCCGGACAGAATGAGACCATTTGCCTATTCTGCTTGACCATTTGACTGGGGGCGAGCCACGGATGCGACGTCCAGCTGGATGCCCTGCTGGGAGGCAAACCGAGCTAACGCCCCCTTTGCAAAGTTTGTTCCATTGTCAGTGATGATGTTGTGCGGCACTCCATATCTGACCATGATGTCTGCTATGAACCTGACCGCCGTCGGCCCATCTAGCGTATTGATCGGCCTTGCTTCGTTCCACTTGGTGAATTTACCCACTGCTACCAGTAAGTGTGTCACGCCACCTCTTGCTGTTTTGAACGGTCCTACCATGTTCAGACCCCAGACTGCAAACGGCCATGTAATCGGAATGGTTTTGAGTGCTGAGGCTGGTAAATGGCTTTTTGCTTTGAACCTTTGACACCCATTGCAATGCTTGACCAGATCTTCTGCCGCTGCTTTCGCCGTCGGCCAATAAAAACCATGGCGAAAAGCCTTGGCAACTATTGCTATTGCTGATGCGTGATGACCACACTCACCTTGATGGATGTCTTGGAGCAATTCCAGCCCCTTGTCCTCTTCCACACATCGCTGAAGAACTCCTGTTGCACTTCGGTGCACCAGCTCGTTGTTGATGATCGTATATGCTCCAGATCGGTGCTGGACTTGCCGAGCTTCCACTTCATCTTCTGGGAGTATGCCATCTACCAGGAAATTTCTGAATGGTTCCGCCCATGATGGTGCCGCCACTATCACCATTACAACAACTGCTTCTGGCTCTGGTTGTATGACTTCTGCTACTGGCAGCTCGGAGGAGGAGGAGCCGATCGCGTCTGGCATGGTCCCCTTAGTCCCCGAGCTGACAATAGCAGCCCCTGGTTCACAATCGGCAGCCCCTAGTGCGGCCGAATGCTCCTTTGCCTTTTGCTTTTTTGCTTCGAGCTCTGCCATCTTCAGGTCGGCCGGAATAAAGATTGACTCTGATTCTAGGGAAGGCTTGATGGATGGATTGTGGATGTTCTCTAGTGATATTCCTGGAGGAATTTCTTTTCAGGTAGACCCTAGCTTGGATAGTGCATCTGCTGCTTCATTTTCAGCTCGGGGAATGTGATGGAATTCACACCCCTCAAAGAATCCAGATAACTGCTGCACAAGGAATCTGTATCTTGCCATATTTTTATCTTTTGCATCCCAAGTGCCAGTGCATTACTGCACCACCAGATCGGAATCACCATAACACAGAATTCGCCGAATGCCAATCTCCTTGGCCAATCGGACTCCATGTACTAAAGCTTCGTATTCGGCCACATTGTTTGATGCTGCGAAGTCGATCTGCAGCACATACTCGAGCTTGTCACCTTTTGGAGAAGTAAGAACAACACCAGCCCCTAGTCCGGTCATCATCTTGGAGCCATCGAAGTGCATCTGCCAGAACTGAGAGTCCGGATAGGGGGGTATATATTGAGTTTCTGCCCAATCCACCAGAAAATCTGCCAGAACTTGAGATTTGACTGCCGTCCGAGGCTCATACTTGATCCCATGTGTTGCAATCTCAATGGCCCGTTTTTCCACCCGACCGGATGCGTCCCGGCTGCCAATGATTTCTGCCAATGGAGCCGAACTGACCACCGTGACCGGATGCGCCTGGAAATAGGGCTTCAACTTTCTTGCTGCCATGTACACACCATAGCACAACTTCTGATAATGGGGGTAGTTTTGCTTGGAGGTGGAGAGCACTTCACTGACAATACACCGGCCTCTGGACCGGTTGCGCCTTGTCCTTTTCAGGATGCTCGACCACCATAACAATACTGACCACCCGAGTGGTTGCTGCAATATACAATATCATTAGCTCTTTTTCCTTCGGAGCTGCCAGCACTGGAGCGGTAGACATCATGCGCTTGAGCTGCTTAAATGCTTCGTCCGCTTGCGGTGTCCAACTGAACTTGTCTGTTTTCTTCATTAACTGATACAACGGGATTTCCTTCTCTCCCAGCCGACTGAGAAATCGGCTGAGCGATGCCAAGCATCCGGTAAACTTCTGCACATCTTTGAGATTTCTGGGCTTGCCCATCCTCTCTATTGATGCAATCTTCTCAGGATTGCACTCTATCCCTCTCTCAGAAACCAGAAAACCAAGCAACTTGCCGGCTGGCACGCCGAACACATATTTCTCTGGATTGAGCTTGATCTGGTATGCTCGTAAGTTTGCGAACGTCTCCTTGAGATCATCCAACAAGGTTGATCCCAGCACCAACTTGACC
This sequence comes from Bromus sterilis, assembly GCA_950022295.1. Lineage (NCBI taxonomy): Eukaryota > Viridiplantae > Streptophyta > Magnoliopsida > Poales > Poaceae > Bromus > Bromus sterilis. Next base: position 22,799,395 of record OX465596.1, on the reverse strand, counting down.
ACGAGGTCATCTACATATACATGAATGTTCCGACCTAACTGAGGCCGAACACATCGCTGCATAGTATGCTGATAAGTCGCGCCGCCGTTTTTCAGGCCGAATGGCATGGTGATGTAGCAATAAGCCCCGAAAGGGGTAATAAAAGCTGTTTTAATCTGGTCGTTTACATCAAGCTTGATCTGGTGATAGCCCGCTGTGGCATCCAGAAAGCACAAGAGCTGACAGCCAGCCGTAGAATCAATCACTTGATCGATACGGGGCAACGCAAAAGGATCCTTGGGGCAGGCCTTATTCAGGCAAGTGTAATCTATACACATGCGCCAAGTTCCATTCTTCTTCGGAACCAGAACTGGATTAGCTAACCAGTCTGGGTAAAACACCTCCTTGATAAATCCTGCTGCGAGCAACTTGGATATCTCATCGCCGATTGCTCCTCTCTTCTCTTCTGAAAAACACCGAGGTGGCTGCTTGATCGGCTTGGATCCAGGTCGGATATGAAGCTTGTGCTCGGCAAGTTCCCTCGGTACACCAGGCATGTCATGTGGGGACCATGCGAAGATGTCACGGTTCTCACGGAGGAACTCGACGAGATCGCCTTCCTATTTGCTGCTGAGCCCAGCCCCCACAATGACGCATTTGATCGGGTCGGAGGGGTCCAGGGCAATCCTCTTGCTGTCCTTTGCCTCTTGAAATATGGTCTCATCATCCGGTCTCTTGTCCTTCGTGCTTGGCATGGGGTCCTTCATCTGAGCTTGGACTGCTGCTACCACCTTGAAGAGCTGGTGCCGCTCTGCGTCGATGACCAGAGAATCGGCTAGCTTGGAACCAGTAGATGAACACTCCAGTGACTTCCTATAGTCACCACACACAGTGATTGGACCATTGGGCGCTGGGAGCTTCATTTTCAGGTAAGGCTGCATGATGTTGAACATGAACTTGGTGACCGCTGGCGACCCGAGCAGAACATGGTATGGGCTTCTCAGATAGGCCACCTCGAACCAGATCGGCTCTCGGCGGAAATTATCTTCCGACCCGAATACTACCTCAAGCCGAATGCGGCCTAATGGGGTACATGACAGGCCGGGCACTATCCCATGAAATGTGGTTCTGCTGGGCTCCAATTCGCTCTCACTGATGCCGAGCTTGATCATTGCGTCTCTGTACAAAATGTTGATGGCACTGCCTCCATCAATGAGTGTCCTGGTGAAGTTGCATGAATACAATGGTGCCGCCAAGATTGCATCCACCACGAGCATATAACTGCCTGGGTTGGGCATTATGCTCGGGTGGTCTTCTGGGCCCCATGTTATGGCATTGTCCGACCAGTTCATTCTCTGAGAAATTTCTGGCATGGTGGCATTGACTGCCTGCTCACGGGCTCTCCGACTGCCCTTGTCATCCGATTCACTGGTGAAGATCATATATGCTGCATCCTGAAGTGGGAATTGCTGCCGAGCATTTGCTGGTGGTGGGCCTGGGGGTGGGGGCGATGGTGGGGGTGGATTTCCTGCTCCTCCCTTTTCCAAACGCTCAACCCAAATGCACTGCCGAGTGGTGTGCGATGCAGGCTTGCCTACTCCACTATGCATTTTGCAGGGCTGATTCATCATGTCCTCAAAGGTGTATGGGGGCCTGGGCTGAACTGGTGGCCTTTCTGCAGGCTTCTGCTTCCGACTGCCTCCCGCAGCCCCTTGTTCCTCTTGGTGCTGCACTGTTGCTACCTGCCGATTGCCATGCTGGGCATCCAGCTGCTCATCCTTCCTCTTGTTGAAACCAATGTTGTTGTTGTTGTTGTTGAAATTGGGGGTGTTGTTGTTGTTGTTGTTGTTGTTGTTGTTGCCAAAGTTGTTGTTCCTCTGGATCTCGCGCCTCTCGCGCCGATTGGGACCATTTGGACGTTTTCTTCTGCCGATTGCTGCTGCTGGCCGGATGGTTGCCCTTGGACGAAACCACTGGGACTCAACGTGATCGGGCGCATTGCAGAATCAAACGCAGCAAATGAGTTGGCTATTCTCATCAGATCGGCCAAAGAAGTTATCTCCTTGCGCAGGAGCTTGTGCTTCAACAAAGACCCGTCCAAGCAGCCGTCAGTGAAGTACTGGATGGCTTGGATTTCATGAACTCCCTCGCAAGTGTTCCTGAGCTTGATCCACCGATGAAGGTAATCGCGAAGGGGCTCGTCCTTTCCTTGTACACAGAGTGCCAGGTGCCGAGGCAGACCTGGGCGCTCGTAAGTACCCGTGAAATTGCGAACAAACGCATCCTCAAAATCCTTCCAACAATTGATACTGTTGCTAGGAAAGCTGTTTAACCAGGACCGTGCTGAACCTTGGAGTATGAGCGGAGCATAGCGCATGGCTACGCGCCGACCACCTCCTGGGATACCGACGGCTCTCATATAATCGACCAACCAATCTTCTGGCTTGACTGATCCATTGTACTTGGGGGTGTCCCTGGGCAATGTGAAGCCTTTGGGGAACTGCTCTTGCCGAATGCGCGGGCCGAAACATGATGGACCCGCCGGCACATCATCTTCCGGTTGCTTATCCTGCTGCAACTGCTCGATTCGGTGTCTTGCGTCATTATCCGCGATTGCTCGGGGACCTAACCGCTGGCTTATTGCCGGCCGGACTAATGCCGCCGGTTGCTCGTTGCGCCTGCTTTTGACTGCTGGCTCGTCCCTCCGACTGCCTCCTGCAGCCCCTTGATTCCTCCGACTGCGGCGCAAACTGCCATGCGGCGAGGACACCTGCCTCTGCTGCCGCTGTGGCACATTCGGCTGGTTCACACCAGCAGTTGCCCGAACTGATTTTGATGCTACTGGCCCTTTTTGCTCGGTGGCCGCCTTTTGCTGCTGGTTCACTGTGGTTATGAGGTCGCGCATTCAGCGCGTCCTCTCCCACAGCTCATCTCCCTCTAGATGTTCCAGTTCGGTGGCGATCTGCTCGGCAGCTCTCATGTTCTTCACAGGAGAACTATATGAGATCTGCGGAACGACGATGAGTGTTGTTACTGGCTGCTGGGCTCCTCCCAACTCTTTGCCGACCTCTCGGCCTGCTGCTTTGAGCTCCTCGATCACAGGGGGTGGGATAACACGCTGCCGAATGCCGTGCGCTGTGTTGTACTCCCGAACTAATGCTTCCATCCGGCGCTTTTCAGCGTCGATCCTATCCTACTGCTCCTTCAGAGCCTGGCGCACCTTTTCCAGCTCGGCCTGAGCCATGGCTGGATCGGCATGAAGATCCACGGGAGTGCTAAGCACGTCCGGTGGGTTGCTTGGGCCTGCTGGTGCCGTGGTTGCTGCCCTCGCGGCTCGAGTCGCTGAAGTAGAACTGTGGCGACTAGACGCTCCTGCCATCATAACCTCCGCACGGATGTGCGCAGTCGTGCCCTATGTTCCCACAATATCCGTCCCTCCTGGAAACGGATCCGTGAGCTCAGAAAACACCCGTACCTCCCTGGGAAACACATCAGGAAGTGCTGCGACGAAAACACGATATCCGCCAAAAGGAATGATGACACCGCGCGGTAGAGGCATTCCAGCCCCAAACCGCGAAGCATTGTCGATGACGAAGTCCCACCCTCCGCTCCTCATCACTAGGCCGGAGGCGAAGCGTACGCATGATGCAGATGATGATCCCGTCCAGATCAAAACTCCAGTCGACGCCTCGGCCTGCCCCACGGTGGGCGCCAACTGTCGTCTATATGTAACGGAAAATGCCATGGGGATGGCTAAAGAGGGGGACAAACCGAGGTTAGTGTCGCTGGTACCGGAAGCGAGAATGGGAACACACAGTGAGACACCATGATGTACCCAGGTTCGGGGCTCTCCGTAGAAATAACACCCCTAGTCCTGCCGAGCTAGCTATATGCAATAACTCTGGCTACAATGAATGCTCCTTGAGCTGTTTGAGAGGAAGAAGAAGAGGGCCTCTGGTCACTACTCTCTCCTTGCTCTCTCTATGGTGGGTGAGATTGTAATAACTGCTCTCTCGTCCCCCCACGCATGAGGGGTACCCGGGGCTCTTATAGGCCGAGCCCGGGGTACAAAAGGTAAATATACAAGAGGGAGGGCCCATCTGTCTGTCTCAGATAAGCTAGGGACCTCACATCGTGTTCCTCCGGATGACCCGGTGTAGACTTGCGGCTCGCCATAGCGCTATCCTGTAGACCTCGGTGGTGAAAAGTGGAGCTAGATACTTAGGCCTGTCGGCCTGTCCGCGTGATCGGCGTTGGAGGAGACCGTACGCCTCTGACAGTCCCGATCTTCAGGGATTGCGCATTGAATGCTCTTGTACCAGGTGTTCGACCTGGGAATTCTGATCGGATGCTGCTCTGCTTACTTCGGCCGAATGCTCATTGGTGAGGCTGATTGCGCCCTCTCTAGGGAAATCGGCCCTCGCCTTGGACAGATCGGCCCACTTCGTGATTGTTCTTGTTTAGCTCGACCTTGATTAGATTGGTGACCATTAGGTCGGTGATCTTTGCCTTGATGAATTGTTTCCCCTGGGTGACCCTACCCGGGGGTCATACCCCCGACAACTGGGGTCCCATGATGTTAACTAGTAATGTCTTTCTCCCAAAAGACGGTAAAAAAGCTAAGCTGGGTGAAAAATTACATCTGGGCAATTGACAGAATTATAAACGCACCGCAGTGCTAATTATGCTACTTGAAAGTAAGAGGAACAAAATTATGGGCAGTACACCAAGACAGGTAGACCAAAATCCATCTGCATCTACTCACTAATCATCCACCTTGAGATATCTATCCATAACATCTCACTGGTATTAAGTTGCGAGCCCCAACCAAAGTGTAAACTCAAAGCAACAGACAATTTCATTAACAATCTGTGCGTGAGGTTGATACGTCCAAAACATATGTATAATTTCTGCTTGCCATGCCTGTTTTGTGTGATATTGCTATGATATTGATACACTTTCATAAACTTTTGATCATATTTGGACTAACCTATTAACTCAGTGCACCCCTGTGCCAGTTCCTGTTTTCTGCAGTTTTTCTATTTCAGGTTTCCCCCATATTAAAAGTGCTCCGAAAAATCGGGAAAAATCAGATAAAAAAACAGCGTTCCGAAAGCTTCCGGATTCACCGAAGAAGGGCCAGAGGGGCCCCTCCTGGTTCCTAGGCGGCCAGTGGGCACGTCCCAGGGCTTGGCCGCGCCGTGAGGCCGCCTAGGCGACTGGTGGCCCCCCTGGTGCCCCCCTTTGGCTCCTATTTATTCTCCCGTCGCGAAAACCCTGATTCCAGACCCCTTTTCTCCAGAAGCAATTCCGATCTCCGCCGCCATCGCCGACAAGCTTCGGGGGACCAGAATTCCTGTGCCGGCACCCTGGCGGGACGGGGAAGTGCCTCCGGATTCATCTCCATCGACGTTGCTTCCTCCCTCCATGATGCGGGAGTAGTTCCTCCTCGGGACTAAGGTTTCTACCAGTAGCTATGTGGTCTTCTCTCTCTCCCATGATGTGATCTTGATTATGATCATAGGCTATGTTAATCTAGGATGATCCCATGATGTTTCCCCTTCTTCTATGTATTGGATTGATGTACTCACTTGATCTTATCTAGTATAATCCCAGAGACCATGGTGACAACGGTCTATTGGACATGGGTTAGAAGAACATTTTCATGAGTGATTTCCTCTTTTGTGTGTGGATTGAAGATTGAGAGTCTCTTGGTGCTTGTCTTTGACTATCCTTTATATATGTTGTGGTGATTGTGGTACTCTCTTTGGATGGCCGCGATGACATTGGGAAATTCATAGATGCGAACTAAGAACTCTGAGGTGTGCTTTTGTAGCCCTACACAATTCTCGTCCTCTCTTGACCACAAAGGAATGACCTCCGAGTACGTCACCATTGCATGTTTTATGAGGAATATCATGTGATTAGACTATGTTAATGTTGTTGGGATTTGCCACTAGTGAAAGTATGAAGCCTAGGCCTTATTTCCACCATTGTTACACCGTTTGTGCTCACTTTTGTCACATGTTTGCTTGCTGCAGTTTTATTACAGATTTATATTACTTCGTTTTGCCGCACCTATCACCCATATTTTACCATCTCTTCGCCGAACTAGTGCACCTATACAATTTGCCATTGTATTAGGTGTCGGGACCCGGGGTTAGCATATGTAATTCCAGTCACGATGCAATCACATGGAGAGCCGAGAACCGTACCCACTTGTCTAAGCAGACAAGGGCAATCACAGAACGTTCTCGATAAGCATCGAACGTGAGGGGCATCCCATTCAGGCCGGATGATCCACTGAGATGGGTCCTCATCATCCGCTCACAAGTCTAAATGCTTATGGGTGGTGAATCCCATACTCATAGAAAAGTCGCCTCAACCATATTATCGATTGGATCCTAACTCTTACATAGACTTACTCCAGCCCGATCACTTAGTCGGGGTCTAGGGCGGGCTCGATCATACAACAAAGTGTGCACGTGACAGAGTCACGAGCAATCGCATCGCGATGCCCCAAGCTGCGCACATCTAAGGGCCACTTGGTGTATAAAAGACCGCCAGCCAGATCACAACTAAGGTCTCGAAAACCCATACTAAGACATGCATGTTATAAACATACACGCAGCACACATGCCTAGTATGAACAGCAGGTATCATCACATAACTCTACAAAGTACTTCTTTATAGATATACACATAGAGCATACAAAGATCACATGTCTGTGATCACATTACATCATACAACGGAAGCAAATTAGGTCTGAGTACAGACAAGATTAACAAATGGCTTAGAGAAGCCTTGTACAACAAACATGCCCTTCCACGAGGGACCAGACTGTTGTCTGGGACTATGCTAACTTAGTTAACGTCGAGCTTCACGAAGGTGACTCCATCGGGCTCCGGGTTCTCATCTAAAACATAGAATAAGCAAACGTGAGTACAAAATCGTACGCAGCAAGACTTACATCAGAACTATACTACTCATGCTCAAGTATCAAGGTAAAGGAGGTGGGGTTCAGCATGCAGAAGTGCCAGCTTTGACTTGGCTAATCCTGTACTACGAGTACCAGACTTTGAGGTAAGAAGCGTACACGAGTCCACTACATCTCCAACCAATACACCACTATGGTCACTTCCTCGACTTCCCCACGAGAAAGCACGCCATAACACTCACACTTATCTTGCGAGTTTTATAAGTATCCATTCAAGTTGTCTATGATCAAGTAAAGGTTTCCAAGTAGTCCATAACCGCGGACACGGCTATTCGAATAGTTCATTAACCCTGCAGGGGTGTACATCTTCACACGCGTGTCATCACTTATCGTCTCGTTCTTGTCACCCTTCAAGCGGATGTCGGACGTGGATGAAACCAAGGCACTACCCTCACATCACCTTCTCTAATCCAGGAGTCGACTACCTGAGTTTGTCACCGCTCGAGAGTCCGGCCGGTTCCACGAAACGGACTCAGATAATGTAAGGGACCGAGACGCCACCTTTGACAGATGGTTTCACTGCTTCACAGGTCCACCCACATATCTATAGATAAATCAAATGGAAAGCCCGAATCTAGTCTGACTCCTGGACCGGATCGGGTACGTAAAGAGGCCAAACGGGGCTCCCATAAAACCCTACATGTGGTCATACTCTTTGTCTTGGATCACAAAACAGGAACTCGGGGCCTAGGGCAGTGTTCAACGAGACAACCCACTGTGTACTCCTACACAGCCTCTCATCGTTCACCTTTGTTTAGAGTGGATTCACCAACACGTTTATCATCGGTACCACTGTGTTCATTCCATCCCGACTCACAAACATAACATCCTCATTGTATCACTAAGCAGCAAAAGCAGTAACAGTTGCAGGGGCCACATGCTCATCATTCAACTCCTAAATCTGCTAGGATTGTGGTTTGCTTAATACGGTGACAAAATGATAGGTCATGCATCGGAATGGGTTCAACTATGCGAAAGAACGTGTCTCGATGATCTCCTAAACATGCATAAGCGAGACTGAGAGGGAAGTAGGATTTTATAGACATGATCAAAGGGGTTTTCTTGCCTTGCTGACGGTACACGGGTCTTAACGATGGTCTTCTTCTTCGGGGTGATCATCGTCTCGGAACGTCTGTCATCGGAGGCAATTATCAACAAGGGGGGGACAACTCCGAAAGTAAAAATGCACAAGCACATGATATTGTTGTGACATGAAGTAAAGGGTACTGATTTGTGGCAAATTCAATTTAATTGAAGTATATTGCATTTGGAATGCAAATTCAAACTCCAAATTCAATTTCAAATTAAGTCATATGCATGTTTGCTACTGTTGCCCCATTTTAAAATGGTCAAACATTTTTTTTTGCATATTCTTAATCCTTGCATTTTTCTGATAATTTTTCATATATTATATGTTTAATTTGGAGTTAGTATGAATTATCTATGAATTTCCAAAGTTTAACTCATTTTCTGGATTTTTCTCTGTTTTCTTTAATTCTTTTAAATTCTGAAATTTGGTTTATTGCATCAGCATGATGCAATGCTGATGTCACAGTGGGGCTGACCAGTGGGCCACCACTGTCAGTGTCACAGGGGGGTTAACCCCTCTCTGTTTAATTAACAGAGGGGTTTAGGGGCCAGGGGGCCCACCTGTCTGTCTCTGTGGGGGTGGTTTAGGGGTGGATTAGGGTTAATTAACCGGGCTGGCCGGAGTGTCGCTGCCGGTGACTGGAGACTCGCCGGAGTGGTGCTGGTCGGCGCTCCAGTGCCTCAAATCGAACGGGAAGACCACCAGAGGGATCCCCTTGCTCGCGTGCTTCGCCTGGGACAAGATGGGGGTCTCGGGGACGGCTACTTCGACGTCGGCGACAAGAGCAGCGGCTGCCGGAGCTCTGGTGCGACGGCCTCGGTGCTCCAGGCCACGGGATGCGTCGAGGGGAGAGGGAAAATGGGCGCGAGCTCACCCTGAGTGCGAAGGGACCGTCGAGGAGGCCGGAGGAGGGCTGACGGAGGAGAATCGCTCGCCGGCGTCCACTGTGCCCGGCGGTGGCTCGATGAAGAGGACGTCTCCGCTGTGGCCTCCGGGCTCGATTCACTCCACGGAAAGACGAAGACGACAGCGGCCGACTTGTTGGACACGGCGGTGGCGCTTCTTGTCGCCGTTGGCCACGCGGGCGCACGGGGCTCACTCCGGCGAGGGCTCGGGTTCGCGTAGAAATGAGAGAGAGAGAGCGTGGGGAGAGAGCCAGAGGAGGGGGAAGACTGCGGGGCGGCTCTGGCGTGTGCGTGGCACACGAGAGAGGGAGGGGGAGGCCTACAAGGCGCGGGCGTCGTCGTGGCGTCGTCGCCGCGCTCCCAGCTCCAGCGAGTTGCTTGGAGTCGCGGGGGAGGAAGACGGCAGAAGCGTCTTGGGTGGGCTGGGCCGGCTAGGGAAGTTGGGCCTCGCCTGAGGCGCCAGGTAAGGTCCTTCCCTTCTGTTTTTCTCTTTTCTTTTTATATTTTCTGTAATTTGATTGACCTAGCTATTTAAAATAGCTAGGCATTTTATCAAATGCCAATATTTTTTATATGGCCTCATTAAAGCTATAGCTAGCCACTTATAAAATTTGGCACTTTTTAAAATTCAAAACATTTGAATTTTAAATCAAATAGGGGTTTATTTAAATTTCCAAAGCATTGTTTGAAAATTAGAAAATTCCATGAGTATGGGATTGCTCCGAACCATTTTTAAAATGATCAGCACCATTTATAGGAATTTTCCAAATACTCAAATGATTTTTGGAAAAAGATTTTTATCTGGCCATTTGATTTAATTTCTCAGGGCTTTTCTTTTCCCCATTTCTGATTTTCTTTTTGAATTTTTCATGATGCAAAGGTGAACTCAAACCCTAGCACTTACCCTAGTTGGGGTTCTGACATTAGGTGTGTTGGGGACACAAGCGACTTCTTGTATCTTAATTGCAGGGTTGCTTGGGAGAGACCATCTTCAACCTCTACTTCCCTGAGTTCGATAAACCTTAGGTCATCCACTTGAGGGAAATTGCTGCTATCCTACAAACCTCTGCGCTTGGAGGCCCAACATAGTCTACAAGAATAGAAGCGTGCGTAGACATCAAGCTATATCTGGCGCCATTGCCGGGGAATTAAGTGTTTGAAGGTATATCTTTAGATCTTGCAATTAAATCTTTTCGCCCACCCCGCTCCCACCCCCTTAGCCCTAGCCGCCACCTCGTCGCCGGTGATCTCTACGTCCAACCGTGAGATTTGAAATCGGCTCCCACCCTTCTCTTCACCACGCTATTTTGCATCGACTGATCTCCATTTCTATGGCGGTCCATGCATCAATCTCCTTGGGTCTTGACTTTGCCCCAGGGATCAAGCTGGCTGAACATGTTCACCGGATCTTCAAACGCACGGTACACCCTGATGAATCTGGCCATTTTACTCTGGTAGTTTATTTTGTGCGGCATTCCTTCCGTTTGAATGAAGATAATGTCAGTCTGGCGTTGGAAGCTGCCATTGGAGGGTTTTGTTCCAGGCTCAAGGTTTTCCATTTGCAAGATCGGGTTTATGGTTTTTATGTATCTTGCAAGGATGTGGGTTTTTTCATATACCATCAGAAGACTTTTGTTTGCCCTCAGTTTCATTGCTTGTTTCATCTTTGGGGTAATGGTGGTCCTGATTGGAAGAAGGAATTTCGTTGTTAGCAAGTGGAATGTGATGAAGAATGGACTCTGGTTAGTCCCTCTAAACGTCGAGCTAAACTATGTTTAGCTGCGATGGAGAAATCTCCATCCAAGTCGGCATTCAAGTCCCCGATCCCCAAGCACAAAAAGTTAAATTTGCGACTTTTATGAACTATGAAGCTTGTAAGGGTTATCGTTTTCTCCCTATTGGTAGGGACACCCAACTTGTTCTTGAAGCTGGTTACTCTTTTTCACGTCATGAAATTTCCCATCTTCATGTCAATACTGTTGTTCATGATCGCCCTCCATCGCCACCTACGTCTCCGGCGACTTCTGCACGGACGGTGATTCAGTTTTGTAGTTTTTCCGCCACCCCTATAGGTTCGGAAACTGTTGATTCTAGCCCGGATCAGTCGGGATCACCTTCCATGCAAAATTCGGTAGTATTTCCTTCCAATGCGGAACTTGAAGATAGGGTTGTTTCGGCTGAGATTTTTTCGGAGGAGAACAGGACTACTTTCTCGACTAGGTTGGTGGATTATGATTCTGATCGGGATTCCCGAGTTAAGATCCCGTCACCTAAAGAGGCAGTTAAACAATTACAAAGTTTTGACGAGATGATTGAGGAGATGGCTGCTAGTTTCTGGGATTGCCAAAACTGCATCAGCATGGGCCATGCAACGAACACGTGTACTAACCGGGTGCGTTGTAGACCGTGCTTCCGGTCCGGTCACGTAAAAAAAGAATGCCCAGGCCTCATTAATGTAGCTCCTATATGGGTGCCTAAAGTCCCATATAAAACCTTTGGGAGTCGAGCCCCAACTTTTTCCTCTCCCGATGATTCGGTTTCACCTCAGATACGCCCGAGCTCTCCCGCAAAAAACCCCAATCTTAGCAGCGGTGGCTCCCCTGCTTCATCCTCATCGCCGCTTTGCTCCCTTTCTCTGCCTCACAGTGCTCCGCCTCTTGCATCGCCGCAGAGTTCCTCTGCATCCATGGCTAACTTCGATCTAGATCCTCGCCGTTTCCTCCTTGCGGGTCATGACATTGTGGATGGAGGCCCTGAGAGATTTCCTCGGACTTTCTACTCTGCATCGCAACCTCCGCCTCGGATGCATGAGCACTACATGGTGGCGATTGTTGAGCCACCACCACCGGCGCACTTGGTTGGCTTCCGACGCGAGCAAGTGCTGCACTTCCTCACTCAGGAGCTTCAGGTGATTGTTACCTCCGCACAGACCTGGTTCCAAGGGGTAGGACTGTTTGAAGTTGAGAGTCCAGTTGTTCGGGCATCTTTTGTTGGGCATGCACCTTTTGCGCTGGGATTTGATGAAGAAGGTGACGAGTTTTTCATTAGATTCATTCCTCACAATGAAGGAGAAGGTTTCTGGGCTATTCATGGTCATTGCACTGGATGGCTCATGCTTATTGGTGTGCCTCTGGATTATAGAAATACTCGTTATCTTTCTGAGGTTATTGGCACTTTTGGGCAATTCATCGAGTGGGATCACACTGACAGGCGCATGGTCCGCTCGCTGGTTCATGCCTCTTTCCCTAACAATGCTCTTGTGCTGAGGGATGTGGTCTTCAGGGAATTTGCTCCATGGAGGGGCACAGTGGTTTCTTGGACTGCAGCAATCTATATTCTCACTGCCAATTTTGCTGATGCTGTCCTACCTGCGGATGAGGACTTTATGCCACTGGATGGAAATCCACATCCCATGCCAGGTCATATACCACCCCCTTTTCCTGGCTGGGGTGCCCCATCGTACCCTGCATTGGGTTGGAATGAAGCTGCATTGCAACATCAACCACAGCATGAACAAGGTAACAATGATGCTGCACCTGATGCCGATGCTGGATGGCCTGCCTGGGATGATGAGGTGGCAGCTGAGAATGAGCCGGTAGATGTTATGCCCCCACAGGATCAGATTTCTATGGAGAAAAATCCTTCTGCGGACTCCAGTTCCTCTTCTGACTCTGAGGTGATTGAAGTTCAGGCGCCAAATGTGGAGGATCACGAACCAGTTTATAATGTGCAGGACTGGGCCATTGTTCCATATCAGCCACAGGTCATTGTTCTAGATCCAATTCAGAAAATGGCCAGTCGTGTTCAGTTTGGTCCAGTTCTCCCTCCTCAGATGATCCTGGAACGAGCAATGATGGATTTATTTCCCACTATCTCTACACGGTTCATCCCTAAGAGTATCAGTATCCTGCCCTCAACACTTCCTCCTTCTGGAGACTGGTCCCTATTTCTTCAGGTTGCAGATGAGGGCCCAGTGTTGGTTTCTGAACCATTGAGGATTGAACCCCCCCTGTGGACAGTTCTTCTATTGCGCCACCCAGCATTGTTCCTTCAGTGCCTGCTGTACTGCTTGCTGCTAAGGAACCCACTGTTGGTAAGAAGCGTCGCAATCGGCCCCCGCTGGTGCGTGATGATGTTGACTTCTCCACACGACGAATTACCAGAAGCTGCGCAAAAAAGTCTGGTTTCAAGCCTACCTCTGCTGGTCAGATGAAGCCCAGCCCTTTGAGGAAGCCACGTGCAAAAAAGCCAAGACTGCAAGCTCCTCCTGCTGCACATACTGAAGAAGAAGAAGTTCAAATCCCTCCGCCCACCCCAATCCGTGCAATGCAGGATCTGAGCATCTCCCTGGGCATCGCTCCAGAAGATCTTACTACGTCCAAGCTTATGGCGGGACCGTCTGCTCTAGCCTTTCCTGATGTTTAATCATGATTAATATGCCTTTTATCTTCTATAGGGGTGTGGAGTGTAGTAATTGTGGTCTTTTGTTTAGTCTGAACTATGGTTTCTATGCCTGGGTCTTTTGGTACGACTGCACTGGATGTTATCATGTCTGTTATGCAAACATGAGTTTTGTTTTATTCAACTTCGTTCAGTATGAATAGTTCTCATTATCGTAATTTGCGTGTTATGTGCTGGAATGTGCGTGGTCTGAATTCTGCTGAGAGGCAGCGTGATGTGCGCGCGAAGATTGATGAAAGTGGATGTTCTATTCTTTGTCTGCAAGAAATCAAATGTGAAGATTTTGATCTTCGTCTGGTCAGAAAGTTTTGTCCTCGTAGATTTGATAATTTTTCTTTCTCCCCTTCAGTGGGAGCTTCTGGTGGACTTATTGTGGTCTGGAGTTCATCCATGTTCCATGGAACCCTGGTGGAGTCTAATCGTTTTGGCATTACAATCTCCTTTACCTCTGTCCATAATGCTGAAGTTTGGACTTTGGTCACTGTCTATGGACCTTGTCAGGGTCCAATGAGGGATGAATTTGTGCAATGGTTATATGATCTTAACATTCCTGATGGTGATAATTGGTTACTGTTAGGTGACTTTAATTTCATAAGATCACTAGAGAACAGAAACAAGCCTGGTGGTGATCCTAATGACATCTTTTTGTTCAATGAGATAATTGGCCACCTTGGGATTCTTGAGTTGCCACTTAAAGGAAGAGCTTTTACCTGGTCTAACATGCAGGATGAGCCATTGCTGGAACAATTGGACTGGTTTTTTACTTCTAGTTCTTGGATCTCTGTTTATCCAAACAAAATTGTTCTTCCCATGGCCAAGACCTCATCTGATCATGTGCCTTGTATTGTGTCCATTGACACAGATATCCCAAAGAGTAATCTTTTCAGGTTTGAGAACTTTTGGGCTGAGCTACCAGGGTTCTTGGAATGTGTGAAGAATTCTTTGAATGCTCCTATTGATGCTGAATCTGCTGCTTCCGTTCTGTCTAAGAAATTAAAAAGGCTCAGATATGCTCTCAAAAAGTGGTCCTTCAATATGGCATCTCTTAAGAAAGTCATTCTCAAGTGCTCACAGGTGGTGTTAGCTTTTGATTCTTTGGAGGAATTAAGACCCCTTACTAGACCTGAGTTCAATTTCAGACAAATTGTGAAATCTCACCATGAACATCTTCTCAGATTACAATTTTTATATTGGAGGCAAAGGTGTACTATCAGGGACATTAAAGTAGGAGAGGAGAATTCAAAATTCTTTCATGCTATGTCTTCTGAAAGAATGAGGAAGAAATCCATTTCCTCTTTACATGCTCCTGATGGGGCTATTCTCTCTGATCATGAGCAGATGGCCAACTTGTTGTGGAGTTCTTACAGAGAGAGAATGGGGGTTTCCCAAGGTATCCAAATGGAGTTCAATCTCACTGAATTAATCCACCCAGTGGAGGGTTTACAGGATTTGACCACTCCCTTCACTCAGTCTGAGATTAATGAGGTTCTCAAAGATCTCTCTGTAGATAGAGCTCCTGGGCCAGATGGTTTCAATGGTTTATTCCTTAAGAAATGTTGGCCCATCATTCAATCTGATTTTATGAATCTGATTTCTCAGTTTGCTGATGGTTCTCTCAAGTTGGAATGTCTAAATGGTTCTTTAATCACCTTGATTTCAAAAATTCTAGCTCCTGTTTGCCCTAATGATTTTAGGCCTATATCTCTGACTAACACCTGCCTGAAATTTCTCACAAAGTTGCTTGCTAATAGACTTCAGAAGGTTATACTCCAGTGTATTCACTTGAATCAATATGGCTTTCTTCAGTCTAGATCTAGTCAAGATTGCTTAGCATGGACTTTTTTAGTACATCCACCAATGCAAACAGTCTAAAAAGCTTCTACTTATTCTGAAGTTAGACTTTGCAAAAGCTTTCAACACCATTGAGCATGAGGCTGTCCTTCAGGTTTTGGAACACAAGGGGTTTTGTCGGAAATGGATCAGTTGGATTAGAGAGATTTTAGGCTCTGGATCTTCATCCATCCCATTGAATGGAGTGCCTGGTAAACAGTTCTATTGCAAGAGAGGGGTTAGACAAGGAGATCCTTTGTCTCCTCTGTTGTTTGTATTGGCTGCTGATCTGTTACAATCAGTAGTTAATAAAATGCTCCATGATCAAATCCTGACACTGCCTATTAATTCTCATGATCCAAATTACCCCATCATTCAGTTCATGCTGATGAATCTCAGCTTTTGGCTATCAAGGATATGCTTATCAGGTTCCATGCTTCCACTGGTCTCAAAGTCAATTTCAATAAATCCTCTTTAATCCCCCTGAATGTTGATGAGGCTATGACTGCTCACCTTGCCGAAGTTTTTGAGTGCTCCATTGGACAAATGCCCTTCACTTACCTTGGTTTACCACTGGGTACTACCAGGCCTAAAATTCAGGATTTAATGCCTTTGGTAGATAGGGTGGAAAGAAGACTCTCTGCTAGTTCTGCTATGTAGAACCAAGGGGCCAGGCTACAGTTACTCAATTCAGTCCTTTCCTCCATGCCTATTTATCACCTTTGCAGTCTTGCTATCCCTCAAGGAATCTTCAAAGAGCTAGAAAGAATTCAGAGACAATGCCTCTGGAGAGGAAACTCTGATACTCCAAGACAATCTCTTGCTGCTTGGGAGCTTGTTTGCAGGCCTAACAAGAAAGGTGGTCTGGGTATTACCAACTTGCAACTACAAAACAAAGCTCTACTCCTGAAGTATTTGCATAAGTTTTATAATAAGGAGAATGTTCCTTGGGTTTCTCTTATTTGGAACACTTATTATAATGGCAATGTCCCACACGCAACTATGCTTTGTGGATCCTTTTGGTGGAAGGATATCCTCAAACTAAGTGACCTATATAGACCAGTGGCCTCTGTCATGGTTAATGTTGGGGATTCTGCTCTTTTTTGGTCAGATGGGTGGCGCATCAATGGCTCATGTAGACCACTGCGAGATAGGTTGCCTCATCTCTTCTCTTTTGTGAGAGATGACAAACTATCTGTTAATGACTTTTTGAGCTTGGGGATGAAGATCTTTTGTTTTACTTGCCACTCACACAACAAGCTGCTGATGAATACTTCTGTCTTAAGGACTGGCTTCTTGATCTTCAGAGAGATCCTCAAGCTGCTGATTCTTGGCACTGGCCTGGTAAGTATGGTTATACTACCAAAGGGTTCTACAATCTTATGCATTCTCACATGCCATCTGATCAATCTTGTGCCTGGATATGGAGGAGTAAGTGTACCATGAAGATCAAAGTTTTTGGTTGGCTCCTGATGTTTGACAGATTAAACACTAAAGATCTACTTGTTAGGAGACATTGGAGATCACCCACTGAGGACAATTCTTGTGTGATGTGGCACTCAAATGCTCTGGAAGACAGATTGCATCTGTTCTTCTCTTGCAACTTTAGTTGCAGAGTTTGGAACTATCTGCAAATTACATGGGGGGCCACTGGATCCTTTCATTCCTGTTTACAACAGGCCAAAGATTCATTTGGTCAGTCCTTCTTCATGGAAGTCATGCTTACTGCCTCTTGGTGTATCTGGATAGTCAGAAATGGGAAGACCTTCAGGAATGAGAGACCTTCTTTTCATTCCTGGAGAAGGCACTTTGTGCATGATATCACCTTGCTTGCACATAGATTGCAGGGAGATCCTAAAACCAGATTGATTTCTTGGATCAATTCCCTGCAATAGTATAGGTAGGATTAGATTGCTTCCTTTACTTTCCTATTTTGCTTTATTTTATCCTTGTACTATTCTTTGAGAACCTTTGGTTCTCCCATGCAATAAAATACTATGGAGCTCATGCTTTACAGTCTTAAAAAAAAATTAAATCTTTTTGTTTCTTGTTTTTATTTTCACTAGTTATGTTTATGGAAAACCGCACTCTTAGTTCGTTCCTTGGGGAAGGCCGCTTTACCACACCCGTGGTAGAGAAGTCTCCTCCACATACTGAATGTATCCCGTTCCAAATACCACTTGGGATAATTGAAATAATTAGGAATGATTGTTATGATGGAACAGTCAATCCTAGTATTCATTTGTTGAAACTTACAGAACTTTGTGAGTTGTTTAAGATTTCAGGTTTGACAAGAGGTGAAGTCATGAAGAAATTATTTGCCTTGTCACAGAAAGGAAAAGCATTGGAATGGTATAAGCTACTAGATGATTCTCACCTACGGGATTGAGAAGAGATCCAGTCTCTCTTTTACTCCATGTTTTATCCTCTTCATGAAGTTCATGAGAATAGTAATTATGTTTATAATTTCTATCCTCATGACGGAGAGAGCATAGCTCAAGCTTGGGGGAGACTGAAAACTTTAATGCTAAAATGTCCTAACCATGGGCTCCCCAAAGATATAATTATTACTAATTTTTATGCAAGGCTCTCTCGACAGGATAAAGACTTGCTCGATGCTTCCTCTATGGGTTCTTTCACAAACGAAAAGATTGATGCTAAATGGGAACTCCTTGAAAGAATTCAACGCAACACTAAAGATTGGGTGATCGACAAAGGTAAAGAGTCAGGTATAATTTATGAGTATAATTGCATTAAGTCCTTTGTTGAAACTTCAACTTTTAATAAGTTTAGTGCTAAGTGTCGGGGGATTGGTACCCGGGTAGGCTCACCCAAGCGAAAGCAACCTTTCAATACAAGGATGGACCGATTTTGGGCTGCAGGTGAGCCGAGCTGGGCAGGCATACGGCCGATTGCTCCAAGGCAATCAGCCGTACCGAGCGCCAGCAGTCGGCCCAGGCGCAACCGGTCAACCCTTTTCATCACCAAGACGATCATCCGATTGGCCCGCAGCTGGGCCGAGATGGGCCTTGACGCGGCCGATTTCCTAGAGCAATCGACCCTGTCGAGGGCCACCAGTCGGCCCAGGCGCAATCAGTACAACTTACTTCCCCTGGAGAAGTTGACCCCGAGACCGTTCAGAAGTACAAGTATGAGGTCATAAATGCGCAATCCCGAGAGATCGGGGTGGCAGAGAAGCTAAGTCACATCGAAGATCTGGCAGAGATGCTCTGTCGACCTCTTCGCCGATTCCGCGGACAGGACGACAAGACCGCACCTCCTAGCTCCACTGTTCACCATCATGCCCTACGAGCCTACAACATGGGACGCCGCTCGTCGGGTCCGGATCACCCGGAGAAGAGCAGTCTTTGGGCCCCAGCCGATTACAGGATGACAGCTGGGCCCAATCAGCAGTGAAGTTACCGATTTACCTCGGGCTCACACTATAAGAGCCCGGGGTACCCCTCCTGCATGGGGGACGATCCACAGCATTCACACCATTACTTACATCTCGCTCAGTTCATTTACTGCTTGTAGTTCCTCCTCAGGGAAGCAGGAGAGAGCCTTGCCCACGGCGGCTCTCACCTTCCCCTGAGTATATAGAAAAGCAGTTATTGTAGCTCGGTTCCATTGATATAGAAGAGACAAGCAGGAGTAGGGGTGTTATCTCTCCGGAGAGCCCCGAACCTGGGTACATCGTGGTGTCCGTCACCGTGTTTGTGCCCAACCCGATTCCGGCACCATCGATATCTTCTTCCTCGCGTGTTCCCCTCACTTTAGCCATCCCCATGGCATCTGCCGTCATATATCGACGACAGTTGGCGCCCACCGTGGGGTAGACCGAGGCGTCGACTGGAGTAAAGATACGGACGGGATTTTCCTCTGCATCAGGCGGTCGCCACGCCTCTGGCCTGATTCTTAGGCGTGGGGCAATCGACTACGTGGTGGACTACTCGGCGCGGTACGGGGCTGGTGCGCCCCTGCCGCCCGGTGTGTCACTGCAAGTGGGCAGTCATCGCCTCTTCATCTGCAGCTTCCCCGAGGCATATCCCAAGGAGATACGCATCTTCTCGTGCATCACGGATCCGCTCTCGACCAGGTGCTGCACTGCAGTACCCGGCGGAGAGGATGGTCGTGTGCACGGAGCCGTCATGATGGCAGGGGCGTCTTCATCAAGAAAACGCGATGCTGCGAGTGCGGTCAGGAGGGCCAAGGAGGCGGCAGACGCTGCAGAAAGAGTCGGCACCAGTGCATTGAGGGATGTGTTGTACACACCCGTGAACAGGAATGGTGATCCTGATCAAGTGCACAATGAGCTGGAAACAGCACGGCTTGCCCTCGCTCGCAGGGCCGAGCAAGTGCTGGCAGAAGAGCGTAGGCTGGGAGCTATCATAAGGGAGTACAACGCGGCGCATGCCGGACTGCGGCGGCCGATTGAGCCCGCACTCTTAGAAGATTTGAGAAGCCGAGGTCGGGTAGTCCATCAGCAGCTGTCGGGAGCCGAGCAACCGGCGAGGCCGGCGAGGCAGGCGCAGTCGGCGTTTATCCAGAGGCCGATGTACATCACGCCGGAAAAGAACCTGAGAGCAGCCGAGCAGATAGCAATTGAGCTAGAAGACCTAGAGGGAGATGAACGGCGTGAGCAGACGCGCCGAATGCGCGAGCTGCTTGGCAGCCGCAAAGGAGCAGCGGCTTGTGGCAATGGAGAATCAGAATGCATGACCTGGGGCGTCAAGAGGAACTGTGAGGCCGAATCCAGAAGCTAGCCAGCGACCGAATGCATCGCGCCAGAACAGATAGCAGCCGTCCCCAACTCTGCATGAGAGTAGGGTCAGGAGCAATCGGCCACCCGCAGCGGCAAGCAGAAAGTTGAAGTGCCAGCTGTTAGCAGCAGGCGCAATGACATGCCTCAGCAGTCGGCACCAAGACCAGCAATCAGCGCCCGACTTGGCCCTCGCCAAATCGGTCAGAATGACGCCAGGCATCGCATTGATCTCCTGGAGAAAGAAGCTCAAGAAGATGAAGAAGGAGAGGCTGGCCCGTCGTGTTTCGGTCATCGCATTCGGACCGAGAAGTTTCCCAAAGGCTTCACGTTGCCGAGAGACACGCCCAAGTACAATGGGTGTGTGAAGACAGAAGATTGGTTGTCCGATTACCTGACCGCAGTTCGCATTGCAGGGGGCAGTCGGTGTGTGGCAGTCCGCTATGCACCTTTGATGCTGCAGGGTTCAACTCGGACTTGGTTGAATATTTTTCCCAAGGACAGTGTGAATTGTTGGGAGGATTTCACAAGTGCATTCATTCACAACTTCACGAGCACATATGAGCGGCCCAACCTCCCGCGACAGTTGGCTCTTTGTGTGCAAGGCAAGGATGAACCCCTCCGAGATTACTTATCTCGGTGGATCAAGCTGAAGAACTCATGTGAAGGAGTCCATGAGATCCAGGCCATTCAGTACTTCACGGATGGATGCCTGGCCGATTCAATGTTGAAACACAAGTTGCTCCGCAAGGATTTCACATCACTCGCCGAGCTCATGAAGGTGGCCAACTCGTTTGCTTTGTCCGATTCTGCAATGCGCCCTATCCAGCTCGGAGTTGGAGGTGTCATTCAGTCACCAGGAGCTCCGCAGTCGGACACAGGGAACCAAGGCCTGAGTCGAAAGGAAAGAAGAGAGAACAACCGCAACAACAACAACAATCAGCAGAACAATGGCAAGCGCAAGGATGAGCAGCCAGATACTCAATATGGCAGTCGGCAGGTGGCCGCTGTCCAGAATGAAGAAGACCCAGGGGCTGCAGGAGGCAGTCGGAAGATGAAGCCCAATGTGAGGCCACAGGGACAGATGAAGCCCAAGTACACGTTTGATGATATGCTGGATGCACCGTGCAAGTTGCACAGCACTCCTGGCAGGCCGTCTGCGCACACAACTCGGCAATGTGATTTTGTGAGAAGGATTGCAAAGGGAGAAGCTTTAGCACCTCCACCCCCACCACCACCCCAGAACAGAGGAACACCTCAGCAGCAGAATCAGTTCCTGCGGCAAGACGCCGCTTACATGATTTTCACCAGCGAGTCCACCGACAAGGGCAGTCGGAGAGCCCGAGCTCAAGAAGTCAATGCCACCATGCCACTGATTCCTTAGTATATGCATTGGTCCGAGTGTCCCATATCCTGGGACAGAGCAGATCACCCGACCATCTTGCCGAATCCAGGCAACTACCCGCTCGTGATTGATGCTCTGTTCGCAGGACCAAGATTTTCATGCAAGTTCTCCCGAGTGCTCGTCGATGGAGGAAGCACAATCAACATTCTGTACAGAGACATCTTGATCAAGCTGGGGCTCACCGAGAAGGATCTGGAGCGCAGCCGGACGACATTCCATGGGATTGTCCCTGGGTTGTCTTGCACCCCCATGGTCGCATTCGGCTGGATGTCATATTTGACACAGAGGAGAATTTCAGGAGGGAGCCAATTTGGTTCAAGGTCGCCGACCTCAGCAGTCCTTATCATGCTCTGTTGGGACTGCCCGCATTTTCCAAGTTCATGTTCAACGCATAGCAGACTTACCTCAAGATGAAGATCCCAGGGCCAAACGGCGTCATCACCGTCATCGGGGACTTCAGGAAGTCCCTCGAGTGCACCTCGGCTGGCGGCAGTTTGGCTGACTCTCAGGTGGTTGAAACAGAGAAGCGTCAGCTCAGCAAAGTGATAGCAATGGCGCAAGCACAGAAAAAGAATCCACTCCCAGTCGGCCTAGCCAAGAGATCAGATGAGGAATTGGCTTTTCAGTCGGACAAGGACAACAAGAAGGTCTCTCTAGATCCCTCCGACTCAACCAAGTTCGTTGTAGTCGGAGCTGGACTTAGCGCAAATAGGAAAGCGAGCTCGTCGAGTTTCTCCGTGAGAATCGGGGCATCTTTG
Organism: Bromus sterilis; assembly: GCA_950022295.1. NCBI lineage: Eukaryota > Viridiplantae > Streptophyta > Magnoliopsida > Poales > Poaceae > Bromus > Bromus sterilis. Next base: position 22,777,208 of record OX465596.1, on the reverse strand, counting down.
CATGGTCTCCACAAGACATGCCTAGGGTGCCGAGAGAACTCGCCGAGCACAAGCTGCACATTCGGCCAGGCTCGAGGCCGGTCAAGCAACCCCTGAGACGTTTTTCTGAAGATAAGAGAAGGGAAATCGGCGAAGAGATTGCGAAGCTGCAAGCTGCAGGTTTCATCATGGAAGTGTTTTACCCTGAGTGGTTGGCGAATCCAGTCCTCGTCATGAAGAAGAACAAGACCTGGCGCATGTGTATCGATTACACTTGCCTGAACAAGGCGTGCCCGAAAGATCCGTTTGCTCTACCCCGTATTGATCAAGTGATTGATTCTACGGTCGGCTGCAAGCTTTTGTCTTTTCTGGATGCCACAGCTAGCTATCACCAGATCAAACTTGTTGTAGAAGATCAAATAAAAACTGCATTTATAACCCCTTTCGGGGCTTATTGTTATATCACCATGCCTTTTGGTTTGAAGAACGGATGCGCCACTTATCAGCGCACAATTCAGAGGTGTACACATTCCCAACTTGGCAGAAACCTCCACGTCTATGTGGATGATCTGGTAGTGAATTCGGCCAAGGGAGTCACACTCCTAGATGACCTCCGAGAGACATTTGCAAATCTAAGAACTTACCAGATCAAGCTCAATCCTGAGAAATGTGTTTTTGGGGTCCAAGCCGGCAAGCTCTTGGGATTTCTCGTTTCCGAGAGAGGAATCGAATGCAATCCCGAGAATATAGCCGCAATCGAGCGAATGGAGCAACCCAAGAACCTGAAGCAAGTACAGTAATTCACCGGTTGCCTCGCGTCGCTCAGTCGATTTCTCAGTCGGCTGGGTGAAAAAGCAATCCGATTATATCAGCTGATGAAGAAGACGGAGAAATTCACCTGGACACCTCAGGCAAGTGAAGCATTCTGAGAGCTCAAGCGCATGCTCTCCACTGCGCCGATTCTGGCTGCCCCGATTGAGAAGGAGCCAATGATGTTATACATTGCGGCAACCAATCGGGTGATCAGTGCAGTCATGGTGGTGGAGCGGCCCGAGAAGGACAAGGCACAACAGATTCAACGACATGTGTATTATATCAGTGAAGTGCTCTCGGCGTCCAAGAAGAACTACCCTCACTACCAGAAGATGTGCTATGGAGTATATATGGCGGCCAAGAGATTGAAGCCATATTTTCAAGCCCATCTGATCACGGTCGTCAGCTCGGCTCCATTAGCCGACATCATAGAAAGCAGAGATGCAACCGGAAGAGTGGCGAAGTGGGCAATCGAGATCGCCAACCATGGCATCCAGTATGAGCCGAGAACAGCAATCAAGTCGCAGGTATTGGCCGATTTCTTGGTCGATTGGGCTGAAACTCAGTATGCTCCACCCGCTCTCGGGATGGATTGCTGGAGAATGCATTTTGATGGATCCAAGATGAAGAGCGGCCTAGGGGCTGGCGTAGTGCTCACCTCACCAAGAGGAGATCAACTACACTATGTACTCCAGATTCACTTTGCAGCATCAAACAACGTTGCCGAGTACGAAGCCCTTGTTCATGGTATCAAGCTGGCCAAGGAAATCGGCATTCGGAATATTGAGTGCTTTGGTGAATCCGATTTGGTGGTGCAGCAGTGCACAGGCACCTGGGATGCAAATATGGCAAGCTACCATTTCCCAGTGCACCAGATCAGTGGGTACTTTGAAGGATGTGAGTTCCACCATGTGCCGAGAGCAAGCAACAAAGCAGTAGATGCATTGTCCAAGCTCGGCTCGACAAGGCAAGCTATTCCGCCAGGCGTATCACTTGAACACATCAGGAAGCCATCCATCACGCCGTCTCCAGAATCCGAGTCCATCTTCATCTCGGAGACTGACCTTGAAGCGTTGAAGAAGGCAAAAGAAGCTCAACCGGAAAAAATTCCAACTCTGAAGAAGCAGTCAAGCGCCCAAGGTGCTTCAGTCTCAGCAGAGCCGACAGCACCAGGGGCTGCCGATTGCATACCAGGGGCTGCCGAGTGCAGCAAGAAGAACAAGGCCAAAGGTAAGCAAGCAGAGGCAGCACCAGATGGCACAGCCTCAGAAGAGCCAATGACATCAGGCTCTGCCGATTGCATTGAAGAAGCTCCAGACGAGCAGCCGTCACCAGGGGCTGCCGAATGCGTTCCAGGCGCCGCAATCGGCAGTTCAGAGACAGAAGTCGAGATGGCAGAGGTTCAAGAGGCCGAAATCCAAGAGGCCAATGGCCAAGAAGTCGAGATCCAAGAAGAAGTCGCACCCCAGCAAGCAGTAGTGATGGTAGTCGTCCGTGCGCCATCATGGGCACAGCCGATTAGAGATTTCCTAGCGGACAGAGTCCTTCCAGAAGACGAAGTCGAGTCAAGACAAATCAGTCGCCGATCTTGGGCATAGACAATAATCAACAACGAGCTAGTGCGCAAGAGTGCAACTGGTGTCTTTCAGAGATGTGTAGAAGAAGACAGAGGATTGGAGTTGCTCAGAGACATCCACCAAGGTGAATGCGGTCATCACGCATCAGCAAAAGCCATTGCTAGCAAAGCTTTCCGACATGGTTTCTACTGGCCAACTGCGCTTGCAGCGGCTGAGAACTTGGTGAAATATTGCAAGGGCTGCCAGCGGTTCAAGGCAAAAAGTCATCAACCAGCATCAGCGTTGAAGACAATCCCAATAGCATGGCCTTTTGTGGTGTGGGGTTTGGACATGGTTGGTCCGTTCAGGTGATCCCGAAGCGGCATGACACATCTCCTGGTCGCAGTGGACAAGTTTACCAAGTGGATTGAAGCTCGTCCGATCAAGAAGCTGGATGGTCCGACTGGGGTCTGTTTTGTGGCCGACATCGTGTGCAGATATGGTGTGCCCAATAGCATCATCACCGACAACGACACCAATTTTGCAAAGGGCGCACTGGCTCGATATGCATCTCAGCAGGGCATTCGGCTCAATCTTGCATCCGTTGCACACCCTCAGTCGAATGGTCAAGTAGAAAGAGCAAACGGTCTCATCCTGTCGAGTATCAGACCCCGATTGGTGGAGCCGCTTGAGAGGGCACCCGGAGCTTGGATTGAAGAACTCCCAACAGTATTGTTCAGCTTAAGGACCACGCCAAACAGGTCGACTAGATTCACTCCTTTCTTCCTGGTGTATGGGTCAGAAGCAATCATCCCGTCCGACATCGAGTTTGATTCACCTCGGCATGCCTTGTACACCGAAGAAGAAGCCAAGTTAGCACGAGAAGACGGCGTCGATCTCAAGGAAGAAGCCTACCTGCTGGCCTTGTCCAGATCAGCAGTCTACCAGCAGAAGTTGCGGCACTATCACAGCAAGAAGATTCGTCCTCTCGCCTTCTGAGAGGGTGACATGGTGCTACGCCGAATTCAGAAGTCAGATGGGCAGCACAAGCTGGCCTCACCCAGGGAGGGACCTTTCTTCATCAGCCGCATGTTCAAGAACAACTCATACTACTTGATCGACTGTACCAAGGGCACTCGGCATAAGGACACGCCAGGAGTAGAAACGGAGTGGCCGTGGAACGCCGAGCTCTTATGCCCATTCTATAGTTGAGCGGAAGAAATTTATGTATGCTATTCGGCAAATGATTAGTAAAGATGTCATGCCTCTGAAGAAGAGCATTCGATTACCTCTGCATAATTTCATTCGAAAAGCTAGCCCAAGTCGGCAACGCTTAGTCATACCGTTTGCGGATCGCAGAAGCAGACGCGGCGGGGGTAGTGACTACGCCGACCTGGGCAGGAATGTTGGCGTCAACGTCATCAAGACCAATCGGTTCCCTGAAAGAAGAAAGAAGAGGTGAATCAGTATAAGAGAAGGCAGTGAGGTTCAAGGCATGAAGATAAGGGCATACCCGACTGTTCTTGGCGCGCCCGTGGGCATCCGACATCTCAGCGGGGCGACATTCAGAGGCGCCTGGCCAGTCGGCACTCGAGTGGCCGTCACCTGAGGCTGTTTGCCTTTGAGTGCAGTCGGCGCCGTCTTAGCGGCCTTGCTGGGAGCGACACCAGAGGAGGAGCCGGTTGCCGATGCGCGTTTAGTCGGCACCTTCGGAGGCTTCGACTGAGGAGCTGCATCAGAATCACCAACCTTTGAGACACTATCATCATCGCTCCATTCGGTCAGAAATTGCTCAAGGGAAGGGTCAGGCGTACCCCCTTGAGCTGCAGGTCGGATGTCGGCATTCCTGGGGTTGGCGGCCTCGGCGTCGGCTTCATCAGTGGCATCTTCGGATTCGGAGGATTACCCAGAGGATTCACCATCGTCGGCGGATTCGGATGAGGGAACCTCACCATTGTACTCGAAATCCGCGGGGTCATCTTCCTCACGGTCGGGGGAGTACGTGCCGGCCTCCTGGCCGTCTTCCATCAAATCGGATTGAATGAAGTGCTGAGCAAGAAGAAGAAGGTTATCAGAGAAGTTAAGTATGGGGAAAAAGCAATCGTATAAAGGGGACAGTCGGAGCATACCACTGGCGGTTTCTGACGGCGATTGAGATACTCAAGGACGAAGCGGAAAGGATCGGGCGAAGGACTGGAGGTGATAGTTTTCAGCCTGGTGCAAAGGTCTTCGAGTCTCACTCGCCATGTGCAGAGCCGAGTGGGATCTCGGTGGCCCGACATATCGCAGATGCGGTGCACTCGGCGCTGTAGAGGAAGTACTCGGGCTTGAAGCCAGGAAGCAGCAAGATCAGTCGCGAGGAGCCCCTCCAGCTCCAGCTGGGCAACCCGAGCGACTTGGGCATCAACATCGCAATCGCCGACACCGTACTTCAGCGACCACTGATATTTCTCAGTCGGCCGTGCAAGGGAGAAATCGGGCAGGTTCAGGAGATCGGGGCCTTGGTCCGGCGACTTGACATAGAAGAAGGTGGTTTGCCAGTTCTTGCATGATTGGACGATCTCGGGACCTTTTGTACTTGTGCTTGCCGGCTGCAACGAGGCAACTGCCGCAGTCGGTCATGTCAGTCACATGTGTCGGATCGCCACCTTTCGTGGCAGAGGGCACCACAGCTCCCGTCCGAGCATTGTGAGCTCGGAGGTTGAAGAATCGCTTCCAGAGAGCGATGCTTGGGCGGAAGCCGAGATACCCCTCGCACAGCGTGACGAAGCCGGAGAGGATCATGATGAAGTTCGCCGCGAGGTGATGCGGCTGCAGATGATGGAAGTTGAGGAAATCTCGAAAGAAGGTGCTGGCAGGGAGTCCAAATCCACGCTCGAAGTGAGCGAGGAAGACGACCCTCTCGCAAGCACGTGCATTGGGCACGAGCTCGACGCCGGGAGCACGCCATTGGACCTCGGCCGGCATCTAGCGGGCGCGAGCCAAGGCCTGGATGGCGCCGGCGGTGACGGTGGAGCCCTTCTAGCACCCACGGCTGGCCTGAGTGGTGTCTCGCCGGGGCACCATGGAGCTTGCGGGCGAGAAGAGAAGGAAGACGAGAAGCGCACGGGCAGAGCACAATGTGACGGGGAAAGGTTACCGCGGTGGCGGAGGAGCACGCGAGGGCGCGGCCGGAGCTGATTCCGTGCGCGGAGGCGGAGCTGCGAGCACGACGGAAAGCTACGGGCGGAGCAGAAATGGCGAGCGCGAGAGCAAGAGGCGGAGGAGGAAAAAGGCGTATGAGAGAAAGAGGAGGCAAAGGCCCTCCCCTGTGGCTTATATGGGTGACGGGGGAGGGGAGTGGGATCCGGCTGCGGCTGTGTGGCTTGGTGTGGCCTAGCCCACAGGAAGACCAACCGGCAAACCGGCGCAAGAGATCCCAGCGTGGGAAGCGAGGCGTGCGACGTGGGGGTCGAGGCCTGCAGTTACGTCAAATCGCGCGTGGGCCGTGGGCCCCGGTCCATTGACTGCATCCCGGAAGAATCAGAGGTAACCGTTGGAAGGCAATCAGTGAGAATTAGATCCATATGATTCTCAAAAAGTGAAGAAATAAATCGGAGACAATTCAAATCAAATCAGACGAAATCTTGGCTAGCCGAGTGTGATCTCCGAGTCGGTCGACGAACTCGGAACGACGCACTTGATGAGGCCAAAGCATTCGGAAGATGTTGGAGAAAGATTGAAAACTGCAAAGGCCCCGTGGTCAAATGACCGTGGGACCTTTACAACTTTAGGGGCTACTGTCGGGGGATTGGTACCCGGGTAGGCTCACCCAAGCGAAAGCAACCTTTCAAGGCCGATTGGGCTGCAGCTGGGCCGAGCTGGGCAAGCGTACGGCCGATTGCTCCAAGGCAATCAGTCGTACCGAGCGCCAGCAGTCGGCCCAGGCGCAACCGGTCCACCCTTTTCATCACCAAGACGATCATTCGATTGGCCCGCAGCTGGGCCGAGATGGGCCTTGACGCGGCCGATTGCCTAGAGCAATCGACCCTGTCGAGGGCCACCAGTCGGCCCAGGCGCAATCAGTACAACTTACTACCCCTGGAGAAGTTGACCCCGAGACCAGTCAGAAGTACAAGTACGAGGTCATAAATGCGCAATCCCGAGAGATCGGGGTGGCAGAGAAGCCAAGTCACATCGAAGATCTGGCAGAGATGCGTTGTCGACCTCTCCGCCGATTCCGCGGACAGGACGACAAGACCGCACCTCCTAGCTCCACTGTTCACCATCATGCCCTACGAGCCTACAACATGGGCCGCCGCTCGTCGGGTCCGGATCACCCGGAGAGGAGCAGTCGGTGGGCCCCAGCCGATTAGAGGATGACAGCTGGGCCCAATCGGCAGTGAAGTTATCGATTTACCCCGGGCTCACACTATAAGAGCCCGGGGTACCCCTCCTGCGTGGGGGACGATCCACAGCATTCACACCGTTACTTACATCTCACTCAGTTCATTTACTGCTTGTAGTTCCTCCTCAGGGAAGCAGGAGAGAGCCTTGCCCACGGCGGCTCTCACCTTCCCCTGAGTAGATAGAGAAGCAGTTATTGTAGCTCAGTTCCATTGATACAGAAGAGACAAGCAGGAGTAGGGGTGTTATCTCTCCGGAGATCCCCGAACCTGGGTACATCGTGGTGTCCGTCACCGTGTTTGTGCCCAACCCGATTCCAACACCATCGATATCTTCTTCCTCGCGTCTTCCCCTCACTTTAGCCATCCCCATGGCATCTGCCGTCATATATCGACGACACTAAGTTTGGGCTTGATTCTCAACTCCTTGTTGATTTCCTCAAATCTTTTGCTTCACATCTCAATATGCCTAAGGAGGATTGGATCAAGCATCATGAACCTTTTAAAGAGATTTGCAAATAAAATAAAATTGTTCATGATGATTGCAACATGCATGATCCAATTCCTGAAAATGAAGTCTTATGTAAGCATGTTAATTTTTGTGGAGTGGATAGACCTTGTGAAAGGCCTATGATTGAAGAAGGGAAGTATTGTAAGCAACATAAGCATGAAAGAACAATCACTTGGGTCAAAGATTTAAATGAAATTGCTAGAGAATTGTGTGACCTTTATCCTTTTACTTGTGAACTTTGTGGTATAGAGGGTCACTTTAATTTTCAATGCATGAACTTTCAAAACATAACTATTAACCAGTTGTGTGATAACATGATCACCCCTGATCTTTATGATGAACTTATGTTATTTTTGATGTGTGAAGAGTTATCAGAAAATACTTCTTGGCTAGAGGTTAATGCCTTAGGAATAAAGAACACTTTGCAAAATTGCCATCTCTATTGTGTTGTTAATTGCCATGAAAATGATTACATAAGTAAGATTAGAAAGGAGAGAACTTTACCAAAGTATAAAAATGTCTCTTATATTTCTACTAATAAAAAGGAGAGTTTCTCCCAAGTTTCCCCTATTGTTTCTAATGATAAACCAGGATATATGGAGAAACTTCATATCCAACCACTCCCTCCTAAGGTGAAGAAGAAGAAAAAGAAGAGGAGGAGGAAGAGGAGCAAAAATGAAGAAGAATGGGTATCAACCTGGCCTGAGCATATTCCTCGCATCAATTTTTATTCTAACGGACATAAATTTATGGAGGATGGTGAGCTTGATTGCATTCATTATTATCCCGATGTTAAGTCCGTAGGCACTATTGAAGATGATTTTGATTATGATATGCATGTTACTTATTGTGATTGGGAAGATGATAATAATGCTACTTATGATCTTGAATATTTTTTGGTGCCAACTCTGAAAATGATGATATGGAAAGCTCTAAGCTTGGGGATGATAGGATTGCAAGTCGTTTACCCATTAGTGATGTGATAATTGATAATTATTTTGCTAGTAAGAATAAAGACAACATGTTTACAAATATAGTTGCTAGCAATGATAGTGCTCTTCTCTACTATGATGATGTTATAACTCCTATCTACAGTGATTGTAAAGGTACCTATGACATAAGGAGAAATTATCCTTATGAAACTTGTCATAATCATGGAGGGAATTACTCCCTTACTGAACACCATCTTCCCAATAAACAATTAATCTATAGTGTTCAAGTTTTTTATGATAGTCCTGCTCCCACTATTACCAATGAGAAAGATTATGCTTATGTGGAGAGTAAGAGTACCTTTTTGCATGTGGATCATGGTAACAATGTTTTATGTGATACTTATATTGTTGAGTTTACTCATGATCCCACTGAAATTATTATGAGAAGGGAACACATGCTTATAGATATTTCAATTAATATCAAGTTCTCTCTCTTTATGTTGAAGGTTTTGAAGCTGCACTTGTTTTGCCTTCCTATGCTTATTGCTTTGTGCTTCAATGAATTATTATATTGCAATATTCCTATGCATAGGAAGCATGTTAGGCTTAAATGTGTTTGGTATTTTCTTCTTGATGCTCTATTTTGTTCTTCAACTCTTATTCCTACGAGAGCATCATTAAAGTCTTATGCCTAGCTAATGGCTTTAAAGAAGCGCTTTCGGGAGGCATCCCACAACGAATTTAGGATTTCCTTTTTGTTTTTCTTCTGTTTTTAGTGGTCTTGATGATTGTTACTACTGAAGAACATCATTGTATCTTTACTTTTCAAGATTTGTGCCTTTTATAGCCTCATACGACAAGGGTAGTGAAAGTTGTGACATGCTGTCCAGAAAACAGATTCTGTCCTCGTGACTAGAAAAATCACAGAAAAATCCCAGTTCATCTTTTTGAGCTGAATTGTTTACACAGCGTGCTCTATACAATTACGAAACTTTCGTATGTTCTAAGGTTTTTTTATTTGAGTTGCAGAAGTATCGCTAAAAAATTCTTTACTACCTGCTGGTCTGTATTTCATAGATTCTGTCCTGTTTTGCCTTTTCTTCGTTTTGCAAACCTTAAGCTTGCTTTTTCTTTGCAAATTTTTTTTGGAAATCTTGAGAAAAAGTAGTTCTTCAAGATTATATTTATTTCCAGTAGAGAAAAAATATTTTATTATGGATACTAACCTCGCTAATCAGATTATGATGAGTTATGTATGAAGGGAGTTTTCAAGTGTGCGAGGGAAGATGATGAAAGAAGATTAATAAGTGTCAAGTGTTCAAGCTTGGGGATGCCCCCATGCATCCCAAAGAAATATTCAAGGAGACTCAAGCGTCTAAGCTTGGGGATGCCCCCGTGCATCCCCTTCTCCATCAACAATTATCAGTTCGTCTCTCGTTTCACTGTATTTTTATCACTTCATGCGTTATGTGCTATTCTTGGAGCGTCTCGCTCTTAGGTTTTGTTTTTAGTTTTCTTTAGCTTTGCTTGCTATTCATAACAAGTTAGAGCCCAACTTTCTTTGTGTGGGAGAGAAACACGCTCTACTTCCAAAATTTAGAACACAACATAGGACTTTGCATGCCTATCTTTGTTGTGTGTGTTCTTTATCTTTTCATAGCTACTGTCATGTTTTGCTCTTAGTTTTCATGCTTATCTTTTTAAAAGGTTTCTGTTTAGTTTGTTGCTGGAACTCTCTTGAGTTTTCATGTTTATCTTGTTTAGAGAGTTTGCCTGTTGCACTGAGTTTTGTGTCTTGACTTGAAGTAGGTAATTGAGGTTGCTATTCTTTTTGTAGTAGTAACTTGCAATAGTTTTGAGGTGTTGTTTTGAGTAATGTTTGAACTTTTGGTGTCAAGAGCTTAAGCCTATTAGTGATAGATGTCGTATTTTGGGCAATCCGTGTTTATTTTCAAAACTTACTGTTGACACCGGTTTTTGGCACGGCAATAAACCTATATAATATGACCTCAAATGAAGAAGTTATATACATGAAAAATTTGGGTACTGTCAATATGAACAACTTTTTAGTTCGATCCATGATCATCCGATTCCATCTCAAGGGCCGAAACTATGTTGGAAGCGATAAGATTCTGGCATTTGAAGTACTATTAGGCCAATTAGGCTTTCAAGACAGCATCAAATGGAAAAATGTTCTACATGGTGCGGTTGATATCGTATAACCAGTCGATTTTGGTTTTTGAATCATCTCAATCCGAGTTCGTATGCAAAAGTTACAGCCCTCGGAGTACAACCCTGTCAAAGAGCAAAAAGTGACGCTCGGAGCCAGACACCTATACGATTGATGTCTGATGGAAAGCGTGAGGATTTCGGCCCTCAAGATGGCCCCGAATTTAAAAACGTCCAACATGAAAGTTCTTGGAAATTTCTAGGGCTACAACTTTGATGTTTTGAGTTTTTTCATCCGAGGTCGTTTACAGCCCCAAAACTACCGAAAACCGAACTGCTGTCCCAGGCCCACTTGTAATCCGAGTTCGGTTAAGTTTGGAAAGATTTGGACGGGATTTGGAGTCCTTTTATTGTACGGAAAGTCCAGCCTCCTCATATATAGATGAGGTGACGGCCGATTGAAGAACACAATCGACATATACCCAAAAACACATCTACTTTTCAAGTTCTTCTACTTCTTGTCTAGTTCTAGGTAATCTTTGGTGTTTTGCTCGTAAAGCACCCGTTTCTTCTCTGAAATTGAAGATCTCTTTGTTGATTTGCTTGTAAATCATCCGTTCTTCGTAACGAAAAACGAAGTGGCGACTCCCTTACTCTAAACAATTGCGCGGTGCAAGTCTTGTGTTGCGTTGAACAAATTCTTCGTCAACACAAATTGGCGACTCCGCTGGGGAACGAGTCCGAGTTAGATCTAACCCGGACAAAGAAAAAGGACAAGATCATGATCAACTCAGGCGCCATGACCTCTGATCTCAAGAACGGCAGCGACATAGACTCCGACAACATCATCCTTGTTGAACTTGAAGATCTCTCGGAAGAGTTGCAATTGGAGATGGAGCTTGCACTTGAAGAACAGAGGAAGGCATGGCTCGCGGGACTCCAGAAGACGCGGAACGACGTGGTCAAGAAGGCGGCCATACCAAGTGTCGCACCGAGTGCATCTAAGCCACTCGGTGATGAGGTAACAAAATCCACTGAGGAACTTGTTCATCTAATTGATACCTCTGTAGCTAGCAAATATGGTAATTCTATGCATGCACTTGCTAAAAACATGACTGATCAGTTTGAAGAATTTAAAGTGCAACTTAGTAAAGAGTATGGAATTGGTTTGCCTCATCATGCATCGAGTTACAATCAACTCAGAACACAACCAATCCCTAATAATTTTCATGTGCCTAATGCATCAAATAATGCTATTCAACCATATGTTGCTACAAGTAATAGTCATAATGGCCAGAACCTTGTTGGTAGTTCGGCTAATACTTTCGTTCCTAGTGTTGCTCATCCTATTGTTACTACTTCGGTTCCACCAAATCATAACCGAAGTGGTGTATTAAACCCTAATTTGCAGCAACCCTATTATCAAACAGTAGCTTACAATGCTCAACCGAATCACACACAATTCGGTACAGATTATCAACCAAATCACACACAATTCGGTACAGATTATCAACCGAGTTACACACAATGCGGTACAAACCCACAACCGAGTTACAACAAATTCGGTAGTTCTAGTAGTTTTCCGGTACAAACTTCACATACTCAAGTCTCTTTGCTGGAAAACTTATCACGTGTTGCTATCCCCGTCTCCCCAACAAATAAATTCTACGCCACCTAGTATGAAGGATCAACTTGCTGATATACTTAGAGAGTATGGTTTAGAACCTAAGGGTACAACATGAGCATATCAAAAACCATACCCGAGTCCTTTGATTCTATACCATATCCACGTGGAGTTAGAATTCCAGATTTTGTTAAGTTTACAGGGGAAGATGGTAGATCAACTTTGGAACATGTGGGGCAGTTTTTAATGCAAACTAGTGAATTTGGCACAGCGGATGTTTACAGAATTAAGCTATTTCCCATATCTTTGTCCGGTGTTGCATTTACTTGGTTTTTATCACTTGCTCCTAATTTTATTACAACATGGGCACAATTGGAGTAGAAATTTCATGAATATTTTTATAGTGGTGAAACTGAGCTTCGGCTTTCTGATTTGACTATGGTTAGGCAGAAGTATAATGAATCGGTTCATTATTACATTATAAGGTTTAGAGATACGAAAAACCGATGCTTTAGTTTAACTATAGCCGAAAAGGATTTGGCTGATCTTGCCTTTTCTGGTTTACTCGCTCACATCAAAGATAAGCTAGAGGGGCAAGAGTTTCTAGATGTTAATCAAGTATTACAAAAGTCTTTGGCGCAAGAAAATCGAGTTAGAGATGTTAAGCAATCCACTCGGTTTAGAGATAATAGGGGGAAAGACAAAGTTACTCCTACAGTTAACATTGTAGAGTATGATAGTGATTCGGCTAGTGATGATGACATGGAAGTCTGTGTAGCCGAATGGATCCAAGCACCAAAGTCAAAACCTTTTGTGTGTCCTTCCTTGAAGCCTGCACCTACCAGGAAAGAGGAGATCAAGTATACTTTTGATATTAGTAAATGTGATAAGATTTTTGACATGTTGTTGCAGGGAAAACAGATTAGGTTGCCAGAAGGACATATAATTCCATCTCCTGAAGAATTGGGTAGAAAAGCATATTGCAAATGGCATAATTATTTTTCTCATTCTACTAATGATTGTAATGTGTTTCGACGACAGGTACAATCAGCCATTAGTGAAGGACGATTGACATTTACAGAAGCCTCCAAGATGAAGCTCGATAGTGATCCTTTTCCTATCAATATGATTGAGTTTCAAAACAAGAAGATGCTAATTCGGTCAGATCAGGCCGAGTTAGCCAAGGAGAAGAATGTAGTTGAGGACAATGCTCCACCAAGAATGATCAAGCCCAAGAATCCAGAGATTGGAGTATGGAAGGTCAATGGCAAGAAGAAACAAGCTCCAAGACCAAAGCCGATAGTTAGCATGTTGTTGGAACCAACAATGTGTTCAGTCGGCTTGGAGGAGTTAAACGTCCAAGATCTCCTCCTAGGTATAACAATGAGCAATGGGAGAGAAATCCATATGAGAAACAACCAGGTTTTCCAATGCAACCGGCTTATTGGGGATGCCCACCTCATATGCCTCCACACTTTCCTCCATGGGGTTTTAACCATTGGGCGCCTTTCCGTATGGGACCACCGATTTACTTTCAACCAAGATGGGATCAGCCGAGTCCTATGTACCAAGAACAACATGGGAAAAGGATTCGGTTGAATGAAGATATGACTCGGAGGTATCGGTCACCGGTGCGCAAGGCGGATGACCGACACAATACTGTCCGTAGGTTCACTTGGGTGCGAAAATCTGTAAGAGCACTCGGTAAAGGAAAGGAAGATGGAGGAGCGAGGAAGGACTTGGATGAACAGGGTGCAGGCGAACCAAGAGACAATTCACTTCAGGGAAAGGAGGCCCATCGCTCGGAAGCAAATACAAACCAAGTTGCGATGGATTCTGAGGCTAGTGGTTATATGCCCATCGGTGCAACTAGGAAGACCGGTTCACTTGGTGTGCGCATCGGTCCACTCGTCAAAGAAAATAACTCGCACGCAGCCCCTAATCAGTTTCCACTTATTTTCGGCTCGCTCAATCAAGCTGGGGAACCGAATACCAGTGGGAGCAAGAAGTTTGCAGCAGGAGGTGTATCTTGTCAGCAGGCCAATGACCGTGTTACTCGGTATAGGCCAAACTACTCGGGGGGCAGCAAGTCGGTTGTTTCGGGAACTCGTCCAGAACCTCGTTGGTGTCCTAAAGGATTAACTCACACTCAAAAACGCCGAGTGCAACGACTGCGGGCGTTGGAGATTAGAGAGGAAATTGCTGAGAAGCAGCGTGACCAGGTGTTCAATAAAGAGAGGCCATTGATACCTCGGTTAACTTGGCGGAAAAAGCTCACGGTAGAAAGGAACGCCGACACCACTAACTCGGAAGGAGCTGGTCATAACTCAGGTGCTGCCAATAACTCGGAAGGAGCTGCCCGTAACTCAGGTGCTGATAACAACTCAGAAGGAGCTGCCCAAAACTCAGATGCCGCCAACAACTTGGAAGGAGCTGCTCACAACTCGGATGTTGATCATTTCTTGGAAGATGCCGCTCAGGACTCGGTGGATTATGGGGAGTACTTGGGTGGTGATGAAGACTACTCAGAGGGTGATGAAAAATACTCGGACAATGACATGGCTGAGGATAAGGATGACAACATTGACTCGGAGAGTGGTATTAACTCAGAAAGCAATCTCCATATGGATATCAACATGGTCTTTGCATTGCCCGCTGAATTCCGTGCACCCGAGCCAGAGGTTGTTGAACTTGTGATTGGTCCGGGTAGATCCATGTTTGAAAAGCCAGAGAAGCCGGATCAACATTTGAAGCCATTGTTTATCAAGGGGCATATTGATGGAAAGCCTATTGGACGCATGCTTGTGGATGGTGGTGCAGGTGTCAATATCATGCCCTATTCGGTGTTTACCAAACTCAACCGAAAGTAAAGTGAGCTAATGAAGACGAACATGGGACTTAGTGGATTCTCAGGGGAGCTATCTGAAGCCAAGGGCATTATTTCTATGGAGCTTACGGTTGGGAGTAAGACCTTGCCGAGTGCTTTCTTTGTGGTGGATGTCAAAGGCCGATACAATGTTCTGTTGGGACGTGACTGGATACATGCGAATTGTTGTGTTCCTTCTACCCTACTGTCGGGACCCGGGGTTAGCGTATGCAAGTACAGCTAAGACATAGTCATATGGAGCCCCGAGAACCGCACCCACTTGTCTAAGAAGACAAGGCCAAGCAATGAACATTCTCGGAAAGCATCGTACGTGAGGGGCATCCCATCCAGGCCGGATGATCAACTGAAATGGGTCCTCATCGTACGCACACAAGTCTACTGATATGGGTGGTGGACTCCCATATTCAAAGACAAGTCGCCTCAACCATACTATCGACTATCTCTAAACTCTTACATAGACTTACTCCAGCCCGATCACTTAGCCGGGATCTAGGGCGGGCTCGATCATACCACAAAGTGTGCACGAGACAGAGTCTCGGACAATCGCATCGCGATGCCCCAAGCTGCGCACATCTAAGGTCCACTTGGTGTATGAAAGACCGCCAGCCAGAACACAACTAAGGTCTCGAAAACCCATACAAAGACATGCATGATATAAACATACACGCAGCACACATGCCTTGTATGAACAGCAGGTACCATTGCAATTCTCTACAAAGTGTACATTTTATTTATAACTCTTATAGAGTACACACAGAGATCACTTACAAGTGATCCAACATTACATCACATAGCGGAAGCAAATTATGTCTGAGTACAGACAAGTTTAACAAATTGGCTTAAGAAGCCTTATTCAAACATAAAGCCCTCCACGAGGGAACCAGTCTGCTGACTGGGACTAGACTAGCTTAACTTCAGTCGTCCAGCTCGATGAAGAAGCCACCTTCGGGGTTAGTGGCGTCATCTAAAACATAGATTAAGCAAACGTGAGTACAAAGGCGTACTCAGCAAGACTTACATAGGAACTATACTACTCATGCACATGTATCAAGGTAAAGGAAGGTGGGGTTCACTTGCAGAAATGCCAGCTTTGACTTGGCTAATCCTGAACTACGAGTACCAGACTTGAGGTAAGAAGCGTACACGAGTCCACTACTTTGACCAACCAATTACACCACTATGGTGCCTTTCTCGACTTCCCCACGAGAAAGCACGCCATAGCACTCACACTTATCTTGATGTGTTTTAGAAGTATCCGGTTCAAGTTATCTAATAATCAAGCTAAGCTTTCCAAGTAGTCCATAACCGCGGACGCGGCTATTCGAATAGTTCTGTTAACCTTGCAAGGGTGTACCGCTACACACACATGATCATCGTTTACCGCCTTTGATCTCGACACCATTCAAGGGGTGCCAGCGAGGATGCTCACCACAACTGTTACCTCATAGCCTATCTAGTCCAAGAAAGCCGCCTACTTGGGTTGGCTACCACTATCGTGAACCCGGCCGGTTTACCGAAGTGGACCCAAGCGATGTGTGCGTGGTGCATAAGCCGGTCTCGGATGAGCCGTTCTCTCACTTAGCATCCAGGCCACAAGCCTACCAGAACTCCGAACTACTGCGACATCTGGACATCGAAAGGGATGAGTTAATAAGTTGAGAGGGGTCAGTGAGCCCAATGTGTGGTTGTACTCTTCATCTTGGATCACCACACAAGAACTCGGACTTAGGGCGGTGTTCAACGAGACAACCCACTGTGTACTCCTACACAGCCTCTCATCGTTCACCTTGTATTAGGGTCGATTCACCAACACTTTTCTACCATCATCCACATGATCACTACCATCCCGACTCCCATCACAGTAACAACATGGTATCATACTAAGCATGCAATAAGCGGTAACATTTGCAGGGGCCACATGATATCAAACAACTCCTACAGTTGCTAGGATTGTGGTTTGCTTACTACTGTGACAAAATGATAGGTCATGCAAAGGAATGGGTTCATCTATGCGGTAGAAATGAAGCATGGTGATCATCCTATACAATGCATAAGCGAGACATGAGAGGGAAGTGGGATTTTATCGACATGATCAATGGGGTTTGCTTGCCTTGCTGACGAGGTTCGGGTTCTGGATCTTCAGCGAAGGGGGTGACCTCTTTCTCCGGTTCCACCTCTACTCGGCAAACAAAGCACGAAGTAGCAATCAATATGAATGCAATGCTCAAGCACATGATTGAATGTTAATGCTTGAAGTACAAGTTTTGATGTGTGAGGCAATTCCATTTAAGTGGAATATATTGCATTTAAAATGCAAATTCAAACTCCACATTTGAATTCAACATTAACCAAGTTATATGTGATATAGTTTGATCATTTTAAATTATCTTCAAATGTGTATGATATGCCTCTGATGTGTAAGTGAAATGTAGCATGTTGCCATGGTTCAAGTTGCAAAAATATTTGAATTGAATTTGATTTAATTCCATTTAAATCAAATAGCAAATGCTACTGATCACTTTTTAAATTCAACTCAAACAGAGTTGAAAGTTGCATATTTGGAAAGATAATTTTCTCCTGATCATTTTTCATATATTATTTGTCCAATTTGGAGTTAATATGAATTTTCTATGAATTTCCAAAGTTTGGGGTATTTTCTGGAATTTCTGGAATTATTAAACAATTTTTCTTTTCTGGAAATTCATTTAATCGATTTACTGCTTCAGGCTGACGTCAAGCTGGCGTCAGGGGGGGGGGGCTGACAAGGGGGTCCCACCTGTCATTGACTGGGTTCACTTAACCCGTGGGTTAAGTTAATCCAGTGGCTTAATTAAGCCACTGGGCCCACTGGTCAGTGACCCAGGGGTCACTTAATTGGTGAAAACAGGGGGGGGGGGGGTTTAGCACTGACACGCCGGCGGCCTGGCCACGGCGGCGCAGCACGGGAACACGTTTCCGGCCACGGGAGGGGAAACGGAGGGCACCGGATTGCTCCTGGAGGTCGTCCGCGTCTTCTGGAGGCCTCGGGGGTCCACGGGGAGCTCTGTAACGACGACGGCGACGACTCCGGCGGCAGCAGAACCACGGCGAGGTCGCAGTCATCGTTGTGGTGCACGGTTCGGGCTGATTTGTGGCGCGTTCGAGTGCTGGCACACGCGGGAGTCAAACGCGTGCACTGGGGGTTCACGAAAAGCACTGGAGCGAGGAGGACGACGACCATGGCGGCGAGGTGCTCGGGTTCCCATGGCGGATCCGGCTAGAGGAAGCAATCAAGGGGGCGAAGTGAGGGGTTTCACTCGCAAGCTCACCCTGAATCTAGCAGAGGTGGTGGCGAGGTCTGGGGTGGTTCAACGGCGGCGTAATCGACGAAGTCCTCCACGGCGGCCGGCGGGAGCTTGAGGAAGATTCCGGCGTCTACGCGGGCTCCGGGCTCGATTCCTTCTGCAGTTCGACGAAGTCGACGACGACGAAGCGCTTGGACACCTTGGTTCGGCTCCTCGACGTCAGTGGCCACGTGTGTGCTCGACGGCGCTCGGGCTAGTCTACGGTGGCGTCGTTGTTCTTCACGGGGAGGAAGAACTGGAGGGCGAGGAAGGAAGGGAAAGAAGCCTGGACGTCTCCAGGACACGCGGGCGGTGAGAAGGAGGCAGGGGAGTCGCTGAGGAGCCTCCACCGCGACGGCCACGACATGTCGGGCACGCAGCTGTGTGCTCGTGCCCGGGGAAGACGACAGGGGAGTTCTCCTGGTGGGCTGGGCCGGCTGGAGAGGTGGGCCTCGCCCCTGGCGAGAGGTAAGCCTTTTTCTTTTCTGTTTAATCTTTCCTTTCTGTTTTTCTTTTCTGTAGTCTGTTTTGACTTTGGTAAAAATACCAAACCAATTTATTAAATGCTGAAAACTTTTACATGGCCTCATAATAATATAGACTAGACACTTATAACTTTTCAACATTTTTAAAATTCAAAAGATTTGAATTTTAAATCAAATAGGGGAATTTCTTTATTTCCAAGGTACTGTTTGAATATTTGAAAAATCTATGAGCATGGGGTGGGTCCCACATCACTTGATATGTGATCACACTCATTTATAAGACTTTTCAAAACTCTAACATGAATTTTTGGAAAATATTTTTATCTGGCCTTTTGAATTAATTCATCTGGGGGGGGGTGTTCCTTCTCCCATTTGGATTTTGAATTTGATTTTCAAGGTTTCTTTTTGAAACTTTTGCATGATGCAAAGGCACTAGCTAACCCTAGGACATACCTAACAGAGGGATCTGACAACTCGCCCCCACTCAAAAGAATCTCGTCCCGAGATTCAGAAGTCTGCGGGAGGAAGGAGGGGTACTCGGCAATGAGACGGTCTTCTCTTTCCCACGTGGCTTCTCTTTCAGAGTGGTGTGACCATTGCACTTTCAGAAACCTAATCTTCTGACGACGAGTGACACGCTCTGCGGAATCAGGAATACGAACGGGGTATTCTCGATAAGAAAGGTCATCTTGGAGATCAAGCGTTTCATGGTCGACTTCGCGGATGGGGTCCTTGAAGCAACGCCTGAGTTGGGACACATGGAATACATCGTGTACTCGGGAAAGGTGCGGGGGGAGTTCAAGTTGGTAGGCAACTTCTCCACGTTTAGCGATAATGCGGAAAGGTCCGATGTAACGTGGGGCCAACTTGCCTTTGATACCGAAACGTTGGGTTCCCTTCAGAGGAGTAACCCGAAGGTAAGCCTTCTCATCCAGATTGTAGCTCTCTTGCCTATGATGACGATCATAGTAGCTCTTCTGACGAGACTGGGCTGCTTTCAATTGATCACGAACAATGCGAACTTGATCTTCTGCTTCCTTGATCATATCCAGTCCAAAGAATTGTCTTTCACCGGTTTCAGACCAGTTTAGTGGTGTTCGACATCGTCGTCCATAAAGGAGTTCAAAAGGAGCCATGTTCAGACTAGATTGAAAACTATTGTTATAAGCAAATTCGGCATATGGAAGAGAATTCTCCCAATTCTTTCCGAATGAGATAACACAAGCTCTGAGCATGTCTTCAAGAATCTGGTTAACCCTTTCGACTTGACCGCTAGACTGAGGATGGAAAGCCGTACTAAAGGAGAGATGAGTTCCCAAGGCACGTTGGAAGCTTCCCCAAAATCTAGAGGTGAAAAGGCTACCGCGATCAGAATTGATTTCCAACGGAACACCGTGAAGTGATACAATTCTGGAGATGTACAAGTCCGCTAACTGACTAGCAGTTATAGACTCGCGAACCGGAAGGAAGTGAGCAACTTTGGAAAGCCTATCTATGACAACGAAGATGGCATTGTTTCCTTTCTGGGTTTTTGGAAAGCCGGTGATGAAGTCCATACCGACTTTGTCCCATTTCCACTCGGGAATAGGAAAAGGTTGAAGTGTACCAGCAGGTCTTTGGTGTTCTGCCTTAATGCGACGACAAACATCACATTCGGCAACAAATTGAGCAATGTCTCTCTTCATCCTAGTCCACCAAAATCTCTGGCGTAGATCTCGGTACATTTTCGTGCTACCGGGATGAATTGAGAGGGGTGTGTCATGGGCTTCGTTGAGGATGAGTTGCCTTAGTTCCCTATTCTTAGGTACTACCACACAATTTTCAAAGAATACCGTTCCTTTGTTATCTGTGGAGAAACATTTAGCAACTCCGCTAGCAATGTTCTCCTTGATCCGGCGAACACCTCGTGCACGCCTTTGGGCAACTATAATTTGATCCTCAAGAGTTGGTTTCGCCACCATGGTTGAAAGATAGCCATGAGGAACAATCTCAAGGTGGAGCTTGCGAAAGTCCTCATGAAGAAGAGGTTGATACTGCTGTAACATGAGGTTGTTACAGTACGACTTACGACTTAGTGCATCATCCATGACATTGGCTTTGCCTGGGGTGTAAGAAATTGCTACGTCGTAATCTTTTATCAACTCAATCCAGCGTCTTTGCCTGAGATTAAGATCTGGCTGGGTGAAAATATATTTGAGGCTTTGGTGGTCGGAATAAATCTCACAACGATTACCAAGGAGGTAATGTCGCCAAGTTGTTAGGGCATGAACTACGACAGCGAGTTCAAGGTCATGGGTAGGATAGTTCTCTTCATGTGGCCACAACTGGCGTGAAGCATAAGCTACCACATGTCGATCTTGCAGAAGTATGCATCCTAACCCTTGCCGTGATGCGTCACAATAGATCTCGAAATCCCTTTTTGTGTCTGGAGGTGCAAGTACGGGTGCGGAAGTCAATCTTCTTTTTAGCTCTTGAAAGCTTTCCTCGCACTTGGGAGTCCATTGGAATTTCTTATCTTTCTTGAGGAGTTCAGTTAGAGGCTTTGCAACTTTAGAAAAGTTCTCGACGAAGTGACGGCAATAGCTGGCTAGGCCAAGAAAACTTCTAACTTGCTTAACCGATTCAGGTGGAGTCCAGTCAAGGACGGCCTGAACTCTCTCGGGATTCACAGCAATGCCTTTTGCAGAAATCACGTGGCCTAAGTAGGTCACTTCTGGTAGCCAGAATTCACACTTGGAGAATTTAGCGTACAGGCGATGCTCTCTAAGTTTCATCAATACCAGCCTTAAGTGTTCGGCATGATCTCCTTCGTTCTTCGAGTAGATGAGAATATCATCAAGATAAACCACAACAAATTTATCTAGGTACTCCATGAAGATCGAATTCATCAAGCGTGAGAATGTGGCGGGGGCATTGGTTAAACCAAAGGACATGACGGTGTACTCGTAAAGACCATAACGAGTAGTAAAAGCCGTTTTGGGAATGTCCTCATTTCGGATTCGGATCTGATGATAACCTAATCTCAAATCCATCTTGGAAAAGACAGCGGATCCTGCAAGTTGATCATAAAGATCATTGATCCTGGGCAGTGGGTATTTGTTCTTTATCGTCGCTAAGTTTAGCGGGCGATAGTCTACGCACATCCTTTCTGTTCCATCTTTCTTATTCACGAACAGAACGGGGCAACCCCATGGTGATGAGCTAGGGCGGATGAAGCCTTTTGCCAACGAAGCATCAAGTTGGGTTTTTAGCTCAGCTAACTCATGTGGGGCCATTTTATAAGGGCGTTTGGAAATTGGTGCGGTTCCTGGAACAAGATCCACTATAAATTCTACACATCTGTCGGGTGGCATGCCCGGCAGCTCTTCAGGAAAGACATCCGGGAAGTCACGAACCACCGGAATATCTTCAAGTTCGGGAAGGGGAAGTACATTCAAAGAATGCACTTGGGTTCTTGTTCTGGGTGAGGTATAGTTGATGGTTTTGCCTGAAGGGTGGGTGAGTTTCACGGATTTGCCTTTGCAATCCAGATAGGCATTTTGTCTTGATAGCCAATCCATGCCAAGGATGACATCAATGTCTGAAGACTTGAGGGCTATGAGTGAAGCAAGGAATACTAAACCCTCAATTGCAATTTGATTGCCATGGCTTACTCTATTAGTTTGCCATCTTGACCCTGGAGTTTGAATAACCATCGGGGTGGACAATTCAACAAAGGGTAACTCATGACGAAGTGCATAACTTTCCGACATGAATGAATGAGATGCTCTTGGGTCGAAAAGAACGGAAGTAGGAACAAAATTGACTGGGAGCGTACCAAGAATGACGTCAGTGGTGTCGTCAGTCTCTTCGGCAGCGATCTGGTTCACACGTCCACGAGTGGCGGGAGGAGCGGTTTTGGCGGTGAAGATCTTCTGGGGTGGCTTGCCATGACCAATGTTGTTGTTGTTGCTGCCTCCGGCACGTGGTGGAGCATTTTGGTTCTGGACCTGGTTCTGGGGGCACTCGCGAGAGTAGTGGCCTGCCTGACCACACTTGTAACAAGCTCCGAAAACAGTGCGTGGAGCTGGGTGGTTTGGTAGGAGCTGGGTGGAACTGGGTGGGTGGACGAGGCGCCACATAGGATGGCCTCGGTGGGTTGTTCTGGCGGAACATGCTATTGGGGATCCAAATCCTGCGCTTCTGGGAGCCAGAACTGGATGAACTATCATCTCTGGGGTGTTTGCGAAAGTCGTTGGGGGTGTTCATGTCCTCTGCCTTGATGGCCTTGTTGACAAGGACCTGGAAAGTGGCAAAGTCATGAAGGTTGAGCTCGCGACGGAGTCCACTGTTGAGGCCACGACGGAACCTCTCTTGTTTCTTGGAGTCGGTGGAGACTTCTTCAGTTGCATAACGAGCAAGTCGGTTGAACTCACGACTGAACTCGTCAACTGTTCTTCTGCCTTGAGTGAGGTTACAGAATTCCTCACGTTTGCGGTCCATGAGACCTTTGGGGATGTGGTGCTCGCGGAAGGACGTGCAGAACTCCTCCCAAGATGCAGGTGGTCCAACTGGGCGCATATTCAGAAAATTCTCCCACCAAGAGCTTGCTGCACCTTCAAGGTGATAGGTGGCATAATTGACCTTGTCGCCATCTGCAACATGGCCTGCTTGGAGCTTCCTCTCGATGCTGCGAAGCCAGTCATCGGCGTCAAGGGGCTCGGTGGAGTAACTGAAAACCGGGGGATGAAGCCGGATGAAGTCGTTCAGGGACACCACCTCATTGCGCTGTTGAGTGGTGTTGCGTGCGATGACTTCCAACAGGTGGTGAGAGTCACGGCGGTTCCTCTCGACCTCCATCAGAACTTGGGCCATCGTGGGTGGGGGTGGAAGGTTATCTTCCTCCTGGTTGTTCCCACGACCTTGGTTACGACCAACCTGGCCACGGGTTCCTTGAGACATCCTGAAGGTGAAAAACCAAAGTCAAACAGAGTTGATTTCAAGAGTCTAATCAAGGTATTGAAGTACTGGGAGGATTACAGAGCACAGAAAGTAATCATCTTGACAACATGGTGATAAAAGCATACTAGCCATATATTCACAAGCTGTCATACAAACCATACATCGTTTTAGTACAAGCACTAAGCTAATACAAACGTGATGAAGATGATACATCCTTCAGAGGCACTCTGACTTCCTATACATTATTTATCTAAGCCTCTGGAACTTAGACACCTTGCTTACAATATACTAGGATACTACTACATCCTCACTAAGTAAGACCACAGGCGGTCTCACTCATCTCCATCTCCATAGTAATCCTCGTAGAAGTTACCCGCGTATCCCGGTAGCTGGAGGTGACCATCAGAAAACACGGAGGCTTGTGGACCCTGATATCCATTTGGGCAAGGATGGGGTCTAGGTCCAGTGTAGGGTGGAAGCAAAGAACCACGGGGTGGAAAAATTCCTCCAATCTCGGGCCAAGCAACTCGAGAAGGCATCTGGGTCCTTACTGGATAGATCGCATCATACTCAACTGATCCCACGCTCACAAAGGGTGCCAAGAGCGTCAGTGCTCGGTACAGACGAACACGAGTAGCGTGGAGCTCAAAACGGAGAGCGCGTGCATCACGATCTCTGTCACTAGCAAACCTAGCAGTCACCTGAAGTGCTGGATCCTCTGCAGAGTGATCTGAGTAGAGTCCGGTGTAATATCCCTCTTCTCCTGGAAGTGCAGCAGGGATATAGCGGAAAGAGGTCTCTCTCAGCAAAGTGTGCTCCTCTCTCAGCAGTGTGATACATGAGTATGCAGCATCCTGCATAGCCATGTTCTCGGTACCGCCGATGCCATGTCCAAAGTGGATAGGCTGGGTGACTCCAACGTGGTGTGGGTAGATCCGGACAATGCAGTGGAACTGCGTCTGGTTGAAGTCGTGGAACTGCTCCTCGATGGTGTACTCAGGGTACCATCGATATCCCACATAGGACATCATCTCGATCAACGTGGCGGGATGGCCACGCACACCGAGGCACCTGGTCAAGCGAACAATCTGCCGAGGGGGAAGATCTGCCATCTGAAACAGAAAGGAGTTTGCAAATGCATCAGATTATGAGATAAACCTGGAATGACTCGGACAACATAACGGCTGTAATTGTAAGAAATGACAATTTCTTTCAATATGCAAACAACACTTACATAATACGATGTAAGAAATCAGCATTATAACAATGCTAGGAAAACCTGACACAACTTTCCTACGGCTATAAGGAAGCAAACAACGAGATGTTCTAATCAGACAGAGGAGAGCCTAGTCCTATCTTCCCGTAGAGTAAGATGAGGGTGACTCAGAACTCAGAACGAAGGGGGTAAGGAAAAAAAGAAGCCTTACGTTGTTCCCTTATATACCCAAAGTAACTATATAACTATAGCAAGCTAGACTCAACTTCGGCCAAGGCTACTAGTCCTACAGTCAGTCCTGCTCTGATACCAAGTCTGTCGGGACCCGGGGTTAGCGTATGCAAGTACAGCTAAGACATAGTCATATGGAGAGCCGAGAACCGCACCCACTTGTCTAAGCAGACAAGGCCAAGCACTGAACATTCTCGGAAAGCATCGTACGTGAGGGGCATCCCATCCAGGCCGGATGATCAACTGAAATGGGTCCTCATCGTACGCACACAAGTCTACTGATATGGGTGGTGGACTCCCATATTCAAAGACAAGTCGCCTCAACCATACTATCGACTATCTCGAAACTCTTACATAGACTTACTCCAGCCCGATCACTTCGCCGGGATCTAGGGCGGGCTCGATCATACCACAAAGTGTGCACGAGACAGAGTCTCGGACAATCGCATCGCGATGCCCCAAGCTGCGCACATCTAAGGGCCACTTGGTGTATGAAAGTCCGCCAGCCAGAACACAACTAAGGTCTCGAAAACCCATACAAAGACATGCATGATATAAACATACACGAAGCACACATGCCTTGTATGAACAGCAGGTACCATTGCAATTCTCTACAAAGTGTACATTTTATTTATAACTCTTATAGAGTACACACAGAGATCACTTACAAGTGATCCAACATTACATCACATAGCGGAAGCAAATTATGTCTGAGTACAGACAAGTTTAACAAATTGGCTTAAGAAGCCTTATTCAAACATAAAGCCCTCCACGAGGGAACCAGTCTGCTGACTGGGACTAGACTAGCTTAACTTCAGTCGTCCAGCTCGATGAAGAAGCCACCTTCGGGGTTAGTGGCGTCATCTAAAACATAGATTAAGGAAACGTGAGTACAAAGGCATACTCAACAAGACTTACATAGGAACTATACTACTCATGCACATGTATCAAGGTAAAGGAAGGTGGGGTTCACTTGCAGAAATGCCAGCTTTGACTTGGCTAATCCTGAACTACGAGTACCAGACTTGAGGTAAGAAGCGTACACGAGTCCACTACTTTCACCAACCAATTACACCACTATGGTGCCTTTCTCGACTTCCCCACGAGAAAGCACGCCATAGCACTCACACTTATCTCGATGTGTTTTAGAAGTATCCGGTTCAAGTTATCTAATAATCAAGCTAAGCTTTCCAAGTAGTCCATAACCGCGGACGCGGCTATTCGAATAGTTCTGTTAACCTTGCAAGGGTGTACCGCTACACACACATGATCATCGTTTACCGCCTTTGATCTCGACACCATTCAAGGGGTGCCAGCGAGGATGCTCACCACAACTGTTACCTCATAGCCTATCTAGGCCAAGAAAGCCGCCTACTTGGGTTGGCTACCACTATCGTGAACCCGTACGGTTTACCGAAGTGGACCCAAGCGATGTGTGCGTGGTGCATAAGCCGGTCTCGGATGAGCCGTTCTCTCACTTAGCATCCAGGCCACAAGCCTACCAGAACTCCGAACTACTGCGACATCTGGACATCGAAAGGGATGAGTTAATAAGTTGAGAGGGGTCAGTGAGCCCAATGTGTGGTTGTACTCTTCATCTTGGATCAGCACACAAGAACTCGGACTTAGGGCGGTGTTCAACGAGACAACCCACTGTGTACTCCTACACAGCCTCTCATCGTTCACCTTGTATTAGGGTCGATTCACCAACACTTTTCTACCATCATCCACATGATCACTACCATCCCGACTCCCATCACAGTAACAACATGGTATCATACTAAGCATGCAATAAGCGGTAACATTTGCAGGGGCCACATGATATCAAACAACTCCTACAGTTGCTAGGATTGTGGTTTGCTTACTACTGTGACAAAATGATAGGTCATGCAAAGGAATGGGTTCATCTATGCGGTAGAAATGAAGCATGGTGATCATCCTATACAATGCATAAGCGAGACATGAGAGGGAAGTGGGATTTTATCGACATGATCAATGGGGTTTGCTTGCCTTGCTGACGAGGTTCGGGTTCTGGATCTTCAGCGAAGGGGGTGACCTCTTACTCCGGTTCCACCTCTACTCGGCAAACAAAGCACGAAGTATCAATCAATATGAATGCAATGCTCAAGCACATGATTGAATGTTAATGCTTGAAGTACAAGTTTTGATGTGTGAGGCAATTCCATTTAAGTGGAATATATTGCATTTAAAATGCAAATTCAAACTCCACATTTGAATTCAACATTAACCAAGTTATATGTGATATAGTTTGATCATTTTAAATTATCTTCAAATGTGTATGATATGCCTCTGATGTGTAAGTGAAATGTAGCATGTTGCCATGGTTCAAGTTGCAAAAATATTTGAATTGAATTTGATTTAATTCCATTTAAATCAAATAGCAAATGCTACTGATCACTTTTTAAATTCAACTCAAACAGAGTTGAAAGTTGCATATTTGGAAAGATAATTTTCTCCTGATCATTTTTCATATATTATTTGTCCAATTTGGAGTTAATATGAATTTTCTATGAATTTCCAAAGTTTGGGGTATTTTCTGGAATTTTTGGAATTATTAAACCATTTTTCTTTTCTGGAAATTCATTTAATCGATTTACTGTGTCAGGCTGACGTCAAGCTGGCGTCAGGGGGGGGCTGACAAGGGGGTCCCACCTGTCATTGACTGGGTTCACTTAACCCGTGGGTTAAGTTAATCCAGTGGCTTAATTAAGCCACTGGGCCCACTGGTCAGTGACCCAGGGGTCACTTAATTGGTGAAAACAGGGGGGGTTTAGCACTGACACGCCGGCGGCTAAACGCCGGCGGCCTGGCCACGGCGGCGCAGCACGGGAACACGTTTCCGGCCACGGGAGGGGAAACAGAGGGCACCGGATTGCTCCTGGAGGTCGTCCGCGTCTTCTGGAGGCCTCGGGGGTCCACGGGGAGCTCTGTAACGACGACGGCGACGACTCCGGCGGCAGCAGAACCACGGCGAGGTCGCAGTCATCGTTGTGGTGCACGGTTCGGGCTGATTTGTGGCGCGTTCGAGTGCTGGCACACGCGGGAGTCAAACGCGTGCACTGGGGGTTCACGAAAAGCACTGGAGCGAGGAGGACGACGACCATGGCGGCGAGGTGCTCGGGTTCCCATGGCGGATCCGGCTAGAGGAAGCAATCAAGGGGGAGAAGTGAGGGGTTTCACTCGCAAGCTCACCCTGAATCCAGCAGAGGTGGTGGCGAGGTCTGGGGTGGTTCAACGGCGGCGTAATCGACGAAGTCCTCCACGGCGGCCGGCGGGAGCTTGAGGAAGATTCCGGCGTCTACGCGGGCTCCGGGCTCGATTCCTTCTGCAGTTCGACGAAGTCGACGACGACGACGCGCTTGGACACCTTGGTTCGGCTCCTCGACGTCAGTGGCCACGTGTGTGCTCGACGGCGCTCGGGCTAGTCTACGGTGGCGTCGTTGTTCTTCGCGGGGAGGAAGAACTGGAGGGCGAGGAAGGAAGGGAAAGAAGCCTGGACGTCTCCAGGACACGCGGGCGGTGAGAAGGAGGCAGGGGAGTCGCTGAGGAGCCTCCACCGCGACGGCCACGGCATGCCGGGCACGCAGCTGTGTGCTCGTGCCCGGGGAAGACGACAGGGGAGTTCTCCTGGTGGGCTGGGCCGGCTGGAGAGGTGGGCCTCGCCCCTGGCGAGAGGTAAGCCTTTTTCTTTTCTGTTTAATCTTTCCTTTCTGTTTTTCTTTTCTGTAGTCTGTTTTGACTTTGGTAAAAATACCAAACCAATTTATTAAATGCTGAAAACTTTTACATGGCCTCATAATAATATAGACTAGCCACTTATAACTTTTCAACATTTTTAAAATTCAAAAGATTTGAATTTTAAATCAAATAGGGGAATTTCTTTATTTCCAAGGTACTGTTTGAATATTTGAAAAATCTATGAGCATGGGGTGGGTCCCACATCACTTGATATGTGATCACACTCATTTATAAGACTTTTCAAAACTCTAACATGAATTTTTGGAAAATATTTTTATCTGGCCTTTTGAATTAATTCATCTGGGGGGTGTTCCTTCTCCCATTTAGATTTTGAATTTGATTTTCAAGGTTTCTTTTTGAAACTTTTGCATGATGCAAAGGCACTAGCTAACCCTAGCACATACCTAACAGAGGGATCTGACACCTACATCAGTGTTTAATTCAATGGGTGGATGACAAGGTGGAGGTGGTTGAAGCAGACAACTCGGCTTGTATAGCTGTGAGCGAAGTAGCAGTTGATTGGCAACTCGGTAACATGCAGTGTTTGACCGGTAGAGATCTATCGGACTATGATTATATTAGTATAGGTAAGAATGGTTTTGTGCCTATCAATGTACAACCGGCTGATGTAGCCCGGCTTAACAATCTGTCTATTTAGAAGATGAATAAAAACAGTAGTATTAAATGGCTCCAACAACGTATTGAGGAGTATCGTTCCAGAAAGAACGTTATGCATGAAACCATTGAAGAATTTGAAGACATAGAAAAGCTTGGGCATGGATTCTCATCGGTCGATCCACTTGAGGAGATAGATATTGGTGATGGAAGTATTCCAAGGCCTACTTTTATCAATGCTAATTTGAAGGCCGATGAGAAGAGCAAGGTAACCGAGTTACTTAAAGAATTTGTTGATTGCTTTGCTTGGAATTATACCGAGATACCTGGTTTGAGTAGGGATTTAGTTGAGCATAGATTACCTATTAAATCTGGTTTTAGGCCGCATAAACAACCTCGCAGAAATTTCAATCCTATTATGTATGATCGTATCAA
This sequence comes from Bromus sterilis, assembly GCA_950022295.1. NCBI lineage: Eukaryota > Viridiplantae > Streptophyta > Magnoliopsida > Poales > Poaceae > Bromus > Bromus sterilis. The sequence continues at coordinate 22,747,347 of OX465596.1, read as the reverse complement.
AGAGGAAATTGATCGGTTGCTAAAAGCTGGGTTTATCCGGCCATGTAGGTATGCTGAGTGGGTATCTAATATTGTTACTGTTGAAAAGAAAATCACCGGTGCAATTAGAGTATGTATTGTTTTTAGAGACTTGAATAAAGCTACCCCGAAAGATGAATATCCGATGCCTATAGCCGACACACTTATCAATGATGCTTCAGGACATAGAGTAATCAGCTTTTTAGATGGTAATGTTGGTTATAACCAAATATTCATGGCCGAAAAGGATATGTCTAAGACTGCTTTTCGGTGTCCTGGTTTTGTCGGTTTGTTTGAATGGGTAGTCATGACTTTTGGCTTGAAAAATGCCGGTGCTACATATCAACGTGCTATGAATCTTATATTTCATGATTTGCTCGGCATCATAGTAGAGGTATACATTGATGATATAGTTGTTAAATCGGATGGTTTTGATTCTCATTTGGCTGATTTGCGATTAGGTTTTGAAAGAATGCGTAAGTATGGGTTAAAGATGAATCCCCTTAAGTGTGCTTTTGGTGTGTCGGCTGGAAAGTTCTTAGGCTTTATAATTCATGAGCATGGTATAGAGATTGATCCTAAGAAGGTAGAAGCAATTAGAAATCTAGAGCAGCCGACGTGCAAAAGGGATGTGCAAAAATTGTTAGGGAAGATTAATTATTTGAGACGATTCATATCTAACCTTTCAAGGAAAATTGAATCGTTTGCTCCGATACTCCGGCTAAAAAATGAAGACGAGTTCACTTGGGGGGCAGGGCAACAGAAGGCCTTCGATAACATAAAGAAATACTTGTTGAATCCTCCAGTGTTGCGTGCACCCAAATCTGGTACGCCGTTCAAGTTGTATATTGCTGCACAAGATAAAGTGATCGGTGCGGTGTTGACGCAAGAGGATGATGGGAAGGATCACGTTATTGCATATCTAAGCCGCCTCTTGATAGACGCCGAAACTCGGTATGTGTTCATTGAGAAATTATGTTTGTCTTTGTATTATGCATGTACCAAGTTTCGACCTTACTTGTTGTCTAGTACTTGTGTAGTAACTTGCCAAGCCGATGTAGTTAAATACATGTTACAAAAACCGATCCTTAGTGGTAGGGTTGGAAAATGGGTTTATGCATTAATTGAATATGACTTGACATATGAATCGTTGCGAGCTATGAAAGGCCAAGTTATTGCCGATTTCATTGTTGATCATAGTGTTAAAGATGAAGAAGACATTGATTATGTTAGCGTATGCCCATGGAAACTTTATTTTGATGGACCGGTTTGTAGGGAAGGTCAAGGTGTTGGTACCGTTTTAATTTCTCCTAATAATGTGATATATGAAACATCGGTTCGTTTAGAGAATAATTGTACTAATAATCAAGCCGAATATGAAGCTTTGCTATTCGGTTTACAATATTTAGCTGTAACATCCCAAAATTCTCTGAATTTTGGAATGTTAATTAAGTTAAATAGATAATGATTGTTTGCTGGATGTGTTTGATTTTCTCTGGGATTTAAAACTTTCTGGAGTTTATTGAATATTAAAATGAGAGGGAATACTTTCCCTAATATTCATAATTGGTGTTTTGGGAATTTATTATTTTAAAACAAAACCAACAAAATAAAATGAGAGAAGGTAATATGACTCCTTCAACTTATTAAAAGTTTGGAAAAGGTTTTAAATCTTTATTGGAATTCTTTTGAATATTCAAAACATTTTTCAACACATGGCAGTTCGCTGGAGAGGATATAAAAGGACTTATCCCCATTTTTAATTTGTTGAAAAATAGTTCAAAATAATTTTGGGAGACTTTTAAATTTTACTTTGGAGTTATAAATATTTTCTAAAATTATTTTTGGAATTTATTTATGCTCCGGTAAAGTTTTTAAATCAATTTTCGGAGTTTTCGGTATTTTTAAAATGCCAGAAAAGTATTTAAAAATATTTAAAAATAAGTTGCAAAGTTTTTATTTTATTTTAATATTTTAGTCAAGCCAAAATTCAGTTTTATTATTTTAAAAATATTGGCAAAGACGGAATTTTAAAATAAATTCCCGTGATTTTTCTAATATTGTTTTAGGCCTAATGGGCCTGGTCTGTATTTTTTCCTGCAGACCGATTTTGTATTTATCTCGGATTTTAAAAAAAGCGAGGATTAGGGGCTGGCTATAAATAGCCCCGATTAGGGCTAAATTATTTTCGCTTAGCGTTTTAGGGTTAGCTCTAATCTAATCCGCGGGACCCGCCGCCGCCGACGTCATCGCCGGAATCTCGGCGGAGCATCGCCGGAATTTCGCCGGAGCATCGTCGGAGTTGCGTTTTCGCGTTTTTTTCGAGGTATATCTTCGCGAGCCGCCGTGTGCCGCCGTCCCCGCCTCGCCGGAGCACCGTACCCCGCCGCCCCTAGCCGCGCCGCCCCCCGCCTGCTCGTCGTGCACCGGCCGCGCCGCCCGTGCCCCTGGCCGCCCGCGCCATGGCCGCCTCCATGGCCGGCGCCTGGCCTCCCGTGCCCGCACACCCCGCGCCCTCTGCCGCCCGGCCGCCGCCTGGCCGCCGCCTCGGCCGCCCTCGCCGCGCTCGCCTGGCCGAAGGAGCCGAGGCCCGAGCTCCTGCTCGCCGGAGCCATGGCCATGGCGTCCTGGCCTCCATGGCTCTATCCCGTGCGCGTGCTGCCTGGAGAAGATAGATTAGAAAAAAAACGTTTTGAAAAAAAAAGATTGTTTTTCCAGATCTGGATCCAAACCGCCCGGGGACCCGATCTTGTTTTTCGTAAAAGTTTTATTTACGTACGGGTCCTTTTTACAGTAGAACCCCCCGGTACCCCCGTTTGTCACCCCGATACAGTTTTCGCGACTACTTTTTAACCGTAACTCGGAATTGGGCGATTCCAGTTGCGTTGCGACCGTGTAGAAATTCTCTAGCCAGTGTAACAAGTGTTACAGAAGTTTGAAGTTTTTAAGTTTGGATCCCAAGCTGATCCAAATTTGGACTTCCGGCAGCCGTAACTTTTTACCGGTGCGCCCGTTTGCGCCGTTTCTTTTTGCGTTGGATCACTCGTTCCATGTACCTTCTGTTTATATCATGTGTACACAAAAATTCACAAGTTTATTGATCTGTTTAAATTCAAATTCAAATCAATTTTGCACTCGCTATGACCTGTGTTGTAGTATTCCGTTTCACGTGATTCTTTTTGCATAATGGATCATATGAGACGTCCTATTGGCAATATCCACACACCATTCATATTGCTATGATCTTTACCTTGATTTCATAATGCCTTGATCATACTTTTGTATCGACGACTCTTTATCCGTTGACTCTCTCGAGTTCACGTTCCACCGATCACTTTCGAGCACATCCACACCTTTGCATTTCAAAACCTTTTGTTTTGTTGCTAAAACCTTAGTGATTGTTTTGTTGATCTTTTGTTTGTAATGTGATGTGATTTCTTATTTGAGTTCTTTCGTTGACGATAGATTGCTCGGAGTGTGACTAATAGAGTTGACTGGAACGTGAGAGCGAAGATCTTCATCGAATGTATAAGGCAAGTGATGCTTTGACCATATTCATACCTATATTTTATATATGCATTATGTTAAGAAATATCACCCTATTGCATGATAGGTAGTTTATTATACTGTTGCTGCAAAACCAGTTAGGATAGCCACATGTTTTGACTTGTCTACCGTAGATCAACCTAGCCGTGTTGTTGCTTTATTGCTATGCTTTGTAGACGTGGTTTGGGTTGTGTAAATTCATGGAGTGCATGTGAGCTATTTAATAATTGGTGTAGCAACTGTTTAATAAATAGAAATCACCTCTGGACGGGCAGGGAGTGCTTCCTGGGGGCTCGTGCCTTATCTAAGGACGAGACCAGGTTGTACCCCTAATTGGTTTGTTTGGTGGTCGAGTGCGTCATGGCGAGTACCCTCTGACGTAGTGGGCGCCGTCCAGGCTCAAAAAGATCAGACATACTTGGTGACTAGAAGCTTACATGTGCAGCCGCTGGCCATATGGGCTCTGGCTTAGTTGAGTATGATGTAGGAAGCCTCTCCCGTGCAATGCTAGCAGATGTAGATGTGATAGGTGGTACCGGCTTGCCGTTGGGTGTAGGTGACCTCTTCTGAAAGACTTTGTCTCAATCTTTGGGTTGAGTCCAGCGGGGAAAGTGTACTAACCTCTGCAGAGTATAAACTAATCATGATTAGCTGTGTTCCCGGTTATGGACATCCTTGAGCTACTAGACATTACTGTTACCGGAGGATCTTGACATATGAATCACCTTAATAATTTGAGTGGGCAAGATTAAATAAAGGTTGTGGTGTTGGAACTGGTGTGCCCAGTTCGTTCTTAAGTAGTAAGTTCAACTTAAAAATTTGACTAGTTTAGTTTAGAAGAAAATTGGCTTTCTGCAAAACTAAACCATAAGCCTTTCCTTTGACTTACCTTGCATGTAGTTGTAGGTCCTTTATATAAACTTTTCCGTGTCACTTGCCGTACAAATCAGATGTACTGACCCGTTGTCGGGCTGTAACCTTCGGTGTTGCAGGTTTTTCGGACGATCAGTAAGGTGCGTTTAGGGGTTGCGATTTTACACTCAGCATGTTCGCATGTGGCTGTTGATGGGACTCCACGTTATTTGCTTTTGTTTCCGCTATATTTATATTGAATAAGCTAGCCTTGAGCTATGCAACTTGTTATTTATTTACTCTGGATCATACGTTGTAATAATGATGCACTTATACTTTGATATACATCTATAATACTGTGTGTGCCAGTGAGTTCGATCCAGGGACTGGCACTTGAGCACAGACACTTCAATTCTGTGTGAATTGGGTCTCTACATTAGCTGATATGGGTGTCAAAGATATAGATGCTTTTGGTGATTCGCTTCTGGTAGTGCAACAAGTTAAAGGAGAATTCCAATGTTTTGATGGATTGCTAAATAGTTACTTAGACCGATGTTTAGATATAATCAAATCCCTGGATACTTTCACTATTAGTCATATACCTAGGGAGGAAAATTCTAGAGCAAACTATCTAACACAACAAGCATCTGGTTACCATGTCAATAGGGGAAAGTTTCTTATACTAGAAAAACCAATGCTTGTCGCTGCAAGGGATGAGGCCGAGTTGCAACTAATTCGGGACATACACCGAGTAACAGATGGTAATTCGGAAAATGCTTCAAGTTACACCGAGTTATACCGAGTTGCTGCTAATTCGGGAACAAAGGCGGACCAAATCACACCCAGCTCGGAAGATTTAGTGCAAGGGATACACATGCCCGAGGTACCACAAGTTGCCGAGTTACCTAGTAATTCGGAAATTGTGGCTGTAGATTGGCGGGTTCCTCTTATCAATCATTTAAGGGATCCGAGTAAAACTAGAGACAGGAAGGTTCGGCGGCAAGCTTTAAAATATACTATGCATAATGATGATGTACATCGCCGAACTATAGATGGGTTACTTTTAAAATGCTTGGATGCTAATCAATCTAGGTTAGCCATGGGTGAAGTGCATGAAGGCATATGTGGGACGCATCAGTCGGCTCATAAGATGTGTTGGTTAATAAAAAGAGCTGGCTTCTATTGGCCGACTTTGTTAGAGGATTACTTTAGATACTACAAAGGTTGTGAGGATTGTCAAAAGTTTGGTAATATACAATTGGCACCTGCAGCTATGTTGAATCCCATAATCAAACCATGGCCATTTAGAGGGTGGGGCTTAGATTTTATTGGTGAGATACATCCTTCATCTTCTAAAGGGCATCGCTTCGTCCTAGTAGCCACATATTATTTTACTAAGTGGACAAAAGAAGTTCCCTTAAGAAATATGACTCATAGGGAGCTGATTAGTTTTGTTTTGGAGCATATTATTCATAGATTCGGCATTCCTCAAACTTTGACAAGTGATAAAGGTTCTTCTTTTATGTCTCATCAATTTCGTGAGTTTGCCGAATCCTTTGGAATTAAATTGTTAAACTCATCACCTTATTATGCTCAAGCTAATGGACAAGCCGAATCCAGTAATAAAACTTTGATTTGGCTCATAAAGAAGAAAATTGAAGAGAAACCGAGAAGGTGGCATGAAGTCCTTTAGGAAGCATTATGGGCTCATAGAATATCTAAGCACGGAGCTACTCAAGTTTCACCTTTTGAGCTAGTATATGGCCAAGAGGCAGTGTTACCTGTATAAATCAAGTTGCAAGCTCTTAGGTTAGCCATGCAAAATAACTTGTCGTCTGTAGATTACAATGATTTAATGATGGACTGAATAAATGAGGTTCCAGTAAAAAGGTTAAAAGCGTTGCAAGAGATTGAGAAAGAAAAGTTAAGAGTAGCTAAAGCTTACAATAAAAAGGTCAAGGAGAAATCGTTTCAAATAGGAGATGTAGTGTGGAAAACGGTTTTGCCTGTTGGAACTAGAGATAGAAAATTCGGCAAGTGGTCGCCGAATTGGGATGGTCCATATAAAGTTGTGGGTATTGTTCCTGGAAATTCATATTTTGTACAAACTTTGCAGGGAAGTAAGTTATCCAAAGCTCTCAACGGGAGATACTTGAAGAAATATTATCCTAGCGTGTGGCAAGAGGCCTGAGTAGGCAATGGCTGATATGTGATTATCGCCCTAAGAACAAAACATGGACGATAAGTAATTATCGCCCTTAGAAAACATATGGCCGATGGAGTGTTGATATCGTCCTTAGAACAAACATGGGCAAGTTATTTTTCGGCACACAAGTTTTGCCGAAAAACAGGGGGGCATGTGTTGACACCGGTTTTTGGCACGGCAATAAACCTATATAAGATGACCTTCAATGAAGAAGTGCTATACATGAAAAAGTTGGGTATTGTCAATATGAACAACATTGTAGTTCGATCCATGATCATCCGATTCCATCTCAAGGGCCGAAACTATGTTGGAAGCGATAAGATTCTGTCATTCGAAGTACTATTCGGCCAATTAGGATTTCAAGGCATCATCAAGTGGAAAAATGTTCTACATGGTGTGGTTGATCTCTTATAACCAGTCGATTTTGGTTTTTAAATCATCTCAATCCGAGTTCGTATGCAAAAGTTAAAACTCTCGGAGTACAACCCTGTCAAAGAGCAAAAAGTGACGCCCGGAGCCAGACACCTATACGATTGATGTCTGATGGAAAGCGTGAGGATTTCGGCCCTGAAGATGTCCCCGAATTTCAAAATGTTCAACATGAAATTTCATAGAAATTTGGAGGGCTACAACTTTGATGTTTTGAGTTTTTTCATCCGAGGTCGTTTACAGCCCGAAAACTACCGAAAACCGAACTGCTGTCCCAGGCCCACTTGTAATCCGAGTTCGGTTAAGTTTGGAAAGATTTGGACGGGATTTGGAGTCCTTTTATTGTACGGAAAGTCCAGCCTCCTCATATATAGATGAGGTGACGGCCGATTGAAGAACACAATCGACATATACCCAAAAACACATCTACTTTTCAGGTTCTTCTACTTTTTGTCTAGTTCTAGGTAATCTTTGGTGTTTTGCTCGTAAAGCACCCGTTTCTTCTCCGAAATTGAAGATCTATTTGTTGATTTGCTTGTAAATCATCTATTCTTCGGAACGAAAAACAAAGTGGCGACTCCCTTACTCTAAACAATTGCGCGGTGCAAGTCTTGTGTCGCGTTGAACAAATTCTTCGTCAACACTTACAAAATTAGTTGAGAACTTTAGCTACTAGATGGATCACTACTCTTTGGAGGGATCGAATATTACAGTACACTCACGTACCATGAGTCGAGGATGCGCAAGGATAACCAAACCCCCATACACTCCTCCTCGGGATACTTGTCTCTTTGTGAACCTCCTTATTAGATTGAGAGTTACCGATAATAAGTGCATGAGTTCTTCGGACTAATGTGAGTATTCGAAAGTTGACACTTCCACCTTCCCATATTTTGCTAGCCTTACTTGTGCCGAGCATTGCGTTCTTCTCACTCCGAGAGTTAACATCCACTTTCACCGGTACGTCCAAACCTTTGGCACGATACACTCTGTCATCATAAGCCTCCTTATATCCTTCCTCAAAACAGCCACCATACCTACCTATCAAGGCATTTCCATAGACTTTCCGAGATATATTGATCTTCATGTCATACATGCTACTTGCTTGATCGATGAGCCGCATTCTAGTTGGGCCCTGCCCTAATCATTGCTACATGACGCGCTAGTATCATTGCATATCCTGCTACACTGGAAGAGGCATACATTTGCATACATCATGATAGTTACATTTTCTTTATGATTTGAGTACTTTTTAAAGTGTGAAAGATCTTCTATACTTTTTTGTAATATATAGAGTGTTGCTCCCAAAGTGAGGAAAAGATCCCAAAGTGGACAAAATTAAAATATCCCAAAGTGGACAAATTAAAAGATCCGAAAGAGGACATATTAAAAGATCCCAAAGAGGACAAATGAGAGAGAAATAGAAAGAGCCATTGAGGCCACCAAAAAAAAACAAAAAATAGAAAAAAGAAAAAAGAAATAAAAAGAGAGAAGGGGACACACTACTATTCCTTTTGAGAGATCCGCACTCGTACTCCCTCTTATATCTTGTACTCCATAGAGATTATCATTCTTGCATATAGCTATGTGGGGACCCTCACACTATAGAACTTGGCTTGTATATTCCAATCATGAGCCTCCTCAAAAGAGCTCTAGGTCTTCTTGAGCAAGCAAGTTGGATGCACCCCCACTAGTTCCATTGGAGAGCTTACCTTAGCTCATATGTGCATCCGTTGCATGGCAATCCCTACTCCTCACATCATATCTATCATTTGGCTTTCTCTCGCCTATGATTGTCCTCATTGATGTGAGCCTTTCACACCTTTTTGTCTTCCACCTCCACCACATTCTCTATTTGCCATCCTAAGTGTCAACTTTCTTTCTTACGCTCATCCATTGCATGAGTGCTCAGAATATCGAAAAGGAGTGGATCATTTTGACTTGTACCTGGCTAGTGGTCTGGGGATGAGTCAAGATAAGATTCCAAATAAGACCAAGTGTGAAAATTTAGTAGATTGAGTTCTCAACATAAAAATACTTTTTCTCGTATATCCCTATCCCCTTTCTTGGACGCAAACACCATTTGGAGACATTCGAGTCACGGACAGCGAGAGCTCTTGCACCTTTATGTTCTTATGTTGCTTGTTTCAATGCTAATATAGACTCTTGCCTGTTATGAGTTGAATTGGATTACATGCCTTGATTGCTTTACTTAAAAGTTCTTATTTGGTTGGTAGCATGTCACCACAGAAATTATGCTTGTTATCATTTACCTACTCGGGGACGAGCAGGAATTAAGCTTGGGGATGTTGATACGTCCAAAACGTATCTATAATTTCTGCTTGCTCCATGCCTGTTTTGTGTGATATTGCTATGATATTGATATACTTTCATACACTTTTGATCATATTTGGACTAACCTATTAACTCAGTGCACCCCTGTGCCAGTTCCTGTTTTCTGCTATTTTTCTATTTCAGGTTTCCCCCATATTAAAAGTGCTCCAAAAAATCGGGAAAAATCAGATAAAAATCAGCGTTCCGGAAGCTTCCGGATTCACCAAAGAAGGGCCAGAGGGGCCCCACTTGGTGCCTAGGAGGCCAATGGGCGCGGCCCAGGGCTTGGCCACGCCGGGAGGCCGCCTAGGCGACTGGTGGCCCCCCTGGTGCCCCCTTTGGCTCCTATTTATTCTCCCGTCGCGAAAACCCTGATTCCAGACCCCTTTTCTCCAGAAGCAATTCCGATCTCCGCCGCCATCGCCGACAAGCTTCGGGGGACCATAATTCCTGTGCCGGCACCCTACCGGGACGGGGAAGTGCCCCCGGATTCATCTCCATCGACGTTGCTTCCTCCCTCCATGATGCGGGAGTAGTTCCTCCTCGGGATTAAGGTTTCTACCAGTAGCTATGTGGTCTTCTCTCTCTCCCATGATGTGATCTTGATTATGATCATAGGATATGTTAATCTAGGATGATCCCATGATGTTTCCCCTTCTTCTATGTATTGGATTGATGTAGTCACTTGATCTTATCTAGTATAATCCCCGAGACCATGTTGACAGCGGTCTATTGGACATGGGTTAGAAGAATATTTTCATGAGTGATTTCCTCTTTTGTGTGTGGATTGAAGATTGGGAGTCTCTTGGTTCTTGTCTTTGACTATCCTTTAGATATGTTGTGGTGATTGTGGTACTCTCTTGTAACACCTTGGGTGTCACGCTACAGTAGTCCAACAGTAATCACCTTGTTAATGGTCATGTCATCATGATTAGGCAAGGGTTAAACAACCTTGATCAAGTTGAGCTCAAATTCAAACCGAATAAAAATTTGTAGAAACAAGTGGAAATTAAACTTGACCCAAAAATTATGCAAACAATTTTATAAAATGTCTAAAAGTCAGTAGACCAAGATACCATGGTGGTGGATATTTATTACAACATTCAAATATTTTAAACTATTTAAATTGTAGCTAAAACAATCCCAATTAATTCTTTTTTGATAAAACAAATATGCAAATGATTTTATTTTGACCCCAAACCTTATGTGTCAACTTAGGATGTTACAAAATATTTAATTGGATCAGTGGCACATTTTATAAAAGTTATTTGGTACTTATAGTAAATAAAACAGTGAGTAAAAGAAAAAAACGAATTGCAGGGAGATTAAAAGTCGCATAGAGAAACTCATGTGCCTGGTCCAGCCCACATCTTCCCCCGGCCCACCCAGCCCGCCAGCACAATCCCCTTCCCCTGTTCCTTTCCCCCGTGCGTGTCGAGCATCCCTGGCCACCATGGCTGTTCTCGTCGTCGTGTCGTCATCTCCGTGGTTCCTCGGCAAGGTTAAAGGCCTCCTCTACCCCCTCCAACCCTAGCCACCCCCTGGCAGCCCTATCCTCTCCCCTCCCTCCCCCCCACGCCCCCTGCTCCTCCCGCCGCTCGGTTGTGCACGGCCGCCGCCACCACCTCGACGTGGACGCGGCCACCGGCAACCACGTTCCACGGGAGTTTGTCCGGAAGAACCACCGTGGTCGTCTCCTTCGCCTCACGCGACCGCCGCCGCCGGGACGCCCTGTGGGTGCGCAATCGCCGCCCTTCTTCTCGCTATGGCCGCCAGCTCCGCCGCCCGAATCAGCGCGCCTCGGCCACCCTCGCGCTCTTCAGACCTCTCCATCGCGCTCTGGGTGAGCTGCCGCACCCAACCCCTCTTGTTCGCCCTCCGTTTAGCCTCTCACTCGCCGTGTTCGTGCTCGGCTCCGCCATCTTCCATGGACGGGAGCTCGAGCTCCCGTACCAGTCGCCGCGCCCTTGCCCCGACCCCATGCCCAGCTCACGCCCCCGCGTGTCACCCTCGCGCGCGCATAAGTAAATAAAACATCCTATTAAATGAATAAGGAAGATGACATGCGGGGCCCTTTGTTGTTAAATGAATTGCTAGATTAAAATACCCCCCATAGTCTATGACACCTGGGCCCCAGCTGTCAGTATTTAAAAATATTGATTTATATAATGTGTGAGTCACTGACATGTGGGACCCCACTGTTATTTAAATTAATAAAAAGGTTTTATTAACTGTGAGGCTGACCAGTGGGTCCCACTGGTCAGGTTTGACCAGTCAAAGTTTCTGTTGTGGATAATGTTGAATTAAAAATAAATCCAGAAATTGATTTAAAATTGAATTAAACTTTGAATTTAAATATATTTTAAACCGTAAGTCAGATTCAAAAACTTTATACATGAAAATTGATCAGAAAAATATAACGAATACGGATACGCTATCTGTATACCAACCACACCCCTCTAACACAACGAACATCGACATCCCCCCTCCGGGCCGTTTGTCCGATGATTTGTCCGGTACTGTCAAAGTATCCGGATGAATTTATTCTGAACACGAAAGTTGTTCAGAATAGTTCAACTAACCCGGATACCCCCACCCATACGTTTGTCGGATGTCCACGACACCTTCGGCATGATCCCTTCCCCCTCCGGACACCCTGTCCGGTAATCACCCGGAGCTGGCAGTTCATCCCCGGATGAATTCCCGCTCCGAGCATATTGCATCGTAGTACGTTAGAACACCGTTAGCATTGCATTTGCCATGTCTTGTATTTGTATTGCTATTATTGTGGTGTATTTATTGTTTATTCCCCTCTCTCTTATTGTCCGGTAGTCTCGACGTCCGCTGCTGATGCCCATGTGATCGACTACTTTGTCGATGACGCTGCCTCTACTGCCGAGCTTCCAAGCAAGGAGAGCCATTCTCTTCCCCAGATATCGCCTACCTTTCCGTACTTTCTTGCACTAGGCATTGTTACTGCTGCTGCTACGTTACAATCCTATTCAATTGCATAGCCTGATTTTGTCGCCCCTTGATGTACCTTCCTTATCCTATGCTGCCTGCTGTATCTATATATTATATTCAGGAGTGAGCCCTGCGCATTGTTAGCTAGGATTAGATAGCGGGCCGTGGCCACTCAGGGGAGTGACGCGGATACAAAATATATACAACTGCAACAGGTACGGATCAATGTAGACGCCCTAGGGAACCTACAAGTGTGAGACTCTGCCGAGTCGCTTCGAGTTTGACTTACGAGTGGACGAACTCGTATTTCACTCTCGTCGGCTCAGTAGCGTAGCATCACCGGGATGATACGAGGATTACCTCTTTAGTTCATTCCGTTGATCTCTCTGTCAAACCTCTTTAAGTGTGCCATCGAGGGTGATACCTCCTGGTTTCACTTAATGGTAGGCACTCGAACCAACTGGTGTCCTTAAAGGTAAGAGTCGGACGACCCAACGGTGCCCGCGAGCGGCATATTGTCGGGAGCGACAGGGAGCGGTCAGTTAAGTCGAGGCAACAATAACGGTTGTCACGCAGGTTAATTAAAATGCTAAATGGTTCGGTGGATGACTTGAGAGGCCGCAAAGGCCTGTACACACTACCTTCACGTGGGATAAGGAGTTATGGGCTCCCCTGCGTCGTAGTTTGTCTGAAAGCTCTTCAGACGTCAGCAGTACCTCGGCCTGCGCTGGGAAGTTGTGTCTTCTTCTCTCGAGCGGTGTGTTTTTGTATTTGCTTTTGCTTCACCGGCGAACCACGCACCATGCAGGAGCGTGCAAGGGTGAGGGACCTAGACCCGTTGGCGCATAGGATATAGTCCGGCGGATGGCCTCTCTGTTGAGCCTAGGATGGGCTGGGTCGTGTCGGATAGCCTCGGTGGGGCATTCCCTAACAAGGTTCACGCCACCCTGGAGATCCGAGCGTGCAGGCTGAACAGTAGTGCACCCCTGCAGGGAGTTTAATCTATTCGAATAGCCGTGTCCACGGTAACATGACGCTTTATGCTGAAGCTGGATCTTACCACTACAAACTACTACTATCAAACTGTATGGTTCCGGGTCTTCTTCCTCGCAGGGAAGTCGAGGAAGGGAACTCGGAGGCATTATATTTATTAATCATTACAACTTACTATTATACAATGCTGCAACAACTTCTGCTCCATTTTTATTACATTCATGCTATTGAACTGTTGGTTGATTCTCTCCTTGTGCTGCAAGACACGTCAGAAGATGCTAGTCTTCGATAGGACTAGCTTCTTACCCTTATTCTGATTTCTACCTTGCAGTCCACCATATACAACCTCCCCTTTCCATTTGATACAAATGCATAAATGCTTAGTAGCGGACTTAAGACTCACGGGTATGCTAGATACTCACCTTTGCTTTATTCCCCCTTTTCGTTTTGCCTGATCGGCCGCTGCAGTCGACGTTGGAGCCTTGGAGTCCAGGAGCAGGAGATCCCCGTTGTCGACCACCGCAACATGAAGATCCCCGATGCCTTCTACAACGTCGAGTTCCCCGTTGACCAGGAGTAGTTTGGAGGTTCCCAGGCAGGAGGCCTTGCCTTTTCGATCTGTTGTTATTTGTGCTAGCCTTCTTAAGGCAACCTTGTATTCTTGTGTCTGTACTCAGATACTATTGCTTCTGCTAACTTTGTGCTCTCGAGCTGTTGTATTCGAGCCCTCGTGGCCCCTGGCTTGTATTAAACAGCTTGTATTATTTTATTTGTAGAGTTGTGTTGTGATATCTCACCGTGAGTCCCTAATCTCGATCGTGTACCTTGCGTGTATGATTACTGTACACGGACTGATTTTGGGGGCGTCACATCTCTTTGGATGGCCGCGGTGACATTGGGAAATCCATAGATGAGAACTACGAACTCTGAGGTGTGCTTTTGTAGCCCTACACAATTCTCGTCCTCTCTTGACCAAAAAGGAATGACCTCCGAGTACGCCTCCATTGCATGTTTTATGAGGAATATCATGTGATTAGACTATGTTAATGTTGTTGGGAGTTTCCACTAGTGAAAGTATGAAGCCTAGGCCTTGTTTCCACCATTTTTACACCGTTTGTGCTCACTTTTGTCAAATGTTTGATTGCTGCACTTTTTATTACAGATTTATATTACTTCGTTTTGCCGCACCTATCACCCATATTTTATCATCTCTTCGCCGAACGAGTGCACCTATACAATTTACCATTGTATTAGGTGTGTTGGGGACACAAGAGACTTCTTGTATCTTAATTGCAGGGTTGCTTGAGAGAGACCATCTTCAAACTCTACTTCCCTGAGTTCGATAAACCTTAGGTCATCCACTTGAGGTAAATTGCTGCTGTCCTACAAACCTCTGCGCTTGGAGGCCCAACATAGTCTACAAGAATAGAAGCGTGCGTAGACATTAGAGGTAAACAATCCTTGCAACTGCGGTTACAAGCACCGTTGTTTTCTCCCTGGTGGCAATAGCACATTGATGGCGTGGAAGTGGTAATGGCTTCTCGCCCTTCGTTGGTTACCCCAAGTGGAAGGTGAGATGTAGGATAACAACAAATTTCCTGTATGTAGAGGATAGGTATGTCTCCGTAGGACTCCGGCGATGATAAGTAGGTGGTGAAGCGATCACCGCGACGTTTGAGATATTGCTCTCTTAACCTAGACCTGCACACAATACAATTAACTTTGCTCCCAACGAAGTTCAGAAAGGTTGTCAATCTCTCCGGTCTTGATGTTTACACAGGGTAAAACACACAAGGGATAATGATAGCAACTGAAAGTAAATGCGAGAAAATAAATGAGCTTGTAAATAGTGATGAGAATATGGACCGGGGTCCCGTGATGTTCACTAGTGATATCTCTCTCCCAAAAGACGATAAAACTGCTATGCGAGGTAAACAAATTACAGATAGGAATTGAGAGGATTATAAACACACCGCAATGCTAACCATGCTACAAAAGAAAGGAAGAGGCTGATAAGCATGGACAGTACGCCAAAATTAGTAGACCGAAATCCATCTGTATCTACTACTAATCATCCACCTTGAGATATATATTCAGAACATCTCGCTGGTATTAAGTTGCGAGCCCCACCCAAAGTGTAAACCCAAAGCACCAGACAACTGCATTAAAAAAACTTTGCGTAAAGTAAACAATCCTTGCAACCGCGATTACAAGCACCGTTGTTTTTCCCCTTGTGGCCACAACACATCCCTTAGACTCATGTTTCTGTCACTCAAGCGTGTCATGAGGGGGCATGTACCCACAATCGAGCATAACGTTCTCTCTTGTAGTTACTACCTATCACTTGGCCAAAGCAATAAATAGCAACGGGGAACATGCAAGAATTACTTAAGAACGAAAATATAAGAGATCAAAACCAAATATATTACTCTATCACGATTTGAACATGATCTCATAATCCATCAGATTCCATCAAACTCAGCATAACAACAGCAGAATAATCTATTATATAATTAAAACAAGAGACAAATAAAGCATCACATTCATCCACATATATTAAATTATATCAGCCATTGATTTTATATATAAACGGTTAAGATTTAACTATATATACGTTACATACAAATATTGTCCGCACAAATTTATTTGGCATATTCATCCTATCACGTACAAGTACCAATGAAAGGAAAAGTGCAACATGGGATCACGCACATTAAAAACAACATTGATCACGTACTCTCTTCATTCCATAATATAGTGCGTCCTCGATTTCCGTGCTTCAATTTTGACCATAAATTTAACCAACGAGACCAACTGCGGCGAAAACAAAAAATTTATCATTGAAAACTTCTTTCGAATACGAATTCAATGGTATATTTTGTTCCGCCGCATTTGGTCTCGTTGGTTTAATTTATGGTTAAACTTAAACCTTGATAAGCGTGGAGGCATTACATTATGGAATGGAGGGAGTACATGAGAAGGTATCCTTGGATTTCACGCAGCTAGCGTCACGTTTGTTAGATGTGTAAACTAGGGCCAGGTAATCAATTCTTTCTTGAATTTGACGAAGAGAATTTTTTTCCAAAACCAATCATGTTACGCAAGAGAACCTGCTATACCTTATTTTTAGTGGAAAACCTGCCATGTATTTTTTTTCATGCAATACCCGCGGCATCGTTGTGCCACGTTGGATGCAAACTGCAAACACAACTTGCTCCTCCGTTTTGCCTGCCAACACGCACACATGATTTTTTTTGTGAACCAACACGGTCACATGATTTGCTTAACATGATTCTTCCCCCTAACAAATGTAAGAAAAAAAATACTCTATTTATCTTAGAAATAACGATAGAGATTAAAATATGAAATGTGACTAGGTAGACTCATACAAGACTAGGTCACGTCCACAATACAAAACAAACAAACGATAAATCTGTTTTTCTACAAAGAAATGTATGTGCATGAGTGATATTTGTACGTCCAACCATGGCATAAACAAGGTTTCAATTTTTTTGTAAGTTGGATTGATCAAGATTTTGAGTTGTTTGTCGCACAATTTTTTTGAGTTGTTTAAAATCATAATATTAAATAAATATAATAAATCAGATGGAATAATAATATAACTTATTTGGTTTATAAGTTACTTGATAGATAATAAAAACAAATATAAATATTTAATGTATTTCCTTTATGTAAAATTCAGCTATATTACTTAAATATAGATTTTAACCAGTGAAGTTGAATAATAAATTAAAGTAAAAAAATATAGTCTGATTTGATCTAAATAAAATATAAATTGGGCCCAACAACAAGGACATAAAAAAAATCCATGATAAGATTGGGCAAGACTAACTGCAATACCATTTTAAATGAATATACACTAATAGTTACTCGGACTTAGATAGCCAAAAAATACAATCACTCAGAGGGAGTAAAATAATATTGAGAGCATCTAGAAGAATGCATGAAAGATCGACATAATACATGATATTGTGGTATATGGAAACCCAATTAGAAACAATATAATGGGAATGCAGATACGGGAAGAGGACATGACTTTTAGGATGTTAATTATTGACGAAATGGCACATAGTATGATACTAATCTTGGTGCCATTAGTCCTTTTCTATCACATGTCAATGACTTGAACAACAAAAATACATTTAACAAAAATATTTTAGCTGGAGTTTAATCATGTTTTCTCAAGATGAAAATTCCAATGACACCATTTTTGTATCCAAATGATACATAAATGGGGGCACGGAAGTTCGGAAACATAATTAGCTTATTTTTTAATCCTAACACTTATGTAGTGTAAAGAAAAAATACAGAAAGAAATCACTAACATAAAAATAAGAATTCTAGCCGCGCAAATGAGCGGGTCACCATGCTAGTTACATAAGTGCCTCGATCATGTAGGGCAGCTCACGACGTCCAAATCATGAAGAACAAAGAGGGGAGGAGAACATCACATAGCTACTGATCACGGACCCATGGTCCAAGGTAGACTACTCACGGCACATCCGGGAAACGTCCATGGTGGAGTGGAAGCTCCCGGAGGTCGATCCTCCCTCCGGTAGGGTGCCGGGAAGGGTCCTGACGGTGCTCCCAATCTTGGAAGCGCGGAGGCGGCGGAACAGAGGAGAATTTGCGAAATAGGGTTTTGTCTTCGGAAGTTTTCCGTGAAGGAGAATAAATAGGCGAAGGGGGCAGCCAGGGGCCCACCAGGGGACCAGGCGCCCCCCCTGGCGCGGCCAGGCACCTGGCCGCACCTGGTGGCCGCCTGGGTGCCTAGTGGTGGCCCATGGCCCTCCTTCGGGCTTTCGGAGTGTTCCGACACGCTGATTTTTTATCTGATTTTTTCCGGGTTTTTGGAGCACTTTTTATATGGGGGAAAACTGAAATTAAAAACAGCAGAAAATAGGAACTAGCACTGGGGTGCACTGAGTTAGTAGGTTAGTCCAAATATGATCAAAAGTTTATGAAAGTGTATCTAGATCATAGCAATATCACACAAACACATGCATGGAACGAGAAGAAATTATCGATACGTTTAAGACGTATCAACATCCCCAAGCTTAATTCCTGCTCATCCTCGAGTAGGTAAATGATAACAAGCATAATTTGTGGTGACATGCTAGCAACCATATAAGAACTTTGAAAAGTAAAGCAATCAAGGTATGTAATTCAATTCAAGTCATAACATGCAAGAGTCTATATTAGCATTGAATTAAGCAATGAAAGAACATTAGGGGCAAAAGCTCTCGCTGTCCGTGACTCGAATGTCTCCAAATGGTGTTTGCGTGCAAGAAGGGGGATAGGGAATACGAGAAGAAAAAGTATCTTTGTGTTGAGAACTCAATCTACTAAAGTTTCACACTTGGTCTTATTTGTAATCTTATCTTGACTCGTCCCCAGGCCACTAGCCAGGTACAAGTCAATTTGATCCACTCCTTTTCGATATTTTGAGCACTCATGCAATGGATGAGCGTAAGCACGAGAGTTGACACTTAGGATGGCAAAGAGAGGAATATGGTGGAGGAGGAAGACAAAAAGGATGAGAAAGACTCACATCAATGAGGACAATCATAGGCGAGAAGGCCAAATTATAGATATGATGTGAGGAGGGTATAGAAGATCTTTCACACTTTACAAGGTACTCAAATCATAAATAAGATGTAGTTATCATGATGTATGCAATGTATGCCGCTGCTAGTGTAGAAGGAACATGTATGACATGAAGATCAAGTCATGAAGAGGTGGAAGTTGCATGGAAATATATCTCGGAAAGGCTATGGAAATGCCTTGATAGGTAGGTATGGTGGTTGTTTTGAGGAAGGATATAAGGAGGCTTATGATGACAGAGCGTATCATGCCAAGGGTTTGGATGTACCGACGAAGGTGGACGCGAACTCTCGGAGTGAGAAGAAGGCAATGCACGACACAGGAGAGGCTAGAAAATATGAGGAGGTGGAAGTGTCAACTTTTAATACTCACATTAGTCCGAAGAACTCATGCACTTATGACCGGTAACTATCAATCTAATGAGGAGGTTCACAAAGAGACAAGTACCCCGAGGAGGAGTTTATGGGGGTTTGGTTATCCTTGCGCATCCTCGACTCATGGTACGTGAGTGTACTCTAATATTCGACCCATCAGAAGAGTAGTGATCCATCTAGTAGCTAGAGTTCTCAACTAGTTTTGTAGGTTTTTGAAAATAAACACGGATTGCCCAAAATACAACACCTATCAATAATAGGCTAGAGCTCTTGACACCAAAGTTCAAACGTTACTCACATCAATACCTCAAAACTATTGCAGGTTACTACTAAAATTAAATAGCAACCTCAATCACCTACTTTCAAGACAAGACACAACTCAGTGCAACAACCAACTCTCTTAGCAAGATAAACATGAAAACTAAAGAGAGTTCCAGCAATAAACTAAACAAAAGCCAAGGCTCTTGCTAAAGACAAATTAAGACTAAAACTAAACATGGCAGTAGCTATAAAAAGATAAAGAACACACAACAACAAAACGATAGGCATGAAGAATCCTATGATGTGTTCTAGATTTTGAAAGTGGAGGGTGTTTCTCTCCCACACAAAGTAAGACGGGATCTAACTTGTTATGAACAGCAAACAAATCTGAAGAAAACTAAAAATAAAACCTAAGAGCGAGACGCTCCAAGCATAGCACATAACGCATGAAGTGATAAAAATATAGTGAAACGAAGGACGAACTGATGATTGTTGATGGAGAAGGGGATGCACGGGGGCATCCCCAAGCTTAGACGCTTGAGTCTCCTTGAATATTTGTTGGGGATGCATGGGGGAATCCCAAAGTTTGAGCGCTTGACACTCCCGAATCTTCTTTCATCATCTTCCATCGCACACTTGAAAACTCCTTTCATACATAACTCATCATAAGCTGATTAGAGAGGTTAGTACCCTTAATAAATAGTTTTCCCCACTAGATATAAAGATATTATTGAATAGCTACTGTTTCTCAAGATTGCCAAAAGGTTTTTGCAAAGAAAAAGCAAGCTTAAGGTTTGCAAAAGTTAGGAGAGACAAAACGTGGCCGAATCTGTGAAAAACAGAACATCTGGTAGTAAAGAATTTTTTAGGGGTACTTCTGCAACTCAAATAAAAAAACTCAGAACATACGAAAGTTTCGTGATTGTATAGAGAACGCTGTGTAAAAAATTCTGCTAAAAAATATGAACTGGTGATTTTATCTGATTTTTCCGTCACGAGGATAGAATCTATTTTCTGGACAGCATGTCACAACTTCCACTTCCCTTGTCATATGAGGCTATAATGGCACAAAGCTTGAAAATAAAGATACAATGATGTTGCTACAGTAGTAAGAATCATCAAGACCACTAAAAACAGAAGTAAAAACATCTTGGGTAGCCTCCCAACAAGCACTTTCTTTTACGCCTTTAAGCTAGGCATAAGGCAAAAGAAGAATCAAGTTTTATCAAGAGAAAGAAAATAGCTAGCCCGTGTAACGGACTCAAAAGGTAACTTGATTTTCTTTATAGGGAAGTGCTCCATCCCCTTTTTGAGAGGGAATTGAAATTTTATATTCCCCTCTTTCATGGCAATGATTTCACCAATGGTGCGAAGAAAGGGACGTCCCAAAATAATTGGACATAAAGGTTCACACTCTATATCCATAATAATGAAATCAACGGGAACATAGTTGTCATTGACAATGATAAGAACATCGTCGATCTTCCCCAAAGGTTTCTTTACGGAAGAGTCGACAAGACGCACACCAAAAGAACAAGAATCAAAAGGTTTCAATTCAAACGTATCATACATTCTTTTGGGCATGACAGAGGTACTAGCTCCAACGTCACATAAAGCATAGCAAGAGAAGTTATTTAATTTAATTTTGATCATAGGGTACCAACCATCATCAAGCTTCCTAGGTATGGAGGCTTCTATCCTAAGCTTCTCCTCCCTAGCTTTGATGAGAGCATTTGTGATATGCTCCGTGAAGGCAAGATTAAGTGTGCTAGTGGGGGGGTCTCTAGACATTTTGTGTAACGAGATAATAACTTCTGAGAGGGTGCAACTATCAAAATCAATATCACTACTATCAAAGGTGGTAGTAGTGTCATCTAGGCTCACTTGTTTAAAACCCTCTATGTTCATAGGAGTTTCTTCTTCTACGGTTTAGGTATTAGCATTACCATTAATATGTCCAATGGGACAAGGAGTGCATTGGGTGCTAATAGTTTCGGTATCCTCAAAAATTTGGATAGTGGCAACTGTGTGGTGTGTAGGAAGGCTCTTAATTCTATCCTCTTCCTCTTTTTCTCTAGCCCATCTTTCTTTAAGTTTAGCCATCATCCTAATATTTTCATTAATTTGTAACTGGATAACATTAATAGGAGTGTCCTTGCTCTCCTCAAGGGTGGAGGTTCTAATTTTTAACATCTCAACATCAAGGGCTAAGCTGTCTACCTTCAAACAAATATTATCTAATTTAGCTAGCTTTTCTTCCACATTCTTGTTGAAGGATTTTTTGGGTAGTGATAAAGTGTCTAAGCATGCTTTCTAATTCAGAAGTGGGGTTCTTGTTGCTAGGGTAAGTGATGTTGTTCCCATAAGTGGATGGAAACGGTCTAGGATTACTAGCAAAGTTGCCCCAATAAGCATTATTGTTAAAGTTGTTTCTAGCAATGAAGTTCACATCTACTTGTTCCTGAGCAACCAAAGAATTTAAAGGAACATCATGAGGATCAACAGAGGGTTGCTTGGTAAGTAGAGACATAATTAAATCAACTTTATCATTTAGGGAGGTAATTTCCTCGACAGAATTTACCTTCCTACCTGTTGGAGCGCGTTCGGTGTGCCATTGGGAATAGTTGGTCATCATCTCATCAAGGAGTTTGGTGGCAGCACTGAGTGTAGTTGACATAAAGGTTCCTCCCGCGGCCGAATCTAACATGTCCCGCGAGGTAAATTTCAAGCCTGCATAAAAAGTCTGGATAACCATCCAGGTAGTCAAACCATGTGTAGGGAATTTCTTAACAAGAGATTTCATACGTTCCGAAGCTTAGGCAACGTGTTCATTATCCAATTGCCTAAAATTCATAATGTTACTCCTCAATTGGATAATTTTAGAAGGTGGGTAGTACTTCCCAATAAAAGCATGTTTGCACTTATCCCAAGAATCTATGCTATTCCTAGGCAAACATTGAAACCATATTTTAGCACTGTCCCTCAAAGAGAAAGGAAAAAGCTTGAGCTTAACAACATCATCTTCTACTTCTTTATACTTTTGCATATCACATAATTCAAAAAAATTATTCAAGTTTAAAGCAACATCATCTCCAGCACCAGAGAATTGATCTCTCATAACAAGGTACAGTAAAGCAGGTTTAATTTCATAAGAGGTAGCTGAAGTGGCTGTGGCAATAGGAGTGCAGATAAAGTCTTTTTTGTTGTGACTGGTGAAGTCACACAACTTGGTGTTTTCACTGAAACCATAGTAGCAGCAAGTGTGGCAGCTTTTTTGTAATTTTCGATATAAGACAAAAAGATGAAAACAGAAAGGTAAACTAACAATACTAAAAAGTAAAGGTAAAGGATAGTGAGAAACTCCCCTATCTTATCACTCGGAGTCCCCGGCAACGGCGCCAGAAATTTGCTTGATGGCGTGGAAGTGGTAATGGCTTCTCGCCCTTCGTTGGTTACCCCAAGTGGAAGGTGAGATGTAGGATAGCAACAAATTTCCCCTATGTAGAGGATAGGGTATGTCTCTCGTAGGACTCCGGCGATGATAAGTAGGTGGTGAAGCGAGCAACACGCCGTTTGAGATATTGCTCTCTTAACCTGGACCTGCACACAATAAAATTAACTTTGCTCCCAACGAAGTTCATAGAGGTTGTCAATCTCTCCGGTCTTGTTGTTTACAAAGGGTCAAACACACAAGGGATAATGATAATGATAGCAACTGAAAGTAAACGCGAGAAAATAAATGAGCTTGTAAATAGTGATGAGAATATGGACCGGGGTCCCGTGATGTTCACTAGTGATGTCTCTCTCCCAAAAGACGATAAAACTGTTATGCGAGGTAAACAAATTACAGATGGGAAATTGACAGGATTATAAACGCACCGCAATGATAACTATGCTACAAAAGAAAGGAAGAGGCTCATAAGCATGGGCAGTACGCCAAAATAAGTAGACCGAAATCCATCTGCATCTACTACTAATCATCCACCTTGAGATATCTATCCAGAACATCCCGCTGGTATTAAGTTGCGATCCCCACCCAAACTGTAAACCCAAAGCAACACACAACTGCATTAAAAAAGAACTTTGTGTAAAGTACACAATCCTTGCAACCGCGGTTACAAGCACCATTTATTTTCCCCCTTGTCGCCACAACACATCCCCTAGACTCATGTTTCTGTCACTCAAGCGTGTCATCAGGGGGCATGTACCCCCAATCGAGCACAACGTTCCCTCTTGGAGTTAACCTACCACTTGTCCAAAGCAATAAACAACAACGGAGAACATGCAAGAATTACTTAGGAACGAAAATATAAGAGATCAAAACCAAATATATTACTCTATCACAATCTGAACATAATCTCATAATCCATCAGATTCCATCAAACTCAACATAGCTACAGCAGAAGAATTACATAAGTGCCTCGATCATGTAGGGAAGCTCACGAGGTCGAAACCATGAAGAACAAAGAGGGGATGAGAACATCACATAGCTACTGATCACGGACCCATGGTCCAAGGTAGAATACTCACGGCATATCCGAGAAGCGTCCATGGTGGAGGGGAAGCTCCCGGAGGTCGATCCTCCCTTCGGCAGGGTGCCGGAAAGGGTCCTGATGGTGCTCCCGATCTTGGAAGCGCGGCGGCGGAACAGAGGATAATTTTCGAAATAGGGTTCTGTCTTCGGAAGTTTCCCGTGACGAAGAATAAATAGGCGAAGGTGGGCAGCCAGGGGGCCCACCAGGGGCCCAGGCGCCCCCCTGGCGTGGCCAGGCCCCTGGCCGCGCCAGGTGCCTCCTGGGTGCCTGGTGGTGGCCCCCAGGCCCTCCTTCGGGCTTCTGGAGTCTTCCGACATGCTGATTTTTTATCTGATTTTCCCTGGATTTTTGGAGGACTTTTTATATGGGGGAAAACTAAAATAAAAAACAGCAGAAAACAGGAAGTGGCACTGGGGTGCACTGAGTTAGTAGGTTAGTCCAAATATGATCAAAAGTGTATGAAAGTGTATCTAGATCAGAGCAATATCACACAAAACATGCATGGAACGAGCAGAAATTATCGATACGTTTAAGACGTATCACACATCCCCTAGTCTCATGTTTCTGTCACTCAAGCTAGACATCGGGGGACATGAACCCACAACCATGCATAAATGCTCCCTCTTGGAGTTACTATCTACTACTTGGCCAAAGCAATAAAAAGTAACGGAGAACATGCAAGAATTAACCAAGAACAAAATATAAAAGGTAAACCAAATATATAACTCATCACGATCTGAACATAATCTCATAATCCATCAGATCCCAGCAAACACATCATAGCAACAATAGGAAAATTACATAGGTGCCTTGATCATGTAGGGCAGCTCACAAGGACTAAAAAATTGAAGAACAAGATTGGAGAGAAGACATCACATAGCTACAGGTCATGGACCCATGGTCCTAGGAGGACTACTAACGGCACATCCGACAAGCGTCCATGGTGGTGGAGAAGCTCCCGGTGGTCCTTCTTCCCTCCGGTAGGGTGCCGAGAAGGAGTCTTCTGGTGCTCCCGATCTTGGAAGCGCGGCGGCGGTGGAACAAAGAGGAAATTTGTGATGCGGGATTCTCCTCCAGGGTTTCTGGGACGAAAAGGTAATATAGGCCAAAGGGGGCAGCCATGGGTGGCCCAGGGCTCCTAGGTGCCCTAGTGGCGTGGCCAGGTGTGGGGTCGCGCCACCTGTCCGCCTGGGTGCCATGTGGGGCCCCCCTAGCCCTCCTTCGGGCTTTGGAAGCTTTTGTTTTGATGATTTTTATTCTGATTTTACTGGAAGATTTGGAGCACTGAAAATTAGGGTAAAATCACTTCAACTAAAAGACATCAGCAGACAGAAACTGTGACTGGGTGCACTGAGTTAGTAGGTTAGTCCAAATATGTCTAAATGATATAACAATGTAGCAAAACATGTAGCAATGTCACATAAAAGTGCATGGAACAAGCAAAAATTATAGATACACTTGGGACGTATCAACAACGTCGATGGTGATGAATCCGGGGGCACTTCCCCGTCCCGGCAGGGTGCCGACACAGGAATTCTGGTCCCCTGAAGCGTGTTCGTGATGGCGGCGGAGATCGTAATTGCTTCTGGAAAAAGGAGTCGTGGAATCAGGGTTTTTGCGTCGGGGTGAAAATATAGGCCGAAGGAGACCTCGAGGGGGGCCCACCTCGCCCAGGCGACCAGGTGGTCCGGTGATATGCCCCAAACATATCTATAATTTCTGCTTGTTCCATGCTCTTTTAGGTGACATTGCTATGTTTTTGCTACACTTTCATACCTTTTTACACATATTTGGACTAACCTACTAACTCAGTGCACCTAGTGCCAGTTTTTGTCTGGTGATGTCTGTAAATTGCAGGTTTGTTCCCATATTTACGGAGCTCCAAAAATTCCAAGAAAAATATATAAAAATCAGCATGACGGAAGCTTCCGGATCACCGAAGGAGATCCAAGGCCCACCCAGGCGGCCACCTGGCGCAACCCCCTTCCTGGTCGCGCCACCAGGGCGCCTGGGGGAGGAGCCACCCCCTGGTGCTCCCCTTCGGCCTATATTTACTCCTCGCTCCGAAAACCCTCGCAGAGAGCCCCGCATCAAAATTTTCACCTCTGTTCCTCCACTGTCGCGCTTCTAAGATCGGGAGCACCAAAAGACCTCTTCCCGGCACCCTGCCGGAGGTAGGGTTGACCTCCGGGAGCTTCTCCAGCACCATGAGCGCTTCCCGAATGTGCCATGACTAGTCCCCCTTGGACCATGGGTCCATGAGACCAGTAGATATGTGATGTCTTCTCTCCAATCTTGTGCTTCAATTATTAGCCCTTGTGAGCTGCCCTACATGATCAATGCATCTATGTAATTCTTTCTGCTGTTGCTATGTTGTGTTTGCTAGGATCCGATGGATTATGAGATGATGTTCAGATTGTGATGAGTTATATATTTGGTTCTCCTTTTATATTTTGTTCTTGAGTAATTCTTGCATGTTCTCCGTTGCTTATTATTGCTTTGGCCAAGTTATAGATAGTAACTACAAGAGGGACCGTTATGCTTGATTGTGGGTTCATGCCCCCTGATGTCTAGCTTGAGTGACAGAAACATGAGACTAGGGGATGTGTTGTTGCCACCAGGGAGAAAACAACGATGCTTGTAACCGCGGTTGCAAGGATTGTTTACCTTATGCAAAGTTTGTTAATGCAGTTGTCTGTTTCTTTGAGTTTACACTTTGGGTGGGGCTCGCAACTTAATACCAGCGAGATGTTCTGGATAGACATCTCAAGGTGGATGATTAGTGAGTAGATGCATTTGGATTTCGGTCTACTTGTCTTGGCGTACTGCCCATACTTTTGAGCCTCTGACTTTCTTTGCAGCATAATTAGCATTTCGATGCGTTTATAATTCTTGCCCAGCTGTAATTTGTTCACCCAGCTTAGCTATTTTATCGTATTTTGGGAGAGAGACATCACTAATGAACATCATGGGACCCCGATCCATATTTCCACCACTTTTACACCTCACTTTATTTACTGCTTTATTTCCTTTTCGTTACAATCACCACTACTATTTCCCACTTGTGTTTGATCCTTTGTAAACAACAAGGCCGAAGAGATTGACAACCTCTCTGAACTCGTTGGGAGCAAAGTTATTTTGTTTTGTGTGCATGTCCACGACAACTCCCTAGCTAGAAGTAATTTCTGGCGTTGTTGACACCTACTTTCATAATTTGGAGTCCTACTGAATTGATAACCTTGGTATCTTCATCGAGGGAAATTTGTTACTACGCTACAGCTCAAACTTCCATTTGGGGTAACCAATGAGGGGCGAGAAGCCATCAAGCTAATTCTGGCGCTGTAGCCGGGGACTCCAATCTTCAAGATAGGGGAGTTTCACACTATCTTTTATCTTTTCTCTTTAGTATTGTTAGTTTACTTTCTAGTTTTTGCTTTTGCTTGTGTGTCTTTATGAAAAACCAAAAAAAATAGTTTCTACATTTTGCCTTTGTCTTGCTTTGCCTAGTTATGCTATCCTCACTATGGATGCGGATCCACCAACATATAGTAGGATGGAAATGTTTCACTTGGATCGTCTTCGATAAATTTGTGCTCTCTCTAAAAACCCAACCGACTTGGTTGAGGGAAAATCATTGGATGAGCATGCTCATTATACACGACACAACTTATCTCAGAAAGGGAAACACTTATGGGATCAAATACACGTTTCTTATTGCTATGCTGAATCTTTGTGCCACATTTATGATTTCACTTGCTGTTCTAAAATAGATCGTAAACACCTTCCTTTAATGTGAGTTTAATGAAAATAAGATCCTATCTTCTATGATAAAGGTGTTTATGATTACTTTGATGTTGAAAAGATTGAATAGTTTGTTGCTTTTAAGGGTGCTTATGAGATTGCTTCTTTGATTGAAAATTATTACGATACTATTCACAAATATGAAAACTTTGCACACCTTTCTTATTTCCTTGAGAATTATATTTGCAATGATTATATTGAGGATTTTAAAAACAAAATGTTTGCTGCCCAAGAAGAGGCTAAGGATTGCTATGATGAGGAATCCTATGATTCCGAGGACTCACTTGATAAATCACTTTCTGAAGATCTTGATACTTGCTTTGTTGATGGCCATGATGCCACTATGGATGATGCTTACGAAGATGAACTTGCTATGATTCCTTATTTTAAGCATGAAATTGTTGCTATTGCACCCACACATGATTGTCCTATTGTCCTTTTGAAATCTCCAACTCATATTCCAGATAATTGTGCTCTTATTAAGGCTCAATGTGATGGATTGCATCTATCTTATGATCCTAAAAACCGTGTTGAAAATAATACACGTGTGCTTATAGGTCATGAACAACATGCTTTATGTGATAGTTATATTCTATATGTTGTTCATGATACTACTGAAAATTACTTTGAGAGAGTAAAGTTTGGTTATAAAAACTTCCATGTTACAAAACACCTCTCTCTAAGTTGAAACTTTTGAAGTTGTTCGTGTTTTACCTTCCTATGCATGTTACTTTGTGCTTTCATAATTTATTTCTGTACAAGGTTCCTAGGCATAGAAAGTGGGTTAGGCTTAAATGTGTTTCATATTTGCTTCTTTATGCTCTCGTTTGCTTCAAATCCTTATTATTATGTGAGCATCTTTTATAATCTTCATGCCTAGCTAAAAGGCATAGAAGAAAGCGCTTATTGGGAGGCAACCCAAAATTCTTTTTTACTTTTAGTTTTAGTGGTCTTGATGCTGGTTACTACTGTAGCAATATCAGTGTATCTTTATTTTCAAGCTTTGTGCCACGTTTTAGCCTCCGATTGCAACAAAGTTCAAAGTTGTGACATGCTGTCCAGAAACAGATTCATTCTGCTTGACGGAAAAATTCACGATAAATCACCAGATCATCTTTTTGATCTGAATTGTTTTGACAGTATGCTCTATACAATTACCTTTCTGGCGTCTGTTCTGAGTTGTTTTGATTTGAGTTGCAGAAGTACCCCAAAACAATTATGTACTACCTGTTGGTCTGTTTTTCACAGATTCTGCCACGTTTTTCGTTTTCATCGTTTTGCAAATCTTAAGCTTGCATTTCTTTGCAAAAACTTTTTGGAAATCATGAGAAACAGTAGCTCTTCATGAAAATCTTTATTTCCAGTAGAGAAAAATATATTTTATTATGGGTACTAACCACTCTAATCAGCTTATGATAAAAGAAGATCCGGGAGTGTCAAACGCTCAAGCTTGGGGATGCCCCCATGCATCCCCAAGAAATATTCAAGGAGACTCAAGCGTCTAAGCTTGGGGATGCCCCCATGCATCCCCTTCTCCATCAACACTCATCAGTTCGTCCTTCTCCATGCTATATTTTTATCTCTTCGTGTGTTATGTGCTAAACTTGGAGTGTCTCGCTCTTTACTTTTTGGAATTATTACTCCTGTGCCCCCGGTTCCTTAGTTTTTCTCAGTTTTCCCCATGCTCCAAAATTTTGCTCACTTTTCTCCACTTCCTTAGCTGAAACTCTCACAAATTCTCAAAGCGGACATTTGCCGTCTTGACCGTTAACTGCTGACGAGTGGGGCCGTCCTTATCTGTCCGTTGCTTACTGACGTGTGGGACCGCAAGGAGACAAGTATAGGGCAGCTTGTTTGAATCAGAAACGCATCGAGATACGCCGTACCGCACCGCAACGCGCCGCCCTGCCCCCTCTGTCGGCGTCGTGCCGCGTCCGCCACTGTTGTTTCCTCCACCCTATGCCCCTATTCCGTTCGTCAGTGACTTGCCGAGTCTCCACCACATATAGCCCACCTCCCACGCTGTGATTACATAGCGTTGTTAGGTGAGGACGCCCGGAAGGCCCTCGACCGTGGAGAGGATTGGGTCAAATCCGCGATAGATAATTCATGGATTACACCTGGGTAAGCATCGTTTCTCCTCGAATTGACGTTCTAACTCGTATTATAGGCCGTATTTGACTCCTGTTACTTTTAATCGTTCGAATTTTGCTCTATTGTAACCGGCCTAACTGCAGCCTTTCTTTGACCAAAATAGGATTGATCCTGCGCTGGCTTTTCGGTTGGCGATTAGAATGGAAACTAGTGTGTTGCGTGGTACTAAACCGCATAAGATTTCGACATTTTTCTATCCCAAAGTGGTAGAAATGAGCATTTCTTTCAATGATTTGCGAGCTGCGCTCCGAAACACCTATCCTTGAGTGATGCCGATGCTGTTGAACTGAATTATTTCAACAGTGACGAGCAAAGATTTCTACCACTAACTTGCGACGATCATATGGCGTTGCTTTTTATTGGGATTGCTGGCAGCCGATTCGGTAAACTCCAAATCGATGTGCTTCATCCACGCACAGATAGGACATCATCTGTCTCTGCTAATAGCAAGCACCCTGGCACTCCTTGTAGGTCGACACCAAGTAAAGAAAGTGGTTCATCGAGCCACAACATGCATGCTTCCAATTATGTTGCCGATTCTGATGCTGCTTCGTGTGTACCTTCTCTAGTTGGTGTAGTGGAAGATGCAGAACCTGACGAGGAAGTGCCTAAAAATGCTGATGAAGACGAGATGATGTACCATGAACTGGTAGATATAGCCAATCAACAAGCAGTGGATGATGAATATCCGGAGGAGCCCATCAGCCGAGCTAGGTCTGATTACACTGACAATGAAGATAAGGAGAGAACATGGACAACTTAATCTCAAATGAATACGATGGTGAGGACATGCCAAGAATTGAGTGGAATAGGGAAGCACATGAGCTTACTGAAGGCACCATTTTCCAATCCATTGTTTACTGTCGGAATGCAGTGACTACATGATGCATTCTAAATTAAAACACCTACAAGATTAAAAGGAGTGATCCAGTAAGGTTCACAGTTTTTTGTCCATATGATAAGTGTAGGTGGAAGTTGCATGCATCTCGTATGTTAAAGAGCAAACTGATTCAGGTAATCCAAGTTCGGTGAGTAATTTAGTTTCAGATCATTGAGTAATTTAGTTTCACATCATTGAGTAATGTTTCTTAATTTATTTTGACATTTTTTTGTTTCAGATAAAAAAAACCCACACAAGCACACCTGTCCACCTGGAGGGGGAGGGGGGAGGCCAAAACCAAGCTAGCAAAAACTAGTTGGGTGGCAGACGCGATATTGGATTGGCTGAGGGAAGAACCTGTACTTGGTCCAAGAACACTCCATGGGAAGCTTTTTAAGAAGTACAAGATAGAAATTCCTTACAT
Organism: Bromus sterilis; assembly: GCA_950022295.1. NCBI lineage: Eukaryota > Viridiplantae > Streptophyta > Magnoliopsida > Poales > Poaceae > Bromus > Bromus sterilis. Next base: position 22,715,951 of record OX465596.1, on the reverse strand, counting down.
GAGAATTTTCAATGCTAGGGAAAGGGCTCTTGACATAATTAATGGTCAATGGAATGAGAGTTTTCAGCTACTTTACACTTTCAAAGCCGAAGTGGTGATGGCTAGTCCAGGGAGTGTTGTAGAGATTAACAAGCACAGTTCCATTCAAAATAAAAGGGAAGTCATTCGAGAAGGAGTGCTTCAGAAGGGCTTTTGTTTGTTTCAAGGCTTGTTGGCAGGGGTTTCTAGATGGTTGCAGGCCCTATTTGGCCGTAGCTACTACACTTTTGACTGGAAGATGGAGAGGACAGCTAGTAGCAGCTTCTGTAGTTGATGGACACAACTGGCTATTCCCAGTTGCATTTGGTGTGGTGGAGGCAGAGTCTGAGGAAAGTTGGGTCTGGATTCTGCAGCAGTTGCGCAACATTATAGGCACACCCCCAGGTTTAGCTATACACACAGATGCTTGCAAGGGTATAGAGAGTGCAGTAGAACTTGTATTCCCTGGAGTGGATCATAGGGAATTCATGCGACACCTAGCGCAGAATTTCAAAAAGAAGTTCAGAGGTAAAGTTTATGATGAGAACTTATGGCCAGCTGTCGGGGGAATGACCCCCGGGTAGGGTCACCCAGGGTAAATAGTTCATCAAAGCAAAGATCACCGAGCTGGAGGTCACTGATCTATTCAAGGCCGAGCTAAACAAGAGAAACCAAGAAGTGGGCCGAAGTGTTCCAAGTGAGGGACGATTGCCCCGGAGAAGGCGCAATCGGCCTCATCCAGGAGCATCCGGCCGAAGTAAGAAGAGCACCGTCCGATCAGAGGTCCAGATCGGACACCTGGTACAAGAGCATTCAATGCGCAATCCGTGAAGATCGGGACTGTCAGAGGCGTGCGGTCTCCTCCAGCGCCGATCACGCGGACATGCCGACAGCCCTAAGTGTCTAGCCTCACTGTTCACTACCGAGGTCTACGGATAGCAGTATGGCGAGCCGCAAGTCTACACCGGGTCATCCGGAGAAGCACGATGTTAGGTCCCTAGCCGATCTGAGACAGACAGCTGGGCCCTCCCTCTTGTGTATTTACTTTTGTACCCTGGGCTCGGCCTATAAGAGCCCCGGGTACCCCTCCTGCGTGAGGGACGACGGAGCAGTTATTACAATCTCACCAACCAGAGAGAGCAAGGAGAGAGTAGAGACCATAGGCCCTCTTCTTCTTCCTCTCAAACAGCTCAAGGAGCATTCATTTTAGCCAGAGTTATTGCATATAGCTAGCTCGGCAGGACTAGGGTGTTATCTCTACGGAGAGCCCCGAACCTCGGTACATCGTGGTGTCTCACCGTGTGTTCCCATTCTCTCTTCCGGTACCAGCGACACTAACCTCGGTCTGTCCCCCTCTTTAGCCATCCCCATGGCATCTGCCGTTACATATCGACGACAGTTGGCGCCCACCGTGGGGCAGGCCGAGGTGTCGACTAGAGTTCTGATCCGGACGGGACCATCATCTGCATCGCGCGTGCGCTTCGCCTCCGGCCTGGTGATGAGGAGCGGAGCGTGAGACTTTTTCATCGACAACGCCTCACGGTTTGAGGCTGGAATGCCTCTACCGCGCGGCGTCATCATTCCTTTCGGCGGACATCGCGTCTTCGTTGCAGCACTCCCTGACGTGTTTCCCAGGGAGGTACGGGTATTTTCTGAGCTCACGGATCCGTTGCCAGGAGGGCCGGATGCCGTGGGAACATAGGGCACGACTGCGCACATCCGTGCGGAGGTCATGATGGCAGGGGCGTCAAGTCGCCACAGTTCCACTTCAGCTTCCCGAGCCGCGAGGGCAGCAACTGCAGCAGCATGCCCAAGCAACCCATCGTATGTGCTCAGCACTCCCGTGGGTCTTCACGCCGATCTAGCTGTGGCTCACGCCGAGATGGAGAAGGTGCGTCAAGCTCTGAAGGAGCAATCAGATCGGATCGACGCTGAAAAGCGCCGAATGGAGGCATCAGTTCGGGAGTACAACGCAACGCATGGCATTCGGCAACGTGTTGTCCCACCCCAAGTCATTGAGGAGCTTCGGGTAGCAGGCCGAGAGGTCGGCAGAGAGCTGGGAGGAGCCCAACAGCCAGTAGCATCCATCATCGTGGCACCACAGATTTCATACAGTTCTCCTGTGAAGAACATGAGAGCTGCCCAGCAGATCGCCACCGAGCTGGAGCATCTGGAAGGAGAAGAGCTGCGGGAGAGGACGCGCCGAATGCGCGACCTCATAACCATAGCAAACCAGCAGCAAAGGGCGGCCACCGAGCAGCAAGGGCCAGTAGAATCAAAGTCACTTCGGGCGACGGCGGGTGCGAATCAGCCGAATGCGCCGCAGCGGCAGCAAAGGCAAGCATCTTCACCGCATGGCAGTTTGCACCGCAGTTGGAAGAATCAAGGGGCTGCAGGAGGCAGTCTGAGGGATGAGCCAGCAGTCAACAACAGGCGCAATGAGCAACCGGCGGCATCAGTCCGGCCGGCAATCAGCCATCGGTTGGGTCCCCGAGCAATCGCACACAATGACGCAAGACACCGAATCGAGCAGTTGCAGCAGGATAAGGAACCGGAAGATGATGCGCCGGCAGGTCTAGCATGCTTCAGCCCGCGCATTCGGCAAGAGCAGTTCCCCAAAGGTTTCACATTGCCCAGGGACACCCCCAAGTACAATGGATCAGTCAAGCCAGAAGATTGGCTGGTCGATTATATGACAGCAACCGGTATCGCAGGAGGTGGTCGGCGCGTAGCGGTACGCTATGCTCCGCTCATGCTTCAAGGTTCAGCTCGGTCCTGGTTAAACAGCTTGCCCAGCAATAGTGTCAATTGCTGGAAGGATTTTGAGGACGCGTTTGTCCGCAACTTCACGGACACTTATGAGCGCCCAGGTCTTCCTCGGCACCTGGCACTCTGCGTACAAGGAAAGGACGAGCCCCTTCGCGATTACCTTTAGCGGTGGATCAAGCTCAGGAACACTTGCGAGGGAGTTCATGAAATCCAAGCCATCTAGTACTTCACTAACGACTGCTTTGACGGGTCTTTGTTGAAACACAAGCTCCTGCGCAAGGAGATAACATCTTTGGCCGATCTGATGAGGATAGCCAATTCATTCGCCGCATCTGACTCCGCAATGCGCCCGATCACGTTGAGTCCCAGCGGTTTCATCCAAGGGCAGTCATCCGGCCAGCAGCAGCAATCGGCAGAAGCAAATGGGCCAAACGGTCCCAACCGGCACGAGAGGCGCGAGATCCAGAGGAACAACAACTTCGACAACAACAACAACACCCCCAACTTCAACAACACCAACAACAACACTGGTTTCAACAAGAGGAAGGATGAGCAGCCGGATGCCCAGTATGGCAATCGGCAGGTAGCAACAGTACAACACCAAGAGGAACAAGGGGCTGCGGGAGGCAGTCGGAAGATGAAGCCTACAGAGAGACCGCCAGGTCAAACCAAGCCCCCATACATGTGTTGAGGAGATGATGAATCAGCCCTGCAAGATGCACAGTGGAGTAGGCAAGCCCGCGTCGCACACCACTCGGCAGTGCATTTGGGATGAGCGTTTGGCAAAGGGAGGAGCAGGAAATCCACCCCCATCGGCACCCCCACCCCCAGGCCCACCGCCAGTAAATGCTCGGCAGCAGTTCCCACGCCATGATGCAGCGTATATGATCTTCACCAGCGAGTCAGATGACAAGGGCAGTCGGAGAGCCCGTGTGCTGGCAGTCAATGCCACCATGCCAGCAATTTCTCAGAGGTTGAACTGGTCGGACAATGCCATAACATGGGGCCCAGAAGACCACCCAAGCGTAATGCCCAACCCGTCAGTTATATGCTCGTGGTGGATGCAATCTTGGAGGCACCATTGTATTCATGCAAGTTCACCAGGACACTTATTGATGGAGGTAGTGCCATCAACATTCTGTACAGAGACACAATGATCAAGCTCGGCATCAGCGAGAGCGAGTTAGAGCCCAGCAGGACCACGTTCCATGGGATAGTGCCCGGCCTGTCATGTACCCCATTAGGCCGCATTCGGCTTGAGGTAGTATTCGGGTCGGAAGAGAATTTCCGCCGAGAGCCGATCTGGTTCGAGGTGGCCGATCTGAGCAGCCCATACCATGTTCTGCTCGGGTCGCCTGCGGTCACCAAGTTCATGTTCAACATCATGCAGCCGTACTTGAAGATGAAGCTCCCAGGGCCGAATGGTCCAATCACTGTGTGTGGTGACTACATGAAGTCACTAGAGTGCTCATCCGCGGGTTCCAGGCTAGCTGATGCTCTGGTCATAGATGCAGAACGGCGCCATCTGGACAAGGTGGTAGCAGCAGTCCAAGCTCAAATGAAGGATCCCATGCCGAGCACGACGGACAAGAGGCCGGATGATGAGACCATATTTCAAGCGGCAAAGGACAGCAAGAAAATTGCCCTGGACCCCTCCTACCCGAGCAAGTGCGTCATTGTTGGGGCCGTGATCAGCAGCAAATAGGAAGGCGAGCTCGTCGAGTTCCTCCGTGAGAACCGTGACATCTTCGCATGGTCCCCACATGACATGCCTTGTGTACCGAGGGAACTTGCCGAGCACAAGCTTCATATCCGACCTGGATCCAAGCCGATCAAGCAGCCACTTCGGCGCTTTTCAGAAGAGAAGAGAGGAGCAATCGGCGATGAGATAGCCAAGTTTCTTGCAGCAGGGTTTATCAAGGAAGTGTTCTACACAGACTGGTTAACTAATCCAGTTCTGGTTCCGAAGAAGAATGGAACTTGGTGCATATGTATAGACTACACTTGCCTGAATAAGGCCTGCCCCAAGGATCCTTTTGCGTTGCCCCATATCGATCAAGTGATTGACTCTACGGCTGGTTGTTAGCTCCTGTGCTTTCTGGATGCCACAGCAGGCTATCACCAGTTTAAGCTTGATGTAAACGATCAGATTAAAACATCTTTTATTACCCCTTTCGGGGCTTTTTGCTACATAACCATGCCATTCGGCCTGAAAAACGGCGGCGCGACTTATCAGCGTACTATGCAGCGGTGTGTTCGGCCTCAGTTAGGTCGGAACATACATGTATATGTAGACGACCTCGTGGTCAAGTCGGTGCTCGGATCAACCTTGTTGGATGACCTCAAGGAGACATTCGCAAATTTGCGGGCATACCAGATCAAGCTCAACCCAGAGAAGTGTGTGTTCGGCGTGCCAGCCGGCAAGTTGCTTGGTTTTCTGGTGTCCGAGAGAGGGATAGAGTGCAACCCTGAGAAAATTGCAGCAATTGAGAGGATGGGCAAGCCCAGAAATCTCAAAGATGTGCAGAAGTTCACCGGATGCTTGGCATCGCTCAGCCGATTTCTCAGTCGGCTGGGAGAGAAGGAAATTCCACTATACCAACTAATGAAGAAAACAGACAAGTTCAGCTGGACGCCGCAGGCGGACGAGGCATTCAAACAGCTCAAGCGTATGATGTCCACTGCTCCAGTGTTGGCAGCTCCGAAGGAAAAAGAGCCAATGATGTTGTACATTGCAGCAACCAATCGGGTTGTTAGTATTGTTATGGTGGTCGAGCGTCCTGAAAAGGACAAGGCGCAACCGGTCCAGAGGCCAGTGTACTATGTCAGTGAAGTGCTCTCCACCTCCAAGCAAAACTATCCCCATTATCAAAAGATGTGCTAGGGTGTGTACATGGCAGCAAAAAAGTTGAAGCCTTATTTCCAGGCGCATCCGATCACAGTTGTCAGTTCGGCTCCATTGGAAAAAATCATTGGCAGTCGGGACGCATCCGGTCGGGTGGAAAAATGGGCCATAGAAATCGCAACACATGGGATCAAGTATGAGCCTCGGACGGCAGTCAAGTCTCAGGTTCTGGCAGAATATTTGGTGGATTGGGCAGAAACTCAGTATATACCCCCCTGTCCGGACTCTCAGTTCTGGCAAATGCACTTCGATGGCTCCAAGATGATGACCGGACTAGGGGCTGGTGTTGTTCTCACTTCCCCAAAGGGTGACAAGCTTGAATATGTACTGTAGATTCACTTTGCAGCATCAAATAATGTGGCCGAATACGAAGCTTTGGTGCACGGTGTCCGAGTGGCCAAAGAGATTGGCATTCGGCGAATTCTATGTTATGGTGATTCCGATCTGGTGGTGCAGCAAAAGGAAGCATGAACACCATTTGAGAGTGTTGTATGCTGAAAATCCTCTTGTGAAGCAGTACATGGATGCACGTCATGACAAGGTGTGGTCAAGAAGCAAATTCAACGAAATCTGCAAAGTAGATCATGTGACCAATAACCTTGCAGAATGCTTCAATTCAAAGTTCAAGTCAGTGAAAGGGCTTTTGTTGTGGCAAGCATTTGACAAGATGAGGCAGATGATTATGATAAAGATGGCTCTTCACAATAGAATTGCAGAAACACAATATGTTGGTCAACAAATGCTCCCACCACTGATTAAGGCATTGCATTTGAAGGCAAGAGGGCAAAAGATGAAATGAATTCGATCTAGTACATATGAGGGTGAGGTAACCTATACTGATATTAAAATAGGGTATGTAGGTAGCCTGTGAACCTAACTGCTAGAGAATGTAGTTGTAGGAAATGGCAGATCCGTGGGAAGCCATGCATTCATGCCCTACATCTGATGACCGTTATAGGGGATGCAGACGGTGAAGTTGATCAATATTGCTCTAAGTATTTCTCTGTTGCCAAATTTATGGCTACTTATGCTGACAATGTGATGATACGTCCCAAACGTATCTATAATTTCTGCTTGCTCCATGCATGATTTGTGTGATTTTTCCATGTTTTTCTTGAACTTTCATACACTTTTTGTCATATTTGGACTAATCTATTACCTCAGTGCACCCTTTTGCCAGTTCTTGTTTTCTGCTGTTTTTATATTTCAGGTTTTCCGGCCATTAAAAGTGCCAAATAAATTCCAGAAAAATTATATAAAGAATCAGCGTCCCGGAAGCTTCCCGAAGAACCAAGGAAGGAAGGGAGTGGACCTACCAGGGCCCCCAGGAGGGTCCCTGGCGCGGCCCCACCCTAGGGCGCGCTGGGGATCATCCTGGCTGCCCTGTGGCCCCCCTCGGTGCCCCCCTTGGCCTATATTTAGTGCCCGCGAATGAAACCCCAAATATCGATCTGCTATTCCCGTTCTCCTCTCTGTACCGTCGCCGCCGCCGTTTCAAGATCGGGGCTGCCAGGAGAAGCTGCCCCGGCACCCTACCGGAAGGAGGAACCCCCTCCGGGAGACCATCCATCACCATGTACGCCTCCCGGATGTGCTATGAATAGTCCCCCTTGGACCATGGGTCCATGACCAGTAGCTATGTGATGTTCTCCTCCCCTCTTTGTGCTTCCACTTTCGAGACCTCGTGAGCTGCCTCACATGATCTGATGGATTATGAGACTATGTTCAGATTGTGATGAGTAATATATTTGGTTCTCTTTTATATTTGCGTTCTTTAGTTAATTCTTGCATGTTCTCCGTTGCCGTATTTTACTTTGGCCAAGTGGTTTGTTGCAACTCCAAGAGGGAGCGTTATGCTTGATTGTGGGTTCATCCCCCTGATGTCTAGCTTGAGTGACAGAAACATGAGACTGTGTTGTTGCCACCAGGGATAAAACAACGGTGCTTGTACCTGCGGGTGCAAGGATTGTTTACTTTACGCAAATTTCTTTTAATGCAGTTGTCTGTTGCTTTGAGTATACACTTTGGGTGGGATTCGCAACTAAATACCAACGAGATGTTCTGGATAGATATCTCAAGGTGGATGAGTCGTAGTAGATGCAGATGGATTTCGGTCTACTTACCTTGGCATACTTCCCATTGCTTTTGAGCATCTTCCTTTCTTTTGTAACATAGTTAGCATTGTGGTGCGTTTATAATCCTGTCAATTGCCCAGCTGTGATTTGTTTACCTCGCTAGCACTTTTATCGTCTTTTGGGAGAGAGACATCACTAGTTAACGTCATGGGACCCTGGTCCATATTTCCACCATTGTTTACACCCTCAATTTACTTTCAGTTCGTACTTTCAGTTGCACTTTTATCTCTTGTGTTGATCCTTTGTAAATAGCAAGGTCAGAGGAATTGACAACTCCTCTGTACTCATTGGGAGCAAAGTTATTTGATGTGTGTGCAGGTCCAGGTGAAGTAAGAAATCCTAGATTGTGAACGGCGCCATTGTTCACTTTACCACCTTCTTTTATCTCTTGGATTCCTACGGGAGGCAAACCCTATCCTCTACATAGCGGAAATTTGCTGCTACGCTACGTCTCACCTTCCACTTGGGGTAACCAACAAGAAGTGAGAGAACTATCTTTCTCACCATATCAAGCTAATTTCTGGCGCCATTGCCGGGGACTCCAGTCTACAAGATAGGGGAGTTTCACACTATCTTTTATCTTTGCTTTCTAGTCTTGTTAGTTTACTTTCCAGTTTTTGCTTTTGCTTTTGTGTCTTTACGAAAAACCAAAAAAAATAAGCGCTATCTTTTTTGTTTGTCTGCCTACTGATGCTATCTCCACCATGGATGCTGAACCACCCAAATATGGTAGGATGGACATGCTTCACTTGGATCGTCTTCGATCAATTTGTGCTCGCGCTAAAAATCCAACCGACTTTGTTGAGGGAAAATCATTGGATGAGCATTCATTATACGCGGCACCGCCTATCTTAGAAAGGGAAAAACTTATGGGATCAAATACATATTTCTTATTACCATGCTAAACTTTTGTGCCACATTTATGATTTTACTTGCTGTTCTAATATAGATCATAAACACCTCCCTTTCCAATGTGAGTTTAATGAAAATGAGATCTTATCTTCTTATGCTAAAGGTGTTTATGATTACTTTGATGTTGAAAAGATTGAAGAGTTTGTTGCTTTTAAAGGTGCCTATGAGATTGCTTCTTTGATTGAATAGTATCACGATACTATTTTCGAGTCTGAAAACTTTGCTGTTCTTGCTTATTGCTTCGAGAATTATACTTCCAATTCTTATATTGAGGATTTAAAAAATAAATGTTTGCTGCCCAAGAAGAGGCCAATGATTGCTTTGAGGAGGAATCCCATGATTCCAAGGACTCACTTGTAATATCCCTTTCTGAAAATTTTGATACTTGCTTTGTTGATAGCCAAGATGCCACTTTGAATGATGCTGACAAAAATGAACTCTCTATAGTTCCTTATGTTAAGCATGATATTTTTTCTATTGCACCGACACTTGATTGTCCTATTATCCTTTTGAAATCTCCAATTCATATTCCGGAGAATTGTACTCTTATCAAGGCTCAATGTGATGGGTTGCATTTATCTTATAATCCTAAAGACCGCGTTGAAAACTATACACGTGTGCTTGTAGGTCATGAACAACATGATTTATGTGATAGTTATATTCTTGATGTTGTTCATGATACTACTGAAAATTACTTTGAGAGAGGAAAGTTTGGATGTAGAAACTCTCATGTGACAAAAACACCTCTCTTCATGATGAAAGTTTTGAAGTTGTTCTTTTTCCACCTTCCTATGCATGTCACTTTGTGCTTCTTTTATTTATTTTCTTACAAGATGCCTATGCATAGGAAGTGGGTTAGGCTTAAATGTGTTTCATATTTGCTTCTTGATGTTCTCTTTTGCTTCAATCATTATTCTTGTGAGAGCATCTTCTACAATCTTTATGCCTAGCTTAAAGGCATAAAAGAAAGCGCTTGTTGGGAGGCAACCCAAGATGTTTTTACTTCTGTTCTTAGTGGTCTTGATGATTTTTACTACTGTAGTAACATCATTGTATCTTTATTTTTCAACCTTTGTGCCAAGTATAGCCTCATATGACAAGGGAAGTGAAATTTGTGACATGTTCTCCAGAAAACAGATTATGTCCTCGTGACGGGAAAAATCATAGTAAATCACCAGTTCATCTTTTTGAGCTGAATTTTTTACACAACATGCTCTATACAATCGCGGAACTTTCCTATGTTCTGAGTTTTTTTATTTGAGTTGCAGAAGTACCCCTAAGAAATTCTGTACTACCTTTTGTTCTATTTTTCACAGATTCTGCCATGTTTTGTCTCTCCTAACTTTTGAAAACCTTAAGCTTGATTTTCTTTGCAAAAACCTTTTGGCAATCTTGAGAAACAGTAGCCCTTCCTGAAAATCTTTATTTGCAGTAGAGGAAAATTATTTTAATAGGGTACTAACCTCTCTAATCAGTTTACAATGAGTTATGTATGAAGGGAGATTTCAAGTGTGCGATGGAAGATGATGAAAGAAGATCCTGGAGTGTCAAACGCTCAAGCTTGGGGATGCCCACATGCATCCACAATAAATATTCAAGGAGACTCAAGTGTCTAAGCTTGGGGATGCCCTCGTGCATCCCCTTCTTCCTCAACAATTATCAGTTCATCCCTCGTTGCACTCTATTTTTATCACTTCATGCGTTATGTGCTATGCTTGGAGCGTCTCGCTCTTTACTTTTCTTAGGTTTGTTTTTGCTTTGGTTGCTATAGTAACAAGTTAGACTCCATCTTTCTTTTGTGTGGGAGAGAAACACGATCCACTTGAACTAGAAATCCTCATAGGATTTGCATGCTTATTTCCTTAGCTGTGAGTTGTTCTTTTTCTTTTTCTTAGCTGCTGCCCTGTTTAGTTGTAGTGCTTTAGTTTTCTTCTAGAGCTTTTCTTTTGTCTCAGGTTGAACTTTCTATAGGTTGCATGTTTATCTTGTTTAGAGAGTTTTCCTGTTGCACTGAGTTTTGTGTCTTGACTAGAAAGTAGGTAGTTGAAGTTGCTATTCTCTTTGTAGTAGTAACTTGCAATAGTTTTGAGGTATTGACTAGAGTAATGTTTGAACTTATGGTGTCAAGAGCTTTAGCCTATTAGTGATAGATGTCATATTTTGGGCAATCCGTGTGATTTTCGAAACCCAAAACCCCTGTTGAGAACTCTAGCTACTAGATGGTGTTGGAAATATGCCCTAGAGGCAATAATAAAATGTTATTATATATATTTCCACGTTCGTAATTAACGTTTATATTTCTGTGCTATAATTGCAATGACCCTGACTATGAGATTCAGAAGAAAACTCACTTGCATGTGTGGAAATGTAAACACCAAGAGTTCCTGGTTTAGCCTCTAAGACCAGCTCATGTGCTAACTGATGATTACGTTTTCTTAATCATGGACACTGTTCTTGTAACAAGGATGTCAGTAGCAATGGGAACATATTGTTAGCAGAACAATGATGTTGAACCGACCCCAGTATTGAATGATATACTTAGAGATCACATCGTAACAACGTTATAAGTCATATCATGAAATGTTATCATATACGTAATTCCTTAGACCATGAGAGTATCGAGTTGCTTCACACAGGAAGACATGCTTTGGTTCTTAGATGAATCCTCCCGTAAATGGGAAGTAGTAAAATAAGTTCTGGGTATGTCAGATGGTGTGGCTAGTGACTGTGATAGTTCAAGAATGGGATTTGCTCCTTCACGATGAAGAGATATTGACTTTGGGCCCACTCGGTATGACGGTATCCATTCTAGTCTGGCCAGACACATTGTGATTTAATCACGGGGATACCGGAATACGATAACGAGAAAATGGACAAACGAGCAAAGAGGATAACGAGTGGCTTGTGTTCAAGAAGTTGTTACACATGGGTGCCAAACATCTCTCCTCTAACTTTGTCATATATCACGAAGCAAAGGGAATGGTACATGAATAAACATAATGGTTCACTCGAAGTTTCTTCGTGTATGTGTGGGAGTCAACATGGATGTCCATGGCTCCGCTGTTGATTATTGGCTATTGACAAAAGGCTGTTGACCTATGTCCGGAAGATGTTCTGAGTCATGTCCGCATTATACCGAACCTATTGGGTCACACACTTAACGAGCAGTAGTCTGTTAGAATGCTGGAATGGTAGAAGGTTTAGTGGAAGCAAAGCAGAATAGTTCATACGGGTACCGGAAGTAGTTCCGGGGATTTATGGAATAGTTCATAAGGGCACCAGAAGTAGTTCTGGGTATTTAAGGATATGTCCGGATCACTCTGGAGTAGTCTCAGGTGGTTCCGGAACATATGAGAATGGTACCGGGGAAGTCCTGGATCAACCGGAATAGTTTCTGGATAATCGCTGGGCGTCCTGACAACCTTCGCGGTCATCGGGTGGCTTAAACTGTAACTCGGATGGTCTAGGAAACTATCCGGATGGCTCCGGAACGTCCGAGAACGGTCTCGGAAGGTCCTGGAAGTGCTCCAGAAGTGTCCGGAATGTCCCGAAACGGTCCCGGTATGTCCCGGAAGGTCCTGGAAGCTTCTAGAAGGTCATGGAAGGTTCCGGAAGGTTCCGGGCAGTACCACCCACTCCCCTGCGCCCCTAGACTTGGGGGGCAAGCCACCTAGGCTTCCCTGGCCGGCCAAGGGGTGGGGGGCGCACAAAGGAAAGGGGAATCCTTCTCCAGGTGGAATTACCAAATCCCATTATGGCAGGTTTCCGGTGGGAAGGTGTGGGAAGGTTTGGAAGGCTTGGGAGTCCAAGTTGGACTCCCAATCCTCCTGGAGCTGCGCCCTAGGCCTCTTGGCCACCTATATAAGGTGAGCCAGGGGGAGAGGGAGAGCAAGACAACTTGTCCCCAAGGCCTATGCGCCACCCTCCCTCCTCTAAACCCCGTTGCTCCAACAATTAGACCCCGGTTTAGACACTGTTCTAGATCGGAATCCGTTAGGGTTTTCTCCCTCTAGTTTTCTCGGTGGCGTTCATCTCTGGACGGAGGAGCGCTGCTGGATTGCTGCTACGGGATGTGTGGATACTAATGGAGGGGTCGTACCTTCGACCCTTCTTCGAGGAGCTTCTTCATGGGACTTGTCCGTGGGACTAGATCGCGGGACTTGTTCGTGGGATTGATCGAGGGACTGTTTGTGGGAGAACTTGCGAGATCTACTTCCACTACGTCCACGAGCTTCACCAACTCTACTTCCGCTACATCGGTTGGTGAGCCATGACCTAAAACCTTGTATGCAATCTTCTTGGATGATCTTGGGTTCTTGATTCGTAGGCCGAAATTTTTGTTTTCTACTACGTTTCCCAACAGTGGTATCATGAGCGATCCTTGATTAGATGCATGTTTAGGTAGATCATATGTTGATATGAGGCATTGATTTTCTTGTTTGCTTCCCTATCATGTGATCTTTTCTTTGCTCGACGGCATGATGTGATTTTGCTACAAGGTTTGAGTTTTTCCATGATCCCTCTATGCTGCTCTTAGTATGCTTTTGCCTTGATCATGGACTACATCAAATTCCTTGGATCTCATCCTAGTCTTGCTATAGAAAATTTTACATGAACGGGCTTGTGGATTTTATGAACTCAAATCCACACGGGGGTCACGCGTTTAACGAAGTTTGGCTTGTGGCATTAGTTGCTACACGCACCCCGTATGTTAAACTAGCAACAAAAGAAGTATCGTGTTTTTGTTTTGTCTAGGGTTTCTCGTTTGCCTTGTAAACCTGCTTAACAACCACGATAAAAGTTGCAACAACCCGTGTAGATGGCGATCTAACTCGTTTTTGCAGAGTATGCATGAGATGTGGTATAGCCTTCAAGATTTGCAATGTGTTTGTATGAGATGCTATATGTTATGTAATATTTATTCGCGACCTGCGTGTCGTGGTACGACATGATGACTGGAGTCATATGATTGTCACTTAATTATGGCCTGCGTGCCAGAACTGTTTATTAGCTTGAGGCAAAGCAATAGATAGATGCAAGGTGATGATCCACGATGCGGAGGTGGACCCCGACGCACATGCCGGAAGCCGTGGTGATGTTCCCGGCGCCAAGGACAAAGTTGGTGGACACGGTGACTTCAACCACGACGACGTGAAGAAAATGAAGACTTCACGAAGCAAAGGGCTATACTATATCACATAATTTTATGAACTGCCTGTGATGTTTATCCCTTTGTTGCACCCTTGTTTGATGCGCGGTAGTCGTATTTTATTAGGGTGATCTCTCGCAAAACAATATCAAGTTGATAGTGTTCTTCCAACTGTAGCACCGTCTATACTATGTTTCACATCGGAGCAGGTCATGTCACATGGGTGCACACGTGTGTGACGCATAAAAGGCGGGTGTGTTAAAAGAACACACAGCGCATTACACTTGGTTGTCTTGACGGTTTGGATAAAAGTTTGCTACCGGAACACGCCCATCGAAAGATGAACAAGAATCACCTTTGGCGTGATTGGCAAGTTGGCCTACCGGTCCAGTCTAAGTCATCAGTGATGTCACATCAATGGCGGACGATTGGGTTGGATCTTGAATCACTCCAGCATCAATTACGAGAGATATTGATCTGAGTGGGAGTGCACTTAGTAATTAAATTGATTAATCACAAGTGCAACTTAATTATGAACAAAGTCTTAGTATTTGCATTATCGTTGTAGAATAATGGCTCGCATTACCACCTTCCCAATTGATTTTGATTAACTGTATTATCTGGTAAAAACTTTACGATTGGTACCGTATTGTGAGGACTATCCTCAATAGTGCCGAGAAGGACCATGTCCTATCACAAATTTTTGATGCTCTCCCGCTGATGCTATGGATGATGTGACTTACGTCCATAATCCAAAATGCTAGAATTCCACCACAGCTAAGTGTATTGTCTTCACCACCATGAAACCCGAACTTCGAAGAGTTTGGGATAGTTATGTTATATTCATGGAACTGAAAAATAAGTTTTCAGTAGTAAGACAATTAATGTTGGATATAAGATATCTAGTACAATGTATGATTGTAAGCATTAGTGAAAATGTTCATTGTGCTCTAAACAAAACTGATAAGTGTGGGATCCAGAAGAACAATGATCATATGATGATGAGGATTAAGGGAAAGGAAGTTCCATAGGGTGTTAGTAAGACTTACACGCCGGAAAGTCCATGGCCTGCGCCACCCTTGATCATGTGTGATCTTCTGTGAGTAGGAGTGACATTGGAAATAGAACTATGATACGTATAAAGGCAAAACGAAAGAAGACTGGAATAACCAGCTCAGAAATGAAAGTCATACGGAGTTATAGATGAATTCATTGCTGGTCAAGAGATGTAATTCTTGGGAATCATGATTAAGCAGTTGATTGTGGATTTTGTATATTGTGATTAAACTGTTGATCACCGGAATATCAGATCGATTGCATATTGTTGCAACTCGATGCAAGAAATACTATGGCCTTTATGACTAGCTAATGATGAGTTTTGACACGCTCGGGAACACGGTAAAAGGTTTACTATACCGTGTGTTGACTCTATGATTATCTTCATAATTCATTTTAGAGTTGAGTAAATTGTTACTACACTTTAGCCTTGTTGCAAAACATCATTTTTGAATCATGTTTATTGCAAGAGAGTTGTTCCAAACTATGAATAACATAAAGGCCATACTTCTATTGTGAATAGGTTGTATGTTATGAATCTTGATAATAATGCTAAACATCCATAACACTGACGCTAAACGTCGCAAGACTGACAGAAATACCACATAGATGTGGCACTGCCGTTTATCACAAGTGACATAAAATGCATGTAGAATTTCCATAAGTGATGGACTTTCGAGTCATATGATTATGAATCACTTGACGCTTACGATCTTTGTCTCGAAGTAATGTGACTAAAACACCGTTGATAGGTCATACATGAACGGGCAACTAAACCATTGGTAATCATACATGATGATGTGTGTAGTCCAATAAGTGTAGTTGTGTGCAGTGGATTCCCTATCTTCACTCATGAGTTGAAGTAGATATGTGGATATCTGTTCAATAGAGACATACGTCTGAAATCTTTGAAATGTTCAAGGAATTTTAGAGTGAAATAGAAATTCATTGTAACGAGAAAATAAAGCTTCTGCAAATTAGATTGTAGAAAGTAATATTTGAGTTACAAGTTTAGCGAACGTCTGATGAGTTGTGAAGAGTGTCATAACTTGCGTCTCCCGGAACATCACTATGAGTAAGATGTTCGAGAGATGTAATCAAGCCATGTATGACACGGTAAGATCAAACATGACGTTTATCAATTTGCCATTATACTTATTAAAGTTATGTGTTAGTGACTACAGCTTTTACACTGAAAAGAGCATCATCAAATCTGTTGAAATGACACCATATTGGATGTGGTATGGACTGTTAAAACCATGTTGTCTTTTCTTAAAATTTGGGTATATGAGGCATATGTTTGACATACTCAAAACCCCAAATCAGATAAGTGCTACTTTGTTAAGGTTATGCCAAAAGTTTTGGTATTCCTCTATCACTACAAAAAGGCAAAACTGTTTGTTGTTAAGAACGTTGTGTTTTTAAGAAAATAGTTTCTTACAAAAGAGTGAGTGGGAGGACAGTGCAACTTGTCAAAGATTGTTGAATCTTCAGAGAAGTGCACAGCTGAACCACACAGGTTAGACATAACTCGTACAAACATTCATGATATGTAAAACGAGATATTGTTGTTCGACAATAATAAACCTGTGATATACAAAGAAGCGTTGATGGGCCCTGACTCCGGGATTTGGCTAAATGCCAAATAATCCGAGATAGTATCCATGGAAGTAAGTCAAGTTTTGAACTTGGTAGACCCTCCGAAAGACTAAGAGTCTGAAGAATATATAAATGGATCTATAACTGATTCGAATGAAATTGTTTTATCCATAAAGCTCAAATCGTTGGAAATATGTTTTCTAACAAGTTCAAAAGTTGACTACGGCGAAGTAATGTCGACCGTAGAGATGCTTTAATCAGTTCGGGTTATACTAGCAATTACTACATATCTAATTTATAGGATATGGTAGAATGAACGTCAAAACAAAGTTCCTACATGGAAATATAACAAAGGACGTATACGTGATACGACCGGAATGTTTTGTCGATTCAAAGGATGCTAAAATAGATGCAAGCCTTGGATATCCAGTGATGGACTGGAGCTAGCATAATGGAGTTGGAATTTTTGTTGTGATGAAATTGCCAAAAGAGTTTGTTTTCATCAGGAATAACGAAGATGCTTGAATATTCAAGAAAGTAAGTGGGAGCTGAATAATATTTCTAAAACCTTATGTAGATGACATATTGTTGATTAGAAATGATATAAATTTCTTGACACGATTAAGGACTTCGTTGGAAATAGTTTTCAGTTGAAGAACTTGGGCTGATATAGCATTAGTATTGAGCACAGTGATCTATGAAGATAGTAAGTGCCTGATCATGCTAAAGCCAACACTACATATTGACATGATACTAAAGTAGTTTAGTATGAAATGCCAAGAAACATGTTCTTGCCGAAGTCGTGGTGAAAAGTTGTTTGCAGAAATCAGTGTTGATGAACACAGATAAGCAAAAACACGTGAATTGAATTCCACTCACCTGTGTGTTTGAATTAATCATGTACACCATAATATGTAAAACGACCAGATATGTCCAACGCTCCAAAAGGTTGTAGCAAGATACCAAAGTGATCAATATGTTGATCATTGGACAAACAGTGAAAAGTTAAACTTATGATAGATAAGATTTGTTTCTCGGAAAATGGAGAGAATGAAGAGCTCGTTGTAATGAGTTACATCAGCTGAATTTTTGATGTAAATAGTTACACCAATTCAGTCTTCATACTTACTCCAACCGATTTTCGATTTTAATTGGGATTATGTGTTTCACACGTAAGGGTGGCGCAGTGTGGAGGAACTTTGTCAAGTTCGATACTGTGGCGAATTCTATAACAGAGGCTAAGTATATTGTTGCTTAAAGAAGTAACAAGGAGGGTATTTTGAATCATGTGTTCTTTTATGAACATGGTATGGTTTCTTAGATACTTGAAGCTCATGGAACATTGATGAATGATTTCATGACTTATTCTAAAGGAACCAAGGTCCTACCAATTGATTCAAACATATACAAAGCTAAACTGATAAAATTAGTGAATTTTATGATAGCGTGAAAACGCGAAGATATGCAAGATACAAACGGGTCTGAAACGTCAGATCCGATGACGAAGTCTATACCACAAATGAAGCATGTATTACACCGGTATGCCATAGGTGTAAAATGCTCAAGCACTGATAATATTATTGACTCTAGTGCAAGTGGGAGACTGTTGGAAATATGCCCTAGAGGCAATAATAAAATGTTATTATATATATTTCCACGTTCGTAATTAACGTTTATATTTCTGTGCTATAATTGCAATGACCCTGACTATGAGATTCAGAAGAAAACTCACTTGCATGTGTGGAAATGTAAACACCAAGAGTTCCTGGTTTAGCCTCTAAGACCAGCTCATGTGCTAACTGATGATTACGTTTTCTTAATCATGGACACTGTTCTTGTAACAAGGATGTCAGTAGCAATGGGAACATATTGTTAGCAGAACAATGATGTTGAACCGACCCCAGTATTGAATGATATACTTAGAGATCACATCGTAACAACGTTATAAGTCATATCATGAAATGTTATCATATACGTAATTCCTTAGACCATGAGAGTATCGAGTTGCTTCACACAGGAAGACATGCTTTGGTTCTTAGATGAATCCTCCCGTAAATGGGAAGTAGTAAAATAAGTTCTGGGTATGTCAGATGGTGTGGCTAGTGACTGTGATAGTTCAAGAATGGGATTTGCTCCTTCACGATGAAGAGATATTGACTTTGGGCCCACTCGGTATGACGGTATCCATTCTAGTCTGGCCAGACACATTGTGATTTAATCACGGGGATACCGGAATACGATAACGAGAAAATGGACAAACGAGCAAAGAGGATAACGAGTGGCTTGTGTTCAAGAAGTTGTTACACATGGGTGCCAAACATCTCTCCTCTAACTTTGTCATATATCACGAAGCAAAGGGAATGGTACATGAATAAACATAATGGTTCACTCGAAGTTTCTTCGTGTATGTGTGGGAGTCAACATGGGTGTCCATGGCTCCGCTGTTGATTATTGGCTATTGACAAAAGGCTGTTGACCTATGTCCGGAAGATGTTCTGAGTCATGTCCGCATTATACCGAACCTATTGGGTCACACACTTAACGAGCAATAGTCTGTTAGAATGCTGGAATGGTAGAAGGTTTAGTGGAAGCAAAGCAGAATAGTTCATACGGGTACCGGAAGTAGTTCCGGGGATTTATGGAATAGTTCATAAGGGCACCAGAAGTAGTTCTGGGTATTTAAGGATATGTCCGGATCACTCTGGAGTAGTCTCAGGTGGTTCCGGAACATATGAGAATGGTACCGGGGAAGTCCTGGATCAACCGGAATAGTTTCTGGATAATCGCTGGGCGTCCTGACAACCTTCGCGGTCATCGGGTGGCTTAAACTGTAACTCGGATGGTCTTGGAAACTATCCGGATGGCTCCGGAACGTCCGAGAACGGTCTCGGAAGGTCCTGGAAGTGCTCCAGAAGTGTCCGGAATTTCCCGAAACGGTCCCGGTATGTCCCGGAAGGTCCTGGAAGCTTCTAGAAGGTCATGGAAGGTTCCGGAAGGTTCCGGGCAGTACCACCCACTCCCCTGCGCCCCTAGCCTTGGGGGGCAAGCCACCTAGGCTTCCCTGGCCGGCCAAGGGGTGGGGGGCGCACAAAGGAAAGGGGAATCCTTCTCCAGGTGGAATTACCAAATCCCATTATGGCAGGTTTCCGGTGGGAAGGTGTGGGAAGGTTTGGAAGGCTTGGGAGTCCAAGTTGGACTCCCAATCCTCCTTGAGCTGCGCCCTAGGCCTCTTGGCCACCTATATAAGGTGATCCAGGGGGAGAGGGAGAGCAAGACAACTTGTCCCCAAGGCCTATGCGCCACCCTCCCTCCTCTAAACCCCGTTGCTCCAACAATTAGACCCCGGTTTAGACGCTGTTCTAGATCGGAATCCGTTAGGGTTTTCTCCCTCTAGTTTTCTCGGTGGCGTTCATCTCTGGACGGAGGAGCGCTGCTGGATTGCTGCTACGAGATGTGTGGATACTAATGGAGGGGTCGTACCTTCGACCCTTCTTCGAGGAGCTTCTTCATGGGACTTGTCCGTGGGACTAGATCGCGGGACTTGTTCGTGGGATTGATCGAGGGACTGTTCGTGGGAGAACTTGCGAGATCTACTTCCACTACGTCCACGAGCTTCACCAACTCTACTTCCGCTACATCGGTTGGTGATCCATGACCTAAAACCTTGTATGCAATCTTCTTGGATGATCTTGGGTTCTTGATTCGTAGGCCGAAATTTTTGTTTTCTACTACGTTTCCCAACAGATGGATCACTAACCTCTGGAGGGTTCGAATATTAGAGTACACTCACGTACCATGAGTCGAGGATGCGCAAGGATAACCAAACCCCCATACGCTCCTTCTCAGGGTACTTGTATCTTTTTGAACCTCCTGATTAGATTGAGAGTTACCGATAATAAATGCATGAGTTCTTCGGACTAATGTGAGTATTCGAAAGTTGACACTTCCACCTCCCATATTTTTCTAGCCTCTCCTGTGTCGTGCATTGCCTCATTCTCACTCCGAGAGTTGGCGTCCACCTTCGCCGGTAAATCCAAACCCTTGGCATGATACACTCTGTCATCATAAACCTCCTTATATCTTTCCTCAAAACAGCCACCATACCTACCTATCAAGGCATTTCCATAGCCTTTCCGAGATACATTGCCATGCAACATCCACCTTCTCATGACTTGATCTTAATGTCATACATGCTACTTGCTTGATCGATGAGCCGCATGCTAGTTGGGCTTGCCCTAATCATTGATACATGATGCGCTAGTATCATTACATATCCTGCTATCCTGGCAGAGGCATACATTTGCATCATGATAGTTGCATCTTTTTTATCTGAGTACCTTGTAAAGTGTGAAAGATCTCCTATATTCTTTTAAAATATAGAGTGTTGCCCCTAAAGTGAGGAAAAGATCCCAAAGAGGACAAAATAAAAAGATCCCAAAGAGGACAAATGAGAGTTAAATACAAAGAGCCATTAAGGCCACCAAAAAAATACAAAAAATAGAAAAAATAGAAAAATTAAAAAATAAAGAGAGAAGGGGGCACACTACTATTCCTTTTGAGAGATCCACACAACTTCATCCTCTATCCCTTGTACTCCATAGAGATCATCATACATGCATTTATCTATGTGGGGACCCTTCACACTATAGAACTTGGCTTGTATATTCCAATGATGAGCCTCCTCAAACGAGCTCTAGGTCTTATTGAGAAAGCAAGTTGGATGCACCCCCACTAGTTCCCTTGGAGAGCCTTTAGCTCACATGTGCATCCATTGCATGGAAATCCCTACTCCTCACATCATATCTATCATATGGCCCTCTCTCGCCTATGATTGTCCTCATTGGTGTGAGCCTTTCGCACCTTTTTGTCTTCCTCCTCCACCTTCTTTCTGTTTCGCCTTTTAGGTGCCAACTTTCTTGCTCACGCTCATCCATTGCATGAGTGCTCAAAATATCGAAAGGGAGTGGATCAATTTGACTTGTACTTGGCTAGTGGTCTGGGGACGAGTCAAGATAAGAATTCAAAGGAGACTAAGTGTGAAACTTTAGTAGATAGTAGTTTTGAACAACCTTTTTTCTCTCTTTTTCCCAGTCCCCTGCTTGCACGCAAATACCATCTGGAGACATTCGAGTCACGGACATCGAGAGCTCTTGCACCCTTTGTTCTTTTGTTGCTTATGTCAATGCTAATATAGACTCTTGCTTGTTAAGACTTGAATTGAATTGCATGCTTTGATTGCTTTACTTAAAAGTCCTTATATGGTTATGTGGCATGTCGCCATAGAAATTATGCTTGTTATCATTTCCCTTCTCGAGGACGAGCTGGAATTAAGCTTGGGGATGTTTATACGTCCCAAACGTATCTATAATTTCTGCTTGCTCCATGCATGATTTGTGTGATTTTTCCATGTTTTGCTTGAACCTTAATACACTTTTTATCATATTTGAACTAACCTATTAACTCAGTGCACCCAGTTGCCAGTTCCTGTTTTTTGCTGTTTTTATATTTCAGGTTTTCCGGCCATTAAAATTGCCAAATAAATTACGGAAAAATAATATAAAAAATCAGCGTCCCGGAAGCTTCCCGAAGAACCAAGGAAGGAAGGGAGTGGACCCACCAGGGCCCCAGGAGGGTCCCTGGCTTGGCCCCACCCTAGGGAGCGTCGGGCACCCTCCTGGCTGCCCTATGGCCCCCCTCGGTGCCCCCCTTGGCCTATATTTAGTGCCCGCGGTGGAAACCCCTAATATCGATCTGCTATTCTCATTCTCCTCTCTGTACCTCCGCCGCCGCCGTTTCAACATCGGGGCTGCCAGGAGAAGCTGCCTCGGCACCCTGCCGGAAGGAGGAACCCCCTCCGGGAGACCATCCATCACCATGGACGCCTCTCGGATGTGTTGTGAGTAGTCCCCCTTGGACCATGGGTCCGTGACCAGTAGCTATGTGATCTATCTCTCCCCTCTTTGTGCTTCCACTTTCGAGACCTCGTGAGCTTGCTCACATGATCGAGGCACCTTTGTAATTTTCTGTGTTGCTATGCTGAGTTTGCTGGGATCTGATGGATTATGAGACTATGTTCAGATTGTGATGAGTAATATATTTGGTTGTCTTTTATATTTGTGTTCTTTAGTTAATTCTTGCATGTTCTCCGTTGCCGTATTTTACTTTGGCCAAGTGATTTGTTGCAATTCCAAGAGGGAGCGTTATGCTTGATTTTGGGTTCAGCCCCCTGATGTCTAGTTTGAGTGACAGAAACATGAGACTAGCGGATCTGATGTTGCCACCAGGGATAAAACAACGGTGCTTGTACCTGCGGGTGCAAGGATTGTTTACTTTACGCAAATTTATTTTAATGCAGTTGTTTGTTGCTTTGAGTTTACACTTTGGGTGGGATTTGCAACTTAATACCAGCGAGATGTTTTGGATAGATATCTCAAGGTGGATGATTCGTAGTAGATGCATATGGATTTCGGTCTACTTACCTTGGCGTACTGCCCATTGCTTTTGAGCCTCTTCCTTTCTTTTGTAGCATAGTTAGCATTGCGGTGCGATTATAATCCTGTCAAATGCCCAGCTGTTATTTGTTTCCCTCACTAGAACTTTTATCGTCTTTTGGGAGAGAGAAATCACTAGTGAACATCATGGGACCCCGGTCCATATTTCCACCATTGTTTACACCCTCAATTTACTTCCAGTTCTTACTTTTAGTTGCACTTTTATCTCTTGTGTTGATCCATTGTAAACAGCAAGGCCGGAGGAATTGACAACTCCTCTTTACTCGTTGGGAGCAAAGTTATTTGCTGTGTGTGAAGGTCCAGGTGAATTAAGCAATCCTAGATTGTGAACGGCGCCATTGTTCACTTTACCACCTTCTTGTATCTCTTGGAGTCCTACGGGAGACAAACCCTATCCTCTACATAGGGGAAATTTGTTGCTACGCTACATCTCACCTTCCACTTGGGGTAACCAACAAGAAGTGAGAGAACTATCTTCCTCACCGTATCATGTGCCTGCACTCTTGGGAAAAGATCAATGGAACATAGTAGATCCAGGGTTCAAACTCCACTCTCCTGTAATGACTAGACCACCAGGAAGACCAAAGGAAATCATGTTCAGAACAGGTGAGGAGGGTCTTCCAACAAAAAGGCGTGCTTGCAGAAAATTTGGTGTTCTGGGGCATATTGCTAGGCTTTTTACCAATCCAGTGGAGGCATCATTTGGAGAGGAGGAAGGATGGACATCAGCCAATGCAGAGGAGAATGCAGCAACAATGGAGATTGAAGATGCAGAGGGGAATGCAGCTACTCTGGAGATTCAAGATGCAAAGGAGAATGCAGCTACACTTCAGACTGAAGAAAATGAAGCAGTACCAACACCTTGGTATGTGTTTGCATTTGTAGAATGCAGCTATCCTTTTGTTTGCATTTGTTCTCTTTTTTATGTATGTCTTATGATACGTCCCAAACGTATCTATAATTTCTACTTGCTCCATGCATGTTTTGTGTGATATTGCTATGTTATATATAAACTTTCATACACTTTTGATCATATTTGGACTAACCTATTAACTCAGTGCACCCCAGTGCCAGTTTTTGTTTTCTACTGTTTTTGTATTTCAGGTTTCCCATTATTAAAAGTGCTCAGAAAATTCCAGGAAAATATATAAAAATCAGTGTTCTAGAAGAGTTCTCCAGCCGGAGGATGGGGTCAAGGGGTGGCCCACCGCCCCCAGGCGCCCTCTTGGCGCGGCCTAGGGTGGGGACGCGCCAGGAGGCCGCCTGGACTCCTGGTGGCCCCCTCGGTGCCCCCCTTTGGCTCCTATTTATTCTCCCGTCGTGAAAACCCTCATTCCAGACCCCTTTTCTCCAGAAGCAATACCGATCTCCGCCGCCATCGCCAACAAGCTTCGGGGGACCAGAATTCCTGTGTCGGCTCCCTTCCGGGACGGGGAAGTGCCCCCGGATTCATCTCCATCGACGTTGCTTCCTCCCTCCATGATGCGGGAGTAGTTCCTCCTCGGGGTTGAGGTTTCAAGCAGTAGCTATGTGGTCAATTCTCTCTCCCATGATGTGATCTTCGTTGTGATCATAGGTTATGTTAATCTAAGGTGATCCAATGATATTTCCCCTTTTTCTATGTATTGGATTGATGTACTCACTTGATCTTATCTAGTATAATCCCTGATACCATGGTGATAGTGGTCTATTGGACATGGGTTAGAAGAATATTTTCATGAGTGATTTCCTCTTTTGTGTGTTGATTGAAGATTGAGAGTCTCTTGGTTCTTGTCTTTGACTATCCTTGAGATATGTTGTGGTGATTGTGGTACTCTCTTTGGATGGACGCGGTGACATTGGGAAATCCGTAGATGAGAATTACGAACTCTAAGGTGTGCTTTTGTAGCCCTACACAATTCTCGTCCTCTCTTGACCACAAAGGAATGACCTTCGAGTACATCTCCAACGCATGTTTTAGTGGAAATATCATGTGATTAGACTATGTTAATGTTGTTGGGAGTTGCCACTAGTGAAAGTATGAAGCCTAGGCCTTGTTTCCACCATTGCAATATCGTGTGTGCTCACATTTACCACTTGTTTGCTTGCTGCACATTTTATTACAGATTTATATTACCTTGCTTTGCCACACCTATCACCCATATTTTACCATCTCTTCGCCGAACTAGTGCACCTATACAAATCCTAGTTGTATTAGGTGTGTTGGGGACACAAGAGACTTCTTGTATCTTAATTGCAGGGTTGCTTGAGAGAGACAATCTTCAACCTCTACTTCCCTGAGTTCGATAAACCTTAGGGAAATTGCTGCTGTCCTACAAACCTCTACGCTTGGAGGCCCAACATAGTCTACAAGAATAGAAGCGTGCGTTGACATCATATTATAATTTCATTTACCAGCTCTAGGGAGAAAAGGCCTAGAGATGAAGAAACCGAAGAATTTGAAGCCATGGCGCCTTTGATGGTTTTGAAGCTATAAGAGAGGAAGAGGAGGGGGTAATTGTTCCAGTTGATCCTTTAAAGATTATTGAAAAGGATCAAAAGGATACCAGGAGCAAGGTGGTGAATCCAAAATCCCAAGTAAAGATTAAAAGAATCAAGAGTCTGAATGAAAAGAGCATCTCAACTAGGGAAACCAGGAGCAAGGCTGTGAAGCCAGCTGCGAACTCAAGGAGCAAGTCGAAAATTTGAATTTGAACTTTGAGGGCGAGTCAATGACTTAAAACTTGGTAGATTTATATTAAGAGGTTTGTGTTATCAATTTGAGCTACTTTGAAAACATATCTTGTGTAATAAGGGAGTATTTGAGTCAGAATTAAAATTTGCATCAAAATTTGAATTTGAGCCAAAGTTGTAGTTGAACCAACATATAAGGTCCATTTCTCTGTGCTATGTATTTGATCGAACATTTGAAATCCAATATTTGAAGGTGATCAATCCGAATGAGAAATGGAGAAATGTGCTACAAACGACCTCGTAAAATAGGGTAAATAGGCCTAATTGTAACCAAGTCTTTTTCGACCTTCTCCAAATGATGCATATATTTTTATTAACACTTATTCCATATATATAGGGTAAAAACGAAGTCTCACTATTTATTGAATTAATATTCATATTACTACTTTTTTTTGAAAAATAATGCTTTTAATTCAAAACCGCCAAATAACACTCCCAAATGAAGCTTTGGTGATATGAAAATGAAAAATTAAGTTCATATCCTTCTTATTCACTCCCAAATGAAGCTTTGGTGATTTTTTTTTGAATTTTATCGAAACCTAAACCCGCTCTCACTCTCCTATGAACTCTAAACAACTTCATATGTGATTGTTGATTTGTATGAAGCTTTTTCTCATGAAAATGACCTACACCAAATTTATATTATTTTCTCATAACCATGTCACATATGACTGCAATGTGCGCAAAAATTGTATTTTTTTTGTTTTTTTGAAATACTTATGCTCATTTGAACAAGATTTCGACGACTCACTTCAAAAAATGTTTTTTTCAAAAAAATATCCCTATACAAAGTTTATATTTTTTTGATAACCATGTCACATAAACGGACGAACTACTTTAGAATTTTATTTTTGTGATTTTTTTATTTAGTTATGGTCATTTGAAATCTGTTAGCAATCGTTGACTGCCTCAAAACCCTGTTGACTGGCTCATAACCCCGCAGAATGGTCCCAACCGTTGGATCATACCCTAGCGCCAAACTCCACCCGTCCGATATGGCCTTATAGATGGAATTCCACGGGCGATCTGTCGGGGGGATGGACCAAACCCATAACCCGGCATTATAGACCTCTTGGCCGACTTACATACGAAGGCCCACAAAAGAAGAAGATTGAAGCCCTAGAAGGAATTCGACTTACCTTGTATAGCACGTAGTAAATTTGTAAAGTAGAATAGAACTCCATCTCGTGTAGGAGTGGGACTCGCGGAATCCCGGGACCCGGCACCTTTATAAGCCGAGGTCCACGGGAGCCAGAGCCAGAACTTACCTCAAGCCAGGACTAGAAAACTCACAATACAACCTAGATCTCCACGAGACTAAGATTGCGAAATATCACCACTGTAATCGATAAGTCGACTCTTCCTATTGAGGAGTCGATCTTACAATAATCAATAAGCAGGAGTAGGTCTTTACCGCACCGTCGGGGCCGAACCTGGGTAAACCGCTGAGTCTCGTGTCTATGTCGACTCTCTCCTCGAAATCGCCTCGCAGCAAAGTTCCCATGATAAGTCCGACTCTGCGGACATCTGCCGTGACTTTCCCATGACAGTTGGCGCCCACCGTGGGGCCTGCGCTCGCAGGTGTTGAGATTCTAGGAGGAGCTCTGCAAGGTATGGAAGGATTCGTTGCTGGGCGAATCACCAGAAGCCGGCGTGGAAATCTCTACATCGACGACTCAACTTGGGGCCCTGAGGCCGATTCCGTCGAATCTGGGTATCGGGTCCCGATCGGGTCTATTCACATCTTCATTGGGAAGACAGAAGGATATGAGCCAGAGCCGGATCCTGAATTCCCCATGGAGACCTCGAGTCGGCGTTATGCCGGCTCAAGGCACACTTTTGTTGGGTTCATTGCTAGATCTCCAGAGTCGGTGCGCTCTGTCGAGTTCCTGACGCCCGATGCCTCAGAAGAAACATCTGACGCTGACTCACATCCCAGTGAAACAAGCCTCTCAGAAACCGGCTCCATCCGATCTGTCGGGAGCAATAGACTCGGACCGGGAACAACATAATACAACCCTGACTTCCCTCAGTACGAGCATCCGTACTGCGTGACAGTATTAATGGCAGGCACCGAGGAGCAGGGAGGTCAACCGGCTCAGGGCGCAGCACAAAATCGGAACGTAGAGACGACTCACAACACGGTCCCTCATCCAGATAGGGAGCAGCCAGAAGTTCTCACGGGAGCAGAAGTCCTCACAGATGCCTTAAACGCCCTGGACGAAGCCTTAGCTACACCAATGACTGCGGAAAACCAGGAAGCCTGGAGAACCAGGGTCAATGGACTCAAGGCCCAGGTGATGAGCATACAGAGGGAAATTAACTCCGAGAACACACAGATGGTGGAGAGAGAAACCCGACTCGCCCAAGAAACCAGGTGCGAACGACACGAATCAGAGTTGATAGAAGCTCAGAAACTAAGTCTCGCCAACACACGCCCCACAGGGCCCGTGAGCCGGATTCCAGCTGTTCTCCAGGCACGGATACTATTCCAAGATACGCATCAGTAACCTCCCCCAGGGTTTATGCCACCAAGGCAACCTGCCTCCTCGCCATGGCAGGAACGGTTCCATACACCTCCAAATCATTTCAATAACCGCATGGATAACATGGTGGCGGTGACATGGTTCCTCGTCAGCGTGCCTGCACATGGAGATACTACAGTGGACCAGTCCACTCGAGGGGCAATCGATTTGCTCAAAACTGTAATCACACAGCAAGCCCAGTATTCATAGGGATTCCAATACTTACATGAGACCCCATATCAAAGTGTGAGTCGGCAAGCAGATTCACCGGCACCTGCCGGCTCGAGCAGCCATCGCCAGCGTAGAGCTCCACCACCTCCGGACCCTCGGGGGGAAATAAGGATCCAAAACCTACCGGTCGGCTCCAATCCCGAACGTCGTGTAGAGACGGTGGCCCAATCTCCACCCCAAGATCAAAGCACCGAGTTCATCAACAGATCCGTGGGAAACCGATGCCTGGTGACAGCCCTACGAAATACACGTCTGCCATCAGATTTCAAGGGACCACGTAAGATCGCAAAATATACAGCTGACATGGACCCGACGGCTTGGATCGAAAGTTATGACCTAGCTATGGACATTTTACAAGCCAGCGAAGGAGTATGCGCCAGTTACCTCACAATGATGTTGGAAGGTCCGGCTCGCACATGTTTCAAAAATCTCCCAGAGAACTATGTCACCTCCTGGGCGGATCGCAAGGAAAAGTTCATCAAAAACTTCCAAGGCACTTGTCGGCGAGCTACCACAATTGTTGACTTGGAGCATTGCGTCCAGAAGGAAGAGGATTCGACCCTGAGTTGGGCACGACGGGTAGAAGAAATAATCCACTCCTCGGACACTATCACTGCCCAAACAACCGTCATTGTCTTGAAAAGGAACTGCAAGTTTGAGCCCCTAGTGCACAAGCTTGGCCGACTCAAGAGGGCGGTCAAGGATATAGGAGAGCTCATGAACACGATTATCAAATATGTCGAGTCCGACAAAACCAAGGATGCCTACCCTCAATAGGATAAAGCCGGCCAGAACAAAAACGGTGGCAAAACATCCCAGAATCAGAATCAGCAGACCAAGCGTCGACTTGATCAGACCACTTCTGAATTGGTAGCCAACACAAATGTCCGCTCCCAAAGAAAGAAGCAGGGGGCATGTCAGAACCCTCTGTTAGGTAATGTGCTAGGATCAAGTAACCTTGCATCATGTCAAATTTCAAAGGAAATCAACTTCAAAATCCAAATGGGAGAAGGAACACCCCCAGATGAATTAATTCAAAAGTCCAGAAAAAATCTTCTCCAAAAATTCATGTTAGATTTTTGAAAAGTCTTATCAATGAGTGTGATCACATATCAAGTGATGTGGGACCCATCCCATGCTCATAGATTTTTCAAATAATCAAACAGTGCCTTGGAATTAAAGAAATACCCCTATTTGATTTAAGATTCAAATTATTTGAATTTTAAAAATGTTGAAATTTTATAAGTGGTTAGTATTTATTATTATGAGGCCACATAAAAAATTTCAGCATTTATAAAAATGTTTAGCTATTTTAATTGGCTAAACAGAACAAATGTCAGAAAATAAAAATAGAAAATAAATCAGAAAACCTTACCTAGCGCCCAGGCGAAGCAGGCCCACCCCAGCCCAGCCGGCCCACAGGGGCAGGGGCGTCTTCTTCCCCCTCCCGCGCCTCCAAGCTGCTCGGTGGAATGCCACCGAGCTAGCTGGGGATGACACGTCGTCGTCGAGGAGCTTCCAGGCCTCCCCGTGGCTTCTTCTCGCACCTGGAGACTCCCCGCAGCCTCCGCAGTCCATTCCCCCCCTCCAGAGCTTCCTCCTCCTCCTCCCGTGCTCGAATCCGTCGCCGCCCGAAGCCTCACCGGAGCGCCGTCGAGCCCCCGCGTGGCCACCGTGCCCTAGAGCTCAAGCCAGCAAGTCCACCGTGCTCCTCGTCCTCGACTTCGATGACTAGCAGCAGGAGACGCATCAATTCGGGCCAGACGAGACGCAAGCTTCACCGAGAACTCGCCGAACCCGCGAGCTCGCCGTCGTCGATTCGCCGCCGTTGAAGCCTCCCCGAGCTTGCTGTTGCTTCTGTTCGATCCGCGGTGAGCTTCTGAGTTTTTCCCCCAAGCTCCTAGCACCACGTAGCCCCTCTAGCCAAATCCGCCATGAGAACCGAGCTCCTCGCCGCCATGGTTGAGCTAGAGCTTGCCCTCGTGCTCCTCGCGACACCCCAGTGCGCGCGTTTGACTCGTGGGTGTTCCAGTTTTCGAACGCACACGAGCTCAGCCCAATCCGTGCCCCCTAGCCTCGACTACGACCTCGTCGGTTCTCTGTTTCCGCCGGAGTCGTCGCCGTCGTCGATTCCGAGCACCCCTTGACCCCCTGTTGCCTCCAGAAGACGCGGATGACCTCCAGGAGCAAGCCGGTGCCCTCCGTTTCCCCTCCCGTGGCTGGAATCGTGTTCCCGTGCTGCGCCGCCGGCGTTTAGCCGCCGGCGTGTTAGCCCTAACCCCCCTGTTAAGCACCCAGTTAATGACCCCTGGGTCACTAACCAGTGGGCCCAGTGGCTTAATTAAGCCACTAGATTAATTTAACCCACGGGTTAAGTTAACCCAGTCACTGACACCCTGGACCCACATGTCAGCTGACGCAATAAATCATTTTATGAATTTCCAGAAAATCAAAATAAATTAAAGAATTCCAGAAATTCCAGAAAATACCCCAAACTTTGGAAATTCATAGAAAATTCATATTAACTCCAAATTGGACAAATAATATATGAAAAATGATCAGGAGAAAATTATCTTTCCAAATATGCAACTTTCAACTCTGTTTGAGTTGAATTTAAAATGTGATCAGTAGCATTTGCTATTTGATTTAAATGGAATTAAATCAAATTCAAATCAAATATTTTTGCAACTTGAACCATGGCAACATGCTACATTTCAATCACACATCAGAGGCATATCTTATACATTTGAAGATAATTCAAAATGATCAAACTATGTCATATACAACTTGGTTAATTTGAATTCAAATGTGGAGTTTGAATTTGCAATTCAATTTGCAATATACTCCATTTAAATGGAATGATCAACACATCAGTACCATGAACATCACCCTTTCAATATTATTCATGTGATTGTGCATTGTACATTATGTTGATCCTATGATTGTCATGTTGCTGATAGACGTGGAGCCGGAACCCGAGGTCACCCCCTACGTTGAAGACCCCGAACCCGAACCTCGTCAGCAAGGCAAGCAAACCCCCATTGATCATGTCGATAAAATCCCACTTCCCTCTCATGTCTCGCTTATGCATTGTTTAGGAAGATCACCATGCTTCGTTTCTACCGCATAGATGAACCCATTCCTTTGCATGACCTATCTTTTTGTCACAGTAGTAAGCAAACCACAATCCTAGCAAATGTAGGAGTTGTTTGATATCATGTGGCCCCTGCAATGTTACTGCTTATTGCATGCTTAGTATGATACCATGTTGATACTGTGATGTGAGTCGGGATGGGAATGATCATGTTGATGATGGTAGAAAAGTGTTGGTGATTCGATCCTAATACAAGGTGAACGATGAGAGGCTGTGTAGGAGTACACAGTGGGTTGTCTCGTTGAACACCGCCCTAGTACGAGTTCTTGTGTGGTGATCCAAGATGAAGAGTACAACCACACATTGGGCTCACTGACCCCTCTCAACTTACTAACTCATCCCTTTCGATGTCCAGATGTTGCAATAGTTCGGAGTTCTGGTAGGTCTGTGGCCTGGATGCTAAGTGAGAGAACGGCTCATCCGAGACCGGCTTATGCACCACGCACACATCACTTGGGTCCACTTCGGTAAACCGGCCGGGTTCACGATTGTGGTAACCAACCCAAGTAGGCGGCTTTCTCGGACTAGATCGGCTATGAGGTAACAGTTGTGGTGAGCATCCTCGCTGGCACCCCTTGAATGGTGTCGAGATCAAAGGCGGTAAATGATGATCATGTGTGTGTAGCGGTACACCCTTGCAAGGTCAACAAAACTATTCGAATAGCCGCGTCCGCGGTTATGGACTGCTTGGAAAGCTTAGCTTGATTATTAGATAACTTGAACCGGATACTTCTAAAACACACCAAGATAAGTGTGAGTGCTATGGCGTGCTTCCTCGTGGGGAAGTCGAGGAAGGCACCATAGTGGTGTATTGGTTGGAGAAAGTAGTGGACTCGTGTACGCTTCTTACCTCAAAGTCTGGTACTCGTAGTTCAGGACTAGCCAAGTCAAAGCTGGCACTTCTGCAAGTGAACCCCACCTCCCTTTACCTTGATACATGTGCATGAGTAGTATAGCTCCTATCTAAGTCTTGCTGAGTACGACTTTGTACTCACGTTTTCTTAATCTATGTTTTAGATGATGCCACTGACCCCGAAGGTGGCTTCTTCATCGAGCTGGACGACTGAAGACCAACTAGTCTAGTCCCAGTCAGACGACTGGTTCCCTCGTGGAGGGCTTTGTGTTTAAATAAGGCTTCTTAAGCCATTTGTTAAACTTTTCGGCACTCAGACATAATTTTGCTTCCGCCTGTGTTGTAATGTTGGATCACATGTATGTGATCTCTGTTTGTACTCTATAAGAGTTATAAATAAAATGTACTCTTTGTAGAGAATTGCAATGGTACCTGTTGTTCATACAAGGCATGTGTGCTGCGTGTATGTTTATAACATGCATGCCTTTGTATGGGTTTTCGAGACCTTAGTTGTGTTCTGGCTGGCGGTCTTTCATACACCAAGTGGCCCTTAGATGTGCGCAGCTTGGGGCATCGCGATGCGATTGCTCGAGACTCCGTCTCGTGCACACTTTGTGGTATGATCGAGCCCGCCCTAGACCCCGACTAAGTGATCGGGCTGGAGTAAGTCTATGTAAGAGTTTTGAGATAGTCGATAGTCTGGTTGAGGCGACTTGTCTTTGAATATGGGAGTTCACCTCCCATATCATTTGACTTGTGTGCGGACGATGAGGACCCATCTCAGTTGATCATCCGGCCTGGATGGGATGCTCCTCACGTACGATGCTTTCCGAGAATGTTCAGTGCTTGGCCTTGTCTTCTTAGACAAGTGGGTGCGGTTCTCGGCTCTCCATATGACTATGTCTTAACTGTACTTGCATACGCTAACCCCGGGTCCCGACAGACTTAGTATCAGAGCAAGACTAACTGTAGGACTAGTAGCCTTGGCCGAAGTTGAGTCTAGCTTGCTATAGTTATATAGTTACTCTGGGTACATAAGGGAACAACGTAAGGCTTCTTTTTTCTCCTTACCCCCTTCTTTCTGAGTTCTGAGTCACCCTCATCTTGTTCTACGGGAAGATAGGACTAGGCTCTCCTCTGTCTGATTAGAACATCTCGTTGTTTGCTTCCTCATAGCCGTAGGAAAGTTGTGATCGGTTTGTTATAGTGGTTATGCTCCCTGTTTTATTACATCGTATGTAAATGTTGTTTCCATGTTGTAAGAAATTGTCTTTTTCTTGCAATTACAGCCGTTATGCTGTCCGAGTCATTCCAGGTTTATCTCATAATCTGATGCATTTGCAAACTCCTTTCTGTTTCAGATGGCAGATCTTCCCCCTCGGCAGATTGTTCGTTTGACCAGGTGCCTCGGTGTGCGTGGCCATTCCGCCACGTTGATCGAGATGATGTCCTATGTGGGATATCGATTGTACCCTGAGTACACCATCGAGGAGAAGTTTCACGACTTCAACCAGACGCAGTTCCACTGCATTGTCCGGATCTATCCGCACCACGTTGGAGTCACTCAACCTATCCACTTTGGACATGGCATTGGTGTTACCGAGAACATGGCTGTGCAGGATGCGACATACTCATGTATGACACTGCTGAGAGAGGAACACACTTTGCTGAGAGAGACTTCTTTCCGCTATATCCCTGCTGCACTTCCAAGAGAAGAGGGATATTACACCGGACTCTACTCAGATCACTCTGCAGAGGATCCAGCACTTCAGGTGACTGCTAGGTTTGCTAGTGACAGAGATCGTGATGCACGCGCTCTCCGTTTCGAGCTCCACGCCACCCGTGTTCGTCTGTATCGAGCACTGACACTTTTGGCTCCCTTTGTGAGGGTGGGATCAGTTGAGCATGATGCGATCTACCCAGTGAGGACTCAGATGCCTTCTCGAGTTGCTTGGCCCGAGATTGGAGGCATTTTTCCACCCCGTGGTCCTTTGCTTCCACCCTACGCTGGACCTAGGCCCCATCCTTGCCCAAATGGATATCAGGGTCCACAAGCCTCCGTGTTTTCCGATGGTCACCTCCAGCTACCGGGATACGCGGGTAACTTTTACGAGGACATTCTCAAAACGGCTTTTACTACTCGTTATGGTCTTTACGAGTATACCGTCATGTCCTTTGGTTTAACCAATGCCCCCGCCACTTTCTCACGCATGATGAACTCGATCTTCATGGAGTATTTGGACCAGTTCGTCGTGGTTTACCTCGATGACATCCTTATATACTCGAAGACCGAAGAAGAACATGCCGAACACTTAAGGCTGGTATTGATGAAACTTAGAGAGCATCGCCTGTATGCTAAATTCTCCAAGTGTGAATTTTGGCTACCAGAAGTGACCTACTTAGGCCACGTGATTTCTGCAAAAGGCATTGCTGTGAATCCCGAGAGAGTTCAGGTCGTCCTTGACTGGACTCCACCTGAATCGGTTAAGCAAGTTAGGAGTTTTCTTGGCCTAGCCAGCTATTGCCGTCGCTTCGTCGAGAACTTTTCTAAAGTTGCAAAGCCTCTAACTGAACTCCTCAAGAAAGATAAGAAATTCCTATGGACTTCCAAGTGCGAGGAAAGCTTTCAAGAGCTAAAAAGAAGATTGACTTCTGCACCCGTACTTGCACCTCCAGACACCAAAAAGGATTTTGAGATCTATTGTGACGCATCACGACAAGGGTTAGGATGCATACTTCTGCAAGATCGACATGTGGTAGCTTATGCTTCATGCCAGTTACGGCCACATGAAGAGAACTATCCTACCCATGACCTTGAACTCGCTGCCGTAGTTCATGCCCTAACAACTTGGCGACATTACCTCCTTGGTAACCGTTGCGAGATCTATTCCGACCACCAAACTCTCAAATACATTTTCACCCAGCCAGATCTTAATCTCAGGCAAAGACGCTGGATTGAGTTGATAAAAGATTACGACGTAGTAATTTCTTACACCCCAGGCAAAGCCAATGTCATGGCTGATGCACTAAGTCGTAAGTCGTATTGTAACAACCTCATGTTACAACAGTATCAACCACTTCTTCATGAGGACTTTCGCAAGCTCAATCTTGAGATTGTTCCTCATGGCTATCTTTATACCTTGGTGGCAAAACCAACTCTTGAGGATCAAATTATAGTTGCCCAAAGGCGTGCACGAGGTGTTCGCCGGATCAATGAGAACATTGCTAGCGGAGTTGCTAAATGTTTCTCCACAGATAGCAAAGGAACGGTATTCTTTGAAAATCGTTTGGTAGTACCTAAGAATAAGGAACTAAGGCAACTCATCCTCAAGGAAGCCCATGACACACCCCTCTCAATTCATCCCGGTAGCACAAAAATGTACCGAGATCTACGCCAGAGATTTTGGTGGACTAGGATGAAGAGTGACATTGCTCAATTTGTTGCCGAATGTGATGTTTGTCGTCGCATTAAGGCAGAACATCAAAGACCTGCTGGTACACTTCAACCTTTTTCTATTCCCGAGTGGAAATGGGACAAAGTCGGTATGGACTTCATCACCGGCTTTCCAAGAACCCAGAAAGGAAACAATGCCATCTTCGTTGTCATAGATAGGCTTTCCAAGGTTGCTCACTTCCTTCCGGTTCGCGAGTCTATAACTGCTAGCCAGTTAGCGGACTTGTACATCTCTAGAATTGTATCCCTTCATGGTGTTCCTTTGGAAATCAATTCTGATCGTGGTAGCCTTTTTACCTCTAGATTTTGGGGAAGCTTTTAGAATGCTATGGGAACTCATCTCTCCTTTAGTACAGCTTTCCATCCTCAGTCTAGCGGTCAAGTCGAAAGGGTTAACCAAATTCTTGAAGACATGCTCAGAGCTTGTGTTATCTCATTCGGAAAGAATTGGGAGAAGTCTCTTCCATTTGCCGAATTTTCTTATAACAATAGTTTTTAATCAAGTCTGAACATGGCTCCTTTTGAACTCCTATATGGACGACGATGTCGAACACCTTTAAACTGGTCAGAAACCAGTGAAAGACAATTCTTTGGACCGGATATGATCAAGGAAGCAGAAGAGCAAGTTCGCATTGTTCGTGATCAATTGAAAGCAGCCCAGTCTCGTCAGAAAAGCTACTATGATCGTCATCATAGGCAAGAGAGCTACAATCTGGATGAGAAGGCTTACCTTCGGGTTACTCCTCTGAAGGGAACCCAACGTTTCGGTATCTAAGGAAAGTTGGCCCCACGTTACATCGGACCTTTCCGCATTATTGCTAAACATGGAGAAGTTGGCTACCAACTTGAACTACCTCCGCACCTCTCCCGAGTACATGATGTATTCCATGTGTCCCAACTCAGGCGTTGCTTCAAGGACCCCATCCGCGAAGTCGACCATGAAACACTTGATCTCCAAGATGACCTTTCTTATCGAGAATACCCCGTTCGTATTCTTGCTTCCGCAGAGCGTGTCACTCGTCGTCAGAAGATTAGGTTTCTGAAAGTGCAATGGTCACACCACTCTGAAAGAGAAGCTACGTGGGAAAGAGAAGACCGTCTCAGTGCCGAGTACCCCTCCTTCCTCCCGCAGACTTCTGAATCTCGGGACGAGATTCTTTTGAGTGGGGGCGAGTTGTCAGAACCCTCTATTAGGTAATGTGCTAGGATTAAGTAACCTTGCATCATGTCAAATTTTCAAAGGAAATCAACTTCAAAATCCAAATGGGAGAAGGAACACCCCCAGATGAATTAATTCAAAAGGCCAGATAAAAATCTTCTCCAAAAATTCATGTTAGATTTTTGAAAAGTCTTATAAATGAGTGTGATCACATATCAAGTGATGTGGGACCCATCCCATGCTCATAGATTTTTCAAATAATCAAACAGTGCCTTGGAATTAAAGAAATACCCCTATTTGATTTAAGATTCAAATTATTTGAATTTTAAAAATGTTGAAATTTTATAAGTGGTTAGTATTTATTATTATGAGGCCACATAAAAATTTTCAGCATTTATAAAAATGTTTAGCTATTTTAATTGGCTAAACAGAACAAATGTCAGAAAAGAAAAATAGAAAAGAAATCAGAAAACCTTACCTGGCGCCAAGGCGAAGCAGGTCCACCCCAGCCCAGCCGGCCCACAGGGGCAGGGGCGTCTTCTTCCCCCTCCCGCGCCTCCAAGCTGCTCGGTGGAATGCCACCGAGCTAGCTGGGGACGACACGTCGTCATCGAGGAGCTTCCAGGCCTCCCCGTGGCTTCTTCTCGCACCTGGAGACTCCCCGCAGCCTCCGCAGTCCATTCCCCCCTCCAGAGCTTCCTCCTCCTCCTCCCGTGCTCGAATCCGTCGCCGCCCGAAGCCTCACCGGAGCGCCGTCGAGCCCCCGCGTGGCCACCGTGCCCTAGAGCTCAAGCCAGCAAGTCCACCGTGCTCCTCGTCCTCGACTTCGACGACTAGCAGCAGGAGACGCATCAATTCGGGCCAGACGAGACACAAGCTTCACCGAGAACTCGCCGAACCCGCGAGCTCGCCGTCGTCGATTCGCCGCCGTTGAAGCCTCCTCGAGCTTGCTGTTGCTTCTGTTCGATCCGCGGTGAGCTTCTGAGTTTTTCCCCCAAGCTCCTAGCACCCCGTAGCCCCTCTAGCCAAATCCGCCATGAGAACCGAGCTCCTCGCCGCCATGGTTGAGCTAAAGCTCGCCCTCGTGCTCCTCGCGACACCCCAGTGCGCGCGTTTGACTCGTGGGTGTTCCAGTTTTCGAACGCACACGAGCTCAGCCCAATCCGTGCCCCCTAGCCTCGACTACGACCTCGCCGGTTCTCTGTTTCCGCCGGAGTCGTCGCCGTCGTCGATTTCGAGCACCCCGTGACCCCCTGTTGCCTCCAGAAGACGCGGACGACCTCCAGGAGCAAGCCGGTGCCCTCCGTTTCCCCTCCCGTGGCCGGAATCGTGTTCCCGTGCTGTGCCGCCGGCGTTTAGCCGCCGGCGTGTCAGCCCTAACCCCCCTATTAAGCACCCAGTTAATGACCCCTGGGTCACTGACCAGTGGGCCCAGTGGCTTAATTAAGCCACTGGATTAATTTAACCCACGGGTTAAGTTAACCCAGTCACTGACACCCTGGACCCACATGTAAGCTGACGCAATAAATCATTTTATGAATTTCCAGAAAATCAAAATAAATTACAGAATTCCAGAAATTCCAGAAAATACCCCAAACTTTGGAAATTCATAGAAAATTCATATTAACTCCAAATTGGACAAATAATATATGAAAAATGATCAGGAGAAAATTATCTTTCCAAATATGCAACTTTCAACTCTGTTTGAGTTGAATTTAAAATATGATCAGTAGCATTTGCTATTTGATTTAAATGGAATTAAATCAAATTCAAATCAAATATTTTTGCAACTTGAACCATGGCAACATGCTACATTTCAATCACACATCAGAGGCATATCTTATACATTTGAAGATAATTCAAAATGATCAAACTATGTCATATACAACTTGGTTAATTTGAATTCAAATGTGGAGTTTGAATTTGCAATTCAATTTGCAATATACTCCATTTAAATGAAATGATCAACACATCAGTACCATGAACATCACCCTTTCAATATTATTCATGTGATTGTGCATTGTACATTATGTTGATCCTATGATTGTCATGTTGCTGATAGACGTGGAGCCGGAACCCGAGGTCACCCCCTACGTTGAAGACCCCGAACCCGAACCTCGTCAGCAAGGCAAGCAAACCCCCATTGATCATGTCGATAAAATCCCACTTCCCTCTCATGTCTCTCTTATGCATTGTTTAGGATGATCACCATGCTTCGTTTCTACCGCATAGATGAACCCATTCCTTTGCATGACCTATCTTTTTGTCACAGTAGTAAGCAAACCACAATCCTAGCAAATGTAGGAGTTGTTTGATATCATGTGGCCCCTGCAATGTTACTGCTTATTGCATGCTTAGTATGATACCATGTTGATATTGTGATGTGAGTCGGGATGGGAATGATCATGTTGATGATGGTAGAAAAGTGTTGGTGAATCGATCCTAATACAAGGTGAACGATGAGAGGCTGTGTAGGAGTACACAGTGGGTTGTCTCGTTGAACACCGCCCTAGTACGAGTTCTTGTGTGGTGATCCAAGATGAAGAGTACAACCACACATTGGGCTCACTGACCCCTCTCAACTTACTAACTCATCCCTTTCGAAGTCCAGATGTTGCAATAGTTCGGAGTTCTGGTAGGTCTGTGGCCTGGATGCTAAGTGAGAGAACGGCTCATCCGAGACCGGCTTACGCACCACGCACACATCACTTGGGTCCACTTCGGTAAACCGGCCGGGTTCACGATTGTGGTAACCAACCCAAGTAGGCGGCTTTCTCGGACTAGATCGGTTATGAGGTAACAGTTGTGGTGAGCATCCTCGCTGGCACCCCTTGAATGGTGTCGAGATCAAAGGCGGTAAATGATGATCATGTGTGTGTAGCGGTACACCCTTGCAAGGTCAACAAAACTATTCGAATAGCCGCGTCCGCGGTTATAGACTTCTTGGAAAGCTTAGCTTGATTATTAGATAACTCGAACCAGATACTTCTAAAACACACCAAGATAAGTGTGAGTGCTATGGCGTGCTTCCTCGTGGGGAAGTCGAGGAAGGCACCATAGTGGTGTATTGGTTGGAGAAAGTAGTGGACTCGTGTACGCTTCTTACCTTAAATTCTGGTACTCGTAGTTCAGGACTAGCCAAGTCAAAGCTGGCACTTCTGCAAGTGAACCCCACCTCCCTTTACCTTGATACATGTGCATGAGTAGTATAGCTCCTATGTAAGTCTTGCTGAGTACGACTTTGTACTCACGTTTGCTTAATCTATGTTTTAGATGATGCCACTGACCCCGAAGGTGGCTTCTTCATCGAGCTGGACGACTGAAGACCAACTAGTCTAGTCCCAGTCAGACGACTGGTTCCCTCGTGGAGGGCTTTGTGTTTAAATAAGGCTTCTTAAGCCATTTGTTAAACTTGTCTGTACTCAGACATAATTTTGCTTCCGCCTGTGTTGTAATGTTGGGTCACATGTATGTGATCTCTGTTTGTACTCTATAAGAGTTATAAATAAAATGTACTCTTTGTAGAGAATTGCAATGGTACCTGCTGTTCATACAAGGCATGTGTGCTGCGTGTATGTTTATAACATGCACGCCTTTGTATGGGTTTTCGAGACCTTAGTTGTGTTCTGGCTAGGGGTCTTTCATACACCAAGTGGCCCTTAGATGTGCGCAGCTTGGGGCATCGCGATGCGATTGCTCGAGACTCCGTCTCGTGCACACTTTGTGGTATGATCGAGCCCGCCCTAGACCCCGACTAAGTGATCGGGCTGGAGTAAGTCTATGTAAGAGTTTTGAGATAGTCGATAGTATGGTTGAGGCGACTTGTCTTTGAATATGGGAGTTCACCTCCCATATCATTTGACTTGTGTGCGGACAATGAGGACCCATCTCAGTTGATCATCCGGCCTGGATGGGATGCCCCTCACGTACGATGCTTTCCGAGAATGTTCAGTACTTGGCCTTGTCTGCTTAGACAAGTGGGTGCGGTTCTCGGCTCTCCATATGACTATGTCTTAACTGTACTTGCATATGCTAACCCCGGGTCCCGACAGGGCAACAACCACCGCAAGTCGGAAGGAAATTTTCGCCCAAATAGCTTTGAAGCAGCTATGAAGAGTCCTTGCCCAACCCATAGTAAACACGGTCGCCCAGCTAACCACACTTGGGAATATTGCAATTTCACGAAAGAGTTTGCACGGCGTGGGAACTAGGGACCTCCCGGGTCAGGTGGGGGAGCCGGCCAGAACAGTAACAACCCAAATCCTGGTCATCAAGAACCTGGCGCAATGCCTCAACACCAAGGACCCAAAGGAGGGGGCCAATAAAATCAGTCAGGGCTTACTGGATTTCAAGCAAACCCGAAACAACTCCATGACCGTGCAGCATATCACGTCTTCGCCACCAGCAGTTGCCGGAGGGATAGGAAGCTGCAACGGAGAGCCTCTATGGTTGTCGGTCCAGGGCAGCGGAGTGTGACGAACAGCACGTCAAATTTGCCGAGTCGGCATGCGCCAAAGAGGACTTGTCAACATACCAAGAAAAGGTAGACCCAGCAGACCCCACAATCCTGAAGACCCGACTCCCGACAACAATCCCAAGTTCCAACCGGCTCAGGATACAAAGAAAGTCAACTTTGTCCCTTGTGACTCTTCTCAGCAGTTCATCATTGGGATAGAGTTATCTGATAAATAGGAAAGTGTGCTCATCGAGTTCCTCCGTGAGAATCGGGACATCTTTGCATGGAAACCCTCTGATATGCCAGATGTCCCGAGGGAACTCGCTGAGCACCACCTAAATATAGATCCAAAGCTGAAGCCGGTCAAGCAATTCCTTCGCTGTTTCAACGACGAAAGGAGAAACGCTATTGGGGAAGAGATAGCCCGGCTTCTTGCCGCTGGATTCATCATGGAAGTCTTCTATCCAGAATGGCTCGCAAACCCGGTCCTCGTTCTGAAAAAGAATGGGGCCTGGCGTATGTGTATCGACTATACCGACTTGAATAAGGCCTGCCCAAAGGATCCAGTTGCGCTACCTCATATTAACCAAATCATAGACTCAACTGCAGGGTGGGAGCTCCTATGTTTCCTTGACGCCTACTCTGGTTACTACCAAATCAAAATGGCCCTTGCAGATCAAGAGAAAACGTCTTTTATCACTCCTTTTGGGATCTACTGTTATACTTCTATGCCTTTTGGCCTCAAGAATGCGGGAGCCACGTATCAGCGGACAGTGCAGAGTTGCCTCAAAGAGAAAATTGGGTGCAACGTGCACGCTTATGTGGATGATATAGTGGTCAAATCCCAGCTGGCCGACTCACTCATCAGCGACTTACAGGAAACCTTCAAAAACCTGCGCAAGTACCAGATGAAGTTAAACTCGGCCATATGCACCTTCAGGGTTCCTGCAGGCAAACTCCTCGGATACATAGTATCTGAGAGATGCATTGACGCAAACCCGGAGAAGATCAACACTATTATGACTCTTCAGAAGCCGGCCTCAGTCAAGGGAGTCCAACGACTCACAGGATGCGTAGCCGCATTAAGTCGGTTTACCAGCCGGCTCGGGGAAAAGGCAATTCCCCTGTACCGACTTCTGAGGAAATCAGAAAAATTTGTTTGGGATGACGAGTTCCCTCGTCTCTGTTCTTTTGCCAGGAACGAGGACGTGTCGGTTCGTGATTTGCTCACTTCTACCTCGCTCGGAGAGAACTTCCACCTCCCTCTGTCTGTGCAAGCTAGCCAAGAGTTGCGGCTGTTTCAAGATGCCACAAGGGACACGGTGATGGTGGCCGATAGCAAAGACGTGTGGCGCTCCATCTGGCATGAAGGGAGATTTACTTCTGGTAAATTCTACCTACACAGTTTTAGAGATGACATTTCAGATGACGCCTTCAAATGGATTTGGAAATCTAGTTGCACCAATAAGTGGAAGGTGTTTGCTTGGTTGCTCCTAGCGGATAGGTTGAATACCCGCAATATTCTCAGAAGGAGGAAAATGATTCTACGAGATGGTAACTATTGTTTCCTGTTCTGTGATAACCCACCCGAGGAGACAGTGGAGCATCTCTTCTTCACCTGCCCTTTTAGTTTGGCCTATTGGAATAAGTTGGAGATTGCCTGGCCCACTCAAGGTGACAGATTGGCGATAATCCATGGGGTTAAAACGCTTTGGTCTAAGCCCATGTTCATGGAAATATTTTTTGTTGGGGCCTGGAGCTTATGGAAGGAGAGAAACAACAAACACTTTAAGGGAGAGGTCCCCTCTGTGGAATCATGGCCCCGAAGGTTTAAGACTGACTTTGACCTACTTAGATACAGAAATAAGGAAGGGCTAGGACCTTTCATTTCTCACCTCGTACTCTCTATTTGATCTTGTCTCCTTTCTCCCCCCCCCCCCCCACACCTCCCTCCCCCCTTCCTCTCCTCTTTGTATATAACCACCATGTAATCTCCCCCTGTTTTTCATATAATTAATAAAAGTCAGTAGGGTGTGCCCCTACTGTCATTAAAGCCTAAAAAAAGCCGACCAGGCCCTAGAATCACTAAAGAAGCAGTTATCCCAGGCTCCAATTTTGGCGGATCCCAAGACAAAAGAACCTATGTTACTATATCGTAGCCAATAATCGAGCAGTTAGCGCTGTGACTGTTCTTGAGCGGATGGAAGCCGTTAAAGAGCACCCTCTACAGAGGCCAGTCTATTACGTCAGTGAGGTTTTCACTTTATCAAAGCAACGTTACCCTCACTGGCAGAAATTGGTCCTTGGTGTATTCATGGTGAGTCGGAAGCTCAAACACTATTTTCAGGAGCACCCCATAACTATAGTCAGCTCAGCACCACTTGCAGATATCATCCAAAACCGGGAAGCCACGGGAGGATTGCAAAGTGGGCTATAGAGTTGAGGGCTTATTACATCAAATCTGAACCACATACGGCCATCAAATCCCAGGCATTGGCCGACTTCATCAATAACTGGACAGAGATCCAAGCACCTCCGGAGAAGCCGGTCAACAAGTATTGGGCTATGCACTTTGATGGCAGTCGGCAGCTCCAAGGGTCAGGAGCCGGCGTGGTCCTTACCTCACCTCAAGGACAGAAATTCTGCTATGTTCTTTAGTTGCAGTTCACTTGCACCAACAACAAAGCAGAGTATGAAGCCCTACTCCATGGGCTATGGCTGGCTCGTGAGATGAGCATAAGTCGGATCCAATGCTATGGAGACTCTGATCTCGTTTCTCAACAAGTGTCAGGAAAATGAAATTCCAAGGATCCCATAATGGCAGCTTATCGACGAGAAGTGGAAAGACAAGCCGGATTTTTCGTTGGATACCAGGTGGATTATGTGGACCGTAGGAAA
This sequence comes from Bromus sterilis, assembly GCA_950022295.1. Lineage (NCBI taxonomy): Eukaryota > Viridiplantae > Streptophyta > Magnoliopsida > Poales > Poaceae > Bromus > Bromus sterilis. The sequence goes on along the minus strand of OX465596.1, from coordinate 22,671,433 downwards.
AATGAAGCAGCAGATGTCCTGTACCGACTCGGCTCTCAGCGAAAGCCGGTCCCTCCAAATGTATTCCTGGATGTTCTAACAAAAACGTCTATACAACCACCACCAGAGCAAGACATAGCAGAGCCGGATCCAGAGTCGGCTTTGGTTGCTGCAATTCATGTTACACCCTCATGGGTCGTACCTTACTTGGATTAAAAGACTCGGGGAATCCTTCCTCAAGATGAGATTTTGGCCAGCCAAATTGTCAGGAGAAGCCAATCCTTTGTATTCATCAATGCTGAGTTACATCGGTGGAGTGCCGCAGATGTTTTTCAGAGATGTGTCTCACCAGAAGAAGGTAGAGCCATCCTCAATGAAATACACTCTGGAGATTGCGGACACCATGCCGGCTCTCGTTCGCTTGTAGCTAAAGCCTTTCGACATGGTTTCTACTGGCTCACAGCACATGCGGATGAAGAGGACATAGTCAAGAAATGTGATGGATGTCAGCGCTATGCAAAGCAAGCTCACGTGCCGGCTCAAGAACTCAGGATAATCCCTATCACTTGGCCCTTTGCGGTATGTGGGCTTGATAGGGTGGGACCTTTTAAAGGTCAGCTAACAAGAATAGCCACATATTAGTGGCAGTGGACAAGTTTACCAAATGGGTTGAGGCAGAGCCGGTCAACAAATGTGACGCTGCGACAGCACTGAAATTCTTGAAAAAGATCACATAAAGATTCGGCTACCCCCACAGCATCATCACTGATAATGGTTCTAATCTATCAGAAGGGGTTATGCAGCGATTCTGCCAGAACGAGCACATCCGACTCGACCTTGCATCAGTGGCTCACCCACAGTCCAACGGACAAGCCGAGAGATCCAACCAAGAGTTACTCTGAGGCATCAAACCCCGACTCTATGTCCCCTTGAAAAGGACGCCGGGTTGCTGGGAGGATGTCACAACCCCAAGTTAGGTATGTGCTAGGATTAGCAAGTTCCTTTGCATCATGCAAAAAATTTCAAAAGAAAATTCAAAAAGGGGAAAAGAAAAGCCCTGAGAAATTAATTCAAATAGCCAGATAAAAATCTTTTTCCAAAAATCATTTGAACATTTGGAAAATTCCTATAAATGATGTTGATCATTTTAAAAATGGTTTGGGATCAATCCCATGCTCATGGATTTTTCAAAAATTCAAACAAAGGCTTGGAAATTAAATTTAAATGCTATTTGAATTGGATTCAAATAATTTGAATTCCAAAAATCTTCAAATCTTGGGAGTGACTAGTTTTATGTCACATAGGTCCAAGATAAAAATTTGGGGATTTTTAAAAATGCTTTGGTATTTTGTTCAGAGCAAAACAAATAAAACAGAAAGCAGAAAAAGAAAAAAAAAAGAAAAAGGCTGAAAGCCACTTACCTGGCCCACCTGGCCCAGCAGGGGAGGCCCAGCTCAAAAGGGCAGGGTCGTCTTCCTCCCAGGCCAGGCAGGCAGGCAGCTCGCCGCCGGCCGCGGCATGGCTGCCAGGCAGCTGCCTGGCTGCTCCCCTGCCGCCTTCTAGCGTCGTGGAGCCCTGGGCTTCTTCCCCCTTCCTTTTCCCCCTCGCCTGGACCTCCTCCTCTCTCTCCCGTGCGAAACCCGTGAGAGCCCGAGCGCCCCGTAGCTCGCCGCCGTGCGCCACCGCGGCCACTGGCCTCCACTCGCCACCCCACCTTGTCCAGAAGGACCGCAACGCTCGTCTACATCGACTGCTGCAATCAATTGAACCAGGGATCCTCCGAAGCCGACGCCATCTTCACCGATTCGCCGCCGGCCACCGTAGGCCTCGTCGGGAAATTCATCGCCGATGTACCTCCTCCGACCCCGCCGTCTCCTCTGCTCGAATCGGGGTGAGCTTCTCGCCGTTTTGCCCTAGTCCACTCTCCTCCCCGTGCCCTAGCCGCTGATCTCGCCGAGGACAGAGCTACGCCGCCGCCTTGCTCAACGCCGGCAACGCTTTGGAGCACCCCCTTGACCCCCCAATGGCACCACCAGACGCGGACGCTCCCCAGCTTCTTGCCCGTGGTCTCCAACCCCCAAACCGTGGCCTAAATCGCTATGGCCACCGTGAACCGAGCCTCCGCCGTCGCCGAGCAGCTCGCCGGCGTCGCCCCGCTGCCTCCCGGTGACGCTGTCGTGTCCTGGGTGAAGCGCGCAAGCACGGGGATTCGATTGGTGGTCGCGGCGAGCCTTTTGGTCGCCGGAGTCGTCGTCCAGTGGATCACCGCCGCGTCGGATGTCGTCGTCGACATGTCGCCGGCAGCGCTGACGTGGCCGCCATTAGTTTAGGTGCTAATGACCCCCCTGGTGAGACTGACCCGTGGGCCCAAGGCCACTAACTAACCCCTGGTTAGTTTATCTAACCGGGTTAATTAACCCCCCCCTCTGACAGCCCGGACCCACGCGTCAGTAGCCCCCTGACGTCACCCTGACGTCAGGCTGACGCAGTAAAGGATTTTAAATCGATTTAATTAATTCAGAAAATTCCAGAAAATGCTTTAAACTTTGAAATTCAATAACTAATTCATATTAACTCCAAATTGGACAAATAATATATGAAAAATGATCAGGAGAAAATAACCTATCCAAATATCCAACTTTCAACTATGTTTGAGTTGAATTTAAATTGGGACCAGTAGCATATGTCATTTGATTTATTTGGAATTTATTCAAATTTAATTCAAATGATTTTGCAACTTGGACCATGGAAACTTGTTACATTTCAACCACACATCAGAGGCATATCATACACAATTGAAGATGATTCAAAATGATCAAACAATGTCACTTATAACTTGACTAAGTTTGAATTCAAATTGGAGTTTGAATTTGCAATTCAATTTGCAATATACTCCATTTAAATGGAATTTCCCAAACACATCAGAAACATATACATCAAGTTTCAATCTTATTCATGTGTTTGTGCATTGTACATTATGTTGATCCTATGATTGTCGTGTTGCTGATAGAAGTGGTTCCGAAACCCGAGGCCACCCCCTTCGTTGAAGACACCGTTATCGAAACCTCGTCAGCAAGGCAAGCAAACCCCCATTGATCATGTCGATAACATCCCACTTCCCTCTCATGTCTCGCTTATGCATTGTTTAGGATGATCACCATGATAACGTTTCTATCGCATAGTTGAACCCATATCCTTTGCATGACCTATCATCTTGTCACAGTAGTAAGCAAACCACAATCCTAGCAGATGTAGGAGTTGGTTGATATCATGTGGCCCCTGCAACTGTTACTGCTTATTGCATGCTTAGTGGTACAATGAGGTTGCTTATGATGTGAGTCGGGATGATGATAAACATGGTGTTGATGAAAGTGAAACGTGTTGGTGAATCTACCTTAATACAAGGTGAATGATGAGAGGCTGTGTAGGAGTACACAGTGGTTGTCTCGTTGAACACCGCCTTAAGTCCGAGTTCTTGTGTGGTGATCCAAGAAGAAGAGTACAACCACACATTGGGCTCACTGACCCCTCTCGACCTAGTACCTCACCCCGTTCGAACCCCAGAAGTCGCAGTAGTTCGGAGTTCTGGTAGGGCTGTGGCACGGTCTGCGAAGTGGATGAACGGCTTTTCAAGACCGGCTTGGGACCCTGCACACATCGTTTGAGGATGTACTGGAACCTCGGCCGGACTTCCATACGGATCCCCCTCAGATAGGCGACTCTCTGGACTAGAACGGAGCTGTGGGCGAAGTGTCGTGGCAACATCCTCGCCGGTACCCGCTTGAAGGGTCCCACTCCCAGGCGGTAACTAATGAGTGTGTGTGTTTAGCGGTACACCCCTGCAGGGTTAACAAAATTATTCGAATAGCCGCGTCCGCGGTTAAGGACTGCTTGGAGAGCTGTGCTCGATTATTAGACAACTTGAACTGGATACTTCTAAAATACGACTTTGTACTCACGTTTGCTTATTCTATGTTTTAGATGAAACCACCGACCCCCGATGGTGACTTCTAACCGAAGCTCGAAGAATGAAGACTCAGACCAAGACCAAGCTAGTGTAGTCCCAGTCAGACTACTGGTTCCCTCGTGGAGGGCTTGTTTTTAGATAAGGCTTCTCTAAGCCATTTGTTAAACTTGTCTGTACTCAGACCTACTTTGCTTCCGTTTGTCTGTTGTAATGTTGGATCACATGCTTGTGATCTCTGTGTGCACTCTCTAAGAGTTATTAATAAAGATGTATGCTTTGTAGAGAATTGCAATGATGCCTGCTGTTCATACGAGGCATGTGTGCTGCGTGTATGTTTATAACATGCATGTCTTTGTATGGGTTTTTGAGACCTTAGTTGTGATCTGGCTGGCGGTCTTTCATACACCAAGTGGCCCTTAGATGTGCGCAGCTTGGGGCATCGCGATGCGATTGTTCGAGACTCTGTCTCGTGCACACTTTGTGGTATGATCGAGCCCGCCCTAGACCCCGACTAAGTGATCGGGCTGGAGTAAGTCTATGTAAGGGTTATAATACAATCGATAGTATGGTTGAGGAGACTTGTCTATGAGTATGGGAGTTCACCACCCATATTAGTTAGACTTGTGTGCGGGCGATGAGGACCCAGCTCAGTGGATCATCCGGCCTGAATGGGATGCCCCTCACGTTCGATGCTTTCCGAGAACGTTCTGTGCTTGGCCTTGTCTGCTTTGACAAGTGGGTACGGTTCTCGGCTCTCCATATGATTGTGTTGTAGCGAGGCTTGCACACGCTAACCCCGGGTCCCGACAGACTTGGTATCAGAGCAGGACTGACTGTAGGATTATCAGCCTTGGCCGAACTCGAGTCTAGCCTTATATAGTTATATAGTTACTATGGGTATATAAGGGAACAACGTAAGGCTTCTTTTTCTCCTTACCCTCATCGATCTGAGTTCTGAGTCACCCTTATCTTTTCTACGGGATGATAGGACTAGGCTCATCTATGTCTGAATAGAACATCTCGTTGATTGCCTCATTATAGCCGTAGGATTGTCGTGGATGTCCAGAGTCTTCGTGTTTTGAGTTCCTTGAGGAAGTTCTGTCCAATCTCCTCGAGGTTGTCTTGTTTTCCATCCTGGTGTAGCCGTTATGCTGCCGGATTTGTTCCGTGTTTCTTTGAATCATTGCCTTTGCATTATAGTCTTCTCCTTCTGAAATCGTATCCTTTCATCCTTGGCTCCATCGTACAACCTATTCTGATTGTTGATTTTTATCACACAGGATGTCAGGTGGAACTCGTAGTGTTGTTCTTCGGAATCGAGACCGTGATCGGAATCGAAATGATGATGAACCTCCAACCCCGCCTTCTGCGGCGGAAATCATGATGGAAGCTGAGCAGAATAGACGTGATCAAACACGCCTTTTGGAGCTCATCGAGCAGAATACCGCCCACCATCGTAATGTGGTGGTCAGCATTCAGGACTTCATCCTCCTCAAGCCACCGGTATTCCGATGTTCTTCTGAGCCCCTTGAAGCTGATGATTGGCTCCGTTCCATCGAGCGTAAGCTTGACACAGCACATGTTGCTCCCGATGACCGAGTTGTTTTCGCGGTATACTTCTTGGAAGGTGCTGCTCTTCAGCGGTTGGACAATTATGTTGTAATGCAGCCAGATGGTCACGTAGTGACTTGGCAGGAGTTCTGTGTTGCCTTTCGAGGGTACCACATTCTGGATGAGTTGATGGAGCGCAAGGAGGAAGAATTTTGCAATCTGAATCAAGGAGAGATGTCCATTCATGAGTATGTGAGGGAATTCAATCGTCTTGCTCGTTATTCCCAAGATGAGATCACCACCGATGCCAGAAACTAGGCAAGGTTCCGTAAGGGACTTATCCCTATCCTTCGCCATGATCTCAACCTCATCGAATTTGCCACCTTTGAGGATTTAGTCAACAGATCCTTCAGAGCTAAGCATGGCAATGAAGTTTTCGAGAATTCTCGCAAGCATGCTCTTGAGCTTGCCCCTTCTTCCAGTTCACGTCCTCAGAAACGCATGATCTGGATTCCTAATAGTTTGATCCACCAAAACAACCCACCGAGGCCATCACTTGTGCCGCCTCGTCCACCAGCTCCACCAAACAACCCAGCTCCCTGCACCATCTTTGGAGCCTGCTTCAGATGTGGCCAGCCTGGTCACTATTCTCGCGAGTGCCCCGTCAACCAAAATGCTCCACCCCACGCCAAAGGAAAACTCACTGTTCGTGCCAAACCACCCCCTGAAGGTTTCCACTGCCAAGCCATCCACCTCAGAAAATCTTGGACGTGTGAACCAAATCTCAGTGGAGGAAACTGATGATACTTCTGACGTCATTCTTGGTACGCTCCTAGTCAATTTTGTTCCCACTTCTGTCCTTTTCGATCCAGGAGCATCTCACTCATTCATGTCGGAAAGTTATGCACTTCGGCATGATGTATCCTTTGAAGAAATGTTCACCCCTATGATCATTCAAACTCCTAGTTCAAAATGGCAAACTAATAGAGTAAGCCATGGTAATCAAATTGCAATTGAGGGTTTAGTATTCCTTGCTTCACTCATAGCCCTCAAGTCTTCAGACATTGATGTCATCCTTGGTATGGATTGGTTATCAAGACAACATGATTTTCTTGATTGTAAAGCCAAGTCAGTTAGACTTACACATCCTTCAGGCCAGACAATAGTTTACTCCTCACCAAGAACCAGAACCCAGGTGCATTCTTTGAATGTGCTTCCCCTTCCCGACCTTGAAGATGTTCCGGTGGTTCGTGACTTCCCGGATGTCTTTCCTGAAGAGCTGCCGGGAATGCCACCCGACAGATGTGTAGAATTCATAGTGGATCTTTCCCTAGGAACCGCACCAATTTCCAGACGCCCATACAAAATGGCCCCACGTGAGTTAGCTGAGCTTAAAACCCAACTGGAAGCTTCGTTGGCAAAAGGCTTCATCCGCCCTAGCTCATCGCCATGGGGTTGCCCCGTTCTGTTCGTAAAGAAGAAAGATGGAACAGAAAGGATGTGCGTAGACTATCGCCCGCTAAATTTAGCGACGATAAAGAACAAGTACCCACTGCCCAGGATCAATGATCTTTATGATCAACTTGCAGGATCCTCTGTCTTCTCCAAGATGGATTTGAGATTAGGTTATCATCAAATCAAAATCCGAAACGAGGACATCCCAAAAACGGCTTTCACTACTCGTTATGGTATTTACGAGTACACCGTTATGTCCTTTGGTTTAACCAATGCCCCCGCCACTTTCTCACGCATGATGAACTCGATCTTCATGGAGTATTTGGACCAGTTCGTCGTGGTTTACCTCGATGACATCCTTATATACTCAAAGAACGAAGAAGAACATGCCGAACACCTAAGGCTGGTATTGATGAAACTTAGAGAGCATCGCCTGTATGCTAAATTCTCCAAGTGTAAATTTTGGCTACCAGAAGTGACCTACTTAGGCCACGTGATTTCTGCAAAAGGCATTGCTGTGAATCCCGAGAGAGTTCAGGCCGTCCTTGACTGGACTCCACCTGAATCGGTTAAGCAAGTTAGGAGTTTTCTTGGCCTAGCCAGCTATTGCCGTCGCTTCGTCGAGAACTTCTCTAAAGTTGCAAAGCCTCTTACTGAACTCCTCAAGAAAGATAAGAAATTCCTATGGAGTCCCAAGTGCGAGGAAAGCTTTCAAGAGCTAAAAAGAAGATTGACTTCTCCACCCGTACTTGCACCTCCAGACACCAAAAAGGATTTCGAGATTTATTGTGATGCATCACGGCAAGGGTTAGGATGCATACTTCTGCAAGATCGACATGTGGTAGCTTATGCTTCACGCCAGTTGCGGCCACTGTTGGAAATATGCCCTAGAGGCAATAATAAAATGTTATTATATATATATTTCCACGTTCGTAATTAATGTTTATATTTCTATGCTATAATTGCAATGACCCTGACTGTGAGATTCAGAAGAAAACTCATTTGCATGTGTGGAAATGTAAACACCAAGAGTTCCTGGTTTAGCCTCTAAGACCAGCTCATGTGCTAACTGATAATTACGTTTTCTTAATCATGGACATTGTTCTTGTAACAAGGATGTCAGTAGCAATGGGAACATATTGTTAGCAGAACAATGATGTTGAACCGACCTCAGTATTGAATGATATACTTAGAGATCACTTCGTAACTACGTTATAAGTCATATCATGAAATGTTATCATATACGTAATTCCTTAGACCATGAGAGTATCGAGTTGCTTCACACAGGAAGACATGCTTTGGTTCTTAGATGAATCCTCCCGTAAATGGGAAGTAGTAAAATAAGTTCTGGGTATGTCAGATGGTGTGGCTAGTGACTATGATAGTTCAAGAATGGGATTTTCTCCTTCACGATGAAGAAGATATTCACTTCGGGCCCACTCGGTATGACGGTATCCATTATAGTCTGGCCAGACGCATTGTGATTCAGTCACGGGGATACCGGAATACGATAACGAGAAAAGGGACAAACGAGCAAAGAGGATAACGAGTGGCTTGTGTTCAAAAGTTGTTACACATGGGTGCCAAACTTCTCTCCTCTAACTTTGTCATATATCGCGAAGCAAAGGGAATGGTACATGACTAAACATAATGGTTCACTCGAAGTTTCTTCGTGTATGTGCGGGAGTCAACATGGGTGTCCATGGCTCCGCTGTTGATTATTGGCTATTGACAAAAGGCTATTGACCTATGTCCGGAAGATGTTCTGAGTCATGTCCGCATTATACCGAACCTATTGGGTCACACACTTAACGAGCAATAGTCTGTTAGAATACTAGTATGGTAGAAGGTTTAGTGGAAGCAAAGCAGAATAGTTCATACGGGTACCGGAAGTAGTTCCGGAGATTTATGGAATTATTCATAAGGGCACCAGAAGTAGTTCTGGGTATTTAAGGTTATGTTCGGATCACTCTGGAGTAGTCCCAGGTGGTTCCGGAACATATGAGAATGGTACTGGGGAAGTCCTGGATCAACCGGAATAGTTTCCGGATAATCGCTGGGTGTCCCGACAACCTTCGCGGTCATCGGGTGGCTTAAACTGTAACTCGGATGGTCTTGGAAACTATCCAGATGGCTCTGGAACGTCCGAGAACGGTCTCGGAAGGTCCTGGAAGTGCTCCAGAAGTGTCCGGAATGTCCCGAAACGGTCCCGGTATGTCCCGGAAGGTCCTGGAAGCTTCTAGAAGGTCATGGAAGGTTCTGGAAGGTTCCGGGCAGTACCACCCACTCCCCTGCGCCCCTAGCCTTGGGGGGCAAGCCACCTAGGCTGCCCTGGCCGGCCAAGGAGGTGGGGGCGCACGAAGGGGAAGGAATCCCCTCCAGGTGGAAAGTCCAACTCTCCAATATGGCAGGTTTCCCGTGGGAAGGTTTGGGAGGTTTGGGAGTCCAAGTTGGACTCCCCGCCCCCCTTATTGCGCCCCAAGGGTCTCCTGGACACCTATATAATGAGGGGAGGGGGTGGGGGGCGCAACACAACTTGTCCCCAAGGCCTATGCGCCACCCTCCCTCCTCTAAACCCCGTTGCTCCACAATTAGACCCCGGTTTAGACGCTGTTCTAGATCGGAATCCGTTAGGGTTTTCTCCCTCTAGTTTTCTCGGTGGCGTTCATCTCTGGACGGCGGAGCGCTTCTGGATTGCTGCTACGGGATGTGTGGATACTAATGGAGGGGTTGTACCTTCAACCCTTCTTCGAGGAGCTTGTTCATGGGACTTGTCCGTGGGACTAGATCGTGGGACTTGTTCGTGGGATTGATCGAGGGACTGTTCCTGGGAGAACTTGCGAGATCTGCTTCCACTAGGTCCACGAGCTTCACCAAATCTACTTCCTCTACATCGGTTGGTGAGCCATGACCTAAAACCTTGTATGCAATCTTCTTGGATGATCTTGGGTTCTTGATTCGTAGGCCGAAAATTTTTGTTTTCTACTACGTTTCCCAACAGTGGTATCAGAGCGATCCTTGATTAGATGCATGTTTAGGTAGATCATATGTTGATATGAGGCATTGATTTTCTTGTTTGCTTCCCTATCATGTGATCTTTTATTTGCTCGACGGCATGATGTGATTTTTCTACAAGGTTTGAGTTTTACCATGATCCTTCTATGCTGCTCTTAGTATGCTGGTTGCCTTGATCATGGACTACATCAAATTCCTTGGATCTCATCCTAGTCTTGCTATAGAAAATTTTACATGAACGGGCTTGTGGATTTTATGAACTCAAATCCACACGGGGGTCACGCGTTTAACGAAGTTTGGCTTGTGGCATTAGTTGTTACACGCACCCCGTATGTTAAACTAGCAACAAAAGAAGTATCGTGTTTTGTTTTATCTAGGGTTTCTCGTTTGCCTTGTAAACCTACTTAACAACCACGATAAAAGTTGCAACAACCCGTGTAGATGGCGATCTAACTCGTTTTTGCAGAGTATGCATGTGATGTGGTATAGCCTTCAAGATTTGCAATGTGTTTGTATGAGATGCTATATGATGTAATATTTATTCGCGACCTGCGTGTCGTGGTACGGCATGATGACTGGAGTCATATGATTGTCACTTAATTATGGCCTGCGTGCCAGAACTGTTTATTAGCTCGAGGCAAAGCAATAGATAGATGCAAGGTGATGATCCACGATGCGGAGGTGGACCCCGACGCACATGCCGGAAGCCGTGGTGATGTTCCCGGCGCCAAGGACAAAGTTGGTGGACACAGTGACTTCAACCACGACGACGTGAAGACAATGAAGACTTCACGAAGCAAAGGGCTATACTATATCACATAATTTTATGAACTTCCTGTGATGTTTATCCCTTTGATGCACCCTTGTTTGATGCGCGTTAGTCGTGTTTTATTAGGGTGATCTCTCGCAAAACAATATCAAGTTGATAATGTTCTCCCAACTGTAGCACCTTCTATACTATGTTTCACACCGGAGCAGGTCATGTCACATGGGTGCACACGGTGTGACGCATAAAAGACGGGTGTGTTAAAAGAACACACAGCACATTACACTTGGTTATCTTGACGGTTTGGATAAAAGTTTGCTACTGGAACACGCCCATCGAAAGATGAACAAGAATCACCTTTGGCGTGATTGGCAAGTTGGCCTACCGGTCCAGTCTAAGTCATCAGTGATGTCACATCAATGGCGGACGATTGGGTTGGATCTTGAATCACTCCAGCATCAATTACGAGAGATATTGATCTGAGTGGGAGCTCACTAAGTAATTAAATTGATTAATCACAAGTGCAACTTAATTATGAACAAAGTCTTAGTATTTGCATTATCGTTGTAGAATAATGGCTCGCGTTACCACCTTCCCAATTGATTTTGATTAACTGTTTTATCTGGTAAAAACTTTACGATTGGTACCGTATTGTGAGGACTATCATCAATAGTGTCGAGAAGGAGCTTGTCCTATCGCAAATTTTTGATGCTCTCCCGCTGATGCTATGGATGATGTGACTTATGTCCATAATCCAAAATGCTAGAATTACACGACAGCTAAGTGCATTGTCTTCGCCACCATGAAACCCGAACTTCGAAAAGTTTGGGATACTTATGTTATATTCATGGAACTGAAAAATAAGTTTTCAGTAGTAAGACAATTAATGTTGGATATAAGATATCTAGTACAATGTATGATTGTAAGCATTAGTGAAAATGTTCATTGTGCTCTAAGAAAAACTGATGTGTGGGATCCAAAAGAACAATGATCATATGATGATGAGGATTAAGGGAAAGGAAGTTCCATAGGGTGTTAGTAAGACTTACACGCCGGAAAGTCCATGGCCTGCGCCACCCTTGATCATGTGTGATCTTCTGTGAGTAGGAGTGACATTGGAAATAGAACTATGATACGTATAAAGGCAAAACGAAAGAAGACTAGAATAACCAGCTCAGAAATGAAAGTCATACGGAGTTATAGATGAATTCATTGCTGGTCAAGAGATGTAATTCTTGGGAATCATGATTAAGCAGTTAATTGTGGATTCTGTATATTGTGATTAAACTGTTGATCACCGTAATATCACATCGATTGCATATTGTTGCAACTCGATGCAAGAAATACTATGGCATTTATGACTAGCTAATGATGAGTTTTGACACGCTCGCGAACACGGTAAAAGGTTTACTATACCGTGTGTTGACTCTATGATTATCTTCATAATTCATTTTAGAGATGAGTAAATTGTTACTACACTTTAGCCTTGTTGCAAAACATCATTTTTAATCATGTTTGTTGCAAGAGAGTTGTTCAAAGCTATGAATAACGTAAAGGCCATACTTCCATTATGAATAGGTTGTATGTTATGAATCTTGATAATAATACTAAACATCCATAACACTGACGCTAAACGTCGCAAGACTGAAAGAAATACCACATAGATGTGGCACTGTCGTTTATCACAAGTGACATAACATGCATGAAGAATTTCCATAAGTGGTGGACTTTCGAGTCATATGATTATGAATCACTTGACGCTTGCGATCTTTGTCTCAATGTAATGTGACTAAAACACCGTTGATAGGACATACATGAACGGGCAACTAAACCATTGGTAATCATACATGATGATGTGTGTAGTCCAATAAGTGTAGTTGTGTGCAGCGGATTCCCTATCTTCACTCATGAGTTGAAGTAGATATGTGAATATCTGTTCAATAGAGACATACGTCTGAAATCTTTGAAATGTTCAAGGAATTTTAGAGTGAAATAGAAATTCATTGTAACAAGAAAATAAAGCTTCTGCAAATTAGATTGTAGAAAGTAATATTTGAGTTACAAGTTTAGCGAACGTCTGATGAGTTGTGAAGAAGTGTCATAATTTGCGTCTCCCGGAACACCACTATGAGTAAAGTGTTCGAGAGATGTAATCAAGCCATGTATGACACGGTAAGATCAAATATGACGTTTATCAATTTGCCATTATACTTATTAAAGTTATGCGTTAGTGACTACGACTTTTACACTGAAAAGAGCACCATCAAATCTGTTGAAATGACATCATATTAGATGTGGTATGGACTGTTAAAACCATGTTGTCTTTTCTTAAAATTTGGGTATATGAGGCATATGTTTGACATACTCAAAACCCCAAATCAGATAAGTGCTTCTTTGTTATGGTTATGCCAAAAAGTTTTGGTATTCCTCTATCACTACACAAAAGCAAAACTGTTTGTTGTTAAGAACGTTGTGTTTTGAAGAAAAATAGTTTCTTACAAAAGAGTGAGTGGGAGGACAGTGCAACTTGTCAAAGATTGTTGAATCTTCAGAGGAGTGCGCAGCTGAACCACACAGGTTAGACAAAAATCGTACAAACATTCATGATATGTAAAACGAGATATTGTTGTTCGACAATGATAAACCTGTGATATACAAAGAAGCGTTGATGGGCCCTGACTCCGGGATTTGGCTAAATGCCAAATAATCCGAGATAGTATCCATGGAAGTAAGTCAAGTTTTGAACTTGGTAGACCCTCGGAAAGACTAAAAGTCTGAAGAATATATATATGGATCTATAATTGATTCGGATGAAATTGTTTTATCCATAAAGCTCAACTCGTTGGAAGATTGTTTTCTAGCAAGTTCAAAGGTTGACTACGGCGAAATAGTGTCGACCGTAGAAATGCTTTAGTCAGTTCGGGTTATACTAGCAATTACTACATATCTCATTTATAGGATATGGTAGAATGAACGTCAAAACAAAGTTCCTACATGGAAATATAACAAAGGACGTATACGTGATACGACCTGGAATGTTTTGTCGATTCAAAGGATGCTAAAATAGATGCAAGCCTTGGATATCCAGTGATGGACTGGAGCTAGCATAATTGAGTTGGAATTTTTGTTGTGATGAAATTGCCAAAAGAGTTTGTTTTCATCAGGAATAACGAAGATGCTTGAATATTCAAGAAAGTAAGTGGGAGCTGAATAATATTTCTAAAACCTTATGTAGATGACATATTGTTGATTAGAAATGATATAAATTTCTTGACACGAATAAGGACTTCATTGGAAATAGTTTTCAGTTGAAGAACTTGGGCTGATATAGCATTAGTATTGAGCATAGTGATCTATGAAGATAGTAAGTGCCTGATCATGCTAAAGCCAACACTACATATTGACATGATACTAAAGTAGTTTAGTATGAAATGCCAAGAAACATGTTCTTGCCGAAGTCGTGGTGAAAAGTTGTTTGCAGAAATCGGTGTTGATGAACACAGATAAGCAAAAACACGTGAATTGAATTCCACTCACCCGTGTGTTTGGATTAATCATGTACACCATAATATGTAAAACGACCAGATATGTCCAGTGCTTCAAAAGTTTATGAGCAAGATACCAAAGTGATCAATATGTTGATCATTGGACAAACAGTGAAAAGTTAAACTTATGATAGATAAGATATGTTTCTCGGAAAATGGAGATAATGAAGAGCTCGTTGTAACAAGTTAAACCAGCTGAATTTTGATGTAAACAGTTACACCAATTCAGTCTTCATACTTACTCCGATCGATTTTCGATTTTAATTGGGATTATGTGTTTCACACATAAGGGTGGCACAGTATGAAGGAACTATGTTAAAGTTAGATACTGTGGCGAATTCTATAACAGAGGCTAAGTATATTGTTGCTTAAAGAAGTAACAAGGGAGGGTATTTTGAATCATCAGTTCATTTATGAACATGGTATGGTTTCCTAGATGCTTGAAGCTCATGGAACATTGATGAATGATTTCATGACTTATTCTAAGGAACCAAGGTCCTACCAAATGATTCAAACATATACAAAGCTAAACTGATAAAATTAGTGAATTTTATGATAGCGTGAAAACGCGAAGATATGCAAGATACAAACGGGCCTGAAACGTCAGATCCGAAGATGAGGTCTATACCACAAATGAGGCATTTATTACACCGGTATGCCATAGGTGTAAAGTGCTCAAGCACTGACAATATTATTGACTCTAGTGCAAGTGGGAGACTGTTGGAAATATGCCCTAGAGGCAATAATAAAATGTTATTATATATATATTTCCACGTTCGTAATTAATGTTTATATTTCTGTGCTATAATTGCAATGACCCTGACTGTGAGATTCAGAAGAAAATTCATTTGCATGTGTGGAAATGTAAACACCAAGAGTTCCTGGTTTAGCCTCTAAGACCAGCTCATGTGCTAACTGATGATTACGTTTTCTTAATCATGGACATTGTTCTTGTAACAAGGATGTCAGTAGCAATGGGAACATATTGTTAGCAGAACAATGATGTTGAACCGACCCCAGTATTGAATGATATACTTAGAGATCACTTCGTAACTACGTTATAAGTCATATCATGAAATGTTATCATATACGTAATTCCTTAGACCATGAGAGTATCGAGTTGCTTCACACAGGAAGACATGCGTTGGTTCTTAGATGAATCCTCCCGTAAATGGGAAGTAGTAAAATAAGTTCTGGGTATGTCAGATGGTGTGGCTAGTGACTGTGATAGTTCAAGAATGGGATTTTCTCCTTCACGATGAAGAAGATATTCACTTCGGGCCCACTCGGTATGACGGTATCCATTATAGTCTGGCCAGACGCATTGTGATTCAGTCACGGGGATACCGGAATACGATAACGAGAAAAGGGACAAACGAGCAAAGAGGATAACGAGTGGCTTGTGTTCAAAAGTTGTTACACATGGGTGCCAAACTTCTCTCCTCTAACTTTGTCATATATCGCGAAGCAAAGGGAATGGTACATGACTAAACATAATGGTTCACTCGAAGTTTCTTCGTGTATGTGCGGGAGTCAACATGGGTGTCCATGGCTCCGCTGTTGATTATTGGCTATTGACAAAAGGCTATTGACCTATGTCCGGAAGATGTTCTGAGTCATGTCCGCATTATACCGAACCTATTGGGTCACACACTTAACGAGCAATAGTCTGTTAGAATACTAGTATGGTAGAAGGTTTAGTGGAAGCAAAGCAGAATAGTTCATACGGGTACCGGAAGTAGTTCCGGAGATTTATGGAATTATTCATAAGGGCACCAGAAGTAGTTCTGGGTATTTAAGGTTATGTTCGGATCACTCTGGAGTAGTCCCAGGTGGTTCCGGAACATATGAGAATGGTACTGGGGAAGTCCTGGATCAACCGGAATAGTTTCCGGATAATCGCTGGGTGTCCCGACAACCTTCGCGGTCATCGGGTGGCTTAAACTGTAACTCGGATGGTCTTGGAAACTATCCAGATGGCTCTGGAACGTCCGAGAACGGTCTCGGAAGGTCCTGGAAGTGCTCCAGAAGTGTCCGGAATGTCCCGAAACGGTCCCGGTATGTCCCGGAAGGTCCTGGAAGCTTCTAGAAGGTCATGGAAGGTTCTGGAAGGTTCCGGGCAGTACCACCCACTCCCCTGCGCCCCTAGCCTTGGGGGGCAAGCCACCTAGGCTGCCCTGGCCGGCCAAGGAGGTGGGGGCGCACGAAGGGGAAGGAATCCCCTCCAGGTGGAAAGTCCAACTCTCCAATATGGCAGGTTTCCCGTGGGAAGGTTTGGGAGGTTTGGGAGTCCAAGTTGGACTCCCCACCCCCCTTATTGCGCCCCAAGGGTCTCCTGGACACCTATATAATGAGGGGAGGGGGTGGGGGGCGCAACACAACTTGTCCCCAAGGCCTATGCGCCACCCTCCCTCCTCTAAACCCCGTTGCTCCACAATTAGACCCCGGTTTAGACGCTGTTCTAGATCGGAATCCGTTAGGGTTTTCTCCCTCTAGTTTTCTCGGTGGCGTTCATCTCTGGACGGCGGAGCGCTGCTGGATTGCTGCTACGGGATGTGTGGATACTAATGGAGGGGTTGTACCTTCAACCCTTCTTCGAGGAGCTTGTTCATGGGACTTGTCCGTGGGACTAGATCGTGGGACTTGTTCGTGGGATTGATCGAGGGACTGTTCCTGGGAGAACTTGCGAGATCTACTTCCACTACGTCCACGAGCTTCACCAAATCTACTTCCGCTACATCGGTTGGTGAGCCATGACCTAAAACCTTGTATGCAATCTTCTTGGATGATCTTGGGTTCTTGATTCGTAGGCCGAAAATTTTTGTTTTCTACTACGTTTCCCAACAGTGGTATCAGAGCGATCCTTGATTAGATGCATGTTTAGGTAGATCATATGTTGATATGAGGCATTGATTTTCTTGTTTGCTTCCCTATCATGTGATCTTTTCTTTGCTCGACGGCATGATGTGATTTTTCTACAAGGTTTGAGTTTTACCATGATCCTTCTATGCTGCTCTTAGTATGCTGGTTGCCTTGATCATGGACTACATCAAATTCCTTGGATCTCATCCTAGTCTTGCTATACAAAATTTTACATGAACGGGCTTGTGGATTTTATGAACTCAAATCCACACGGGGGTCACGCGTTTAACGAAGTTTGGCTTGTGGCATTAGTTGCTACACGCACCCCGTATGTTAAACTAGCAACAAAAGAAGTATCGTGTTTTGTTTTATCTAGGGTTTCTCGTTTGCCTTGTAAACCTACTTAACAACCACGATAAAAGTTGCAACAACCCGTGTAGATGGCGATCTAACTCGTTTTTGCAGAGTATGCATGTGATGTGGTATAGCCTTCAAGATTTGCAATGTGTTTGTACGAGATGCTATATGATGTAATATTTATTCGCGACCTGCGTGTCGTGGTACGGCATGATGACTGGAGTCATATGATTGTCACTTAATTATGGCCTGCGTGCCAGAACTGTTTATTAGCTCGAGGCAAAGCAATAGATAGATGCAAGGTGATGATCCACGATGCGGAGGTGGACCCCGACGCACATGCCGGAAGCCGTGGTGATGTTCCCGGCGCCAAGGACAAAGTTGGTGGACACGGTGACTTCAACCACGACGACGTGAAGACAATGAAGACTTCACAAAGCAAAGGGCTATACTATATCACATAATTTTATGAACTTCCTGTGATGTTTATCCCTTTGATGCACCCTTGTTTGATGCGCGTTAGTCGTGTTTTATTAGGGTGATCTCTCGCAAAACAATATCAAGTTGATAATGTTCTCCCAACTGTAGCACCTTCTATACTATGTTTCACACCGGAGCAGGTCATGTCACATGGGTGCACACGGTGTGACGCATAAAAGACGGGTGTGTTAAAAGAACACACAACACATTACACTTGGTTATCTTGACGGTTTGGATAAAAGTTTGCTACTGGAACACGCCCATCGAAAGATGAACAAGAATCACCTTTGGCGTGATTGGCAAGTTGGCCTACCGGTCCAGTCTAAGTCATCAGTGATGTCACATCAATGGCGGACGATTGGGTTGGATCTTGAATCACTCCAGCATCAATTACGAGAGATATTGATCTGAGTGGGAGCTCACTAAGTAATTAAATTGATTAATCACAAGTGCAACTTAATTATGAACAAAGTCTTAGTATTTGCATTATCGTTGTAGAATAATGGCTCGCGTTACCACCTTCCCAATTGATTTTGATTAACTGTTTTATCTGGTAAAAACTTTACGATTGGTACCGTATTGTGAGGACTATCATCAATAGTGTCGAGAAGGAGCTTGTCCTATCGCAAATTTTTGATGCTCTCCCGCTGATGCTATGGATGATGTGACTTATGTCCATAATCCAAAATGCTAGAATTACACGACAGCTAAGTGCATTGTCTTCGCCACCATGAAACCCGAACTTCGAAAAGTTTGGGATACTTATGTTATATTCATGGAACTGAAAAATAAGTTTTCAGTAGTAAGACAATTAATGTTGGATATAAGATATCTAGTACAATGTATGATTGTAAGCATTAGTGAAAATGTTCATTGTGCTCTAAGCAAAACTGATGTGTGGGATCCAAAAGAACAATGATCATATGATGATGAGGATTAAGGGAAAGGAAGTTCCATAGGGTGTTAGTAAGACTTACACGCCGGAAAGTCCATGGCCTGCGCCACCCTTGATCATGTGTGATCTTCTGTGAGTAGGAGTGACATTGGAAATAGAACTATGATACGTATAAAGGCAAAACGAAAGAAGACTAGAATAACCAGCTCAGAAATGAAAGTCATACGGAGTTATAGATGAATTCATTGCTGGTCAAGAGATGTAATTCTTGGGAATCATGATTAAGCAGTTAATTGTGGATTCTGTATATTGTGATTAAACTGTTGATCACCGTAATATCACATCGATTGCATATTGTTGCAACTCGATGCAAGAAATACTATGGCATTTATGACTAGCTAATGATGAGTTTTGACACGCTCGCGAACACGGTAAAAGGTTTACTATACCGTGTGTTGACTCTATGATTATCTTCATAATTCATTTTAGAGATGAGTAAATTGTTACTACACTTTAGCCTTGTTGCAAAACATCATTTTTAATCATGTTTGTTGCAAGAGAGTTGTTCAAAGCTATGAATAACGTAAAGGCCATACTTCCATTATGAATAGGTTGTATGTTATGAATCTTGATAATAATACTAAACATCCATAACACTGACGCTAAACGTCGCAAGACTGAAAGAAATACCACATAGATGTGGCACTGTCGTTTATCACAAGTGACATAACATGCATGAAGAATTTCCATAAGTGGTGGACTTTCGAGTCATATGATTATGAATCACTTGACGCTTGCGATCTTTGTCTCAATGTAATGTGACTAAAACACCGTTGATAGGACATACATGAACGGGCAACTAAACCATTGGTAATCATACATGATGATGTGTGTAGTCCAATAAGTGTAGTTGTGTGCAGCGGATTCCCTATCTTCACTCATGAGTTGAAGTAGATATGTGAATATCTGTTCAATAGAGACATACGTCTGAAATCTTTGAAATGTTCAAGGAATTTTAGAGTGAAATAGAAATTCATTGTAACAAGAAAATAAAGCTTCTGCAAATTAGATTGTAGAAAGTAATATTTGAGTTACAAGTTTAGCGAACGTCTGATGAGTTGTGAAGAAGTGTCATAATTTGCGTCTCCCGGAACACCACTATGAGTAAAGTGTTCGAGAGATGTAATCAAGCCATGTATGACACGGTAAGATCAAATATGACGTTTATCAATTTGCCATTATACTTATTAAAGTTATGCGTTAGTGACTACGACTTTTACACTGAAAAGAGCACCATCAAATCTGTTGAAATGACATCATATTAGATGTGGTATGGACTGTTAAAACCATGTTGTCTTTTCTTAAAATTTGGGTATATGAGGCATATGTTTGACATACTCAAAACCCCAAATCAGATAAGTGCTACTTTGTTATGGTTATGCCAAAAAGTTTTGGTATTCCTCTATCACTACACAAAAGCAAAACTGTTTGTTGTTAAGAACGTTGTGTTTTGAAGAAAAATAGTTTCTTACAAAAGAGTGAGTGGGAGGACAGTGCAACTTGTCAAAGATTGTTGAATCTTCAGAGGAGTGCGCAGCTGAACCACACAGGTTAGACAAAAATCGTACAAACATTCATGATATGTAAAACGAGATATTGTTGTTCGACAATGATAAACCTGTGATATACAAAGAAGCGTTGATGGGCCCTGACTCCGGGATTTGGCTAAATGCCAAATAATCCGAGATAGTATCCATGGAAGTAAGTCAAGTTTTGAACTTGGTAGACCCTCGGAAAGACTAAAAGTCTGAAGAATATATATATGGATCTATAATTGATTCGGATGAAATTGTTTTATCCATAAAGCTCAACTCGTTGGAAGATTGTTTTCTAGCAAGTTCAAAGGTTGACTACGGCGAAATAGTGTCGACCGTAGAAATGCTTTAGTCAGTTCGGGTTATACTAGCAATTACTACATATCTCATTTATAGGATATGGTAGAATGAACGTCAAAACAAAGTTCCTACATGGAAATATAACAAAGGACGTATACGTGATACGACCTGGAATGTTTTGTCGATTCAAAGGATGCTAAAATAGATGCAAGCCTTGGATATCCAGTGATGGACTGGAGCTAGCATAATTGAGTTGGAATTTTCGTTGTGATGAAATTGCCAAAAGAGTTTGTTTTCATCAGGAATAACGAAGATGCTTGAATATTCAAGAAAGTAAGTGGGAGCTGAATAATATTTCTAAAACCTTATGTAGATGACATATTGTTGATTAGAAATGATATAAATTTCTTGACACGAATAAGGACTTCATTGGAAATAGTTTTCAGTTGAAGAACTTGGGCTGATATAGCATTAGTATTGAGCATAGTGATCTATGAAGATAGTAAGTGCCTGATCATGCTAAAGCCAACACTACATATTGACATGATACTAAAGTAGTTTAGTATGAAATGCCAAGAAACATGTTCTTGCCGAAGTCGTGGTGAAAAGTTGTTTGCAGAAATCGGTGTTGATGAACACAGATAAGCAAAAACACGTGAATTGAATTCCACTCACCCGTGTGTTTGGATTAATCATGTACACCATAATATGTAAAACGACCAGATATGTCCAGTGCTTCAAAAGGTTATGAGCAAGATACCAAAGTGATCAATATGTTGATCATTGGACAAACAGTGAAAAGTTAAACTTATGATAGATAAGATATGTTTCTCGGAAAATGGAGATAATGAAGAGCTCGTTGTAACAAGTTAAACCAGCTGAATTTTGATGTAAACAGTTACACCAATTCAGTCTTCATACTTACTCCGATCGATTTTCGATTTTAATTGGGATTATGTGTTTCACACATAAGGGTGGCACAGTATGAAGGAACTATGTTAAAGTTAGATACTGTGGCGAATTCTATAACAGAGGCTAAGTATATTGTTGCTTAAAGAAGTAACAAGGGAGGGTATTTTGAATCATCAGTTCATTTATGAACATGGTATGGTTTCCTAGATGCTTGAAGCTCATGGAACATTGATGAATGATTTCATGACTTATTCTAAGGAACCAAGGTCCTACCAAATGATTCAAACATATACAAAGCTAAACTGATAAAATTAGTGAATTTTATGATAGCGTGAAAACGCGAAGATATGCAAGATACAAACGGGCCTGAAACGTCAGATCCGAAGATGAGGTCTATACCACAAATGAGGCATTTATTACACCGGTATGCCATAGGTGTAAAGTGCTCAAGCACTGACAATATTATTGACTCTAGTGCAAGTGGGAGACTGTTGGAAATATGCCCTAGAGGCAATAATAAAATGTTATTATATATATATTTCCACGTTCGTAATTAATGTTTATATTTCTGTGCTATAATTGCAATGACCCTGACTGTGAGATTCAGAAGAAAATTCATTTGCATGTGTGGAAATGTAAACACCAAGAGTTCCTGGTTTAGCCTCTAAGACCAGCTCATGTGCTAACTGATGATTACGTTTTCTTAATCATGGACATTGTTCTTGTAACAAGGATGTCAGTAGCAATGGGAACATATTGTTAGCAGAACAATGATGTTGAACCGACCCCAGTATTGAATGATATACTTAGAGATCACTTCGTAACTACGTTATAAGTCATATCATGAAATGTTATCATATACGTAATTCCTTAGACCATGAGAGTATCGAGTTGCTTCACACAGGAAGACATGCGTTGGTTCTTAGATGAATCCTCCCGTAAATGGGAAGTAGTAAAATAAGTTCTGGGTATGTCAGATGGTGTGGCTAGTGACTGTGATAGTTCAAGAATGGGATTTTCTCCTTCACGATGAAGAAGATATTCACTTCGGGCCCACTCGGTATGACGGTATCCATTATAGTCTGGCCAGACGCATTGTGATTCAGTCACGGGGATACCGGAATACGATAACGAGAAAAGGGACAAACGAGCAAAGAGGATAACGAGTGGCTTGTGTTCAAAAGTTGTTACACATGGGTGCCAAACTTCTCTCCTCTAACTTTGTCATATATCGCGAAGCAAAGGGAATGGTACATGACTAAACATAATGGTTCACTCGAAGTTTCTTCGTGTATGTGCGGGAGTCAACATGGGTGTCCATGGCTCCGCTGTTGATTATTGGCTATTGACAAAAGGCTATTGACCTATGTCCGGAAGATGTTCTGAGTCATGTCCGCATTATACCGAACCTATTGGGTCACACACTTAACGAGCAATAGTCTGTTAGAATACTAGTATGGTAGAAGGTTTAGTGGAAGCAAAGCAGAATAGTTCATACGGGTACCGGAAGTAGTTCCGGAGATTTATGGAATTATTCATAAGGGCACCAGAAGTAGTTCTGGGTATTTAAGGTTATGTTCGGATCACTCTGGAGTAGTCCCAGGTGGTTCCGGAACATATGAGAATGGTACTGGGGAAGTCCTGGATCAACCGGAATAGTTTCCGGATAATCGCTGGGTGTCCCGACAACCTTCGCGGTCATCGGGTGGCTTAAACTGTAACTCGGATGGTCTTGGAAACTATCCAGATGGCTCTGGAACGTCCGAGAACGGTCTCGGAAGGTCCTGGAAGTGCTCCAGAAGTGTCCGGAATGTCCCGAAACGGTCCCGGTATGTCCCGGAAGGTCCTGGAAGCTTCTAGAAGGTCATGGAAGGTTCTGGAAGGTTCCGGGCAGTACCACCCACTCCCCTGCGCCCCTAGCCTTGGGGGGCAAGCCACCTAGGCTGCCCTGGCCGGCCAAGGAGGTGGGGGCGCACGAAGGGGAAGGAATCCCCTCCAGGTGGAAAGTCCAACTCTCCAATATGGCAGGTTTCCCGTGGGAAGGTTTGGGAGGTTTGGGAGTCCAAGTTGGACTCCCCACCCCCCTTATTGCGCCCCAAGGGTCTCCTGGACACCTATATAATGAGGGGAGGGGGTGGGGGGCGCAACACAACTTGTCCCCAAGGCCTATGCGCCACCCTCCCTCCTCTAAACCCCGTTGCTCCACAATTAGACCCCGGTTTAGACGCTGTTCTAGATCGGAATCCGTTAGGGTTTTCTCCCTCTAGTTTTCTCGGTGGCGTTCATCTCTGGACGGCGGAGCGCTGCTGGATTTCTGCTACGGGATGTGTGGATACTAATGGAGGGGTTGTACCTTCAACCCTTCTTCGAGGAGCTTGTTCATGGGACTTGTCCGTGGGACTAGATCGTGGGACTTGTTCGTGGGATTGATCGAGGGACTGTTCCTGGGAGAACTTGCGAGATCTACTTCCACTACGTCCACGAGCTTCACCAAATCTACTTCCGCTACATCGGTTGGTGAGCCATGACCTAAAACCTTGTATGCAATCTTCTTGGATGATCTTGGGTTCTTGATTCGTAGGCCGAAAATTTTTGTTTTCTACTACGTTTCCCAACAGTGGTATCAGAGCGATCCTTGATTAGATGCATGTTTAGGTAGATCATATGTTGATATGAGGCATTGATTTTCTTGTTTGCTTCCCTATCATGTGATCTTTTCTTTGCTCGACGGCATGATGTGATTTTTCTACAAGGTTTGAGTTTTACCATGATCCTTCTATGCTGCTCTTAGTATGCTGGTTGCCTTGATCATGGACTACATCAAATTCCTTGGATCTCATCCTAGTCTTGCTATAGAAAATTTTACATGAACGGGCTTGTGGATTTTATGAACTCAAATCCACACGGGGGTCACGCGTTTAACGAAGTTTGGCTTGTGGCATTAGTTGCTACACGCACCCCGTATGTTAAACTAGCAACAAAAGAAGTATCGTGTTTTGTTTTATCTAGGGTTTCTCGTTTGCCTTGTAAACCTACTTAACAACCACGATAAAAGTTGCAACAACCCGTGTAGATGGCGATCTAACTCGTTTTTGCAGAGTATGCATGTGATGTGGTATAGCCTTCAAGATTTGCAATGTGTTTGTATGAGATGCTATATGATGTAATATTTATTCGCGACCTGCGTGTCGTGGTACGGCATGATGACTGGAGTCATATGATTGTCACTTAATTATGGCCTGCGTGCCAGAACTGTTTATTAGCTCGAGGCAAAGCAATAGATAGATGCAAGGTGATGATCCACGATGCGGAGGTGGACCCCGACGCACATGCCGGAAGTCGTGGTGATGTTCCCGGCGCCAAGGACAAAGTTGGTGGACACGGTGACTTCAACCACGACGACGTGAAGACAATGAAGACTTCACGAAGCAAAGGGCTATACTATATCACATAATTTTATGAACTTCCTGTGATGTTTATCCCTTTGATGCACCCTTGTTTGATGCGCGTTAGTCGTGTTTTATTAGGGTGATCTCTCGCAAAACAATATCAAGTTGATAATGTTCTCCCAACTGTAGCACCTTCTATACTATGTTTCACACCGGAG
The DNA here is from genome assembly GCA_950022295.1 of Bromus sterilis. Classification (NCBI taxonomy): domain Eukaryota; kingdom Viridiplantae; phylum Streptophyta; class Magnoliopsida; order Poales; family Poaceae; genus Bromus; species Bromus sterilis. The sequence goes on along the minus strand of OX465596.1, from coordinate 22,646,147 downwards.
CAGGTCATGTCACATGGGTGCACACGGTGTGACGCATAAAAGACGGGTGTGTTAAAAGAACACACAGCACATTACACTTGGTTATCTTGACGGTTTGGATAAAAGTTTGCTACTGGAACACGCCCATCGAAAGATGAACAAGAATCACCTTTGGCGTGATTGGCAAGTTGGCCTACCGGTCCAGTCTAAGTCATCAGTGATGTCACATCAATGGCGGACGATTGGGTTGGATCTTGAATCACTCCAGCATCAATTACGAGAGATATTGATCTGAGTGGGAGCTCACTAAGTAATTAAATTGATTAATCACAAGTGCAACTTAATTATGAACAAAGTCTTAGTATTTGCATTATCGTTGTAGAATAATGGCTCGCGTTACCACCTTCCCAATTGATTTTGATTAACTGTTTTATCTGGTAAAAACTTTACGATTGGTACCGTATTGTGAGGACTATCATCAATAGTGTCGAGAAGGAGCTTGTCCTATCGCAAATTTTTGATGCTCTCCCGCTGATGCTATGGATGATGTGACTTATGTCCATAATCCAAAATGCTAGAATTACACGACAGCTAAGTGCATTGTCTTCGCCACCATGAAACCCGAACTTCGAAAAGTTTGGGATACTTATGTTATATTCATGGAACTGAAAAATAAGTTTTCAGTAGTAAGACAATTAATGTTGGATATAAGATATCTAGTACAATGTATGATTGTAAGCATTAGTGAAAATGTTCATTGTGCTCTAAGCAAAACTGATGTGTGGGATCCAAAAGAACAATGATCATATGATGATGAGGATTAAGGGAAAGGAAGTTCCATAGGGTGTTAGTAAGACTTACACGCCGGAAAGTCCATGGCCTGCGCCACCCTTGATCATGTGTGATCTTCTGTGAGTAGGAGTGACATTGGAAATAGAACTATGATACGTATAAAGGCAAAACGAAAGAAGACTAGAATAACCAGCTCAGAAATGAAAGTCATACGGAGTTATAGATGAATTCATTGCTGGTCAAGAGATGTAATTCTTGGGAATCATGATTAAGCAGTTAATTGTGGATTCTGTATATTGTGATTAAACTGTTGATCACCGTAATATCACATCGATTGCATATTGTTGCAACTCGATGCAAGAAATACTATGGCATTTATGACTAGCTAATGATGAGTTTTGACACGCTCGCGAACACGGTAAAAGGTTTACTATACCGTGTGTTGACTCTATGATTATCTTCATAATTCATTTTAGAGATGAGTAAATTGTTACTACACTTTAGCCTTGTTGCAAAACATCATTTTTAATCATGTTTGTTGCAAGAGAGTTGTTCAAAGCTATGAATAACGTAAAGGCCATACTTCCATTATGAATAGGTTGTATGTTATGAATCTTGATAATAATACTAAACATCCATAACACTGACGCTAAACGTCGCAAGACTGAAAGAAATACCACATAGATGTGGCACTGTCGTTTATCACAAGTGACATAACATGCATGAAGAATTTCCATAAGTGGTGGACTTTCGAGTCATATGATTATGAATCACTTGACGCTTGCGATCTTTGTCTCAATGTAATGTGACTAAAACACCGTTGATAGGACATACATGAACGGGCAACTAAACCATTGGTAATCATACATGATGATGTGTGTAGTCCAATAAGTGTAGTTGTGTGCAGCGGATTCCCTATCTTCACTCATGAGTTGAAGTAGATATGTGAATATCTGTTCAATAGAGACATACGTCTGAAATCTTTGAAATGTTCAAGGAATTTTAGAGTGAAATAGAAATTCATTGTAACAAGAAAATAAAGCTTCTGCAAATTAGATTGTAGAAAGTAATATTTGAGTTACAAGTTTAGCGAACGTCTGATGAGTTGTGAAGAAGTGTCATAATTTGCGTCTCCCGGAACACCACTATGAGTAAAGTGTTCGAGAGATGTAATCAAGCCATGTATGACACGGTAAGATCAAATATGACGTTTATCAATTTGCCATTATACTTATTAAAGTTATGCGTTAGTGACTACGACTTTTACACTGAAAAGAGCACCATCAAATCTGTTGAAATGACATCATATTAGATGTGGTATGGACTGTTAAAACCATGTTGTCTTTTCTTAAAATTTGGGTATATGAGGCATATGTTTGACATACTCAAAACCCCAAATCAGATAAGTGCTACTTTGTTATGGTTATGCCAAAAAGTTTTGGTATTCCTCTATCACTACACAAAAGCAAAACTGTTTGTTGTTAAGAACGTTGTGTTTTGAAGAAAAATAGTTTCTTACAAAAGAGTGAGTGGGAGGACAGTGCAACTTGTCAAAGATTGTTGAATCTTCAGAGGAGTGCGCAGCTGAACCACACAGGTTAGACAAAAATCGTACAAACATTCATGATATGTAAAACGAGATATTGTTGTTCGACAATGATAAACCTGTGATATACAAAGAAGCGTTGATGGGCCCTGACTCCGGGATTTGGCTAAATGCCAAATAATCCGAGATAGTATCCATGGAAGTAAGTCAAGTTTTGAACTTGGTAGACCCTCGGAAAGACTAAAAGTCTGAAGAATATATATATGGATCTATAATTGATTCGGATGAAATTGTTTTATCCATAAAGCTCAACTCGTTGGAAGATTGTTTTCTGGCAAGTTCAAAGGTTGACTACGGCGAAATAGTGTCGACCGTAGAAATGCTTTAGTCAGTTCGGGTTATACTAGCAATTACTACATATCTCATTTATAGGATATGGTAGAATGAACGTCAAAACAAAGTTCCTACATGGAAATTTAACAAAGGACGTATACGTGATACGACCTGGAATGTTTTGTCGATTCAAAGGATGCTAAAATAGATGCAAGCCTTGGATATCCAGTGATGGACTGGAGCTAGCATAATTGAGTTGGAATTTTCGTTGTGATGAAATTGCCAAAAGAGTTTGTTTTCATCAGGAATAACGAAGATGCTTGAATATTCAAGAAAGTAAGTGGGAGCTGAATAATATTTCTAAAACCTTATGTAGATGACATATTGTTGATTAGAAATGATATAAATTTCTTGACACGAATAAGGACTTCATTGGAAATAGTTTTCAGTTGAAGAACTTGGGCTGATATAGCATTAGTATTGAGCATAGTGATCTATGAAGATAGTAAGTGCCTGATCATGCTAAAGCCAACACTACATATTGACATGATACTAAAGTAGTTTAGTATGAAATGCCAAGAAACATGTTCTTGCCGAAGTCGTGGTGAAAAGTTGTTTGCAGAAATCGGTGTTGATGAACACAGATAAGCAAAAACACGTGAATTGAATTCCACTCACCCGTGTGTTTGGATTAATCATGTACACCATAATATGTAAAACGACCAGATATGTCCAGTGCTTCAAAAGGTTATGAGCAAGATACCAAAGTGATCAATATGTTGATCATTGGACAAACAGTGAAAAGTTAAACTTATGATAGATAAGATATGTTTCTCGGAAAATGGAGATAATGAAGAGCTCGTTGTAACAAGTTAAACCAGCTGAATTTTGATGTAAACAGTTACACCAATTCAGTCTTCATACTTACTCCGATCGATTTTCGATTTTAATTGGGATTATGTGTTTCACACATAAGGGTGGCACAGTATGAAGGAACTATGTTAAAGTTAGATACTGTGGCGAATTCTATAACAGAGGCTAAGTATATTGTTGCTTAAAGAAGTAACAAGGGAGGGTATTTTGAATCATCAGTTCATTTATGAACATGGTATGGTTTCCTAGATGCTTGAAGCTCATGGAACATTGATGAATGATTTCATGACTTATTCTAAGGAACCAAGGTCCTACCAAATGATTCAAACATATACAAAGCTAAACTGATAAAATTAGTGAATTTTATGATAGCGTGAAAACGCGAAGATATGCAAGATACAAACGGGCCTGAAACGTCAGATCCGAAGATGAGGTCTATACCACAAATGAGGCATTTATTACACCGGTATGCCATAGGTGTAAAGTGCTCAAGCACTGACAATATTATTGACTCTAGTGCAAGTGGGAGACTGTTGGAAATATGCCCTAGAGGCAATAATAAAATGTTATTATATATATATTTCCACGTTCGTAATTAATGTTTATATTTCTGTGCTATAATTGCAATGACCCTGACTGTGAGATTCAGAAGAAAATTCATTTGCATGTGTGGAAATGTAAACACCAAGAGTTCCTGGTTTAGCCTCTAAGACCAGCTCATGTGCTAACTGATGATTACGTTTTCTTAATCATGTACATTGTTCTTGTAACAAGGATGTCAGTAGCAATGGGAACATATTGTTAGCAGAACAATGATGTTGAACCGACCCCAGTATTGAATGATATACTTAGAGATCACTTCGTAACTACGTTATAAGTCATATCATGAAATGTTATCATATACGTAATTCCTTAGACCATGAGAGTATCGAGTTGCTTCACACAGGAAGACATGCTTTGGTTCTTAGATGAATCCTCCCGTAAATGGGAAGTAGTAAAATAAGTTCTGGGTATGTCAGATGGTGTGGCTAGTGACTGTGATAGTTCAAGAATGGGATTTTCTCCTTCACGATGAAGAAGATATTCACTTCGGGCCCACTCGGTATGACGGTATCCATTATAGTCTGGCCAGACGCATTGTGATTCAGTCACGGGGATACCGGAATACGATAACGAGAAAAGGGACAAACGAGCAAAGAGGATAACGAGTGGCTTGTGTTCAAAAGTTGTTACACATGGGTGCCAAACTTCTCTCCTCTAACTTTGTCATATATCGCGAAGCAAAGGGAATGGTACATGACTAAACATAATGGTTCACTCGAAGTTTCTTCGTGTATGTGCGGGAGTCAACATGGGTGTCCATGGCTCCGCTGTTGATTATTGGCTATTGACAAAAGGCTATTGACCAATGTCCGGAAGATGTTCTGAGTCATGTCCGCATTATACCGAACCTATTGGGTCACACACTTAACGAGCAATAGTCTGTTAGAATACTAGTATGGTAGAAGGTCTAGTGGAAGCAAAGCAGAATAGTTCATACGGGTACCGGAAGTAGTTCCGGAGATTTATGGAATTGTTCATAAGGGCACCAGAAGTAGTTCTGGGTATTTAAGGTTATGTTCGGATCACTCTGGAGTAGTCCCAGGTGGTTCCGGAACATATGAGAATGGTACTGGGGAAGTCCTGGATCAACCGGAATAGTTTCCGGATAATCGCTGGGTGTCCCGACAACCTTCGCGGTCATCGGGTGGCTTAAACTGTAACTCGGATGGTCTTGGAAACTATTCAGATGGCTCCGGAACGTCCGAGAACGGTCTCGGAAGGTCCTGGAAGTGCTCCAGAAGTGTCTGGAATGTCCCGAAACGGTCCCGGTATGTCCCGGAAGGTCCTGGAAGCTTCTAGAAGGTCATGGAAGGTACTGGAAGGTTCCGGGCAGTACCACCCACTCCCCTGCGCCCCTAGCCTTGGGGGGCAAGCCACCTAGGCTTCCCTGGCCGGCCAAGGAGGTGGGGGCGCACGAAGGGGAAGGAATCCCCTCCAGGTGGAAAGTCCAACTCTCCAATATGGCAGGTTTCCCGTGGGAAGGTTTGGGAGGTTTGGGAGTCCAAGTTGGACTCCCCACCCCCCTTATTGCGCCCCAAGGGTCTCCTGGACACCTATATAATGAGGGGAGGGGGTGGGGGCGCAACACAACTTGTCCCCAAGGCCTATGCGCCATCCTCCCTCCTCTAAACCCCGTTGCTCCACAATTAGACCCCGGTTTAGACGCTGTTCTAGATCGGAATCCGTTAGGGTTTTCTCCCTCTAGTTTTCTCGGTGGCGTTCATCTCTGGACGGCGGAGCGCTGCTGGATTGCTGCTACGGGATGTGTGGATACTAATGGAGGGGTTGTACCTTCAACCCTTCTTCGAGGAGCTTGTTCATGGGACTTGTCCGTGGGACTAGATCGTGGGACTTGTTCGTGGGATTGATCGAGGGACTGTTCCTGGGAGAACTTGCGAGATCTACTTCCACTACGTCCACGAGCTTCACCAACTCTACTTCCGCTACATCGGTTGGTGAGCCATGACCTAAAACCTTGTATGCAATCTTCTTGGATGATCTTGGGTTCTTGATTCGTAGGCCGAAAATTTTTGTTTTCTACTACGTTTCCCAACAGCCACATGAAGAGAACTATCCTACCCATGACCTTGAACTCGCTGCCGTAGTTCATGCCCTGACAACTTGGCGACATTACCTCCTTGGTAATCGTTGTGAGATCTATTCTGACCACCAAAGCCTCAAATACATTTTCACCCAGCCAGATCTTAATCTCAGGCAAAGACGCTGGATTGAGTTGATAAAAGATTATGACTTAGGAATTTCTTACACCCCAGGCAAAGCCAATGTCATGGCTGATGCACTAAGTCGTAAGTCGTACTGTAACAACCTCATGTTACAGCAGTATCAACCACTTCTTCATGAGGAATTTCGAAAGCTTAATCTCGAGATTGTTCCTCGTGGATCTCTTTTCAACTTGGTGGCGAAACCAACCCTTTAGGATCAAATCTTAGTTGCCCAAAGGCGTGCACGAGGTGTTCGCCGGATCAAGGAGAACATTGCTAGCGGAGTTGCTAAAGGTTTCTCCACTGATAGCAAAGGAACGGTATTCTTTGGAAATCGTTTGGTAGTACCTAAGAATAGAGATCTAAGGCAACTCATCCTCAAAAAAGCCCATGACACACCCCTCTCAATTCATCCCGGTAGCACAAAAATGTACCAAGATCTACGCCAGAGATTTTTGTGGACTAGGATGAAGAGAGACATTGCTCAATTTGTTGCCGAATGTGATGTTTGTCGTCACATTAAGGCAGAACACCAAAGACCTGCTAGTACACTTCAACCTTTGCCTATTCTAGAGTGGAAATGGGACAAAGTCGGTATGGACTTCATCACCGGCTTTCCAAAAACCCAGAAAGGAAACAATGCCATCTTCGTTGTCATAGATAGACTTTCCAAAGTTGCTCACTTCCTTCCAGTTCGCGAGTCTATAACTGCTAGTCAGTTAGCGGACTTGTATGTCTCTAGAATTGTGTCTCTTCATGGTGTTCCTTTGGAAATCAATTCTGCTCGTGGTAGCCTTTTCACCTCTAGATTTTGGGGAAGCTTCCAACGTGCTATGGGAACTCATCTCTCCTTTAGTACAGCTTTCCATCCTCAGTCTAGCGGTCAAGTCGAAAGGGTTAACCAAATTCTTGAAGACATGCTCAGAGCTTGTGTTATATCTTTCGGAAAGAATTGGGAGAAGTCTCTGCCATTCGCCGAATTTGCTTATAACAATAGTTTTCAATCTAGTCTGAACATGGCTCTTTTTGAACTCCTATATGGACGACGATGTCGAACACCCCTTAACTGGTCAGAAACCGGTGAAAGACAATTCTTTGGACCGGATATGATCAAGGAAGCAGAAGAGCAAGTTCGCATTGTTCACGATCGATTGAAAGCCGCACAGTCTCGTCAGAAAAGCTACTATGATCGTCATCATAGGGAAAGCTATAATCTGGATGAGAAGGATTACCTCCGGGTTACTCCTTTGAAGGGAACCCAAAGATTCGGTATCAAAGGCAAGTTGGCCCCACGTTACATCGGACCTTTCCGCATTCTTGCTAAACGTGGAGAAGTTGCCTACCAACTTGAACTACCCTCGCACCTTTCCCGAGTACATGATGTATTCCATGTGTCACAACTCAGGCGTTGCTTCAAGGACCCCATCCACGAAGTCGACCATGAAACGCTTGATCTCCAAGATGACCTTTCTTATCGAGAATACCCTGTTCGTATTCTTGATTCAGCAGAGCGTGTCACTCGCCGATAGAAGATCTAGTTTTTGAAAGTTCAGTGGTCACACCACTCTGAGAAAGAAGCCACGTGGGAAAGAGAAGACCGTCTCAGTACAGAGTACCCCACCTTCCTCCCGCAGACTTCTGAATCTCGGGACGAGATTCTTTTGAGTGGGGGCGAGTTGTCACAACCCCAAGTTAGGTATGTGCTAGGATTAGCAAGTTCCTTTGCATCATGCAAAAAAATTCAAAAGAAAATTCAAAAATGGGGAAAAGAAAAGCCCTGAGAAATTAATTCAAATGGCCAGATAAACATCTTTTTCCAAAAATCATTTGAACATTTGGAAAATTCCTATAAATGATGCTGATCATTTTCAAAATGGTTTGGGATCAATCCCATGCTCATGGATTTTTCAAAACTTCAAACAGAGGCTTGGAAATTAAATTTAATTGCTATTTGAATTGGATTCAAATAATTTGAATTCCAAAAATCTTCAAATCTTGGGAGTGACTAGTTTTATGTCACATAGGTCCAAGATAAAAATTTGGGGATTTTTAAAAATGCTTTGGTATTTTGTTCAGAGCAAAACAAATAAAACAGAAAGCAGAAAAAGAAAAAAAAGAAAAAGGCTGAAAGCCACTTACCTGGCCCACCTGGACCAGCAGGGGAGGCCCAGCCCAAAAGGGCAGGGTCGTCTTCCTCCTAGGCCAGGCAGCAGGCAGCTCGCCGCCGACCGCGGCATGCCTGCCAGGCAGCTGCCTGACTGCTCCCCTGCCGCCTTCTAGCGTCGTGGAGCCCTGGGCTTCTTCCCCCTTATTTTCCCCCTCGCCTGGACCTCCTCCTCTCTCCCCTGTGCGAAACCCGTGAGAGCCCGAGCGCCTCGTAGCTCGCCGCCGTGCGCCACCGCGGCCACTGGCCTCCACTCGCCACCCCACCTTGTCCAGAAGGACCGCAACGCTCGTCTACATCGACTGCTGCAATCAATTGAACCAGGGATCCTCCGAAGCCGACGCCATCTTCACCGATTCGCAGCCGCCCGCCGTAGGCCTCGTCGGGAAATTCATCGCCGACGTACCTCCTCCGACCCTGCCGTCTCCTCTGCTCGAATCGGGGTGAGCTTCTCGCCGTTTTGCCCTAGTCCACTCTCCTCCCCGTGCCGTAGCCGCTGATCTCGCCGAGGACAGAGCTACGCTGGCGCCTTGCTCAACGCCGGCAACGCTTTGGAGCACCCCCTTGACCCCCCCAATGGCACCACCAGACGCGGACGCTCCCTAGCTTCTTGCCCGTGGTCTCCAACCCCCAAACTGTGGCCTAAATCGCTATGCGCACCGTGAACCGAGCCTCCGCCGTCGCCGAGCAGCTCGCCGGCGTCGCCCCGCTGCCTCCCGGTGACGTTGCCGTGTCCTGCGTGAAGCGCGCAAGCACGGGGACTCGATTGGTGGTCGCGGTGTGCCTTTTGGTCGCCGGAGTCGTCGTCCAGTGGATCGCCGCCGCGTCGGATGTCGCCGTCGACATGTCGCCGGCAGCGCTGACGTGGCCGCCGAGAAAATAACCTATCCAAATATCCAACTTTCAACTATGTTTGAGTTGAATTTAAATTGGGACCAGTAGCATATGTCATTTGATTTATTTGGAATTTATTCAAATTTAATTCAAATGATTTTGCAACTTGGACCATGGAAACTTGTTACATTTCAACCACACATCAGAGGCATATCATACACAATTGAAGATGATTCAAAATGATCAAACAATGTCACTTATAACTTGACTAAGTTTGAATTCAAATTGGAGTTTGAATTTGCAATTCAATTTGCAATATACTCCATTTAAATGGAATTGCCCAAACACATCAGAAACATATACATCAAGTTTTAATCTTATTCATGTGATTGTGCATTGTACATTATGTTGATCCTATGATTGTCGTGTTGCTGGTAGAAGTGGATCCGGAACCCGAGGCCACCCCCTTCGTTGAAGACACCGTTATCGAAACCTCGTCAGAAAGGCAAGCAAACCCCCATTGATCATGTCGATAACATCCCACTTCCCTCTCATGTCTCGCTTATGCATTGTTTAGGATGATCACCATCATAACGTTTCTATCACATAGTTGAACCCATATCCTTTGCATGACCTATCATCTTGTCACAGTAGTAAGCAAACCACAATCCTAGCAGATGTAGGAGTTGGTTGATATCATGTGGCCCCTGCAACTGTTACTGCTTATTGCATGCTTAGTGGTACAATGAGGTTGCTTATGATGTGAGTCGGGACGATGATAAACATGGTGTTGATGAAAGTGAAACGTGTTGGTGAATCTACCTTAATACAAGGTGAACGATGAGAGGCTGTGTAGGAGTATACAGTGGGTTGTCTCGTTGAACACCGCCTTAAGTCCGAGTTCTTGTGTGGTGATCCAAGAAGAAGAGTACAACCACACATTGGGCTCACTGACCCCTCTCGACCTAGTACCTCACCCCGTTCGAACCCCAGAAGTCGCAGTAGTTCGGAGTTCTGGTGGGGCTGTGGCACGGTCTGCGAAGTGGATGAACGGCTTTTCAAGACCGGCTTGGGACCCTACACACATCGTTTGAGGCTGTACTGGAACCTCGGCCGCACTTCCATACGGATCCCCCTCAGATAGGTGACTCTCTGGACTAGAACGGAGCTGTGGGCGAAGTGTCGTGGCAACATCCTCGCCGGTACCCGCTTGAAGGGTCCCACTCCCAGGCGGTAACTGATGAGTGTGTGTGTGTAGCGGTACACCCCTGCAGGGTTAACAAAACTATTCGAATAGCCGCGTCCGCGGTTAAGGACTGCTTGGAGAGTTGTGCTCGATTATTAGACAACTTGAACTGGATACTTCTAAAATACACCAAGATAAGCGTGAATGCTATGGTGTGCTTCTCGTGGGGAAGTCGAGGAAGTAACCACAGTGGTGTAATTGGTTGAAGATATGTAGTGGACTCGTGTACGCTTCTTACCTCAAGTCTGGTACTCGTAGTTCAGGATTAGCCAAGTCAAAGCTGGCACTTCAGCAAGTGAAACCCCACCTCCCTTTACCTTGATACATGTGCATGAGTAGTATAGCTCCTATGTAAGTCTTGCTGAGTACGACTTTGTACTCTCGTTTGCTTATTCTATGTTTTAGATGAAACCACCGACCCCCGATGGTGACTTCTAACCGAAGCTCGAAGAATGAAGACTCAGACCAAGACCAAGCTAGTGTAGTCCCAGTCAGACGACTGATTCCCTCGTGGAGGGCTTGTTTTTAGATAAGGCTTCTCTAAGCCATTTGTTAAACTTGTCTGTACTCAGACCTACTCTGCTTCTGTTTGTCTGTTGTAATGTTGGATCACATGCTTGTGATCTCTGTGTGCACTCTGTAAGAGTTATTAATAAAGATGTATGCTTTGTAGAGAATTGCAATGATACTTGCTGTTCATATGAGGCATGTGTGCTGCGTGTATGTTTATAGCATGCATGTCTTTGTATGGGTTTTCGAGACCTTAGTTGTGATCTGGCTGGCGGTCTTTCATACACCAAGTGGCCCTTAGATGTGCGCAGCTTGGGGCATCGCGATGCGATTGTTCGAGACTCTGTCTCGTGCACACTTTGTGGTATGATCGAGCCCGCCCTAGACCCCGACTAAGTGACCGGGCTGGAGTAAGTCTATGTAAGGGTTATAATACAATCGATAGTATGGTTGAGGCGACTTGTTTATGAGTATGGGAGTTCACCACCCATATTAGTTAGACTTGTGTGCGGGCGATGAGGACCCAGCTCAGTGGATCATCCGGCCTGAATGGGATGCCCCTCACGTTCGATGCTTTCCGAGAACGTTCTGTGCTTGGCCTTGTCTGCTTTGACAAGTGGATACGGTTCTCGGCTCTCCATATGATTGTGTTGTAGCGAGGCTTGCATACGCTAACCCCGGGTCCAGACAGAGGAGGAGTTACCCTCAGTATTGTGGAGTATCAGGACGACTCCTAACAGGTTGACATGATATACACCCTTCTTCCTAGTCTATGGAGCGGAAGCCGTTCTCCCAAGTGACATACATCACGAATCACCAAGAGTCACCGCATATGTAGAAGCCGAAAACGAGAAAGCAAGGCAAGATTTCTTGGATATTCTCGATGAAAAACGAGATTTGGCCGCAACTCAGTCGGCTATCTACCAACAAGATCTGCGACGCTATCATAGCCGTCGCATGAGAAGTCAGACTTTCCAGGAAGGTGATTTAGTGCTCCCACTCATACAGAAAAAAGATGGAATGCACAAGTTATCCTCTCCTTGGGAACTACCGTTTGTGGTCAGCAAGAACCTGTACAATGGATCCTACTACCTAGTTGATATACGCGAGAAGGCAGACAAGCGCACATGCATGGAGGAGACTCCCAGGCCGTGGAACATCCCACAACTCTGTCCATATTACACTTGAGTAGAACAGGAACATTACTGTACATTTATCCAAGTCGACACACGTCGCACTGGCTTTCGCCATGTTAAACATATATATAAGCCGACATTTGTCGCGCCGGCTTTCGCCATCTAATATACATAAGTCGACTTTTGTCGCACTTGCCCTCGCCACATATACCTAAGTCGACATCTGTCGCACCGACTCTCGCCATATCGACTCTTCTTTACCTTTTTGTTTCATGTTATTTATTTTGCATCATACATTGCATATTTTGAATTTTATATCTCAGAGACCTGGGGGCTTGATCAACCCTTCTATTGGTACTGAGCATGTATATTTCTTATTCAGGGGAATCGGGGAGCTCGATGACAATCATTGACTCTTTATCCGAAAACTCGGCATATGTATGTAAAAAATACACATGTGTATAAGCTTATTCAGGGGCATTAGGGGAGATTGATGGCACTCATCGACTCTTATCCGAAGAAATCCCAGCATATACATGAACTGGCTAAACACGCCTTGGCCTGTATAGTTCAAGCTCATACGACCTACGTGTAACCGGCTTAGTCTAAATACCTTGGGGGCTTACAGCAACGCCTACTGAGTTTAGTATTAAGTACAGAGAATGCTAGTCATATGCTGCTAGCTTACAGAGAGGTTTCGACTCTTGGATAACCCAATAAGCTATCTCAAACGCGAGAAGATGAGGCATGTTTAATCTAGAGTCGACTTATATATGATCCTTCATACTTTCTTTTTGCATACATCAGCATCATAGCATATTTTCTCTTTTATCATTTTATAAGACATCCAAAAGATGCATTGTGAGCATTAACCTGTGTGACTCGGTATGACGCAAAAGATGCTCATACCGACTCATGGGGACTATAGCTCAAAATTCTCTATGACTCGGTATGACACAAAAGATGCTCATACCGACTCATGGGGACTACAAATTGAAATTCTATGGTTTGGAAAAACTTGTCAAAACACATATAGCAAAAAGTGAACCCATCTTAGTCTAAAACAGAGGCCGACTCTAGACGACGTCGTCAAGTTTTTCTGAGAAAGGGAACGCCAACTTCAGTTCAAATGAGTTAGACCTATGTGATTCGGCATAGCACCCAGATGCACATACCGACTCATGGGGACTACACCTCGAAATTCCTTCTCAAAGATTTGGCACGACGAAAAGATGCTCGTACCAACTCTTGGGGGAGTATCACTTCAAAATTCTATGATTTGGTTTGGCACACAAGGTGACCATACCAACCATGGGGGCTACAAGTCGATCTTATCGATGAGTCGACATGACACAAAGTCTGTCCAAATCGACTCAAGGGGCTACATATATAAGGAAGTCGTCCCTCATACATATATATTATCTTATCAACTCAGGTACAAAAACCGACTTACAGATTGGATGGGAAATAAAAATTATCATTAACCATAGACCGGGTCTTACATCAGAAGCATACAAGACAAAAGCCGGCAATACTTATATCAATCTACTTGCTAAACTACAGCTTCAGTGGTCGTCTTCAGAGTCGGCTTCATCATCAGATGAGGAAGTTTGAGCTTCATCACTGCTGCTCAAGCTCTCCATGCAGCAGCCGGCTCAATCACCATCTGATTCGAAAATCTTGGCCCACAGGGTCTCATCACCATCATATTTGAAAATGATAGTATCTCCCTTCTGAATGTTCCTGGAGCGAAGGAAAGTTTTCCAACCCTTCTCCAAGAACATGGAGTCCTGGCCAGAAAAGCTGGTAGCCACCCGGATGGGTCCATGAGGGAACCTTTCAGAGCGAAGCCAGAGACTTGGAGGTTTGGAATCCATTACGATCTGAGCAAAAGATTCAGGAAGTTTTACCCAATGGCAGATTGCCTGAACCTTCACCAAGAACTCACTCCTCTCAGGAGAAGAAGGTGGATATTCAGATGGTGAAGCGGAGCGCATGCCTCTTCCCCAGCCACGACCACGGCCTTGTCCATGGCCACGACCGCGGCCACGGCCTCGACCAACGCGAGTGCCCGCGCCAGAACCAGGGTCGTCGATCGCTGAAGGAACACGGGTACTTAGCTTGGGAGCCATGGAGAGTTGCGAGAAAAAGAAAAGAAGGAATAAGATATGAGAACTGAGAAGATAAAACTGCTTGATGGCTATTTATAGCGACTACAAGGCAAATCAATCAATGCTACGGGTAAACTATCCATGGTGGGTGACATTTATGGAAAGACTCCTCGATTCTCACAACGATATGAATGCCTCTAACAGTGGCGTCCCGGGCAGAGAGACTATAAATATAGAAATGGATCTTTGACCAAAAGTCAAAGAAAACTTTTCAAGTAGAAGATGATATGAAGCTAAAGAGGGTTGGCTTCGACTCCTCGCGAGCATCAAATATTAGTCGACTCAACCAGAAGAGCCGGTCCTATAAAGATAAAAGACATGAAGCAAGATTGAAGAGAGACGATCCCGACTCCCAATCAACGCCAAGCATGAAGTCGGCCTTTGACCCATTGAAGAGTCGATGTCAATGATGAAGCTAAGAAGATTGCCAAGAAGACTGAAGCATCACACCAATCCTGGGGGCTAATGTCGGGGGATGGACCAAACCCATAACCTGGCATTATAAACCTCTGGACCGACTTACATACGAAGGCCCACAAAAGAAGACCCGGACGAGAAGCCGGACGTGCCAAGCGTGAAGATTGAAGCCCTAGAAGGAATTCAACTTACCTTGTATAGAACATAGTAAATTTGTAAAGTAGAATAGAACTCCATCTCGTGTAGGAGTGGGACTCACAGAATCCCGGGACCCGGCACCTTTATAAGCCGAGGTCCACGGGAGCCAGAGCCAGAACTTACCTCAAGACAGGACTAGACAACTCGCAATACAACCTAGATCTCCACAAGGCTAAGGTTGTGAAACGTCACCACTGTAATCGATAAGTCGACTCTTCCTATTGAGGAGTCAATCTTACAATATCAAGAAGAAGGAGTAAGTCTTTACCGCATCGTCGGGGCCGAACGTGGGTAAACCGCCGAGTCCCGTGTCTATGTCGACTCTCTCCTCGAAATCGCCTCACAAAAAAGGTCCCATGATAAGTCCGACTCTGCGGACATCTGCCGTGACTTTCCCACGACACGATCCGCGTGATGATGGTTCTCTGACCTGATTGGCTACAGAGAAGCCAGTGCTCGCCCAATTGCTTTCCCCATTTGTTTCTTCTTCGACAGAGCAACCTCCCTTCCTCTGCTTCTTCCTCCATAGAGCAACCTCCCTTCATCTGCTTCTTCTCTCTGGCGATATGTCGAGCTTCTCATCAGCCTCCAATCCCACGTGGCCGGTGTATGGTGCAGTGCCGATGAATCCATGCCCTGACTGCCCACGCACTGCGCCAGTGAAGTGATTGACTTCGAAGGAGCACAAGAATGGGACATATGGGCGCGATTTCGTCAAATGCGAGAGCAGGCCGGAGGGGCAGGTTAGACCTGAGTTCTTCTCGCATCCTTTGTCTCTAATTTCATTTCTATCAAATTTGGGATTTAGTGTTCATGATTTCGTTTTTAGATCGTGAAGAAATGCAACCATTTCTAGTGGATGGATGCATACATCATGAGGCTTCAAGGTTTGAGCTTGCTAGATTCAAGGGGGGATGCAACCCATGAGCTCAATCAACCATCGATTGTGGAGAATTTTCCCCACAGTGCTGCTCTGAGGGCGGGGGCTGCGGAAACGAAGGGGGAATTGAAGAAGATGAACAAGAACTTGAGGCAGCTGATTGAATTGAAGAAGCAATCTAATCTAATAGCTTTAGGAATACTTGCTCTAGGATTTTTTACTTGATGGTCATCTCTCATTAGAGCACTTCCAATGTGTGGAGATAGCATTGCCTCTAACGCGGGGCCCATGGCCTCTAAGCTTGGATGAAAACCTCACAATGTATAAAATATTTTTCTTGCCAACCCTGAGCATGTAGTTCATCACAATATAAAATATTGTTCTTGCCACCAGGATGACACATATTATATTGTTCTTGCCTCTATACATTGCACTAACATCTAGATAATCAATCTGGTCCCACTTTTCAGCCTTAGAAAGCCATATTAAAGTAAAAGAGATGGATGGTTGGTTGAATAATATGGTGTTGATTAAATGTATTTAATATTTTCTAGGTTCCACCTTAGAGGCTGGTTTTGTCATTCCACCTCTAACCAAATAAATGGATGGAACCAACCCATGCAATTCTTGTTCTCTCCAACCGAACACAAGAATGAAACCAACCCATGTTCAAGAATGGAACCATGCCATGCCATGCATTTTGATCCTCAAACCAAACGCAGCCTCTAAGAGCATCTCTAGTACGTGGCTTGTCTAAATTTGGTAGTCTATATCTTCACAAATACTCCCTCCATCCTTGAAAGAGTGTACTTCCAATTTTTTGGAGATTCAAACTATTTCAAACTTTGACCGAGTTTACACAAAAATATAACAATACTTATAAAACGAAATAATTATATAATAAAAATATACTTAATAATGAATCTAATGATACTAATTTGATGGTATAAATGTTGATGTTTTTCAGTGGATTGTCTAAATTTGGTAGTCTATATTCCTTTTTAGGCAACAAATATGCAAATATACATAGATCAGTTATCAATTTGGAGGTTGTCTATGTTTTAGACCACCGGATAGACTAGCCACTTGAGAGATATTTTGCTCATTGGTAGTCTATATTTGGCATAGACAATGGTATAAAAAAGCCACTAGAGATGCTCTAACGCTGCGTCTAAGGCTCAAACGCTGCCTCTATATACATTGTAACGTTTCAAAGCTTGGCGTCATCGCTGGTCTAGGAGGATGCCTCCATGGGCACGAGATAGCATTGCCTCTATACACTATACACTTATTTTTAGAAGGTATCCCAAAACACATCATTTTTAGTTAGTTTGGTTAGTTTTCCCCACATCAATTAGTCGTGTCTAAACTTGGGACTCACAAATGCATTAATATAATGTTACAAGTCTAATCTCGTCGACATGTCACGTTAGTTTTTCTGGTAGTTTGATTTATTCATTAGATAAGCACGACCGTAATTTGTACAAGCCGTGCATGCATTTGCATGGGCATGAGATGCACCCGTTTGCATCGAGTCGGTTCCTTTGGATTAGCATGCATATAACCGTGAATAACGAGATACCATGTGGTACTCATGGTAAGCAATCAAAACTTGATAAAAACAGTGAATAACGAGATATAACACACATAACTTAGGTAAATAAAGCGAAGGGATACAAGTTCTTACATATAACCCTAATAATACAAGTTCTTACATATAAGCATATAATAAAACGTCGCACAGATAGGGTAGGGCAACACCGCCATGTCTTCACCGTCGTCTTCACCGTCTTCACTCCTCCACCTCCCGTCCGTTCTCCCCGAGGAAGTATGGGAGGTTGTGCATGCACTCAGGAGTGGGGAAGATGCTCTCGAAGTCGGTGAAGATGTTGTAGGTGGTGAATGCGAAGAACTCGCACCCACACGAAAACACCTTGCCGAGTAGGTAGTAGGCATCAAACCTGTTGGTGAACTGGACGACGAGCCCTATCGCTGGAGACTGCTGTTGGGACAATGTTCCTCGAGGCGGAACATGGTTGGCGAGCCCTGTGGGAGGTGGGAAAATCCCGCACGAAGGAACCCCCGGGAAAGCTCACGAGCACCCCTCCAGCGTGAGAACGCCCACACGCGCAGCGAGTGCTCCACGACGATGGAGGCGGGTGATACGTCCCAAACGTATCTATAATTTCTTCTTGCTCCATGCATGATTTGTGTGCCTTTGCCATGTTTTTCTTGAACTTTCATATACTTTTTATCATATTTGGACTAACCAATTAACCCAGTGCACCCAGTTGCCAGTTCCTGTTTTTCTGTTGTTTTTGTATTTCAGGTTTTGCGGCCATTAAAAGTGCCAAATAAATTCCGGAAAAATCCAATAAAAAATCAGTGTCACTGAAGCTTCCAGAATAACCAAGATATGGCAGGAGGTCCACCACCAGGGACCCAGGAGGGTCCCTGGAGTGGCCCCACCCTAGGCCGCGCCAGGAGGCCTCCTGGCTACCTGGTGGCCCCCCTCGGTGCCCCCCTTCTCCTATATTTACCCCCCATGACGGAAACCCCTAATATCGATCTGCTATTCACGTTCTCCTCTCTGTTCCACCGCCGCCGCCGTTTCAAGATCGGGGCTGCCAGGAGAAGCTGCCTCGGCACCCTGCCGGAAGGAGGAATCCCCTCCGGGAGACCATCCATAGCCATGGACGCCTCCCGTATGAGCCATGAGTAGTCCACCTTGGACCATGGGTCTGTGATCAGTAGCTATGTGATGTACCTCTTCCCTCTTTGTGCTTCCACTTTCGAGACCTCGTGAGCTGCCTCACATGATCGAGGCGCTTTTGTAGTTTTCTATGTTGCTATGCTGAGTTTGTTGGGATCTGATGGATTATGAGATTATGTTAAGATTGGGATGAGTAATATATTTGGTTCTCTTTTATATTTGTGTTCTTTAGTAAATTCTTGCATGTTTTCTGTTGCCGTATTTTACTTTGGCCAAGTGATTTGTTGCAACTCCAAGAGGGAGCGTTATGCTTGATTGTGGTTTCTGCCCCTTGATGTCTAGCTTGAGTTACAGAAACATGAGACTAGGGGATGTGTTGTTGCCACCAGGGATAAAACAACGGTGCTTGTACTTGCGGGTGCAAGGATTATTTACTTTATGCATAGTTCTTTTAATGCAGTTGTCTGTTGCTTTGAGTTCACACTTTGGGTGGGATTCGCAACTTAATACCAGCGAGATGTTCTGGATAGATATCTCAAGGTGGATGATTCGTAGTAGATGCAGTTGGATATCGGTCTACTCACTTTGGCGTACTACCCGTTGATTTTGAGCCTCTTCCTTTCTTTTGTAGCATAGTTAGCATTGCGGTGCGTTTATAATCCTGTAATTGCCCAGCTGTGATTTGTTTACATCGCTAGCAATTTTATCGTCTTTTGGGAGAGATACATCACTAGTGAACATCACGGGACCGCGGTCCATATTCATACCATTGTTTACATCATCAATTTACTTCCAGTCTTTACTTTAAATTGCCACTATTATTATCTCTTGCGTTGATCCTTTGTAAACAGCAAGGCCGGAGGAATTGACAACTCCTCTGTACTCGTTGGGAGTAAAGTTATTTTTTTCTGTGTGCAGGTCCACGTCAACTACCTAGCCTGAAGTAATTGATGGCGCCGTTGTCACCTACTTGTATCTCTTGGAGTCCTACTGGTTCGATAACCTTGGTATCTTCACCGAGGGATATTTGCTGCTACGCTACATCTCACCTTCTAGTTGGGGTAACCAACAAGGAGTGAGAACTACCCTCACCGTATCAAGCTAATTTCTGGCGCCGTTGCCATGGACTCCAGTCTACAAGATAGGGGAGTTTCACACTATCTTTTATGTTTGCTTTTTAGTCTTGTTAGTTTATCTTTCAGTTTTTACTTTAGTGTCCTTTATCAAAAATCCAAAAATATATATTATGTCTAGTTCCTTACTTGTCAATCAATGTCTGACTACTTTGAAACCAGATATTATTGGCATGGAGTATTCACCGAGGATCAAAAAAAGTGGTACAAGGAACACCAGTTGTCTCAAAAGGGGATACACTTATGGAAACAAATACATCAGTTGTATGAGTATGCTAGAAACTTGTGCTCAATATATAATATATCTTTCTGCAGGGATGAATCTTGTTGCTTTATGAGGCACAAACACCTTGCTTTCTAATGTGATTACAATGATGATGAAACCTTAGCTTCTTATGCTAAGAGAAACTATGATTTTTTATGATGCATATGAAATAGAAGAATTTTTTGCTTATAAGGGTGCCTATGAAATTACTTCTCTTCTTAAAAATATTGATGATGCCCCTTAAAAATCTGAGTGTCTTGCTATACTTAACTATTGTTTGGAAAATTACGATGCAAATTATTATATTATTGATCATCTTGAGAGAATCTCTCCCCCAAAGGAAGAGACTAATGATTTGCAGGACTCTATGGAAGAAGAAATTGCTCAACCTGAAAGCTCCTTGGATGAAAAAGAGGAGAGTGACGAACAAAAGGAGGAAGAATGGATCCATCCACGTCTACCTTCTAATGAGAGTAACTCTTGGACTCTTACATTATATGAGTGTTATGATCCCATGGATTCTTTTGAAATATCCCTTTTTGATGAAGTTAATACCTTTTATACTTTTGGCCAAGATGCCACTATGGATGATGCTTACGAAGATGAACTTTCTATAGTTCCTTACGTTAAGCATGAAATTGTTTCTATTGCACCCACGCTTGATTGTCCTATTATCCTTTTGAAATCTCCAACTCCGGAGAACTGTGCTCTTATTAAGGCTCAATGTGTTGGGATGCATTTATCTTATGTTCCTAAAAACCGTGTTCAAAACTATACATGTGTGCTTGTAGGTCATGAACAACATGATTTATGTGATAGTTATATTCTTGATGTTGTTCATGATAATACTGAAAATTATTTCGAGAGAGGGAAGTTTGGTTGTAGAAACTTCCATATTACTAAAACACCTCTCTTCATGTTGAAAGTTTTGAAGTTGTTCCTTTTCCACCTTCCTATGCATGTCACTTTGTGCTTCTTTGATTTATTTTCTTACGAGATGCCTATGCATAGGAAGTGGGTTAGGCTTAAATGTGTTTCATATTTTCTTCTTGATGCTCTCTTTTGCTTCAATTTCTTATTCTTATGAGAGCACCTTTTATAATCCTTATGCCTAGCTTAAAGGCGTAAAAGAAAGCGCTTGTTGGGAGGCAACCCAAGATTTTTTTTTCTTCTGTTCTTAGTGGTCTTGATGATTGTTACTACTGTAGCAACATCATTGTATCTTTACTTTTCAAGCGTTGTGCCATTTATAGCCTCATATGACAAGGGAAGTGAAAGTTGTGACATGCTGTCCAGAAAACAGATTCTGTCCTCGTGACGGGAAAAATAATAGAAAAATCCCAGTTCATATTTTTGAGCTGAAATTTTTACACAGCGTGATCTATACAATCACGGAACTTTCGTATGTTCTGATTTTTTTGATTTGAGTTGCAGAAGTATCCCTAAAAAATTCTTTACTACCTGTTGTTCTGTTTTTCACAGATTCTGCCACGTTTTGTGTCTCCTAATTTTTTAAACTTTAAGCTTGCTTTTTCTTTGCAAAAACTTTTTGCCGATCTTGAGAAACAGTATCTCTTCAAGAATATCTTTATTTCCAGTAATGGAAAAATTATTTTAATAAGGTACTAACCTCTCTAATCAGCTTATGATGAGTTGTGTATGAAGGGAGTTTTCAAGTGTGTGATGGAAGATGATGAAAGAAGATCCTGGAGTGTCAAGCGCTCAAGCTTGGGGATGCCCCCATGCATCCCCAATAAATATTCAAGGAGACTCAAGCGTCTAAGCTTGGGGATGCCCCCGTGCATCCCCTTCTTCATCAACAATTATCAGTTCGTCCCTCGTTTCACTATATTTTTATCACTTCATGCGTTATGTGCTATGCTTGGAGCGTCTCGCTCTTAGGTCTTTATATTTAGTTTTCCTTAGCTTTGTTTGTTGTTAATAACAAGTTAGATCCCAGCTTTATTTTGTGTGGGAGACAAACACGCTCCGCTTGAATTAGAACTCCTCATAGGATTTGCATGCTTATTTATTTAGCTGTGAGTTGTTCTTTTTCTTTTCTTAGTTGCTGCCATGTTTAGTTATAGTGCTTTAGTTTTCTTATAGAGATTTTCGATTGTCTCAGGTTGAACTTTCTATAGGTTGCATGTTTTATCTTGTTAGAGAGTTTGCCTGTTGCACTGAGTTTTGTGTCTTGACTAGAAAGTAGGTAGTTGAAGTTGTCATTCTCTTTGTAGTAGTAACTTGCAATAGTTTTGAGGTGTTGATTAGAGTAATGTTTGAACTTTTGGTGTCAAGAGCTCGAGCCTATTAGTGATAGATGTCGTATTTTGGGCAATCCGTGTGATTTTCGAAACCAAAACCCCTGTTGAGAACTCTAGCTACTAGATGGATCACCAACCTCTGGAGGGTTCGAATATTAGAGTACACTCACGTACCATGAGTCGAGGATGCGCAAGGATAACCAAACCCCCTTACACTCTTCCTCGGGGTACTTGTCTCTTTGTGAAACTCCTGATTAGGTTGAGAGTTACCGATAATAAGTGCATGAGTTCTTCGGACTAATGTGAGTATTCGAATGTTGACACTTCCACCTTCCCATATTTTTCTAGCCTTTCCTGTGTCGTGCATTTCCTCCTTCTCAATCCGAGAGTTGGCGTCCATCCTCTCCGGTACATCCAAACCATTGGCACGATACGCTCTGTCATCATAAACCTCCTCATATCTTTCCTCAAAACAGCCACCATACCTACCTATCAAGGCAGTTCCATAGCCTTTCCGAGATACATTGACATCCAACATCCACCTTCTCATGACTTGATTCTTCATATCATACATGCTACTTGCTTGATCGATGAGCCGCATGCTAGTTGGGCCTTGCCCTAATCATTGCTACATGACGCGTTAGTATCATTGCATATCCTGCTACCCTGGCAGAGGCATACATTTGCATCATGATAGTTACATTTTCTTTATGTGAGTACCTTTGTAAAGTGTGAAGGATCTACTATATTCTTGTAAAATATAGAGTGTTGCCCCTAAAGTGAGGAAAAGATCATGTAAGGCCCGATATGTGGTACTGTTCCAGATCTAGATGTTTCCATCCAAATCCGGGGACGAAGCACATATCGGTCCCACCGCGACATATGACATAGCCATATGCCCCGGATTTCCAACATGATACCACAACATTACAGATACAAGGATACAACATCTCACACAATCGGCATACAACTGCCTTAATACAATACAACAGCGGAAGATACATGTCTGAGTACAGACTACAATTAAATTCCTAGTGGCAAAGAGAAAAACATCGATCCCCATAACCACACGGGTCCAGGCCCTACGCCGGGATCCGCCTAACTAGTCGTCGTCGAGTCTCCACGTGAAACGTCAATCACCATACCTGTTGTCGATCGAGAACCCTGAAAAGACTTTGGGGGTAGTATCGTGAGTACAGAAGTACTGAGCATCCAACTGTAGTGGTCAACTGACCCAGCAAGGACTTCATCACTCGTCATTCTAGGACAACTAGTAGTTTACGGTAAGCGGTGAGGTTGCTGCCGCACTAGCATTTATTAAGTGGCTAACGATCTAGAGAATAAGATAAGAAGCCAATCATTCGGTGAGGAATCGCCTCCAACAAGTCTGATATCCACCTACTACGCAGACATAACACCTATCCTATCCTTGTCCTCCTCTTCGCATCCCGACGAAGAAGAAGCAGTCAAGGCACACACACGTTGATCAAGTTATATAAAGATTATCTCAGTTGTTGTTGTCTATGAACAAGGAGTAGGTCTCAAGTCGTCCATAACCGTGGACACGGCTTCTCGAAAAAATTTAACCCTGCAGGGGTGTACCAACTGCCCATTACAAGGCTCCGCACGCACGCCCATCTCTCTCAGTTGCTACCCATCACAGGCAACAATTTTATGATTTATTTCCAAGAGATCCGAAACGACAGGTCCCTCTAACTAACAACGAACAAATCCGGGTGGCCCCCGGGAAGTCGACACCCAATCCAAAAGCTGGCCACGCTCTCGGATCGGACTCTTCCGTCTCAACAGGGTTTGGGTTCCCGAGACGCCTCATGTGAGACCTCGGGCCCTCGCCAGTCAAAGGTGGACCAATAGGGAAACTAAGTCCTCACTGGTCCGAGTTGTTTTAAAGGATGTCTGCCAGGAGCTACCCCACGGGCATATATGCATGGTTTTCAAATGGTAAATCAGCTTGGGCCCCTCTAGAAATGCTTGAAGCTAGGTAGGTAAGAAAAGGGGACCCCATAAAATCCCACACGCGGTTAGGCACGCTCAGTGTTAAAACCAATACCCAGAACTCGGATCCTAGGTGACTCAAATGGAACAAAGCGTCGGGGCGGGATAGCCTAGACCTTCCATCCTTGGTCGAATATAGTCAACATTTATAATAATCATATCATCAAAAGCAATAATATAATAATGTGATAACCCAAACCAAGGAGTAACATGAGGTAACACCGTAGCATCCTAAGCATGCATACTAAACAGGGGCTGAGCAACGAGCAATAGTAACATAGCAGTACAAGGTTTGTTGGGAGGGGACATGGTTGTATCGGTTTGAAAGAGGTTGTAAACATGTGGTAGTATCAAACATCGAACCTAACCTAGACTAGCATGCAAACCGCTGGTTGACATAGAATGGATCATAAGTAATGTATAGTCCTTTCCTGTTGATAAGTCAGGTTCCGAACGTGTAGTTGATCGCAAGCTCACATCGTCTCCGAGAGGTACCCGCGGAAGCACACAAGAAGGTAAACACTGGAAAGCAATCAACGAGCAAGCATCTATTACTACGAAGCAAACACGAGCAAGCATCAACAAGAAGGCAACACGAGACATCGCACCTACCGTCGAGAGCGGTTACTAACAGCTTAAGTGGAGTACTCGTCACACACGACGATACCGCACGTTTACGGTGGTTCAAGTTGTTTAGCTACATGTGATCAACAAAGTTGTTAACATGGAAAAGCACAGAAGCATGGCATAGCACACAAACATGACAAAAGGTGAAGCACAAAGTAAACTATCTAATCTAGTCATTTTAAATGGGGGGTAAAACCTATACATGGCAACTATTACGGACCCCACAATATTTATTGCATTTGGTACTGTTTTGCGCTAAACAATATTTTATTATTTTTATTAGCAAGCAAGAGCAGCATAAACACAATCTACATGCAATTCTAGTCAAGTTACATATAAAGCACACTCCAAACGGAGTTACGGTTAAAAAGTTATGGCAATTGCAGTTTACAGTGGCAAGCAGTATAAATAGCAAGTAAACAACATGTAAATAAAGTCAAACATGGCAAAGAAGCACATTTTATTAAACTAGACAAAATTCTAAGAAACTTTCATATTTAAAGCGTCGCGGTCCGAGCTACCGTTAAAAAGTTACGGGCAACGCAAAAATAATACACAATCTACCAAAAAAATTAAACTAAAAAAGAAAAGAAGAAAAAAAACATTTATCGGGCCAACAGTACTGGGCCGAGACCATCTAGCGTAACAGAAAAAAAAACAAATAAAAAAAGTCGCGCTCACCATGGGCCGAGCCCAGTTGACCGGTAGGCGACGGATAGCAGTGGCGCGCTCGCGGGCGGAGGTTAGCGCGCAGGCCGCCTGGAGATGGGACGGGGCGTTGGTGGGCCGCTGGAGGAGCACGCCGGCCCACGTGGGGCTGCCTCCCGATCCCAATCGGGATCCAGCCGGTCGAGGAGACGACCACAGCGGCGAACGCCGGCAATAGTGCCGCTCCGGCGAGAGGGCTAGTCGTTGCTGGGCGCTAGGGACGGGCTGAACGGGCTCGAGAGGAGAGGAACCGCCGGATCCGGGCGGGGCCGAGCCCTAGCAGAGGTCGGCGGCGCGGTGAGCTCTGGGCGTCCATGGCGGCTCCATGGCGACTGGTTCGGCTGCGCAACGGAGAGAGAGAGGATAAGGGAAGGAAAGAGAGGGAGAGGAGCACGCAGGGGAGGCGACCTGGCGAGGCAGTGACGGGCTCGCCGGCGACGAGGCTCGTTGGCCGGAGGCGAGGTGGCCCAAGGCGGCGGGGTCGGCCATGGGAGGAGCTCAGGCAGGGTGGAGAAGAGCTCCAACGGGGGTGTGTTTCTGGTGACGTGGCGTCACGAGGATCGTCCGATCCAGATCGGACGGCTGAGATCGCATGATCTGGATCTGAGGTGGTTGGTGGCTGGTTCTCCATGTGGCGGCTGTGGAGAGGGCAGGCACGAAAAATGAGGGAGGCTAGGTGCTAGGGTTTGCTAGATTTGGAAGGGGGCTTGACCATTTATAGAAGGAGGTTAGGGATGCTAAATGGGTTGTTTTTGGGCCTGTTAGAGGGGTTTTGGGCTTAGATTTTCAGGTGGGCTAGATTCAGAGGATAAGAGAGAAATATTGTTGGCCGGTTGGCTGCCCGCGTGAAATTTTATAAATACGCCCATGGAATTACACCGGCTACTATGCCTGGCACATCCAGTCGTTTAACTACCCGACGAAGTCGTAATCGCACGAAAATTGAAACACATCGTCGCAACATGATAACCACGTCGTCTACAACGTTTCGCATAGGACAGAGAACGTCGAAACCGCCCGACAAAATAACCCATTTAAATTAAAATGGGGTTTTTCGCACCGATGGTGAAGGCTGGTCTTGTTCCGGTTGTCGCGACGGTGATCGGGTGAAACCCGGTGTCGCAAAGGTCGAGTGTCAGGGTGGCAAGGGTCAATCTCTGTCTGGTACGAGATAAGAGGGGGAAAATAATCGCCGCTCGATAAATCGGGGATGCAAACACCACAAACAAATCAGGCAATCAACCAATTCACACCAAAAAAAAATTAATTTTTGTGAAATCTGGGTTGTTACAGATCCCAAAGAGGACAAAACCAAAAGATCCCAAAGAGGACAAATGAGAGAAATGGAAAGAGCCATTGAGGCCACCAAAAAATACAAAAAAGAGAAAAAGAAAATAAAAAGAGAGAAGGGGGCACACTACTATTCCTTTTGAGAGATCCACACTAGTACTTCATCCTCTATCCTTTTTACTCCATAGAGATCATCATACATGCATATAGCTATGTGGGTACCCTTCAAACTATAGAACTTGGCTTGTATATTCCAATGATGAGCCTCCTCAAATGAGCTCTAGGTCTTCATGAGCAAGCAAGTTAGATGCACCCCCACTAGTTCCCTTGGAGATATTTTAGGTCACATGTGCATCCGTTGCATGGAAATCCTTACTCCTCACATCGTATCTATCATATGGCCTTCTCTCGCCTATGGTTGTCCTCATTGATGTGAGCCTTTCACACATTTTTTGTCTTCCTCTTCCACCTTCTTTCTGTTTCGCATTTTAGGTGTCAACTTTCTTGCTCATGCTCATCCATTGCATGAGTGCTCAAAATATCGAAAAGGAGTGGATCAGTTTGACTTGTACCTGACTAGTAGTCTGGGGAAGAGTCCAGATAAGAATCCAAAGGAAACTAAGTGTGAAACTTTAGTAGATAGTAGCTCTCAACAACTATTTTTATCTCGTATTCCCTATCCCCTTTCTTGCACGCAAACACCATATGGAGACATTCGAGTCCGGACAGCGAGAGCTCTTGCACCTTTTGTTCTTTTGTTACCTGTGTCAATGCTAATATAGACTCTTGCTTGTTAAGACTTGAATTGAATTGCATGCTTTGATTGCTTTACTTAAAAGTCCTTATATGGTTGTGTGGCATGTCACCACAGAAATTATGCTTGTTATCATTTCCCTACTCGAGGACGATCAAGAATTAAGCTTGGGGACGTTGATACGTCCCAAACGTATCTATAATTTCTGCTTGCTCCATGCATGATTTGTGTGACTTTGCCATGTTTTGCTTGAACTTTCATATACTTTTTATCATATTTGGACTAACCTATTAACTCAGTGCACCCAGTTGCCAGTTCCTGTTTTTCTGCTGTTTTTGTATTTCATATTTTCCGGCCATTAAAAGTGCCAAATAAAGGCCGAAAAAATCCAATAAAAAATCAGCGTCACGGAAGCTTCGGGAATAACCAAGATATGGCAGGAGGTACACCACCGGGGGCCCAGGAGGGTCCCTGGCGCGGCCCCACCCTAGGCCACGCCAGGAGGCCTCCTAGCTGCCTGGTGGGGCCCCTCGGTGCCCCCCTTCGCCTATATTTACCCCCATGACGGAAACCCCTAATATCGTTCTGTTATTCCCTTTCTCCTCTTTGTTCCGCCGCCGCCGCCGTTTCAAGATCGGGGCTGCCAGGAGAAGCTGCCTCGGAACCCTTCCGGAAGGAGGAATCCCCTCCGAGAGACCATCTATAGCCATGGACGCCTCCCGTATGTGTCGTGAGTAGTCCCCCTTGGACCATGGGTCCGTGATCAGTAGCTATGTGATGTACCTCTCCCCTCTTTGTGCTTCCACTTTCGAGACCTCGTGAGCTGCCTCACATGATCGAGGCACTTTTGTAGTTTTCTATGTTGTTATGCTGAGTTTATTGGGATCTGATGGATTATGAGATTATGTTCAGATTGTGATTAGTAATATATTTGGTTCTCTTTTATATTTGTGTTCTTTAGTAAATTCTTGCATGTTCTCCGTTGCCGTATTTTACTTTGGCCAAGTGATTTGTTGCAACTCCAAGAGGGAGCGTTATGCTTGATTGTGGGTTCAGCCCCTTGATGTCTCGCTTGAGTGACAGAAACATGAGACTAGGGGATGTGTTGTTTCCACCATGGATAAAACAACGGTGCTTGTACTTGTGGGTGCAAGGATTATTTACTTTACGCATAGTTCTTTTAATGCAGTTGTCTGTTGCTTTGAGTTTACACTTTGGGTGGGGTTCGCAACTTAATACCAGCGAGAAGTTCTGGATAGATATTTCAAGGTGGATGATTCGTAGTAGATGCAGTTGGATTTCGGTCTACTTAATTTGGCGTACTGCCCATTGCTTTTGAGCCTCTTCCTTTCTTTTGTAGCATACTTAGCATTGCGGTGCGTTTATTATCATGTCAATTTCCCAGCTGTGATTTGTTTACCGCGCTAGCACTTTTATCGTCTTTTGGGAGAGAGACACCACTAGTGAACATCACGGGACCCCAGTCCATATTCATACCATTGTTTACATCATCAATTTACTTTCAGTCTTTATTTTCAATTGCCACTATTATTATCTCTTGCGTTGATCCTTTGTAAACAACAAGGCCGGAGGAATTGACAACTCCTTTCTACTCGTTGGGAGCAAAGTTATTTGTTTCTGTGTGCAGGTCCACGTCAACTACCTAGCTCGAAGTAATTGATGGCGCCGTTGTCACCTACTTGTATCTCTTGGAGTCTTACTGGTTCGATAACCTTGGTATCTTCACCGGGGGAAATTTGCTGCTACGCTACATCTCACCTTCCACTTGTGATAACCAACGAGGAGTGAGAACTATCCTCACCGTATCAGCGGGGTACCGCATCTCCGGCACGATGGGTGGCAGGACGAACGTCGGCCCGTTGTATTGCATCATCTTCGCGTGGATGCGTGTTTGCTTTGTCTTCGGGGGAAGAAGAGAAGGGGGAGGCGCAGATGGATGTTTAGAAGGAAGAGGCAACCTACAGCAGTTTAAATAGGCGGGGGAGAGGAAGAGGAGAGGTTAAATGAAGGGACGGCGTTGTGACTCGAATGCAACCGTGAATCAATGCATGCATGAATCAATGCGACCGTGAATCGATGCCACCATGGGAAATGACGCAGCAACTGAATCGAGGGAGCGTGACTCGATGCGTCAAAAGACTGCACGAAACCGTGCGTGAATCGATGCCAACATGCCAAACGACGCAGCAACTGAATGAGCATGCATGCCTGCCTATGACGCGTGAAACGACGCCTGTGGAGCGAATGGATCGAGCGGCAACCGTGCGTGAAGCGATGCATGCGTGCCGACGTGCATGCATGAGAGCAGGTCAATGCATGCATAGCAGGCTTCATCGATGCCAAAGTTGGGCATGCATAAAAGGATGTCCAGCACAACGTCCTCCATAGGAGGCCTATTTTAATTATTAACGGGCCACTCCTACGGCCCAACCAGCTGATAACCCACACCTGCAGGGGATCGAGATAGTCTTCGCGGGTAAGATGACCCAATTTATAGATTCGACTCAAGGTGAGCCAAAGAATATCCACAAGCTTTGACAGTCGAGTTGTCAATTCAACCGCACCTGAGATACACTTACTTAAAACAAGATATTAATAGTAACTGCGATATGGAAGTGATGGTGGCAACGTAAATAATGGCGGTGAAACAGTGAAAGTAAAACAGAAAAAGCAAACAACTAGTAACCAGGAGAATTAAAAACACTGTAGGCTAGGGAGATGGATGGTTGGCTGCTGCATGGATGAGATACTTCATGTATTTAACTTGGGGCAAGGCACACAGAAAAGCAATGATCATCTAGGCATATATCAAACATTAGGCATGTACCCCACGGGTAGTTGTATGTGCTTGCAATAAGAACTTGCACAACATCTTTTGTCCTACCATCCCGCTACGAACGGGGCAAAAGGAATTTATGGAGATTAAGGTGCTCCTGTCAAAGAGCACCGGAACAAAGCATTAACAATCAATGGATACAAGGAATCCTCAAACTATAGTACATCCCCTTTGGTGTCCCAAGCTGTCACCTTTGGGATCGCCGGTTCCAGACTATAACAGGTGCATACAACTCGTAGATAGGATCAAGAACACAAATATATTCATGCAAACACATAGAGTTCAGATCTGAAAACATGGCACTCGGGCACAAAGTGACAAGCATTAAGAGCAACAAGTTGAAGAAAAGATGATAAACACCAATCTAGATGATAGGCAACATGCCCCCAACAATCTGATAAACTATTACATGATATAGCTCATCCAATCCCTACCATCCCCTTTGCCTACAGCAGGGAATTACTCACACATGAAAGGAGAAGTCATGGAGGGAGGATGGAGTGGTGATGATGATGACGATGGCGATGATCTCCCCTCACCGGAGGCCAAAATAGCCTCCAGATTAGCCCTCCCGAAGAAGAACAGAGGGTGGCGGTGACTCCGCGACGAGAATTGGGAAAACGACTTCTGTTCTGGGGTTTTCTCGCCACGGGAATAAATAGGGGGCAAAGTAATGCACCAGAGGGGGGAGGACCCTCCCGAGCGGCCTCCTGGCGCGGCCAGGGGTGGGGCTCGCCAGCAGGGCGCCTGGGGCTCCCCTGGCTGCCCTATGGCCCCACTTCTGGCGTATTGGTCCTTCGGGTGCGTGGATTTTCTGTGTTTTTTTCCTGGCATTTTCTGAGACATCTAAAAATGCATTTTCCTGCACACAATAAAACCATACAGACAACTCTGCTGAAAACATCGTTAGTCTGGGTTAGTTTCGTCCAAATCATGCAAGAATGAGGGAAAAACAATAGAAAAAGTGTTTGGAAAAGTAGATACGTTTGAGACGTATCAACTCCCCCAAGCTTAGCATATTGCTTGTCCTCAAGCAATTCATTTCAACGAGATGAATGCGACAAAGAAAACTTTGACAAACTCTTTTGCTTCATTAGATATATATAAGCATGTACTATGAAAAGAGTCTGGAAGGTATTGAAACAATGCTATAAGGACAATGCACGAAGCAATCCTTCTTTCATGTGAACAATCACAAACAACTAAAAGTAAATAATATGCTACTGAAAATCAAGACAAGATTACAATGCACATAGCTTGAACATATTAGAGTGGTATCTCGCTAGCCTTCATGAGTGAAGCAAAACATAAATGCAGAAACTCCTCCAGAGTTTTAAAGGAGACTAGAACTAACAACTTCAGAATAAGTAACACCACAATCATGCAGAAGATAATGTAGTACTTTGGGACAATGCACATTACACTCAGAATGACAATTATTCTCTCATAATTGGTGCTTTGAAGAAAGAAGGTGGAGACTCTCGAACCGTGGATTTTCATGGCAAGGTTGAAAACCCGTGGCTGGAAGCAAAGACTAAACATGTACCAAAGCTCTTGGTTTTGAAAACAGAGATAAAATGTTTTTGGGAGGTGCATGATTCGTCAACGAATGCTAGTAGACAACCCAATCACTTCTTATGCTAGACATGTTTCGAGGAACGGCTACCAAGATGGGGACGATCACATCCCCTTAATCTCCTTTGTTTATCACTACCAAAGTTTTCTGATTTCTCATAAACAAAGCGTGAAGGAGGGTTTGTTGGTTGTGATTATCTTTTGTGAGTTGGGCGCACTCATGCCAGTCCCTCCTCGTATTAGGGGTTTGCAGATTAGACATGTAATCCCGGGATAAAACATATCTAACATAAGAAGATCATGAATTACCTACTACTTCCTCATGAGCTAAAACAGAGGCACAACACAGGAGTGTATTTGAATAATTTCGAGATGGTACAAGAGAGTCCTCGTTAGGATGGCCGGTAAATACCACATAGGAAGGTATGGTGGACTCATATGGAATAACTGGTTTCAAGGATTTTGGATGCACACGCAGAATTCCGCTTAGTGCGAGCGAAGGCTAGCAAAAGACTGGGAAGCGACCAACTAGAGAGCAATAATGGTCATAATCATGCAGGGCGACAAAGCAATATTGAATTGGGCATGAAAGTGATATAACTATTCTAAAATTCAAAGATCATCAAGGCATAGTAGACTTTTAGTCTTAAACATGTGTAAGAATGTGCCAAGTCAATCCAAGAATTCTCCAAAGGGAAAGACCATTTCAGTATGCCGACCCATGAACAATGCAATGCATGTAAATCATTTCAACAACACATTATGTACCCTATCTATTTGAGATTAGCCACAAAGAAAGCATGAACCACTGGGAAAGCATTGTAAACATAGCACTATGTCGCTACAAGCTGGTCTCTAAATCATAAGTACAAGCATATGTACGAAAGTAGAAACAAAAAGAGTTCATACCTGTTTTCCTTGTTGCATCCCTTTCTTCGATCTTCGTCATCACTGCCTTGTCACTTGCACGATCGAACGTAGGAAAATATAATCAAGTGCAAATTCCATCACGGACTCGAGCTGAACTCTGCAACAAAGCAAACTAAAGAGAGAAAATAAATCTTTTTGGATTTTTAAAAGGTTAGACGAAAGAAAAAGAAAGAGAAAATATTTTTGTTGTTTTTTCAAAGAAGGAATCAAAGAAGAACAGGCAAAAACTTCGAAAAGATCAAAACGAACAATCATAAAACGGATAATACAATGGAAAAAGGGAGAAGGACACATACTCCCCCAAGCTTAGGCTCTTAGCCTAACTTGGTATCTGCTATTGTGGTCCCCAGGAGCCTCCATCTCCAGGGTAGTACTGGTGTGTCCATGGGTCGTACGGGGCTTCAGGTGCATAGACCGAAGTCCTGGAATCCTCCCACGAAGAAGGCTCCGCGCTCCAAGCGGAAGAAGACCCTTCACCCCATTGGGTAACGGGCTCCTCCTCCTCATCATGCACAACCCCCTCCATGGGGTTATGGAACTCCTGCTGGGCCACGAACTCATCGAACTGGATGACGTTGAAGGACCATCCGTTCCTGCGAGTAGAATCAAACCAAAAAGGAGCAGGTAGACGGATCTCCCGAATATCGATTAGTCCAAACCTCAGAATAT
Source organism: Bromus sterilis (assembly GCA_950022295.1). Lineage (NCBI taxonomy): Eukaryota > Viridiplantae > Streptophyta > Magnoliopsida > Poales > Poaceae > Bromus > Bromus sterilis. The sequence continues at coordinate 22,612,442 of OX465596.1, read as the reverse complement.
AAATAAGGTTATCAAACTCGGAAGTCCTGGTAACAAACTCCTGCCTCTTCATAGCTGCAAGGTCAAAGCTTATAAAAGGAAAAGGCTCATCATCAGGATGCGGGGTGCGCTCAAGAGACTCAAGAATAAGTGTGGCGTAAACACCACCAAAGAGATCTCCCTTGTTTCCAATAAGGGCGAGTCGGCGAGCAATCAAGGCACCCACATTATACGTAGTTTCCCCTGAGAGGGCATTTGCCAGGATAGCAATATCCGGCGCTGAACTGTTGCTCGTGTTGTCACGAGCTAATACCCCTCTAGCAATATAATATGTGAAATACTTGAGCTGGGGAAACAAGATGCTGGAAATTTTGAACATCGGATATCCCTTGTATCCTGGCTGCAAAGAGAGTTGAAGAACGTTCTCAGCTCGGTGGGTTGAGTGTTCATCTATCAAAATCCTCCTTAATACCTGACGCTTCAAGAAAATCGTTGCACGGAAACATCATTGCTCGTGCTGGACTTGTATCTTCCAGCAACTCCAGGGGCACAACATCTTCATTGTAGCTCACCCTAGCAGCTGAGGATGAAGCTGCAGCTCTAGTTACTCTATCAGTATGCTCGGGCTTCTTCTTCCCAAGCCATTGTCACAACCCCAAGTTAGGTAAATGCTAGGGTTTTATTGTGCCTTTGCATCATGCAAAATTTCAAAAGAAATTCAAAAAAATGGGGAAAAGAAAAGCCCTGAGAAATTAAATCAAATGGCCAGATAAAAATATTTTTCCAAAAATCATTTGAATATTTGGAAAATTCCCATAAATGGTGCTGATCATTTTAAAAATGGTTTGGGAGCAATCCCATGCTCATGAAATTTTCTAATTTTCAAACAATGGCTTGGAAATTAAATAAATACCCTATTTGAATTAAGATTCAAATTATTTGAATTTTAAAAGTGCTCAAAATTTATGAGAGGCTAACTCTATATTTTATGAGGCCACATATAAATTTGGGGCATTTTATAAAATGCCTTGCTATTTTATTTAGGGCAAAACAAATAACAGAAAAGGAAAACAAAAACAAAAACGCAGAGAAAAAGGAAAAGGAAAGCTAGCCCACCCCTACAGGCCTCGGGCCCAACTAAACCCCCACGGCCTAGGCCCACCTTGCCCTTGTCATCTTCCCCGCCGCGTCGACAAGCTGCTCGGTGGCGAGCATGCCGACGCCAGCGAGGGCCACGTCCCCCCTGGACCTTCCCACGGCTTCTACTCGCGCCATGCAGCTCACCAGAGGCCCCCCGCACCTTGTCCCCCTCCTCTGGCTCAACTTCCCCCCTCTCCCTCGCCGTGTTCTTCACCGCCGTAGCTCGCCGCGGAGCACGCCGCCGCACCGACGTGGCCAAAGGCCTCTGCTCGCCTCACCAACTTGTCCAGGACGCGCGCCGTCATCGACTTCGTCTCCGTGTGCAAGCAATCGAGCCCGGAGGCCCCAGAGACGCCGCCCCCTTCTCCAGTTCGCCGCCGGCCGCCGAGGAGAACGAGCTCCAATTCACCGCAACCAAGCCCCCTCCAGCTCCGCCGTCTAAGCCGTTGGCTCCAGGGTGAGCGTCTTGTTCGAACGCCCCTATCCCCAGCCTCTCCCGTGCCCGTTTTCTTCTTGTCGCCGTCGACAGTAGTCCGGCCGCCGCGCCCGACGACGTAGCCGTGACCCGAGACCACGCTTTTGACCCCCCCCCTGCTTCCTTCCCTGCGCAACACCGCGGGCTGCACGACCGTGCCCTCAGTTCTTCTCCCCGTGGCCTCTATCGCCGTCTCCACCTGAGCCCGAGCCCGGCCGTCGCGCTCCTCGTCGCCGGCATGGCTCCAGGCCTCCCCAAGGTCCCCGGCGTGCTCCACGCGAAGCGCACGAGCGAGAGGCACCCCCTGGTGCCCTCCTCTTCCCTCCCCGTGGCCCGTAGCGCTGTTCCGACGGAGCGCCGCCGCGCACAGGACACCGGCGGCTAGCCGCCGGCCGATTTGGCCTAATGACCTCGCTAATCCCCCCTGGGGTCTATGACAGGTGGGGCCCCAGCCCTGTTAACCCCCTCTGTTTATAAATAAACAAAGGATTAACCCCTCTGAGACTTACAAGTGAGTCCCAGCAGTCAGCCCCCCCCCTGATGTCACAATGACATCATGCTGACGCAGTAAAGCTTTTTAAATCTTTTTAATAATTCCAGAATTTACAGAAAACGGCCAAAACTTCAATAAATCATAGAAAATTCATATTAACTCCAAATTGGACAAATAATATATGAAAAATGATCAGGAGAAAATAAGCTATCCAAAAATCCAACTTTCAACTATGTTTGAGTTGAATTTAAATTGGGACCAGTAGCATATGTCATTTGATTTATTTGGAATTTATTCAAATTTAATTCAAATGATTTTGCAACTTGGACCATGGAAACTTGTTACATTTCAACCACACATCAGAGGCATATCATACACATTTGAAAATGATTCAAATTGATCAAACAATGTCACATGTAACTTGACTAAGTTTGAATTCAAATTGGAGTTTGAATTTGCAATTCAATTTGCAATATACTCCATTTAAATGGAATTGCCCAAACACATCAGAAACATATACATCAAGTTTCAACCTTCAACCATGTGTTTGTGCATTGTATTTATATTGCTTCCTTGTTTGTTGTTTGTCGAGTAGAGGTGGAACCGGAACAGGAGACAGCCCCCTTCGTTGAAGACCCTGAACCCGAACCTCGTCAGCAAGGCAAGCAAACCCCCATTGATCACGTCGATAAAATCCCACTTCCCTCTCATGTCTCGCTTATGCATTGTTTAGGATGATCACCATGATAACGTGTCTACCGCATAGTTGAACCCATATCCTTTGCATGACCTATCATCTTGTCACAGTAGTAATCAAACCACAATCCTAGCAGATGTAGGAGTTGGTTGATATCATGTGGCCCCTGCAACTGTTACTGCTTATTGCATGCTTAGTGATACAACGAGGTTTCTTTTGATGTGAGTCGGGATGATGATAAACATGGTGTTGATGAAAGTGAAACGTGTTGGTGAACCTACCCTAATACAAGGTGAACGATGAGAGGTTGTGTAGGAGTACACAGTGGGTTGTCTCGTTGAACACCGCCTTAAGTCCGAGTTCTTGTGTGGTGATCCAAGAAGAAGAGTACAACCACACATTGGGCTCACTGACCCCTCTCATCCTAGTACCTCACCCCGTTCGAACCCCAAGAGTCGCAGTAGTTCGGAGTTCTGGTAGGGCTGTGGCACGGTCTGCGAAGTGGATGAACGGCTTTTCAAGACCGGCTTGGGACCTGCACACATCGTTTGAGGCTGTACTGGAACCTCGGCCGGACTTCCATACGGATCCCCCTCAGATAGGCGACTCTCTGGACTAGAACGGAGCTGTGGGCGAAGTGTTGTGGTGGCATCCTCGCAGTCATCTCTTGAACGGTGACATGAAAAAGGCGGTAACTGATGACACGTGTGTGTAGCGGTACACCCCTGCAGGGTTAACAAAACTATTTGAATAGCCGCGTCTGCGGTTAAGGACTGGTTGGAAAGCTTAGCTTGATTATTAGACAACTTGAACTGGATACTTCTAAAACACACCAAGATAAGCGTGAGTGCTATGGGGTACTTCTCGTGGGGAAGTCGAGGAAGTAACCATAGTGGTGTAATTGGTTGAAGAGATGTAGTGGACTCGTGTACGCTTCTTACCTCAAGTCTGGTACTCGTAGTTCAGGACTAGCCAATTCAAAGCTGGCACTTCTGCAAGTGAAACCCCACCTCCCTTTACCTTGATACATATGCATGAGTAGTATAGCTCCTATGTAAGTCTTGCTGAGTACGATTTTGTACTCACGTTTGCTTAATCTATGGTTTAGATGAACCCACCGACCCCGATGGTGACTACTACCTGAAGTTCGAAGATTGAAGACTCAGACCAAGACCAAGCTAGTGTAGTCCCAGTCAGACGACTGGTTCCCTCGTGGAGGGCTTGTTTTTAGATAAGGCTTCTCTAAGACATTTGTTAAACTTGTCTGTACTCAGATCTACTTGCTTCCGCTTGTTTGTTGTAATGTTGGATCACATGCTTGTGATCTCTGTGTGCACTCTGTAAGAGTTATTAATAAAGATATATACTTTGTAGGGAATTGCAATGATACCTGTTGTTCATACAAGGCATGTGTGTTGCGTGTATGTTTATAACATGCATGTCTTAGTATGGGTTTTTGAGACCTTAGTTGTGATCTGGCTGGCGGTCTTTTATACACCAAGTGGCCCTTAGATGTGCGCAGCTTGGGGCATCGCGATGCGATTGTTCGATACTCTGTCTCGTGCACACTTTGATGTATGATCGAGCCCGCCCTAGACCCCGACTAAGTGATCGGGCTGGAGTAAGTCTATGTAAGGGTTATAATACAATCGATAGTATGATTGAGGCGACTTGTCTATGAGTATGGGAGTTCATCACCCATATCATTTAGACTTGTGTGCGGACGATGAGGACCCATTTCAGTTGATCATCCGGCCTGGATGGGATGCCCCTCACGTTCGATGCTTTCCGAGAATGTTCTGTGCTTGGCCTTGTCTGCTTAGACAAGTGGGTACGGTTCTCGGCTCTCCATATGTTTGTGTTGTAGCAAGGCTTGCATACGCTAACCCCGGGTCCCGACAGACTTGGTATCAGAGCAGGACTGACTGTAGGATTATCAGCCTTGGCCAAAGTCGAGTCTAGCCTTCTATAGTTATATAGTTATTCTGGGTATATAAGGGAACAACGTAAGGCTTCTTTTTTTTTTCTTACCCTCATCGATCTGAGTTCTGATTCACCGTTATCTTTTCTACGGGATGATAGGACTAGCCTCATCTATGTCTGAATAGAACATCTCGTTGATTGCCTCCTTATAGCCGTAGGATTGTTGTGGTTGTCCAGAGTCTCCGTATTTTGAGTTCCTTGAGGAAGTTCTGTCCAATTCTTCGAGGTTGTTTCATTTCCCATCCCAGTGTAGTCGTTATGCTGCCGGAATTATCCCGTGCTTCTTTGAATCATTGTCTTTGCATTATAGTCTTCTCCTTCTGAAATCATATCCTTTTATCCTTGACTCCATCGTACAACCAGTTCTGATTGTTGATTTCGATCACACAGGATGTCAGGTGGAACTCGTAGTGTTGTTCTTCGGAATCGAGACCGTGATCGTAATCGAGATGATGATGAACTTCCACCCCCGCCTTCTGCGGCGGAAATCATGATGGAAGCTGAGCGGAATAGACGTGATTAGACACGCCTTCTGGAGCTCATCGAGCAGAATACCGCCCACCATCGTAATGTGGTCGTCAGCATTCAGGACATCATCCTCCTCAAGCCATTGGTATTCTGATGTTCTTCTGAGCCCCTTGAAGCTGATGATTGGCTCCGTTCCATCGAGCGTAAGCTTGATACTGCACATGTTTCTCCCGATGACCGAGTTGTTTTCGCGGTATACTTCTTGGAAGGTGCTGCTCTTCAGTGGTGGGAGAACTATGTTGCAATGCAGCAAGATGGTCACGTAGTGACTTGGCAGGAGTTATGTGTTGCCTTTCGAGGGTACCACACTCTGGATGAGTTGATGGAGCGCAAGAAGGAAGAGTTTTGCAATCTGAATCAAGGAGAGATGTCCATTCATGAGTATGTGAGAGAGTTCAACCGTCTTGCTCGGTATGCCCAAGATGAGATCACCACCGATGCCAGAAAGCAGGCAAGGTTCCGTAAGGGACTTAGCCCCATCCTCCGTCATGATCTCAACCTCATCGAATTTGCCACCTTTGAGGATTTAGTCAACAGATCCTTCAGAGCTGAGCATGGCAATGAAGTTTTCGAGAAGTCTCGCAAGCATGCTCTTGAGCTTGCCCCTCTTCCAGTTCACGCCCTCAGAAGCGTATGATCTGGATTCCTAACAGTTTGTTTCCCCAAAACAACCCACCGAGGCCATCCCTTGTGCCGCCTCGTCCACCAGCTCCACCAAACAACCCAGCTCCTCGCACTATCTTTGGAGCCTGCTTTAGATGTGGCCATCCTGGTCACTACTCTCGTGAGTGCCCCGTCAACCAAAATGCTCCACCCCATGCCAAAGGAAAACCCACTATACGTGCCAAACCACCCCCGAAGGTTTCTACCGCTAAGCCATCAACCTCAGAAAATCTTGGACGTGTGAACCAAATCTCTGTTGAGGAAACTGATAGTACTTCTGACGTCATTCTTGGTACGCTCCCAGTCAATTTTGTTCCCACTTCTGTCCTTTTCGATCCAGGAGCATCTCACTCATTCATGTCGGAGAGTTATGCACTTCGGCATGAGATATCCTTTGATGAAATGTTCACCCCTATGATCATTCAAACTCCTGGTTCCAAGTGGCAAACTAATAGAGTAAGCCATGGTAATCAAATTGCAATTGAGGGTTTAGTATTCCTTGCTTCACTCATAGCCCTCAAGTCTTCAGACATTGATGTCATCCTTGGTATGGATTGGTTATCAAGACAACATGCTTTTCTTGATTGTAAAGCCAAGTCAGTTAGACTTGCACATCCTTCAGGCCAGACAATAGCTTACTCCTCACCCAGAACAAGAACCCAGGTGCATTCTTTGAATGTGCTTCCCCTTCCCGACCTTGAAGATGTTCCGGTGGTTCATGACTTCTCGGATGTCTTTCCTGAAGAGCTGTCGGGAATGCCACCCGACAGATGTGTAGAGTTCATTGTAGATCTTGCCCCAGGAACCGCACCAATTTCCAGACGCCCATACAAAATGGCCCCACGTGAGTTAGCTCAGCTTAAAACCCAACTGGAAGCTTTGTTGGAAAAAGGCTTCATCCGCCCTAGCTCATCGCCATGGGGTTGCCCCGTTCTGTTCGTAACGAAGAAAGATGGAACAGAAAGGATATGCGTAGACTATCGCCCGCTAAATTTAGCGACGATAAAGAACAAGTACCCATTGCCTAGGATCAATGATCTTTATGATCAACTTGCAGGATCCTCTGTCTTCTCCAAGATGGATTTGAGATTAGGTTATCATCAAATCAAGATCCGAAACGAGGACATCCCAAAAACGGCTTTCACTACTCGTTATGGTCTTTAAGAGTACACCGTCATGTCCTTTGGTTTAACCAATGCCCCCGCCACTTTTTCACGCATGATGAACTCAATCTTCATGGAGTATTTGGACCAGTTCGTCGTGGTTTACCTCGATGACATCCTTATATACTCGAAGAACGAAGAAGAACATGTCGAACACCTAAGGCTGGTATTGATGAAACTTAGAGAGCATCGCCTGTATGCTAAATTCTCCAAGTGTGAATTTTGGCTACCAGAAGTGACCTACTTAGGCCACGTGATTTCTGCAAAAGGAATTGTTGTGAATCCCGAGAGAGTTTAGGCCTTCCTTGACTGGACTCCACCTGAATCGGTTAAGCAAGTTAGGAGTTTTCTTGGCCTAGCCAGCTATTGTCGTCGTTTCGTCGAGAACTTTTCTAAAGTTGCAAAGCCTCTTACTGAACTCCTCAAGAAGGATAAGAAATTCCTATGGACTTCCAAGTGCGAGGAAAGCTTTCAAGATCTAAAAATAAGATTGACTTCTGCACCCGTACTTGCACCTCCAGACACCAAAAGGGATTTCGAGATCTATTGTGACGCATCACGCCAAGGGTTAGGATGCATACTTCTGCAAGATCGACATGTGGTAGCTTATGCTTCACGCCAGTTGCGGCCACATGAAGAGAACCATCCTACCCATGACCTTGAACTCGCTGCCGTAGTTCATGCCCTAACAACTTGGCGACATTACCTCCTTGGTAATCGTTGCGAGATCTATTCCGACCACCAAAGCCTCAAATATATATTCACCCAGCCAGATCTTAATCTCAGGCAAAGACGCTGGATTGAGTTGATAAAAGATTACGACGTAGTAATTTCTTACACCCCAGGCAAGGCCAATGTCATGGCTGATGCACTAAGTCATAATTCGTATTGTAACAACCTCATGTTACAACAGTATCAACCACTTCTTCATGAGGAATTTCGAAAGCTTAATCTCGAGATTGTTCCTCGTGGATCTCTTTTCAACTTGGTGGCGAAACCAACCCTTGAGGATCAAATCATAGTTGCCCAAAGACGTGCACGAGGTGTACGCCGGATCAAGGAGAACATTGCTAGCGGAGTTGCTAAATGTTTCTCCACAGATAGTAAAGGAATGGAATTCTTTGGAAATCGTTTGGTAGTACCTAAGAATAGGGAACTAAGGCAACTCATCCTCAAAGAAGCCCATGACACACCCCTCTCGATTCATCTCGGTAGCACAAAAATGTACCGAGATCTACGCCAGAGATTTTGGTGGACCAGGATGAAGACAGACATTGCTCGATTTGTTGCTGAATGTGATGTTTGTCGTAGCATTAAGGCAGAGCACCAAAGACCTGCTGGTACACTTCAACCTTTGCCTATTCCCGAGTGGAAATGGGACAAAGACGGTATGGACTTCATCACCGGCTTTCCAAAAACCCAGAACGGAAACGATGCCATCTTCGTTGTCATAGATAGGCTTTCCAAAGTTGCTCACTTCCTTCGACTTCGCGAGTCTATAACTGCTAGTCAGTTAGCGGACTTGTACGTCTCTAGAATTGTATCTCTTCACGGTGTTCCTTTGGAAATCTATTCTGATCGTGGTAGCCTTTTCGCCTCTAGATTTTGGGGAAGCTTTCAGCGTGCTATGGGAACTCATCTCTCCTTTAGTACGGCTTTCCATCCTCAGTCTAGTGGTCAAGTCGAAAGGGTTAACCAAATTTTGGAAGACGTGCTCAGAGCTTGTGTTATCTCATTCGGAAAGAATTGGGAGAATTCTCTTCCATTCGCCGAATTTTCTTATAACAATAGTTTTCAATCTAGTCTGAACATGGCTCCTTTTGAACTCCTATATGGACGACGATGTCGAACACCACTAAACTGGTCAGAAACCGGTGAAAGACAATTCTTCGGACCGGACATGATCAAGGAAGCAGAAGAGCAAGTTCGCATTATTCGTGATCAATTGAAAGCAGCCCAGTCTCGTCAGAAAAGCTACTATGATCGTCATCATAGGCAAGAAAGCTACAATCTGGATGAGAAGGCTTACCTCCGGGTTACTCCTCTGAAGGGAACCCAAAGATTCGGTATCAAAGGCAAATTGGCCCCACGTTACATCGGACCTTTCCGCATTCTTGCTAAACGTGGAGAAGTTGCCTACCAACTTGAACTACCCCCGCACCTTTCCCGAGTACATGATGTATTCCATGTGTCACAACTCAGTCGTTGCTTCAAGGACCCCATTCGCGAAGTCGACCATGAAACGCTTGAACTCTAAGATGACCTTTCTTATCGAGAATACCCCATTCGTATTATTGATTCCGCAGAGCGTGTCACTCGCCGAAAGAAGATCAAGTTTCTGAAAGTTCAGTGGTCACACCACTCTGAGAGAGAAGCCACGTGGGAAAGAGAAGACCGTCTCCGTGCCGAGTACCCCTCCTTCCTCCCGCAGACTTCTGAATCTCGGGACGAGATTCTTTTGAGTGGGGGCGAGTTGTCACAACCCCAAGTTAGGTAAATGCTAGGGTTTTATTGTGCCTTTGCATCATGCAAAATTTCAAAAGAAATTCAAAAAAATGGGGAAAAGAAAATCCTTGAGAAATTAAATCAAATGGCCAGATAAAAATCTTTTTCCAAAAATCATTTGAATATTTGGAAAATTCCCATAAATGGTGCTGATCATTTTAAAAATGGTTTGGGAGCAATCCCATGCTCATGGGATTTTCTAATTTTCAAACAATGGCTTGGAAATTAAATAAATACCCTGTTTGAATTAAGATTAAAATTATTTGAATTTTAAAAGTGCTCAAAATTTATGAGTGGCTAACTCTATATTTTATGAGGCCACATAAAAATTTGGGGCATTTTATAAAATGCCTTGCTATTTTATTTAGGGCAAAACAAATAACAGAAAAGGAAAACAAAAACAAAAACGCAGAGAAAAAGGAAAAGGAAAGCTAGCTCACCCCTACAGGCCTCGGGCCCAACTAAACCCCCACGGCCCAGGCCCACCTTGCCATTGTCGTCTTCCCCGCCGCGTCGACAAGCTGCTCGGTGGCGAGCATGCCGACGCCGGCGAGGGCCACATCCCCCCTGGACCTTCCCCCGGCTTCTACTCGCGCCACGCAGCTCACCAGAGGCCCCCCGCACCTAGTCCCCCTCCTCTGGCTCAACTTCCCCCCTCTCCCTCGCCGTGTTCTTCACCGCCGTAGCTCGCCGCGGAGCACGCCGCCGCACCGACGTGGCCAACGGCCTCTGCTCGCCTCACCAACTTGTCCAGGACGCGCGCCGTCATCGACTTCGTCTCCGTGTGCAAGCAATCGAGCCCGGAGGCCCCAGAGACGCCGCCCCCTTCTCCAGTTCGCCGCCGGCCGCCGAGGAGATCGAGCTCCAATTCGCCGCAGCCAAGCCCCCTCCAGCTCCGCCGTCTACGCCGTTGGCTCCAGGGTGAGCTTCTCGTTCGAACGCCCCTATCCCCAGCCTCTGCCGTGCCCGTTTTCTTCTTGTCGCCGTCGACAGTAGTCCGGCCGCCGCGCCCGACGACGTAGCCGTGACCCGAGACCACGCTTTTGACCCCCCCTGCTTCCTTCCCTGCGCAACACCGCGGGCTGCACGACCGTGCCCTCAGTTCTTCTCCCCGTGGCCTCTATCGCCGCCTCCACCTGAGCCCGAGCCCGGCCGCCGCGCTCCTCGTTGCCGGCATGGCTCCAGGCCTCCCCAAGGTCCCCGGCGTGCTCCACGCGAAGCGCACGAGCGAGAGGCACCCCCTGGCGCCCTCCTCTTCCCTCCCCGTGGCCCGTAGCGCTGTTCCAACGGAGCGCCGCCGCGCACAGGACGCCAGCGGCTAGCCGCCGGCTGATTTGGCCTAATGACCTCGCTAATCCCCCCCTGGGGTCTATGACAGGTGGGGCCCCAGCCTTGTTAACCCCCTCTGTTTATAAATAAACAAAGGATTAACCCCTCTGAGACTTACAGGTGGGTCCCAGCAGTCAGCCCCCCCCCCCCTGATGTCACAATGACATCATGCTGACGCAGTAAAGCTTTTTAAATCTTTTTAATAATTCCAGAATTTACAGAAAATGGCCAAAACTTCAATAAATCATAGAAAATTCATATTAACTCCAAATTGGACAAATAATATATGAAAATGATCAGGAGAAAACAAGCTATCCAAAAATCCAACTTTCAACTATGTTTGAGTTGAATTTAAATTGGGACCAGTAGCATATGTCATTTGATTTATTTGGAATTTATTCAAATTTAATTCAAATGATTTTGCAACTTGGACCATGGAAACTTGTTACATTTCAACCACACATCAGAGGCATATCATACACATTTGAAAATAATTCAAATTGATCAAACAATGTCACATGTAACTTGACTAAGTTTGAATTCAAATTGGAGTTTGAATTTGCAATTCAATTTGCAATATACTCCATTTAAATGGAATTGCCCAAACACATCAGAAACATATACATCAAGTTTCAACCTTCAACCATGTGTTTGTGCATTGTATTTATATTGCTTCCTTGTTTGTTGTTTGTCGAGTAGAGGTGGAACCGGAACAGGAGACAGCCCCCTTCGTTGAAGACCCTGAACCCGAACCTCGTCAGCAAGGCAAGCAAACCCCCATTGGTCACGTCGATAAAATCCCACTTCCTTCTCATGTCTCTCTTATGCATTGTTTAGGATGATCACCATGATAACGGTTCTACCGCATAGTTGAACCCATATCCTTTGCATGACCTATCATCTTGTCACAGTAGTAAGCAAACCACAATCCTAGAAGATGTAGGAGTTGGTTGATATCATGTGGCCCCTGCACCTGTTACTGCTTATTGCATGCTTAGTGATACAACGAGGTTGCTTTTGATGTGAGTCGGGATGATGATAAACATGGTGTTGATGAAAGTGAAACGTGTTGGTGAATCTACCGTAATACAAGGTGAACGATGAGAGGTTGTGTAGGAGTACACAGTGGGTTGTCTCGTTGAACACCGCCTTAAGTCCGAGTTCTTGTGTGGTGATCCAAGAAGAAGAGTACAACCACACATTGGGCTCACTGACCCCTCTCATCCTAGTACCTTACCCCGTTCGAACCCCAAGAGTCGCAGTAGTTCGGAGTTCTGGTAGGGCTGTGGCACGGTCTGCGAAGTGGATGAACGGCTTTTCAAGACCGGCTTGGGACCCTGCACACATCGTTTGAGGCTGTACTGGAACCTCGGCCGGACTTCCATACGGATCCCCCTCAGATAGGCGACTCTCTGGACTAGAACGGAGCTGTGGGCGAAGTGTTGTGGTGGCATCCTCGCTGTCATCTCTTGAACGGTGACATGAAAAAGGCGGTAACTGATGACACGTGTGTGTAGCGGTACACCCTTGCAGGGTTAACAAAACTATTCGAATAGCCGCGTCCGCGGTTAAGGACTGCTTGGAAAGCTTAGCTTGATTATTAGACAACTTGAACTAGATACTTCTAAAACACACCAAGATAAGCGTGAGTGCTATGGGGTACTTCTCGTGGGGAAGTCGAGGAAGTAACCATAGTGGTGTAATTGGTTGAAGAGATGTAGTGGACTCGTGTACGCTTCTTACCTCAAGTCTGGTACTCGTAGTTCAGGACTAGCCAAGTCAAAGCTGGCACTTCTGCAAGTGAAACCCCACCTACCTTTACCTTGATACATATGCATGAGTAGTATAGCTCCTATGTAAGTCTTGCTGAGTACGATTTTGTACTCACGTTTGCTTAATCTATGTTTTAGATGAACCCACCGACCCCGATGGTAACTTCTACCTGAAGTTCGAAGATTGAAGACTCAGACCCAGACCAAGCTAGTGTAGTCCCAGTCAGACGACTGGTTCCCTCGTGGAGGGCTTTTTTTTAGATAAGGCTTCTCTAAGCCATTTGTTAAACTTGTCTGTACTCAGACCTACTTGCTTCCGCTTGTTTGTTGTAATGTTGGATCACATGCTTGTGATCTCTATGTGCACTCTGTAAGAGTTATTAATAAAGATATATACTTTGTAGGGAATTGCAATGATACCTGTTGTTCATACAAGGCATGTGTGTTGCGTGTATGTTTATAACATGCATGTCTTAGTATGGGTTTTTGAGACCTTAGTTGTGATCTGGCTGGCGGTCTTTTATACACCAAGTGGCCCTTAGATGTGCGCAGCTTGGGGCATCGCGATGCGATTGTTCGATACTCTGTCTCGTGCACACTTTGATGTATGATCGAGCCCGCCCTAGACCCCGACTAAGTGATCGGGCTGGAGTAAGTCTATGTAAGGGTTATAATACAATCGATAGTATGATTGAGGCGACTTGTCTATGAGTATGGGAGTTCATCACCCATATCATTTAGACTTGTGTGCGGACGATGAGGACCCATTTCAGTTGATCATCCGGCCTGGATGGGATGCCCCTCACGTTCGATGCTTTCCGAGAACGTTCTGTGCTTGGCCTTGTCTGCTTAGACAAGTGGGTACGGTTCTCGGCTCTCCATATGTTTGTGTTGTAGCGAGGCTTGCATACGCTAACCCCGGGTCCCGACAGCCATCCTTTTGCTTTTCCTCAAAAACTCATTTCTGAAAAAAATTTGACAATTCACAAAAACAAGGATTTAAGAAAAATGAGTTGGGGCAAACTACTGTACTCACTTCCCTAAGTCATAAACTTGCATCAAAACTTGGAAAATAAATTTCTACACAAGCTTGCAAGCTCATATGAACAGCACCAAGAGCTACTAAATACTCACTAATGAAGTCACCAATCAAATATCTAATTGGAGGGGTGGAGGAGTCACATACCAGGGAGTATTTGCTCAAAATCTCAGCTCGAATGATGGGCTGTGGAGAGAGATCAAAAATCGCCTCCAAGAACAAGTGCAGAACTCGTGTTTTTGGAGAAAGAGAGAGAGAGAGAGAGGAAGAAGACTCACCTAGAGATGGGGCCTGTGGGCCCCAGGCGCCCTATGGGCGCAACCAGGGGGCGGCCGCGCCAGTTGGTCGCCTGGGCCACTGGTGGCCCCCCTGGTCAGCCCCAGGTGCCTCTGGGTCACTCCCGGCATGGAAATTTTTATTTTTATTTTCCTGGAATTTTTCTGACAACTTCACTGTTGAAAAAATTTCGAGGTTCAAAAAGCTGCAAAACTTTCTGAAAACTTGAAATAGTCGTTAGCTACGTGAAGCTTCAAAAATATAAGACTTTCGACCAGCAAGAAATATAAATCTAAAAGGAATGCAAACATAACAACATCTACTTTTTTACTTATATAAAACTCATCTAATAGCAAGGTTGATCAAGTCCTACTACTAAACAAGCAATACATAGGGCAAAAAGTTTCACTTACTATGAAGCATTCATGGTACCTTCACTTTAATGGATATTGTCCCCACCATAATGGTTTTATATTTGTGGTGCACATATAGAGGACAATCCCAATCACCAATCTTCACGGTCTCGATATTCTCTATAGAGTTGAGGCCATGCCTTTTGTCAGTCTTCTTCGGAAAATACACCGTGTGTTCTTTATCATTCACATTAAAAGTAACCTTTCCTTTATTGCAATCAATAATAGCACATGCGGTGATAAGAAAAGGTCTACCAAGAATAATAGACATGCTCCCATCCTCGGGCATGTCAAGCACAACAAAATCAGTAAGGATCAAACAATTAGCAACTTCAACGGGAACATCCTCACAAATACCAATGGGAACGGCTGTTGACTTGTCAGCCATCTGAAGAGATATATCTATAGGGATTAGTTTCTCTAAACAAAACCTCTTGTAAAGAGAGAAAGGCATAACACTCACTCCTGCTCCAAGATCACATAAAGCAGTCTTGACATAATTATTCTTTATGGAGCTAGGATTGGTGGGTATACCTGGATCACCAAGCTTCTCAGGAATCTTGCCACTAAAAGAGTAGTTAGCAAGCATAGTATATATTGCTTCATTAGGAAATTTTCTTTTATTAGTAACAATATCTTTCATATATCTCGAATAGGGAGGTAACTTAATAGCATCAGTCAAAGGGATTTGAAGAAAAAGAGGTTTCATCCACTCACAAAACTTATTGTAATGCTCTTCTTCTTTAGTTGTGAGAGACTTACCTGGAAAGGGCATGGGTTTA
This sequence comes from Bromus sterilis, assembly GCA_950022295.1. Taxonomy (NCBI): domain Eukaryota; kingdom Viridiplantae; phylum Streptophyta; class Magnoliopsida; order Poales; family Poaceae; genus Bromus; species Bromus sterilis. Next base: position 22,597,205 of record OX465596.1, on the reverse strand, counting down.
TGTACCCATGGTTCTCTTTACTTCCCATTTCTTCTTGCGATGAAGTCTTCTCTAGTGTATTTCTTGCGTTTGTCGGGTGCTTCTTCTTCTCGAACTTCGGGTGGATCCTTCTTTTCACCATCCTTTTCAGGATCAGCACCGTCTTCAGTCTCAGCATCGGAGGTAGATATACTATTTGGATAAAAAACAAGCTCTTCACTTGCAATTGGATCATTGGAATTGTCGTCTTCTTTGCGCTTATTCTTCTTCTTCTTTGGAGAACTAACAATTTCTTCTTCCTGCATTTGAGAATCTTGCTCGATTCTCTTCGGATGCCCCTCTGGATAGATAGGATCTTGAGTGCTAGTTCCACCTCGGGTTTTAATCCTGAAGGCACGTATATCCTGTTTGGCATTGTTAGCAAGCAAATCTTTTTGCACATTAGAAATTTGTTCAAGATCAGTTTGAACCATATGAAAATGCTTCACAAGACATTTAACATCATTAACTGGTCTACCTAGAACATCAAGCAAACTTTTGATAGCATGGGAATTATCATGCAAGTGACTTTGTATCCTCTCATTAAAGTGACTTTGCTTCATAATAAAGTTATCAAGCTCATCTAAACATTGATCAAGAGGCTTACCATGAGGGATGTCACTTGCATTGAAATCTAAAAGAGAGTGTACCTCTACCATAGGAGGGTGAGTGGTAGGCTCACACAACTTCTCAATAGGGGGTAGATTCTTCACGTCTTCAGTTTTAATGCCCTTCTCTTTAATAGACTTCTTTGCTTCTTGCATATCTTCGGGGCTTAGGACGAGCATGCCCCTCTTCTTTGGTGGTGGAGGTGGTTCAGGGACGGACCAATCTTCGTGGTCCTTGGCAATCTTTCCCATTAATTCTTCTGCATCATCCCGTGTTCTTTTCCTGAAAACACAACCAGCACAACTGTCCAAATAGGATCTGGATTCATCAGTTAGACCAGCATATAATATATCAATTAATTCATTCTTATGGACTCCATGTCCCGGTCTAGCCTGGATCAGACTGCAATACCTCACCCAAGCTTTAGGGAGGTGCTCATCCTGCAACTGTTTAAAGTTATAAATTCTTTGTAACGCAGCATGTTGCATATGAGCAGGAAAGTACTTATCAACAAAAGAGTGAGATAAGTCTTGAGGAATCTTAATGGAACCACATGGTAGTGCATCATACCATGCTTTAGCACCTTCTTTCAAAGAGAAAGGAAGAAGCTTAGTCACGTAAAAGTTTCGTATCTTTTCATCCGTAGTAAACAGGCCACCCAACTCAGTGAGTTTGGTCAGGTGTGCAATAGCATCTTCATTTTCTCTGCCATAAAAGGGGTCAGCTTCAACCATATATATGAGTGAAACATCAACGGAGAAATTATAATCAGGATCATTCATGCATATAGGAGATGTAGCAAATTCAGGATCAGGAATGGTCTTGTTCTTCAGGGAGTGTTTTTTGAGAAGCTTCTTAATAGCACCGGGGTCAGAGTCGACAAACTCTGTTAGCTCCCTGCATAAATCATCATCAAGCATACTATAATCATCCTCAAGGAGTCTCTCCTTGAGTTTAATCAAATCGGGATAATCGTAAGTTCCACCAATAGGGTAGCGAGTAACAGGAATTTCAATTCCAGATTTTTTTTTGCAGCAGTGATCTGTTTCTCAAGAGCGTAAACAAGTGAACCAATATCATCAAGAGTAGTAGAAGCATCATAAAAAGTATCAGACATAGTAACGGATTCAGTAGAAGCATCATGTGGTGGAGGTGAAGCAAACTTACTCATAACTAAAGGTGAATCAAGTGTCTCACTAGTGTTCAGAACAGTACCTTTTCTTGTATGGGATGGTAAGATTGGAACCTTGGGGTCTTCTTTCTTACCCATAGCGGATAAATTGCAGCAGGTAAAATACTTCAGGTAGACTTGTGAATAAAGCTTTGCTCCCCAGCAACGGCGCCAGAAAACAACCTTGATAACCCACAACTGCAGGGGATCGCGATAGTCTTCGCGGGTAAGATAACCCAATTTATAGATTCAACTCAAGGGGAGCCAAAGAATACCCACAAGCTTTGACAGTCAAGTTGTCAATTCAACCGCACCTGAGATACACTTACTTGCAACAAGATATTAATAGTAACTGCGATATGGAAGTGATGGTGGCAATGGAAATAGTGGCGGTGAAACAGTGAAAGTAAAACAGCAAAAGCAAACAACTAGTAACCAGCAGAATTAAAAACATTGTAGGCTAGGGAGATGGATGGTTGGGTGCTGCATGGATGAGATACTTCATGTATTTAACTTGGGGCAAGGCACACAAAAAAGCAATGATCATCTAGGCATATATCAAACATTAGGCATGTACCCCACAGGTAGTTGTGTGTGCTTGCAATAAGAACTTGCACAACATCTTTTGTCCTACCATCCCGCTACGAACGGGGCCAAAAGGAACTTATGGATATTAAGGTGCTCCTGTCAAAGAGCACCGGAAAAAAGCATTAACAATCAATGGATACAAGGAATCCTCAAACTATAGTCCATCCCCTTTGGTGTCCCAAGCTGTCACCTTTGGGATCGCCGGTTCTGGACTATAACAGGTGCATACAACTCGTAGATAGGATCAAGAACACAAATATATTCATGCAAACACATAGGGTTCAGATCTGAAAACATGGCACTCGGGCCAAAAGTGACAAGCATTAAGAGCAACAAGTTGAAGCAAAGATGATAAACACCAATCTAGATGATAGGCAACATGCCCCCAACAATCTGATAAACTGTTACATGATCTAGCTCATCCAATCCCTACCATCCCCTTTGCCTACATCAGGGAATTACTCACACATGAAAGGAGAAGTCATGGAGGGAGGATGGAGTGGTGATGATGATGACGATGGCGATGATCTCCCCTCACCGGAGGCCAAAATAGCCTCCAGATTAGCCCTCCCGGAGAAGAACAGAGGGTGGCCGCGGCTCCGCGACGAGAATTGGGAAAACGGCTTCTGTTCTGGGGTTTTCTCTCCACGGGAATAAATAGGGGGCAAAGTAGGGCACCAGAGGGGGGGGACCCTCGCAGGCGGCCTCCTGGCGCGGCCAGGGCTGGGGCCGCGCCAGCAGGGCGCTTGGGGATCCCCTGGCTGCCCTCTGGCCCCACTTCTGGTGTAGTGGTCCTTCGGGTGCGTGGATTTTCTGTGATTTTTCCTAGAATTTTCAGAGACACCTAAAAATACATTTTCCTGCACACAATAAAACCATACAGACAGCTCTACTGAAAACATCATTAGTCCTGGTTAATTTCATCCAAATCATGCAAGAATGAGGGCAAAACAATAGCAAAAGTGTTTGGAAAAGTAGATACGTTTGAGACGTATCACCAGCAAAGCCACATAGCGACAGCCAACGGAGTCCAACGTCCCCCTAAAAAACAGACACCAACATGGCCCCACTCGTCAGAGTTAACGGTCAACACGGCAAACGTCCGCTTTGAGCATTCGTGAGATTTTCAACTAAGGAAGTTGGGAAAAGTGAGCACAAGTTTGGAGCGTGGGGAAAAGTAAGCACAACTAAGGAACCAGGGGCACTAAATTAAATATCCCTTACTTTTTAGTCTGTTTTAGTTTTTCTTGCTGTTCATAACACGTTGGACCCTAGCCTTCATTGTTTGGGAGAGAAACGTGCTCCACTCCACCCTAGAACACAACATAGGATTGCATGCTTATCATTCTTTTTGTGTGTGTTCTTTATCTTTTCATAACTGTTGTCATGCTTAGCTCTTATTTTTCATGCTTATATTTTTAAGAGATTTTATTTAGGTTGCTTTAGGAACTCTCTTGAGTTTTCATGCTTATATTGTTTAGAGAGTTGGCTTGTTGCACTGAGTTGTGTGTCTTGCATGAGTAGGTAATTGAGGTTTCTATTATAAGTGTAGTAGTAGCTTGAAATAGTTTTGAGGTATTGATCTGAGTAATGTTTGGACTTTTGGTGCCAAGAGCTTGAGCCTACTAGTGATAGGTGTCGTATTTTGGGCCTCCATGTTTATTTTCGAAAACTACAGAAAATTAGTTGAGAACTCTAGCTACTAGATGGATCGCTAACCTCTGGAGGGGTTGGAATATATAGAGTACCCTCATGTACCATGGGTCGAGGATGCGCAAGGATAACCAAACCCCCATACACTCCTCCTCGGGGTACTTGTCTCTTTGTGAACCTCCTGATTAGATAGAGAGTTACCGATAATAAGTGCATGAGTTCTTCGGACTAATGTGAGTAGTCGATTGTTGGTACTTCCACCTTCCATATTTTGCTAGCCTCTTCGGTACCGTGCATTGCCCTTTCTCATCTTAAGAGTTAGTGCATACTTCGCCGGTGCATCCAAACCCTTGGCATGATACGCTTTGTCATCATAAACCTCCTTATATATTCCTAAAAACAGCCACCATACCTACCTATCAAGGAATTTCCATAGCCTTATTGAGATACATTATCATGCAACATACATCATCTCATGACTTTATCTTCATGTCATACAAGCTTTTGCTTGATCGAGGAGTCGCATGCTAGTTGGACCTTGCCCTAATAATTGCTACATGACGCGCTAGTATCATTGCATATCATGCTACACTAGCAGACGCATACATTTTCATACATCATGATAGTTTTTCAGTTTTCTTTATGTTGAGTACTTCTTGTAAAGTGTGAATATCTTCTTTATATTCTCGTAAAATATAGAGTGTTGCTCTTAAGTGAGGAAAAGATCCCAAAGATAAAAAAAATATCCCAAAAGAGGACAAATGAGAGATAAATATAAAGAGCCAATGAGGCCACAAAAATACAAAAAATAGAAAAAGGAGAAAAAAGAAATAAAAGAGAGAAGGGGGAAACACTGCTATTCCTTTTGAAAGATCCACACTCGTACTCCATTGTCATATTTGTACTCCATAGAGATATTCATATTAATCATGCATAACTATGTGGGGATACTTACACTATAGAGCTTGGCTTGCATATTCCAAGGAGGAGCCTCCTCAAAAGAGCTCTAGGTCTTCATGAGCAAGCAAGTTGGATGCACCCCCACTAGTTCCATTGGATAGCTTACCTTAGCTCATATGTGCATTCGTTGCATGGCAATCCCTACTCCTCACATCATATCTATCATTTGGCTTCCTCGCCTATAATTGTCCTCATTGATGTGAGCCTTTCACACCTTTTTGTCTTCCTTCCCCGTCATTTTTCTCTTTTCCATCCTAAGTGCCAACATATCTTGCTCGCGCTCATCCATTGCACGAGTGCTCAAAGTCGGAAGGGAGAGGATCAGTTTGATTTATGCCTGACTAGTGGTCTGGGGATGAGTCAAAATAAGATTCTGAAGGAGACCAAGTGTGAAGTTTTAGTAGATTGAGTTCTCAATTAAACTATATAGTATTTTTATGCTCTAAACCCATCTCCCACTTCTTGCACGCAAACACCATTTGGAGACATTCGAGTCACGGACAGCGAGAGCTCTTGCACCTTTATGTTCATAATTTGCTAGTTTGGATACTAGATATAGACTCTTGCTTGTTATTGTCTTGACTTGAATTGCATATCTTATTTGCTTTACTTTGAAGTTCTTATATGTGTGTTAGCATGTCACCACAGAAATTATGTGTGTTATCATTTACCTACTCGAGGATGAGCAGGAATTAAGCTTGGGGATGTTGATACGTCCCAAACGTATATATAACTTCTGCGTGTTCCATGCTCTTTTAGGTGACATTGCTATGTGTTTTGCTACACTTTCATACCTTTTTACACATATTTTGACTAACCTACTAACTCAGTGCACCCAGTGCCAGTTTCTGTCTGCTAATGTCTGTAAATTGCAGGTTATTACCCATATTTACACAGCTCCAAAAATTCCAGGAAAATATATAAAAACCAGCACGACGGAAGCTTCCGAATCATCGAAGGAGAGCCGGAGGGGATCCAGGGCCCACCCAGGCGGCCACCTGGCGCATCCCCCCTCGTGGTCGTGCCACCAGGGCGCCTGGGGGCAGGGCCACCCCCTGGTGCCCCCCTTCGGATTATATTTACTCCTCGCTCTAAAAACCCTCGCAGACAGCCCTGCATCGCGATTTTCACCTCTGTTTCGCCGTCACTGCGCTTCCAAGATCGGGAGCACCAGAAGACCTCTTCCCGGCACCCTTCCGGAGGGAGAATTGACCTTCGGGAGCTTCTCCACCACCATGAGCGCTTCCCGGATGTGCCGTGAATAGTCCCCCTTGGACCATGGGTCCATGACCAGTAGTTATGTGATATCTTCTGTAAGGCCCGATATGCGGTACTGTTCCAGATCTAGATGTTTCCATCCAGATCCAGGGACGAAGCACATATCGGTCCCACCGCGACATATGAAAATTCCATATGCCCCGGATTTCCAACATGATATCACAACATTACAGCTACATGGATACAACATCTCATACAATCGGCATACAACTTCCTTAAATACATTACATCAGCGGAAGATACATGTCTGAGTACAGACTACATTCAAATGCCTAGTGGCAAAGGTAAAACACACCATTCCCCTAACCACACGGGTCCAGACTCTCCGTCGGGATCCTCCTAACTAGTCGTCGTCGAGTCTCCGTGAAGGCGTCCAGAAGAAGGGTCGAAGTAGAATCAACTGCAGCGTCTGATCAGGAAAAACATAAAAGGGAAAAGAAAAGAAAGGGGTGGGAATATATCAAAAGTCTTGTAAATAACTTATCACGGGTAAGATGGGGGTAGTGGTGAGGTTGCAGACGCACTAGCAATATATGAGTGGCTAACGATTTATTTTAGAGTAAGATGAGAACCAAGCATTCGATGAGGAATCGCCTCCAACAAGTCTTGTTATCAACTACTTACGCAAACATAACACCTATCCTATCCTTGTCCTAATCTTCGCATCCCGACGAAGAAGAAGCAGTCAAGGCACACACACGTTGATCAAGTTATAAGGATTATCTCGGTTGTTGTTGTCTATGAACAAGGAGTAGGTCTCAAGTCGTCCATAGCCGTGGACACGGCTTCTCGAAAAGATTTAACCATGCAGGGGTGTACCAACTGCCCATTACAAGGCTCCGCACGCACGCCCATCTCTCTCAGTTTTTACCCATCACAGGCAGCCATTTTATGATTTAGCCCCGAGAGATCCGAAAGGACAGGTCCCTCTAGCTAACAACGAACAAATCCAAGTGGCCCCCGTGGAGTCGACACCCAATCCAAAAGCCGGCCACGCTCTTGGATCGGACTCTTCCGTCTGGCCAAGGTCGAGGTAACTGATCCCCTCACATGTGGGCAGCCCCCTAGCTCACCAGTGTGGACCAACAGAGAAACCATGTCTCCGCTGGCCCTGGTTGTTTTAAAGGATATCTGCTAGGAGTGACCCGACAGACATATATGCATGGTTTCAAATGGTAAATCAGCGTGGGCCACCTCTAGAAATGTTTGAAGCTAGATAGGTAAGAAAAGGGGACCCCGTAAAATCCCACACACGGTTAGGCACACTCAGTCTTAAAACCAATACCCGGAACTCGGATCCTAGGAGACTCGAATGGAACAAAGCGTCGGGTAGGGATAGCCTAGACCTTCCATCCTTCGTCGAATATAGTCTACATTATAATAATCATATCATCCACAATAAATATAATAATGTGATAGCCCAAACCAAGGAGTAACAGGATAACAGTTGATAAAATCCTAGCATGCATACTAAGCAGTGGCTGAGCAGCGAGCAAAAGTAACATAGCCGAACAAGGTTTGCTGGGACATGGAGGACATGGCTGTTTGGGTTTATTTGAGAGGCATGAATATAAAGTGGTAGGATCAAGCAATCATTCTATCCTACACCTAGGAGCGAGTGAGCTGAAAGTCATAAGCATGATATATGCTCCCCCTTACCTAATGAGAAGACGATCCGAAGGTGAAGTCAATCGCAAGCTCGCATCGTCTCCGAGAGGTACCCGCGGAAGCACACAAGCAGGAAACACTAGAAAAGGCAATCGACGAGCAAGCATCTATTACTACGAAGCAATCACGAGCAAGCATCAACAAGAAGGCAACACGAGACATCGCACTACGGCATCGTATCTATCGTCGAGAGCGGTTACTAACAGGTTAAGTGAAGTACTCGTCACACACGACGATACTGCACGTTTACGATGGTTCAAGTTTTTTAGCTACAGGTGATCAACAAAGGTTGTTAACATGGCAACTCAAGCAAGCATGGCATAGCACACAAACATGACAAGAGGTGAAGCATAAAGTAAACTACCTATACTAGTCATTTTAAGTGAAGCAACTCCCTAAACAAGGCATACCAATAAGTACCCCACAATAATTAAAGCATTTCGTACTGTTCTGCCCGAAACCATATTTTAGGTTGGTTAACAACAACAAACAATAGTATAAACACAAAGTACACGAAAAACTAATCAAGTTTCATATAAAGAACACTCCAAACGGAGTTACGGTTAAAAAGATACAAGAAAAATAAGTTATGCACACATGTTGTTAACATCCGGGAGCTTACTTTAGAGCAATGCATAAAACGGATAATGGATGCAAACATGCTCACAAATGATATGAAACTAAAGTAGACATGGCAGGGAAGGCATGGCAAAAGGAATCATGCAAAAAGGCATCATGGTTCACTAATTATAAGCAACACAAAAAGCTATAAAACATTCCTCATCAAGGACTTAGTGAAAATCAGGAAAATAGGACAAAAACTGGTATTATCATGCTGTATAAACAGGAGCAAAACTATATGCAAATGTGCAGCAACATGACATAGAAATATATGAGCATGGAGTAGGCATGATGAGGATCAGGTACAGACAAAAATCATGGTCATAGGCCTCATAGATCAAAAGATATTAACCATGCAACATGGCATCGGAAAGTTACAAACTTAGAGAAAAACAGAGGTGGCTGTCAACAACAGTGGCATAGAACTTTGGAGCTAAACATAGCTATGACCAGGAATGTAAACATGACAATGCAATACATATAATGGAAGTAGACATGGCATAGATCAAAATGACATATTGCAATACTCAATAGGATGCACGGTTAAAAAGATATAGGGCAGCAAAGTAGCAACTTTATATAAACAGCAGCACATATCATCAGGGTCACCACTTTGGAGCAAGAATTAATATAGATTGTGTTGAGAACTCAATCTACTAAAGTTTCAAACTTGGTCTTCTTTGGAATCTTATCTTGACTCATCCCCAGACCACTAGCCAGGTACAAGTCAAAATGATCCACTCCTTTTCGATATTTTGAGCACTCATGCAATGGATGAGCGTAAGCAAGAAAGTTGACACTTAGGATGGCAAAGAGAGGATATGGTGGAGGAGCAAGACAAAAAGGTGTGAAAGGCTCACATCAATGAGGACAATCATAGGCGAAAAAAAGCCATATGATAGATATGATGTGAGGAGTAGGGATTGCCATGCAACGGATGCACATATGAGCTAAAAAGATCTCTAATGGAACTAGTGGGGGTGCATCCAACTTGCTTGCCCAAGAAGACCTAGATCTCATTTGAGGAGGCTCGTCATTGGAATATACAAGCCAAGTTCTATAGTGTGAAGGTCCCCACATAGCTATATGCATGAATGATAATCTCTATGGAGTACAAGATATAAGAGGGAGTACGAGTGTGGATCTCTCAAAAGGAATAGTAGTGTGCCCCTTCTCTTTTTTTATTTATTTTTCTCTTTTTTCTATTTTTTGTATTTTTTGGTGGCCTCAATGGCTCTTTCTATTTCTCTCATTTGTCCTCTTTGGGATCTTTTAAATTTGTCCTCTTTGGGATCTTTTAATTTGTCCACTTTGTGATCTTTTCCTCACTTTGGGGGCAACACTCTATATATTACAAAAAGTATAGAAGATCTTTCACACTTTACAAAGTAATCAAATCATAAAGAAGATGTAACTATCATGATGTATGCAAACGTATGCCTCTGCCGGTGTAGCAGGATATGCAATGATACTAGCGCGTCATGTAGCAATGATTAGGGCAAGGCCCAACGAGCATGAGGCTCATCGATCAAGCAAGTAGCATGTATGACATGAACATCAAGTCATGAGAAGATGGATGTTGCATGGCAATATATCTCGGAAAGGCTGTGGAAAAGCCTTGATAGGTAGGTATGGTGGCTGTTTTGAGGAAGGATATAAAGAGGTTTATGATGACAGAGCGTATCATGCCAAGGGTTTGGATGTACCGGCGAAGGTGGACGCTAACTCTCGGAGTGAGAATAAAGCAATGCACGGCACATGAGAGGCTAGAAAAATATGGGAAGGTGGAAGTGTCAACTTTCGAATACTCACATTAGTCTGAAGAACTCATGCACTTATTATCGGTAACTCTCAATATAATAAGGAGGTTTCACAAAGAGACAAGTACCCCGAGGAGGAGTGTATGGGGTTTTGGTTATCCTTGCGCATCCTCGACTCATGGTACGTGAGTGTACTCTAATATTCGACCCCTAAGAAGAGTAGTGATCCATCTAGTAGCTAAAGTTCTCAACTAATTTTGTAAGTTTTTGAAAATAGACACGGATTGCCCAAAATACTACATCTATCACTAATAGGCTAAACCTCTTGACACCAAAATTACAAACATTACTCAAAACAACACCTCAAAACTATTGCAAGTTACTACTACAACTGAATAGCAACCTCAATTACCTACTCCAAGTCAAGACACAAAACTCAGTGCAACAGGCAAACTCTCTAAACAAGATAAACATTAAAATTCAAGAGATTTCCAGCAACAAACTAAAAAAAGCTCTTTGAAAAGATAAGCATGAAAACTAAGGGCTAAACATGACAGTAGCTATGAAAATGATAAAGAACACACACAGCAAAGATAAGCATGAAAATCCTATGTTGTGTTCTAGATTTTGGAAGTGGAGCGTGGTTCTCTCCCACACAAAGAAAGTTGGGTTCTAACTTGTTATTAACATCAATCAAAGCTAAAGAAAACTAAAAATAAAACCTAAGAGCGAGACGCTCCAAGCATAGCACATAACGCATGAAGTGATAAAAATATAGTGAAACGAGAGACGAACTGATAATTGTTGATGTAGAAGGGGATGCACGGGGGCATCCCCAAGCTTAGACACTTGAGTCTCCTTGAATATTTCTTGGGGATTCATGGGGGCATCCCCAAGCTTGAGCGCTTGACACTCCTGAATCTTCTTTCATCATCTTCCCTCGCACACTTGAAAACTCCCTTCATACATAACTCATCATATCTGATTAGCGAGGTTAGTACCCCACAATAAAATATATTTTTCTCTACTGGAAATAAAGATATTCTTGAAGAGCTACTGTTTCTCAAGATTTCCAAAAAGTTTTTGCAAAGAAAAAGCAACCTTAAGGTTTGCAAAACGAAGAAAAGGCAAAACAGGACAGAATCTGTGAAAAATAGACCAGCAGGTAGTAAAGAATTTTTTAGGGATACTTCTGCAACTCAAATCAAAAAACTCAGAACATACGAAAGTTCCGTAATTTTATAGAGCATGCTGTGTAAAACATTCAGCTCAAAAAGATGAACTGGGATTTTTCCATGATTTTTCTAGTCACGAGGACAGAATCTGTTTTCTAGAGAGCATGTCACAACTTTCACTTCCCTTGTCATATGAGGCTATAAATGGCACAAAGCTTGAAAAGTAAAGATACAACTATGTTGATACAGTAGTAACAATCATCAAGACCACTAAAAACAGAAGAAAAACAAAAAGGAAATCCTAAATTCGTTGTGGGCTGCCTCCCGAAAGCGCTTCTTTAAAGCCATTAGCTAGGCTTGATGCAAATAGATCAAGTCTTTTCAAGAAAATAACTAGCCCGTGTGACGGACTCAAAAGGCAACTTAATCTTTTTCCTAGGGAAGTGTTCCATCCCTTTCTTGAGAGGGAATTGGAATTTTATAATCCCTTCTTTCATATCAATAACAGCACCCACGGTGCGAAGAAAAGGACGTCCCAAAATAATTGGACAAGAAGGTTCACATTCAATGTCCATAATAGTAAAATCAACGAGAACATAATTGTCATTGACAATGATAAGGACATCATCTATCTTCCCCAAAGGTTTCTTTATGGAAGAATCGACAAGACGAACACCAAAAGAACAAGGATCAAAAGGTTTCAATTCAAATATATCATACATTCTTTTGGGCATAACAGAGGTACTAGCTCCAACATCACATAAAGCATAGCAAGAAAAGTTATTCAACTTAATTTTAATCATAGGATCCCAACCATCTTCTAGATTTCTAGGTATGGAGGCTTCTACCCTAAGCTTCTCCTCTCTAGCTTTGATGAGAGCATTAGTGATATGCTCCGTGAAGACAAGATTAAGTGTGCTAGTGTGGGGGTCTCTAGACATCTTGTGAAGGAAACGAATAACTTCAGAAAGGGTGCAACTATCAAAATCAAGGTCACTACTATCAAGTAAAGTAGTAGTTGTGTCCTTTAGGCTCACTTGTTTGGTAGCTTCTATAGTCATAGGAATTTCTTCTTCTACGGTTGAGGTCATAGCATCACCATTAATAGGTCCTATGGGACTAGGGGTGCATTGGGTGCTAAGAGTTTGGATATCCTCAACCACTTGGATAGTAGCAACAGTATGGTGTGTAGGAAGGCTCTTAACTCTATCTTCTTCCTCCTTTTCTCTAGCCCATCTCTCTTTGAGTTTAGCCATCATCCTAATGTTTTCATTAATTTGCACTTGGATAGCATTCATAGGAGTGACCTTCCTCTCCTCAATGGGATAAGTTCCAATTTTAAGAAATTCTACTTCATGAGCTAAATTGTCTACCTTCGACGAGAGGTTATCTAATTTATCTAGTTTTTCCTCTACACTCTTGTTGAAGGCTTTTTGGGTAGTGATAAAGTCTTTAAGCATACTCTCTAATTCAGAAGTGGAGTTTTTGGTGCTAGGATAAGTGTCGTTGTTCCCGTAGTTGGAGGGGAACGGTCTACGATTGCTACCAAAATTACTCCTATAAGCATTGTTATTGAAGTTGTTTCTAGAGATAAAGTTCACATCTACACTATCTTGAGCAATCAAAGAGTTTAAAGGCACGTCATGAGGATCAATAGGAGATTGATTGGTAAGTAGAGACATAATCAAGTCAACTTTTTCATTTAGGGAGGAGATCTCCTCGACAGAGTTTACCTTCCTACTTGTTGGAGCTCTTTCGGTGTGCCATTGGGAATAGTTGGTCATCATCTCATCGAGAAATTTTGTGGCAGCACCAAGTGTAGTTGACATAAAGGTTCCTCCCACGGCCGAATCTAACAAGTTCCGCGAGGTAAAGTTCAACCCTGCATAAAATGTTTGATAACCATCCAAGTAGTCAAACCATGCGTAGGGCAATTCTTAACAAGAGATTTCATGCGTTCCCAAGCTTGGGCAACGTGTTCATTATCCAATTGCTTAAAATTCATAATAAAACTCCTCAATTGGATAATCTTAGCAGGGGGTAGTACTTCCCAATAAAAGCATCCTTGCACCTATCCCAAGAATCTATGCTATTCCTAGGCAAGGATTGAAACCAGAGTTTAGCTTCATCTCTCAAGGAGAAAGGAAAAAGCTTAAGCTTAACAATATCACCATCTACTTCTTTATACTTTTGCATATCACAGAGCTCAATAAAATTATTTAGTGCAAAGCAGCATCATCTCTAGCACCGGAGAATTGATATTTCATGACAAGGTTCAGCAAAGCAGGTTTAATCTCATAAGAAGGTGCTAAAGTAGCAGGTGTAGCAATAGGAGTACAGATAAAGTCACTGTTGTGACTAGTGAAGTCACACAACTTGGTGTTCTCAAAGGAACCCATAGTAGCAGCAAGCAAGATAACTATTTTTTTTGATAAAGAACACTGAAGCAAAAAACTGAAAGGTAAACTAACAAGACTAAAAAGCAAAGACAAAAGATAGTGTGCAACTCCCCTATCTTGAAGAGTGGAGTCCCCGGCAACGGCGCCAGAAATTGCTTTTGATGGTACGATTTAACGCCCCCCCGTTGGTTACCCAAAGTGGAAGGTTGAGATGTAGACAACGGAAATTTCCCTTAGCGAAGATGCTAAGTTTTAGGATCGACCTGTTGGACTCCAACAGATACAAGTAGGTGGCAAGGAAACAATGGAACTGTTTTAGACAAAAGTTGCTTCCTTGACCTGGACCTGCACACACAGCAAATAACTTTGCTTCCCAACGAGTACAGAGGAGTTGTCAATTCCTCCGGCCTTGTTGTTTACAAAGGATAAAACGCACGGGATAATAATGATAGTGATAACAATGGAAAAGTAAATACTGAAAGTAAATTGATAGTGTAAACAGTAATGGAAATATGGACCGGGGTCGTATGATGTTCACTAGTGATGTCTCTCTCCCAAAAGACGATAAAATAGCCATGCGAGGTAAAGAAATTACAGCTGGGCAATTGACAGGATTATGTGATCAAACCAATGCTAATTATGCTATAAAAAAGGAAGAGGCTCAAAAGCATGGGCGGTACGCCAAGACAAGTAGACCGAAATCCATCTGCATCTACCTACTAATCATCCACCTTGAGATATCTATCCAGAACATCTCGCTGGTGTTAAGTTGTGAATCTCACCCAAAGTGTAAACTCAAAGCAACGGACAACTGCATTAAAAAACTTTGCGTAAAGTAAACAATCCTTGCACCCGCAAGTAAAAGCACCGTTGTTTTCCCCTTGTGGCAACAGCACATCCCCTACACTCATGTTTCTGTCACTCAAGCTAGTCATCGGGGGCATGAACCCACAATCATGCATAACGCTCCCTCTTCCAGTCACTACCTACTACTTGGCCAAAGCAATAAACAGCAACGGAGAACATGCAAGAATTACTTTAGAACATTGTAACATCCCAAAATTTTCTAAATTTTGGAATGTTAATAATTAAATAGATAATGATTGTTTGCTTGATGTGTTTGATTTTCTCTGGGATTTAAAACTTTTTTTGGAGTTTATTGAATATCAAAAGGAGAGGGAATAAAAGGACTTTCCCTAATATTCCTAATTGGTGTTTTTGGAATTTATTACATAAAACAAAACCAACAAAACAAAATGAGAGAAGGTAATATGACTCCTTCAACATACGAAAAGGTCGGAAAAAAAATTAAATCATTATTTGAATTCTTCTGAATAATCAAAACATT
Source organism: Bromus sterilis (assembly GCA_950022295.1). NCBI lineage: Eukaryota > Viridiplantae > Streptophyta > Magnoliopsida > Poales > Poaceae > Bromus > Bromus sterilis. The sequence continues at coordinate 22,581,957 of OX465596.1, read as the reverse complement.
TTTCAACTCAAGGAAATTCATTTGAGAGCATATAAAATGACTTATCCCCTTTTTAATAAAGTTGGAAAATATTTAGAATATTACTTTAAAGTTTTTAAAAATTTATTATGAGTATTATAAATAACTCTAAAATTATTTTGGGGATTTTATAATGCTAAGAGAGTTTTTATTTCATTGAAATGATTTATTAAATATTTTAAAAGAGTTGAAAAAGTATTCCAATGAGATATTTTTATTTTACCAAATTACTTATTGGTGTAAAAAAATTAAAATTAAAATTTATTATTTAGAAATGGTTTGTCAATGTTTTTGACCAAATAAAATTATTTTTAATAATTTATTGGATTTTATTTGATTTATGAAAAGTATTTTATATTTAAATAAAGTATTTAGAAAACGTTCTTATTTTTATTTTCTTTTTTGGAAAATGTATTCATTAAATAAATTTCTTTGTATTATTTGATGAATTTAGAAATTTATTTCACATTTTTCTGATGAGTATTTATTTTTCTACAATTGTTTGAAGTTTTGGTTTTAAATTAAAAGAAAAACCGTGTGCAGCCGGCCCAGTAGTTTTTTTTCGCCCGTGGACGCAGTAGAGCCCATGTTGGACCCGTTTTGGTTCTTTTCAGACTATAAAGAGTTTTCGTTTTCTTTTCTTTATCCTTTTTTTTCTAAACCCTAGCGGACCCCACGCCCGACCCCGCCGCAGCCGCTACGTCAGCCGCCGCCGCCTCGCCGGAACCGTCGGCCGCGCTGCACGCCGCCGCCGGAGCGCTGCCTCCTCCCCGCGCCCGTGCGCCGCCCCTGACCGGCGCCACCACGACGGGCCGCCGCCGGAGACGCCCCGCCCGGAGCCCACCTCGCCGGAGCCGCTCGCCAGGGCAGACCGACGCCGCCACAAGCCGCGTCCGCTGCGCCCCATGGAGCCGCCGCCTGTGTCGTGCGCCGCCGCCGGCCGCCTTGCGCCACCCCTCGCCGGAGCCACCACACCGTCGCCGCACCACGCCGGACTCCGCCTCCACGCCGAGCTCGCCGGAGCAAGCCGCCCTCGCCGGAGTCAAACTCCGGTCAGATCTGAGTCAAACTGCCCAGGGACCCGATTGCTTTTTGCAAAAATATTTATTTGCAAACAAGCCCCTGTTGGCAGAAAACCCCCTGATCTCGCGCCCGCAGTATCTCCCACACCGTGCGTCGGATCGAGGTGAAACTTTTTTTACGCACTCGTGTTGTTCTGTACTTTAGCATGGAATAAATTTTTGCACACTTTTGAATTTGAATTTATTTCAAATTCAAATTCAAATTTCGGAGGTCGTATCTTTTAAACCGTTGATCCAAATCGAGTGATTCTTTTTGCGTTGGATCACTCGTTCCATGTACTTTCTGTTCATATCATGTGTACACAAAAATTCAAGTGTTTCTTGATCTGTTTAAATTCAGATTCAATTCAATTTTGCACTTGCTATGACCTGCGTTGTAGTATTCCGTTTCACGTGATTCTTTTTGCATATCGGATCACTTGAGACATGTTATCGGTAAGATTCATACACTTTTCATGTGGGCATGATATTCACCTTGAATTCATAATGTCCATGATCACAATTCCTTACCGATGACTCTTTATCTGTTGACTCTCTCGAGTTCACTTCCACCGATCACTTCGAGCATATCGACACCCTTGCACTTCAAAGTTTTTATTTTGTTGCTAAAACTTTTGTGTTTGTTTGTTGATCTTTTGTTTGCCTTGTGATGTGATTGCTTAATTGAGTTCCTTCCGTTGCGATAGATTTCTCGGAGTGTGACGAGTAGAGTTGACTGGACCGTGAGAGCGAAGGACTTCACTGAATGGAAAAGGCAAGTTACACTTTGACCATACCTCAACCTATATTTTCTATTATGCATGTATCAAATTATCACCCTATGCATGTGTAGGATTATATATTAGTTATGATTTTAAACCTAGTAGGATAGCCATATGTTCTGACCTTGTATTTCATTGTCGCCCTAGGATCGTGGTTGTTATATACTGCTATTGCTTTGTAGACGGGGATTGGTTGAGTTATCATTGAGCTATGTGAGGATTAATGACTTGACTAGCAAACTTAAATAGAAATCACCTATGGGCGGGCAAGGAATGCATCCTGGGGCTCGTGCCTTGGATGAGGGACCAGGGCTAAATGCTTCCCGAATGGTTGTTTTGGTGTTGAACCGGGTGCGACATGGTGTCTACCCTCTGAACGCAGTGGGCCCCGTCCAGGCTCAAAAAGATCGGAAAGACAGTGTGACTAGTAGCTTCCATGTACAACCACTGGCTATATGGGCTCTGGCTTAGATGAGTAAGTTGTGGGCAACCTGGCCCTGGTAGCTAGCTGATGTAGATATGATAGGTGTACCGGCTACCAAAGGGTGGAGGCAACCTCTTCTGAAAGACTATGTCTCAATCTTCGGGTTGAGTCCAGTGGGGAAAGTGTACAAACCTCTGCAGAGTGTCAAAACTGATCATGATTAGCCGTGTCCACGGTCACGGACAACTTTGAGCAACTGGGCATTATTGTTGTTGGATGGTCTTGACAGATAATTCACCTTAATAAGAATTTGAGTGGGAACTTTTAATAAAGGGATGGTTGGAATTGGTGTAGCCCGATTCAACCATACTTAGGACTAGCAAGACAAATTAAAATTTGATTAGTTGTAGAATGTGAGGGAAAAACTGGCTTTCTGCAAAACTAAACCATAAGCCTATCCTTTGACTTACCTTGCATGTATATGTAGGTCTGCTATATACTTTTTCGTGTGACTTGCCGTACAAATCAGATGTACTGACCCGTTGTCGGGCTGTAACCTTCGGTGTTGCAGGATTGTATACGACGAGTAAGTGATGCGTTGTAGGGTTACGATGTCTATACTCAACTATGCCGGTGGATTTGATGGACGCCACGAAGCTCTTTATTGTTTTCCGCTGTATTATATTGTAAGCTAGCCTTGAGCTTTGTAGGTATGCTTTATTGTAATACTGGATCTTCGATGTAATATATATGACATGTGGTTTATTCTTGATATTACATCATGTACTGTGTGTGCTAGCTATTGATCCAGGGACTAGCACAGAATGCACAGAGGCTTGGATTCTTAGTGAATCGGGTCGTTACAAACATAAATATAAAAGAGGAGAATCAAATATATTACTCAAACACAATCTGAACATAATCTCATAATCCATCGGATCCTAGCAAACTCAGCATAGCAACATCAGAAATATTACATATGTGCCTCGATCATGTAGGGCAGCTCATGAGGTCTAATCCATGAAGAACAAAGAGGGGAGGAGAACATCACATAGCTACTGGTCATAGAACCATGGTCCAAGGTGGACTACTCACGGTTCATCCGGGAAGCATCCATGGTGGTGGAGAAGCTCCCGGAGGTGGTTCCTCCCTCCGGCAGGGTGCCGGGAAGAGGTCTTCTGGTGCTCCCGATCTTGGAAGCACGGCGGCGGAGGAAGAACAGAGGAGAGATCGCGAAAAAGGGTTCCTGTCACTGGGGTTTCTCGTCACGGGGAATAAATAGGCGAAGGGGGGCAGGCAGGGGGCCACCAGGGGTCCAGGCGGCCCCCTGGGGCGCGCTGGGAGGGCGCCTGGGGCCCTGGTGGGTCCCCTCTGCCCCCCCCCCCTCCTCGGTGATTACCGAAGCTTGTTCTACGCTGATTTTTTTTATTGGATTTTCCCCGAATTTTTGGAGCACTTTTAATATGGGGGAAACCTGAAATAAAAAACAGCAGAAAACAAGAACTGGCACTGGGGTGCACTGAGTTAATAAGTTAGTCCAAATATGATCAAAAGTGTATGGAAGTTCATCAATATCATAGCAATATCACACAAAAGAGTCATGGAGCAAGCAGAAATTATAGATACGTTTTGGACGTATCAATCCTACGGTCGGTAAGGCTCTGATACCAAGTTGTAAGGCCCGATATGCGGTACTGTTCCAGATCTAGATGTTTCCATCCAGATCCGGGGACGAAGCACATATCGGTCCCACCGCGACATATGACAATTCCATATGCCCCGGATTTCCAACATGATATCACAACATTACAGCTACATGGATACAACATCTCATACAATCGGCATACAACTGCCTTAAATACATTACATCAGCGGAAGATACATGTCTGAGTACAGACTACATTCAAATGCCTAGTGGCAAAGGTAAAACACACCATTCCCGTAACCACACGGGTCCATACTCTCCGTCGGGATCCTCCTAACTAGTCGTCGTCGAGTCTCCGTGAAGGCATCCAGAAGAAGGGTCGAAGTAGAATCAACTGCAGCGGCCGATCAGGCAAAACATAAAAGGGAAAAGAAAATCAAGGGTGAGAATATATCAAAAGTCTTGTAACTAACTTCTCACGGGTAAGATGGGGGTAGTGGTGAGGTTGCAGACGCACTAGCAATATATGAGTGGCTAACGGTCTATTTTAGAGTAAGATGAGAACCAAGCATTCGATGAGGAATCGCCTAAAACAAGTCTTGCTATCAACTACTTACGCAAACATAACACCTATCCTATCCTTTTCCCCCTCTTCGCATCCCGACGAAGATGAAGCAGTCAAGGCACACACACATTGATCAAGTTATAAGGATTATCTCAGTTGTTGTTGTCTATGAACAAGGAGTAGGTCTCAAGTCGTCCATAACCGTGGACACGGCTTCTCGAAAAGATTTAACCCTGCAGGGGTGTACCAACTGCCAATTACAAGGCTCCGCACGCACGCCCATCTTTCTCAGTTTCTACCCATCACAGGCATCCATTTTATGATTTAGTCCGGAGAGATCCGAAACGACAGGTCCCTCTAGCTAACAACGAACAAATCCGGGTGCCCCTGGGGAGTCGACACCCAATCCAAAAGTCGGCCACGCTCTCGGATCGGACTCTTCCGTCTGGCCAAGGTCGAGGTAACTGATCCCCTCACATGTGGGCAGCCCCCTAGCTCACCAGTGTGGACCAACAGAGAAACCATGTCTTCGCTGGCCCGGGTTGTTTTAAAGGATATCTGCTAGGAGCGACCCGACAGACATATATGCATGGTTTCAAATGGTAAATCAGTGTGGGCCACCTCTAGAAATGTTTGAAGCTAGATAGGTAAAAAAAGGGGACCCCATAAAATCCCACACGTGGTTAGGCACGCTCAGTCTTAAAACCAATACCCGGAACTCGGATCCTAGGTGACTCGAATGGAACAAAGCGTCGGGGCGGGATAGCCTAGACCTTCCATCCTTCGTCGAATATAGTCAAAATTATAATAATCATATCATCCACAATAAATATAATAATGTGATAGCCCAAACCAAGGAGTAACAGGATAACATTTTATAACATCCAAGCATGCATACTAAGCAGTGGCTGAGCAGCGAGCAAAAGTAACATAGCCAAACAAGGTTTGCTGGGACGTGGAGGACATGGTTGTTTGGGTTTATTTGAGAGGCATGAATATAAAGTGGTAGGATCAAGCAATCGTTCTATCCTACACCTAGGCGTGAGTGAGCTGAAAGTTATAAGCATGATATATGCTCTCCTTACCTGATGAGAAGACGATCCGAAGGTGAAGTCAATCGCAAGCTCGCATCGTCTCCGAGAGGTACCCGCGGAAGCACACAAGCAGAAAACACTGGAAAAGGCAATCGACGAGCAAGCATCTATTACTACGAAGCAATCACGAGAAAGCATCAACAAGAAGGCAACACGAGACATCGCACTACGTCATCGTATCTATCGTCGAGAGCGGTTACTAACAGGTTAAGTGGAGTACTCGTCACACATGACGATACCACACGTTTACGTTGGTTCAAGTTGTTTAGCTATAGGTGATCAACAAAGGTTGTTAACATTGCAACTCAAGCAATCATGGCATAGCACACAAACATGACAAGAGGTGAAGCATAAAGTAAACTACCTATACTAGTCATTCTAAGTGAGGCAACACCCTAAACAAGGCATACCACTAAGTACCCCACAACAATTAAAGCATTTGATATTGTTCTGCCCTAAACCATATTTTAGGTTGGTTAACAACAGAAAAAAAATAGCATAAACACAAAGTACACGAAAAACTAATCAAGTTTCATATAAAGAACACTCCAAACGGAGTTACGGTTAAAAAGATACAAGCAAAACAATTTATGCACACATGTTGTTAACATCAGGGAGCACACTTTAGAGCAATGCATAAACAGGATAATGAATGCAAACATGCTCACAAATGATATGCAACTAAAGTAGACATGGCAGGGAAGGCATGACAAAAGGAATCATGCAAAAAGGCGTCGTGGTTCACTAGTTATAAGCAACACAAAAAGCTATAAAACATTCCTGATCAAGGACTTAATGAAAATCAGGAAAACAGGGCAAAAACTAGTATTATCATGTTGTATAAATAGGAGCAAAACTATATGCAAATGTGCAGCAACATGACATAGAAATATATGAGCATGAAGTAGGCATGATGAGGATCAGGTACAAACAAGAATCATGGTCATAGGCCTCATATATCAAAAGATATTAAGCATGCAACATGGCATCGGAAAGTTACAGACTTAGAGAAAAACAGAGGTGGCTGTCAACAACAGTGGCATAGCAACTTTGGAGCTAAACATAGCTATGACCAGCAATGTAAACATAACAATGCAATACATATAATGGAAGTAGACATGGCATAGATCAAAATGACATATTGCAATGCTCGATAGGATGCACGGTTAAAAAGATATAGGGCAGCAAAGTAGCAACTTTATATAAACAGTAGCACATATCATCAGGGTCACCACTTTGGAGCAAGAATTAATATAGCTACAACAGGCAAATATGACGTGTGAATGCATAGCATTGAAGTAGACATGATGCTTAACAGTATGCAACAAGAATCAATAGAATAGGCCTCATGGATGTGTCACAATCATCAATCAAACTTGCAATAAAATAATAACAGCAGCACCTAACATGAAGTAACAACAGTTAACAGTCTGATGCCCACTTCAACAGAGATTAACAACATCAAGATGGCCTCAAATCAAAATGCTCACAAAAGATGAACTGAAGTACACACAATTCTAAACAATTTTCCTTTTGGGCGCAACGTGATACGGGCTACCGATTACTCGCAAATTACGTTACAAAATAGCATCAGCTGCACATATTAAAAGACTTAGCAGAAATTTGATAAAAGGAAAAAAACAGAATAAAGAAAAAAAACAGAGAAGCCTCACCCATGGGCTGGCCCATGAGGCTGGCTAATCTGGGATGTGGAGTAGCTGGGCCAGGGGCGCCTGGGCCGGCCCAACTAGCCACAACGGCCGGATCGGGGGCGAGGACTTCGTCCTCGTCTCCAGGAGAGACGGCTGGCGGCGCCAACTCGATCCGGCGAGGGGGCAGCGAGGCAGGGATCCCGGGACGACGGGGGGCGGCCGGGAACGGGCGCGGCGGCGGACCGGCGTCCAGATCCGCCGGATCCGGCCGGGGCAGAGGCAAACGGTGGCGCGGGGGGAGCTCCCTAGCGGCAGCGGACCCGAGCTCCATGGCGGGCGGGCAGCGGCTTCGGCGGCGCGGTGACGTCTTGTGAGAGGGGGGGAGCAGCGGGTGAGGAGAGGAAGGACGAGAGGAGAAGGGAGAGGGGAGTACGCGGGCACGGCGTGCGGCGGCTACGCATCCATGGGCAGGAGGGAGGTAGGTGGAGAGGTGGGTGGATTTGGGACGTTGGATCGGCCGATCCAACGGTCCAGATCGCAGGGAAACTAGGTTTTGGGAAAAATGGGATAAATTGCGAAAATTGGGGCTATGTTTGAGGGGGTGGCTGAAATTTTGGCTTAGGGGAAACCCTAGAAAGGGGTGGAAGAGTGGTGGTCTTTATATAGCCCAGGTGGCTGGCAGTTTGCAAAAACATCCCCAGTTTTTCTCTTGCGCGCGCGGTGTTTACGTTTCGGACCGCCGGGGGTCTGCAGGACCTCCAATTCAGGTAAAACTTCGAACTACGCGATCGGCGCGTCGAGCCGGCGGCGTTCACCTTGCGTTGGAACCGTTCCGGGAACAATTTCTGGCGCGCTATAAAAATATCTCGTTTACTTATTAAACGGGGTTTTTCGTTCCGTTGGCTACGGTTGGTCTCGTGCTGGTTCTCGCGACGGTGATCGGGTCAAACCCGGTGTCGCAAAGGTCGAGTGTCAGGGTGGCAAGGGTCGGTCTCCGTCTGGTACGAGATAAGAGGGGGGATAATCACTGATCGATAAATCGGGGATGCAAACACCGCAAACAAATCAGACAATCAAAGAGTTCACATCGAAAACATTTTTTTATTTTTTTGTGAAATCTGAGCTGTTACATCTTCTCTCCAATCTTTTGCTTCAATTCTTAGCCCTTGTGAGCAACCCTACATAATCAAGGCATCTATGTGATTCTTTCTGCTGTTGATATGTTGTGTTTGCTGGGATCCGATGGATTATGAGATTATGTTCAGATTGTGATGAGATATATATATGGTTCTCCTTTTATATTTTGTTCTTGAGTAATTCTTGTATGTTCTCCGTTGCTTGTTATTGCTTTGGCCAAGTAGTAGATAGTAACTCCAAGAGGGAGCGTTATGCTTGATTGTGGGTTCATGCCCCCGATGTCTAGCTTGAGTGACAGAAACATGAGACTAGGGCATGTGATGTTGCCACCAAGGAGAAAACAACGATGCTTGTAACCGCGGTTGCAAGGATTGTTTACCTTACGCAAAGTTTGTTAATGCAGTTGTCTATTTCTTTGAGTTTACACTTTGGATGGGGCTCGCAACTTAATACCAGCTAGATGTTCTAGATGGATATCTCAAGGTGGATGATTAGTGAGTAGATGCAGTTGGAATTCGGTCTACTTGTCTTGGCGTACTTCCCATACTTTTGAGCCTCTAACTTTCTTTGCATCATAATTAGCATTGCGGTGCGTTTATAATTCTGTCAATTGCCCAGTTGTAATTTGTTCACCCAACTTAGCTATTTTATCGTCTTTTGGGAGAGAGACATCACTATTGAACATCATGGGACCCCGGTCCATATTTCTACCACAGTTTACACCACACTTTATTTACTGCTTTATTTCCTTTTCGTTGCAATCACCACTACTATTTCCCACTTGTGTTTGATCCTTTGTAAACAACAAGGCCGGAGAGATTGATAACCTCTTTGAACTCGTTGGGAGCAAAGTTATTTTCTTTTGTGTGCAGGTCCACGACAACTCCCTAGCTAGAAGTAATTTCTGGCGTTGTTGCCACCTACTTGCATAATTTGGAGTCCTACTGGATTGATAACCTTGGTATCTTCACCGAGGGAAATTTGCTGCTACGCTACATCTCAACCTTCCACTTGGGGTAACCAACGAGGGGTGAGAATCCATCACACGGGTCCCCCTGGCCGCGCGAGGAGGCCACCTAGGGTTGTGGTCCATCCCTTGACCTCATCCTTCGGCTGGAGGACTCTTCCGGAATGCTGATTTTTATATATTTTTCGTGAAATTTTCCGAGCACTTTAAATAGGTGTATAAACCTACAATGCACGGACATCAGCAGACATAAACTGGCACTAGGTGCAATGAGTTAGTAGGTTAGTCCAAATATGTTGAAAAAGGTATGAAAGTGTAACAAAACACATAGCAATATCACCCATATAAGCATGGAACAAGCAGAAATCTATAATACCTAAATAGTTCATCCCCACTAACCTATCTATCTTGACATGCAAGCTATCCACATCATCAAGTAGGTCCACCATGCAAAAAAATCCACTAACTATGCATGCACATGCTTCCATTAATTGCATGCAAATGCAACCTAAATAAATAATAACCTTTTATGCACTTAGCCTCACAATTCATAAGAGACTTTTTTTATAAAAAACAAATTATGAGTTATCTCATATTTTATTTTTCTATGCACATCTATAATTGATATTATTGATTTAGGCTTAGCCAATGGTGGAGATGTCTCCACTATCTCTACTCAACATTATTTTCATCTCATATTGTCTCTCACCATATATTATAAAGCTAATAAATTAACAAAACAAAAAATCATACTCATTTTTTGGGTTTTCATCAAATTTCTTACATTTTTGCTCTAAATTGTATTGATTTCAAAAGAGAATTTATAATCAAATTATATCACACTTAATAATTTTTCTCATATTTCAAAAAACCATTTTTCTTATATTTTTTCTCTAAAAAATTCCCGCAGCAACGCGCGGGGTATCATCTAGTTATAGATACATTTGGGACGTATCAGTCGCGCCAGGGACCCGTCTGGTGGGGCCAGGCCTCCCCCGGAGCCCTCCTTCGCCTATATTTATCCCTCGGGGTAAAAACCCTCGGGAGGCCCTCCGTTACGCGATTTTCCCCATTGTTCTGCCCCAACCGTGATCCCGAGACCGGGATAGCCAAAAGACCATGTCCCGGCACCCTGCCGGAGGGAGGATTGATCTCCGGGAGCTTCTCCACCACCATGAGAACTTCCCGAATGTGATGTGAGTAGTCCACCTTGGACCATGGATCCATGACCAGTAGTTATGTGATTTTTTTTCTCCAATCTTGTGCCTCAATTTTTAGCCCTTGTGAGCTGCCCTGCATCATCAAGGCATCTATCTATTAGTTCTGATGTTGTTATGATATGTTTGTTGGGATCCGTTGGATTATGAGATTATGTTCAGATTGTGATGAGTAATATATTTAGTTTACCTTTTTATGTTTTAGTTCTTGAGTATTCTTTCATGTTCTCCATTGCTATTTATTGCTTTGGCCAAGTAGTAGATTGGAACTCCAAGAGGGAGCGTTATGCATGATTTTGGGTTCATGCCCCCCGATGTCTAGCTTGAGTGACAGAAACATGAGACTAGGGGATGTGTTATTGCCACCAGGGATAAAACAACGGTGCTTGAAACTGCATTTGCAAGGATTGTTTACCTTACGCATAGTTTATTAATGAAGTTGTCTGTTGCTTTGAGTTTACACTTTGGGTGGGGCTCGCAACTTAATACCAGCGAGATGTTCTGGATAGATATCTCAAGGTGGATGATTAGTGAGTAGATGATGATGAATAAACGGTCTACTTGTCTTGGCGTACTGCCCATACGGTTGAGCCTCTAGCTTTCTTGTAGCATAATTAGCATTGTGGTGCGTTTATAATTTTGTCAATTGCCGAGCTATAATTTGTTCACCCAGAATAGTTATTTATCGTCTTTTGTGAGAGCGACATCACTAGTGAACATCATGGTACCCCGGTCCATATTTACAACATTGTTTACACCTCAACTCTTTACCGCTTTTATTTCCTTTTCGTTGCAATCATCACTACTATTCCCTCTTGTGTTTTGATCCTTTGTAAACAACAAGACCAAAAAGATTGACAACCTCTCTGAACTCGTTGGAAGCAAAGTTATTTGCTTTTGTGTGCAGGTCCAGGTCAAGTGAGTAACTTATCTCAAACGACGCCTTGCTCGTTTGACCACCTACTTGCTGCACTTGGAGTCCTACTGGTCGATTAAACCTTGGTATCTGCACTAAGGGAAATTTTCTACTATCTACATCTCAACCTTCCACTTGGGGTAACCAACGAGGGGCGAGTCAGTTTTGCTGACCATGTTCCCGATAAGTGGGTCCCGCAAGTCAGTTTTGTTGTTAGACACAATTGATCTACGAATTAGTGTGATTTGTTATTCACTTGTCGTGGAAGTGGTGTTTTTTTTTTGTGAATTTTGACAAAAGTGTCAGTTTTTAGTACCCTATCCAAAATTGTGGTGGTTTTCAGCTACTCTCGGAGGTGACGTCGATGACTCACACGCCGAATGGCCCGACCTCATCGTCGTTGGTGTAATCAACGTTAGATGTGTGCGTGGTTGGTGTAATCGTTCTGCTGATGGTCCGTGCTTGTATTCCCTTCAATCCCTCAAAGAGGCAGTTGTGCTCCGCCATGTTGATGCGGATCACCAATGCTCGCAGCGGATGGCGTGGATGTTGTGCATGGACGTGAACACTTCCTGATTGAGGTCTAGAATTCCTGGGTCCTCCTAATGTTCAAAAATGCAATGAAACTAGCAAGTTACAACAAAATGTAATTGGAGAAATAGAAGGAGCATACCTCAATCAATTAGGGTCACCTCGTATCCCCAAAGATTGGTGGCTAAATCATCGATTGGGAGAGAGATCTGAAGAAGGAGAGGGGATGACATTGTGTTCTTCTGGATCGAAACAGAAATTGTGGGGGTGGCGGCCCTGTTTCGCGATTTAGGGTGTGTTCGGCAGCCCTCTGGCTTCTCAAATCCTCAACTCCAGGATTGGAGCGCACCCAAACGGGCCAACTCCTCGCTATACGAGATCGAAGCGGGCGATTGGCACAGTGCAAATTTGCAGGATCGAAGGAGTTGCAAAACTCGAGCTCCACAAAAACCAGGAAGCGGGAGTTGAAGAAAATCACGTTGATCTGACACCGCCAAGTGACTTGCTCGACGGAGCTCACGTACCGATTCGCTCCTAGGTCGTCTCTCTTGCTGCGAACGGTCCCTCCCCGACCAGGCCTATGGCTCAGCCCATCTCTTCCAAACCTTTTTGATTATCAGCCTGCTCCTCACGGGCCACAAAGGGGTGATTTTTTGGGCTTCAGGCTTGCTCCCTCGTGCACGAGCGAGAAGCCGTGACGCCGAATGGAGGGAATCACTATTTAGCAGTCACCCTCCCACGCGCCCCCGCATAGTTCACTTTGGTACGCTCCAAAGCCGCCATGTGTCCCGCTCTGATTGTGTCCCACGCGAAGCAATCACTACGGATGCACATGTGCCTGCGCTGTGGATGAATTTATGCCTGCGCTGTGGCGGAAAACTGTGACTGCGCGAAAACTATGGTTGAATATGTGCATGTGTTGTGGCTGAAAACTGTGGTTGTGAGGAAACTATGGCTGAATCTATGTCTGCGTTGTGGCTGAATCTGTGGCTGCGTTGTGGCTGAAAATTGTGGCTGCGAGAAAGCTGTGGATGAATCTGTGCATGCGATGTGGCTGTGCGGAAACTGTGGCTGAATCTGTGTCTGCGTTGTGGCTGAATCTGTGACTGTGCGAAAACTATGGTTGAATCTGTGCCTGCGTTGTGGCTGAAAACTATGGCTGCGCAAAAACTGTGGCTGAATCTGTGGCTGCGCTGTGGCTGAAAATTGTGTCTACACGGAAACTGTGGATGAATCCGTGCCTGCGATGTGGCTGAAAACTATGCCCACGCGAAAACCATGGCTGAATTTGTGCCTGTGGTTGCGCGATGTGCGTCCAAAACATGTCACGTGTCGATCGCGGAGAAAAAAAGGGAAACAACGAAACGCACCAAAACGCGCCATTTGGCACATCCAGAGCGTGCACGCGTGACCTCCACAAAGGGTATCCTCTAACTAGTGATTAGCCCGAACGGATCCCTCACAGTCTCACTACGGGATCAATCGTGGGAAGATGGAGCTGGATTTGTGACGTTGGATAGAAATGGAGTCTCCGGCGTGTCTATCCTACCACGTCATCGATCCGCGACAACAAGATAGAAAGTGGGCTCGGAAATAAACGCTACGGACCTCGGCGTGTTTAGGTGACAATTAAACACCGTGATGATTGTCGTATCTAAAAAAGGTTAGATCGTGCTAAAATATTTAGAAGGGGTCCGATTGTGCTAAACTTCAGCAAAAGGATCAAAACAATGATTTAAATCCGGTATGGAACGGTAGCTGTCCAAATCTTGGCACATACCCAAACATTACTGTGCAGTGCTCCCAAACCCAAACCATGTCCTTGCTCAGCAATGGCAAAGCCTTTTGAGATTCTGAACAAAAAAGAAGAAAACAATGGCGATTTGATCCCGTGCGTTCTGCTGCGAAATATCTCCCCACCCAACCCAACCCAACCAACATCCCGGGGGAGAAGAGAAGAGAAGAGTGAGGCTTTCCCCAGAACAAATACAGCTTTCCTTTCCCCGGAACCCACAACAGAAGCACCAGACGCCTTCTTCCTTCCCCCACCCCCTCCTTAAACCCGCCTCTGTAGTCTCTTCCAGATTTGCGCCCCTCCCACCCACCACCAATCCGCCCGCCCCGCTCAACGCAATGCAGGCCATGGATGCGGCGGCCCAAGCGACGCCGGGGGACCCCTCCTCCTCGTCGGCAGCGGCGGCGGGTCAAGCGACGCCGGGGGACCCCTCCTCGTCGGCGGCGGCGGCCGCCGTGCCCAAGCGCCGGTACCCCACGCCGGATCACCCACCTTATTCATGGGTAATCACTCCTCCCCCGCCGGATTCATCGCTCTTATTTTACTTTCGATTCCTCCCCGCTTAATTGGTCCGTGAATTCCGTCTTCCGAGAGAAACTGCCGGATTCGCTCCGTCGTTAATCTCCGCCCCGCCCCGCCCGCATCGAATTAGGAAACTAATTATGCGTCGCCAGCCAGAGATTATGCTCCATAATTCGAAAATTCCGAAAAATTAAGCGTCCCTCCTCCGAATCCAGATTAGCGCGCGCTTGGTTGGTAATGGCAATGGGCGGCGAGAGGGCGCGCCGGCGCGGCCGGGTTTGGGTTTGGTGGTTTGACGTTTTGCGGCCTCGTTTGGTTGCAGATGATCCAGGAGGCGATCGTGGCGCTGGCCGAGCACGGCGGCTCGTCGGAGTCCTCCATCTCGGGCTTCATCCGCGGCAGGCACCCCGGCGTCCCCGTCGCGCACGACAGGTTCCTCCCCTACTACCTCGCCAAGCACGTCGCCGAGGGGATCTTCGTGCGCACCGCGACTGGGCGGTACGCCTGTTGCCCCGGCGACGACTCCGGGCCCGACAACGCGTTTGCGGTCGCCGAGGTCCCGGCCAGGGCGGCGAATCAGCCCAAGCGCCCCCGCGGACGGCCTAGGAAGGTTGGCTTGCCGTTGGTGGTCAAGCGCGGCCCCGGTCGGCCTAGGAAGGAGGATTCGCAGGCCGCTGCGGCGGCGACGGCGAGTGCTGGGCCTCGGAAGGCAAAGGCCAAGCGCGGCCCCGGTCGTCCTAAGAAGGATGACTCGCTGGCGACGGTGGCGGCGGCGGCCTGTGCTGGGCCTCCGACGACAGAGGCCAAGCGCGGCCGCGGTCGGCCTCCGAAGGATGGCTTGCCGGAGAAACCAGCTTCTGGCAAGAAGAAGAAGTTGGGGAGCGGGTCGCCGTCTGCGATGCCCAAGCGCCGTGGCCGGTCTCGCCTCCTGACGGATGTCACGGACAAGAAAGAGGGCAGTGAGGCTCCATCAACCACTGATAAGAACCATGGGGATCCTCGCGAACTGGCACTTATGGTCGTCAACAACGGCTCTGGTGCAGCATCAGTCACGGAGGATGATGGCGGCGAGGCTCCAGCAGCCAAGCGGCCGCTCTTGGCCAAGGAACCTGCCGCGTCCACGACGCCAAAGTGCAGGACCCTGCCCTGCAAACGGTCTGCTGGCAAAAATTCTTCTCCAGAGCAGGTCACTGACAAGGAGGATGACACCGGAGCTCCATTACCGGAGCATAAGCGCCGTCGGTCTTGCAGGTCAGCGCCGCCGAATTCCACCAGCGGCTCTGCCCCAACACCAATCGCAGACAAAGAGGCCGGTCGCAATGCTGCATCTGCTCCACCCAAGGGCCAAGGCTGTTTGACATTGACGGCAGCTGCTGGCGATGTTACACTCAATGAGGATGGACCAGCACAGGTCAAGGCGCGGCGCCGGCCTCGTAAACAGTTTGTGCTGAACTTCTACGACGAGGTGCCAGATAACCCGATGTACTGTGTGCTCGCGCTGCCTGCCCCGGTGCCGGAGGAAACAAAGCCGAAGTAGTTCTTGAAACTGGGCATGGCAGCTCAGGAAGCATCATCAGATGATTCGAAGAACACCTTTGGAGTTGCTGAAATGCAGTGCACAGGATGATAGCGTTTGTGTTCTAGCTAGGGGTTGTCTGAACTAGGTAGGGATATTTCTTTATGAGCTCCAGTTTGGTTCAAGTCTGAACAAATACCACCCTTTTATCCAAAGAGACATTTAGAGGTAGCCTTGAGACTGAACTTATATGAATATGGTCGGTGATCTCTTACATCAAGTCTCTTGCCTTAATGTTGCCAAATTATTCTCTTATATTTGTGGCCATCAAATCTAAGACCAGAATTGTTAAAAACAATGAGGCCAAAATAACCCTTTTTTTATATTACTTTTATCCAAAGAGGTCTTTAGAGCATCTTCAGTGAGGATGTACTAATTTGAACCCTCAAACATCGTGATAGCATTCGGTCAGTGTTCGGGCGTGTTCATTTTAACTCTTCAATTTTGTCTGCAAAACAACCACAAACCCCCACTTCCAATCCCCACTTTCTTTCTCTTGATATGGCATTTCATCGAATCCCCACTTTCTTTCTCTTGATATGGCATTTCATCGAATCACCACTTTCTTTCTCTTGATATGGCATGTGCACGCATATCGGCACTATAGGTGAAAGCCGAGGGAAGGTGAGCAGGGGCGTGCGCGTGAGCTCGGGCAACGACCACAAATTGAAAGTCAAGGCGTCTAAGATTGTCCTCTGTACTGCACACATCTCATTGAACATTTTTTTTAGCAAAAGAGAGGTCTCCCTCTTCGATTTCATATAATGAATCCAAGCAGTTCGAGAGGAACACTGCTAAAGCCAACCAACCTAAGAAACCAAAAAAATTACTAGCAGTAACACTACCCAGTGAGGGGCCAAATTGAGCATTACTTACAACTTGTGGCACGAAGACCAAACATGCCAGGAACTGATCGGATACCCCAGGGTATCCGAGCTGAACTAGCTAGGAGACCATACTCCATAGCAAGCAAGTAATAAAATCACATCATTTGCCACCTGCTCTAGCAGCCTTGCTCCCACCTTGAGCATCCTTCCTTTTACCTCCTTTATCTACAGGACACAACAATCACATATCCAAGAAATCATCAGCTTGATCATAGTCATTGGATTCACATTGCATTTCCTATCAAACATATTATCATTTTTGCTTCTTCATTTATACCGAAAGAGAGCAGACATTCCAACTAGCACCAGTGTAAATTGAAAGGACATTTCAACAAACACCTAACCAACTTAGCAGCAGAATATTTTAAGAATAAATGATCAATGCTTTCTTTATTACCACAAAGTACACAACTACCACTATCATTCCATCCTGTTTTCAACGTGTTAGCTTTAGTTAATATTATTTTTCCCAACAAGGAGGCAAATAAAGAATTTGATTTTAGCATGAATTTTGATTTTCCAAAGGAACATATGTGGAAAGCCATTTTGAGTCCAGGTCGGTTTTGTGTATAAAGAATTAACAAAAGAATTACCATCTATAGTCGATATCCATTTAAGCCCATTGTTATCTTCAGAGAGCTCAAACCCTTCACGCCTATTCTTTAAGCTCTTCTAAGGATCAAGAGATTCACCAATTAAGGTTCTTCTAAAGGAGAAACCCTCCCAACCAATTCTAAGTGCGTTAGCTACTAAATATTTTCATGAAAGCAAAGATCAAAGAGGATGGGATAACCTAGCTTAAGTGGTTTATCATCGAACCAACAATCTTTCCAGAATCTTGTGTTTTTTCCATTTCCATTGCTTGGATTTTTTTTCAATTGCTATAGAATATATCTTTCTTTCAATAAACTTATCTAAAAATGGGAATCCCCCACTTTTGGTTTTTATTCTAGATATGCATTTATCACCAACATATTTTTTAAAAGAACACGTCCTACCACAACCCACTTTCCTGATCAAGCTTCCAAAACCATTTAGCCAAAAGTGCTTGATTCATTAGGTCTAAATATGGAATCCCTAGCCCCCCTTGATCTTTAGGTAAACAACAGGTATTCCAGTTAACTGAGTGGTACCTTTTTTGTCTTCATCAACTTGCCACAACAGTCTTGGTCTAAAAATCAGCCTTTTTCCTTACCCCCACGAGCAACGGGTAAAGGGACATCATGTATAATGACATATTTGTAAGATAGGCTTGCACTATGGTAGTCATGCCAACCATATTAAGTAATCTACCTTGCCAACAACCACATCTTTTCTCAACTTATCTAGCACCCCATCTGAATGTTTATTTCTAATTCGGTCATTGGAAACAGGGATCCCAAGATATTTGAAAGTAATTTTGCCCACCTCACGGGTAAAAATCTCCTAATACTCTTTAATTTTGGAAATAGCATCACCAAAAGGAAAAATTTCACTTTCACTTCTGAGTAAATTAATTGTTAACCCTGACATTTTCTCAAAAGCATCTAGAATAAATTTCAGTCTCCTGGCAAGATATAAATAATCTTGAAGTAGGAAAGTTGTGCCATCTAGATACTTAAGCATATTGACACCCCGTTCAATTTTATCAACCAACATCCCTTTAATAATATTATTGTTTTTAGCATTGTTTAGAATAACAACCAGAGCATCGACAACTAAATCAAATAAAAGAGGAGACAGAGCATCACCCTGTCTTAACCCTTTCTGTGTTTTAAAATAAGGTTCAATATTGTTATTTACCCACATGCCCCCAATCATAATGTGCATAATCCAGTCACACCATTTGTCAGGAAAACCTTTCATTTTCAACATTTGGTACACAAAAGGGCACTTGTTCTTGTCATAAGCTTTCTCAAAATCTACTTTGAACAAAAGAGCATTTTTATGGTGGATTGAATTTAGAGCCTCATGAAGAACCACCGCACCTTTCATAATATATCCCCTTTAGTAAAAGTAGTTTGATTAACTGAATCACATGATTGACCACTTTACTTAGCTTGTTCATTAGGAATTTAGTGATGATTTTGAAAATGATATTCAACAGGTAGATAGGCCTAAACTTATGAATTTGTTTAACCTCGCTAGTTTTAGGAACTAGGGTTATTATCCCATAGTTCAGTCTAGAAATATCAAGCACATCTCTATGAAAATCATGAAGGAGCTCCTTGGGATCCATTTCACAGTCTCCCAAAACTACTGATAAAACTCAAGGGAAGCCATCAGCCTAGGGCTTTTATTTTTTCCATATTAAAAAAACACCTCCTTAAGTTCTTCCATAGTAAACGGTTGAACTAGGCATTCAGCATCCTCTGGATAAATTTGAGATAAATTTTGCTATCTTAAGGATATACTAGAAAGCTCGGGAGTCCCAAACATATTTTCATAAAAAATGGTAATGTACTCCATAAGTTCTTTCTCCCCCTTAGTTACCCCCTCTTCTTTGATGAGAGAGGTGATTTTTTTCTCCTCCTCCCATCAGCTTTAGCATTATAATATTTGTGTTACAATCTCCTTTAATTTCCCTATCTCTAAACCTTTCCAGCCACCTGATTTCTTCTTGCTTAAGAAGTCTATTTAGTTGTCTTCTAAGCTCATTTTGTTCATGAAAATCATGAGCAAAGAGCCCCATAATCTCTACATCCTTATCAATACTCCCTCCGTAAATTAATATAAGATGTTTTAGATCACTAATTTAGTGATCTAAAACATCTTATATTAGTTTATGGAGGGAGTAACATCTAGCTTTCATAGTAACTTTCCATTTTTTAGTTTCCTACTTTAAGGCATCAACATTTTCATTCCAATCTTTTAATTTCTTACTTAATTTTCCGAGTCTATTCTGCCACTTTTATATGTTGGATCTAGAGAAAGTTTCTTCTCAAAATTTCGCAACAAACTCTCTAAACCCATCTCTCAGTATCGATGCATTTTCAAAATTTGAAGATGGGAGTTACAATATTAATAGACCTTGAATCCATGATGAGAGGAGTATGATTACATATTTCACTCTCCATAGATATTAAGAAAACCACGGTAAATCACTAGGACAAAACATAACTCTATCCAATTTCTCAAAAGTGAGACCCTTGGGATTATTAGCCCAAGTAAATAGCCTATCATTTAGTGGCATCTCTCTCGGCCCAGCATGTTCAATGATAGCATTGAAAATAAAACTCCAATGATCGGTGTTATTAGGTTTATTATTGTCACTATCTTTCCTGATAATATTAAAATCTCTTACAGTCAGACATGGAAAGTGATTATCCTGCTAAACCCTGGATAGTTCTGCTAAAAATTAGCTTTTCTAGACACCCGAGCATCACCATAAAAGTGATCAAATTCAACTTAAATTTGGCAGGTCTGTCAAAAAGTAAGATTATAACAAAATATCCCCCAATCTCAACCTGGTCAATGTTTAAAGTATCAATACTAACCCCCACCAATATACCTTCGGGTCTGCCTCTAGGGGTAGACCAGTTTCAGAAGAAAAAAATCCTCCACATATAGGATGGAGTTCATTGTTAGTAACTTATACTGATCTTTGCTACTTCCATTCCCCTCTCCAATCAAGCACTCAATGTCATTATTATCTTTATTTGGCTCTTCCAGTTCTCTATCAAGTTCTTCTCTTCTTTTGATCTTATTAGCCAAGATTTGAAGTAATTCTTGTTGTTTTTCTACCTCCATCTCCAATTTTTCTTATCTCTCTCACGATCAACCAATGTTTTCTCATCAATAGTAGATAAGGCAACAACTCTTGCCCTTTCTTCTTCAATAGCTTGGACCTTTTGCATTATAGTTTCCAGATCAGGTTCAAATTTATTTTTCTCCCCTAGAAACACAATCAATGGCACCAGAACCTCCACTAGCGGTAGATTTAGACAAAAATAATTGAAAGGTTCTTTTTATTTTCTTCATATCGAGCAACCCCCTTCGCTGGGGGCAGGCCGAGAAGCTGGGTCAGAGGGGGAACTGCACGGCCCAAGTGGGCTCTCCGTTAAAATCAAAGGGCCTCCCTTTTTAATTTTTGCAGAGAGAGAAAAGTGGTTGAAAGGAATGGATAGGATTAGAATAAAATTGTGAAAAATGATATGGAATCAGTGGAATTTATAGAATATAAAAATTGGTTTGAACTAATTTGGAGGAATTAAATTCAAACACATTTAAATTAAAATCAAATCGTTTGAACTACAACCATATTAAATATTGGGAGTAAAACATGATATTTGGTGGAGAGCTTGGGAAGTGAAAAGAAAATGATTCCCCAAAGATGAGTCTAGGCAATGATTTAAGAATCATGTGCAAAATATTGAATGGTGATGTTAACAAACTGAAAAGAATTTGAAATAAATGCCAAAAAGAACTTAAAATTCATGATAGTGATTTTATTACACATGGAGTTAATCCATGATCATCATGTTCAATTCTCATACATGGATGAGAAAGTAAAATTACAACATGAATAGGAAATAACTTGGAGCATTGCATTTGGGTTGTTACATCCAACATCCACAACAGCTTGATCAGATCGCCTCCTGAGATCAGAACAAAACTCCGGTATTCTTCCTCCGTTGCCATACGTCCACACCGGCGAGATGCAGCGGATAATCCCGTATTCTTCCTCCGTTGACATACGTCCACGCTGGCGAGATGCAGCGGACTATCCCAAATTGCCTTTGCCGTGTCGAGATGAATAGGGGAGAGGGGACAACGAGGGGGAAAGGGAACAAACTGACCTGGGAGCCTTTGAACTTGTATGAATCTTGTTAGTAATAGCTTACATCAATTCTTGCCTGAATGTTGCAAAAGTAATCTCTTACATTTTGGGCCATCATATTAATGACCAGAATAGTTGAAAACTATGAGGCCAAAATAACCATTTTTAGATATTATAAAATGTAGAAACTTCTGGTAAACATTCAACAACTCTGAAGGTTTACAATCACGCAGAACTGGATCACCATAGTTGGCAACCCAAGGCACAGAATTAGCTAACAAACCGAACAAACCCATCATCTCTTTCATGTACACCAAAAATTATTTCAATTGGACTCCCTCCCATGCCAGCAACTTATGATGAATTTACTAAATCAGTAATGGTGGATATAAGACTATCACCCACCACGGTGTCGGTGTCGGACATGAATTATTTGATGAAGGAATCTGGAACTCCTCATGCCTCCCAGCCTCTCAAGATGGTGGCGCGCGCAACCCGGTTGACTCCCAAGGTGAATGCTCCCATCCTAAGGTTGCAATCTTGAGACTTGCACATGGCCTTGATGTTATGGAATGCACTGTTCATGTACTTATGGAGCTCCATGTTCACTTTTTCTTCTTCCCACATGAATCCTTGAATGTTCTGCACCATCAGAAAGGCATAAGGAAACTGCCGGCTCAAGCAAACATGTAATGTGGAATGAGATGGCAAAAGCCATCATCGTATAGTCAATTACCTGAACCCACTCAAAATAGCTAACGATCACACCACCAGAATTAGCATAGATATCAGGTAACACGACCACTCCCTTCTTGGTAAGGATCTGCAGTAATACAACAAGAGTGAGACAGTCAGGAAAAAATAGTTATATTTTTAATATTTATCAAGGATAAAAAAAGCGTTAATTGTTTGGTGGTGTCCATGATCTTACCTCATCAGCTTCTGGATCAGTTGGATGATTAGCAGCTTCAATTATAAATTTGGCCTTCACATGAGGTGCATTTTCCCTTCAGATAATTAAAGCAAATCATCAGTTACCTAGTGCAGCCTATATGTCTAGGAAGCAGTCGGAAAATAGGCTGCGCAACTGGTACAGGGATTGAATAAAAAACGCATTAAAATATCCGCAGGATTTGATAAGTCTGTATATCACAATACTCACACATCACTTATGTTTGCTATTCATATTAAACCAGCAGAAAACACCAACGAATATGTAGCAGGAAGAGGAAACCATGACATCTAAAGCGCACAAGGATAATAGCAACTACCTGGTGAGGACTCCGCCTAAGGCACATGGGATGAGGACATCACATTCATGCACTAGCAACTCTTCGGAATCTATGACTTCCGCACCAGGAAAGTTTTTCCAGTGACCACCCTCATTTCTGTGCTTCATCAGTTCAGGTATGTCTATCCCTGCTTTGTTTCTGATTGAGCCTGTTACATCTCCAAGTGCAATTATCTTACCACCCTTCTCATGGATGAGTTGTGCAGCCCATGAACCAACATTACCGAATCCCTGCAGGATTTCATAAAATGAGCACAATTCTACATTCTGATGGCTACAGACAGTGTTATTCGAACATGCATATTTTAGTTTTTGAACTGCAGCTTTATAGCATGGCAAATGCTACTATCTTTTCACCATTCAAGGTGTAGCTTGTGACACAGATGGAGGTCAATGATTTATGATAACTCACCTGGATAACAAAGGTTGATCCAGAAAGAGACTTTCCATATTCAGCCAGGAGAGCTTCAGTAGCAAACATTACACCCCGTCCAGTGGCAGCATCCCTACCTAATGATCCACCAAGATCCTAACAAATAAATCCGAATTATTAATCATATTAATAATAATGTGTAAAGAGTTTATATGCAGCAGATAATTTCCTATTATATTGATAATACTTACTATGGGCTTCCCTGTGACAACAGCTGGAGAGTGGCCATGGAATTTTGAGTACTCATCATAGATCCATGCCATGGTCTATATGAAAATTGGGAGCAAAATGGTTTCAGGTAGAGTTAAGAAGCAGAACATAGTAAGGCAGTGAAACGATAGAAAAGTCATTCAAATTGCGTAGCATACCTGTCCATTAGTTCCCATATCTGGAGCTGGAATATCGGTATGAGTTCCGATAAGATCATGAATTTTCTGAGTAAATACACGCGTCAGACGCTCCAACTCACTCCTACTTAAATCACCAGGAGAGCACCCTATTCCTCCCTTTGCTCCGCCATATGGTACCGCCGCAACAGCAGTCTTCCATGTCATTAGTTGAGCAAGTGCATTTACTTCATCTGGATCAACCTGTCAAGCAGATGAAATACAAGAGGAAATATGATAATCAGTCAATCCTGCAGCTGACTTACTGCCTTGGCTTTTCAGAATCTAATATGAACAACAATACATCGTGAAAACATTTCTAAATAAATAGTGCTAACTCACAGAAGTAACTCAGTCAAACAACCAACGTTAGCTCAAATAACTGGATTAGCATTTACAGATATAAAACTTTCTAGGCCTGCAAAATATCACCAGAATGTTGGATCAACAAATAACAAGATCCGGCACACGTTCTTTTGTTGTTATCGATAACAGGTTATTTGCTGAGTGCTACAATCAATGTTGTGAAACAATTTCTGAATAAAATAGTGCTTACTCACAAAAGTAATTCAGTCAAACAACCGGAAATATGTTATCAAGTTGGTTGTTTCCATAACTAAATTAGCATTTAGGGATATAAAACTTTCTAGGGTCGCTAAATATCACCTGAATGTTGGATTAACGAATAACAAGATCCGGCACACGTTCTTTTGTCGTTATCCTGAAACAACTTCTGAATAAAATAGTGCTTGCTCAAAAAAGAAATCCAGTCCAACAACCGACAAATACGTTATCTAAATTGGTTGTTTGTTGCTTCCATAACTGAATTGGCACTAAAAGATATAAAATTTTCTATGCTCGCAAAATATGACCAGAATATTGCATCAACGAATAACATGATCCGGCACACGTTCTCTTGTCGTTATCAATAACAGTTTATTTGCTAAGCGGTACACAATCAAGATCGTGAAATAACTTCTAAACAAAATAGTACTTACTCACAAAAGTAATTCAGTCAAACAACCGAGAAATACGTTATCCAAGTCGGTTGTTTCCACAATTGAATTGGCTTTAAAAGATATAAAACTTTCTATGCTCACGAAATATGACCAGAATATTGGATCAACGAAGAACAAGACCAGGCACACATTATTTTGTCGTTATCGATGGCGGTTTATTTTCTGAGCGTTACACAATCAACATCGTGAAACAAATTTCTAAGTAAAATAGTGCTCACTCGCAAAAGTAACTCAGTCAAACAACCGACAATCTTTTAGTTAAGTCAATTTTTTCTGCAACAAAATTAGCATTAAAGGATATTAAATTTGCTATGCTCGCAAAATATCACCAGAATATTGCTTGATTTGGTTCCAGGGATAACAAGATCCACACGAGAACTTTTGTCGATATCGATAACAACAGACTGAGCGTCGTTATCGATAACATTCGGAGCGTTACACAATCAACGACTTGCAAGATATACCAGGTGTCTGGACCGTTTAATACGTATCAGAAAAATGAGCTAGCAATAATCTCAGATCATAAAAATTATCCCACCTTCACATCATTTGCATGAAAAATCGACAACAGAAAGAATCTACATGTGAGAGCTGGACACAGAATACGAAAATGACCAAAGAATGCTAAGTAGCGTGGATCCACCTCTTTGAATTGGAAAGGAAGAATGATCCCATTGACCATGAACACCAATGGCTCCTCCAAGCATCTCAATCGACTCAGCTATTTTTGTGCGTGCAAAATTTATTTAGACTATTTTGAAAGCAATTTTGACGCGTTTTATTTTGACCTTTTACAGGAGAAATCGCAATCGATCGAAAGAACTACTTAGCAGGTAATACAATCCCATGAGAGGAGAGGGGAGGAGAGGAGAAGAGATCCGGTCACCTCGTGGTGGTAGCGGATGCCACCTTTCATGGGCCCGCGGGCATTGTCATGCTGCACGCGGAAGCCGACGAAGGAGGCGAGCGTGCCGTCGTCCTTGGGGATGGTGCATTCCACCTGCAAAGAAAGAACGAAAAAGGAAGACCGGAGTTAATAATAAGCGAACAAAGTCAAGCTGTGGGGGCGACGAGGAGAGGAGAGGGAAGCAGGACCTTGATCTCCCGGAAGGGGATGAGGAGGCTATTCTCGAGCTTGGAGTCGAGGCCGAGCAGCCTGGCGGCCTGGCGGAAGTTGCGGCTGGTGGCGGCGAGCGCGTTCATGGCTGCGGCGGCGGGCAACTTCCTCCTCCTCCCCTGTTTTCTTCTTTCTTCCTTTCCCCCGCTGGCTGGCTCCAACAACCTCCTCAACCGCAGAGAAAGAGAGAGAAAAGAAGCCCGCCGGGCGAAAGGGACAGACGGTAGCGAGATCGGGACGGGGACGGGGACGGGGACGGGGGTGGGGGTGGCGAGACCGGAAAGGGCAAGGGGCGGAGGGGAGGTGGGGTAAAAAGGGCGGATTTTTGGCCGGAGATCGAGGGGCACGGTTGTTCGGAGCCAAAGGAGGAGGGTATTAATAGGGAGGAGGAAGGGGCAGCCATGATTATGAGCAGATTAGCGTGCTCCTTAGACCATCTTGGATCGGACGGACGGCTGGGGATTGCGGCTCCGCGTGGGTGATGACTGGGACGATCCATTGACTTAATTGAATTGCTCTGGGAATGGATTAGATTCATTGGCACGTATTTCTTTCCTTTCCAGTTTTGATCCTCGCAATTTAATTAAGTTAGTAAAACGAACGCATATCCCAGCTGGAAAATGGGCTGGAAAATCGGGGCTTAACACGACGCGAGCCAGCCAGCCAGCCAGAGAACAGAAGGGCTGGCTTTCGGGGAAGGAAGGAAGGAAGGAAGGAGGCGATGCTCTGCTCTGCTCGCTGACTTGTGGACGGTGTGCTGTTAGGTGGTCCCGCCTGCCAGGACACGTGCTTCCCATGCTTGCTTGACATTTCTCGCGTGCCCCTTGCGTTTGTTTGTTTTTTCTCGCACTTTTGGCGTCGTCCGTCCGTCCGTCGCCTGAATGAAAGTCGGAAACGTCTGTGCGTTCCTTTGTGATTCTCTGACCTCCTCCCCGGCTGCAAAAGCGAGACATTTGGACGTGCGAATGGCGCTGCCATGTGAGCGATGGGCACGTGGCGCCTGCCTGCCTGATCGAGGCGAACTTGGCCCCGCCTCGTGAAAAGGACGGTGAGGAGAGGAGGAGGCAGCATCTGGGCCAGGGTGCAACTCGCCCCGCGAATTGCCAAGCTCTCCTCGGTTGGAACAGAAAGAAACGGAAACCTTTCACTCGAAGAGAAAGAAGCTG
Source organism: Bromus sterilis (assembly GCA_950022295.1). Classification (NCBI taxonomy): domain Eukaryota; kingdom Viridiplantae; phylum Streptophyta; class Magnoliopsida; order Poales; family Poaceae; genus Bromus; species Bromus sterilis. The sequence continues at coordinate 22,554,997 of OX465596.1, read as the reverse complement.
GCGCGGCGTGGAACGGACGTATCTGTATCTGTCTACACAGTCAGTGCCAGCTTCGGTGGCTAGCTGCTCCTGAGTTGAGTTGGCGGACCGGAAGTGGAACAGATCACGCCATCAGTCTCCTCCCGTTTCTGTATGTGGCTGTCAGGCTGTGTCTTCATGCTGCGACGGTGGTGGGGAAAGGGGCCGCTAATGGACGGCGCGCGCTTGTGCTGCTGTGGCCCGGATTGGCAGTGAAAATGGACAGATTTGATATTTTTACAAAAAAAAATCGGCACAAAATGAATATAAAAATGTTCCACCAAATGATCATTTTTTGTTACAACCGGGCCGGGGTTGGGACGTCATGCGAGATACCATGACGCCTTTGGTTAATGTCGTTGTTGCGTCAGATAGCATGACGTTCGAGGCCAACGTACCGTGATATTTAGCATGGCGTCTCAGCATAAGGAATCATGCTATCTATTACCAGGGGCGAACCTACAAACTATTTTTAGTGGGGGCAAACTATAGGAGTGGGGGGCACACTTTGTAAAATTCACATAGTGTTGCCAATTTCGCCTAAAATTTCAAAGGAGTTCTATTCAAAATTCATATTCTGAGTGAAGTCCTAGCCCTCCACTCCCAGATCTAATCCAGATTGGATCTTCACCTTGCCAAGGTGTATGATAAAAAATATGTTATGTACGGTATGGGTCATAGATGCGGTCAAGAACTACTACCTAGTGGCACAAACTAAAAACTTCACTCAAATCAGGAAAACGGGAAAAAAGATATAAAAAATCATCTCCAGGAGTAATAGATTTATGGCACAATTCTCAAGGAGATGTATTCTAGGGTTTCGTTCAATGCTTCGATGCTTGCTAGGATGTGGAGCCATGTGTCACCATAATGGTCGATAGTGAACCCCATGATTAAGAAGTTGATGGAAAAGACCGGGCGGGACAGAAGATTGTCGTAGAGTCGTCTGGCCTCGTCGACGATGAAGGTGAGGACGCCAAAAGTGAAATATTCGTTCGACGTGAAGACGTTGTTTGGTGGTGAAGATCTAATCTGGATTAGATCTTCTACCCTTATGAAGGTGGTGCCATAAAAATGCAGAAAACCGGCAGTGATACTCGTAGGGGGGGGGGTCGAGGGACCAGAAGTATCAGGGTGAAGAGATCGCTGGGGGTTTATCGATATTCGGGTCCTCATGGTGAGAAGTAATATCCTACTCGTTGATTTTGATTATGGGGGAGAGGGAAGAACACCTTACGAGTGGGGTTACAGTGTGTCTAACGCTATCGAGATTGATGACCAGAAGTCGATTTATCTATAGTTATCTTGGCCTCATTTTATATATGATGGCAAGGCCTAAGGTTACATTGCCAAACCATCTATAGATTAAAGAGAATAGATAGTTCTCTTCTTGTGCGTCAAACTGATGAAGCTTCTGGAAGGAGGGTTCCATGTGTCACGGGGAGATCCATCGAGAAGTACACTAAGGGCTATTTGGGTTGGAGTATCTTTTGATCTGCACCTGTACGGACCACTCTCGATATAGCACACCGTTGAGAAACTTTAGCGAAAGCATCATATCGACTTGATCGCCATAACAACTGCTAATGTGGTGATTTTTGCCAAATTTTTTACTCTAGCAGAGTCACCATCTAGGCCCGAGTTACCATAATTTATGGAGGGTGCTCCATATGGAACTTGTGGTTCCCAAGTTGCACAGACTATTTCGTCTCGCTTTCAATGGTGTCGACAGGTAGACAAACATGGAATCCGAAAGTGTGCTAATTAAGGACAACAACCGTCAACTGCCGCGAGCACTCCCGTCACATTTTTTTGACAACCATCACATTTTAGCCCCGCCCGCCATCCTTTGCCTGCGGCTATAACAAGTTTACGCCATGGTCAAGTAGCTCACAATCTTAACTTGAAATACGACTACCCATAGCCATTTTCTCCCTCCTGATAGCCATGACACTTCCTTCGTAGTCAGAATGGGTCCTGCTCTCGAAGGAGGAGGAGGAGCGGATCTTGACCGAGGAGGACACTCGAGAGAAGGGCGACCACGTCACCGAGGGGCAGGAGTGGCACCATCGTGACACAATGCAGAAGGCCCACAAAACAGGATTCTATCGAAAGGAAGAGCGGCCAGATTGAAATCCCAAAACACACTCCATTGTTTGAGATATATCAGATGTATACGTGTAAATCATGCATGATGAGTAGGCGAGGCCTCGTCCATGAAGCTCATATCGGCCACCACATGCTCCACATCGCTTCTTTTGTTAAGGAATCACTACTGGAAAAATGGTCATAGATAATATGGCTAGTAATGGCGCACGAGCAATGGCGCACCACATAGATGTGTGCCATTACTGACCGTCTCACTAATGGCGCATGTAGCCAGAAGTACGCCACTGCCATTTTGATCCAGGACCACCCCCCCCTCATGACTTAGTAATGGCGCACTTCTGCGCCGTGCGCTATTAGCATCCTTGGGTGGCTGCTAGCTAGTCCGGCCCACACACAGCACCCCCCACCCCCCCCCCCCCCCGCGCGCGCACACCGCACCGGCTGGCCCGCACTTAACCCTAGCTAGCTATCCCCCCTCTGTTCCGTCCCCTCTCCCGATTCAATCTATCCCCTCCCCCCACCCACGCCGCCGCCCTCTCCTCATCGCCGATCGAATCTACCAAAACCCCCTCCTCCTTCCTCCTCACCGCCACCACGCCGGCGCCGCTGTGCCCTCCGTTGTAGGAACCAAGGCCGAGCCGCGGCCGTGTCTCCCTCGCCGCGGATCGTCTCCTTCCCCGACGTTGGCTCCTTCCTCGACGCAAGATTCGCCTCGCCGAGTCAAAAGGTACCCCCTCTCCCTCCACCACGCTAGATCTAAATAATGTCCCTCTCTCTCGAGTGCGGCCGATTGGGCGCCCAAGGGGCGGGTGATTGGGTGCGACTCTGCCCCTCTCTCTCGAGTGTGTAAGACCCGCCCAAGTTGCCATTTTTTAGCAGCTCAGCTCAGCTAGGTTAGATAACATTTATTTCAATGATTTGGATTTGACTGATCCCTTCGCACATGTATGTCGAGAAGTGGGGATGGCCCCTTCCATTCTTGCCCATCTCATTTTGTGTTTTGTTCAAGAGTTTGTATTATCACAAAACTTTATGATATCTAAACAAGTCACTTTGTGGAGCTATGCACAATTGCACTGATCAGAAATTCAGGACTAAGCAGTGATGGCTGGCAGCAACTATATTCAATTAAGATGTTTCTTCCAGTGTTGGTTAAAAAAATAGTGTAGCCTCATTGAAAATTACATGCTACTAAACTTCATGATTTCTGTAATTTCTGGACATAATTGTTCTCTTTATCCCCGGGTTTATTTCTTTTGATGGGAGGTACAGTATTGTTCAACAGTTGGCATAGGTGCTTCTGCAACGGCTATGCATCCGTATCTGTGTTATGTTCAAAAAAATCATATAGATGTTTCATATATAGATGTTTTCTCTGGAACTCGGACTGAATAAACCTCAAAAGTGTTTCATATATATGGCACTTCAAAGGGGCAAGCTCCGTGTTTCATATGTGTGACACTTCAGAGGGGCGAGTTGAAGCCCGAGGCAAAATTCGCGTTTAGCTAAGTTACCAGATGATATGTACACTCTGCCGATCCATACCAGTTTATTACTTGTACCAAATGATACAACTTGGATGATACACCATGCAGGCGCATCTAGTTTTGGTCTAGGAAACTATCTGTACCATGTTCTCCTACCATATTATTACTTTCTCGTATCAATCTTGCTTACAAGAATCGTTACATATGAACCATTTGAGAATATGTTTGAAGAATTTCTGTGTACAGTATGTTTAAAAGTTTTGTATCCCAACTCGAGTACTGAGGAAGACTATGAAATGCATCATTCCTGTTTACATTTTGTAAAATGTGCATTCTATTACTGTTTTATTATACTAGGCATGTTGCGTGGTACTCTCTGATCTACTAGTGGTAGATTTAAGAAATGCCACCACCACCATAAAAAGCAGCAGTGGACAGCGATGTGGATCTCGTATTGCTTGATTTTTTTTCACTTTGCTTGTGCTTGATTTGTTGTGGTGTGGCACGTGTGTTTGATTTATTACCGGAGACAAAGCTTGGCCATGAGCAAATTGTTGTCCACACAACACCAACCAACACTATTCTTCTTCCATGCCTTCAACTAGAACAAAGCTAAGTAGAGTGTAGAGTGTGGAGTGTGGAACACTGGTGTCTAGTACTGATCCGAGAAGCTAGCCAGCCTACTGGCATTGATATTTGTTAAGATGGAATATTGCTGTATATTAACCAATTAGGATTTTGCTATTCCCTCTGGTCATTGCATATTAGCATTCATGATAAATTTGCGATTGACATCGATCGTAAATTGTGTGAGTAGCCAACTTATGCAGTTCTGCAGTATGCTTTAATTTGTTACTAAGTGATGCTTTAATTTTGGCACTCTACTTTAATTGATGTTGTGATTTTGCTCATGTCAGTTATCTGCCTGATCATCTTATCTTGCAGAAATGGTTCGCTCTCGCCAAACCTGCCGCATCACCACCGGCATCCGTATACCACCCCACCCCCGAGCCGGAGACCGCGCCCGTGCCCGTGCCGGCGCCCGCGCCCGCGCCGGCCTTGTTGGGATGCTCCACGGGCTCGCGCCTCTATGCATCGACGGGCGTCCTCGCATGTCTCCGGCTTTTCGACGGCAACCTCTGACATTCAGCCCACTGCTTCACAACTGTCTCGAAATAGGCGGGAGATAGAAGAGGAGGACGCAGCAGAGGAGGCGGAGTTCAATGCCGTTTGGGAGCGCAAGTACCCGGTAGGCATACCAGACCCGGCGCGTCAAGCGGTTGTATGGGAAGCAGCTCAGGTCGAAAAAGAGAACAAGCTCATCGTCATTTCGTCTTCGGACGACGAGGAGTGAAGCGTCTTTAGTGTAATCTATAATATGTTGGTTAATAATTTGTGGACTCTCTCCGAAAGTCCTATTGTGATCCCGGGCTCATGTGATCCCGCATGAACAGTAAAATCGAAAAAAATAGTAAACAAATTCAAAAAAATCTGAATTTTTTTTATAATAAACTTTGATGTTTTTTCTATATGCATGCAAAATTTCAGCAAGAACTAACATAGGATGGACGCGTGAGCAAAAAAACAAAATTTGATGTTCCAAAAAGTATTCGAACTAACATAGGGATGCCATCAATTTTGTTTTTTTTCCCACACGTTCATCCTAAGTTAGTTCTTGACGAAAATTTGCACGCATATAGAGAAAACATCAAAGTTTCTTCCCAAAAAAATTCAGAATTTTTTGAATTTTTTTACTAATTTTTTGATTTTACTGTTCATCCGGGATCACATGATCCCGGGATCACAAACTCCGCGTCCGACTCTCTCATGCTATACTTGTTGATTTGCCCTCTTGTTAATAAATGGTGTTGGCTAAGAAATTCTGATGTGGTTGTTCATATGATGATGTTGTCATGTTATAACTGTCATGTTGATGCTGCTGTTCATATGATGATGCTGTCATGTTAATAAATGGTGTTGGTTAAGATTTTTTTTTTACAAATATTCATAGTAGTAATAGCGCACCTCTTCCTTTAGTAATGACGCACTCCTGGTGCGCCATTAGTGTCAGAGGTAGTAATGACGCACCGAATGTGCGCCATTACTATCACTTACTAATGACGTGCTAGTAATGGCGCCATTAGTACCCAAAATAGATGCGCCACTAATGACCTTTTTTCCAGTAATGAATGTGACGATCACTACATTATCCTTAAAAATGTTGTCACTTCACTGAAATCTTCAAGCATACCGCCATCGGGAAGGCGTTGCGACCGGCAGATGACCATGGCATGTTGCTCCATTACAATGAAAAAATGGTGGACTTTGAGGTAGAGAGGAAACACATCAGATGCCGCACATTTGAAGTAAAGACGGTAACATTCACCAAGATGAGTCGTTTTCTATTGGGCATCCCCCCTCCCTTTAAATAGTCATCGCCAACCTCGAGGATGAAGAGCATGAATGAAACGAAGATGAGATCGTCGAACAACCACACCTACGTAAGTATAGGATGAATAGACTTGTTGTATATGCATGTGCCATGTGCAAATCATTCACCATCATCATGGTGAAGAGCAACTAGTGCTTCTACTCAAGATTTCAAAAATCATCGTTGTTAGTATGAAATGTCATTTTAAATTAGTGTTTTAATTCCTCGGATTGACTTTTCTACAACTATGCAATCAATTTGTAATGCAATGTTATTTTAAATTAGTGGCTTAATCTTTTCAGTTAAGCATGTGGATTTCTTAGTTGATACAGTACAATAGAAAAAAGAAAAACGAAAAAAAGATATGAAAGATGTATATTATTGTGACTGTATTTACGGACAGCGTGGCGAACGTGCTAGAGTTGCTTTCAGGATTTTGCACGTCCACGATTTTCAATGGAGTGTATGTGCTGTCGATCTCATCCTGCCGAGCTAAAAAGAACTCGAGGGCGACGCCACGGCGGCGTGCTGACCCGGTCACGGCCGGCGCCGGAGAGAGACTGCACGCCGTGGCGTCTGACCATCGACATGTCTCAGTTCTCTAAGCAAAGTCAATAAGCCCCTCCCAAGAAAAGGATAGAAAACTCAGCCGGCTAAACGTGCAGGCAATCCGCCACCCCATTTTCTACTTACTTCATTCACATCGATCGACGTCCGCCGCGCGCACTGACCCGGCGCCGCGAACGGGAGAGGATAAGCGAGGCCGGTTCGCCGCGTCGCGTCGGCGTCATCTCCATGGATTTCAATATCGTATTATGAGTGGATATGGTATTAATACCTAGGTCAGCATTCCCTTAAAAAAAACCTAGGTCAGCATTACAAGGTAACGCCAGCACGTACTTAAACCGAGTCACATACCTAATCGTAATTGCAAGATAAAGTTGAGAAATGGTCGCGTTCAGAGCTGGAGTCAATGGCTTCAGATTGTAAGTGTTCCACACCCTTTGCTGGCGAGTCCGGTCCAAGTGCGTGGAGCGAGAGCGTAGTCGAAGTAGTCGTACGCGCGGCACAATCACAGATGCGAAAAGTAAAGGGAGACGAAGAAATAGTCTGGACTTGATCTTTATTATCAATTGGTCTCTCTCTCCATACAATACAATGAGTATATATAGGGATAGAGGGGTAGGTGGAGAGGACCAAACCCTAGAAGAAAAACCCCCCACCCAAGAAAGGGTGGGTCTATACGATCACGTACGTTGGTTTCCCAACACTCCCCCTTGGTCCGTCATCCCGTATTGCCCACGTCTCAAAAACTCCGAAAAACCCAGTGAGAAAAATATGGAGAAAGAGCACATAGAATATGTCTGCTCATGTTGCACGAATTGCCTCATCAAAAACCTCAATGTGAGAAACATCAGGAAAACTCACATAAAGGAAAAAGAGTACAATCCACTCAACATCAGGTTGAGTACTCTATCATCTGGATCGAGATTCACAGATAAGGGTGTGAAGAATCTCCCCCGAATCTGGCATTTCTCTAAGTCTCATCATACCGATTCCATGAACACACCTTTCAAAAGATGACTTCGGTAATGATTTAGTGAACAAATCAGCGAGATTGTCACACGACTTAGTATGCAAGATCCTCTCCTCGTTCATCTTTTGCAGCTCATGCGCAAGAAGAACTTGGGGTTGATATGTTTTGTGAGATTACTCTTCACATACTCTGACTGAATTTGTGCAACACAAGCTGCATTATCTTCATAGATAATGGTGGGGGTTTGTACGGTGTTCAGCCCACACGTCTGCTGAATGTGGCGAATCATCCGTCGAAGCCACATACACTCTCGTGATGCTTCATACAGTGCTATGATTTCTGAGTGGTTCGTCGAAGTTGATACAAGACTTTGCTCAGACGATTTCCGGGAAATTGCAGTTCCACCACAAAGAAAAACATATCCAATCTGTGACTTGGAAGTGTGCGGGTCCGACAGGTTCCCAACATCAGCATAGCCTACCAATGATAGGTCTTGATTCCTTCTATAAGACAGCCCAAGATCTTTGGTCCCTTCCTGGTATCGGAAGACGTCCTTGATGCATTTCCAATGTCTATTGGTAGGCTCAGAATTGTACCTAGCAAGCAAATTGACAGCGAACGCGATGTCCGGTCGTGTACAATTCGCGAGGTTCATGAGTGGTCCAACGACGCTCAAGTAAGGGAATTCCGGTCCCAGAATTTCCTCCCCCTCTTCCTTAGGCCTGAACGGGTCCTTATCTTGCTGCAAAGACCTTCCAATCATTGGGGTCTTAGAAGGATATGCCTTATCAAATCCAAATCTCTCCAGCAGCTTATGGGTGTAGGAAGACTGGTGCACTAGAATCCCAGCAGGGGAATGTTCAAGTTGCAGACCCAGACAAAACTTGGTTTTATCCAAAATCCAAATCCGTCATCTCGAATTCCTACATCAGGTAAGAACTCGCTTCCTCAATATCTCTAGGTGTACCGATTATATTCAAATCGTCCACGTGCACCGAGATTATACAAGATCCATCTTGGATCACTGCTCGTGTAGCCCTTCTGATGAAGGAAATCGCTCAAACGATTATACCACATCCTACCAAATTGTTTAAGTCTGTACAATGACTTTAAGAAGAACATTGTATAGACCCCGATTTGCTCTATCTTGGTTACCATATAGGTAAGCAGTGACAACATCCATCAATTTCATTGTTAAGTCCAGATTTACTGCCATTGAGATCAAGTATCTAAAGGTTATACCATCCATGACTGGGGAGTAAGTTTCCTCAATATTGACATCTGGTCATTGAGTGAACCCTTGAGTGACGAACCTTGCTTTTGTACCAAACCACCTCACTTATGAGGTAATTTCCTTCTGCCAATCTTTCCAATCCAACCTTCGTTTACAATCAGCAAGATTGTTAGGCCTAGGTCAGGATCTATGATTGAGGCAACTTTCTTAGCAAAGTTAATGTCGACAGTCGTCGTTGCTCGGTTCCTTGACTCTCCTTTATTTATATGATTTATGGCCATTTCGTCATGGGGCGCATCTGGCGCTACCTCTTGCTCTACCATTTTCCCATTACAGGAGCGAGGTCCTTTAGCTTTTCCGCACCGATGTGTGTACTCACATCTCCGCTGGATGTTCCCTCAATAGGGACGTTCAAGTCCGGAATCCTGTGCACAGTACTTTCCGTACTTGCGCCAGGTCTCAATTGGCTCCCCTTTTGCTTACTAGGGGCTTTGGTGACTATCTGTGATAAATCTCTCTTATCCTTCTTCCTCAGGCGTCCCCGAGTACTTAGGATTTGAGAAACCGGATTTCGCGTCCTTTTAGGCCTTTGGACGGGAGCGGGTGTACCATTAGTTAACTTCGGTATCTCAACCCTTTCCGGTGCATTGCGCGGTGGCATATGCGACTTTTTCACAGTTTCCAAGTCACTAAAGTGATCAGGCAGTTGATTTGCTAATGCATGCAAATCTATTATCTTTTGGACTTATTTATTTCTCAACAGTGCGTGGGTCTTGAACGCGGATCCCCGTGGCTTGCCACATTATTTCTCGACTTTTATCATCAATGGGTTTATTTCCTCCCCCTAAAGTCGGAAAGAGATCCTCGTCATATATGCAATCGCAAACGGGCCGCATGAAAATTACATGTCATGGGGGGGAGGGTCCAAATACCTGATTATGGACACAGTCTCATAACCAATGTATATCCCCGACTTACGGAGCAGGCCCATTGCAGATCGCTGGGGTGGTGGTGTTGGTACGTACACCTGGCAACCAAACCTGTGAAGGTGGGAAATTTTCGGTGCCGACCCATACGCGAGCTGCATAGGATAATGGATGTTGTAGGCTCACGGTCTAAAATTGATGAGTTTAGCAGCGTGTAACACAGCATGCTCGCAACATCTGGTTGGAAAAATACAGGGCCGACCCTGAGCATGTGCGGCATGTGCGGCCGCACAGGGCCCCTCGTTGCTTAGGGCCCCATCCAGATAAGTATATGCATGGTAATTATCTTAAAAATGATTTAACCAAATTAATTTTCTCAAATACTATCAGCTTGAAGATTTGAAGAGAACGATACATACATATCACTAAAAAATATTAGCCTGGCGAATCCGACTTATTTGTACATAGAGGGCCCAATTTTATCGTTCTGCACCGGGGCCTTAAAATGTCAGGACCATCCTTGGAAAAATACAACCCGAAAGGAGCGGTCTAGCAATGGATTTAATCAATGCCCTTACAAGTCTGTTTTACATATGGACATGTGGTACGGAATGCTCGACCACAGTTCCCATTTTCATGGTTCCTTGTTGCATCAGGCAATCATTGGACCACTTAGAGAAGCGTCAATGTGTACCGTAAAGTACCAAAACGACCCTGGGATGGGCTGAGTTGGACCGCATATGTCCCCTTGGATGTGTCCAAGTTGGGATTTCATCCTTCACTTTTAAGGGAACGGTCTAATAATTAACTTCCTCGTAGCGCATGAAGATGATGGCTTCTCGCCCCTCGTTGGTTAGCCCAAGTGGAAGATTTGATGTAGCACAACGACAAGTTTCCCTTAGCGAAGATGCTAAGGTTTAGATTGTCTCCAGTAGGACTCAAGAGATACAAGTAGGTGGTAAAGTGAACAATGGCGCCGTTCACAACCTAGGTTGCTAACTTCACCTGGACCTGCACACAGATACACATAACTTTGCTCCCAACGAGTTCAGAGGAGTTGTCAATTCCTCCGGCCTTGCTGTTTTCAAAGGATTAACGCAAGAGATAATAATGATAGTGATAGAACCTGAAAAGTAAATACTGAAAGTAAATGGGTAGTGTGAACAATAATGTGAAGATGGACCGGGGTCCCGTGATTTTCACTAGTGATGTCTCTCTCCCAAAAGACGATAAAAATGCTAGCGAGGTAAACAAATCATAGTTGGGAAATTGACAGGATTATGAAGGCACCGCAATGCTAACTATGCTGCAAAGAAATGAAGGGCTCAAAAGCAATGGGCAGTACGCCAAGGTAAGTAGACCGAAATCCATCTGCATCTACTACGAATCATCCACCTTGAGATATCTATCCAGAACATCTCGCTGGTATTAAGTTGCGAATCCCACCCAAAGTGTAAACTCAAAGCAACAGACAACTGCATTAAAAGAACTTTGCGTAAAGTAAACAATCCTTGCACCCGCAAGTACAAGCACCGTTGTTTTATCCCTGGTGGCAACAACACATCCCCTAGTCTCATGTTTCTGTCACTCAAGCTAGACATCGAGGGGCTGAACCCACAATCGAGCATAACACTCTCTCTTGGAGTTGCAAATAAAATACTTGGCCAAAGCAAATACTGCAACGGAGAACGTGCAAGAATTTACTCAAGAACAAAATATAAAAGAGAAGAACCAAATATATTACTCATCACAATCTGAACATAGTCTCATAATCCATCAGATCCCAACAAACTCAGCATAGCAACAGCAGAAATTACATAGATGCCTCGATCATGTGAGGCAGCTCACGAGGACTCGAAAGTGGAAGCACAAAAGAGGGAGAGATAGATCACATAGCTACTGGTCACGGACCCATGGTCCAAGGGGAACTACTCACGGTACATACGGGAGGCGTCCATGGCTATGGATGGTCTCCCGGAGGGGGTAGCTTCTCCCGGGAGGGTGCCGGAGCAGCTTCTCCAGGCAACCCCGATCTTGAAACGGCGGCGGCGGCGGAACAGAGGAGAGATCGCGAAAAAGGAGTTCGTCCTAGGGGTTTCCGTCACGGGGGGGGGGGGGGGGGGGTAAATATAGGCGAAGGGGGGCGTCGAGGGGACCCACCAGGCAGCCAGGAGGCCTCCTGGCGCGGCCTAGGGTGGGGCCGCGCCAGGGACTCTCCTGGCTCCCTGGTGGTGGCCCCCCTTCGCTGCTTTGGTGTTTCCGGAAGCTTCCGCGAGGCTGATTTTTTATCTAATTTTCCTGTATTTTTTGGAGCACTTTTAATGGCCGGAAAACCTGAAATACAAAAACAGCAGAAAACAACAACTGGCAGGTGGGTGCACTGGGTTAATAGATTAGTCCAAATATGTTCAAAAGTGTATGAAAGTTCAAGCAAAACATGGAAAAGTCACACAAAACATGCATGTAGCAAGAAGAAATGATAGATACGTTTGGGACGTATCAACATCCCCAAGCTTAATTTCTGCTCGTCCTCGAGTAGGTAAATGATAACAAGCATAATTTCTGTGGTGACATGCCACACAAACAAATAAGGACTTTTAAGTAAAGCAATCAAAGCATGCAATTCAATTCAAGTCTTAACAAGCAAGAGTCTATATTAGCATTGACATAAGCAACAAAAGAACAAAAGGTGCAAGAGCTCTTGTTGTCCGTGACTCGAATGTCTCCAAAATGTGTTTGCGTGCAAGCAAGGGACTGGGAAGAAAGAGAAAAAAAGGTTGTTGAGAACAACTATCTACTAAAAGTTTCACACTTGGTCTCCTTTGGATTCTTATCTGGACTCGTCCCCAGACCACTAGTCAGGTACAAGTCAAACTGATCCACTCCCTTTCGATATTTTGAGCACTCATGCAATGGATGAGCGTGAGCAAGAAAGTTGACACCTAAAAGGCGAAACAGAAAGAAGGTGGAGGAGGAAGACAAAAATGTGTGAAAGGCTCACATCAATGAGGACAATCATAGGCGAAAAAAAGCCATATGATAGATATGATGTGAGGAGTAGGGATTGCCATACAACGGATGCACATGTGAGCTAAGGTAAGCTCTCCAATGGAAGTAGTGGGGGTGCATCCAACTTTCTTGCTCAAGAAGACCTAGAGCTCATTTGAGGAGGCTCATCATTGGAATATACAAGCCAAGTTCTATAGTGTGAAGGTCCCCACATAGCTATATGCATGATGATGATCTCTATGGAGTACAAGGGATAGAAGATGAAGTACTAGTGTGGATCTCTCAAAAAGAATAGTAGTATGCCCCCTTCTCTCTTTTTATTTTTCTTTTCTCTTTTTTCTATTTTTTGTATTTTTTTGGTGGCCTCAATGGCTCTTTCTATTTCACTCTCATTTGTCCTCTTTGGGATCTTTTAATTTTATCCTCTTTGGGATCTTTTGATTTTGTCCTCTTTGGGATCTTTTGATTTTGTCCTCTTTGGGATCTTTTCCTCACTTTAGGGGCAATACTCTATATTTTACAAGAATATAGGAGATCTTTCACACTTTACAAAGGTACTCACATAAAGAAAATGTAACTATCATGAAGTATGCAAATGTATGCCTCTGCCAGTGTAGCAGGATATGCAATGATACTAGCGCGTCATGTAGCAATGTTTAGGGCAAGGCCCAACTAGCATGCGGCTCATCGATCAAGCAAGTAGCATGTATGACATGAAGATCAAGTCATGAGAAGGTGGATGTTGCATGACAATGTATCTCGGAAAGGCTATGGAAATGCCTTGTAGGTAGGTATGGTGGCTGTTTTGAGGAAAGATATAAGGAGGCTTATGATGACAGAGCGTATCGTGCCAAGGGTTTGGATGCACCGGCGAAGTATGCGCCAACTCTCGAGGTGAGAAAGGGCAATGCACGGTACCGAAGAGGCTAGAAAAAGTATAGGTGGGTGGAAGTGTCAACTTTCGAATACTCACATTAGTCCTAAGAACTCATGCACTTATTATCGGTAACTCTCAATCTAATCAGGAGGTTCACAAAGAGACAGGTACCCCGAGGAGGAGTGTATGGGGGTTTGTTTATCCTTGCGCATCCTCGACTCATGGTACGTGAGTGTACTCCAATATTCGAACCCTCCAGAGGTTAGTGATCCATCTAGTAGCTAGAGTTCTCAACAGGTTTTTTTTTGTTTTCGAAAAACACACAGATTGCCCAAAATACGACATCTATCACTAATAGGCAAGAGCTCTTGACACCATAAGTTCAACCATTACTCTAGTCAATACCTCAAAACTATTGCAAGTTACTACTACAAAGAGAACAACAACTTTAACTACCTACTTTCAGTCAAGACACAGAACTCACTGCAATAGGCAAACTCTCTAACAAGATAAAACATGCAACCTATAGAAAGTTCAACCTAAGATGAAAGAAAAGCTCTAGAAAAAAACTAAAGCACTACAACTAAACAGAAGAGCAGCTGAGAAAAGAAAAAGAACAGCTCACAGATAAAAGAATAAGCATGCAAATCCTATGAGGAGTTCTAGTTCAAGCGGAGCGTGAATCTCTCCCACACAAAAGAGTAAGTAAGCTGGGATCTAACTTGTTACTACAGCAAACAAAGCTAAAGAAAACTAAAAACGAAACAAAACCTAAAAGCGAGACGCTCCAAGAAAAGCACATAACGCATGAAGTGATAAAAATATAGTGCAACGAGGGACAAACTGATGATTGTTGATGGAGAAGGGGATGCACGGGGGAATCGCCAAGCTTAGACGCTTGATTCTCCTTGAATATTTTTTGGGGATGCATGGGGGAATCCCCAAGCTTGAGCGCTTGACACTCCCGAATCTTCTTTCATCATCTTCCATCGCGCACTTGAAAACTCCCTTCATACATAACTCATTGTAGACTGATTAGAGAGGTTAGTACCCTAATAAAATAATTTTTCCTCTAATGAAAATAAGGATTTCCAGGAAGAGCTACTGTTTCTCAAGATTTCCAAAAAGTTTTTGCAAAGAAAAAGCAAGCTTAAGGTTTGCAAAAGTACGGAGAGACAAAACGTGGCAGAATCTGTGAAAAACAGAACAACAGATAGAAACGAATTTTTTAGGGGTACTTCTGCAACTCAAATCAAAAAACTCAGAACATACGGAAGTTTCATAATTGTATAGAGCATGTTGTGTAAAAATTTCAGCTCAAAAAGATGAACTGGGATTTTTCTGTAATTTTTCTAGTCACGAGGACAGAATCTGTTTTCTGGACAGCATGTCACAACTTTTACTTCCCTTGCCGTATGAGGCTAAACTTGGCACAAAGCTTAAAAAATAAAGATACAATGATGTTGCTACAGTAGTAACAATCATCAAGACCACTAAGAACAGAACAAAATCAAAAAAAAAAAACCTAAATTCGTTGCGGGCTGCCTCCCGAAAGCGCATCTTTAGACCCATTAGCTAGGCTTAAAATAGAAGATCAAGTCTTTTCAAGAGAATAACTAGCCCGTGTGACGGACTCAAAAGGTAACTTAATCTTTTTCCTAGGGAAATGTTCCATCCCTTTCTTGAGAGGGAATTGGAATTTGATAGTTCCCTATTTCATGTCAATGATAGCACCAACTGTGCGAAGAAAAGGACATCCCAAAATAATTGGACAAGAAGGTTCACACTCAATGTCCATAATAGTGAAATCAACGGGAACATAATTGTCATTGACAATGATAAGAACATCGTCGATCTTCCCCAAAGGTTTCTTTACAGAAGAATCAACAAGACTAACACCAAAAGAACAAGAATCAAAAGGTTTCAATTCAAGCATATCATACATTCTTTCGGGCATAACAGAGGTACTTGCTCCAACATCACAAAAAGCATAGCAAGAGAAGTTATTCAATTTAATTTTTATCATAGGATCCCAACCATCTTCTAGCTTCCTAGGTATGTAGGCTTCTAGTCTAAGCTTCTCCTCCCTAACTTTGATTAGAGCATTGGTGATATGCTCTGTGAAGGCAAGATTGAGTGTGCTAGTGTGGGGGTCTCTAGACATCTTGTGTAGGAAACCAATAACTTCTGGTAAAGTGCATTTGTCAAAGTCTAAATCACTACTATCTACCAAGGAAGTAGTGATATTATTTAAGCTCACTTGTTTGAAAGCCTCTATGTTCATAGAATTTTCCTCTTTTAAGGCCGAGGTGGTAGCATCACCATTGATAGGTCCAGTGGGACTAGGAGTGTGATGGGTGCTAACAGTTTGGACATCCTCAACTACTTGGATAGTGGCTACTGTGTGGTAGGTAGGAAGGCTCTTAGTTCTCTCTTCTTCCTCCTTTTCTCTAGCCCATCTCTCTTTAAGTTTAGCCATCATCCTAATATTTTCATTGATTTGTAACTGGATAGCATTAATAGGAGTGACCTTACTCTCCTCAAGGGGAGAGGTTCTAATTTTTAACATCTCAACATCAAGGGCTAAGTTGTCTACCTTCAAACAAAGATTATGTAATTTAGCTAGTTTTTCTTCCACATTCTTGTTGAAGGCCTTTTGGGTAGTGATAAAGTCTCTAAGCATACTCTCTAGTTCTGAAGTGGAGTTTCTGGTGGTAGGATAAGTGTCGTTCCCATAGTTGTTGGATGGGAAAGGCCTAGGATTGTTGCTACCAAAGTTACTCCTATAAGCATTATTATTGAAGTTGTTTCTATAGACAAAATTGACATCTACTTGCTCCTGGGCAACCAAAGAATTTAAAGGAACATCTTGAGGATCAATAGAAGGTTGCTTGGTAAGTAGAGACATGATAAGGTCAACCTTTTCATTTAAAGAGGAGATCTCCTCGATAGAATTTACCTTCTTACCAGTTGGATATCTTTCGGCGTGCTACTGAGAGTAGTTCAGCATCATCTCATCTAGTAGCTTTGTGGCAGCACCAAGCGTGGTTGACATAAAAGTTCCTCCCGCGGCCGAATCTAACAGGTTCCGCGAGGTGAAGTTTAAGCCTGCATAAAAAGTCTGGATAACCATCCAGGTAGTCAGTCCATGTGTGGGGCAGTTCTTGACAAGCGTCTTCATACGTTCCCAAGCCTGGGCAACGTGTTCATTATCCAATTGCCTGAAATTCATAATGTTACTCCGTAATTGAATAATTTTAGCAGGGGATAGTACTTCCCTATAAAAGCATCTTTGCATTTACTCCAAGAATCGATATTGTTTTTGGGCAAAGATTGTAGCCACTCCTTGGCTCTTCCTCTCAAAGAGAAAGGAAAAGGCTTCAGCTTGACGATGTCTCCATCCACTTCCTTGTACTTCTGCATGTCGCAGAGCTCGATAAAGTTGTTTAGGTGCAAAGAAGCATCTTCTCCTGCTCCTGAGAATTGATCTTTCATAACAAGGTTAAGCAGAGCAGGTTTAATCTCATAAGAAGGTGTTGAAGTGGCAGGTGGAGCAATAGGAGTGCAGATAAAGTCACTGTTGTTGTGACTAGTGAAGTCACACAACTTAGTGTTTTCATTGGAACCCATAGTAGCAGCAGGTATTTTTGGTATTTTTTATTAAGGACACAAAAGTAAAAACTGAAAGGTAAACTAACAAGACTAAAAAGCAAAGGTAAAAGATAGTGTGCAACTCCCCTATCTTGTAGACTTGAGTCCCCGGCAACGGCGCCAGAAATTTGCTTGATGGTTTCTCGCCCCTCGTTGGTTACCCCAAGTGGAAGGTTTGATGTAGCACAACGGCAAGTTTCCCTTAGCGAAGATGCTAAGGTTTAGATTGTCTCCAGTAGGACTCAAGAGATACAAGTAGGTGGTAAAGTGAACAATGGCGCCGTTCACAACCTAGGTTGCTAACTTCACCTGGACCTGCACACAGATACAAATAACTTTTCTCCCAACGAGTTCAGAGGAGTTGTCAATTCCTCCGGCCTTGCTGTTTACAAAGGATTAACGCAAGAGATAATAATGACAGTGATAGCAACGGAAAAGTAAATACTGAAAGTAAATGGGTAGTGTGAACAATAATGTGAATGGACCGGGGTCCCGTGATTTTCACTAGTGATGTCTCTCTCCCAAAAGACGATAAAAATGCTAGCGAGGTAAACAAATCACAGTTGGGCAATTGACAGGATTATGAAGGCACCGCAATCCTAACTATGCTGCAAAGAAATGAAGGGCTCAAAATTATTGGGCAGTACGCCAAGGTAAGTAGACCGAAATCCATCTGTATCTACTACGAATCATCCACCTTGAGATATCTATCCAGAACATCTCGCTGGTATTAATTTGCGAATCCCACCCAAAGTGTAAACTCAAAGCAACAGACAACTGCATTAAAAGAACTTTGCGTAAAGTAAACAATCCTTGCACCCGCAAGTACAAGCACCGTTTTTTTATCCCTGGTGGCAGCAACACATCCCCTAGTCTCATGTTTCTGTCACTCAAGATAGACATCGAGGGGCTGAACCCACAATCGAGCATAACGCTCTCTCTTGGAGTTGCAAATAAAATACTTGGCCAAAGCAAATACTGCAACGGAGAACGTGCAAGAATTTACTCAAGAACAAAATATAAAAGAGAAGAACCAAATATATTACTCATCACAATCTGAACATAGTCTCATAATCCATCAGATCCCAACAAACTCAGCATAGCAACAGCAGAAATTACATAGATGCCTCGATCATGTGAGGCAGCTCACGAGGACTCGAAAGTGGAAGCACAAAAGAGGGAGAGATAGATCACATAGCTACTGGTCACGGAACCATGGTCCAAGGGGAACTACTCACGGTACATACGGGAGGCGTGCATGGCTATGGATGGTCTCCCGGAGGGGGTAGCTTCTCCCGGGAGGGTGCCGGAGCAGCTTCTCCAGGCAGCCCCGATCTTGAAACGGCGGCGGCGGCGGAACAGAGGCGAGATCGCGAAAAAGGAGTTCGTCCTAGGGGTTTCCGTCACGAGGGGGTAAATATAGGCGAAGGGGACGTCGAGGGGACCCACCAGGCAGCCAGGAGGCCTCCTGGCGCGGCCTAGGGTGGGGCCGCGCCAGGGACCCTCCTGGATCCCTGGTGGTGGCCCCCCTTCGCTGCTTTGGTGTTTCCGGAAGCTTCCGCGACGCTGATTTTTTATCTAATTTTCCTGTATTTTTGGAGCACTTTTAATGGCCGGAAAACCTGAAATACAAAAACAGCAGAAAACAACAACTGGCAGCTGGGTGCACTGGGTTAATATATTAGTCCAAATGTTCAAAAGTGTATGAAAGTTCAAGCAAAACATGGCAAAGTCACACAAAACATGCATGGAGCAAGAAGAAATTATAGATACGTTTGGGACGTATCAGCAGAGCACACAAAATCATCAGGATTCGAGAAGTTTTCACATTAACATTATGACCATCCGAATTGTCAATTGTATTCATGATCATACTAAGACAGAGTAGCCTAATCTATCATGCCAGAGGCAAAATAGTTCTGAGCTTAGGAAGGTAGTGTACACATGCAGTGCTACAATTATCGTGTAGTGTAGCCCGGTGTCCAATGCAGGAAAAAACTTTTCATAACATGTTTACCACTTTCATCATGCTCGGTGAATTTGGGATATTCTGGCCAATCATAACACCGGTCTCAACAGGAGACTATTAGCGTGAATGTTTCTGGAACTTAAGAGGTTGCGAGTGACTCGGGGCTACAACGATGCATCACTTAATGATCAAAGTTGTTCCCTTTGGTTAGTATGATAGTGGCTCATCTGGAGCCAGATCGCAGCCGGCGATTTTCATAACATTCCCTCGAGATTAAACTCAAAACACATGACTCTTTCAAAATGGTATTTGTGTATTGTTTTCCACAAGACATGTTTACTCCATTGGGGGTGCCACACGTGTTCAAAGTTATTGCATTTAATGAATATAATGAAGCGAGGAAGAAGCAACATTACATAAAACAAAATGCATTATATCTCAGAACATAACATGCCATCATATATAAATAGAGAAATTAATGAATGATAAAAATATCATTCAAGCATCAAAATAATGAATATGTCTTGCTCTTATAGAGCTTAAAGACCAAAAAAATGTATCAAGAATGCCAAAGAGATCATAATATTTAGGAGACTAGGCAGAGTCAATGATTACATCATAGACTTGGGCCTAGATTTCAAGTTGACTAAGTTTCTCCACATCTTAGGTTATTACCAAGGTAACAACATACTAAGCCAGTGTGGAGAGGGCGAGCAACAAGTGATCTACCATGTCCACTTTCATGGGCATCGAGGCGGGGGCGCCAAGTGCTCTACCATGGGAGCCCATGGCGCCTCCCCCTGATATACCATCGTAGCCAATGATGCCTCCCCTCGAACAATGTAGATAGCCCAAACTTGTAGCACCAGAAAAATTCCACTCTATACTCTCATGCGAGCGAACATTGTATTTCGTTCTGGCCAACAGCTATATGAAAGCGTGCCAAAAGTGAGAAAACACTATGTTTCTGCCGTGTACTCATTTTGCAAAGTATTGCAGAGATGAAATTTAAAGAAGGGCAACGCCCATACATACTCGTCAGGAGTAGTAGTGGTCGGACCAGCTGGGTCCTCAAGTTCTGGTCCGTTCGAGTAACTTCCGCTCGAGGACGGTTCCACATGTTTTCCATGTAGAATAGTGGTGGTGTGGACCATCTGGGTTCACAAGCCTATCATTCACGAGAGTCGCTTGGACTCGATCGAGGACGATTTCTACATGTGATATTCAGGTGGGGTAGTAGCTCGTTATAGACAAACTTGGTGATCTTGGGTGATGATTTCGGCCATCAACAATATATACAAATATTTCAAGATTACATCAGGTAATCCTGTTACATCGGGTAATTTGATTACATCAGGTAATCTATTGCATAATTTCGATGATGATACAAATTTATTCATTAACATGACGTTCCAATATTTAAATACATGTTAATAACGATTCAAAGCGATTAAAATTAATTAAACAATTAATTCAAGCCATGAAAACATATAGTACAAGCATGGTAAAGATGGAAACATGTTAAGCATATGACAAACAATTTGCACGGCGGAAACTACTGCGCGGCCTGCAAGCACGCGGGCTCGCGGGCGGCTAGCAGTCATGGCACATAGCTCGGTCAAGCGTGTTTGCGGCCGACATAACGCGATGAGTAGCTCATACACATGTGATGGCTTCTCCCCCTTCGTTGGTTACCCCAAGTGGAAGGTTTGAGATGTAGTGCATCAACAGTTTTCCCTCGGTGAAGATACCAACGTTTGTCTCCAGTAGGATTCCAGAGATGATAAGTAGGTGTCAGCGGCGCAACTCACGCGGACCTGCACACAGACACAGATAATTTTATTCCCAACGAAGTTCAGAGAGGTTGTCAATCTCTCCGGTCTTGTTGTTCACAACAGATAAAACGCAAGGGATAATGATAGCAAGTAAAAGAAGTAAAGTAAATATAGCTTGGAAACAGTAATGAGGATATGGACCGGGATACGTGATGTTCACTAGTGATGTCTCTCTCCCCAAAGACGATAAAACTGCTATGCGAGGTAAACAAATTACAGAAGGGTAATTGACAGGATTATGAACGCACCGCAATGCTAACTATGCTACAAAAGAAAGGAAGAGGCTCAAAAGCACGGGAAGTACGCCAAAATAAGTAGACCGAAATCCATCTCCATCTACTACTAATCATCCACCTTGAGATATCTATCCAGAACATCTCGCTGGAATTAAGTTGCGAGCCCCACCCAAAGTGTAAACCCAAAGCAACAGACAACAACAATAAAAAGAACTTTGCGTAAAGTAAACAATCCTTGTAACCGCGGTTACAAGCACCGTTGTTTTCCCCCTTGTGGAAACAACACATCCCCTAGACTCATGTTTCTGTCACTCAAGCGTGTCATCGAGGGGCATGAACCCACAATCTAGCACAACGTTCCCTCTTGGAGTCACTACCTACTACTTGGCCAAAGCAATAAACAGCAACGGAGAACATGCAAGAATTACTTAGGAACAAAAATATAAGAGATAAAAACCAAATATATTACTCTATCACAATCTGAACATAATCTCATAATCCATTAGATCCCTCCAAACTCAGCATAGCAACAGCAGAAATATTACAAAGGTGCCTCGATCATGTAGGGCAGCTCACGAGGTCTAAACAATGAAGATCAAAGAGGGGAGGAGAACATCACATAGCTACTGATCACGGACCCATGGTCCAAGGAAAACTACTCACGAGACATCCGGGGAGCATCCATGGTGGAGAGGAGACTCCCAGAGGTCAATCCTCCCTCCGGCAGGGTGCCGGGAAGATGTCTTCTGGTGCTCCCGATCATGGAAGCGCGGCGGCGGCGGAACATAGGCGAGTTTGCAGAATAGGGTTCCTCTTCTGGAGTTTTCCCGTGACGGAGAATAAATAGGCGAAGGGGGGCAGCCAGAGGTGGACCAGGGGCCCCAGGCGCCCCCCCTGGCGCGGCCAGGGATGGCCGCCTGGGCCCCCTGGCTCCCCTCTGGCCCCTCCCGGGCTCTTCTCGAAGCTTCCTGTACGCTGATTTTTCCTGTATTTTTCCCGGATTTTTTCTGGCACTTTTTATATGGGGGAAAACTAAAATAGAAAAACAGCAGAAAACAGGAACTGGCACTGGGGTGCACTGAGTTAATAGGTTAGTCCAAATATGATCAAAAGTGTATGAAAGTGTATCTATATCATAGCAATATCACACAAAACATGCATGGAGCAAGCAGAAATTATAGATACGTTTTGGACGTATCAACATCCCCAAGCTTAATTCCTGCTCGTCCTCGAGTAGGTAAATGATAACAACATAATTTCTGTGGTGACATGCTAGCAACCATAAAAGAACTTTGAAAATTAAAGCAATCAAGGTTAGAGATCCAGTTCAAGTCATAACATGCAAGAGTCTATATTAGCATTGAAACAAGTAAAAAAAGAACAATAGGTGCAAGAGCTCTCGCTGTTCGTGACTCGAATGTCTCCAAATGGTGTTTGCGTGAAAGAAGGGGGATAGGGAATACGAGAAAAAGTAATTTTTGTGTTGAGAATTCAATCTACTAAAGTTTCACACTTGGTCTTCTTTGGGATCTTATCTTGACTCGTCCCCAGACCACTAGCCAGGTACAAGTCAATTTGATGCACTTCTTTTCGATATTTTGAGCACTCATGCAATGGATGAGCGTAAGCACGAGAGTTGACACTTAAGATGGCAAAGAGAGAAGTAGGTGGAGGAGGAAGACAAAAAGGTGTGAACGGCTCACATCAATGAGGAAAATCATAGGCGAGAGAAGGCCATATGATAGATATGATGTGAGGAGTAGGGATTGCCATGCAACGGATGCACATACGAGCTAAGAAGCTCTCCAAAGGAACTATATGCATGATGATGATCTCTATGGAGTACAAGGATATAAAGGGAGTACTAGTGTGGATCTCTCAAAAGGATAGTAGTGTTGCCCCTTTCTCTCTTTTTATTTCTTTTTCTCCTTTTCTATTTTTTTGTATTTTTTCGTGGCCTCAATGGCTCTTTCTATTTAACTCTCATTTGTCCTCTTTGGGATCTTTTAATGTGTCCTCTTTGGGATCTTTTCCTCACTTAAGGGCAACACTCTATTTTACAAGAAGGTAAAGGAAATCTTTCACACTTTACAAGGTACTCAAAACATAAAGAAGATGTAACTAACATGATGTATGCAAAGTATGTTGCTGCCAGTGTATCAGGAACATGTATGACATGAAGATCAAGTCATGAAGAGGTGGAAGTTGCATGGCAATATATCTCGGAAAGGCTATGGAAATGCCTTAATAGGTAGGTATGGTGGCTGTTTTGAGGAAAGATATAAGGAGGCTTATGATGACAGAGCGTATCATGCCAAGGGTTTGGATGTACCGGCGAAGGTGGACACCAACTCTCGAAGTGAGAAGAAGGAAATGCACGGCACGGGAGAGGCTAGCAAAATATGGGAAGGTGGAAGTGTCAACTTTCAATACTTACATTAGTCCGAAGAACTCATGCACTTATTATCGGTAACTCTGAATCTAATAAGGAGGTTCACAAAGAGACAAGTACCCCGAGGAGGAGTGTATGGGGGTTTGGTTATCCTTGCGCATCCTCGACTCATAGTACGTGAGTGTTCTCTGATATTCGAATCCTCAGAAGAGTAGTGATCCATCTAGTAGCTAGAGTTCTCAACTAGTTTTTAGGTTTTGAAAATACACACGGATTGCCCAAAATACGACACCTATCACTAATAGGCAAGAGCTCTTGACAGCAAAAGTTCAAACATTACTCACATCAAAACTTCAAAACTATTGCAAGTTACTACTAGAATTAAATAGCAACCTCAATTACCTACTTCCAAGACAAAACACAACTCAGTGCAACAACCAACTCTCTTTAACAAGATAAACATGAAAACTAAAATAGTTCCAGCAAAAAACTAAACAAAAGCCAAGGATCTTGCTAAATACAAACTAAGACTAAAACTAAACATGGCAGTAGCTATGAAAAGATAAAGAACACACAATAGCAAAAAGATAAGCAGGAAAAATCCTATGATGTGTTCTAAATTTTGAATGTGGAGCGTGTTTCTCTCCCACACAAAGTAAGACGGGATCTAACTTGTTATGAACAACAAGCAAAGCTAAAGAAAACTAAAAACAAAACCTAAGAGCGAGACGCTCCAAGCATAGCACATAACGCATGAAGTGATAAAAATATAGTGAGACGAAGGACGAACTGATAATTGTTGATGGAGAAGGGGATGCACGGGGGCATCCCCAAGCTTAGACGCTTGAGTCTCCTTGGATATTTATTGGGGATGCATGGGGGCATCCCCAAGCTTGAGCGCTTGACACTCCTGGATCTTCTTTCATCATCTTCCATCGCACACTTGAAAACTCCCTTCATACATAACTCATAATAAGCTGATTAGAAAGGTTAGTACCCTTAATAAATAATTTTTTCCACTGGACATAAAGATATTCTTGAAGAGCTACTGTTTCTCAAGAGTGCAAAAAAGTTTTTGCAAAGAAAAAGCAAGCTTAAGGTTTGCAAAAGTAAGGAGAGACAAAACGTGGCAGAATCTGTGAAAAACAGAACAGCAGGTAATAAAGAATTTTTTAGGGATACTTCTGCAACTCAAATAAAAACACTCCGAACATACGGAAGTTTCGTAATTGTATAGAGCATACTGCGTAAAAATTTCAGCTCAAAAAGATGAACTGGGATTTTTCTGGAATTTTTCTAGTCACGAGGACAGAATCTGTTTTCTGGACAGCATGTCACAACTTTTACTTCCCTTGCCGTAAGAGGCTATAACTTGGCACAAAGCTGAAAAATAAAGATACAATGATGTTGCTACAGTAGTAACAATCATCAAGACACAACAAAAGCAAAAAGAAACACCTAAATCCGTTGCGGGCTGCCTCCCGAAAGCGCTTCTTTAAATCCATTAGCTAGGCTTAAAGTTATAAAAGATGCTCACATAAGAATAAGAACTTTGAAGAAATAGAGAGCATCAAGAAGCAAATATGAAACACATTTAAGCCTAACCCACTTCCTATGCTTTGGAAACTTGTACAGAAATAAATCGAAGAAGCACAAAGCAACAAGCATGGGGAGGTGGAACAGGAAGAACTTCAAAGGTTTCAACAAAGAGAGAGGTGTTTTTGTAACATGAAAGTTTCTACAACTAAACTTTCCTCTCTCAAAATAATTTTCAGTAGTATCATGAACAACATCAAGAATATAACTATCACATAAATCATATTGTTCATGACCTACAAGCACACGTGTATTGTTTTCAACACGGTTTTTAGGATGATAAGATAGATGCAACCCATCACATTGAGCCTTGATAAGAGCAAAATTCTCCGGAATAGTTGGAGATTTCAAAAGGATAATAGGGACATCAAGTGTGGGTGTAATAGCAACAATTTCATGCTTAACATAAAGAACTATAGAGAGTTCATTTTTGTCAGCATCATCCATAGTGGCATCTTGGCCATCAACAAAGCAAGTATCAAATTTTTCAGAAAGAGATATTTCAAGTGAGTCCTCGGAATCATGGGATTCCTCCTCAAAGCAATCATTGGCCTCTTCTTGGGCAGCAAACATTTTATTTTTAAAATCCTCAATATAAGAATTGGAAGTATAATTCTCGAAGCAATAAGCAAGAACTGCAAAGTTTTCAGACTCGAAAATAGTAACGTGATACTTTTCAATCAAAGAAGCAATCTCATAGGCACCTTTAAAAGCAACAAACTCTTCAATATTTTCAACATCAAAGTAATCATAAACACCTTTAGCATAAGAAGATAAGATCTCATTTTCATTAAACTCACATTGAAAAGGGAGGTGTGTATGATCTATATTAGAACAGCAAGTAAAATCATAAATGTGGCACAAAAGTTTAGCATGGCAATAAGAAACATGTATTTGATCCCATAAGTGTTTCCCTTTCTGAGATAGGCGGTGCCGCGTATAATGAGCATGCTCATCCAATGATTTTCCCTCAACCAAGTCGGTTGGGTTTTTAGCGCGAGCACAAATTGATCGAAGACGATCCAAGTGAAACATGTCCATCCTACCATATTTGGGTGGTTCATCACCCATGGTGAGGATAGCATAAATAGGCAAAGCAAGACACAGGCAAAAGGTAGCAACTATTTTTGTGGTTTTTCATAAAGGACACTGAGATAAAACTGAAAGGTAAACTAACAAGACTAAAAAACAAAGGTAAAGGGTAGTGTGCAACTCCCCTATCTTAGCACTCGGAGTCCCCGGCAACGACGCCAGAAAACTTGCTTGATGGCTTCTCGCCCTTCGTTGGTTACCCCAAGTGGAAGGTTTGAGATGTAGTGCAGCAGCAGTTTTCCCTCGGTGAAGATACCAAGGTTTGTCTCCAGTAGGACTCCAGAGATGATAAGTAGGTGTCAGCGGCGCAACTGGCGCGGACCTGCACACAGACACAAATAACTTTGTTCCCAACGAAGTTCAGAGAGGTTGTCAATCTCTCCGGTCTTGTTGTTCACAACGGATAAAACGCAAGGGATAATGATAGCAAGTAAAAGCAGTAAAGTAAATATAGCTTGGAAACAGTAATGAGGATATGGACCGGGATACGTGATGTTCACTAGTGATGTCTCTCTCCCAAAAGACGATAAAACTGCTATGCGAGGTAAACAAATTACAGAAGGGCAATTGACAGGATTATGAACGCACCGCAATGCTAACTATGCTACAAAAGAAAGGAAGAGGCTCAAAAGCACGGGAAGTACGCCAAAATAAGTAGACCGAAATCCATCTCCATCTACTACTAATCATCCACCTTGAGATATCTATCCAGAACATCTCGCTGGTATTAAGTTGCGAGCCCCACCCAAAGTGTAAACCCAAAGCAACAGACAACTGCAATAAAAAGAACTTTGCGTAAAGTAAACAATCCTTGTAACCGCTGTTACAAGCACCGTTGTTTTCCCCATTGTGGCAACAGCACATCCCCTAGACTCATGTTTCTGTCACTCAAGCGTGTCATCGGGGGGCATGAACCCACAATCTAGCACAACGTTCCCTCTTGGAGTCACTACCTACTACTTGGCCAAAGCAATAAACAGCAATGGAGAACATGCAAGAATTACTTAGGAACAAAAATATAAGAGATAAAAACCAAATATATTACTCTATCACAATCTGAACATAATCTCATAATCCATTAGATCCCTCCAAACTCAGCATAGCAACAGCAGAAATATTACAAAGGTGCCTCGATCATGTAGGGAAGCTCACGAGGTCTAAACAATGAAGATCAAAGAGGGGAGGAGAACATCACATAGCTACTGGTCACGGACCCATGGTCCAAGGAAAACTACTCACGAGACATCCGGGGAGCATCCATGGTGGAGAGGAGACTACGGGAGGTCAATCCTCCCTCCGGCAGGGTGACGGGAAGAGGTCTTCTGGTGCTCCCGATCTTGGAAGTGCGGCGGCGGAACAGAGGTGAGTTTGCAGAATAGGGTTCCTCTTCTGGAGTTTTCCCGTGACGGAGAATAAATAGGCGAAGGGGGGCAGCCAGAGGTGGGCCAGGGGCCCCAGGCGCCCCCTGGCGCGGCCAGGGGTGGGGCCGCGCCGGGTGGCCGCCTGGGCCCCCTGGCTCCCCTCTGGCCCCTCCCGGGCTCTTCTCGAAGCTTCCTGTACGCTGATTTTCCTGCATTTTTCCCGGAATTTTTCTGGCACTTTCTATATGGGGGAAAACTGAAATAGAAAAACAGCAGAAAAAAGGAACTGGCACTGGGGTGCACTGAGTTAATAGGTTAGTCCAAATATGATCAAAAGTGTATGAAAGTGTATCTAGATCATAGCAATATCACACAAAACATGCATGGAGCAAGCAGAAATTATAGATACGTTTTGGACGTATCAATATTCTGCACACGACCAAGTGTGGGGTCCACGCACTTACATACAATAGACAACCGTAAGGCAACATAAACACAACGGCTGAGCTAGCACAACGGCCATGGCGGGCGCTGGTGTGCAGCAGGCACATGGAGGCGCAATTGAGTCAGGCTAGACTTCCAGTGTGTGCAGGCGGGTGCGGCGACCAAGTGCAGCAGGGTGCGGTGACCAGCAGGATCACATTAGCGGCTGCCTGCAATGCACAGAGGCGAGCGCGTCGGAGCGTGCACGAGACTCGCATACAACCATGCATGTACGCAAAAATTATATCACGGGATGGCGCAAGACAACGGGTCGAGGCGGCCAGTGCACGCAGTGAGCGCATGTCAGCGGGACACAACGATCAACTCGCGGGCTAACGCAGGACCACAGGCCGAGGCGGCCAACGCAAACAGCAAGTGCGGCGACCGGCGCACATCGGCAGGACGCAACGATCAGCTCGCGGGCTAGCGCAGGATAACAGATCGAGACGGTCAGCACAAACAGCGAGCGCAGCGGTGAACGCACGTCAGCGGGACGCGACGATCAACTCGCGGGCTTGTGCATGACAACAGGTCAAGGCGGCCAGCGTACGCAACGACCAACTCACGGTTCAGATACGACAAGATAAGCAACGTGCAAGCGCACATCAGGCACGCGTACGGAGCCAATGATAGATGCCATCTGGACAACGTGTGCAGACTTGAGAAAGGAGAAGAAAAAATCGTGCATCATCGGGACGGCTCGAAGTGTGTACATCGGGTACATCACAACTGTCCCGTAAACATTTGATGCATCGCGACGCTACGTAATGCGGAGCTCATTGTGTGGCTTGGCGGCTAGGCCGACCGGGCAACACACGGTGAACGGCTCTACGGTAGCCAACGACGATGTCATGCTCACCAGGAGCACGTGTACATCAGGTACATGGATGAAATAAAAATTCATGTGTACATCAGGTACATCACGGTGGTGTCGTGCTCATCTGGAGCATGCATATGCACCGTATTTTTATGATGTAGATAGCAAAAATTCTCTTGATGCAAGATCGATCGGCATTATGCCGGCGACATCAGGTCTGCTCCGATCAAGCGAAAAAAATCCACATCATAGATCGAATAAATCTGAAAGAAGGCACGAACGGAATCAAGGCAGATGTAAAACCGTTGTTGTGATCGGATCTAGATTGTACCTCCGCGATGAACGACAAGAGCCTGCTTGATGGAGGCTCGAGGCAGATCAGTCGGTGGAGCTCGTGCTGATAACGTGTTCCACAACCTTTGCCGGCGAGTCCGGTCTAAGGGCGTGGAGCGAGAGCGTAGTCGAAGTAGCCGTACACGCGGCACAATCACAGATGCGAAAAGTAAAGGAAGACGAAGAAATAGTCTAGACTTGATCTTTATTATCAATTGATGTCTCTCTCCATACAATACAATGAGTATATATAGGGATAGAGGGGTAGGTGGAGAGGACCAAACCCTAGAGGAAAAAACCCCACCCAAGAAAGGGTGGACCCGTACGATCACGTACGTTGGTTTCCCAACAGTAAGCAAGGGAATATAGGATCCCCTCCTCGCAAAAAAGGGGAATATAGGATCCCTGCAAAAAAAGCAAAGGGAATATAGGAAGTTTGAGCCTTTGAGCTCCTTGAGTCGAAAAAAAGAAAGTTTGAACCGTGTTCTGGACTACTTCACGCAACTCTCGATCCCTAAATATACTCGACCTCGGTCGGGTCAAGTACTACTTGTGTAGGAGCAATTTTATCATAGTCGTCATATCATTTCGATCAGTATTAATAACAGATGATATGAAGATTTTGGTCCAAAAGATCGCTTGCTAGTCACTCTTTGTTTTCAGGTCACCATAATTTATGGAGGAGGCTCCTTGTCGAGTTTGTGAGCTTTTATATTTATAGACTATGATGCCTTGGTTTAGAGCATGCGGACCATCACCCCGGAGGGAGTAAAGTCTAAAAAAACCTTGAACTCATATGCCTCGTCGAAATTAGACCCTCATCTTATAATCCCTGAAATCGGTACCCCAAACTTATCAATCCCGGTCAATCCCATCCTCATCTGAGTCTAGATTAGTTTGGTGCGTTAGAAAAAACACAATACCCATTGGGATTATCTGGTAATCTCACTGCCTAGATGGACCCATATGTCATATCCATCGTCTTTCTCAATTTTGTTTCTCCCCTTTTCAAAATCTGCACCTGCTACGCACACGCAATGAAACGACGCCGCAGCTCTGTGATGATGGTGTCGTGTTGTGCGGCGGCAGCCAAGGGGTTTGCCAGCCAAGGAGACATCGGACTGGCGGCGACTAGGCAGTGAGGGCGTGAGTGTTTCACACAGTTATGCTAATCAAGGAGTCCAGATCGACAAAGCATCTGGTGGCTTGTAGTTTGTTGCAAGTGGTGAAGCTAGCTAGCCTCAATTATCCATCAGGTTCCTTCTCTAAGCTTGGGTGCGTCTTTTAGATGGATCAATAGATCAAGCGTGATTACTGATTCAATACTTGCATCGCCGGCGATGCCATACGCGGCGGTGATCATCCCTGACCGTTGTCTTCCCAGACGCACATGGACGTGCTCTCCCTGCGCGCCCCTCCAATTCTTGTTGAACATCTCGCGTTTCTGTTTTTATTATCTCATACGTTTGAACAGTCAGCACTGAGGAAGAGAGAAAGACAGGAAGGAAGAGCAGGAGGAGAGGGATGAATATGACATGCGGGCCTGTATTGTCAGTGAGAGTAGCTTGTGAATCCAGTTTGGATTATCTTTTTCCCGGTGTGCCAAACAGACAGAAGGTTTATATTGACTGGGATCGATAAGTTTGAGGTAACGATTTCAGGGATTACAAGGTGAGGGTGAAACTTCGACGGCGTGTATGAGTTCAAGGTTTTTTTCACACTTTACTCCCCCGGAGGTAACCCGAGCACAGACCAATTGCTAGAGAAATATTCGAATCTTGAGAGAGGAAGTTTGACTGCCAAATCTGCATGAGCTCCTCCGGGCCAGGATAGGCCACAATCGCCTTATAAAGAGATCCAGTGGTAAAACTATCGCCGGGTTCCAGGTGTCTGGTGACCCGGTCCTGCTCAACCGAAGGCGGGTGCATGGCCACATAGACGAGGAGCTCCTCCCACTTGAGCGCCTCAAGATGACCAAAGGTACGATAGAACGCCAGCCGATCCAGCAGAGCTAGAGCAGCTTCCACCGAGGCGTGGGGCAGCACGCAAATGGAGAAAAGCTTGGGAAACGGGATGCAAACGGTTACGTACCACACCACCTACCGATCCAAGTTCAGGTTTCCGGACCCCACCAAAATCGACGACCCGATCCGGAGCACTAGCAAAACTAAGACACACTGGACCGGGCACAAAAGGCCAGAGCCAGTCCCCAGAGGTACTTTGCCCAAATGATGTACAACCAAAGTCCCACAAGTGTTATGGGAGGAGACATAACATGGCTTATAAGGCGGGGAACACCCCCTCCTATTAGGCTAGTCTTTTGGGAGGAGAGGTCCCAAGTCGTGTGATAAGTCGGTGTTGCTCTCTGGTTCTGCCTGTTGACACATGTGGGTTGGAAACATTGGATAGCGGACCCTGAAATTGCGTAATAAGTGGTATCATATCCCAGGTGCCCGGAATAAATCTCGGTGCATTCACGAATGATCGGTCATGGTTAATGGGCTGGAACCTTTGGTGTTGGCGTGCTCATGATGACCGATGTGTGAGGAGAAGATTGTTGGGTTTAGTCCCACATTGGTTGTGAGAGGAGAGATAATACGAGTTATAAGGCGGGGAACACCCCCTCCTATCAAGCTAGTCTTTTGGAAGAAGAGCACCCAAGGCCTGTGATAAGTCGGTGTTGCTCTCCAGTTGGGTCTGTTGACGCATGTGGGTTGGAAAGGCTGGATAGCGGACCCTGAAATTGCGTAACACCCCCTCCCCCCTCCTCTCCGACCGAAATCCGCCAAAGCCACTTAGTAAGAAGATTAATGTTCATCCGTTTGGTGGAGATGATCCCCAAACCCCCTGGTCCTTGGGTATACAAATCTCTGACCACCTCACCATGTGGTATTTATGCTTCCCATCCTTGCCCGCTCAGGAGAATCACGATTGGTATTTGCTGATATCCTGATGGAGGGTCTCATGGAGGGAGTAGAATCACATCACATACATCACCAAGCTAGAGAAGGAACACCACCTTGGAAAGGATCCGACCCTGCCAGGGTTCCACCCGGTGTTGTACTCTCGAAACAATAGGACACATATCTTAGGTGGAATAATACGAATCATTAGGTGGAGTAATCATTGTGTGTCCCACCTAATACATAATGTAAATATAAAGTCAAATTCAAAACTTTAATTATTGTTTGATTAAGATGAGGAATAAATCTCATCTGAAACACACCAATGATGTTGATAGTCGGCTAGCTTGTAGTGCTCCTAGTGAATTAACGCGTCGCCTCGATGTCCAAGCAAGATGTGTGATGAGTGAGTGAATTATATGTGTGTGTGATTTGTGAGTGAGTCATGCTAAAGTCTGTGCTCTTTGTGTGTGAGTTATGATATATGTTTGTGATCTATATGTGTGACTGAGGGACTAACAAATTTAGTTTTAATAAGTGCGGAACTGAGGAAGAAATGTTTTGATCAATAGTATGGATGTAAGAAAGATATGAGGCTCGTATATGATGACTTTGAATTCGTTCTTTGCCTTCGCGATCTTTAAATACATATGTAGCCAACTTTATATACACTAATACGATGATCCTGTTAGAGATGTTTTAAATGGTATGTGATGAGGTTTCGCATTTGCCTAAGTAGTACAAATAAGTGTAAAATTGGGTAACTGGGGAAGAAATGTTTCGATTGTACTCCCTTCGTTTTAAAATAACTGTCTTAAACTTTCTACTAGCTCTAGTTCAAAATTGTAATAAGGCTAAGACGGTTATTTTAAAACGGAGGAAATAATAAAAAGGTGAAGACTAGCATATGACGACTCTGAGTTCGTGCTTTGCCCTGGCAACCTTCGAACACATACGAAATGCGTTTCATAAGCATTATAAAACTCTATATACATTATACATGCTTTTAATACGACGATTTTGCTGGAGTTGGTCTGAGTGTGAAGGTTTCACATTTGCCTAAATTTTTCCTTCTCAGTTTCTCCTGTAGAATACGTGTGATAATACATCATACAGCCTCATACAACACACCCCATACGTAAGTACAGGACGTACACACCAGGTATTCATGTCCAGTACACGAGTTGAGTTCACGAGCCGCCCAGCACGGCGGCGGGGTAGACGGCGAGGGGGATCCTGACGCTGTGCTTCTTGTCGCCCCTGAGCACCACCTCGCCGAAGCTGAACGCGTTCCCGGGCGCGGTGGTGTTGAGCACGATCCTCAGCACCGCCGCCCCGCCGGGCGCGACGGTGAACTCGTCGGGCGACACGCGCACCGCCACGCCGTCCGGCGCGCGCACGTACGCCATGTACGTCTCGTTCTCCGCGCCCACGCTCCACACCCTCCGCTCCACCCGCCTCGACCCCACCAGGCTCGCCACCGTCACGCTCGGCGCGTTCAGGTCCGAGCACCACCGCGCCCGCGGCGACGGGCACGACGCCCCCACCGCGCGCCGCACCGCCGCGTCGTCCACGCCCGGCACCGCGCACAGGAACTGCAGGTACTCCCTGTACGAGGCGTCGAACACCAGCCCGGGGTCCAGCGCGCGCGCCGCGTTGATGGCGCCCGCGCCCATGTCGAACGGCGTCGCCGGCACCACGGCGCCCACGTCCCGGCGCGCCATCAGGGGCCTCCCGGACCGGTCGGTCGCGTCGGCCGTCGTCATGATCGCCGACATGATCATGGCCGGGCTCCAATTCTTGTGCCGCTGCTTGATCAGCGCCACCACCCCGGCGACGTGCGGCGTGGACATGCTTGTCCCGGACAGTATGGCGAAGCTCTCGCCCTGGACCTCCGGCATGGCGTCGCTCGTCGGGCTCCAGGCTCCCCAGATGTGATGGCCCGGCGCCATCACATTCGGCTTCAGAACGTCCGCCAGTTCCATCTGCGAGTTCTCTATGTTGGGTCCTCTCGACGAGTAGTCGGCGACCTCGGGCCGTTCCCCGGAGTAGCTTGCACGCCGTCCCTCCAGAATCCGGACGGTTGCTCCGAACGTGATGACACTTCCGTCGTCGTTTCGTGCCGTGTTGTTTTCATAGTACTCGATCAGGTTCTGCACTCACTCAGTTGCAGAATAAGATTCAGAGTTATAGAGAGCACAACCAGTTACTAAAGAGATCATTTGATTGACAAATAAGTATGTGTCTGCACTCACCATCATGTCTACTCCATCCACAACCATGGCTGAAGGTACCGCAGTAGGAAATATGGGCTGATATTCATAGTCTACGTCACCGATATAACGATCGACGATGACGACTCCAGCAGCTCCGATTTTCTGAATCGTATCGATAATGCCGGCAAAGTTGTCCCCCTGATAGTAGTTTGATGACACAATCATGCAAAGAATCACCTTCCCCTGAACCAGAGATCTTACAAAGACCTTTGGATCCTGGCAAGCGTTAGAGCCATCAGTCGAATTGGCGATGCTCACGTCGTCGGCCAATGCTAGTGGGTACATTGTTTCGCCTGGTGTTGGTGCTGGACACAAGAAGCAAGATGGTAGACACAGAATTAAGCATCAAGGGAAGTTCTGAAACAGATACATACTAGTAACTGTGAAAAACTTATTCTATGCAAGATTAATTAGAAATTCGATACCAAAGAGCAGAAGTAGGCACATGACAGCATTTAGCTGCTCCAGCAAAAAAAAAACTAGAAACTTATTAATTAGTTAGGTTGAAATGAATTACGGGAAAGGCCGCCGCAAGAGAAGACTCTGCCATTTCCAACCACGATTGATTTGTTGTACTTGCGGTCTGTTGTCGAAGCCGCAACACTTGTTATCCATGGGCTGAATGAAACTACTGAGCTCGCATCAGGGCCTCCATTGCCAACTGCTTGAACAACCGAGACTCCGGCCTTGGTGGCAAGGAGCAGCTGTGTCTCAAGCAAGTTGAGGAAAGATGCAGGGCCAGGTGAAACTGAAGAAGGTGCCATGGAAAGACTGATAACGTCGACGCCATCTTCTACCGCCTACAAACAAGTCATGCGGGGACTCTTAACATACAAAATAAATGTAGTGTCTTTCAGCAAAACAATATGATCGCCATACCTGGTCGACTGCAGCTATAACATCTGACATGTATCCACCAAAGGGATACGCAGCTTTGTAGATTGCAAGACTGCCGGTGCAACCAGAAAAGATAACAAAATGTTAGATTACATGTTATTTCTTTTCCTCTTTGGATTTACTTTCAACATCTGAATAATGGGACATGGATTATATTCTCACCGAGCTCCGGGAGCCATGCCGCTTGCATATCCATAGTTGTAACCTCTGGAAATTGCCGGTGTATGGAAATTTCCAGCTGCAGTCGATGCTGTGTGGCTGTGAAGACATTCTTATGATCACTTGGTAGCTCTTCTGAGATTGAAAAAAAAAGCTTCAAATAGCAGTCAGCAGCTAAGGGATGTACCTGCCATGACCATCAGGGTCATAAGGTGATGCATAGTGAAGTGTAGCATTGAACTCTCCAGTTGCTTGACCAGCACGCGCGAACCACCTAGCTCCCACTATCTTACCATTGCATGATTCAGGAGGGAATCTATCCCCGGAGCGGCACATTCCTTTGAAATTGGGCGGTGGTGCCTTTGCTTGGTCTGAGATGCCAGCAAAGCTTGGGTTTTTGGGGTCAATACCAGTATCGATCATACCAATGACTATTCCATCACCAGCATTCTCAGCACCACCAAGCTGTGGCCATACCCCACTGGCTCCAATGTACTTCGGGGTGTATGTGGTCATCTTGGCCATTTTGATGTCTTCTTGAATGAGTCTAACTCCTTTTGCACCACTAAGAATTCCAGCTGCCTGTTGCACATATAACAGAAAAGAGAAGCAGTCAGTTTTTAACCTCACCAGAGACAACTGAACTATTGCTATTCTCAAATTTCAGATAAGCAATTCAGAAAGAATAACCTGCAAAAAGATAGTGCATAAGAACTAAGAAGCTTCAAGTATGCCAGGTTAAGAACAAATTCTCTTATATTATAGTTTATGTAAATTGAAGCTGTGTTGGTTGTCTCCATGTAAACTTTTGGATTCATGTTTCAAGATATACAGAATTATCGAAAAATGAACAACTTAAAGACTGCTAATTGCTCACAAGATAACTGGAGCAGACTCTCTGACTCTGGCTTTTCTGCAAAATAACTCATGATGATATTCGACGATAACAAAACTTCCTTGAAGTTTACCCTACTATTCTATCTTCATGAATATACTAAATTCAGCATCATTTCTTGTTGTATGTACATTTAAAGGCTAATTCTAGTCTTCGAAATACTACTAAGACAGGCAAGGGAATCACTAAATTCAGCAATGTTATGCATAACATTGCGTTGCATATTCACTTTATAGGCTAGAAAAGAGGACCTTTTCAGGCAAGTGGCCTAGTTTACAGATCAAATATCTAACACAATGTTATGCACTTTATAGGCTAGAAAGGAGCACCTTTTCAGATGTAGCATGAACAGCAAATCCATTAAGGAGGTGAGTGTAACTGTATAGTTTCTTGTAAGATCCTGTAGGGAGAAATGATTCCAGGAAGACGTCATGTTTTGTTGTAGCCGTTTGCTTATACTTCTGTGCCTCCTCACCTCTCCTGAATACGATTGCATCAACATGTGTCACTTTGAAAAGATCACAAAGTAAAAAAAGATTCATGCATGGAGATTACAAAGTAACAAGATTCAGGCATATGGAGATCACGTACATTATATTCTTCCGGCTTGCCTTGTAGGAAACAACTGGATCATCCTCCATCACCACCATATAAACCTTGGCATACACATGAGATGGAGCGCGGTTTAGGCTCAGTAGAGTAAGAACAGAGCATAACACTAGAGATGGTTTGGGAAAGGCCATGGCAGTAGTGTCACTGCACAATAATTGTATGAAGCTTTCCAAAACTTCCATGGTGGAGCATATGTGCTTATATATACTGTCTGAAAGAATGTTAGGTGAGGAGCAGAGGGAATTAAAAAGGGCCATGCACCTGGTACATCAAGAGATGTCTTCTTTGGCTCCATGAGACCACCAAAAGCACGCAGTAAGTGGTTCCCAACCTCCATGAGACCTTCTTTGGTTCCACAACTGTCAGCAGTTAGCAGGATTATACTGGTCCTGGTAAGTCAAGTCAAATATATTATTTCCAAAATCTCTTTATAAACAATACAAACATCTAATTATGGAGAACTAAAATACAAACATCTCCAAAATAACGTGAACCTATATCCAATCAACTAATGAACTGATCAATCAGTCATCGCTTCAGAGATGGCTGATTCAGTATTTCTTGAAACCAAATCAGAGTATCAAATATCTGGGTTCTAACTGAAGAATTAACCTGGAAAATGGTTGATTCAGTATTTTTTTAACCAAAACAGAATATGAAATGTTTGGGGTTCTAACTGAAGAATTAACCTGGATTGAAAAGTAAAGAACTAAATCCGTCTATTCTGGAACATCATGCATCTGATTTGGTTTCAAGAAAACCTGGTAGGTAACATTGCAGCGCCAAGAGGGGAAAAAATGCATTTCCCCCCTTTGTGTGACAACAAGAACCGGCCCAGATTATTAGAATAGGCAGCTCATGCCCTTTAGACCTTGAAGCAAAAGAAAGAACCACGGAATGTGTCATTCTGTTGTTACTCCTGCCAGGCCCCAAACCCAAATCACACAAAGATTCCTCCGAGGCTGCGCCAAAGGGCACAAATGACTTGGAGACAATATCCTGAGCTCCTAACGCATCGCTGCTAAAATCAGCAGAGGCCGCTGTAACTCGCAAGTGAGCATTTTTCTATAACACCTGAAATCGTCCAAGAAAATATAAATGTAAAACAGTTACCATGGGGTGAATCGAAGGAGTAATAAAGAACTGAAATAGAAGACAACCTCGAAAAAAAATACTGTAATGGAAGAAATTTACACAAACCGCCACTCTCGCCACCCGTTCCTAGGGCTCCCGTTGGCCGTCTTGAGTGGAGATGGGGAATCGCCTCGCCCGCCATTGCTATTGCTATCAGGTTCCATTTTGCGATTTTTGCTTTTAGTTTTTTTTGGGTGACGGAAGGGGTAATTCCCGGCTGCGGTCATTTTGGTGGACCCAACGCTGAGATGTTGGGCTTTCTAAGCCACACCTCCTCTTCTCTCTCTCTCTCTCTCTCCGCCGCGCCGCTGAAATGTTGGGCGGCCCATTACGCACTGTAACGACGAATGGCTCTGCAGTTCACTCACCTTCACCGTAGCAGCGCGCCATGGTTAACTTTAGTGTATACTACTTTAACAATGCTTTTAAGAAACGGTGAAGAATTTAAAAATTTATGAGAAATTTATGAAAAAAAAATAGACATTTTTTCAACGCATATTATCAAGTGTTCGGAAGGTTTTCAAATGATGTGATTTTTAAACACATTATTTTTGAAAATAAT
This sequence comes from Bromus sterilis, assembly GCA_950022295.1. Taxonomy (NCBI): domain Eukaryota; kingdom Viridiplantae; phylum Streptophyta; class Magnoliopsida; order Poales; family Poaceae; genus Bromus; species Bromus sterilis. Next base: position 22,516,166 of record OX465596.1, on the reverse strand, counting down.
AGGTTTTTTTGTTTTTCTAACATTTTGAACATTTTCTAAACTTTAAACGTTAAAAACAATGAAATTTATAGGAAATTTGAACAAAATTTTATCCTTCAAATTTTAAAAACAAGAACATTTTATAGAAAATGTGAACGATTTTTTTTAGATATTTTTAATACACAAAAAGTTGAAAGTTCTTAAAAAATGTTTTTCTAAAATTCCAAATATCTTTTAAAAAATTGAACATTTTTTAGAAAACATACATAAATTTGAACTTTTCAATATTTTCTAAAAATTAGGGTTTTTTAAACACAAACATTTATTCAAAAATGTTTTTTTAACCTACCATTTTATTTTTTTAAACCCCTTAGACAAATAAAACAAAAACCTATAAAAATATAAACAATGCCAGAAAAAGGGTTCAATAACCTCCTAGAAGGTGAACAAAATAAAATCATGTGTACAATACCATTTCTTTACAAGGACAATGATAAATGACACACAAGTGACACGAACAAATGACAACTTCAAATGTTTTTTTGGTAAGTTTAGTGATATGTGGATGGTAACTTTCCTGTTTCAGCTCAGCATCCGATCCTCATTGTTTTCTGGATAAAAAATTTAGTTGTAAAAACTTTAGCAATACATTTGGCTGCCAATTTATACAAAACCGAGCATAGAGATATTAGGACAATATTGTGAGATCTTTTGCAGAACCTTTACCTTTGGGATCAAAGTAATGGACGTGTCGTTTAGCCCTTCTGATAGTTCACCACCATCAGGAAAGCCCAATATTGCAGGAACAATATCATCTTTAAAAAATTTGCAATGACGCTGAAAAACCGACCGTGAATCTGACCACGCCCGAAGCCTTTGAAGGAGCCATTTGAACTTACTAAAAATTGTCAATACAATGACTTGGTCCTGTTTCTACGCAACCCCAAGGAGGCTTCTATAAAACACACTCAAATTTTTACCACGCTCTCCAGCGGAAATATGGTGAAATTGTGCCAGGTCTCGTGAATTTTTGGCCTCGTATGATTTTCGGAGGATTTAAACGAAGACATGTCGCATGTTGACGACCTAGCCTTGTCCACCGATGTCGGAGGACCCTACACGTGGCATGTAATGGCCTCTATTCAATGCATAGAATGTTTCAAGCCAAGGGAGAAATGGCCACCACACTCCCTTCACAAATCCAAGCATTTCTATGTAGTCTCTATGGAGCAATACAGTGACACCATGCCAGGTCCGATGAATTTCCAACTTCTTATGATTCCCATGGTTTTAAGTAACAATATCTCGCATGCTGATGACCTAGCTGATGGCTTCTCGCCCTTCGTTGGTTACCCCAAGTGGAAGGTGGAGATGTAGCGCAGCAGCAAGTTTCCCTCGGTGAAGATACCAAGGTTTGTCTCCAGTAGTACTCCAGAGATGATAAGTAGGTGTCAGCGGCGCGACTGACGTGGACCTACACACAGACACAGATAACTTTGTTCCCAACGAAGTTCAGAGAGGTTGTCAATCTCTCCGGTCTTGTTGTTTACAAAGGGTAAAACACAAGGGATAATGATAGCAAGTAAAAGCAATAAAGTAAAGATAGCGTGGAAACAGTAATAAGGATATGGACCGGGATACGTGATGTTCACTAGTGATGTCTCCCTCCCAAAAGACGATAAAACTGCTATGCGAGGTAAACAAATTACAGAAGGGCAATTGACCGGATTATGAACGCACCGGAATGCTAACTATGCTACAAAAGAAAGGAAGAGGTTCAAAAGCACAGGCAGTACGCCAAAATAAGTAGACCGAAATCCAACTGCATCTACTACTAATCATCCACCTTGAGATATCTATCCAGAACATCTCGCTGGTATTAAGTTGCGAGCCCCACCCAAAGTGTAAACCCAAAGCAACAGACAACTGCATTAAAAAACACTTTGCGTAAAGTAAACAATCCTTGTAACCGCGGTTACAAGTACCGTTGTTTTCCCCCTTGTGGCAACAGCACATCCCCTAGACTCATGTTTCTGTCACTCAAGCGTGTCATCGGGGGGCATGAACCCACAATCAAGCACAACGTTCCCTCTTGGAGTCACTACCTACTACTTGGCCAAAGCAATAAACAGCAACGGAGAACATGCAAGAATTACTTAGGAACAAAAATATATGAGATAAAAACCAAATATATTACTCTATCACAATCTGAACATAATCTCATAATCCATCAGATCCCATCATACTCAGCATAGCAACAACAGAAATATTACAAAGGTGCCTCGATCATGTAGGGCAGCTCACGAGGTCTAAACAATGAAGATCAAAGAGGGGAGGAGAACATCACATAGCTACTGATCATGGACCCATGGTCCAAGGAAAACTACTCACGAGACATCCGGGGAGCATCCATGGTGGAGAGGAGACTCCCGGAGGTCAATCCTCCCTCCGGCAGGGTGCCGGGAAGAGGTCTTCTGGTGCTCCCGATCTCGGAAGCGCGGCGGCGGCGGAACAGAGGCGAGTTTGCGAAATAGGGTTCTGTCTTCGGAGTTTCCCCCTGACGGAGAATAAATAGGCGAAGGGGGTCAGCCAGAGGTGGACCAGGGGCCCCAGGCGCCCCCCTGGCGCGGCCAAGGGTGGGGCCGCGCCGGGTGGCCGCCTGGGCCCCCCTGGCTCCCCTCTGGCCCCTCCAGGGCTCTTCGCGAAGCTTCCTTCACGCTGATTTTTTATCTGAATTTTCCCGAATTTTTCTGGCATTTTTTATATGGGGGAAAACTGAAATAGAAAAACAGCAGAAAACAGGAACTGGCACTGGGGTGCACTGAGTTAATAGGTTAGTTCAAATATGATCAAAAGTATATGAAAGTGTATCTAGATCATAGCAATATCACACAAAACATGCATGGAGCAAGCAGAAATTATAGATACGTTTTGGACGTCTCAACATCCCCAAGCTTAATTCCTGCTCGTCCTCGAGTAGGTAAATGATAACAGCATAATTTCTGTGATGACATGCTAGCAACCATAAAAAACTTTGAAAAGTAAAGCAATCAAGGTTAGATATTCAATTCAAGTCAGAACATGCAAGAGTCTATATTAGCATTGAAACAAGTAACAAAAGAACATTAGGTGCAAGAGCTCTCGTTGTCCATGACTCGAATGTCTCCATATGGTGTTTGCGTGCAAGAAGGGGGATAGGGAATACGAGAAAAAAGTATTTTTGTGTTGAGAACTCAATCTACTAAAGTTTCACACTTGGTCTTATTTGGAATCTTATCTTGACTCGTCTCCAGACCACTAGCCAGGCACAAGTCAATTTGATCCACTCCGTTTTCAATATTTTGAGCACTCATGCAATGGATGATCGTAAGCACGAGAGTTGACACTTACGATGGCAAAGAGAGAAATATGGTGAAGGAGGAAGACAAAAAGGATGAGAAAGGCTCACATCAATGAGGACAATCATAGGCAAGAGATGCCAAATTATAGATATGATGTGAGGAGTAGGGATTGCCATGCAACGGATGCACATACGAGCTAAGAAGCTCTCCAAAGGAACTAGTGGGGGTGCATCTAACTTGCTCGCTCATGAAGACCTAGAGCTCGTTTGAGGAGGCTCATCCTTGGAATATGCAAGCCAAGTTCTGTAGTGTGAAGATCATCTCTATGGAGTACAAGGATATAAAGGGAGTACTAGTGTGGATCTCTCAAAAGGATAGTAGTGTTACCCCTTTCTCTCTTTTCTATTTTTTGTATTTTTTTGGTGGCCTCAATGGCTCTTTCTATTTAACTCTCATTTGTCCTCTTTGGGATCTTTTAATGTGTCCACTTTGGGATCTTTTCCTCACTTAAGGGCAACACTCTAATTTACAAGAAGGTAAAGGAGATCTTTCACACTTTACAAGGTACTCAAAATCATAAAGAAGATGTAACTAACATGATGTATGCAAGGTATGTCGCTGCCAGTGTAGCAGGAACATGTATGACATGAAGATCAAGTCATGAAGAGGTGGAAGTTGCATGGCAATGTAACTCGGAAAGGCTATGAAAATGCCTTGATAGGTAGGTATGGTGGCTGTTTTGAGGAAAGATATAAGGAGGCTTATGATGACAGAGCGTATCATGCCAAGGGTTTGGATGTACCGGCGAAGGTGGACACCAACTCTCGAAGTGAGAAGAAGGCAATGCACGGCACGGGAGAGGCTAGAAAAATATGGGAAGGTGGAAGTGTCAACTTTCAATACTTACATTAGTCCGAAGAACTCATGCACTTATTATCGGTAACTCTGAATCTAATAAGGAGGTTCACAAAGAGACAAGTACCCCGAGGAGGAGTGTATGGGGGTTTGGTTATCCTTGCGCATCCTCGACTCATAGTACGTGAGTGTTCTCTGATATTCGAATCCTCAGAAGAGTAGTGATCCATCTAGTAGCTAGAGTTCTCAACTAGTTTTTAGGTTTTGAAAATACACACGGATTGCCCAAAATACGACACCTATCACTAATAGGCAAGAGCTCTTGACAGCAAAAGTTCAAACATTACTCACATCAAAACTTCAAAACTATTGCAAGTTACTACTAGAATTAAATAGCAACCTCAATTACCTACTTCCAAGACAAAACACAACTCAGTGCAACAACCAACTCTCTTTAACAAGATAAACATGAAAACTAAAAAGAGTTCCAGCAACAAACTAAACAAAAAGCCAAGGCTCTTGCTAAAGACAAACTAAGACTAAAACTAAACAAGGCAGTAGCTATGAAAAGATAAAGAACACACAACAACAGAAATATAAGCAGGAAAAATCCTATGATGTGTTCTAAATTTTGAAAGTGGAGCGTGTTTCTCTCCCACACAAAGTAAGAAGGGATCTAACTTGTTATGAACAGCAATCAAAGCTAAAGAAAACTAAAAACAAAACCTAAGAGCGAGACGCTCCAAGCATAGCACATAACGCATGAAGTGATAAAAATATAGTGAGACGTAGGACGAACTGATGATTGTTGATGGAGAAGGGAATTCACGGGGGCATCCCCAAGATTAGACGCTTGAGTCTCCTTGAATATTTGTTGGGGATGCATGGGGGCATCCCCAAGCTTGAGCGCTTGACACTCCTGGATCTTCTTTCATCATCTTCCATCGCACACTTGAAAACTCCCTTCATACATAACTCATCATAAGCTGATTAGAGAGGTTAGTACCCTTAATAAATAAAAAAATTCCCACTGTATATAAAGATAATATTGAATAGCTACTGTTTCTCAAGAGTGCCAAAAAGTTTTTGCAAAGAAAAAGCAAGCTTAAGGTTTGCAAAAGTAAGGAGAGACAAAACGTGGCAGAATCTGTGAAAAACAGAACAGCGGGTAGTAAATAATTTTTTAGGGGCACTTCTGCAACTCAAATCAAAAAACTCAGAACATACGGAAGTTTTGTAATTTTATAGAGCATACTGTGTAAAAATTTCAGCTCAAAAAGATGAACTGGGATTTTTATGGAATTTTTCTGGTCACGAGGACATAATCTATTTTCTGGACAACATGTCACAACTTTTACTTCCCTTGCCGTAAGAGGCTATAACTTGGCACAAAGCTGAAAAATAAAGATACAATGATGTTGCTACAGTAGTAACAATCATAAAGACACAACAAAAGCAAAAATAAAAAACCTAAATTCATTGCGGGCTGCCTCCCGAAAGCGCTTCTTTAGAGCCATTAGCTAGGCTTAAAGATTTTAAAAGGTGCTCTCATAAGAATAAGGATTTGAAGCAAAAGAGAGCATCAAGAAGCAAATATGAAACACATTTAAGCCGAAACCACTTCCTATGCATAGGCATCTTGTAATAAAATAAATCAAAGAAGCACAAAGAAACCAACATAGGAAGGTGGAACAAGAACATCTTCAAAACTTTCAACATAAAGAGAGTAGTTTTAGTAATATGGAAGTTTATACAACCAAACTTCCCTCTCTCAAAATAATTTTCAGTAGTATCATGAACAACGTCAAGAATATAACTATCACATAAATCATGTTGTTCATGAACTGCAAGCACACGTGTATAGTTTTCAACACGGTCTTTAGGATTATAAGATAAATGCAACCCATCACATTGAGCCTTGATAAGAGCAAAGTTCTCCGGAGTTGGAGATTTCAAAAGGATAATAGGACAATCAAGTGTGGGTGCAATAGCAACAATTTCATGCTTAACATAAGGAACTATAGAGAGTTCATTTTTGTCAGCATCATCCATAGTGGCATCTTGGCCATCAACAAAGCAAGTATCAAAATTTTCAGAAAGGGATATTTCAAGTGAGTCCTCGGAATCATGGGATTCCTCCTCAATGCAATCATTGGCCTCTTCTTGGGCAGCAAACATTTTATTTTTAAAATCCTCAATATAAGAATTGGAAGTATAATTCTCGAAGAAATAAGCAAGAACTGCAAAGTTTTCAGACTCGAAAATGGTATCGTGATATTTTTCAATCAAAGAGGCAATCTCATAGGCACCTTTAAAAGCAACAAGCTCTTCAATCTTTTCAAAATCAAAGTAATCATAAACACCTTTAGCATAAGAAGATAAGATCTCATTTTCATTAAACTCGCATTGGAAAGGGAGGTGTTTATGATCTATATTAGAACAACAAGTAAAATCATAAATGTGGCACAAAAGTTTAGCATGGCAATAAGAAACATGTATTCGATCCCATAAGTATTTCCCTTTCTGAGATAGGCGGTGCCGCGTATAATGAGCATGCTCATCCAATGATTTTTAGCGAGAGCACAAATTGATCGAAGACGATCCAAGTAAAACATGTCCATCCTACCATATTTGGGTGGTTCCACACCCATGGTGAAGATAGCATCAATAGGTAAAGCAAGGCAAAGACAAAAGGTAGCAACTATTTTTGTGGTTTTTCAAATAAGACACAAAGATAAAAACTGAAAGGTAAACTAACAAGACTAAAAAACAAAGCTAAAGGGTAGTGTGCAACTCCCCTATCTTAGCACTCAGACTCCCCGGCAACGGCGCCAGAAATTCGCTTGATGGCTTCTCGCCCTTCGTTGGTTACCCCAAGTGGAAGGTGGAGATGTAGCGCAGCAACAAGTTTCCCTCGGTGAAGATACCAAGGTTTGTCTCCAGTAGGACTCTGAGATGATAAGTAGGTGTCAGCGGCGCGACTGACGTGGACCTGCACACAGACACAGATAACTTTGTTCCCAACGAAGTTCAGAGAGGTTGTCAATCTCTCCGGTCTTGTTGTTTACAAAGGGTAAAACACAAGGGATAATGATAGCAAGTAAAAGCAATAAAGTAAAGATAGCGTGGAAACAGTAATAAGGATATGGACCGGGATACGTGATGTTCACTAGTGATGTCTCTCTCCCAAAAGACGATAAAACTGCTATGCGAGGTAAACAAATTACAGAAGGGCAATTGACCGGATTATGAACGCACCGCAATGCTAACTATGCTACAAAAGAAAGGAAGAGGTTCAAAAGCACAGGCATTACGCCAAAATAAGTAGACCGAAATCCAACTGCATCTACTACTAATCATCCACCTTGAGATATCTATCCAGAACATCTCGCTGGTATTAAGTTGCGAGCCCCACCCAAAGTGTAAACCCAAAGCAACAGACAACTGCATTAAAAAGCACTTTGCATAAAGTAAACAATCCTTGTAACCGCGGTTACAAGCACCGTTGTTTTCCCCCTTGTGGCAACAACACATCCCCTAGACTCATGTTTCTGTCACTCAAGCGTGCCATCGGGGGGCATGAACCCACAATCGAGCACAACGTTCCCTCTTGGAGTCACTACCTACTACTTGGCCAAAGCAATAAACAGCAACGGAGAACATGCAAGAATTACTTAGGACCAAAAATATAAGAGATAAAAACCAAATATATTACTCTATCACAATCTGAACATAATCTCATAATCCATCAGATCCCATCAAACTCAACATAGCAACAACAGAAATATTACAATGGTGCCTCGATCATGTAGGGCAGCTCACGAGGTCTAAAGAATGAAGATCAAAGAGGGGAGGAGAACATCACATAGCTACTGATCACGGACCCATGGTCCAAGGAAAACTACTCACGAGACATCCGGGGAGCATCCATGGTGGAGAGGAGACTCCCGGAGGTCAATCCTCCCTCCGGCAGGGTGCCGGGAAGAGGTCTTCTGGTGCTCGTGATCTCGGAAGCGCGGCGGCGGCGGAACAGAGGCGAGTTTGCGAAATAGGGTTCTGTCTTCGGAGTTTCCCCGTGACGGAGAATAAATAGGCGAAGGGGGCAGCCAGAGGTGGACCAGGGGCCCCAGGCGCCCCCCTGGCGCGGCCAGGGGTGGGGCCGCGCCGAGTGGCCGCCTGGGCCCCCCTGGCTCCCCTCTGGCCCCTCCAGGGCTCTTCGCGAAGCTTCCTTCACACTGATTTTTTATCTGAATTTTCCTGAATTTTTCTGGCACTTTTTATATGGGGGAAAACTGAAATAGAAAAACAGAAGAAAACAGGAACTGGCACTGAGGTGCACTGAGTTAATAGGTTAGTCCAAATATGATCAAAAGTATATGAAAGTGTATCTAGATCATAGCAATATCACACAAAACATGCATGGAGCAAGCAGAAATTATAGATACGTTTTGGACGTATCACTAGCCATATTGAAAGGACGTGGATGTCGCCTAGAGGGGGGGGGGGTGAATAGGCGCGTAAAATAATTATGGTTTAGGCTTGAACAAATGCGGAATAAAACTTAACGTTTAATTTGCCAAGCAAGAATCCTAAATAAGCTAGGCTCAAATATGTGCACCAACAACTTATACTAAGCAAGATAAACAACTATGTGATAGCAAGATATATAACAAGAACACTATGGCTATCACAAAGTAGGTGCACAAGTAAATAGGTTGACTAGATGAACAACCTATGGGACAAGCAATGCAACAATAATATGAGAAAGCACAAGATAAACAATGTAATAAGCTTGCTCAAAGTAAAGGTAGAGATAACCGCAAGTGGAGCCGATGGAAACAAGGATTTGTTACCGAAGTTCCTTCTCTTGCGAGAAGTATATCTCCGTTTGGAGAGGGTATGGAACACAATGCTCACACGAAGCCAACGAGGACCACCCTATTTCTCCTCACGCTCTCACCAATGCAAGATACCGTGATTCCATTATAGGACACTTGAGGGCGGTCACTGAACCCGTACAAATGCTCGGGGATATCTCCACAACCGAATTGGAGGCTCCCGTAGCGTCCCGAAGCTTTACACCACAATGATTGAGCTCCGCAACAACAAGCCTCTAGGGGCCAACGCACCCAAGAGGAACAAGCTCTAGAGTGCCAATGCACTCAAGAGTAACTATCTTCTCAACTTCACTTACTACAACGAATCCTCAGAGAGAACTCAAACCGATGCACCAAATGCAATGGCAAGAGCACACGAAGTGCTCAAGTCCCCCACTATCAAATCCCACCAAAGCAACAAAAGCTATGGAGAAATATGAGAGGAAGAACAAGGAGAACACCAAAGAACTCCAAGATCTAGATCCACAAGGTCCCCCTCACAAAGAGGAGAGTTGACTTGGTGGATAATGTGGATCTAGATCTCCTCTCTCTTTTCCCTGAAAAGGAGCAAGAATCATCGGAGTGAAAGATAGCAATCAAGCTTTTAGATGTCAACAATGGAGGAAGAAACTTGCTAAGAACAGATAAGATCAAAGGAGGAAGAAGACCCCCTTTTATATGTCACCACAAAATCTGACCGTTATGTGCAGAAAAACACATGCCATTACAACCGGTCTGCAATCCTGGTACAACCGGTCCACCCAGAGCAAGCCACAGTTTTTTTGGAATGCTAGCTAGTGGCAGAATAGGTAGGGCGGTACAACCGCTCCGGGCACCGGTAGTAACGGATTTACCGGTACAATCGGGGTGCCACCACTCTGCCACCGGCCCAAGTCAGAAGATAGATGGCCCTTGCCCGGTGGTTGGTCCGATAGGGGGGCGGTACAACCGTTCCCCCAAAACCTAGCCGCTGGTGGGGGAGGGCAAGCGGTACAACCGCTCTTAGCACCGGTAGTACCGGATTTACCGGTACAACCGTGCTGCCACCGCCCCGCCACCGGCCTAGGTCAGAGATAAAAAGGCACTTCGCCCGGTAGTGCCACCGGTAGTTGGACCGGTAGTACCGCACCCTGACAAGGGCGGTACAACCGGCCCAGTCGACCGGTACAACCGCCCGGCAGGAACTGCCAACACCAGGAAAATCAGAACAACTATAACTTCTGCAAATAAACTCCGATTGAGGCAAACTCAAGCTTGATGGAAAGCTAACGAACAAAACTGCCAAATAAATAGAGGTGTGAAGCCTCTAACCGAGAATAACCGTCAAATATCCCACATCGAAAACCATAAGAGAAAATGCATATGAAACCTGTTTTTGATGAACATGAGCTATTCATGAAGAAGACCACAAGCTCAAAAACTCACAAAGAGAAAAGCCAAACAAGAACCAATAAAGATGATGCCAAGGATGCAAAAGGTTTGAGCTCTTCACGAATGACTCGGCCTAGCCTATAACCCGGTCTCCTAACTACCACCAGGAGGCCGGTAAACTAGACACCTATCTAGTCAAACCTTTGTCTTGCGCATAATCCACTTGAGCTTGACGATGACGATCATCCCCGCCTCAAGTTGTAACATCTTCCTTGATTCCGGCGGCTCAATGAAGACTAGTAGATTGCTCCCCCATACTCCATTATGGGTGAGCCTCTTTTAGGCACATCTTCACAAGACCATTATCACCGAATGGTCGGCAAGCTTCAAGAATATGATATCTTTGTGATGCTCCTCTTGAACTTTCACTCATCAACTTGACGAATCTTTGGATAGCTTCATGAAGAACACCTTGGTTAACACGTAATCTTCATCCTACAACCTTGAAGCCAGCATATGGTCTTCGAGCATTGCCTATGGACAAACCTTCAAGTATAACTCAAGGAAAGCATTAGTCCATAAAATTTGTCATCAATTACCAAAACCAAACATGAGGGCACATGCCCTTTCACATATAAGTATTTGGCCTCTTGTTTTTTGGAACGATCATGCTCTTGCGACCAATTATAATAGAAACCAAGAGGAAAGTCACATGAAATCACCCCCTTAAAGGAAACTATGGGCCAGACATTGCGGGGCCATCGGACAAGGGACACTTCAAATCGTGAGAGCAAGGGCGGGAACCACTTTTACTTTTGCATGGGATTCTAATATGGTTACACCAGGGTGGTGTGAAGAGTACTAGGCAATACACAACTTTAAAGTACTAAAGTAGTGGGTCTTTCCAAGGATGCTCACACAGAGTTAACCGATGCTTATTCCTCATGCCGTCATTGTTTCTTCTTCGAGAAAATAAGTTGACGACCCGTAGGCCTTTAAAGAGAGAGATCGGGAAATAAATGGGATCTAAAGGGTGGTGAAAAATTGTTGAGAGGGAATGGATGAGAAAGAAAGGTAAATAAGAAATACAATAAAAGCATATAAATATACTTTTTATATTATCTAATGGAAGAATAGTAAAATAATCCAAAAAATGAAAAAAAAAACTAGGGTAATCTAAGCACTCGACTTACTTTAGCTCATTAAGAAAACATAAATCGAGTATGCCTTTAACAGACACTTGATTTATAGCACCCGCCATCAATTGCGGTGAGGACCGACACATTATATGTACTTTGTCGAACCACCTCTATAAGTCGAGTGTTTTTGGTTTACTATGCTGAGATCATTTTATAAGAAGGCTATTTTTTTGGAGCACTCGGCTTATACTTGGCTATGTCGAATGCCTCGGAGTTGCCGAGTGTATTTGTAAAAACACTTGGTTCATACATGACTAAGGCGAGTACCGCGAGAAATAGAACTTGTCTTATGCCCAAACACATCTCAACATATATTTTTCCTGTAGTGCTCAGAACAACTCACTTCTCATGCCAAAATTGTTTTGTAAAAAATAAACTAATACATATGAGTTTTCAATTTGAACTTTACTTGTTTATAGAACATCATTCATCAAGCACATATTTAAAAAGGGAATGAATTTTCAAACTTCAACGTGACTTTTACTAACTTCTCGCTCTGCTTAGTTCCTAGCTTTGTATCTATTTTACCAAAATAGTGCAAATATAGCAATGTTTTAACATAAAAAAAACTTGTAGGGTCATTATTCAGAAAACCTAATACACAAATGGAGTTTGCAGTAAAATATGGTGGAGATCCACCATGGGCGATGATATTTCGATTTGTTTGATACTTACTGCGGGCATATGTGTATCCGGCATATACCCATATACATTTTTTCAGCAAAAGAGAATATGCTCCCTTCAATTTTATTCATAGAAACCAAAATAATATTTTAGCTAAAACACAACTATAGAATGACTGTAAGAAATAGCAACTAGACTAAGAGGTGACTCCGAAACTCTATCAAGGGGTTAAGTTGAGCCAAATTTACAAAGCCGGAGATACAAAGATCCAACAGGCACATATATCCCCATCCCCCGACCTTTAGGGCAACTAGGGCGGTGACCTCCCCCTCCACCAGCATAGCCCCCTTCTCCCCTCGCCGTTGCATGAGGCAAGCGATGGGCAAGACCGCGATGTAGTCGATGACTACATTTGCGGGTCATGTGTTACTCCGACCACTACGGAGGGCTTTGGATCTGAGTTGGCGGCATGCGGTGAGGCCCCTCTGTTTTGTGGTCAGTAGCGGGGCAGGTTGGTGTCGGTGCTCTGGTCTGGCGACCAACGGACCCCCAGTGGATCGAGGCAGTGGCGTGGATACCTCAGCTATCGACAGCACCAGATCCGGCTGTTGGCCTTCCTTCCTGTTGGCGGGCCTCCCTCTCGTTGGATCTCGATTTCTCCGGTGTGGCCAGTCGGTCTCCGGGCTACGAAGGAAGCTGGGGGTGGGGATCCAGACCAGGGAAACCCTAGGTTGTCTCAGGCCGTGCCGACGATGATGCTCACGGGTGCCGCTTTTCTTCTTGGAGATGTCGGTCAAGGTTTTCCCTTTCCCTCCGCACATCCCTACCTCTCAGGTGGGCGGCTACGGCATCCTCGACGTCGTGACCTTCTTGAAGGTGTCGCCTTGAGAGTTATGCTGTGGTGGCGCTGTTTGTGATCTCTGTCAACAACCGTTGAAGTGCCCTCTTCATCCAAGTCTGGCATCTACGTCGTGGTATGGCCGTGGACTGTATGTCGTGCTCTGCTCTGGAAGAACCTCCATCGGATATTTGGTGTTTTCCGGTCCGCTCTTTGGGACCCCCGAAGACTCCATCATTGTTCAAGAGAACTCTTCGGTCTTCGATGGTGCAACGCCTTGCGATCCAGGAGAGAAGGTTGTGGCCTCTTTCGAAGACAGAGATGGATGGATGTGTCGTGCCGAGGTCCTTAGTGTCTGGTGACGACATGTCGTGTAGATGCATTTCATTTCCTCTTCATAGCAGGTATTGTCTCCATTCATGTATAGTCACGTTGGAGCCCTCAACGTCTTTAGATTTGTTTTTGTGGGTAGGTGTCCTAAGATTATAAGATTGCTTTAGTTGCTCCCAGGAGACAATTTACAGATACGCGTTTCCGTTTAAACTCTGCCTTGTTTGGATAAGTAGTTTTAGTAGAACTAGTTTTCTGTCAACCCATAAAACCGTGTAACAAACTTAAACTTTGTTTGGATCCCGCAACAAAAACATGGATTAGCAAGAATCGGTTTCCACAAAGCCAGGAATATGCGTTTTGTGAAAAACGACTAATACTAGTTTTTCTGAAAACACGATTTGATAAACTCATGGTAACTGATCCCCGCCGTGTGTGCGTGCTGTGTCGCCGACGAGGGGAAGCGGCCGAAGCCACGCGCGTACGCTGAGTCGCTGAGCCATCGAGTGGAAGTCGTCGCCGCTCCGTCGGCCTCCTGCGCCGTCCCCTCTCGCCCCCTTTGTGCGCTGCTATCCATGTCTTACCGCCCCGTCGACCTCCATCTCCACCCTCGCCATGGCACTCGCCTCCCCAGCCCGCTCAGCCGCTCGCCAGCAACTTCGCCGCCCTGCCCGGGACAAAGCCTTGAGGCAACGTTGGGAAGCGCCCGTCGGCAGCATCCGCACATAATCGTCAAGGCCGAGGAGCAGCGACGTCTCGGACTGAGGACATAGTGATCGAGGCTTGAGGTTGAGGGCTTGGGAACCTCGTCAATGGTGAGTTAATTATGGGAACCTGCGAGAGATGAGAAACTTACGGTACAGACGACATCCACAGAGCTGAAGAGTAATTATCCCTCGGTAATCACACACATTGTATTTCATACATAAGTGGTTACATATATAGAAGGGAGGGAGAATTACAGGGGCATGCAGAGGCACACGCAGGTGCATGCAAGGCATGACTCGGGCCAACTAGCCATGAGAATAGGACCACACTGTTATACAGTTAGAACAGATAAGCACGTATTGTTCAACACGCCCCCGCAGTGGCAACGGCATGAGACTTGACGTTGAGGCTGGACCTGAACTCTGTGAAAACTGCTGATGGTAGTCCTTTGGTGAATATATCTGCGAACTGGGACGTGGTGGGAACATGGAGAACTCGAGCTTCACCGAGATTAACACGATCACGCACAAAGTGGAGGTCAATCTCAACATGTTTCGTCCGCTGATGTTGCACCGGGTTGGAGGATAAATACATGGCGGAGACATTGTCACAATATACCACAGTGGCGCGGGATGGAGGAAGACGGAGCTCTGTCAATAGTTGCCGCAACCAAGTTGATTCCGCAACACAATTTGCAACCGCGCGATATTCAGCCTCAGCACTCGAACGCGAAACGGTGTGTTGGCGCTTGGAAGACCATGACACAATGTTGTCGCCCAAGAAGACACAAAACCCGGACGTGGACTTGCGTGTATCCGGACATCCCGCCCAATCAGCATCGGAGTATGCCGTCAAGTCATGAGTGGAGGAGCGGTATAGCTGCAGCCCGAGATGAGTGGTGCCGCGTACATACCGCAAAATCCTCTTAAGCAACTGGAAGTGGCCATCATGTGGAGCATGCATGAAAAGACATACTTGTTGTACAGCATAAGATAAATCTGGGCGAGTCAATGTAAGGTATTGAAGTGCTCCAGCTAGGCTCCTGTAGTGAGAAGGATCAGCATATGGTTGTCCAGCGGTGGATGATAATTTGGATCGGGTGTCTATGGGGGTGGAAATGGGGTTGCAATTAAGCATGCGAGCACGGTCTAAAATCTCAAGTGCATATTGTTGTTGGGACAAAAATAGGCCAGCTTTGTTGCGGTGGACATTAATGCCAAGAAAATGATGAATATCACCAAGATCACTCATAGAAAATTCGCTTTTGAGAGAAGTGATGATGGAGTTTAAGAGGGAAGGTGTATTGGCAGTGAGTATAATGTCATCAACGTACAAGAGTAAATATGCAATGCTAGTGCCATGATGAAGTGTGAACAATGAGGAGTCACACTTAGAAGCAACAAACCCAATTGTATGAAGAAAAGTGGTGAACCGATGGAACCATGTGCGTGGTGCTTGTTTGAGGCCGTACAAAGACTTGTGGAGTCGACAAACATGAGAGGGTTTTGTAGAATCAACGAAGCCAGAGGGTTGTTGACAATATACCGTCTCCTGAAGATGACCATGTAAGAAAGCATTCTTGACATCCAACTGATGCATGGGCCAATCCTTGGAAGTGGCAAGACTGAGCACGACGCGGATGGTGGCAGGCTTGACCACAGGGCTGAATGTCTCGTCATAATCCACACCCTCACGTTGAGTGAATCCACGAAGAACCCAACGCGCCTTGTAGCGAGCAAGGGAGCCATCCGGATGGAGCTTGTGGCGGTAAATCCACTTGCCGGTAACAACGTTCACACCTGCAGGACATGGAACCAAAGACCAAGTGTCATTCTGCATCAAAGCATTATATTCGTCTAGCATCGCGTTGTGCCAATGAGGGTCCTTAAGTGCTGCTTTGTATGTGGCCGGAATTGGTGAAATAGTGGCAGAAACTGTGAGGGAATAATCTTGCTTTGGCATGAAGTAACCAGATTTGGAACGTGTGCGCATGGTGTGTGTGTTATCTGGGGGCGCGACCGGAATCGATTTGGGCGGCAGCTGG